>OX451740.1:1217873065-1219160170 GCA_948472305.1 Vicia faba
TGAAGGGGGCGCATATAATAATTGGACTCTGGCCCAAACGACCAACCCTTAATTCATCTGGATCAAGCGTGGGGGGAACACATGGTTATGCCGTGGTCATGCATTCTCTAGGACGTTGGATCGTAATCAAACGGTTGAGAAATGAGGTGTACGGTTTACTATGGTAGGCTTACATGCACTGGAACAGAGGACATTATATACTTTTGTTTTATCAAAATACATATCAATCGCTTATTCTTTTCCTCTTCTTCTTCCGTCCCAGGCCCTCTCTCTCTCTCTCTGTCTCTCTCTCTCTCTCTCTCTCTCTCTTCTGTCTCTCTCTCTCTCTCTCTCTCTCTCTCTCTCTCTCTCTCTCATCTCTCTCTCTCTCTCTCTAACCCTAAACAACCCTAAACTTTTCTGGCGGCGATGCTCTTTCTGTCTCCAAACCCAGCCTCAACTACCAACATCTTCCCAAACTCTAACCACCAAAACAAATCGCAGAAACAAACGACGAAAGTTGAGTTATATTACCTCCCTCACTGATCTTGTGTTTGCCTATAATACATCTTTTAACCTCCTCTTTCTCACGTTTTGATAGGTATAATGGTGAAGGTGGAGACGGTGAAGGCCGCGGTGGATGATGAAGAAGGTGAGGGTGGACCTAGGGTTTCAGATTTTGAAACCCTAAGTCAGGAATGACGGATCTACAGCAACGACGGGAAATCCTCATTCTGCCTTCTCTGTATTTTTTTGTAATTTTCTTCCTCCGTAACTGTAACTCCCCTCCGCCTCTGTTTGTTTTCTCCTCCTCCTCTTTTCCCCTTTATTGTAATCATGTTTTATAGCGTTCTTAGGTTTGTAGATTAGGAAAAAGATTAAGCTTTAATTGTAATTTGATTTTTAGTGATTACAATAGGGATTTGATTTGATTGCATTTTGATCTAAGCTTTGATTTAGTTTAAAATCTGATTCTGTTTCTGTTATTAATTCATTTTTTTGATTTGGAGATATGAATGTGAAGATACCGCTTATGTTTATGTTAATTTTGTGAAGATTTGTATTGATTAAGTTGATGCATACAAATTTGTTTTTTTGTTATTTTTTTGTACAATAACCGTTTTGGTACTAAAAACACGCGTTTCTCTTTTCCTTAATCTATATAGTACATGTACTTATGGTGGGTTGGGCCTGTAATGGCCTGAATGGTTCATTTTTAACCAAACGTGCCTCTTTTTTCATTTTAAATAAAAAAATTTTAACTAACAAAAACTGAAATGGGCCCAATGGTTTTTTTTGTTGAACTGGGCCTGGAAGGATCCGTGGAGAAAAAATAAAACTCATTTCAATGACACTTTTATTCTAATCAGTAAAATAAAAAACACATTTTTTTACTAAGACTTCTTTATAAGACATTTTAATCATGATTAAAAGTAGTAAAGTTAATAACAGTAGTTATAATAAAAATAATAGTAATAATGTTGTAATCAAAACATTTTTTCGGAAACAAATCCAAAAAAAACTTGTAATGGGACATACTGTTTCATTGGGCTTTTAAACAAAAAACAAATTGCTTAATACTTTTCCAATTTAAATGCGCCTTATAATAAAAAAAAGATTTGTTCTCACAATACACCTCCTTTCTTAACTTGAAATGAACTTTTTTTATCAGATATTGATGGTCCATTTTAAATCGACACACCTCTTTTTCATGCTTTAACCTCCTCATAAAGACAAAAAAATTAAATAATATCATTTATTTATAGGAAACCTAAATATACTTTAAGAGGAGGGCAAATTTGGGGTATGACAGCTGCCCCTATTTAATTATCTTTTGATTTAATAGTGCGAGAATACACAGGTCTTGCACGTTTCGATTGGAAGTTTATTAAATATTGGAAGATCCCAAAATTTGTATGAAAGGTTACAAGGATGCGCTGTACAGTGTTCCCATGAGTATGAAGGATATGCATAGATGATGATGTATCATTTTACCAGTGTCCGAACCAAAGTTGATAGTTGATTTTGACTATAGATATGACGACATAAATGACTCGTCAGTATCTAAAAAGAGATTGTAAAATTTTGCATATTTACCGTAACCTAGGAGGTAAATGATACATGTTTGAAAAACTGACCTACTAATGTTTGGAGACTAATATAATAAGTTTGTGACGCAGATTCTGTATATTCATCGCAACCCAGGGGATGAATAACATAAATCTTCATAACACATTGCCGCTTATAAACTAATGCAATGAGCCAAAACTTTTTTGCATACCTATCACAACCTAGAAAAATTGAAACCAAATATTTAGAATTTGGAAAGTCGATGTTGGTTGTGTCAGCCCTTAACCAAGACTTGATAACCAAATGAAATACACCGGATTTGAAGCAATGGAACCCAACATTTCCTGATGGTGTCATTTGTGTCGTCCTCAACCACAACTATCAACATGAAGAAAATAAACACCAAATTCACGATGAAGTCGGTTGTGTCATCCTCAACCACAACTATCAACATGAAGAAAATAAGCACCAAATTCCTGATGAAGTTGGTTGTGTCGCCCTCAACCACAACTATCAACGTGAAGATCACCAAATTCATGATGAAGTCAGTTTTGTCCTCCTCAACCACAACTATCAACGTGATGAACACCAAATTCATGATGAAGTCGGTTGTGTCATCCTCAACAACAATTATCAACATGAAAAAAATAAAAACCAAATTCACGATGAAGTCGGTTGTGTCGTCCTCAACCACAATTATCAACATGAAGAAAATAAACACCAAATTCATGATGAAGTCGGTTGTGTCGTCCTCAACCACAACTATTAACGTGAAGAAAATAAGCACCAAATTCACATTGAAGTTGGTTGTGTCGCCCTCAACCACAACTATCAACGTAAAGAACACCAAATTCATGATAAAGTCGGTTGTGACGTCCACAACCACAACTATCAACATAAAGAAAATAAACACCAAATTCACGATGAAGTCGGTTGTGTCGTCCTCAAACGCAACTATCAATGTGAAGAAAATAAGTACCAAATTCATGATGAAGTTGGTTGTGTCACCCTCAACCCACAACTATCAACGTGAAGAACACCAAATTCATGATGAAGTTGGTTGTGTCGTCCTCAACCACAACTATCAACATGAACAAAATAAACACAAAATTTACGATGGTTGGTTGTGTCGTCCTCAACCACAACTATCAACGTGAAGAAAATAAGCACCAAATTCGCTTAAAGTTTGAAATATAAAGTTTACGCAGATAACCTTGCTAATGATGAACCTCAAGAAAATTCGAAATTTGAAAGATGTCATTCATGACGTACATGCATAATGTGAGGATCTTAACAGGAAATCTACTGCTGAGATTTCCAAGGAATCTACTGTCGAGATTCAATTGGAATACCTTCTACCAAGGTCTTCTGGATGATAAACTGTCGTGATCAACAAGGAGAATATACTGCCAAGATTCAATTTGAGTTGCCTTCGGCCAAGGTCTTCCGGATAATCAACTGCTGTGATCAACCAGGGGAATCTACTGCCAAGATTCAGTTAATTACCTTCTGCCGATGTCTTTCGGATAATCAACTGCCATGATCAACCAGGGGAATCTACTGCCAAGATTCAATTAATTACCTTCTGCCCGATGTCTTCCGGATAATCAACTGCCGTGATCAACAAGGAGAATCTACTGACGAGATTCAATTTGAGTTACCTTTTGCCAAGGCCTTCCGGATAATCAACTGCCATGATCAACCAGGAGAATCTACTGCCGAGATTCAATTTGAGATTATCTTCTGTCGAGGTCTTCCGGATAATCAACTGCCCTAATCAACTGGGAGAATCTACTGCTGAGATTCAATTTGAATTACCTTCTTCCGAGGTCTTCCAGATAATCAACTATAGTGATCAACAAGGAGAATCTACTGCTGAGATTAAATTTGAGTTACCTTCTGTCGAGGTCTTCCGGATAATCAATTTCCACGATCAACCAGGTGAATCTACTGTCGAGATTAAATGTAGAATTTGTAGCTTGATTGATAATGATGATTGTCTTCACATAAAATAAGGTTTTATTTTATGCGTGCAAATTTGATTGATGCATGAGATAATTGATTGATGCATGAAATGTGATGATTGATTGATGTATGTGATGAATGACTTGGATATGTGTAAACGGATGCTGGACTTTGAAATGCGAATGTGTAGTTGGGATTTTTGAGATATGCTTGACCTGCTGTTGAAATTTTTCAGATGGATGTGATGAATAGTGTAGCTTGGTTTTGGATTGAAGAGCCCTAATTCATGGTTTATGCCACCTTATGCTTTATGATTATGACTTGAATGCTTTTGAATGGTGCCCCTGCGGTGGGTGTCGATGATTATAGCATAGAGGTTTGCTTATGCAACAAGTTTGCTTCTCACATGATGGTAGAGTGTTGTGCTTGCCTGATTTCTCGACAGTAGATTTGAACTCGAGGATTACTGAAGTAGAAGAGAGGTCCATTGGAGGTTGTGAAAGTACACAGGGAGTTTTCCCCTGTGTGGACTGTTTTTCCTTAATTTGTTGGTAGGGTCTTGGAGGAGATTCTCTTTGATATGAGCTTGGAATACAATTTTTTCATAATGTAAATGACCCCGCTAGTTTGTGTTATTCCCCTGATTGAAATACTCTTGAAAATTCTTGGCTTTGGTGAACTATTTTGAATCAAATCTTTTTGATCGATCCTTGTAGTGGTTTCCCCCAACATTCAAATTTTGAAAGACATGACTCTAAATCTCCAAGATCTGGAGGAAGTATCCTCAGAAAGAGCTTTAGATCTCATCATGAACTTATCATAGATTGCCCCAAGTATTTGTAGCTTGAAAAGTTTGTACTTAAAGTTGCTTAAAGAATTCGGACTATACGCGCAGTAGGATGAACTTGATACGCACTGCCTCGACATTCAAATCTTGGTAGGATGCCCCTAATCATCAATGTCTTGAGAAGTTTGTTAACATGAGGAGACTGAGCCATACCCTGTTGTGATATAACCTGATTAAGGAATGCTTCTTCGAAAGGTGTGCCCCTGATTGAACAGTGCTATGACAATTGATCTGTGTTGATTGAATCTCAGAATGATCACCCCTTGTCAACAGTATCTTCATGTGATATACCCCTATAATCATTAGTATTTGCCCCCGTTTATAGGGATCCCCTTAGATGCTTTTCCCCTAGTTAGGAGCTTCCTGGAAAGGACGGCTTTTGATCAAACCAATTTTGAGATCTCCTTGATGCTAAGTATTGATTCGTAGATGAAATTGTACATTTTGAAAAAGTAATCCTAATGATGCACATGCAAGTTCTTGAAATCGAAATTGATTATTTGAAAAGGAAATGGAAGATTAGAAGATGAATATTCGAAGAAGCGAAGTAGTTAGAAATAAATTTAACAAACATAGGAGTCAGTTTAACACAAATATTGTTGAGTATGCTTTCATAGTGAACCTAGCTTCAACTAGGACATTTGAAGGTTGTAACGTGGCCATGGTTCATGGTTTAAGAAACAAAAGATATAAGGCTCAAAATTTATTTATCCCACCCCTTTTGTAACGCCCAATAATTTAATTAAATTATTTTTGGATTATTTGTTGAAGTTGTGAGATGTTGAGAATTGTTGGTATAAGTTGTTAGATTATTATTAATTAATTTGTTAGTTGATTAATAATAATAATAATAATGTTGGAACTAATGGAATAATATAAGATTAAGTTGTTGGGCTTATTTATGGTGGTATGTAGTAAGTGGGGGTGTGTAAGTTAGGCCCAAATGTGATTACTGAAATAAGGTTATTTGTTGTGCATGTATATTTTTTGTGGTTATTTCTGAAATTGCTTAAGTTGTCTTACTGTCAAATGAATCTGTTCTGGGAAAGTTATCCTACGTTGATGTTGCTATATGGATTATGTTGATGTGGTTAAATGTTTTGTTGGTCTGGTATTTGAAATACTGTTAATCAAAGGAAGATTTGGAGAATTTTGTGTTGACTCTGTAAGTCTGCGTGAGAAACACTGTGTGTCGGGGGGCACAAGTTTTGTGTCGGATGACACCAGATGAAGGAACGTGCCGAGGGGCACATGAGCATGCCGACTGGCATAGTTTAGAGAGGAGTGTGTCGAGCAGCACAACTCCATGGAGAGTGGCACGACCTTTTAGCTTTATACCGAGGGACACCCTAGGCGTGACGAGGGGCACGTCCCTAAAACTCTGTTTTTTTTAGTTGTTTTGTCTGTCTGTTCCTGGATCTGTTACCTTATTAATTCTAATTTTGAGCAAATAGTAAATGTGTATTAGCAGCAAGTTTAATTAAGTAGCATATTTAACGGTATTAAGTAACAAAATCAGTAAGTAATAGCAGAGACCATTTGTTGTTTACCAAAGTAAGCAAATTGTAGCTTAGCATATGTAACATGTAGGATTAATAAATGATAGAGTCAAAATTCTTAACAGGGGAAGTTATTAAGTTGATTTGATGATGTTGTTGTTAATTGCGAAGTTGCAGGTAGTGATGAATTTTGTTGTGTTTCCTGTATTGGTCGGCTGAAACCATGTTGTAGGCTATTAACAGTAAAACAATAGCAGAGATAATTCATGGTAGTGGGATGTAATTGCAGGAACCTTATCGGAAAACTATTAACAATATAAAAGCATAGTACATGTAGTAGGGATAAGTTGACAGTAAGTGTTAAGTTTTGAAATAGTGACAAAAAGCTATTAGCAATAAAACAACAATAGAGAATTAATTAGTAGCACCATCAGTAGTAGAAATTGTTGATAGTCGTACTAGCTTATATAATAATTACAGTAGGTTAATATTAGAGGAACCGTCGCAGAACGTCTAATAATTGAGTATAGACGTATAGCTGAATATTTATGTAGTGTTATTGCAATGGGTTTCGATTGTATTTGTGAATTTTATTATGTTGTTGTAATGTTAATAGAGTTGATGATACAAAGTTGCAGGATATACTAATGTTGTTGAAATGCCTCTAATTCTTGGGAGATAAGTTGTAGGCTTATGGCTAATGTTGATTTATGTTGAGTTAATGTTGACTTGTTGTTGATGTTGTAGGGTTATGACCAATGTTGATTTATGTTGAGTTGTTGTTGCTACATTCATGTTGTGTCGCATACACCACATATCAAGTTGGAGTTGATGCTCGTCAAGTTGGCCTAGATTGGATAAATATTAAGTTGAAGGCTTATGCCTTGTTGATGCCTCTATTAGATTATTAAGTTAGGAGTTTTGCTTCGTTGGTACCACATGCATGTGCATAAAAACAAGTCAAATTTCATGTTGCATTTTGAGTTGTTGTGATGATGAATTAGTTGTGATATTATGTTGATGACTTGGTTAGAATGGATGTTGGTAAAAAGATGTGAAGTAGTGATTGTTATATGAACTGATTATAATATATTATTCATCATACATTCTATTATATTGTTAGATATCTCACCCCTTATGTTTGAATGTTACCCCTATGTTGGTAACATGCAGGTAATCTAGAGTTAAGGTTGTTTACCTTCATTAGTTCGAGTCGGTGTCGTCACTCTGATACGTAACACTCAGGGGGATGAACGCTTGTTGCTTTATTATTGATTTTACTTACGTTGTTGAATTTTAAGTTGATTTCATTAAGTACTTTGTTATTTCTAAAGTTGTTTTCAGTTGGACAAAGATGTTATGCCATTTGAGTTGAAAATTGTGATTTCGCTGCTTAAGTAATAAAGTTGTTTCATTTTAAAAACTAATATTGTTGTTATCTATTCATCTGATGATTTAAGTGTTATGTATCTCGTTTATATGCGATTAAATTTCGTTGTTATAAGGTGTAAAGTGTATCATCCTATTTATATGTCAAAACTTTATAACTCTGATTTTATTAATATTCGACGGGTAGAAATAGGGTGTTACATTAGTGGTATTAGAGAAGGTTGGTCCTTCCGACCAAGTTGTTGAGTCTGTAGAGTAGTGTGACAATTGAATATTGTTGATGTGTTTTTTCTTAGTACATGTGTGCGACACACTGTCGATACTTGTTTGCTTTTACAATCAATTGTATGCAGGAGTTGGTTTGAAGATAAGTGGGGGAGTAACTTTGTTTCTCGGATATGATTCAGTTGTGAGATGTTAGTTCAGTATGCTATTGATGGCGACAGTGTAAGTACTGTTGAAGTTTTGTTGTTTCCCGAATCCAAAGGTGACATGGATTAAAAATTCTGTTTGTTAATCAAGTTGGAGCGTCTTGAGGGAGGATGATCAGACATAATTGATGTTTACTTCTCAAAGGATGAGGGGTTATGTAACGGTTGTTGATATACGAGTAGAGTGTGAATCCCTGATGTTTCTGAAGGAGATTGTTAAGTAACAAGGATAATTTTTTAGAAGATGGAATTTAGAAAGTTGTGATTATTAAGGCTCCAAAGAAACAACCCCTCTAGGTCCCAAGTCCTTCCTGCTCTTCTTGTGAATGTGACGCTAAGCCTTCACAATCTCCTTTTTAGCTTCCTTATGAACCTCTCCCGCTTTAAGGAAGAAACCACTTAGTTGAATACTATTTGGCTTATCCCTCATCGGATATCCAAGCTGTCTTCGTGCAAGAACGGGATTGTAGTTAATTTCTCCCTTTGTACCAAGAAGAGGTACATTGGGGAAACTACCACAATTGTCAACAATTTCTACATCATGGTAAGCCTGATGGTACTAAACAATATCTAAATGAGTAAGGGACATAATCTTCGGAGCCCAACGAGGTTCCTTTCCAACATCCTAGAAAGCATCAGACCGAGGAAAGTGAGAAATAAACCACTGATACAACAAAGGCGTGCAACAAATGATCATCCCTCCATGGTAAGAATCCCGAAGATGAACGGAGTAATAGGTATCACCCAATAATTTATCGACTGGATTCCCAATCATAAAGATCCTAATGGCATTGATATCCACAAACTTGTCGACATTGGGAAATAAGAATAACCCATAAGCAAGTAGAGCAAAGATGGCCTCAAAAGTAACAAAACTCTTCATCCTAGTAAAATAGCAAGCTTTCTCCAATAAGAACTGAGCGGGTAATCCTCTAATCCCCCCTTTGGTAGTCATGTGGAATTCAACCCCAGACTTCCTCAAATGGATCAAAGCAGTAATCTCATGAGATTTTGGCTCCCCCTCCAAACCGGTAAAAGGTACACGATCGATAATAGGTAAACCCAATAGATAAGAATACTTATCCAATGTAGGAATCAATTGATAATCAAGGAAAGTAAAGCATCGATACATCAGATAATAGAACTAGACCAAAGTCGAGAGAATACCCTCCTTCATCCTGAGCTTCGTAAGAGAAATGATGGACCCATACTTTCTCCAAATATCTGTAGAACTCTCGATCTCGGGAATCAGACTCATCAACTCATCTATCTTGGGATCTTTGAAACTATACTTCTTAGTTTTTCTTTTTCCAGAATCCATAGTGTGATACGGTGGCAGAACCGACTGTTAATACTGGTTTGTGTTTTGCATTTTTTGTTCGTAAAATGTCGCGGTAAGCAAGAGTCGCCACCATCTTTTATTTTATCCAACTGGAAAGGAAAAAAGCACAGAAAAATTCCTTTTTTGATATTTTGAGTACGGGGGGTAGATTATAGAAAAGGAAGGTATTAACACCCTTTTTATCTGTGGTTTTCCAGCTCTTAGGTACTTGCTCATATTTTTAAAATTGCTTGTGTGTGTTTGTTTTAAAAAGTTTTATTTTACTTTGTTTTAACCCTTGCTTCTGTCTTCAACGGTGTTGCGAAGTGTTTTTGAAAACTTTGTTTGTAAAAGTGTAAGTGTGAAAAGTTTGATTTTGAGCAAGTACCTACTATCATCTACCTACTCGAAAAAAGATTGTTTATGTTCTTGTTTCCTTTAGACAATGCTATCCTACTATTGAGAAATAGGAAGCACCGTCGTTGGAGTTGTAAGGGTCAATTCGAAAGGGACGTACGATCACTAAAGTAATGTTAGGACGTCTTAGTAATAACCCTAATGTCTTAAGATCATATTCGAGGCAACATTTCCGAGGAAACCTTTCTGAGGCAACTTTTCCGAACGGGACATTTGATCTTTGTTTAGACAGGAGGGTAACCACTAAAACACCCTATACTTAATGATTGTTTACCGAAGGCAACCGAAGTGAGAGTATACCCTAGGAGTGCGCATGTGCGAGTGGTTTGATTTCAGTTATTATCTTTGCACATTTAGGGTTTGCTAGCCATTTTAAATTAACATGCAATCTTGTCATACAATCTTATTAACATACATCTAACAGTTAATATTTGCGAGAATTAAAATGCAAGAAAATAAAACCTACGCTATTACAAGGCTTCGGGGTAGGGGATTAATTTACATAGACAAAAACCCGTAAAACGATAAAGAAAGGAAAATCCTAATTAAACTATTACATACCATGAGCAGTTACATTAATATTGTAAAAATAATAAAACGCACGCAACGAATTAAATGAAAAAGGAATTAGGGTTTTGACCCCATCTAAACCTAATTAAAAGAAAAATCATTTTTTGTTGTTTTTGATTATTTGAGAAAATAAGGTTTAATTGAATAAATAAAGACCTAATTACTAATTAATTTAAATTAAGAAAAAAATAGTTAATTCAACCTATTTTTGTATTTTTGTTTTATTGAGAAAAGAAATAAAATTTAAATTACATGTTAACCCTAATTTTTTCTAATTGATTTTAAATATATGAAAAAGTTATAATTAATCCTAAATTAAATTAGACTAATAATAAAAAAATAAAAAACTAATTCTAAATTTGTGAAATTGATTTTATGATTTTTTTGTAAAAAATGGAAATTAATTTGTGTTAGAAAATAATTAAATAAAAGAAACTAAATAAAAGAAAAATTAGAAAAGAAATAAGAATGGGCCTGGTTTTGTAGCAAGAAGGGGGGTTTGAATTGCAATTCTGGGCCCAATAGCGCTTGGCCCTGTTTGACTTTTCTAGATCCCATGTATATGCTTGACTCTAGTGCATAGTGGACCCTCAGGTGAGAAGCCTTAGATCTTGGCATGCTGAAGATCTGATGGCTGAAAGCTAATGACGTATGGTGGATTTATGGGACGCCTGTACACCTGATCATGCAAAGCAAAATAATATGGAACAATATGGGGACCTGGGGATCGAACCCAGGTCCTTGAACCTTCATCCACCACGTGCTTGCCAGCTGAGCTGGTTGTATTAGTTGTACTAATAACACTAAACAAATATTATATGATAAAACAATAAAACAAACTCTGAAGCGCCCGAATTTTGAATTGGCCAGTCACCACCTGCCACGACATCATCTTCCTCATGGCTTCTGTCGTCTTAGATCAAACACCTTTACCTACGGACAAATGGGTGTAGGTATAACCCTTATCCATTCCAAAATCTTGTCCCTGCATGATAAATCAATACCAGTGGTACCAATCAACTCATTGCAACCTCACAAGCATCATGGTACCACTCTCCATAGCCAATTGTTCCTGTATGAAGAATCCCTAAAAATGAAGCATAAACCCTAGCCATGGCATCTTGGTATACAGTCAATAAAAACGCAATTAAACATAACCATTAGCTTGCAAACATCATAAGAATTATGAATATGTCAATTATTCATGCTAAAGATGGCAGAATTAATGGATTCGAAATCAAGAAAAGTGAGAAACCGTGTAGTACTTACAACGCGTTTCAAGGCTTGAGGGAGCTTGCTAGTGGTTGAAATACGGTCCTGGGATGTCTAACAAACGTTTGAGATGGCTAGAAGACTTTTAATTGGCCTAGAACGTGGAAATCAAATTGCCACTTTTCTTGATTTTTTTGAAACTTGCTTTGTGTTTTACACGCCTCTCATCCCTTTGTTTTTGGCCTGTAATCCTTCCTTATGTATCCAAGAATGAATTAGGGTTGCAATTTGGTTTCAAATCTTCTCCAATTAAGATCATTGATTCATGATTTGATTCTTGTGTAAATCTTTCCAAATCAAGCCAAATGCAATATTTTTGTGTCCAAATGGAGCTTGCATGTTTTGATTCCATCTCCAGCTGTATAATAGACCTAAACATGCACAAAATCTCAAGCATTGATTAGTTTTATATATTTTCATGATTTTATTTTGATTTTATTTGATTTAATTGAAATAAAATCAAAATAAATAACAAAAATAAAATAATGACAAGTGGGAAGGATCATGGGTCGTGGGTCACATTACAAACTCAGTGCAAGCATAAAAAGTTGGGCCCATTTGACAAAAATTACAATCTTTAGCACATTTGACTTTTGGAAAATTTGCAAAAAGGGTCAACTTTATCAATGCATAACTCTATCAATTTTGACCCTAGAGAGGTGTTCTTGGACTTTTTTAGAAAGATTAAGATGTGCTCTAAGCAACCCTTTTGGTCTCATATCAATTGAGTCTTTCATGTTCATGTATGAAGCTTTGACCCAAAAGGTGTTTTTGTTGACTTTCCAAAATGACCTATAATGTCCAAATTCATATCTTTTTGTGAGTGCATCTTTTGAACTTGGGAGCTGAAGATGGATTATAGGTAATTACATCCTCTTAAAAATGAGCTTTGGATGGGTCATTTTTGATATAGTATGAGAAAGTTATGTCTGGTCAAAGTTGAGTTGACTTTTCATACAAAACCCTAATTTAGCAACTTTTGGGTTTTGATGAATTGTGAGCAATCCTTGAGGAATCATGATCAACCCTTGATCAAATGATTAATAATACTTCAAGATGAGAATGTTGACCAAAAGTCTTGAAGTTTGACTGTATGTGGGCCACAGTTGACTTTTGCCCTAACACAGTCGATTTTCAGGCCTTTGAGCAATTGACTGAGCAAATTTTCTCTGCAAGGCTTGAAACTTGACATGGATGATCTTGTGAACATATTAGGACAATGGTTAGAATTTGGGATCCTTTGGACTCAAGTACCTTGATGCAAAGTGAAACCCTAATTTGAGGTAGACTACCTTAGGAGAGAGTTTGTCTGGTCAACCCTTGGTCTTCCTTGAGCAATTTGAGGACCTCACTTGAAATGTTTTGAGAAATATGGGAGAGAAAATTTGGGGGTACAACAGCTTCCCCTGTTCAATCTTCTTAAACCTGAGGATGTAGATTGGCTTGTCTGCCTTTCGTGATCTGAAGGTGGAAGATGATTGAACACTAGAGTGCCCAGAAATTTGCACTCGCATGAAGTAGTACTGATATTGCGATATCGGGAATGGGATTATTGATGCCATTTGGAGGTTGATGTCGGGAGATGGGCTTAAAGATGTCATCAGAAGAAATGTCGATCGCATAAGAGATTCCTTTTGCGAGAACCCATATACCTGTTGTTGAGGAATATTTCGTTGGGGAACGCTGGTCTCTGTCTTGAGAGAAATAGAGTTTTAGGAACTTCAATTGTCCGTTACTCTACTGGGGAATCATATCTTAGTCAAGGAGGTGAAGATGAACTGCTATCTGGTCGTTCTCCAGGCTTCACAGCGATTTGCTGAGGAAAATAAGACCAACTGCTATCTAGTCGTGCTCTAGGCTTCATAGTGAACTACTGGGAAGATGAGATTAAACTTGATATCTGGTTGTTCTCCAGGCTTTGCAATTTCTCCATTCTTATCTGGTCATGCTCCATGCTTCAGAAGGAATTAAGTTGTTATCCAGTCGCATCCGGGCTTCAACTTGAATTTAAGGCATACTATTATCCGGTCGATTCCGGGCTTCTTAATAATTGGCCGGGTAAACTGCTATTTGGTCGAATTCCAAGCTCCGCAGTACCTTATACTATTATATGGTCGTCTCTCAGGCTTCAACATCCTTTGCCGCTATTTGGTCGTGATCCAGGCTTCGCGGTGTCTTGTATTTCTATCTGGTCGATTCCAGGCTTCACAATAACTTGCTCAGGGTTAAGCTGTTTTCCGGTTGATTTTCGGGCTTCACAACTTGTATTTAAGATATACCACTATCTGGTTGATTCCAGGCTTCATGGTGTTTTGAAGAAATCAAGATATTATCCGGTCGAATCCGGGCTTCATAGCTTGAATTTATGATATACCAGTATTTGGTCGCTTCCAGGCTTCATGGTGTTTTGGATAAATCAAGATATTATTCGGTCGAATCCGAGCTTCATAGCTTGAATTTATGATATACCACTATCTGGTCGCTTCCAGGCTTCATGGTGTTTTTGGAGAAATCAAGATACTATCCGGTCGAATTTGGGCTTCATAGCTTGAACTGGAATATAAATCTCAGTATCGATTTGACTGAACCAGAGAAGACTTGTGAGAATTTGATTATATCTTTCCCTGAAAAGTAGAGAATTAGTCGTATGTAATGTCATGATGTATGAAATGTATTGATTAATGATGTTCTCAAAATAAATGAGATTATGTTGTATGATGCATATGCGCATGCCATGCTGTGTGGATATGCAATGTTCTTATGATATTCTCCGGCTGGGGTGAGTAAATCCTAGACTGCTGTTAGAGAGTACAAGGAGTTGAGTCCTTCTCTCTCGCTGGGGATAGTGACCGAAGATGATTGGCTGGAGACTCGCGTCCGTTCTGTTCGAGAATATTCCGCCGGGAGAGACTATGTTTGAGAATAATCCTGTGGGAGAATGACTCTGTAGGGAAGAGATACTCTGTTGGACGATCTGCTGATTTGGAGAAATAACTCCACTGGGGATGAATTTATGTTGCTGATGATAGATAAACTCTGCTTGGGGAGAATTAACACCACTGTCTTTGGAATACTTCCAACTCTGCGGGGAGCGTATGTATATTCAGTCATATTCTCTAGCTGATTCCATCCCTGTACCTGATGGGTGGAGCAACCGCAAGGTTTGGACATTTCTTGTTTGCCCCTATTCCTGGAATTACGAGTAACTGAATTTTGTTTCATATGTAAATATTTATGAGCAACAATTATTTTCAAATGCATATATCAAAAATGAATCATTAGACGTTCTTGCAAAACAAAACAGAAAAATAAAAAACAAATCGAATTTTCTTGTGAAAATGAATTGTATTAATTTTTTAAGTTGGCCTGTAATAGGCATTTTGTACAGGAGGATGACGTCCTAGTAAGGGAACGCCGCCGAAGGATAGAAATTACACAATTTGTGAGAAAGAAAGAAAAACAACTATATGAAACAATCCCATTGGGTTCCAGCTCTGTTATTGCCTTAATATCTTCGAGCGTCTCATCACTTTGCTACTTGGTCGAAGGTAGATCAGATTGATTGGCGCCGTCCGAGCTTGATAGTTGATACCAAAGTCTGGTTGCGAGGTGATTCAATGAGACATAGTGTTACACTTTGATACCTAATTTTTTCCTAGACCGCCCTTTCGGATTTTCAGTCCACCGGGATACCCTTTTTTGCCCAAGCCGCCTTTTCAGGTTTTTGACTTACCGGGTGTACAGTTTTTCATTTTCATCCCTTACTTTTACCCGAACCCTTTTGGTTCGCCGGGAAGCCCTTATTTTTGCCAAGGCCAGTCAACCTAGCGGGTCTTTGATTAGGAGTAGTATTTTTTCACTATGTCTGCATTGACGGGGTGAGGAAGGTTGTCACCATCCATGGTGGTTAGAATCATAGCTCCTCCTGAGAAAACATTCTTAACCACAAATGGCCCTTCGTATGTGGGGGTCCATTTGCCCCTGGGATCACCTTGCGGCAGTATGATGCGTTTGATCACCAAATCTCCAACTTGATATTCTTGTCTTCTAACTTTCTTGTTAAAAGCCTTGATCATTCGCTTTTGATACGTCTGACCATGTCAAATAGCAGTGAGTTTCTTTTCATCGATTAAGTTCAACTGATCAAGCCGAATCTGGATCCAATCATCTTCGCTCAATCCTGCATCCTTCATAAACCGAAGAGAGGGAATCTGGACTTCGATGGGTAGGACTTCCTCCATGGCATACCCCAGAGAGTAGGGTGTTGCCTCTGTCGATGTCCGTGCTGAGGTACGGTACCCATGAAGAGCGAATGGTAACATCTCGTGCCAATCTTTGTAGGTCACTGTCATCTTCTGCACAATCTTCTTGATGTTTTTATTAGCCGCTTCAACAGCCCCATTCATCTTCGGCCGGTAGGGAGAAGAGTTGTGATGCTGCATCTTGAACTATTTGCAGAGCTCGGTGATCATCGTATTATTGAGATTTGTACCATTGTCCGTAATGATTCTCTCTGGTACACCATATCGACAGATCAAATTGTGTCGGATAAACCGCACCACGACGTTCTTAGTTACTGTAGCAAAGTAAGCTGCCTCAACCCACTTCGTGAAATAATTCATAGCTACCAGAATGAAACAATGCCCGTTAGACGCGGTAGGTCTGATCTCACCTATCATATTGATGCCCCGCATTGCAAAAGGCCAAGGAGCTGTCAAAACATTCAGAGGATTTGGAGGTACATGCACTTTATCAGCATAGACTTGGCACTTATGACAGGTCTGAGAGTGCTGATAACAATCGGCTTCCATAGTAGACTAATAGTATCCAGCCCGTAGGATCTTCTTTTCCATGGTATGTCCACTGGAGTGAGTTCCGAAGGTACCTTCATGTAACTCTTCCATGATCCTTTCTGCCTCGCTTTTGTCCATACATCGCAGTAAGGTTGAATCATGGTTTCTCTTGTAGAGAATGCCATTGTTGATGAAGAACTTTACAGCGAACATCCTCAAGAACTTCTTATCATTAACAGATTCCCCCTCGGGGTACTCTTGAGCCTCAAGATACCTCTTTACTTCATGGAACCATGGTTTATCTGTTACCTATTCCGCCTCAATGTCACAGCAATGTGCGGGTTCGTCCAACCTCTCAATGGTAATCTGGGGAGCTTCATTATCCCACCTGACCTTGAACATATAAGACATGGTAGCTAGCGCGTCCGATAACTGATTCTCCTCTCTTGGGAAGTGTTCGAAGGTTACCTCCTTAAAGTGTGGGAGCAATGTTAGTACATACTCCTTGTAAGGAATACGATTTGGGTGCTTCGTATCCCACTCGCCTTTGATTTGACTGATCACTAGAGAAGAATATCCTAATACACTTAAGAACTTAATCCCCAGGTCAATAGCAGCTCGAAGTCCCAAGATGCATGCTTCATACTCCGCCATGTTATTGGTGCAGTTAAAACATAATCGGGCGGTGAACAGAGTATGACAGCCCTCAGGAGATATAATCACAACACCAATTCCATTACCCAACGCGTTTGAAGCTCTGTCAAAATACATAGACCATTGGAATCCTTCCTCAGGTCCTTCATCCGGTCCAGGTTTTTCACAATCGGTCACCAACATGATGTTCTCATCCGGGAACTCGAAATTCATGGATTGGTAGTCATCCACTGCCTGATGCACCAAATGATCTGCCAATACACTCCCCTTGATTGCTTTTTGGGTTGTGTATTGGATGTCATACTCAGTTAAGATCATCTGCCATCTTGCTAGTTCTCCGGACAAGGCAGGCTTCTCGAAGATATACTTGATTGGATCTATCTTTGATATCAATAAGGTGATGTGAGTCAGCATATACTATCTCAGCCGGCGAGCAGCCCATGCCAAAGCGCATCAAGTTTTCTCGAGCAATGAGTATCGGGTCTCACAGTCGGTAAACTTTTTGCTAAGGTAGTAAATAGCATGTTCTTTTCGGCCAAACTCGTCATGCTGCCCCAATACGCACCCCATTGAATTATCCAGTATTGTCAAGTATAAGATCAATGGTCTTCCTGCAACTGGAGGCATTAGAATAGATGGCTCTTGGAGGTATTCCTTGATCCTTTTGAAGGAGGTATGACATTCATCATTCCATTTTACCACTTGATCTTTTTTCAGCAACTTGAATATTGGCTCACAGGTAGCAGTCAGATGTGAAATGAATCGGGCGATGTAGTTCAGACGTCCCAAAAAGCCTCTAACTTCCTTTTCTGTGCGGGGAGCCGGCATCTCCTGTATAGCCTTCACCTTTGCAGGATCCACCTGAATACCTTTATCACTAACAACGAAACCCAGCAGCTTACCAGACCTTACCCCGAAGGTGCACTTGTTCGGGTTTAACCTCAGCTTGTACATCTTCAAACTGTCGAACAGTTTCTGGAGATGGTCTAGATGCTCTTCCTTAGTCTGGGACCTTGCGATCATGTCATCAACGTAAACCTCAATCTCATGGTGAATCATGTCGTGGAACAAAGCGACCATGGGGCACTGATAAGTTGCCCCAGCATTCTTCAACCTGAAAGGCATGACCTTGTAACAGAAGGTACCCCACTGTGTAACAAAGGTTGTCTTCTCCATGTCCTCGGGAGCCATCTTGATCTGATTGTAACCAGAAAAACCATCCATGAAGGAGAAGATCTTATGTTGCGAGGTGTTTTCAACCAAAACATCGATGTGAGGAAGTGGGAAATCATCCTTGGGGCTTGCCCTGTTCAGATCTCTATAGTATACACACATCTGTACCTTTCCATCTTTTTTAGGCACCAGAACCACTTTGGCAACCCACTGCGGGTAGGAAGTGACAGCTAGAAATCCCGTGTCGAACTGTTTCATGACCTCAGCTTTAATTTTCTCAGACATCTCAAGGCACATACGGCGAACCTTCTGTTTTACCGGAGGACGGTCTTCTTTAGTTGGCAAGCGATGAACCATAATATCAGTGTCCAAAACAGGCATATCTTCATAAGACCAAACGAAGATCTCAACATAGTCGCGTAGCATCTGTATCAACCATTGTTTGACACTAGGCTCCAGATTTGCACCTATCTTAACTTCTTTCCTGTCTTCCTCTGTACCCAAATTCACTGATTCGACTGGCTCTTCATGAGGCTGTATGGCCCTCTCTTCCTGTAGTAACAGTCTAGCAAGTTCTCCAGGCACCTCACAATCATTCTCACCTTCGTCCTTGGCTTGGTTGATCAGATTTTCGAAGTCATAACTGGCAGTAGCAGAGTTGTTATCAATAGGATCTAGAGTGGATATGGATCTGCATTACGATACGTAAGTGTGTGTAAGAAAATAGTTGTTTTTGATAAAGCGAGAGATAGAAAAAGAAAAAACAAGGAGCGCAAAATTTGTAATGCAAGAAACATCAAATGCTTTATTGATGATATATGAAAATGACAAATAATAAGCCCTTACAAGCAAAGCCAAGGTTCCTCGGGCAAGGCACCGGGCCGTAAAGTTTCAAACTGTTTATTACAATCCTTAAAACAAAAGTCAATTACTGTGGAATAAAAGAAACGGGTATGAAGTCTTTCGTCGTCCAGTTGTTCAAGCCACCATTAGTTGTAGGGCAGATCCAGCTGTCGATATCTGAATCTTCTTCACCATCTTCAATTGCATTAACTCCTTGATTACTGATGTGCAGAGGAGGTCTTCCAATATGTGCGTGCCTAACATCCCTTTGAGCCCCTTTTTCAACTACAGCCCTGGCATCCTTGAGGGAAGCCATCTTCATCGTAGGTTTGTCAGTAGCAACTTTAGTTGACTCCAAGGTCTGGGGGACCTCTTCAAAGTTCTGACAAGGGGTTTCGATGAACTCCCCATCCATCTCCACATAGCGAAAGGAATTGAGATGACTCACCATGTACTCCTCTTCACCTTGTACCGTGACAATCTTCCCCTTTACTGGATATTTCAACATTTGATGGAGCGTGGAACTCACTGCCCCAGCCTTATGAATCCAAGGACGGCCCAGCAAGCAAGAATATGATGGTAGGATATCCATCACGTAGAAAGTGGATGCAAAAGTCTGAGAGCCAACTTTAACAGGGACGTCCACCTCCCCGTGCACCATCCTTTTTGACCCGTCGAAAGCCCTGACCATAATATTTCTTGGCTTTAAAATCAAACCTTCACAGTCCAGATGGTCTAATGCTTTCTTAGGAAAAACATTAAATGAGGATCTGGTATCCACTAGTACATAGGCCATAGTAGTGCCCCAGCACTCGACCGAGACGTGCAGAGCATCATTGTGATTTCTTCCTTTAGCAGTCAGATCTGCGTCTGAGAAACCCAACCCATTGTCGGCAGTCAAACTAGCTACACAGTCTTTGAATTGATCGGCCGAAGTTTCCAGCGACACATGCGCAGTCTTGAGGAATGCAATTAGAGCCTTTGCATAGGCTTAATAACACAACAACAAGGATAACATGGATATTTTTGATGGGGTCTGCCTCAGCTGCTCGACTACATTGTAATCGCTCTTCTTGATAATCTTCAGAATTTCTTCTATCTCCTGCTTAGAGGTTTCTACAATGATCTTCTTAGGTGCCTCCGTCCGGGAAGGCTCACCTGTGATTTCTTTGCCCCGAGTCCCAGATGGCTCGGCGACAGGGGTGATAACTGGAATAGGAACTTGGATAGTAGTTGATGTACTAGCAGATGGAATGACAATAGGTTTATGGACAATCGGAGGGGAAATCTCGGGAGAAAAGAGTCTTCCACTTCTGGTGACCTTTCTAGCCCCGACAATATTGCTGACATCAGCATCAGCTTCCTCACTTTTTAAATCTTGTTTAACTCCATGGTAATACACACCAGCCCCATAGTGCCAAGGGACAGCCTTATCCGAAGTGTATGGGATAGGACCAGGGAGAGTAATTATTAACGTAGCAGTTTTTGGAACAAGTGTAATCCTAACAGGCTTTCTCGGGGAAACCTGGGAAGGATTGGAGGAAATTGTTATGATGGCAACATCTTGAATTAGAACCAACGGAATCATAGTCTTCTCAAACAGGATCTCTCTATTATCCATCGGGCATTGAACACCCGATTTCAATAAGCGACAACCAGCAGGCAGGATTGAACACATGTGGCAACCTTCACCACAGCCCGGAAATAAACTGGCCAACAATAGATTCTTCTTAACTTTCATCAAAGGAGTAGAAATTTCTTCCACTGAGGTCACAGATAAATCATCGTCCACAGCATTTACTTTATGACCATCTTTGGGCAAAGGAGAAATTATGACGTTAGGCTTCTCCGGAGCGTCAAACTCAATCTCTTTGGCTTCGATCAAGTCTTGCACTTTATTCTTCAAGGCCCAATAGTTGTTTGTATCATAATCTGGGCCGTCGGAGTGATAGGCGCAGCGGGAATTCGGGTTATATTGAGGAGAAGTGGTGTTGGGGTTCTTCGGGGCCTCCCTCAGAGTTACCAGATTGGTCTTCAACAATTGTGGTAGAATTTGAGACAAGGTCATATTGAGCCGAGTGTACTTCCTCTATGGTCTTTCCACCCTTTGTTGATTGTTGCATTATGGAGCAACTGTGGGTCTTGATATCACTACCGCATGTACGGCTTGACGGTGTTCAGGTCTGCTTTGGCTCCTCGAGCCGTAGACTGCACTAGCTTCTTTCTTACCGGTGAAATGCTTCTTTATTGCACTTGATGAAGTATCCTTCTATATCTTACCACTTCGGATACCAGCTTCTACTCTCTCCCCGGTCAAAATCAACTCAGTAAACCCAGATGGCGAACTGCCGATAAGATGATTGAAAAATAGACCATATAGCGTCCCTAGAAACATGTCAACCAACTCCCTATCAGACAAGGGGGGTTGGGCTCTTACAGCTAAGTCTCTCCACTTCTGAGCATAGTCCTTAAAACCTTCACTTGCACCCATAGAGATACCCTAAAGCTGAGTACGAGTGGGAGTAAGGTCGGCGTTATATTGATATTACCTGTAAAAAGCAGCATCAAGGTCTTCCCAGTTTCGGACATTGGCTCTTTCCAACTGATAAAACCATTCAAGCTGAGTCCCTGACAGACTATCTTGAAAGAAATGCACCCACAAATTTCTATCAGCAGTGTGGGGTTGGATTTTCCTGACATACGAGTGAAGATGGAGTTTTGGACAGCATACTCCATCGTACTTGGCAAAAACCAGAGCTTTGAACTTATGAGGGATCACCACTCCCGATACCAATCCCAGTTATCCGAAATCCAAACCAGGGATCTTCTGAATCTCCATAGCACTCAGACGGTCTTCTAACTGCTTGTACCTATCCTCAGCAGGAGGACATTGTTCCTCATCATAATTTGTATCATTATCAGAAACTGCAGGACTGGGGCCCTTTTCTTCTTCTTGGTTCTCCCCCTACGTGGATGAAAAGGACAAATCAACTTGTTGTTTCAACCTATTCCCAAACCTTTTTCCCATACTCAGAAGAACAACCTTCTTCTTCTTCTTCTTCTTCTTCTTCTTCTTCTTCTTCTTCTTCTCTTTCTCTTTCAGAATGAGAGCTTTCAAATCCTCTTGCCCTTTAGCCAAGCTCAAGAACATCTCTTGGAATTGGGAATTTTGTGCCTGAAGATCTTTGATAGCTTGATCAAAAGATATTACTGCTGAAATAAACAGCGAAGAAGATGAGAAACATGTAATGGTGTGCATGATAATGGGATGCGTATGTAATGATTTCAAAGACTTTGGGAGACTTAAATTTGTAAACCAAAAATAAACAAACTTTATTAGATTAATCTATAAAAGGGTTCAATAATGCCTTTAAGGCGTTATAAATAAATAAATGGAAAACAATTCTAAACTAGAAAAAAGTAAAATCAGAAATCCCATGGATGCTTCCCCTTTGTGCTGACATAGTCATTGATCGTTCTTTCATTCTCGAGTTGCCTGGTAAGCTTCAAGATCTTCCTTTCTTGCTCATGGTACTTTTCCCGGTAGGTATCCCTCTCCTCTTTCAGTTGAATCCAGGATCTCTGCAATGCCCCAAAATCTGTGGGCATGTAAGGATAAAGGACTGTGTAAGGAATGCCCTCTTCATTGGTGGGCTCCACAATCACCGCAATACAGCTTCATAAGGCATCCCAAGCTTCTGGGCTTGAGCTCGAACCCATTGGGGGTAAGGCTGCATAGGAATGGAAGTCCTTGGTCCTAGCTCTTGGGGGTCAGACCTGTTCACAATGCTCCAAGCTCGTAAAAACCTTCGGCGATGCTCGTCAACGTCTTCCTTGTAGTCAAATGCAATATCTATAAGAAGTAGCTCATGAGGACCGTCTCTCCGAGCACGACCGAATTGTCATAAAGCTAAACAAGGACTGTAGGTTATACCCCCTATGATTCCAAGCAACGGGACATTAGGGTATCCCCCACATCGATCAATGACAATAGTGCTTTCCATAACCCGGGAGCTCCAAAGAATGTCTGTATGGGCAAGTGACATTATCCTGTAAGACCATCTCAAACCTTCTTCATTCTTCAGCACGGACTTAGGGAGGTGCGAAATATAACACCTCGACAGCACCGGCATACAACATATAAGGGTCCCTCTTCTTCGCACAGTATGAGTATAGAGGGCATGCAAGATATCACCCAGTAGAGTAGGCACTGGATTGCGAGACAGGAAGATCTTAACCGCATTCACATCTATAAAGGAATCTGGATTCGGGAAGAGGACGAAACCATAGATAAGGAGAGCCAATATATCTTCGAAAGCCTGAAAATCCAAGTTATCCCAAAACAGCTGAGCCTGATCCATCAGAAATTTGGCTAAGAAACCTTCGACCCCGCTTCGTGTCTCCCAATTGGATACTACATCAGCCCATTTCAGATGCAGAGCTGAGGCAATGTCTTCTAATCTAGGAGTCTCTTCCATACCTGTGAAAGGCATTTTCTCAAGGATGGATATGCCTAATAAGTGAGAAAACTCTTCCAAAGTGGGAACCAACTGATAATCCGGGAAGGTGAAGCAATGATGCACAGGATCGAAGAACTGGAAAAGCACACTCATCATCTGCTCATCAAACTTTGAAGTAACCAAGCTAAGAAGCTGACCATGTCTCTTAATGAATGAAGAAGTCTCAGACACTCTTGAGACTAACTCTTTGAGTTGAGCAGGAATTTGCACAAAGTTAACTCAGATGGTGTTTCTGCGCATGGAAGCCATAATCTGCAAAATAGATCAAAGATAAATCCCCTCGATCTTTGAAATGGTTAGTATAATGAAGTATGCATGCTATGTTATGATGCATGATGTCATGATAAAAACAACATGTATAGACGATAACAAACATGGCAAAGGCAAACAAGTCACACAAAAGCCCTTAAGTTTAAGGCTTGCATGTGGTCAAAGGTATTACCCTCTTGAAGTTCAGTTGGTTTCAACCTGTCCTAGCAAAAGTAACTGGGTTCTAGAGGTTCTCAATATCACTGACCATCCTCCATCGGTCATGGTTTCAGCTTACGTAATCTTTTCTTGCGGCCGGAACTATCTAGAGAGTATGGTCTTAATGAGTGTAGCATCGAGTATCAACCAGTTCTCAGCTTTACACCGAGGCCGGCTATCTCACTACTTCCTAATGGCCAAGTTGGTCAATTACAGGTTCTAAGGTCAGTTAATTCTTAACGAGACACATAGCGGTCCCATATTCTCCTCGTTTCTCCATAAGGGATACCAGTACCAACCAATGTGCCACATCAACATAGCTACTGCTTCAACCGTATCGGTCTACGTCGTACAGTTCCCTCACAATTTATTGCTACTTACCTAAAAGGTGTCCCCCAGATCCGGGTTAGGATCTATAGTAACTCCCAAACAACCTTTAAAAATAAAGCAACCAAAACAAACAAGAGAAGAAATTTATGATGAACTAAATCCTAAGGTATACCCCACTTATTAGATCCCCAACAGAGTCGCTAGTTCTGTGATACGGTGGCAGAACTGACTGTTAATACTGGTTTATGTTTTGCGTTTTTTGTTTGCAAAATGTCGCGGTAAGCAAGAGTCACCACCGTCTTTTATTTTATCCAACTGGAAAGGAAAAAAGCACATAAAAATTCCTTTTTCGAGATTTTGAGTACGGGGGTAGATTATAGAAAAGGAAGGTATTAACACCCTTTCTATCTATGGTTTTCCACGGGCTCTTAGGTACTTGCTAATCTTTTTAAAATTACTTGTGTGTGTTTGTTTTGAAAAGGTTTGTTTTACTTCGTTTTAACCCTTACTTCTGTCTTCAAAGGTGTTACGAAGTGTTTTTGAAAACTTTGTTTGTAAAAGTGTAACTGTGAAAAGTTTGATTTTGAGCCAGTACCTACTAGCATCTACCTACTCGAAAAAAGATTGTTTCTGTTCTCGTTTCCTTTAGCCAATGCTATCCTACTATTGAGAAATATGAAGCACCATCGTTGGAGTTGTAAGGGTCAATTCGAAAGGGACGTACGATCACTAAAGTCATGTTAGGACGTCTTAGTAATAACCCTAATGTCTTAAGATCATATTCGAGGCAACATTTCCGAGGCAACCTTTCCGAGGCAACATTTTCGAACGGGACTTTTGATCTTTGCTAGACAGGAGGGCAACCACTAAGACACCCTATACTTAATGATCGTCTACCGAAGGAAACTGAAGCGAGAGTATACCCTAGGAGTGTGCATGTGCGAGTGATTTGATTTCAGTTATTATCTTTGCATATTTAGGGTTTGCTAGCCATTTTAAATTAACATGCAATCTTGTCATACAATCCTATTAACATACATCTAACAGTTAATATTTGCGAGAATAAAAATGCGAGAAATAAAACCTACGCTATTACAAGGCTTCGGGGTAGGGGATTAATTTACATAGCCAAAAACCCGTAAAACGATAAAGAAAGGAAACCTAATTAAACTATTACATACCATGAGCAGTTACATTAATATTGTAAAAATAATAAAATGCGTGCGAAAAATTAAATGAAAAAGGAATTAGGGTTTTGACCCCATCTAAACCTAATTAAAAGAAAAATCATTTTTTTTTGTTTTTGATTATTTGAGAAAATAAGGTTTAATTGAATAAATAAAAACCTAATTACTAATTAATTTAAATTAAGAAAAAAATAGTTAATTCAACCTATTTTGTATTTTTGTTTTATTGAGAAAAGAAATAAAATTTAAATTACATGTTAACCCTAATTTTTTCTAATTGATTTTAAATATATGAAAAAGTTAGAATTAATCCTAAATTAAATTAGACTAATATTAAAAAAAATAAAAAAAAACTAATTCTAAATTTGTGAAATTGATTTTATGATTTTTTGTAAAAAAATGGAAATTAATTTGTGTTAGAAAATAATTAAATAAAAGAAATTAAATAAAAGAAAAATTAGAAAAGAAATAAGAATGGGCCTGGTTTTGTAGCAAGAAGGGGGGTTTGAATTGCAATTCTGGTCCCAATCAACTCATTGCAACCTCACGAGCATCATGGTACCACTCTCCATAGCCAATTGTTCCTGTATGAAGAATCCCTAAAAACGAAGCACAAACCCTAGCCATGGCATCGTGGTATACAGTCAATAAAAACGCAATTAAACATAACCATTAGCTTGCAAACATCATAAGGATTAAGAATATGTCAATCATTCATGCTAAAGATGCCAGCATTAATGGATTCGAAATCAAGAAAAGTGAGAAACCGTGTAGTAATTACAACGCGTTTCAAGGCTTGAGGGAGCTTGCTAATCGTTGAAATACGTTCCTAGGATGTCCAGCAAACGTTTGGGATGGCTAGAAGACTTTGAATTGGCCTCGAACGTGGAAATCAAATTGCCACTTTTCTTGATTTTTTTGAAACTTGCTTTGTGTTTTACACGACTCTAATCCCTTTGTTTTTGGCCTGCAATCGTTCCTTATGTATCCAAGAATAAATTAGGGTTGCAATTTAGTTTCAAATCTTCTCCAATTAAGATCATTGATTCATGATTTGATTCTTGTGTAAATCTTTCCAAATCAAGCCAAATGCAATCTTTTTGTGTCCAAATGGAGCTTGCACGATTTGATTCCATCTCCAGCTGTATAATAGACCTAAACATGCACAAAATCTCAAGCTTTGATTAGTTTTTGATATTTTGATGATTTTATTTGATTTAATTGAACTAAAATCAAAATAAATAACAACAATAAAATAATGACAATTGGGAAGGATCACGGGTCGTGTGTCACATTAAAAACTCAGTGCAAGCATAAAAAGTTGGGCCCATTTGACAAAAATTTCAATTTTGGGCACATTTGACTTTTGGCAATTTTGCAAAAAGGGTTAACTTTGCCAATGCATAAGTCTCTCAATTTTGACCGTGGAGAGGTGTTCTTGGACTTTTTAGAAAGATTAAGATGTCCTCTAAGAAACCCTTTTGGTCTCATATCAATTGAGTCCTTCATGTTCATGTATAAAGCTTTGACCCAAAAGGTGTTTTTGTTGACTTTCCAAAATGACCTATAATGTCCAAATTCATATCTTCTTGTGAGTGCATCTTTTGAACTTGGGAGATGATTATGGATTGTAGGGAATTGCATCCTCTTCAAAATGAGCTTTGTATGGGTCATTTTTGATAAAGTATGAGAAAGTTATGCTTGGTCAAAGTTGAGTTGATTTTTCTTGCAAAACCCTAATTTAGCAACTTTTGGGTTTTGATGAATTGTGAGAAATCCTTGAGGAATCCTGATCAACCCTTGATAAAATGATGAATAATACTTCAAAATGAGAATGGTGACCAAAAATCTTGAAGTTTGACTTTATGTGGGCCACAATTGACTTTTGCCCTAGCACAGTCGATTTTCAGGCCTTTGAGCAATTGACTGAGCAAACTTTCTCTGCAAGGCTTCAAACTTGACATGGATGATCTTGTGAAAATATTATGACAATGGTGAGAATTTTGGATCCTTTGGACTCAAGTACCTTGATGCAAAGTGAAACCCTAATTTGAGGTATACTGCATTAGGAGAGAGTTTGTCTGGTCAACCCTTGGTCTTCCTTGAGCAATTTGAGGACCTCACTTGAAATGTTTTAAGAAATATGGGAGGGAAAATTTTGGGGTACAACAATTATCCTAGGGCATCTCTTGTTTGGAATGACTATTCGTGATGAAAGTTTTCTCCAGGGAGGTAGGCTTGAATCCTCCAATGAAGTTTGGTTGTGTCGGTGTCAGTCTGCTTTATTTGAGGCTGGTCTCGCAATCTCTAGTAGGAATGTGGCTTTTGGAAAGTTGTTTTCTCCGATGAAACCAGAAGAAAGATGTTTTATCTCGATATTTGTTTGACTTGGCTACATCCGGATTATGTTTCTCCTCAATAAAGTTAAAGCAGGCAGTGGGTTTGGTTTCCGCAGTTGCTTTTACTTTTCTTGGATTGATCTTTCTGGTTGAAGTTTATCCCATTTGTTGTTAGTACCTGAGGCGGTTTTGTTTGTTTGTACTGATTATGTATCCTTTTACCAGCATATGCACGATAGCACTCATACATCATGCATGACTAAAAACCATTATTCATTAACATGATGTTCTGACCTTTTCCTGCAGCGCTCTTTGCTTAGTTGAATTTGGTTTTCCCTCTTGAGTTTATTTCTCAAAAGATGTATCTGCACTGGCCGTCTTGCTCCAGTTTATTTCTGAATTGGATTTATGGATCTCTGAAATTTTTGAGTTTTGGTTTTAGCATTTATTTTGCACAGGAAGACTTTATCTCCTCAGCAGGAATATCGGGCATGTCCCTAGGGAGTCATGTTGCTATTTCCAAAAAGTCATTTCTCTTTGTAAATCCCCTTGACAATGAGTGGGAGTCTCTTTATTTGAGACATATTATGTATTACCCTTTCCAGGCAGATTTCCTTGGTTAAAGAAGAAGTTGAGACTCGTTCTTGGCTAAACACCAGAATCTTGGGGAAACTTGATATATTTTCTCTTTCTACCTTCAGTGAATGTTGGTAGTACATCGGAAGTGAACGTCGATGTTTCTTATCTTTTTGCTATCTTCAGTGAATGTTGATAGTTCATCGTCAGTGAACGGCGGTGATATGATATATTTTCTCTTTCTACCTTCAGTGAACCTTGGTAGTACATCGACAGTGAACGTTGGTGTTTCTTATCTTTTTGATATCTTCAGTGAACGTTGATAGTTCATCGTCAGTGAACAGCGGTGATATGATATATTTTCTCTTTCTACCTTTAGTGAACGTTGGTAGTACATCGGTAGTGAACGTCGGTGTTTCTTATCTTTTTGCTATCTTCAGTGAAATTTGATAGTTCATCGTCAGTGAGCAACGGTGATATGATATATTTTCTCTTTCTACCTTCAGTGAACGTTGGTAGTACATCGGCAGTGAGCGTCGGTGTTTCTTATCTTTTTGATATCTTCAATAAACGTTGATAGTTCATCGTCAGTGAACGACAGTGATATGATATATTTTCTCTTTCTACCTTCAGTGAACGTTGGTAGTACATCGGCAGTGAACGTCAGTGTTTCTTATCTTTTTGCTATCTTCAGTGAATGTTGATAGTTCATCGTCAGTGAACGGCGGTGATATGATATAGTTTCTCTTTCTACCTTCAGTGAACGTTGGTAGTACATCGGCAGTGAACGTCGGTGTTTCTTATCTTTTTGCTATCTTTAATGAATGTTGATAGTTCATCGTCAGCGAACGGTGGTGATATGATATATTTTTTCTTTCTACCTTTAGTGAATGTTGGTAGTACATCGGCAGTGAACATCGATGCTTTTTATCCTCCTCTCTGTTTCTTTTCTTGTGGGTTACCATTGATTTATTTTCCTGGTGGGATTGCTCTTTTGTTTCTATATTTCATTTTGCATCCCCAATGCCACTTTGCGTCTCTTTTGTTCCATTCATATCCATTCATATGCATAAACGTTTGCATGGCATCTTAGGGCCAAAAACAGGGTTTGTTTTATATTTAAGTGTCTTCAATCCCGTCGACACGAAGATCTTTAACCTTCGCATATCCGGATAGAAGAAACTTAAATAATGACAGCTGTTGTACCCCAATTTTTGCCCCTAAGATCCCTTCATCATACCATATTGTTTCAATCACCACAAAATCACATTAGGGCTTTTGGTTCTTCTCTCTATCTTTAACCTTTGCTCTTTGAGGAGTCACCAAGAACCTTGACTTGTTTTCTTTGATGATCATGGATATTTTGCTTTGATTTTCTCTCTAAATTAACAAATACAATATTGGTTTGTATTACTTGTTAATAATGTAGGTGAATGCAATGAGGTTTAGCAAGTTGCATCATGGGTTCATGAGTTTATTTCCATGCCCTAGTCAAAAGCTTGAGAGATCCAAACCTCACCATTGAAGTTGTTTTGAAGTTGGTATGGAAGTAGCTATGGTGGCCATGAGTCCTCATCGTCATACTCAAAAAATCCTATTCACAAAGGAATAATATTGGCACAAAAAGTTTGTTCAAACTTGACAAAGTTCCACCAAGCATTCTCTTGACCTAGAAGCTAGGTTTTGGACTTCAGAGGGGCATATCTTGCTCATCTTTTGGTATTTTTGAGTGGTTCCAAAAACATTCTTCTCTTCAAAGAGTTACCAACAAATCACTTCAAAAGTTTCAATAATTTTTCATATGGAAGAAACTTGGTGAAGAGGAAAGATTACAAGTCATCCAGATGAATCCCCAATTTTCCATATGTGATTTCAAATGGTCATAACTTGGTCAATTTTTATCACCTTGGGCCCATTATTTTTTCATGATGATCCTAAAGATGTGTGCTTCATGCCTTCTTTTATGTGCAAAGTGAAAAAATGGATAGAAGTTGCCTTAAGAATGCAAAATATTATAGGTCATTTCATGATTTTTGGCCAACTTCAACAAGTCATAACTTGCTCAATTTTTGGATATTTTGAGTGTTTCAAATTTCAAAGTGTCACTCAAGAGGTCTACTTCATTCCATATTTTTTTGTCAAGAGCAAATTATAAGTGGAAGGCCATGTTTGGATGCAAGAGATTATAGGTCATTTTTAAAGAAGAGTTTGAAATTTTTCTATGTATGGAAAGTCAACTCTTTTTCTTCAACTTTGACTCCATGTAACTTTCAGCTCAAGCATCCATTATATTCCATTCTTTTTCCATTTCAAATCTTGTAACCTCATCTTTTCAAAGCATCAATAATTATGCCTTAAGGCCCCTTGAGGTGGAAATGCCATAGATTTGAATATGGTAGTTTAAAACTGAATTTTGCACAAAGTCAGGATTTTGAAATCCATAATGTGACTTCTAAACACAAGATTTGTGCGTGTTTTTGATTTAAACTTGATTATAAAACTTTCTAGAAGGGATTAGCACCCCAAAACGCAAGGTTTGGCTGAGTTTTGATGGAAATGAAGTCACACTTCACTCGTGCTCGACCCTTGCTCAATTTCCCTCCAAACTTCCTTGTTTCTTCAAATTTTCATTCCCATTCACTTCCCTATAAATAGAGGGTCATCCCCCATTAAATAAACAAAGCTTGGAGAGCCAAGAACACCCTGCCAAAACTTCACACGAACCCACTTTTGTTGAATTCAGTTTTTGAAATTTAAGCTTCCTTTTCCAAAATTCTTTGCGTATTCATCATCCTTGAACTTCATACAAACTCTCCAGCACTTAAACCAATCAAAACGACCCATAATCCAAGCTACAGAAGTCCAGTTTCAGAGCTTCCTACTTGAACTTCGAAAAGGTAGAATTCTCCACCAATTGGATCCAAATCAAGCACTAATTTGTTCTACTCATTTATCTGATTCTAATGATGCTTACAATTTTTAAATCCATTGAGAATTGAGAGAGAAATCTCAAATTGAAGGTGCTCGCTATTTTTCTATGTTTTGATTCATATCTCTCTCCATACTTTATATAAATTTGGCGCGATGGTTGTGTTAGAATCGTCTTGAAGAGACGAGTTCAATGATGCTAGCCAGGGATCCTAATTTTTCCATTTGAAGGATCTCACAAAATCCCCATTGCAGGGTGTCTGGAGGTTGAAGACGATGACATGTCTCGTCTCAGCCAATGATAGTGTGCCAAGCGTTTTAATTTTATTGGTTGCCCTTTTTCTAATTACATGTGTGTTTCACTAAGGTCCATATCAAGCACAACACGTCTGGTCCATTGGATTAGCTTAATAACGTGTTTTGACTTTGATCTGATGGTCCACATCTTTTTGGCTTTATTTTATTTTCTGATTTTATATTTTATTTGATTAAATTTTCAAAAATTCATAACCCTTTTATTTTTTATTCAAAAATTATGAAAAATTCACAAAAAATACTTTGAATTATTTCTGATCTCATAAATATTTTTTCACATTTTTATTCTAACATTTAGTATTTTTTATATTTTTTGTATTATTTTCTTTCTTTTAATTACTTAAAAAAATACTTTATGACATTTTTTAATTCTGAAAAAATTCATAAATATTATTTTGCATATTTTTGACTTTCTGAAAATTTTATGGAATTTTATGTTGAGGTTTACTATTTTTGATCTATTTTATGTTTGTTTTAGCAATTTCAAATGGTTTAAAAATAATTTTTGACTTTTAAAAATTACCAATTTTTTATAAAAATGTTTGGATCCATTTTTGATTTTTCTATGGCCTTATTTTTCATTTATTGATTAATTTGAACATAATTGATATTTTCCTCATTATTTTCTATTTTTAAACAGTTTTTGAACCTTTTAATGTATATATTGAATGTGATATTATTTTGTAATTATTTTCTGGCTGTCTTGAGTTAATTTTTTGATCATGACTTTATTAACATAATTGGATCTTGGGTGTTGAGTTCAACTCCACCAAAATGGATGAATGATTTTAACAATAGTTTGATTAAATTTTTAATTCAAAAGTGGTTTATTCATCTTCTTTACCCTAATACCTCTTCATCTCATCCCCTTCTTCTTGCACTAAATGTTGTTGGAGCATGATCTCTATATCATGTCTCAAAACAAATGGTGCATAGATTGCTATTGACCGGCCTCAAAATAGGTGTGACTTATATATAAGTCCACTTACGATTGCTTAACATAACGCTAAATTTTGTTCCGATTCGAATAAATGATCATTCGTGGCCCAAACTTATGATTGCAAGCCCAAGTATGTTAATTTGATCTCTTTGATCCAATAACCTTGAGATTCATTGTGTGGAGGCTTTTGTTCTACCAATCCTCTAATGAATCTACAACACATTTGGTCAATGCGGATCACTTAAACATCGTTGATCATTAAATGGTACTTGTGAGAATTCTAAATGGATGATATACTTGACAAAAAGCAAATGCAACTTGTTATGTGGAGGCTTTGGTTCTACCAATCCTCTAATGAGTTCCAAATGCAAGTTTCAAGATGGTCATCCAACTCACTTGAGCATTTATTTTCTTGTCATTTTTACTTTGCTCACTTGAGCTTTTCCTTTTTCTTTTTTCTAAGATACTTAATAACCAACTTAAACTCTAAAAAACTCTTAATGGTACTTGGACTATTTGGTTACTATCCTTAGCATTATGGAGCATGGGACTTTTTCTTAGACTTAGGATTAGAAACCTTGGCCTATCTTGGAGACCTTGTGATCTTATCTGATTATTTTGTCTTGAGCTCTTGAGGTTTACCTCAAGACATTGGGTTGCTTTTTTGTTTGTGTGTGCCGGTTTTGTGATTACATCTTTTGTCTGTAATCTGGAATTCACCCGTATACAGCCGTTACTCTGCCTAATTTTTGTGAAGACTTAATACACTTGAAGAGGTCTAGTATCTTTGCTTGCTTGGTTTCAATATAAAGAATGGGAATTCTATCTTGGCTCATAATGTCAAGTTTTGGATTCTTGTTGGTTAGATGGTCCTTATCCTTAGCTTTTACCTTATGCTTTAGGATAGTCTCTTCTTCTTCTCCCATTTTCTTTAATTTCAAAAATCTTCTCCCTCTTTTTTTAAACCCTTCTTGTTTCTAAACTTGAACGAGTTTCATAATAAACGTGGACTTATGTCCATGCATTTTCAAAAATCATTTTCATAAATAAACTTCAATCAATTTAATAATACTTTGACACTTTTTTGTGAGAAGACTAAAAGTCAACCAATCTCATTTCAAACCATTTTGCCACTTTGGCTTTTACCTTTAAAACTTTTTCTCAAAACATTGGACTCTTGTCAATCCTTGTAGTGATGCAAACAACTACTACAATATGTAGTGAAGTGAGATATTTTCCACTTGGGTGTTGAGTGAGGCATGGTTGATTTTAAAATCCAAGCCATATCCTCCACTTTGAGATGATGCAAATTCTCCTTTCTCATGATTGTGGGTAGTAAGTATGTTTTCCACACGGACAATGACGATGATGTCTTATCTCTTAAAATCAACCAACACATTTGTGTTTCAAATTTTTAAAAGAGGAACTACGTGTACCCTGATCCCCTATTGCACGAAAGGTGGTAGGTAGGCACTAAAGGTTCACAACCGCGGCGGGTGCAAAAATCATAAAAAATACTTCTTTTCTTACCTCCACCATTTATTTCTATACAACACATTTTCATAGCCAAAATATACAGATTTTACAAAGAGGTTCCTGCGGAGTACCGTAGATGTTTAGGGTGCTAATACCTTCCCTTTGCATAATCAACCCCCTTACCTTGAATCTTTCCCCCCTTTTTTGGGTTACTCGCTCTTTTCCCATTCCTTTGGAAACAATAAAGCGCGGTGGAGATTTTTATTTTTATTTGTATAAAGGCTAGTCAATCCAATGGCTTAGTCTTGAACATTTCTACCGCTACAATGCATGCACAAGTATTTTCTGGTTGTTTGGATCGTTGTAAACGATCCAATCTTACCTTATGACCTTCCTGAGAATGAATAGGATGATTAGTTTATGGTGAAAGGTATTGTAAGTAGGGTTTTAAATTGTCTCAGGGCTCTTTGAGAATTTGAAATTTTTGACAAGTTTCTTGAGGTAAGGATTTCGTGGTTGGCTTGTATGAAGAGTGGAGATTAAATAGCATGAATTAGGTCAAAAATAGGATGGGCTTAGACCTTCTGTAAGAAGCCTCGCATTTTATCTTATTTATTTTTGAATTATTAATGAATAAATCAAAATAATTAAAATAAAATAGATCAAGGGATGCATGAAAAACATATGAGGTGTATGAGGAGTGTAATACACGTTTGGACTTTAAAACAATGGCCCAATAGTCCAAAATATCAAGTTTGCTCAATTTGAATTTCATGCATTTGCTCAAAATTTCCCAATTTGTACTGATCATAACTCTCTCAATTTTCATATTTTGAAGGTGATCTTTGACTTTTTGGAAATCTCAAAATGTCCTATACAATCTCTATGTTGATCATTTTCTCTTTTGAAGAATTTATCTTGATGTAAGTTGCCTTGACAAAAAGTGTCTTTTTGTTGACTTTTAAAATGACTTGTAATGTATTGACCCATATCTCTCAAATGAAGAATTTTTTGGACTTGAGCTTAGAGAAACAAAGTTGTAGAGAATTGAATTTTATTCAAAGTGAGCTTTGGTTGGGGAAAAACTGATGAAGCATGTGAAAGTTATGCTTAGTCAAAGTTCAGTTGACTTCTCCTAAGGAAACTCTAATTTGGCAACTTTTAACTTTTGATGACTTGAGAGATTTCCTTTAGGGATCATGATCAAACCTTGATCAAATGATGAATATGAGTTCAAAATTTTAATGTTGACCAATAATCTTGAAGTTTGACTGTATGTTGACCATAATTGACTTTATACCCAATATAGTTGATTTTCAGTCATTTGAGCAATTGATTGAGCAAACTTGTGATGCAAGGCATGAAACTTGGTATGAGCATTCCTTGGGAAATATAAGAAACCATGAATTACATTTGAGGCTTTTGAAACCCAAACTTCCTTGTGAAAAGTGAAACCCTAGTTGTGGATCCATTGCTTAGGAGGAGAATTTGTCTGATTAGTTCTTGAGCAACCTTGAGCATTTGGGAATCCTATGAGAATGTCTTAAAAAAAATGAAAGGGAAAATTTTGGGGTACAAAAACCTCCCTTCCACTTTCTTCAACACTTTTTTAAATAGTATTCCAAGCAACATAATAGTATTTCATATTCCTTCTTCTATATCAAGGTCACACTCATCTTTTGAGTCTTCAACACTAGAGGCAAATGCAATGCTCTTCTTCTTTTCAGATTTTGCATTGATCCCTAATTCAAAGTTTTGCAGAGGACCTATGAGCTCATCAACCTTCATTTTGTTTACATCTTGAGCTTCTTAAATGGTAGTCACTTTTATGTCAAACCTCTTTAGAAGCTATGAGAATCTTTCTTACCAACTTGGCTTCTGACATCTTTTCTCCTAGGGAACCAGATGCATTGGCTATCTCGACGATATTCAAGTGGAAGTGATGAATACTCTCATCCTCCTTTATTATTAAGTTCTCAAACTAAGTGATAAGAATTTTAAGTCTTGATGTCTTCACCTGATAGGTTCCTTCATGAGCAGTCTTCAAAATCTCCCAACTTCTTTGGCCACGGTATAGTTTCTTATCAGTTTGAAGATGTTATTTTCCACTCTATTGAATAGGGCATTCAATGCTTTGGATTTTCTCTCTGATGATTTTTCATCAGTATCATTCCAATCTTCCTCATCCTTCAAAACCTCTTTCCCATCCAAACCTACAACCATTGGTGGATCTCATCCCTTGACTACAACTTTCCAAGCCTTGGTGTCCATGGACTTGATGAAATCCATCATACGAGTTTTCCAATAATCATAGTTTGTTCCATCAAGAGCAGATGGTATGTTCCTGGATCCTCCTTCCTTTTTTATTGTACCAGAAAGTAACTTCCTTAAATCTCACCCAGATTTAGAGTAGGATGCCTGCTCTGATACCAATTGAAATTCTGGTATTTATAGCACAAATGTCCTAAGAGATGTTGAGACACCTTTCTCTGATATTGCATACAATGACAAGGTAAATGATAAACACAGTGCATAAAAATAAAGAACACACATAATTGTTAACCCATTTAGGTGAATCAATGCACCTACTCTGAGGGATACCAAGCTAGGGACCAAGTTAACTAGATAGTATCAACTCGTAGACCCACAACAAACTTTCATCTAGTTTACAATCTACTCGCTTAATCACTACCGGTGTTTAACTTCTACCTAAGACTCACCTAGGTATGAGACCCTTCTCAAATCCCTTCCAATCACAGCACAGCGAATGAATAATTCTAAACACTTATAACAAAAACAGAAGTCACACTTCAAAGACACACAATCATTCTCTTCTTCAAAACTTTGAAATGATTGACAGAACTTAGAACTCAAAAGAACTGTCCTACTCTTTCATCAACATGATAGTCGAGAGGCTCACAATAAACATACAAACCCTAATAAAAATGCATAGTAAGTTCCACGCTAATACTAGGGTTGAAGCCTTCCTTTTATAATCTTCAATATACTGGATTTGGGCTTCTTCGAACACAACTGGATATGATAGAGGCGCTGTAGAATTATCTCCTAAAATATAGGACATCAATCATTAGTTTCCTCAATTATATCTATAATTATAAACTAAGAATACTCCTTCAAATCATCTTGAATCTTCTCAATGTTCAAACTGTGTGCCACATATGATAGCATAATAGTTCCAGAATATTTTGCACCTGTAACAACTAAAAATCCAACAATCCAGCTGTACAAAATCACGATGTCGAAAGAACCTTCATAGGACACCGTATTCGACATGTTACACCAGATTATGGATCATATTCACTCAACATGTTTCTCCTAGGTTCGCTTTACCAAACATATTGCCAACCACAAAATAGAGAAATAACACTTTTTACATAATTCCTTCCTCGTAAGAGTGTAAATTAAAGCACGATACCTGATCTTTCGCTCTGTAGATGTAGTAGGATTTTATTAATAAACAACTATTGGCTTTCTCTAACCTGTGTCTGTTATTTTATTAATGGAAAAAATTTCAGAATTTTCCTCATCTACATAACCTAACTTCATTATTTCCAAATATGATGAAGATAGCCTAGTTTCCACCACTCTTCCTCGAACTTTGATCAGGTCTTCCAATTTCTTCTTCGAAAACTTGTATCCAGATGCAATTTGATCCAAGTCATTAGACTCTTGAATTTTGAGTCGAGGAATGTGCCTAATGTTCACATACTCAAACTTTCGCAGCAATATGTTTTCTATAACGAAATACATGATCAACTGTTCCTTAACACATTTTCACTCCCTCGTTATTTTCTTGACAACTAGTTTAGAGTCACCTCTTATTTCAACTCTAGTTTCCCCCCAATTCCAACAATATTTCATGGCCAGCTATTAAAGCCTCGTATTTAACCTCATTGTTCGAGCAAGGACCATAGATCCTATACTTGAATTTTGTTAGAATTTGGTTAGGAGAAACAATTAATAATCCAATCCCATTTCCTTCTCTATGACTAGAACCATCGAAATATAACATCCAAGGTTCAAGCTCAACAAAGTCTTGAGGAACTTCGACCACGGTATGGTCGACTATGAAATCTACAACTACTTGCCTTTTCGTAGTTTTTAAAGGCTACTCAATTAAAGCAAGTGCCTATTTCTCATTTCAACTATGAAAAATTGGTTTAGAAAACACATGTTTAATTATGTCAAAATGAGATGAAACATATACGTCAATTATCTTTATATAATGCTTCAATTTAGTACAAGAGAAGTACATACACATGCACAACTTTTCAAACATAATATATCTAGTTTCTACATCATAACGGACTTGACTAAGGTAATGAATGTCTCTTTTGACACCATTATACTCCTCTTGAACAAGCATGCTCCCTATAGTGACATCATATGCAGAAATGTACAACCTCATATTCTTAATTTTACAAGGAGGTGATAGAAATGGAGGATGAACAAGATAGTCTTTGATTTTATCGAAAGCTTCCTGCTCCATTTGCCCCTACTCGAAACCTTCCTTATTTAATCAAAGAAGGGGTGAAATCCTTGATTCTTTCCTCTTAGATTCGAGATGAACCTTAAGAAATTAATCTTCCCTAGCAAAGACTGCAACTCCTTCTTGGTTGATGGCGCTTTCTCCTTCATGATGGCCTTGGTGTTATTTTGATTTATTTCAATCTATTTTTTATGGACCACAAAGCCTATAAAATCCCTTGCCTGCATACAAGAAGCACATTTAAGAGGATTCATCTTTAGAGCATGTCTTTTCATCCTTTCAAATAACTACGGAAGACAGTCTATGCGACTTTTCCATGACACAAACTTAACAATAATGTCATCAATATAAATCTACATAAAAGTCTCAATAAAGTCATGAAAAATAGAGTTCATTGCTCGTTGATAAGGTGCCCCATCATTTTTAAGTCCAAAGGGCATGACTGCCCATTTGCAGGTGCCTAGGACTCATGGGAAATAAAATGTCATTTTAGGCACATCTTCATCAGCAATGAAGATTTGGTTATATCTCGAATACCCATTAAGCATGCTAAAATAATCGAAGCTTGCGGCTGAATCAATCAGCATTTCTGCCAATGGCTTAGGGTATTCATCCTTTGGGGTTGCAACATTAAAATCTCTGAAGTTAATGCAAACCCTCAAAGTTCCATTCTTTTTTATTATAGGAACTATGTTAGCAATCCATTCGACATACCTTGTGGTGTGGATGAACTTACATTTGAGCAGCCTTTCAATCTCTTCTTTGATCTTCGACGATTTTTAGTGTGAAGCACCTTGGAGTTTTCCTGATTGGCTTTTTCCCAAGCATGATGGGTAACTTTAATTCCACCAGTTGCCTGCTTAATCCAGGCATCTCGTTATAATCACATGCAAAACAGTCTTTAGACTCTTTCAAGAGTTGGATCACTTATACTTTGAGTTATGGGCTGAAGTTGGCGCTGATATAGGTTGGCATTTTTCCTTCTCCATCACCCAAGTCAATTTCTTTCGAGGGATACTACACCAACATCTTGACATTAGATTCCACTAGATCATTTTCAAAGCCTAAAGGCTCATCGTCATAGATAGCATCAAGCCTCTGGATTTTCGTGTCGACGTGTGACCTTTCAGGTGGTTCTGGTTTGAAATCCACTCCAGTCCCTTCCAGATGAACTATTGTTTCTTTGGCTTTGACAACTATGTATCTTAATTTGGCCTCCAAGGCCACTTTTAGTTTGTTTTCGGCTATGTAAGCCGAAATATTTTCCAAACAATTATACTTAGACATAATCCCTATCTTCGTCTCCCTAGTCAGTGGGAGGAGTCCAAGTATCCCTTAGACTTCATCCTCTTCCCCCATAGTCTCTCTATCCCATTGGGATCCATGGGTTGGATGTAGGTTAATAAAGTAAAGGGTTTTATCTGATGGAAAATATGCATATCCCGTAGAACTGCAAGGTCCTATGTTTGCCAGTTTTCGATCGAAGTAACGCTTGTCGACATGATTTACTTTAGACATGAAGTAACTCTGTCCAGCTTCAATGTTCTCTACTATATCATCCTCCCTCCAGATTTAGATCCTCTGATGGAGTGAAGATGACACTGATCCAATTCCATGAATCTATTCCATCCCTAGGAGCATATTATAGTTACCCCTTGAGGCTATGACAATACACATATTAGGCCTAGTAATGGTTCCCAATGTTAGGTCAACCTGGAAAACCCCCAAGGTATGGCCAACTTTTCCTTCATAGTTCGACAGGACCCTACATGAGGTTTTAGGTCTGTGTCGAACTTCCCAATTTGCTTAAACATGAAATGCAGCATAAAGTTGACTTCCTCTCCTCCATTCACTAAGATCTTGTTGACCCTAGTGTTTTCCAATTTGCCCCTATTGAACAGAGGTTTCTAGTGGTTCTTCATTCCTTTTTCAGGTCTTTCAAAGAATGCATTATTCTCTTCAACCACCCCGTTATTCATTACATAATAGCAGACTGGAATGTGCTTAGCCATTTCTACTTCGTTAGCTTCTTCAGTTTCTTAGATCTCTTTTACCTGGTCATATTCCATGGAAAACACTGAAACTACATTGTAGTTAATACCCAAAGATGATTTAGAACTTGAATCAAAATCATCAGTGAGCATATCCTCATCGTCAAGTGGCTGTTATGGAACCTTTTCCTTGGGTTTCTTCCCTATAGTAGATGTAATACGGTGGAAGAACTGACTTTTACTGGTTTTGCATTTTGTCACAATGTTGCGGTTAGCAAGAGTCTCCACCGACTTTTCTTTTATCCAATAAAGGAAAGGGTGAAAAGAACAAGAAATACCTTTCGAGATTTTTTCTAAGTAAGAGGGGTAGGATATGGAAAGGGAAGGTGTTAGAACCCTTTCCATATGTAGTTATCTACGGGCTCTTAGTTGTTATCTCACTTTAAAAATTCTTTTTTTGTGTAAGTGTATTTGAAAATATTTTGAAAAAGATGCCTAAGTGCGGAGAACTTTGTAATGTTTCTCGTTTCGGCGAGAACGTATACAAAGTGTTTTGTCTTTGAAAATATTTTAGAGAAGAGTTTTTGTATGTGCGCAAAATTTTTTTGTTTGTTTTTATGAGCAAGCAACTAGGAGCTATCTACCTACTCGAAAGATTTGTTCTTTTCCTATTTTCCTTTAGATAATGCTATCCTACTATTAGTCAGTAGGTAGCCCTATCGTTGGATGTTTTGAGGGACAGGCGAGGGTCATCGTACAGTCACGAAAGCAACTCATAAGATACTTTAGTAATTACCCTAAGGTTTTAAGATCATATACCCAGGCAACATCGAAAGGGTCATCGAGGGACTTATGATCTTTAAACCAAAGCGTCGCCACTAAAATTTCTTATATTCGAGAGTCATGACTGTTTTATTCCGAAGGCAATAAGTGGAAGTACCTTAGAGGTACACGTGTACGAGTGTGTTGTGTTTCAGTTAGGTTTATCTTTGAATGTTAGGTTTTCTAACATTTGCTTTTAGTCTTTTCATACAAGCCTATCAGCATTCATCTAACAGTTAATTGAATAAGTACAGAAAATAAAGTGCGGGAATTTTGAATCTACGTTATTACAAGGCTTCAGGATGGGGGAATTACAAACCAAAACGTGGAAAAGAAATGTAAAGGGTCCGAAGTTAAACTATTACAATCCATATTCAATTACATAATATTGGTGAAAAATAATGTGGATAAATAAATGAACGCGCGGAGGAGAAATAAATAAAAATGAAAGGATGAAGAAAAACCCTAAGAAAAATTTCTAAGTGATAAAAGAAATATTTGTTTTTGTTTTTAATTTTTGTTTAGAAAAATAATTAAATTATGAGAACCTAATTATAATTAGTTAATTAATTAAAAAAAGGAGATTAAAAGATTGATCAAAATTAATTTAACTAATAAAAACTTAAATCTACTATTTTTTGTGATTTTGTGATTTTGTGATTTTTTATGTTCGTAAAAAGAAAAAAAAGGTTTAAAGAAAATTAAATAAATAAACAACAAAAAAACAAAAAAAATAAATGGTCCAGGCACTGCAAAAAGTAGTTAGAGGGTGTGAAATAGCAAAAAATTCCCAGGCCCATTAGCAATAGGGCCCAGGCGCCTGGAGATCCATTGAGGGACGCTTCTTGGGGTTCATCATGGGGACGCGCCTTTGAGGCTTTGGATCTAGCCTGATGAAATATGGTGGTCATGAACTGGAGGTACATGATGCGCACATTTGGTCCCACTCATACCTGATCTATAGATTCATATAAACTCAAACAAATGTTAGCATGCCATGAAATATGATTAAAATCAGAGATTTAAAATTTTAAACTTTACCAAACTGGTGTTATCAAATGGGGGCGTTCTAAGCTTGTGATGGACTGATCTTGGGCCTTGTAAAAAACTCCTAGGGACTTCAAGAGGATGGCTCGAGGATTGGTTTCAATCGAGAGAGGCTGGAACTTTGAGATATGACTTGCACCAATTCTTTGATTTTTTTGGAGAGTTTTTGAAGAGCTTTTGGAGAGATTTTTTTGGAGAGCTTTTGCATGTAGAATTTTGTGACCTTTCTTGCTTGCAATGTTATGTATTTATAGAGTTGGGAGAAAATCAAGTATGGCAAGAAACAAAGCTTTCAAGGCCATGAGACAAAAATCCACCATATTGAAAGTTTGCCATATTTGGATGATTCTTGCCATTCTTGATGTTGTATTAACCTGGACAGTTTTTTCTTGGTATTTTCACGAAATATTGGGCTCCATGATGGGTCAAGTCAAGCCCAAATGCGCTATCCCATTATTTCTTGTATTTTTATCTAATTTATTTAATTTAATTCATATTTAAATGAGTAAAAATTCAAATAAACAAAAATAAAAAATCACAATAGTGCATGGTTAGGTTTAGAGGTCCTTGGGTATTTCATGGACATGTTTGAACCCTAAAAGTTAGGTTCATTAACCTTAAAATGCAATTTTGCTCAAAGTTGACTTTCATGCATTTCTCAAAATTTGTCCAACTTGTGAACCTCATAACTTACTCAATTTTAATCTTTTGAAGTTGATCTTGGACTTTTTGGAAAGCCCAAGATGTTCCCTTCAATATCTATGTTGATCATTTTTTATTTTGAAGACATCATATTGGTGTAAGTTTCCTTGACAAAAAGTGTCTTTTGTTGACTTTTAAAAATGACATATAATGTATGAGATCATATCTTCCAAATGAAGCATTTTTTGGACTTGAGAACAATAGCAAAGATATAGAGAATTGAATTTTATTTAAAATGGTCTTTGGTTGGGGAAAATTTAATGAAACATATGAAAGTTATGCCTGGTCAAAGTTCAGTTGACTTCTCCTAAGGAAACCCTAATTTGACAAATCTTGACTTTTGATGATCTGAGGACTTTCCTTGGGGAATCATGATCAACCCTTGATCAAATGATGAATATGACTTCAAAATGTTTATGTTGACCAAAAATCTTGATGTTTGACTGTATGTTCACCATAGTTGACTTTTTGATCAATATAGTTTATTTTCAAGCATCTTAGCCATTGACTGAGCAAACTTGTGATGTAGGACTTGAAACTTGACACGAGCCTTGTTGAAGACCTATGAAGAAACATGGGATCTACTTGATACTTTTTCAGACCAAATTTCCTTGAGAAACTCCAAACCCTAGTTGTAGGATTTTGGTTTAGGAGGTGCATCTTGACTAGTCAACCCTTGGGTGCCTTGACCATTTGAAGAGCCTTGAAAGAATGCTTTAAATAAAAATGGGAGGGAAATTTTTGGGGTATAACAACTGCCCCTGTTCAATCTTCTTAAACCTGAAGAGTTAGATTGGCATGTCCGCCATTCGTGACTTGAAGGTAGAAGATGATTGAACACTTAAGTGCCCAAAAATTTACACTTGCCTGTGCAAGATGGTAACGTTGTTGGATGATTATATCGGGAAAGGGCTTATAAGATTCCATTCGGAGAGATGACTGAGAGTTGTCAGAGATGGGCTTATATATGCCATCCAAAGTAAATGTTGACTTTAAACTAGAAGAAGTATCAGAATTAACCAACGGTTGGTTTAATTTGAGCCCAAAAATGTTCCTTTTGTCTTTAACTGGAAGAAGTATCAGAATAAATCATTGGTCGATTTAATCTGAGCCAGAAAAAGGTCTACTGGAAGAAGTATCAGAATAAATCATTGGTCGATTTAATTTGAGCTCGAAAAAGGTCTACTGGAAAAAGTATTTGAATAAATCTTTGGGTCAATTTAATCTGAGCCAGCCACTATCTATGCTTATTTTTATCTGGAAGAAGTATCAAAATAAATCTTTGGTTGATTTAATCTGAGCCAGAAAATGTCTTCAACTGGGAGAAGTATCAGAAAAGATCTACACCTGATCTAAGTTGAGCCAGAAGAATGTCTACCGGAAGAAGTAGCAGAATAAACCTTTGGTTGATTTATTCCAAGCCATTGACTATCTACGACCATCTTCAACTGGAAGAAGTATCAGAATAAACCTTTGGTTGATTTAATCTGAGCCAGAAGAGGTCTTTGTTGTCTTTAACTGGAAGAAGTATCAGAATAAACCTATAGTTGGTTTAATCTGAGCCAGAAAAAGGTCTACTGGAGGAAGTATCAGAATAAATCATTGGTCGATTTAATCAGAGCCAGAAGATATTTATACTCATTTTATCTGGAAGAAGTATCAGAATAAATAATTAGTCGATTTAATTTGATCCAGAAAAAGGTCTACTGGATGAAGTATCAGAATAAAACATTAGTCGATTTAATCCGAGCCAGAAGATATTCATGTTCATTTTATCTGGAAGAAGTATCAGAATAAATCATTGGTCAATTTAATCTGAGCCAGAAAAAGGTCTGCTGGAAGCAGTATCAGAATAAACCATTAGTCGATTTAATATGAGCCAACGACTATCTACGATCGTCTTCAACTGGAAGAAGTATTAGAATAAATCTTTGGTTGATTTAATCTGAGCCAGAAGAGGTCTTTGTGTCTTTAACTAGAAGAAGTATCAGTATAAATCATTAATCGATTTAATCTAATCCAAAAAAAGGTCTACTAGAAGAAGTATCAGAATAAATCTTTGGTCGATTTAATCTGAGCCAGCAAATATTTATGCTTGTTTTTATCTGGAAGAAGTATCAGAATAAATCTTTGGTTGATTTAATCTGATCCAGAAAATGTCTTCAACTGGAAGAAGTATCAAAATAGATCTACACCTTATCTAAGGTGAGCCAAAAGAATGTCCATTGGAAGAAGTATCAGAATAAATCATTGGTCGATTTAATCTGAGCCAGCAACTATCTAGGACCGTCTTCAACTGGAAGAAGTATCAGAATAAATCTTTGGTAATTTAATCTGAGCCAGAAGAGGTATATGTGTCTTTAACTGAAAGAAGTATCAGGATAAATCATTGGTCAATTTAATTTGAGCCAGAAAAAGGTCTACTGGAAGAAGTATCAAAGTAAATCTTGGTCAATTTAATCTGAGCCAGCAGATATTTATGCTTGTTTTTATCTGGAAGAAGTATCAGAATAAATGTTTGGCTGATTTAATCTGAGCCAGAAAATGTCTTCAACTGGAAGAAGTATTATATTAGATCTACACCTGATCTAAGCTGAGCCAGAAGAATGTCCACTGGAAGGAGTATCAGATTAAATCATTGGTCGATTTAATCCGAGCCAACGACTATCTACGACCATCTTCAACTGGAAAAAGTATCAGAATAAATCTTTGGTTAATTTAATTTGAGCCAAAAGAGGTCTCTGTGTCTTTAACTGGAAGAAGTATCAGAATAAATCATTGGTAGATTTAATCTGATCCAGAAAAAGGTCTACTGGAAGAAGTATCAGAGTAAATCTTGGTCAATTTAATCTGAGCCAGCAGATATTTATGCTTGTTTTTATCTGGAAGAAGTATTAGAATAAATCTTTGGTTGATTTAATCTGAGCCAGAAAATGTCTTCAACTGGAAGAAGCATCAGAATAGATCTACGCCTGATCTAAGCTGAGCCAGAAGAATTTCCACTAGAAGAAGTATCAGAATATATCATTGGTCGATTTAATCCGAGCCAGCGACTATCTATGACCGTCTTCAACTGGAAAATGTATCAGAATAAATCTTTGGTTAATTTAATTTGAGCCAGAAGAGGTCTTTGTGTCTTTAACTAGAAGAAGTATCAGAATAAATCATTGGTCGATTTAGTATGAGCCTGAAAAAGGTCTACTGGAAGAAGTATCAGAGTAAATCTTTATTGATTTAATCAGATCCATAAGATGCTTTATGCCCGACTTCGACTAGAAGAAGTATCAGAATAAATCTTTGATCGATTTAGTCCGAGCTAGAAGAGGTCTCTTTGTCTTTAACGGGAAGAAGTATCAGAATAAATCTTTGGTCGATTTAATCTGAGCCAGAAAAAGGTCTGCTGGAAGAAGTATCAGAATAAATCTTTGGTCGATTTAATCTGAGCCAGGGGATATTTATGTCCGGCTTCGAGTGGAAGAAGTATCAGAATAAATCTTTGGTTGATTTAATCTAAGCCAAAAGAGGTCTCTTTGTCTTTAACTGGAAGAAGTATCAGAATAAATCTTTGGTCGATTTAATCTGAGCCACAAAAAGGTTCGCTGGAAGAAGTATCAGAATAAATCATTGGTCGATTTAATCTGATCCAGAAGATGTTGTCTTTGAGAAGATGGTCTGTTCATACCAATAGTTGATGATGTTGGTCTATTGATTGATATTTTCCTGAAACGGTAAAGAGTTAGTTTTATGCAATGTCATGATGTATGAAATACACTGCGGAACAATGTTCTCAAAATAAATGAGATTGTGTTGCATGTGCTTTGTATGCATATGCTATGACGTTTGTAAATGATGTATGAATTTAATATGTGAGTGCATCAGTTGCTTTTTGTAGTGTCGTTGAATTGGGGAAAATAAATCCTTGACTTCTTGTTGGAGATGAAGAATGTAATTCCTTACTATTTGTTGAATTTAAATTCGCCGGGGATTCCCGTTTTCTGTCTGAGGATATTCTGCTGGAGATTTTTATTTTTGCTTGAGGATATAAGCTTTTTAGGAGAGTTGATAACCTGTCATGGTTTCTGAAACGGATTGATTACATGTACTCTGACTGGGGATGGAAGAACGAATAATCTTGTGATGCGAGTAGCTACTTTTTTGGAGGTGGTTATCTTGATTAATCCTGTTGGAGAGAAGAGTTTTGTTGGAAGATTTTACCAATTTGGAGAAATAAACTCTATTGGGGGATGAACTTATGTAGCTAAAGAAATAAATCTACTAGGGATGAGGCTTTATAAACTACTTGAGATTTTATGAAACTCTGTTGGGGAACATTGATTTCTTCTCTGAGGGAACTTTGCTGGAGAGTGTTTACTCCTGCTTGGGGAAGAAGAGGTCAAAACTTTGGTTGTTTTTTGCTATACAGGGGAGTTAAAATTCCTTGTATACCCTGATTGGGGATAACATCGATGGATAACTTTCTGGCTCGTCTGAGGAGGATGGAGTTGACTGATGTTTGATCCAAATTTAGATTCAAATAACAATTCTCTGGGGATAGTGATGACTTCACTAGGGAAGGGAAGTTTTACCGGTTACTTATTGTCGTCTGAGTAATAGACTCAAGCTAGGGATATTGGTCCTCACTGGGGAAATAAATTTTGTTGGGGAAATAAACCCTATTGATGGAGGTATATCCTGTTGAGGGAAGCTCTTTGTCAAGGAGAATGTGCTATGTTGGAGAGAAGTAATCTGCGTGGGCTTTTACAGTTTTGAAAACTCAGCTAGGGAGAAGAATTCCCATAGAGTTTAATGTTTGGGATCCTGTAGATAGGAAATATTACTGGGAGAAAGCCTGGACTTCTTTATCTTCCAGAGTGATCTGCTGGGAAGATTGCGGGGAATGTATGAATTTGCGAAGATTACCATGTAGGGATAATCTCATGGAAGTTTCTCTCTGGGAATTCATGGAGACTTGAACACACCTCAACTTCTAGAGCCTTTGCTGAATGCTGATCAGGGCGATAAGTCTTCTACTGATAAACAAGTGACGAGATGACGGGACATAGTCGTACGCTTTAATCACTAATTTTGCCTTGACTGTCCTTTCAGATTTTCAGCCACCAGGATACCCTTTTTTGCCCAAGCCTCCTTTTCAGGTTTTCAACTTGCGGGTGTACAGTTTTATTTATATATCCCTAATTTTTGCCCAAACTCTTTTGGTTCGCCGAGATGCCCTTATTTTTCCTAGGCCAGTCAACCTAGCGGGTCTTTTTTTCATGTGTAGTATTTTCCGACTATGTTCGCATTCACAGGGTGCAGAGAATTGTCACTATCTATAGTAGTAAGTGTTGCAACACTGCCAGAAAATGTTTGCTTGATCATACGTGTCCCTTTGCTGGAACTTATGTTCATTGCCCCAAGTGATTCAGATGGAGGTCTGCCCTTGGCTATTCGGCACTTTTTGAGAAATTCCTTGAATCTTGAATCGACCGCTCCCAGATCAGTTGGACACCATGCCATGCCCCATGATTATGAAAGGCCTGTTATTAGAAATGTCTTTCCATCAGAGTTGATTATGTTCATTGAGAGGATTTCCGTTCATTAAATATTTATCGTGCGAATTTCTCTGTTGTCGAATAATTATTCATATGCAAACAATGGTATTTAAAAATTCAAAGCTTATGTCTGTCTTGAAGTTTTGAAAATGCATTTTTAGTAAGCAAACAAAATTTTGTAAGAATACAAATTCAACTAAGGATTTATAGTAAACCTCACAGGAGTCAAGATACCTTTTTGTAACATTATGCTTTTGAACTAACCCATGCTTCAGCTAGGACTTTTAAGGGTTGTAGCGTGGCTTGGTTCACGTTTCAAGAAACATAGGATAAAGGCTCAAACTTTATTTGTACACAACCCATTCTTCATGATGTTCTTCAGTCTTATACTCAGTTAATTGTGCATTTAGATCCCAATTGAGTCTGGAATCTTTGCCCTGATATTCCGGTGATGGTTTGGATACTGAAAGTTTATTTAAGAAGGTAGTCATCATTTTTTTTGTAATATTTTTTGTTGAGGATTCGTAGCAACCTCTTTTTTGATTTTATTATCGCTACCTTTTTCCTGAACTGTTTCTTTTGTGATTACAGTCAGCGGGATGCCCTAGTTTTTCCTTAAGTCTCCTTCATAGGTTTTGACTTAGTGGGCTTTTCTTTTAAAAAATGATGACTTCCTATTTTAGTGATTACGGGGAACCATCATTGTCTTTAGAAGAGCATCTTTGACACTATTTGTCATGTATGAAGGTAGAGCTTGCGACTGAATGCACATTTGAATTAACTAAGAAACTACCCTGCCCCAGGTCATGATTAAAGGTTTCAATTTGTGTGAAAAAGAAAACTCCTACTTCTTAGGCTCAAAGGAGTTGACTAGGGATTATCTTGCTTATAACTCCAATGTTTAAGATTTGAAACAATGCTTGTACATCGTCAGCTACGTCTGTTCAAAAGCATACTGTAGAGATTGTGGTATCTTTTTCGTCATCCTCCCTCTAAAGGCTTACAACTTTTAATCGAGAGTTGAATATCATAAAAAGGAAGTAAAAGCATAGTTTCAGTATAGTGACGACGAATGGATTAATTCAAGAGAAACATATGCAATGCATTAATGGAATAAAAAAGTTTGACATGAAATAAGTGTTTGAACCATCAAAAGAAATTACAATTTGAAAATTCTAATGAACAAAAATCCCCTCTGTATGAACTTGTCACTTTAGATGGTGTTCCTTGGACGACAGAAGAATTCAGTCTAGCCATGTTGTGTGAACTCCAACACTCCTTCATCAATCAAGTCTTGAATCTTATTTTGCAAAGACCGACATCTATTAGTGTCATGCCCCAGACTATTGGAATGATAAGCGCATCTCACATTAGGATTGTACCGAGGAGAAGCGTTGTTGGGATTCTGAGGAGGATCCTTCAGTGTAATCAACTCCATCCTCAACATGTGTTGCAATACTTGATCCGAGGAAATGTTGATTTTGGTGAATTGCCTTTTGGGGGTGTCCTGCTTACGCTGATTGCCTTGTTGTTGTTATTGCACCGGTGCTGGATTAGAGACTCGCACTACCCCCACAGATTGGTTGAGATTGCTCTTATTATGACCATTTTGGTCATACATAGTGTTGTACCACAAAATTTGCCATCCCATTTTCACACAAGACATACTCCTAGAGGTCCTCAATTGCTCTAGGATGACAAAGAATTGACCAGACAAATTCTCCTCCTAAGGAAATGAACTTCTAAATAGGGTTTCAATTTTCACCAAGATGTGTAAGCTCCAAAGGTCTCAAATGTCTTCCATGGTCCTAATATAAATTCAAGATTATCCATGACAAATTTCATACCTTACACTACAAGTTTGCTCAATCAATTGCTCAAATGCTTGAAAATTAACTATACTAGGTCAAAAGTCAACTATGGTCTATATATAGTCAAACTTCAAACTTTTTGGTCAACATCAGCATTTTGAAGTTATATCCATTCATTTGATCAAGGTTTGATCATGATCCCTCAAGAAATGCTCCTAATTCATCAAAAGTCAAGAATTTCTAATTAGGGTTTCTATAGGAAAAGTCAACCAAACTTTGACCAGGCATAACTTTCATATATTTAATCATTTTTTCTCCAACCAAAGATAATTTTGAATAGAATCCAATTCCCTACAACTTCTCTTCAGCCCTCAAGTCCAAGAGATACACCATTTGAAAGATACAAGCTCATACATTACAGGTCATTTTCAGAAAGTCAACAAAAGGCACTTTTTGTCAAGACAATTTACATCAAGGTAAAATCTTCAAATGCAAAGTTTGTTAAATTAGGGACTAAAGTAGACATCTTGGGCTTTCCAAAAAGTCAAAGATCATCATCATGAGATATAAATTGAGCAAGTTATGGCTTGCCCAAGTTGGGAAAATTTTGGAAATTTCAAGAATGTTGCATTGAGAAAATTCGAACTTTTGAGGCAATGGCTTATTTTCTTAGACTTTAAACATCTTCCTAAGCTTATAGAGGACCTCTAATTCCATTCTTACCTTGCCTTGCATTTTTTAGCTATTTTATTCATATTTATTTTGTTTTTATTCACATAAATACAAGATAAATTATATAAAATAGTAAATGATGGATCATGACAATTGGGCTTTTGTTTTGATTTAATTTCAGGCCCACAATTTCGTACATGGAGTGACCAGGTTCATTCTAACATAAAAAAGGCATGAAATCTCCATTTTGGGAAAATATTCAAACTTTGATCATGTGTTAAAATCCATGTTTATGGTGATGATTCTTTCCATCCAATCTTGTCTCCTCCATCTACACTATAAATACACCACCTTGGCAAGTCAAATGCACAGATACATTGCCTCAAGAGTGCTCTCTAGAATTTGCAAAAAAGTTTCAAAGTTGTCAAATTCCAAAACCTGGCTCCCAGACACTTTCAGTCCCAGTCAACTTCCTAAACGTGTTACTGAAATCTCCAGGGATCGTTTCCACCCCTTACAGAAACCCAACGCCCACATGAATCACCAGTTTCAATCACTCCGGTTAGGTATAATACCGTGATCTCAGAACTCCATTTTTTATTTTACAATTTGATTGCAAGCATACATATATGTTCATACTGACGTTAGGAACATTTTAGAATCATTTTCTTTAAGGTTTGATGCAGGGATCGAAGGCTGCCATTGTTAGGGCATGATTACGGTCAAACATTGGTTCGCTATATGCAGACCTTTTCAGGCCAAACGGACAGCACCCATGGATTCACAACCCCCAAATTAGTGGGACCATGATCTTCTTTTCCTTTGATCTAACCTTTTTCGCAGGGTTTGATTTTTGGTGTAGCTGGAGAAGGTGACCGGAGTTTGACTCCGGCACCCCTGTAATTGGTTAACTCTGGTGGAGTCCGCGTGGCACAATAACACAATTCTATTGGTTCACTTGAATCTGATTGGGCACGCGTTTTTCAAAATTAAATAAATTTGATTAATTTTATATATTATATTATCCTATTGCCATTATCAACGAATGAACAAGATGGTTGGGTGTTAAGGTGAATGAGTGTGCAACGAGGGAACCTGGGTTCGATTCTCGGGGTCTGTGTTTTGCATTTTCTAACAAATTTATTTCAGATCTAGTGCACGTGAAGGCTAGCAAGTGCATGATATGACTCACATATGGACTATTCAAATCTAAGATTCTAAATCCAATGCTCCTAGTGGCTAGGGACCATGATGTACCCTTGAGTGAAATTCCCACCAGATTGAATGTAGGAATCTGGGCTTCTCCCTTCATGGGCCAGCGAATTCAACAAATACACCCCCCAGTTGCTTTAGACAGCCAGGCCCATATCTTTTGTTTGTCACTTTCCTTTTTTTGTTTTTTAGTTATTATTTATTTGTTTTCAAAAATCATTTTTTTTCTTAATAATAAAAAATCAAAAAACAAATAAATAGATTTAGGTTTTCCAAAATTATTTTAATTAATTATTTAATTATTTTAATTTTATTTTATCAACTTAAAATCAATTAGACTTAGGTTCATTTTAATTTAAGTATTTTCTTAAACAAAAAAAGAAAAATATTAGAATTAGTTTTAATCACCCTTAAATATTCATTTCCTTTATTAAATTTAGAGTTAATTTAGTTGAAGTATTTTTCTTTAAAAAAACAAAAAAAAAACCAAAAAGATTTTCATTCTTAGGATTTTTTAGACGTAATATTTATTTCGCGCGCGTTATTTTTATTCTCGCATTTTATATAAATAATGTAATTGATTATGGGATGTAATAGTCTAGGTTTAAAATTTCGCATTTTATTTTCTTGCACTTTTTATGTAATTTTCCCAAAGCATTGTAATAGTCTAGGATTTAAATTCGCGCACTTTAAATTTCTGCAGATATTAACTGTTAATAACTAGGCGTGTATGGCAAGACTGAAATCAAACGTTAGAAAACTTAATAACACAAGATAAATACTTGAACTTAACACATGTGCACATATACACCTATAGGGTACCCCACTTCGGTTGTCTTCAGAAAACAGTCATAAATCTCGAAACGTGAGAAGTTTTAGTGACTATCCTCCAGTTTAAATATCACTAGTCCCTCAATGACCCCCTCGATGTTGCCTCGGTTAAAAAGTAATCTAGAACTTTAGGGTGGTTACTAAAGCTTCTTTCCAGGCTGCCTTCGTGACTGTAAACGTCCATTCGATTGTCCCTTAAACATCCAATGACAGGGCTACCTACTCACTAATAGTAGGATAGCACTGTCTAAAGGAAAAGATGAAAATAACGATATTTTAGAGTATAAGTAGATAAGTTATTAGATGCTTGATGAAAACAACTTTTTTCACCTACACAAAAACTTTTCAAAACACTTTCAAAAAACACTTGCTTTGTCAACACTCTTGAGGACTGATACAAGAGTTATCACAAAGCGAATCGTCGCACTAAGGCATTTTCCAAACATTTTCAAAACACACAAAGCACAAAGGTATTTAAAAATGAGAAAACCACTAAGAGCCCATAGATAAATACGGGTGGAAAGGGTTCTAACACCTTCCCTTTCCATAATCTACCCCCTTACTCAGAAAACTCTCGAAAAGGTCTTTTTCTGTTCTTTTCACCCTTTCCTTAAATTGGATAAAAGAAAACTCGGTGGCAACTCTTGCTTACCGCAACATTTGAGAACACAAATGCAAAATCAGTATAACAGTCGGTTCTGCCACCGTATCACAGAATTGGTGACTCTTCTGGGGACTAGAAAAAAGTGGGGTTACCTTAGAGTTTTAGTTCATCATTTTACTGCTTTTTTTGTGCTTTGTATGCTTTACCTTTGGAGGGTATGTTTGGGTTACTATAGATCCTACAACCGGATCTGGGACACCTTGTAGGTAAGTAGCAATAGATCATGGAAATTGTTTGGGGTATAACGACACGGTTGAAGCGATAGCTACGTTGATGTGACACTTTGCTTGGTACCGGTAGCCCTTGAGTTAATCAAGGAGAATACGGGGCCGCTGCATGGTGTCATGAAACATCAACTAACCTTAGAACCTTTAATTGACCAACTTGGCCATTAGGAAGTAGTGAGATAGCCGTATTTGGTGTAGTCCTAAGTCGGTTGATACTCGATACTAAACTCATTGAGATTTGACTCCCGAGTTTTGTTTGGTGGCAAGTCAGTTGTCTATCGGAACAAAACTTGTGGGAAAGGTCAGTGATATTGAGATCCCTTAGAACCAGGTTACTATTTCTAGGGCAGGTTGAGCCAACTAAATTTCAAGAGGGTACTTACCTTGAAACCCATGCAAGCTTTAAACCTAAGGTCTTTGTGTGATTTGCTTTTGTTGGCTATATTTGTGTTTTTTAGCATAATTATGATTATCATAGCATCATAACATGGCATATCATACTAACCATTTCAATGATTTTTGGGGCTTATCTTTGTCTTGTTTTGTAGGACATGGCATCCACTCACACGAATACTATCCAAGTCAACCTTGTAAGGGTACCTCTTCAACTCAAGGAATTAGCATCAAGAATTCCTGAAAGCTCTCCATTCACTGGAAGACATGGTCGAATTCTCAACTTGGTCACCTCAATTCCTAATGAAGAAATGTTAAAGGTGCTTTTTCAGTTCTTCGACCCTTTACATCATTGCTTCACCTTTTCTGATTATCAGTTAGTGCCCACTATGAAGGATTTTTCTCAGTTATTAGGAATGCCCATTCTTGATCAGTTACCCTTCAATGGTATGGAAAGAGACCAAAAACTTGAGGAAATTTTTCAAGCTCTGTCTTTACAGCGGTCAGATGTCGTGGCAAATTCGGAAACAAGAAGAGGCGTCAAAGGGTTTCTAGCTAAGTTTCTATTTGAGAAAGCTCATCATTTTTGGGATACCCTGGATTTACAAGCTTTTGAAGAAGTGTTGGCCCTTCTCATCTATGGGATGGTACTATTTCCTAATTCAGACCAACTCATAGATGTGAATGCGGTTAAGGTTTTTCTGTCCCACAATCCAGTGTCTACTTTACTTGGAGACATTCTACACTCTCTAAATACTCGCACTGTAAAGAGAAGAGGGACTCTTTTGTGTTGCACTCCTCTGTTGGCTAGGTGGTTTATTTCGCACTTACCTCGATCTGTTGTGAAGAATGAGCAGGGCATGAGATGGTCTAATAGGTTAATGTCCCTCACACACTCGGATATTCATTGGTATCCTCGGTCCTTGGAGAATGTTACCATCATTGATCGTTGTGGGGAATTCCCTAATGTCCCTCACATAGGCATTAGGGGAGGAATCACTTATAATCCTTGTTTGGCATTGTGACAGATTGGGTATGCTAGGAGATATGGTCCTCATAATGTATTGGTTCAAGGCATTATGTTCAACTATGAGGATGGTGTTCAAGGTTACCGTTAGAGGTTCATACGAGCTTGGGGCATGGTAAACAAAGTGGATAGCAAGACACTGGGGCATAAGAACTCCATCCCTCTGGAGCCTTATCTTAAGTGGGTGCGAGCACGCGCTCAAAATATCATGATGCCTCATCCTTCCGTTCTACCCATCATCATGGAACCCGTTGCAGATATAGATGTACCTCATACTATTCTCCATCCTGACATGCCAACTACTCTCGAGGAATTGCAGATATCTTGGATTCATATCAAAGAGGAATGAGACACCTTTGAGATCTAGTTCTACGCCAGCGAGAAGAAGGTTTTAGAGCTCACCAGGCTACTTCATGGAGAGAAGAGTATAAATGCCTATATTGCTCCAAAGAGGATGCGCCCGTGGGGAGCTTGAGTCCTTTTTTTTTGCTTTGAGAGTTTATCTTTGCTTGGTTTTTCCTATTGTAAGCCCAAGAGGCATCTTTGTAACCGTTGAAACTTCTTAATGCAATTAACGTTTGTTCTCTTTCTGTTTAGGAAAATTTAGGTCTTAGAAATCCTTGAAAACATGGCATATGCGTATCATACATATCATTGCATAAATAGGTTTTAAGACAGGTTTCTTATTCTTTTCATTGATTATTTCAGCAAAAGAAATGGCTCTCGAACGAACAGTGAAGGACCTCTAAACTCAAATTACTCAGTTTCAACAAATGTTCATGGCTCTGGCCAAGGGGAAAGAAGAGCTGAAAGCCATGATCGTCAAAGAAAAGAACAAGAAGCCAAAGAAACCAGCTGGTGTAGTGAATTTGGGAAGAAGGATCAGAGGACCAGTGCGGCGAGCTTCAGAACTAGCAACTTCATTAAAAGAAGGAGACACTCGGGAAGGGGAGACAAGAGAGGAATACTCCATCCCAAAGGGATCTGATAATGAATCTGATTATGATGAGGAGCAGTATCCTCCTGTTGATGATAAATACAAACAGTTGGAGGATCGTTTGAATGCAATGGAAATCCAGAGGGTACCTGGGCTGGATTTTGAAGAGTTGGGTTTGTCATCCTGCAAAAGTTTAAGGTTCCAGTGTTTGCTAAGTATGATAGGGTCTCATGTCCCAAGATGCATCTCCGATCTTATGTGAGGAAGATTCAGCCTCACACCGCTGACAGGGATTTATGGGTCCACTTCTTCCAAGACAGTCTATCTGAGACTCAACAAGAGTGGTTCTATCAGCTGGAGGGAACCAATGTTCGTAACTGGGAAGACCTGGCTACTGCTTTCTATAATCAGTACCAATATAATGTTGACCTTGCTCCGACCCGTACACAACTCCAAAGTATGTCCATAAGTTCTGGAGAGGGTTTTAAATAATATGCCCAGAAGTGGAGAGACTTAGCAGGAAGAGTCCAGCCTCCTCTGTCTGATAGAGAGTTAATGGACATGTTTTTGGGTACTCTATTTGGTCCATTTTTCAACCATCTGATTGGAAGCTCCTCAACTGGTTTTACTAAGCTGATCTTAACTGGAGAAAGAGCGGAAGCTGGGATTAAGAGCGGCAAGATTCAAAAGGATGCCTCTTCAAGTGCAGGAAAGATACCTTTCATGGGAAAGAAAGAGGTCAGTGCTGCTTACAGTCAAAGAAATCAGGGAAGAACCGAACGTCGTTCAATGGTAGGGGATGTAATTGTAAAATCAAGCTTCTCAAATGCACTTTTGTTTTGATGAAGACAAACCATGAGGGACAAAGAAGGCAAAGATTATTGATCAAGCTAAAAGCATCTATGGATAAAGTCTTCAGTTCAAGCACTTAGCAAATTTTAAGGTATAATTATAATACTTACTTTGAACTTAAGACATAGATGCTCAATGGTGAAAAGAAATATTTTATATTGTCCAAACCTTTACTAAAGTTTTTCTAAGCTAAAAAACATTTTTCACTTAAGTGCAATCGATTTTCATATTAGTGCAATCGATTGCATGCTTCAATTTTTCAAAACATTTGCTACTGTTTCTCAGTGCAATCGATTTACATGTTTGTGCAATCGATTGCACTCAATCAATTTTTGCTACTTCACATGCAATCGATTTACACTCTTGTGCAATCGATTGCACACTTAAAATATTTGAAACTCTAGCTGTTGAAACCCCGTGCAATCGATTTACACAAAGGGTGCAATCGATTGCATGCTGCACGATTTTGAAAAACAGCAACTTTGCACATGCATGTTCATAACACCATTACATGGAAACCTTTCACTCAATCTTGGAAATTGTTCATGATTCATTTACACAAATTTATGTTGTTTCAAAAAGGTGTTATGAACATATAAATACTCATTTTCAAAATCATTTTCTACACCTCTCCCAATTATATTTTCTGAATTTTCAAAAATCAAACTCAAGCTGCTATACATTTTCATACACAAGTTTTCTGCACCCTTTCACATATTATTAACCAGAAAACTTTGAGCATTATATATCTTGAGTCATTGTATAGTATTATCATTGGAAGAGAAGATCAATTCATTGATTAAATCACTCAAAGTGATCATTACTACTCAAACTCACTCAAATCAAATATTGATAAATACTTACTTATTTTTCAGGATTGTTGGAAATAAGTTTAAGTGGTTTTATAAATCTTGTCTTTCTAGGATTTTTGGATACAAGTGAAGTCACTTTGAGAGGATTGTTCTCATTGTTGACATAGTGAAAATCAAAGAGGATTGTTCTTCGTCCAAGAGGATTGTTCTTGGTTTTGGGTAGTTCTTGTTTAAGTTTGCCATAATAAGGAAATCTCTTTCATGTTGAAAGGGGACTGGAGTACTCTCGGAATGTGAGGGGAACCAGGATATATCGCTTGTGTCTCTTTATTTTTCTGAACTTTACTTATTCATAAACTCACCATAATCCAGAAAAATAATATCCATCATCACTAAAACCAGAATTTTTTAAAGTACCTAATTCACCACCCCCCCCCCCCCCCCTCTTAGGCGCACTTCGTACTTACAATTGGTATTCGAGCAGGTTATAGGTAACATGTTCCTAAAAGATTCAGAATGGCTTTCGCAAATCAAAACCCCGTTTTCAGAGATGATGGTAGTAACAACAAGCCTCCTCTATTTTGTGGTGAATATTTTGACTTCTGGAAAATACGCATGAAGGCACATCTAGAAGCACAAGGAGAAGAAATATGGGATGCCGTCTAGAATGGTCCATTTATCCCTATAATGGTAATCAATGGTGCTGGCTCATCAAAGCCTAAAACTGCATGGGATGAAGATGATAAGAAGAAGGTTCTCTATGATAAAAAGGCAATAAACCTTCTTCAAGGTGCACTTAGCATGGATGAATTCTTATGTGTCTCGGCATGCAAAACAACAAAAGAAATATGGGATACCTTGGTCCAAACTCATGAAGGAACTATTGAAGTTAAAAGATCAAGACTAAATACCCTGAGTCAAGAATATGAATTATTTCGAAAGCAGCCCGGAGAAACCATTCTTGACCTACAAAAGAGATTTGTGCACTTGACAAATCATCTAAGTGCTCTTGATAAGACTTTGACGAATAATGAACTAAATCTAAAAGTAATTAGGTCCTTAACTGGGAATGGCAACCAAAGGTAACGGCAATTTCAGAAAAGAAAAGTCTCTCCTCCATGACGTCCGCAACATTGTTTGGGAAACTTCAAGAATATGAAACGGAACTCGGAAGACTTGAAAAACATGAAAATCAAGAGAAGAAATTCAAGAATATTGCTTTGAAGATAGATTCCAAGGAAGTTGAAAAGGAAGACAATCCGTAAGAAGATGAAAATTGCATGCTTCTTATTAAAAGTCTTGGTAAGTTCTTTGATAGAAATGACAAATACTTTTCTCATTCAAAAGGAAAGAAATAATTTAAGAAAAAGGAAGCCTCCACATCAACACAAGAAGTCACATGTTATGAATGTGATAAGCAAGGTCATATCAAGCCGGATTGTCCGAAACTCTCCAAGAAAAAGGTGGCTACAAAAGAAAAAAGGGATTCAAGAACAAAAAGGCCTATGTTGCATGGGAGGATAATGAAATAAGTTCCTCATCCGATTCAGATAGTAATGAAAGTACAAATCTAGCATTGATGGCCTCACACCATTCCGATGATGAAGACAATGAGGTTAGTAATGAATTTTATCTTTTTGATAGTGATGCACAAGGTGCTATAGATGAACTATTGAATGAATTCAAAATTCGGTATAAAACTATTTCATCACAAAAGAAAAAAAATTCATCCTTAGAATAAAAATGTGAATCTATGGAAAAAGATTTCAAAGAAGAAAAACAAAAATTAAGTGATGAACAAAAACAAACTTTTGCATGCAAAAATTGTGAATTACTCTCTTTCCAAATTGTCCAATTAAAAAGAGTCACTAAAAGATATGAAAAAGGCCAAATTGGATTGGAAGGTGTTCTTAGCCAACAAAGATACTCCAATGATAAAAGTGGACTTGGATATTCAACGTTTTCAAAACCAAGTTCTAATAAAACTATCTTTGTTAAGGCTAGTGATCAATCATCCAAAGAGAAAGTGAACAAACCTAAAATAGTTCATCACTATCCTAAAAAGAAAACATTTCCTAAGAAGAAATCTTATCCTTCTAGATATAGAAGTAACTTTGAACTTACTTGTTTTTATTGTGATATTAAAGGCCATACACCTAATGCTTGCTATGTTAGAAACTTTAGTGTGGCAAGTGGGCATTATGTGTGGGTAAAGAAAGGCACTAATTACGAAGGACCCAAAGCAACTTGGGTACCTAACAAAACATAATTTGTTTTGCAGGTATGCTTGAAGACCACATGCAATCTTTGGTATCTTGATAGTGGTTGTTCAAAGCATATGACGGGAGACATAAACCAATTTTCAAATCTAGATCTAAAGGCCAAGGGTTTTGTCACTTATGGAGACAATAATAAGGGAAGAATTCTTGGCAAAGGGAAAGTTGGTGCTCCATCTTTCACATCCATTGAAGATGTTCTTTATGTTGAAGGACTAAAGCACAATCTTCTTAGTATTAGCCAACTTTGTGACAAAGGCTTCAAGATCAAGTTCACCAAGGATGAATGCTTGATAGAAGACGAAGTCACACATGAGGTTATACTTAAAGGTAAAAGAATCAATAATATATTCATGATTTCCCTTGATGATCCATCTTTGAATGTAAAATGTCTCATGGCGAACAACGATGATTCATGGCTGTGGCACAAAAGAATTGCTCATATTCACATGGAACACTTGAATAAACTAATCAAGCATGATCTTGTCATTGGGTTGCCTAAGAGAAATTCCGTCAAAGATAAACTTTGTGATGCTTGTCAAAAAGGGAAACAAACAAAATCAACTTTCAAATCTAAGAATGTGGTGTCTACTGCAAGGCCACTACAATTGTTACATATGGACTTATTTGGTCCATCAAGAACAAGAAGTTTCTGAGGTAATGTATATGCTTTGGTTATTGTTGACGATTTCTCTAGATATACTTGGACATTCTTTTTAGTGCATAAAAGTGATGCATTCAAGGAATTCAAGAAGTATGCTAAACAAATTCAAAATGAGAAGTCTCTAACAATTGCCTCCATAAGAAGTGATCATGGCGGAGAATTTAAAAATGCTTTATTTGAAGAATTTTGTGGAGAGCATGGAATATCTCACAACTTCTCGACACCAAGGACTCCTCAACAAAATGGAGTGGTAGAAAGAAAGAATAGGTCTCTTGTGGAACTTGCTAGAACGATGCTTAGCGATTCAAATCTTCGAAAATATTTTTGGGCAGATGCGGTGAGCACGGCATGTTTTGTTAGCAATAGAGTTAACATAAGACCGATCTTGAAGAAAACCCCATATGAACTCTTCAAAGGGAGGAAACTAAACATTGCTTTCTTTCACATTTTCGAATACAAATGCTTTGTCTTAAACAACTACAAAGATAACCTTGGTAAGTTTGATGAAAAATCCGATGAAGGTATTTTTCTTGGCTACTCTCTTTTTAGTAAGGCATATAGAATCTACAACAAAAGAACTTTAACAATTGAAGAATCAATGCATGTATCTTTTGATGAATCTAACCCCTCCAAGGAGGATAATATTGTTTGTGATGATAATGATGATGAAATTCTAGAAGGTCCTCAAGAAAATACTTCCAAAGATCAACCAATTCAACACGAAGAATCACCCCAACAACAATAAAATCTCAATGATCTACCAAAAGAATGGAGAACTCATAGAGATCATCCTATCGATAAAGTAATTGGTGATATAAGTCAAGGTGTGACAACAAGATTAAATCTCAAAGATGCTTGCCTAAACATGGCGTTTGTCTCTCAAATTGAACCTTCCAAAGTTGATGAAGCCTTAGGCGACGACCAATGGATTATTTCTATGCAAGAAGAATTAAATCAATTTGAAAGGAATCAAGTTTGGGAACTTGTCCCTAGGCCAAGCAACAAACACATTATTGGAACAAGATGGGTGTTTAAAAATAAACTTGACGAAAATGGAATAATTGTTCAGAACAAAGAAAGGTTGGTAGCACAAGGCTAAAATCAAGAAGAAGGAATAGATTTTGAAGAAACTTTCGCTCTGGTTGCAAGGTTAGAAGCTATTCGTCTCTTACTTGCCTATGCTTGCTCATTAAATTTTCATCTTTTCCAAATGGATGTCAAAAGAGCATTCTTGAATGGATATATCACTGAAGAAGTCTACGTTAAGAAACCCCCGGGGTTCAAAGATTTCAAGAATCCATCTCATGTATTTAAATTGAGAAAAGCTCTCTATGGGTTGAAACAAGCACCAAGGGAATGGTATCATCGTTTAAGAAACTTCTTATGCGAAAAAGGTTTTGAAAAGGGAAAAGTTGACAAGACTCTATTTATCAAGAAAATCAAAGATGAAACTTTGCTAGCTCAAGTCTATGTTGACCATATCATTTTCGGATCTTCAAACCAAGAAATGTGTGAAGAATTTTCAGCATTGATGCAAGGAGAATTTCAGATGTCCATGATGGGTAAAATGAATTATTTTCTTGGACTTCAAATCAAACAATTAAAAGATGGCATCTTCATCAACCAATCCAAGTATTGCAAGGAACTCTTGAAAAGATTTGACATGGATAACTGTACGGCAATGTCTACACCAATGGGTTCTGGTACATATGTTGATCAAGATGAATTAGGTGTTTCAATCGACATTACAAAGTACAGATGTATGATTGGCTCCTTATTATATTTGACGGTAAGTCGTCCTGGCATAATGTTTAGTGTCTGTCTATGTGCTCACTTTCAAGCAAATCCAAAGGAATCTCATCTCACGGCGGTGAAAAGGATCATGAAGTATCTCAAAGGGACAATAAATGTCGGATTATGGTATCCTAAAGTTAGTGTTTGCAACTTAGTTGGTTATTCTGACGCGGATTATGCAGGTTGTAAAACTGATAGAAAAAGAACAAGTGGTACTTGTCACATCCTTGGAAATGCATTAGTATCATGGGCCTGCAAGAAACAAGCATGTGTTGCTCTTAGCACATCCGAAGCAGAATATATTGCAGCGGGTAGTAGTTGTGCCCAAATTTTGTGGCTTAAACAACAACTTCGTGACTACGGACTCGATCTAGGATGCATTCCTCTACGGTGCGACAATACAAGTGCAATAAACATTACGAAGAATCTGGTCATGCATTCAAGAACCAAACACATAGATATACGACATCATTTCCTTTGTGATCATGTACTTCAAGGAGATGTCGAGGTAACATTTGTAGATACTCATAATCAACTTGCCGATATCTTCATTAAACCTTTGGCAAGAGAACCGTTTTACAAGATTCGACGAGAGCTTGGAATTCTTGATGAAAACGACATAAAAGGTGCTTTCTATTCTTGTTATGATTTTATATATATGTTTTTAACCATGCTATATGTGAATATATATGTTAAGTGGTGTTTAAGTTTAAGACAAATATGTTTTTGGTCATTTTTGGTTGATGCAAATTGATTGCACAATAGTGTAAATCGATTGCTCGCTGAGTATTTTTAATTTTGACATTTCTGTTTCAGTGCAAATCAATTGCACCACCAGTGAAAATCGATTGCACTCTATGCATTTCAGTTTTATTTTGCTTCTGTTTTTTGTGCAAATCGATTGCATTTGTATGCAAATCGATTGCACCTACTGTAATATTCTTTTATGACAAATATTTGTTGGTCAGAATTTCTCTCTCTCTCATATTCCCAAGCCAATTAAACTTCATTACATATAATACAACCCACTCATTTCTATCTACTCACAAATCATATCCAAACTCCAGCTCATCAAACACCCTTCTCTCAAAAACCTAAAACCTTCAAAACCCTAAAAATACCTTACCCATGGCTTCAAGGCAAAAATGAAAGGTGTCAGCTTCAGAGAAAGGGAAGAAAAAGGTTGATTCATCCTCTGAGAATCCATTACTTTCATCTCTCACCGAAGAACAAGAAGCAAGATTCACAAAGGACTTTCAAAGAAAAATAGTGTCCAATCCTAAATATGGTATGCTGTCATCCTTTCCTTGGGACTGTTTCTCTTTTCAAAATGATTTAACTGCTTATGGACTAGAACCATTAATTTCATCATTTGGTCCATATTAGCCGGATCTGGTAAGAGTATTTTTCAGCAATTTAACTCCCCACAAAGGCAAGATGGTGACATATGTGTTGGGTACTCGAATCTCTCTAACCCTTGAGATTGTTGGTGAGATTCTTCATATTTCCTACACTAGAAGCTCATTGTACGACCCTGAAAACGAGGCATGGGATGACTACAGGAAAAAGGAATTTTATTACAGCATTGGGAGATTAAGTGAAGTTGAATTTTGTGCCAAAAGGATTAGTGGTCTAGGCGGAGTGATTCCATCTAGAGACTCATGGAGTGCAGGTAACATTTATAAAGTCGATCGACTATTTCATTACTTTATGGTCTATATTATGTTTCCACGGCCTGGAAACCACTGCACTGTGACTGACCTGGAAATGCATCTGATTTATGCAAGAAAGAAAGGAATAAGTGTTAATTGGGCAAGGCTCATAATGGTTCATATGCTTAGAGTCGATGCAAAATCGAACTTTCTACCATATACTTATTTTGTTACATTAATTATGGAAGAATTTGGAGTTGACTTTGCTGGGTTTGAGAAAGTCAATATGGATCCAAATCTGCATAAGATTTCAATCAAGAATGTTGACTTAAGAATGGGTGTTCATTATAATCCAGAAACAAAAACCATCACTTACGTTGGTGAAGATGTGGTTGGTGATGAAGGGAACGATCAAGAAGTCGAAGGTGGTGAAGTTGTACCTCCTCCACCCACTTCTCCCTCTAGTCCAAGCAATCAAGATCTTATGGATTTCATGTCTCAACAATTTGCTTCCATGAACACCAACATCAACAACCAATGGAATGCTATCAACGATTCTACAACAACCCGGATTAATGACTTCCGCACAGATGTGAATCAACAATTTTCTTACCTTTACTCTCATCTTCACATTCCACCATATGACCCAAATAATCCAGCTGCTCCTCCACAGCATTACACATAACCTCCTCTACAACAACAATTTCCAAATCAAGGATCTTGGTTCTATAACAACCGGGACATGAATCAACCATAAAGTTCTGTCCAACTTTATTATGTCTACTATTTTTTGTTATGTCCTTGTTATGTTATTCTATGTTTTGTTTATTGTTAAATTTCTTTGTAATCGTTATACTATTTGTGATGCATGATTAATTAAGTTTTCCTCTCAATATTACTTTATTACTGTTATTTTTGCATCTTTCCCTTCTTTTTGATAATGTCAAAGGGGAAGAAGGATGTGGTACTTTATGCTTGTATATTTCCTTGTCATAATTTTTTTAAGGTACTCTTCAACAAAGATGAACAAATTCAAAGGATTCCAACCTTCTCATACAAAGGGGGAGTTATGCATATTAGGGGGAGAAGCTCTTTCCGGAAATTACAATGCATCAAGCAAGACCGTTTGTCATCATCAAAAAGGGGGGGAATGTAAAATCAAGCTTCTCAAATGCACTTTTGTTTTGATGAAGACAAACCATGAGGGACAAAGAAGGCAAAGATTATTGATCAAGCTAAAAGCATCTATGGATAAAGTCTTCAGTTCAAGCACTTAGAAAATTTCAAGGTATAATGATAATACTTACTTTGAACTTAAGACATAGATGCTCAATGGTGAAAAGAAATATTTTATATTGTCCAAACCTTTACTAAAGTTTTTCTAAGCTAAAAAAAATGTTCACTTGAGTGCAATCGATTTGCATATTAGTTCAATCTATTGCATGCTTCAATTTTTCAAAATATTTACTACTGTTTCCCAATGCAATCAATTTACATGTTTGTGCAATCGATTGCACTCAATCAATTTTTGCTACTGCTTTACATGCAATCGATTTACACTCTTGTGTAATCGATTGCACACTCAAAATATTTGAAACTCTAGCTGTTGAAACCCCGTGCAATCGATTTACACAAAGGGTGCAATCGATTGCATGCTGCACGATTTTGAAAAACAGCAGCTTTGCACATGCATGTTCATAACACCATTACATGGAAACCTTTCACTCAATCTTGGAAATTGTTCATGATTCATTTACAGAAATTTATGTTGTTTCAAAAAGGTGCTATGAACATATAAATACTCATTTTCAAAATCATTTTCTACACCTCTTCCAATTATATTTTCTGAATTTTCAAAAATCAAACTCAAGCTACTATACGTTTTCATACACAAGTTTTCTGCACACTTTCACATATTATTAACCAGAAAACTTTGAGCATTATATATCTTGAGTCATTGTATAGTATTATCATTGGAAGAGAATATCAATTCATTGATTAAATCACTCAAAGTGATCATTACTACTCAAAGTCACTCAAATCAAATATTGATAAATACTTACTTATTTTCAGGATTGTTGGAAATAAGTTTAAGTGGTTTTATAAATCTTATCTTTCCAGGATTGCTGGATACAAGTGAAGTCACTTTGAGAGGACTGTTCTCATTGTTGACATAGTGAAAATCCAAGAGGGTTGTTCTTGGTTTTGGGTAGTTCTTGTTTAAGTTTTCCACAATAAGGAAATCTCTTTCATGTTGAAAGGGGACTGGAGTATTCTCGGACTGTGAGGGGAACCAGGATATATCGCTTGTGTCTCTTTATTTTTATGCACTTTACTCTTTCATAAACTCACCATAATCCAGAAAAATAATATCCATCATCACTAAAACCAGAATTTTTTAAAGTACCTAATTCACCCCCCCCCCCCTCTTAGGCGCACTTCGTACTTACAGTAATTATATACAATCCTGCAGTTACTCAACAACGAAATAATCAGCCCTGAGCAGAAAGGCCTATGAGACAGTTTACCCGGATCAATATGACCTTGTCTCAAGTTTTACCACACTTACTGAAATCCAATCTGGTAACTTTGAGGGAAGCTCCCAAAAATCCCAACACTACATATCCTCACTATAATCTAAAGGCTTGGTGTGCCTCCATTCTGAAAGTCCAGGAAATGATACAAACGACTGTTGGGCTTTGAAGAACAAGGTGCAGGATCTGATTGAGGCAAAGGATATTGAATTCGATGCTCCAGAGACTCCCAATGTTATAACTGCCCCCATGCCCAAGCACGGCCATGGTGTTAATGTTGTTGATGATGATATGTTCGTTTCTTCTGTTGATGAGGTCGTTACTCCTCTCATGACTGTTAAAAATAATCTTTTTCAAGTCGGTTTATTTTCGAGTTATGGTGAAGGTTGCCACTTATGATTATCTCTACCAACTGGTTTCCATTTGTTGAAAGAAGTTGTTCAGCGCCTGATGGATAATAAAGAAATTTTATTTGAGAAGACTCCAGTCACAAGTGTTTCATGTAAATACGTTTCTATTATAACCATTTCCGCCAATCCTCCCAGGGTTTCCACCAAAAGACCCGTCGGGATTACATATGTTATAAAGTTTTCTCCCCTGATCATCACCATTCAAGGGCCAATACCATATTCCTTGGATAAAGCTATTCCCTAGAATTATGGGGCTGATGTCTATTACCATGGCGTCAAGCAAGACCTATTGGCTTCTGAAGACAAAGTTACTGAAGGTACTGATCCTGACGTCGGCAATATCGTTAGGACCAGTAAAATAACAAGAAGCAGAAGAGTTTTCTCTCCCGAGATCTCTCCTTCTAAAACTGTTACTACTCCTGTGATCATTCCTGCTGCTGCTCCTACTAATACTCCCATTACTACTCCTGTGATTGTCCCTCCTGCTACTCCTGTCGGTATTCCTATGACAACTTCTGCTGCTAGCCCTGCTGCCACCCCTGTCACTGAGTCGGCCGAGACTCGGGGCAAAGAGATATTGGTTGAGCCTGTCCAGATGAAGGCGCATCCAGAAGCTATCCCTGAGGTTTCTAAGAAGGAAATGGAAGAAATCTTAAAAATAATTAAAAAGAGTGACTACAATATGGTTGAATAACTGGGGAAGACTCCTTCCAAGATCTCAATGCTGGCCCTACTATTGTGCTTCGAAGCCCATGCAAAGGCTTTGGTAAAATTCCTCAAGACAGCTCATGTGCCACAAGAAACCTCCACTGATCAATTCGAAGATTGTGTGGCTAGTTTGACCACTGATAATGGACTGGGTTTTTCTGATGCTGATTTGACACATAAAGGAAGAAAACACAATGATGCACTGCATGTCTCCATCGAATGCAGGGGCACTACTTTGTCCCATGTTCTAGTGGATACCGGTTCATCGCTGAATGTTCTGCCTAAGAAGGCTCTTGACAGATTAGATTGCAAAGGTTTGACTATGAAGCCCAGTAACATTAGGGTGAGGGCTTTTGATGGTTCGAAAAGAATGGTACACGGGGAGGTGGACATCCCTATCAAACTTGGTTCCCAAACCTTTGACTCCACCTTCTACCTGATGGATATCCGACCATCTTATTCCTGTTTGTTGGGACGCTCTTAGATCCATGGGCCTGGAGCTGTTACTTCCACTCTGCATCAGATGTTGAAGTACCCAGTGAAGGGAAAGATTGTCACAGTACGTGGTGAGGAGGAATACATGGTAAGCCACCTGAACTCTTTCAGGTATGTCGAAATGGACGGCGAGTTCATCGAGACCCCTTGTCAGAACTTTGAAGAGGTGCCTCAGACCATGGCTGCAACTGAGACTATTACCAGTGTGCCAAAGATCACCAGACCTCCATTGAAGATGGCTTCTCTCATGGACGCCAAAGTAGTAATTGAAGAAGGTGGGTGTACCATTTGGGGCCAACTCCCTGACATTCCATACAAATATGATAAGTTTGGGTTAGGTTTTACTTCAGGAGCTCAAAGGGTTGTTCGTCATGCTCGTGCCAGAGGACCTCCCCTATGCATCAGCAATCATGGGATTAATGCTTTAGAAGATAGTGATGGTGACTGTGACATGGACAACTGGATCTTCCCTACTACCAACGGTGGACCCCGTAATTGGACGGCTAAAGATTATGTGCCGATTACTTTTATTCAGGAGTAATTGTCTTTCTTGTTTTCGGATATGTAATAAATAAACAATATAAAATCTATGGCATTGTGTCTTACTCGAGGCACAATGGTTTATTTGTGAGGGTTAACATTTTCAATCTCATATGTCATTAATAAAGCATTGGACGTTTTTGCATACAAATTTTGTGCTCTCTGTCTTTCTTTTCTGCTTTTTACTTCATCAATACAGTTATACTCTTACACACACTCACGTATCAAACTGCAGATCCACATCTACTCTGGATCCCCTTGATAACAGTTCTACTATTGCCAGTTATGACTTTGAAAATCTGATCAACCAAGCCGAGGACGAAGGTGAGGAAGATTATGACGTACCAGGAGAACTTGCCAGACTGTTACAACAGAAAGAAAGGGCAATACAGCCCCATGAAGAGCCAGTTGAAATAGTGAACTTGGGTACTGAAGAGCACAAGAAAGAAGTCAAGATAGGTGCCGATCTAGAGCATAGTGTCAAGGAGCATTTAATAAAAATGTTACATGATTATGTGGAGATCTTTGCCTGGTTATACGAAGACATGCCAGGACTTGACACTGATATTGTGGTTCATCGCCTGCCGACAAAAGAGGATTGCCCTCCAGTAAAACAGAAGGTTCGTTGTATGCGCCTTGAAATGTCAGAGAAGATCAAAGCCGAAGTCATGAAACAATTCAACACCGGTTTCTTAGTTGTTACTTCCTATCCACAATGGTTTTCTAACATAGTTCCGGTACCTACGAAGGACGTTAAGGTAAGTATGTGTGTGGATTACAGAGACTTAAACAGGGCAAGCCCCAAGGATGACTTTCCGCTTCCCCACATTGACATTCTGGTTGACAACACTGCATAATATAAGGTATTATCCTTCATGGATGGCTTCTCAGGGTATAATCAGATCAAAATGGAACCTGAGGACATGGAGAAGACAACCTTCGTCACACAGTGGGGAACTTTCTGCTATAAGGTTATGCCCTTTGGGTTGAAGAATGTTGGGGAAACCTATCAGCGCGCCATGGTAGCTCTGTTTCACGACATGATCCATCACGAAATAGAGGTCTATGTTGACGACATGATAGCCAGGTCTCAAACTGAAGAAGAGAACCTTGATCACCTGCATAAGATATTTGAAAGGCTGAAGAAGTACAGACTGAGGCTGAACCCGAATAAGTGCACCTTTGGGGTAAAATTCGGTAAGCTCTTAGGCTTCATTGTCAGTGGCAAGGGTATTCAAGTAGGCCCTACAAAGATTAAATATATACAAGAAATGCCAACTCCTCACACTGAGAAGGAGGTTAGGGGATTCTTGGGACGCCTAAACTACATTGCTAGGTTCATTTCTCATTTGACCGCTACTTGTGAGCCAATCTTCAAACTACTGAAGAAAGATCAAGCAGTGGAGTGGAATGACGAATGCCAGAATGCCTTTGACAAAATCAAGGAATATCTTCAAGAGCCTCCAATTTTAATGCCTCCAGTTGAAGGAAGACCTCTGATTATGTACTTAACGGTATTAGAGAACTCAATGGGGTGTGTGTTGGGGCAGCATGACGAGTCTGGTCAAAAAGAGCATGCAATATACTACCTTAGCAAAAAGTTTACCGACTGTGAAACAAGATACTCACTGCTCTAGAAAACTTGTTGCGCTTTGGCATGGGCTGCTCGCCGACTAAGACAGTATATGTTGACTCACACTACCTTGTTAATCTCTAAAATAGATCTTATCAAGTATATCTTCAAGAAGCCCGATTTCTCCGGAAGAATAGCAAGATGGAAAATGATCCTGACTGAATACGACATTCAATACACAACCCAGAAAGCAATCAAGTGAAGTTTACTAGGTGATCATTTGGCTCATCAGGCTGTGGATAATTACCAATCCATGAATTTTGAGTTCTCGGACGATAACATCATGTTAGTAACTGATTGTGAAAAACCTGGACCGGATGAAGGACCTGAGAAAGGATCCCGATGGACTATGGTTTTTGACGGAGCTTCCAACTCACTTGGCAATGGCAATTGTGCCATGATCATCTCTCCTAAAGGCTGTCATACCCCTTTCACTGCCCGATTATGTTTAAATTTACCAATAATATGGCTGAGTATGAAGCATGTATCCTGTGTCTCAAAGCTGCAATTGATTTAAGGATCAAGTTCTTAAGTGTGTTTGGAGACTCGGCTTTGGTAATCAGCTAGATCAAAGGAGAATGGGACACGAAGCATCCTAATCTCATCCCTTACAAAGAATATGTATTGACACTGGTTCCACATTTTGAAGAAATTACTTTTGAGCATTTTCCACGAGAGGAAAATCAACTAGCGGACGTGCTAGCCACTATGTCATCCATGTTCAAGGCCAGGTGGGTTAATGAGGCTCCTCAGATCACTATTGAGAGAATGGATGAACCAGCATACTGTCACGAGATTGATATTGAAGAAGTAGTGGACAAACCTTAGTTCCATGAAGTCAAATGATATCTCAAAGCACAAGAGTATCCTGAAGGAGCTTTAGTCAATGATAAGAAATTCCTAAGAATATTCTCTGCCAAGTTCTTTCTCAGTAATGGAATCCTCTACAAGCGCAACCACGATTCTACTTTGCTTCGTTATGTAGACAAGCATGAAGCGGAGAAGATTATGGATGATTTACATGAAGGTACCTTTGGCACCCATTCTAGTGGACACACTATGTCTAAAAAGATCCTACGGGAGGGATACTATTGGTCCACTATGGAAGTAGACTGTTATCAATATTCACGGACTTGTCACAAGTGCCAGATTTATGCTGATAAGGTGCTCATACCTCTGATTCCTCTAAACTTCTAGACTGCTCCTTGGCCGTTTGTAATGTGAGCATCGATATGATTGGAGAAATCATACCTATCACTTCCAATGGGCACCGCTTCATCCTTGTTGCCATTGATTACTTCACGAAGTGGGTTGATGTTGCCTCTTTTGCCATTGTTACCAAGAATGTTATGGAGAGTTCATCAAGCATAACCTTATATGTCGGTATGGTATCCCCGAAAGAATCATTACAGATAATGGTACAAATATCAAGAACACTATAATCACCAAACTCTATAAGAAATTCAATATCCAGCATCATAACTCTTCTCCTTACCGGCCGAAGATGAATGGCGTTGTAGAGGCTGCTAATAAGAACATTAAGAAGATCATTCAGAAGATGACGGTGACATACAAAGACTGGCATGAGATGTTACCATTTTCTCTTCATGGTTATCGCACCACAATACGCACATCAACAAGGGCAACTCCTTTCTGTTTGGTATATGGTATGCAAGTTATCCTACCTATTGAGGTCCATATCCCTTCTGTGAGAATCATGAAGGATGCAGAGCTGAATGAAGACGAATGGGTTCAGACTCGACTTGACCAACTGAACCTGATTGATGAGAAAAGGCTTGCGACTGTCTGTCATGGTCAGATGTACCAGAAGCGTATGATTAAGGCTTTTAACAAGAAGGTCAGACGTCAGGTATATCAAGTTGATGATCTAGTAATCAAGCGCATCATACTGCCGCAAGGTGATCCCAGGGGTAAATGGACTCCCACGTACGAAGGGCCATTTGTGATCAAGAACATATTTTATGGTGGAGCCATGATCTTAACCACTATGGACGGTGACGACCTTCCTCGCCCTATGAATGCGGACATAGTTAAAAGATATTACGCATGAATAAAGACCCGCTAGGTTGACTGGCCTAGGAAAAAATAAGGGCATCCCGGTGAACCAAAAGGGTTCGGGCAAAAATTAGGGATAAATACAAAAAAAAATTGTACACCCGGTAAGTCGAAGACCTGAAAAGGAGGCTTGGGCAAAAAAGGGTATCCCGGTGGATTGAAAACCCGAAAGGGCAGTCCAGGAAAATGTTAGCGATTTAAATCATATAACTATGTCCCGTTGGATTACCTTGCAACTAGACTTCAGTATCAACCATCAAGCTCAAACGGTACCAATCAATCCAGTCAGCTTCGGCAAGTAGCAAAGTGATGAGACGCTCAGGGACATAAGGGAAATAGCAGGATTGAAACTCGATGAATTATTACACATAGTTGTTTTCTCTTTATACTATAGTTTCCATTTTTACGACGACATTCTCTTACTAGAATGTCAGTTTCTTTTTGTACAAAAACGCCAGTTATAGGCAAACTTCAAAATCAATACAAATCATTTCTTTGAAAGTACATAACTATTTGTTTTCTATTTTACTATTATTTTTTTTTGGAAAAAATGTCCAGTGGTTATTTTTGACCTATGCATTTGAATATGATTACTGTTTACAAATACTTGCATAAAAAACAGAAAGACAGTTGCTAATGACTTTAAGGAACGGGACAATGCCTAAAAAACCATATGTAGCCCCCGCAACTACTTTCTCCAGTTGGTACAGGGGCAGAGACATTCTGATGCAAAGTCACTGCTACACCCTCAGCACACGTCCTACTGGTGCCTATATCCCTGCAGAGTGAAAACAACCAAAGTTTTGACCTCTTCTTCCCCAACAGAGTTTTTATAATCTCAAACAGTTTATAAATCCTCATCCCCGATAGAGTTTATTTCTCTAGTTATGGAAGTTCATCCCCCAACGGAGTTTATTTCTTTATATTTGGTAAAATCTTCCAACAAAGCATCTTCTCTCTAGCGGAGCATTCACAAGAAGAAGTCAAAGATCCCCGGCAGAGTATCCTCAAATGGAAAGAGGAAATCCCCAGCAAATCATCTCCCTAGCGGAAATGAAAGAACCACTTTCCTCATCTTCCAAACAACAGTCCGGTATTCAGCTTCCTAGTACTCTCCAGCAGCAGTCAGGGATTTATTTTCCCATACTGGGAAATGTCGCAACAGCATTCCATGTTCATACATCATGGCATGCGCATACATATTGCATACAACACAATCTCATTTATTTTGAGAACATCATTACACAATGAATTTCATGCATCATGACATTGCATACAACTAATTCTTTACCTTTTCAGGAAAGATCAATCAACAAACATCATTAACTGCTTATATGGCCTGATAGTATTCTCAAAGGCTACATCTGACGAAGGGCTATTTCAGCATTTTCCTCAGAAAGATAATTCAAGACCTCTACAAGTTCAATTTTAAATCAACCAATGATTTATTCTAATTCTTTTTCGGTAGACACTTTCTCTGGTTCAGTTAAATCGACCCTAAGATTTCTCTGATTCTATTCCATTAAAAGATAATTCAAGACCTCTACTGGTTCAGTTTTAAATCAACCAATGATTTATTTTGATTCTTTTCTGGTAGACACTTTCTCTGATTCAGTTAAATTAACCCAAAGATTTCTCTGATTCTATTCCAGTTAAAGTTGATTTAAGACCTCTGCTGGTTCAGTTTTAAATCAACCAATGATTTATTCTGATTCTTTTTCGGTAGACACTTTCTCTAGTTCAGTTAAATCGACCCTAATATTTCTCTGATTCTATTCCAGTTAAAGATAATTCAAGACCTCTGTTGGTTCAGTTTTAAATCAACCAATGATTTATCCTGATTCTTTTCCGGTAGACACTTTCTCTGGTTCAGTTAAATCGACCCTAAGATTTCTCTGATTCTATTCCAGCTAAAGATAATTCAAGACCTCTGTTGGTTCAGTTTTAAATCGACCAATGATTTATCCTGATTCTTTTCCGATAGATACTTTCTCTGGTTCAGTTAAATCGACCCTAAGATTTTCTTATTCTTATCCAGTTAAAGATACTGTAAAGCCTGGAATCCGACCAGATAGCAGTTTACTCTGTCAAATTACTGCAAAGCCTGGAACCGACCAGATAGCAGTTAATTTCATATTCCCTAGTAGGTCGCTGTGAAGCCTAGAATACGAACAAATAGCAATCAGCCTTAATGTCCTCAGCAAGTCGCTGTGAAGCCTGGATCCCGACCAGATAACAGCTCACTTTTGTCTCTCCAGTCAAGAGATAACTCCCTAGTAGAGTAATGGGCAATTGAAGCTCCTAGAATCTATTTACTAAAATAGAGACCAACATTCCTCAACGGAGTCCTCCTTAACAACAAGAACATAAATCCCCACAAAGAGACCTCTTATGAAGTCAACATCTACTCTAAATGGCATATTTAAGCCCATCTCTGATGAATCTCCATAATATTCTCTGGATGGCGTATTTAAGCCCATCTTCTCCAAATGGAATCTGTAAGCCCATTCCCGAAGTCATTAACCATCAGTATTACTTCATGCGAGTGCAAATTTCTGGGCCCTGTAGTATTCAATCATCTTCCACCTTCATATCACGAAAGGAAGACAAGCCAATCTAAATCCTCAGGTTTAAGAAGATTGAACTGGGGCAGCTGTTGTACCCCAAAATTTTCCCTCCCATTTTCACATAAGACATACTCCTAGAGGTCCTCAATTGCTCAAGGATGACTAAGAATTGACCAGACAAATTCTCCTCCTAAGGCAATGAACCTATAACTAGGGTTTCATTTTTTACCAAGATGTGTGAGCTCCAAAGGTCTCAAATGTCTTCCATGGTCCTAATATGTCTTCAAGACTATCCATGACAAATTTCATACCTTGCACTACAAGTTTGCTCAGTCAATTGCTCAAATGCTTGAAAATCAACTATACTAGGTCAAAAGTCAACTATGGTCTATATACAGTCAAACTTCAGGATTTTTGGTCAACATCATCATTTTGAAGTGATATCCATTCATTTGATCAAGGTTTGATCATGATCCCTCAAGAAATGCTTCTAATTCATCAAAAGTCAAGAATTGCTAATTAGGGTTTCTATAGGAAAAGTCAACCAAGCTTTGACCATCCATAACTTTCATATATTTCATCCATTTTTCCCTAACCAAAGCTTATTTTGAATAGAATCCAATTCCCTTCAATTTCTCTTCAGCCCTCAAGTCCAAGAGATGCACCATTTGAAAGATACAAGCTCATACATTACATGTCATTTTCAAAAAGTCAACTAAAGGCACTTTTTGTCAAGACCATTTACATCAAGATAAAGTCTTCAAATGCAAAATTGGTCCAAAAGGGACTAAATTATACACCTTGGGATTTCCAAAAAGTACAAGATCATCATCATGAGATGAAAATTGAGCAAATTATGGCTTGCCCAAGTTGGGAAAATTTTGGAAATTTCAAGAATGTTGCATTGAGCAAATTTGAACTTTTGAGGAAATGGCTTATTTTCTTAGCCTTAAAACATATTCCTAAGCTTATAGAGGACCTCTAATTTCATTCTTAACTTGCCTTGCATTTTTTACCTATTTTATTCATATTTATTTTGTTTTTATTCACATAAATACAAGATAAATTATATAAAATAGTAAATGATGGATCATGACAATTGGGATTTTGGTTTGATTTAATTTCAGGCTCACAATTTCTTACAAGGAGTGACCAGGTTCATTCTAACATAAAAAGGCATGAAATCTCCATTTTGGGCAATTATTCAAACTTTGATCATGTGTTAAAATCCATGTTTATGGTGATTATTCTTTCCATCCAATCTTGTCTCCTCCATCTACACTATACATACACCACATTGGCAAGCCAAATGCACAGATACATTGCCTCAAGAGTGCTCTCTAGAATTTACAAAAAAGTTTCAAAGTTGTCAAATTCCAAAACCTGACTCCCAGCCACTTTCAGTCCCAGTCAACTTCCAAAACGTGTTCATGAAATCTCCAGGGATCATTTCCACCCCTTAGACAAGCCTAACGCCCACAGGAATCACCAGTTTCAATCGCTTCGGTTAGGTATAATATTGTGATCTCAGAACTCCATTTTTACGTTACAATTTGATTTCAAGGATACATATATGTTCATACTGACATTAGGAACATTTTAGAATCATTTTCGTTAAGGTTTGATGCAGGGATTGAAGGCTGCCATTGTTAGGGCATGATTACGGTCAAGCGTTAGTTCGCTGTATGCAGACCTTTTTAGGCCAAACGGATGGCACCAATGGATTCAAAACCCCCAAATTATGGGGACCATGATCTTCTTTTCCTTTGATCTAACGTTTTTCGCAGGGTTTGATTTTTGGTGTAGCCGGAGAAGGTGACCGGAGTTTGACTCTGGCACCCCTGCAATTGATTGACTCTGGTGGAGTTCACGTGGCACAATAACACAATTCTATTGGTTCACTTGAATCTGATTGGGCGCGCATTTTTAAAAATTAAATAAATTTGATTGATTTTATATATTATGTTATCCTATTGCCATTATCAACGAATGAACAGGATGGCTGGGTGGTAAGGTGAATGAGTGTGCAACGAGGGAACCTGGGTTCGATTCCAGGGGTCTGGGTTTTGCATTTTTTAACAAATTTATTTCAGATCTAGTGCACGCGAAGGCTAGCAAGTGCATGATATGCCTCACACATGGACTATTCAAATCTAAGATTCTAAATCCAATGCTCCCAGTGGCTTGGGACCATGATGTACCCTAGAGTGCATTCCCCACCTGATTGAACGCAGGAATCTGGACTTCTACCTTCATGGACCAGCGAATTCAACAAATACACCCCCCAGTTACTTTTGACAGCCAGACCCATATCTTTTGTTTGTCACTTTCCTTTTTTTTGTTTTTTAGTTATTATTTATTTGTTTTCAAAAATCATTTTTTTTCTTAATAATAAAAAATCAAAAAAATAAATAAATAGATTTAGATTTTCCAAAATTATTTTAATTAATTATTTAATTATTTTAATTTTATTTTATCAACTTAAAATCAATTAGACTTAGGTTCATTTTACTTTAAGTATTTTCTTAAACAAAAAAAGAAAAATACTAGAATTAGTTTTAATCACCGTTAAATATTTATTTCCTTTATTAAATTTAGAGTTAATTTAGTTTAAGTATTTTTCTTAAAATAAACAAAACAAAAACAAAAAAGATTTTCATTCTTTAGGATTTTTTAGACGTAATATTTATTTCGCACGCATTATTTTTTTCTCGCATTTTATATAAATAATGTAACTAATTATGGGATGTAATAGTCTAGGTTTAAAATTCCGCATTTTATTTTCTTGCACTTTTTATGTAATTGTCCCAAAGCATTGTAATAGTCTAGGATTTAAATTCGCGCACTTTAAATTTCTACAGATATTAACTGTTAGTAACTAGGTGTGTATGGCAAGACTGAAATCAAAAGTTATAAAACTTAATAACACAAGATAAATACTTGAACTTAACACATGTGCACATATATGCCTCTAGGGTACCCCAGTTCGGTTGCCTTTGGAAAACAGTCATAAATCTCGAAACGTGAGAAGTTTTAGTGACTATCCTCCAGTTTAAAGATCACTAGTCCCTCGATGACCCCCTCAATGTTGCCCCGGTTAAAAATTAATCTAGAACTTTCAGGTGGTTACTAAAGCTTCTTGCCAGGTTGCCTTCGTGACTGTAAACGTCCCTTCGATTTTCCCTCAATCATCCAACGAAGGGGCTACCTACTCACTAATAGTAGGATAGCATTGTCTAAAGGAAAAGAGGAAAAGAACGACCTTTTCGAGTATAAGGAAATAAGTTCTTAGATGCTTGCTTAAAACATCTTTTTGCACCTACACAAAAACTTTTCAAAACAATTTCAAAAAACATTTGGTTTGTCAACACTTTTGAGGACTGATACAAGAGTTATCACAAAGTGAATCGCCGCACTAAGGCATTTTCCAAACATTTTCAAAACACATAAAGCACATAGGTAATTTAAATTGAGCAAACCTCTAAGAGCCCGTAGATAACTACGGATGGAAAGGGTGATAACACCTTCCCTTTCTATAATCTACCCCCTTACTCAGAAAACTCTTGAAAAGGTCTTTTTCTGTTCTTTTCACCCTTTCCTTAAATTGGATAAAAGAAAAGTCGGTGGCGACTCTTGCTTACCGCAACATTTGCAAACACAAACGCAAAACCAATATAACACTCGGTTCTGCCACCGTATCACACATAGTATTGGACTCTTTCTTTCCATTGTATGATCTCTTCTGAATACTTGAAGATGAAATCCCATGGATTTCACCTCTCCTGAGTTTATTTTCAACATGTTCCCGCATGAACATGTCATCTAATTCCCTGTCTGCCAAGAGAGGTTGATCATTGATTAGGCCCAAAATTCTAGCAGTTTTCCCCAGACGGTCGTATCTGTCTTGATGAAGCTTGCTGATGAGAATCCTCAACTCTTCTTGTCCCTGAGATAAATTTTGGATAAGATCCATATGACTACTCATCTGGATTCTCATCCTTTCCATCTCAGCTTGCAGTTGTTCCAACTAGTCATCCTTGTTGTCTTTAGGATTTTTCTTGGTCATATTCCCAGCGAGGAGTGTTTTCAATTCTTCTTGCCCCTTGGATAGATTCCGGAACAATTCCTTGAACTGAGAATCTTAAGTTTGAAGATCTATGTCATTCTGTTAGAGATCCATCTTCCTACTGCTGAAATAAATAGTGAGAAAATGAGAAACCTGTCTCAAGAATACCCGTTATGTAATGATATGCATGCAATGTTTTCAAGGATCTCACGGGGTAAACACAAGAAGATGTTTGAATCCGACTGCAACTTTGATTGAAGAACTTTGTATCGTAGAATGTCCTTCTACGAGAATCAAGCTCACCATGTCGAGTGGGTCATAGCCTTAGACTCAAGTTATCTTGCTATGGTATTTTAACGGCATTGGCTAGAGTAAAATAAATCCCCTTTCCCCTTGCTAGACGTCTGGTTCATCATAACCTGCATCACAAGCCCTTGAGATCCTTGAAATGGTTAAGGAAATGCTATGGAATGATGTTATGATGTGTATGCTATGCACCAAGCAAAAGTGTAAGGTGATGAAGACAAGTGAGTCTTGCAAGAAGTCCAGGTTATTGGATAATAAATACAAACAAGTCATGCAAGGAACTCACATCATTAGATAATGAGTACAAATAAGACCCTTCAAGGAGTTCAAGTTGTTAGATAATGAAATCAAACAAGTCACACGAGTAGCCTTAGGTTCAGGCTTGCATGGAATTTGTAGGTAAGTATCCTCTTGAAGTTTAGTTGGTTCAACCTGTCCAAGAAAAGTAACTGGGTTCTAAGGAGTCTCAATATCACTGATCTTTCTTTATCGGGCATTGTTTCTGCTCAGGAGATCGTTTCTTGTAGCCAAAATATCCCGAAAGTCCGATCTCAATGAGTGCAGTATCGAGTATCAACCAATCCTCAACTTTATACTGAAGCTGGCTATCTTACTACTTTTCTAATGGCCAAGTTTGTTCAACTAAGGTTCTAAGGTCAGTTAGTGCTTTATGACACCACACAGCGGCCCTGTATTCTCCTGGATTTAACACAAGGGATATCGGTACCAACAAATGTGTCACACTAATGCATTCATCGCTTCAACCATATCGGTCTACGACATACAGTCCCCACAGTCTATTACTGCTTATCTAAAAGTGCCCTAGATCCGGGTATAGGATCTTTACAGGAATACCCAAACATAAACCGAAAATGTGAAGCAAGCAAGTTAAACAAGTAAAGCATTTAAATGTGAACTATCTCTAAGGTAACTCCACTTTTTTAGCAATTTTCCCCAGCAGAGTCGCCAATTCTATAATACGGTGGGAGAACTGACTTTTACTAGTTTTGCATTTTATCGCAATGTTGCGGTTAGCAAGTGTCACCACCGACTTTTCTGTTATCCAATAAAGGAAAGGGTGAAAAGAACAGGAAAGATCTTTCGAGATTTTTTCTTAGTGAGGGGGGTAGGTTATGGAAAGGGGAGGTGTTATCACCCTTTCTATCAGTAGTTATCCACGGGCTCTTAGTTGCTAGCTCACTTTAAAAATGTTTTTTTTTGTGTAAGTGTATTTGAAAATATTTTGAAAAATATGCCTAAGTGCGGCGAACTTTGTAATGTTTCTCGTTTCGGCGAGAACGTATACAAAGTGTTTTATCTTTGAAAATATTTTAGAGAAAAGTTTGTGTATGTGCGACAAATTGTTTTGTTTGTTTTTATGAGCAAGCAACTAAGAGCTATCTACCTACTCGAAAGATTTTTTATTTTCCTCTTTTCCTTTAGATAATGATATCCTACTATTAGTCAGTAGGTAGCCCTATCTATGGATGTTTTGAGGGACAGGCGAGGGTCATCGCACAGTCACGAAAGCAACTCATAAGATACTTTAGTAATTACCTTAAGGTTTTAAGATCATATACTGGGGCAACATCGAAAGGGTCATCGAGGGACTTATGATCTTTAAACCAAAGGGTTACCACTAAAAGTTCTTATGTTCGAGAGTCGTGACTGTTTTATTCCGAAGGCAATAAGTGTAGGTACCTTAGAGGTGCGCGTGTGCGAGTGTGTTATGTTTTAGTTATGTTTATCTTTGAATGTTAGGTTTTCTAACGTTTGCTTTTAGTCTTTTCATACAAGCCTATTAGCAATCATCTAACAATTAATTGAATAAGCAAGAAAATAAAGTGCGGGAATTTTGAATCTACGCTATTACAAGGCTTCGGGATGGGGGAATTACAAACCAAAATGGGGAAAAGAAATGTAAAGGGTCCTAAGTTAAACTATTACAATCCATATTCAATTACATAATATTGGTGAAAAATAATACGAATAAATAAATGAACGCGCGGAGGAGAAAGAAATAAAAATGAAAGGATGAAGAAAAACCCTAAGAAAAATTTCTAAGTGATAAAAGAAATATTTGTTTTTGTTTTTAATTTTTGTTTAGAAAAATAATTAAATTATGAGAACCTAATTCTAATTAGTTAATTAATTAAAAAAAGGTGATTAAATGATTGATCAAAATTAATTTAATTAATAAAAACTTAAATCTACTATTTTTTGTGATTTTGTGATTTTGTGATTTTGTGATTTTTTATGTTCGTAAAAAGAAAAAAAGGTTTAAAGAAAATTAAATAAATAAACAAAAAAAAAAGAAAAAAAAGAAATGGGCCAGGCACTGCAAAAAGTAGTTAGAGGGTGTGAAATAGCAAAAAATTCCCAGGCCCATTAGCAATAGGGCCCGAGCGCCTAGAGATCCATTGAGGGACGCTTCTTGGGGTTCATCATGGTGATGCGTCTTTGAGGCTTTGGATCTAGCCTGATGAAATATGGTGGTCAGGAACTGGAGGTGCATGATGCGCACATTTGGTCCCACTCATACCTGATCTATAGATTCATATAAACTTAAACAAATGTTAGCATGTCATGAAATATGATTAAAATCAGTGATTCAAAATTTTAAACTTTACCAAATCGGTGTTATCAAATAGGCGTGTTCTAAGCTTGTGATGGACTGATCTTGGGCCTTGTAAAAAACTCCTAGGGACTTCAAGAGGATGACTTGAGGCTTGGTTTCAATCAAGAGAGGATGGAACTTTGAGATATGACTTGCACCAATTCTTTGATTTTTTTGGAGAGTTTTTGAAGAGCTTTTGGAGAGCTTTTTTTGGCGAGCTTTTGGAGAGCTTTTGCATGTAGAATTTTGTTCCCTTTATTTCTTTAAATTTTATGTATTTATAGAGTTAGGAGAAAAGCAAGTATGGCAAGAAACAAAGCTTTCAAGGCCATGAGACAAAAATCCAACATATTGAAAGTTTACCATATTTGGATGATTCTTGCCATTCTTGATGCTGCATGAACCTGGACAGTTTTTTTTTGGTCTTTGCACGAAATATTGGGCTCCATGATGGGTCAAGTCAAGCCCAAATGCGCTAGCCCATTATTTCTTGTATTTTTATATAATTTATTTGATTGAATTCATATATAAATGAATAAAAATTCAAATAAATAAAAATAAAAATTACAATAGTGCATGGTTAGGTTTAGAGGTCCTTGGGTATGTCATAAAAATGTTTGAACCCTAAAAGTTAGGTTCATTAACCTAAAAATGCAATTTTTCTCAAAGTTGACTTCATGCATTTCTTGAAAATTACCCAACTTGTGCACCTCATAACTTGCTCAATTTTCATCTTTTGAAGTTGATCTTGGACTTTTTGGAAATCAAAAGATGTCCCCTTTAATATCTATGTTGATCATTTTTTGCTTTTGAATACATCATCTTGATGTAAGTTTCCTTGACAAAAAGTGTCTTTTGTTGACTTTTAAAAATGACCTATAATGTATGAGATCATATCTTCCAAATGAAGCATTTTTTGGACTTTAGAATAATAGAAAAGTTGTAGAGAATTGAATTTTCTTCAAAATGGGCTTTGGTTTGGGAAAATTTAATGAAGCATGTGAAAGATATGCCTGGTCAAAGTTTAGTTGACTTTCCCTAAGGAAACCCTAATTTGACAAATCTTGACTTTTGATGATCTGAGGACTTTCTTTGGGGAATCATGATCAACCCTTGATCAAATGATTAATATTAATTCAAAATTTTTATGTTGACCAAAAATCTTGCAGTTTGACTGTATGTTGACCATAGTTGACTTTTTGATCAATATAGTTGATTTCCAAGCATCTGAGCCATTGACTGAGCAAACTTGTGATGTAGGGCTTGAAACTTGACATGAGCCTTATGAAGAAACATGGGAGCCAATTGAGACTTTTGCAGACCAAATTTCCTTAAGAAACTCCAAACCCTAGTTGTTGGCTTTTGGTCTAGGAGGTGCATCTTGACTAGTCAACCCTTGGGTGCCTTGACCATTTGAAGAGCCTTGAAAAAATGCTTTAAAGAAAAATGGGAGGGAAAATTTTGGGGTACAACAGTATAGAAAAGCTTTCTCCAAATTGGACTTTTGTCTTCGATCTCATTGGTGAATTGAGGTTGGTTAGTATTAGACTCTGCCATTTCTCTCTCAGTTGCTTCCCTTTCAACTTTCTTCTTCCTTTGGTGCCTCCTCCACTAGGATCTTGACATAGGATTTTTTTCCTTTGTAATTTTCAGATTTGTATGCATATTGTTTCGACACCTGGATTTCTCTACAATAAGCCAGCGAAAATCCCCTACCAAACTCAAATCTTTGTTATTTCCGCTGTCCTTGACCTCTTTTTTTCCAGCATGCCTCACCCACTTATCTGTTGAGGCGTCAGCAATTGGTTTGAACAAAGCTTGGTTGTTTGCCCAGAGGTTTGGTCCTCCCTATTGTAGCTTTCAGGGAACTCCCCTCTTGTCGAAAACATATATGCCCCCAGTATCCTTCTAGTTTCCTCTTCGACAGGCAATTCAGACTCTCTCCAAATTTTTAGCAGCCTTTCTGTCATACATAAAGATGCATCTGAGGCACACCAATGCCTCAAAGTTCTTCTTCGGGCATCAAAAAAGGAATTTGAGTAGATTTTCATTTGTATTGGGGTAGGCTACCTTCATATGATAGTCTTCTCTCTAGATGATTTCTTCGTCAACCTTTAAGTCATCTTATTTGCTCAGTTTAACCATGTTAACTTCGACATTAGGACCATCAGTAATCCTAATCTTTTGTAACTTGAGTCTGAGGCCCTCAGTAGCCTCAGTCACTTTGACACTCTGGTTGAAACCTTTAGTGGTTCCACTCATGGTGTTCTTGGCATGGAGGTCTTTAATAACCTTGATCATATTGACATATGTTGGCTTGGTGTAATGGGCATCTACTACTTGCAAGGGGTCTAAATCGATCGATCTTCATCTGGGCTTTGGTTTTCTCACCAAACTCCAGCCTTCCATCATTGATAGTGTTTTGCACAAGATCCCTGACAAGAAAACATTGTGAGGTTTTATGACCTAAGAAATTATGATATTTACAAACCCTCTTTTTTCCGTTGTTCTAACAGAGGAATTTTAGTGCGAGGTGGCATTATCATTTGTCCATCTTTATCCAATAAATTGAAGATTTTGTCACACTTCATCATATCTAAGGTGTATGTTCTCTTATGAAATTTGTTATTTTTTTCTAGTTCGATGACATTCTTCCCATTCGAAGGAGCAAGGACTTTGCAGGAATAAGGAAGCCCTTATTTCAATTCGGCCAGATCTACTTCGCTTTCATCAAAACCAATAGGGTCATTGTAAACCTCTGGTTCGTCCTCATCCATTTCTAAACATTCTACTCTTTCTCTTTTATTGTTCTTACTTGCTCTAGCCTTTTCAGCCTTCAGACGCTCCACTTGTCAAACTTTCTCTGCTAACTAGGCCATATCTCTTAAGTATTGGGTGTCTAGTTTCTTTCTAATGGAATAATTTAAACCACCCGCAACCATTTCAACTAGTTCAGGCTCAGGAACCTATGTCAAACAACTTGCCTTCAACAAACGGAACCTATTGAGACAATCATCCATTGGCTCATTAAACTTACACTTGATGCTAGCCAGTTCTTTCAAACTTATCTTTGACTGACCTATATAAAACTACTCATAGAACAATCTCTCTAAGAGAGTCCAATCATGGATGGGATTCACAGGGAGAGTAGTGAACCAAGTAAATGCATTCTTGGTAAGGGAACTAGTGAACTATCTTATCCTTAAGTTTTCGTTGTTTGCAATGTCCCCAGCCCCGATCAGATACCTGGCTATGTGTTCGAAAGTTGATTCACTGGTATCACCATAGATTTTTGTGAACTTTGGGAATTTTCATCCCCTGGGTAAATCAGTTTATAAAACATATTCAGATAAAACGGAAGTATAATTTGTCCTACGAATGCCTGTGTTTACCCCATTTCGCGCCATTATCCTTTCGACCATGGCTGCCAAATTGTTTTCTCCTACGAATTTGTCTTGTCGAACACGATGGATAACTTTATATGTATCCTGGTTTCGATTAACCATCACGACTCTTGGGGCTTCTCCTTCACTTGGTATCGCTTGTTCGACCCTACATGGTTCGACTCGTGATCCCTGGTTAACCTTGCCAGCATTTAGCGCGCAAGTGGTTTGGCCTGGTTTATTGTTGGATCTTCTTCGAAAACCAATCCTTGATTTTCTCTTATCCATTCTTGACGGGGTTGTAGAACTGGCGCTTGAGGGGAACCAAAGAAATCTGCAATTTGCGCCATTTGCGCTTCCAATTGTTGATTCCTCTGAGCATTTTGTTGATTAGTCTGGGCAACACTTTGGATCAAAGAGTTGAATATTGTGCTCATTTGCTGGGAAAGTGCTCTAACCATTTCATGGTTGCTATCTTCCATTTGTTGTCTTAGTATTACCATAGAATTTGCAGTGAAAGTGGGCATTTGTTGAGTAAGAACACCTACCTCCGGGGGTTGTATAAGTACTCACCAATGGATCAGCGAATGTTGATGTGCTATTATGCAAACTTTCCATTACTAACGTTGGCATGCCATATGACTATTCACGATCATTCATAGGCATCATCAATCCCGACCCTTGTAATGGTGAATAAGTACTCACCAATGGATCAGTGAACATTGATGCACTATTATGAAAACTTGCTATTACTGATGTTGGCATGCCATATGGTTGTTCGTGACCATTCATAGGCATGGAAATTCTAGGAACATAAGCCTAAAGTTGTTATTCTCCACTGGTCTTGGGGTCAGTGGTTGACCTCGTGTTCTTACAGGGGATAATATTGGTATACTTTGAGCGTTCAACGTTATTACCATCATACTCAATGTAAAAGGTATTGTCTAGTTACAGATACTACGACCGTATTTTCCTATATCGAAAGAGGGGGTTGTTCTCCATTGTTGTTTGGTGGGTTGACCATTATTCTAACATACTTCCTTTTTGGTATTATTTTTCTAATTCTGCCTACTATACCACTTCTTAATCTCATGCAACAATGTTAGAGAAAAATTTGTATGAAAAAACACATGAAAAACTACTAAAAACACACAAACTAGACATTGAGTCTCACTAAGCGTGCCAATTTGTTTATCTTGAGAATTGGTAAACAAGTGTTAGTCTTTCAAAATCTAATGCCTTTTGTTACTTGCAGGATCAACTAGATTGATCCTAGGATGAAAGTGTATAGTTTTTTTTGTTTAAGTTTTCTGGATATTGACTTCTTTGAAAGTAAGAGTGAATTCGAAAGTAGTAATAAGATGATTTATGCAAGTGATAAGAAGATATATAAGTTTCGACTGGAACTTAAAAGGAATATAAACAACTTTAATGAAAATAAATTGATATTGAAAGTAAATATGGTGCTTCATACGTACATTTCTCAGAAACTCGTTTCCCGATAACACTTTGGTATTTTGAGTAAATATGAGTAAGTTGTACAATATCGAACACACAAAATCTTAACACTAAAGACTCTTATTTATACTAATTTCGACACTAACGGTAACAAATAATCTTCTTTTCAGAGAATGACACATTCTCACTTGCATGCATTTTACCTTTCACAAGCCTCCACGCGTCTCTTTTCAAAAGAACGGATAATGCCAAAGTTCAATTATCAGCCTCATTTCGAATATCTTTGTCGAACTTGCTTCGAAACATCTTCAGAAAATGCTAAGTCTCAGCATTGTACCATTTCGCTAATGTGAACTATTTTGCCAAAACTTCGGTCGAAATGTGAACTATCTTTGACAGTAATGATGCATACTAAGCTTAGGTAATAGTTACAATCAATTAAAAACAACTAATTAATACCAAAAATCTCATTAATACACCCTTCGTCTCATATTATAAATGAATTTTATTTTTTTAAATTAATTGAATAATTAATGCATCTGATATATATATATATATATATATATATATATATATATATATATATATATATATATATATATATATATATATATATATATATATATATATATAGGGGTGTTCGCGGTGCGGTTTGGGCGATTTTGAAGAAAAAAATCATCCAAACCGTAAGAGAAAAAAACATGCGGTTCGGATTGGTTCGGTTCATTGAGAAAAAAAATCCAAACCAAACCAATGAGGTTTGGATTGGTTCGGTTTTGTTAAATGTATAAATGCATAACACATAATTACTCACTGCGGTAACACTACTGTTGTTACAATTAACTTTCATATATTCTCATAATTTGACACTAATGTGAGTTTTTTCTTCTTGCACACAATTTGACAATAATTAAAATAGTATGCAATCAAATGCAATATTCAAAATAGTTGACATGAAAATAGTATTTAATACATAAATTAACCATCAAAGTAGTATTCAATCACTAATAATCAAAAGTATCAAATTAACCATCAAAGTAGTATTCATTTCAATACATAAATTAACCATCAAAATAGTATTCAAACGAAGGACTTTAAAGTCATCAAAAGTACTAATAATATGTTTCTTCCTTTGTTTCTTCTTGCTTCTTGGATTGAGCTTCCAAGTTGTAAATCACCTTCAAGCAATAACCTTCAAAACACAAATCAAGTTGTAAATAATTATAAATATTGGATTCCAAAACCTGCTACAAAAAGTAAAACCATGCCATATAACACTATAAACAAAAACCAATTATAGACAAAACAAAAACAAAAAGAATCTACTTCAAATAAAACATACCATTTTTTCAAGCAAGCCTCTAATCAGATTCAATATCAGAAAGTCCCTCATTTACTTGTGGGATTGGAGCCATTTCTAAAAACAATCAAATATATTACCAAATGTTAGACAAAACAAACAATTGAATAAAATATATTCATAAACAAAGTTTACAACATATACCTTGTTCGAGTTTCTCTAAGCCTTCCAAGTGCTCTTCAATATCCACTTTCAAAGGAGAGGATCTTAACCAATTTTGTGCACATATTAAAGCTTCAACGATATGGGGTGTAAGAGAGCTCCTATAACAACTAAGAACTCTACCCCCTGTGCTAAAAGTTGACTCCGAAGCAACAGTGGATATTGGCATAGCCAAGATATCTCTAGCTATTAAACCAAGAGTAGGGTATTTGGTGGAATTTACCTTCCACCAATTCAAGATGTCAAAATCCAGACTTTTCTTCTCCCTCGTCTCTATGAGATACAAATCCACTTCATTTTTATTTAAATTTGAATCTTGGTCCATGTCCTTCTCAAATTGATCATCCATATGATCAAAAGATGTAACAACTTCTGATAGCCCTATTTCTTGTGCAGCACTTTCGGCTTGGTCTTTACTTAAGAAAATACTATAACTTTCAAACATTTTGTTTAATGTTTGTTTCACCTTATCACACAAAAAATCAGAAACTTCCTTCTCATAAAACTTATCCAATCCCCATCTAATAAATTGGAACTTACGTCGAGGATCAAAAATTACAGCAATAAAGACTAGTATATTCATCTTTTTGACTTCTCCCCAATAAGTACTATATTTATCATCCACAGCATTAGCCATATTTGTAAGTAATAGGTCATCTTTATGACATTCCTTCCAAGTCTTTAATGCCCCCAATATCGTACAATGTTCCATGAAATAAGTAGAAGATGTTACATAAGTAGAACCTGACACCTTTGTAGTGATTTCAAAACATAACTTTAAGAATTTCACAAAACACTTGGCATTATCCCAATCCTCATTATTTAGGACACCACATTCTAACATCTCATACTCAACACATTTCTCACCTAATCTCTTAAAGGCTTTTTGAAACTTCAATGCACTTTCAAGCATAAGTTATGTGGAGTTCCACCTAGTGGGACAATCATAATTCACAGTAGACTTGTCTTGTATCCTAACTTCTTTAATACATGTCCTAAACCTATCTAAACGACTAGGTGACTGACGAATATACTAAAACTCTCTCCTAATTTTGGAAAGTGAAGAATGCATGTGCTTCAACTTCAACCCATCATTGACAACAAGGTTAAGAATGTGAGCACAACATCTAATATGTAAATGCTCCCCTTTTAATGGATGTGAATTCCAATCCTCCATTCTATTTTTTAGGTAAGCGATAGTGTGATACAGTGAGAGAACTGACTTAGGTGTTTTGCGTTTTGTATTCGCAAATGTTGCAGTTTAGCAAGAGTCGCCACCAACTTTTCTTTTATCCAAAAAGGAAAGGTGAAAAAGCACAGGAAAGACCTTTAGAGATGTTTTTTCGGATTCAGGGGGTAGATTATGAAAAGGGAAGGTATTAGCACCCTTTTCATCCATGGTTTTCCATGGGCTCTTAGTTACTTGCTAGATCACTTGCTTTTGTTTTGAAATGTGCTTTGTGATGTGGGTTTTTTGAAAGTTTTTTGAAAATATAATTTTGTAATGATTCTCGTTTCTATAAGAACGCATACAAAGTGTTTGTTTCAAAAATCGTTCAAAAAAGGTGTTTGTGAAATGTGTCTTTGAAAGTGATTTTGAAAACGTCTTTGTAACGGTTCCCGTCTCTATAAGAACGCGTACAAAGTGTTTGTTTGGAAAATGTTTCAAAGTGAAAGTGTGGGTGTATGAAATGTTTTGGTTGTGAGCAAGCGAGTAACTAAGAACGAATCTACCTACTCGAAAGGTCTTAGATGTGTTTTTCTTCCTCCTTTAGATGTTGCTATCTTACCATTGATTTGATAAGAAGCCCTATCGTTGGATGTGAAGGGACGAGCGTTGGGTCATCGTATGACCATGATAGCAATGTTGTGAGATGACTTAGCACTTTTTCTTTAGGGACTAAGATCATTTTGATAGGCAACTTTTGATAGCGCCATCGAGGGACTATGATCTTTTTTCGATTTGTTTGTACTAAGACCTCCCACATGTATAACATGGCCATTTTTGTAAGGCAACAAGTGGAATTACCCTAAGGGTGTATGTGTGCGAAGGGTGTTTGATTACATGCATTTGTCTTTGATTTTTGGTGGTCTACTTGTTGGTTTTATCTTGCCATACACGCCTAATTACTAGCATTTACATTTGAAAGCGATAAATTGCAGAAATGTAAAGTCCTACGCTATTACAATATTTAGGGGATGGGGGTACAAATTTATGAATGGGGGTTGCAAGTAAAAATAAGTCCTAAGTTACTATTACAACCATATTGAAATAATGTAAAAGAAATGTAAAATGGATTTGTTTAGAAAATGTTTTTGTCTTAAGGAAATAAAATAAAGGAAAATATTTTTATGTTTTTTATGTTAATATTAAAAAAAAGATGAAAAGGAAAATAAATGCAAGATAGAAACAGCGTGTTGCTGCAAGAAGAACAACTAGGATCAGAAGTTCTGAAGCCAGATGCGTGATGACTCGGAAAGGAACGTCAGTGGGCATCAGAAGTTCTGTATTGGCATACTCTGATATCCTGTAAGACACGTTAGCGGGAAAATATAGAGGTTTTGGGTGGTATGCAGCCAGTGAACCAAAAGTCAAAAGTTCTGTATTACACTAAAACAATGAGCAAACGTCAGCAGTTCAGTGTGTTATCAGCACATGAAAATCAGAAGTTCAGTGTATTTGACATGTAAGGAGAAATCAGAAGTTCCGTGCTATGTTAACAGCATGTAAACATCAGAAGTTCAGTGTGTGTTAATAGTGAGTGAAAAACAGAAGTTCTGTGTTACGTTTCAACTCTTAATCAGCACATCAGCGATTTATTCAGTTCAGTAAATTAGAACGATCACAGCACAACAAATCATAGAAATTCCAATCCTAAGTCTGATCCTAGCATTATTCTAGAAGTTCTAATCCAGCGTTTTTATATTCATATAATGATATGTACAACATTAATACTATGATATTTACATGTTAATGATGTTCAGAATGAAAAGCAAGTAAAGTCAGAAAGACTTACCTGGAGCGTGCTTGGTGCTTTGAGTGGTTGCCTTTGGATGTTCTGAGTCAGCAAGAGAAATGGAAGAGTGGTTGTATTCTTTGGCTCCAAGGGAAGAACAAAGGTTTGTTTTTGTATATGAGAAGTCTGTATTTTTATGAAGGTTTGACAACTTCCTTTTCTCTCTTGATAGTTCTCTCTTTCCAAATCCAGCCCCTTAAACATGTGATGGAGCCAAGTATTTATAGATGAATTTGCTGTGAATTTGGGGGGGGGGGGGGGGGGAACAAATGGGATTTGAACCTGTTTTGGCATCTTGTTCCTTTGCTTTTTCATCACAGTTTTCGTATGATAGTTTGGTGTAATCATGGGATGCAGGCGTAGGCTGAACCAGCTGTTGGTCATAGGTCTGCAGCAAGTTGTATAAACAAGGTTTTTGAGATTTGATTAAGTTCTGACCAAAGCGTTGAATATAGCCTTCATGTGATAAAGCGCTGCCTTGTTCTTGAAGCAAGCATGGTGGTTGTCAGAAAGAATTAAGGAAAAGCAAAAAGCAAAGCATGGGCTTAGTAGCAAAGTTGCTATCCCAAGACAGTAGAGCTACACGTGGTGAAAATCCTTTGGATAAAGACTCAGAAGGTGGTTGTGAGCATTAAATGATGATGAGACTTATCACAACCAGAAATGTTGTAACATGAAATTCTAAACCAAGGCTTAGTTCTGGATCAGAAGTTCTACTTCAGTGTAGCATCCCATCTTCTGATCCTCTTATCTTCTGGCTCCAGCATGTTCTGAAGGAGCTTTCAAATTTTCTAGAAAGCTTACAGCACGCTCCTTAACCTTCTTTGAATTACCTTGGCAAACTCTGATTGAGCTTTTGTGAATGGCTTGCCCATAAGTTCTGACCAAACTCTGTCTTGAGAATATCCAGAATCCGTTGAGTGCTTATGGTGATAACTTGGTCAGAAGTTCTGAAATTGTCATATTTTCTTAAACCCTTAGAAAAAATCTAAGTATTTAGAATTTTGACCTTTTGGATTTTGATGGAACAAAACTTCATATTTCAAAGTGTCTTCATGAAATATGACTCTTGAAGCTTGATTTTGATCCAAAAGTCAAATTTTGACTTTTAGCGTGCAAATGACCATTTTGCCCTTGTGAATGGTTTGCTTGAAAAAATTGATAATTCAAAGCTTGGAAACTTGATAGAAGCAAACCTGGGATCCAGGGTGATCCCTTGAGAAAAGAGAGGGAAAATTTTGGGGTACAACAACTTCCCTTGTTCAATCTTCTTTCACCTGAAGAGTTAGATTGGTAATTCTTCCATTCGTGACTTGAAGGTGGAAGATGATTGAACACTAGAGTGCCCAGAAAATTTGCACTCGAAGATGTGTTAGTTGATTATGTGGGGAATGGGCTTAGAGATGCCATTTGGAGAGGTAATGGATAGTTGTTGGAGATGGGCTTAAAGATGTCATCCGAAGGTGATTGTATCTGGACTCAGGATGATGAAGGAATCTTGGACGATTACTACCTCAGCAGGATGATGAAGGAATCTTGGAAGACTACTACCTCAGCAGATGATGAAGGAATCTTGGACGATTACTACCTCAGCAGGATGATGAAGTAATCTTGGACGACTACTACCTCAGCAGATAATGAAGGAATCTTGGATGACTACTACCTCAGCAGGATGATGAAGGAATCTTGGACGACTACTACCTCAGCAGGATGATGAAGGAATCTTTGGACAATTACTACCTCAGCAGGATGATGAAGGAATCTTGGACGAATACTACCTCAGCAGGATAATGAAGGAATCTTGGACGACTACTACCTCAGCAGATGATGAAGGAATCTTGGATGACTACTACGTCAGCAGATGATGAAAGAATCTTGGATGACTACTACCTTAGCAGGATGATGAAGGAATCTTGGACGACTACTACCTCAGCAGGATGATGAAGGAATCTTGGACGACTACTACCTCAGCAGGATGATGAAGGAATCTTTGGACGATTACTACCTCAGCATGATGAGGAAGGAATCTTGGACGACTACTACCTCAACAGATGATGAAGGAATCTTGGATGACTACTACCTCAACAGATGATGAAGGAATCTTGGATGACTACTACCTCAGCTGGATGATGAAGGAATCTTGGACGACTACTACCTCAACAGAATGATGAAGGAATCTTGGACGACTACTATCTCAAAAGGTAATGAAGGTATATGTCGATCGATCTTTCCTGAAAAGGTAAAGAGTTAGTTGTATGCAATGTTATGATGTATGCATTGTGTAATGAGATTTTGTGTTATATGTATTTTGTATGCATATGTTATGAATGTTATTGAGATGTAATTTTGTCTTGGAAAATAAATCCTTGACAAGTATTGGGGAGTTAATAAATCCCAGACTGCCGTTGAAGAGTTGGTGTGTCTTCAAACTTTGCTTAGAATGTTTCCACTGAGGATTCTTGTTTTATTGTTTAAGGAGAACTCCGCTGGGGAATATTGAAAACTCTGTAGGGAGAATGTTCATTCCTGCCTAGGAAAAGAGTTCAGGAGTCTCGGTTGTTTGTTGCTCTACTGGGGAATCGAAGTTGAACTGATATCTGGTCGGGTCCAGGTTTCACAGTAACTTGCCGGGGATTGTAGAGTAGTCTACTGGGGAAGAGGAGTCGTGGTCCTTTGACTTGTAGTAGTCGGAGAGGCAAACTCAAGTTGGGGAATCCCATCATTTGTTGGGGAAACAAACCCTGTTGTCGGTCTGCTTGAGAGGTGACGACCTCGTTGGGGAAAGTCCTCGAGGATTCTTGAGGTTGTCTCAGCTGGGGAAAGGTTTTTAGAAGTTAAACCCTTGCTGGGATTCATCCTATGAGAAGGATTTTGGGGAGATTTGTCACTGCCCCTAGTAGCAAGTATTTATGGTATTTCCAGAAAATGTTTGATTGTACGTAACCCTTTATTGAGATTGGCGTTCAATGCCCCAAGTGACGAAGATGGAGACTTGCCCCTGGTTACTCTGCATTTATCGAGTATTTCTTGGAATCTTGACTTGACTGCTCCAGGTGTGCTGGATAGTGACATGTAATGTCCCCCTGTTGATAGGAGATTTGTCAATGGGAGTGTCATCCTACTTGAATTGATTTTGTTCACTGAAAGAGCTTTCGTTTACTGGATATTCAATGTGTGAATTCCTCTGTTGTCAAACAAATAGCCATATGCAAACAGTGATATTCAAGTAATGAAAAGTTTATGTTTGTCTTGAATTTTTGAAAAATGCATTTTTAGCAAGTAAAGAAGTTTGTAATTCAACTCTGGGTTTTGAGTAAAGTCTTACAGGAGTCAGGATACCTTTTATAACAGTATGCTTTCGAACTAACCCATGCTTCAATTAGGACTTTTGAAGGGTTGTAACGTGGCTTGGTTCACAGTTTAAGGAACAAAGGATAAAGGCTCAAATGTATTTGTACCCACTCGTTCTTCGTGATGTTCTTTAGTCCTAAACTCAGTTAATTTGCGTTTGAACTCCAATTGAGTCTGGAATGATGTTTTGGTGATGGTTCAGACAAGTTAAGTTTGTCGGAAGGCAATCATTTTTACAACATTTTTTCACATTTTTGAGGATTTTTAGTGACCTCTTTTTGATTTGTTATCCTTAATTTTTTGCCTGACTATTCCTGTTTTTGAGATTACAGTCAGCGGGATGCCCCAGTTTTTCTTAAGTCTCCTTCGTAGGTTTTGACTTAGTGGGCTTTTCTCTTTGAGAGATAATGACTGCCTATGCGATAGGGAACCATCACTGTCTTTTGATTCCAGAATAATGTTTCTTGACGTCATTCTTTGTATTTACGAGATGAGAGTTTGCGGCTTAACATGCGTTTGAATTAACTGAGAGACTATCCTGCCCCAGGTTTTGATTAAAGGTTTCAATTTTTTTATGAAAAAGGAAAACTTCTACTTCTTTGGCTCGAAGGGGTTGACTAGGGATTATCTTTCTTATAACTCCATTGTTTAGGATTTGAAAGAATGCATGTATATCATCAGCAAGGTCTGTTCAAAAGCATATTGTATGAGATTATGGCATTGTTTTCGTCATCCTCCCTCTAAAGTCTTGTAACTTTTAGCAAGAGTTAAATGTCATAAAGAAAGTAGAAAGCATAGTTTAAATGTAATGAAAATGAGTGGATCAAATCAAGACAAAAATATGCAATGCATTAATGAAACAAAATTTTGACATTAATAGATATTGTTTGAACAACAAAAGAAAATACAACTTGAAAAATCAAATGAACAAAAGCTTTCAATGATTCGTAATAGGAGCAGTGATCACGTTTGGAGTCTCCATAGGGACAAACTCGATCTCCTTGGAATCAATCAAGTCTTGAATCTTGTTCTTCAAAGTCCAACATCCGTCGGTGTCATGTCTGGGACTGTCAGAATGATAGGCGCATCTTACGCTCGGATTGTACTTAGAAGTGGAGGTGTCAGGATTTTGAGGAAGATCCTTTGGCGTGATCAGCTTCAACTTCAGTAAATGTTGTAACGCTTAAGACAAAGGCATGTTAATGTTAGTGTACTGCCTTTCTTGATATCTTACCCTACGCCTATTGCTCTATCTTTGTTGAATAGACGTGGGATTAGAGATCAGGATTGCCCCTACGTGTTGGTCATGGCGACTCTTTTGACCATACACAGCATTGGACTCTTTCTTCCCATTGTATGGCCTTTTTGAGCATCAGAAGGTGTAGATTCTTGAATCTTTCCACTTTTGGTTCCAGCTTCGACCCTTTCGCCGGTCAGTATTAGCTCGGTGAACCCGGCTGAGGAGCTTCCGATCAAGTGTTTGAAGAAAGGCCTTGTTAAAGTTCCCATGAAGATGTCAATCAGCTCCCTGTCAGTTAAAGGGGGTTGCACCCTACCAGCCAGATCTCTCCACTTTTGGGCGTATCCTTTGAAGCTCTCGTTGGAACTCATGGTCATGTTCTGCAATTGCACACGAGTTGGTGCAAGATCAGCATTGTACTGATACTGCTTGTAGAAAGCAGCAGCTAAATCCTCCCAGGTGTGGATGCGAGAACTCTCCAATTGATAGAACCATTCGAGTTGAGTCCCTACTAGGCTCTCTTGGAAGAAATGGATCCAAAACTTTGGATCAGTTGTGTATGGTTGAATCTTGCGGACATAAGACTTTAAGTGCATCTTAGGGCAAGAGACTCCTTCGTACAGGGCGTAGGTAGGGACTTTGAACTTTGGCGGGATGACCACTCCATAAACCAAACGCATGTCTCCTAAATCCAAGCCAAGTATCTGTTGAATCTCCATAGCACTGAGGCGATCCTCCAACTGTTTGTACTTGTCATCAGCGGGAGGGTATTGTTCCTCGGAGTAGTCAGCTTCAACTTCATCAATCTCTAAATTGTGGTCTTATTCAAGACTATCCCCCATGTTGGATGGAGTTCAAAGATCTAGAGCTCTCTTGACTGGCCCTCCAGGTCTTCTTCCCAAGTTCAGGACGCCTACTGACTTCTTGGACTTCTTCCTCTTGTCTTTGAGAAGGAGAGCTTTCAGGTTCTCTTTCCCCTTAGCCATAGCCAGAAACATTTGTTGGAATTGAGCGTTTTGAGCTTGGAGATCTTTCACCGTTTTTTCTATATCCATCTTACTTAAATAAACCGTAGGAAGATAAGGAGAACTGTATGGGAGAATCCTGTCATAATATGATGCATGATATGTGGATGCATGTTTTCAAGGATCTCGCGGGGTAAACACAAGAAAAAGTTAGAAGTTTGGACTTTGATCAACATCTTTGATTGGAAAACTTCGTATCGATGGATGTCCTTCCACTAGAATCAAGCTCGCCATGTCAAGTGGGTCATAGCATGTGATACGGTGGGAGAACTGACTTGGGATTTCGCGTTTGTGTTCGCAAATGTTTCGGTTTAGCAAGAGTCGCCACCGACTTTTTATTTTATCCTAAGGAAAGGTCAAAAAGCACAGGAAAGACCTTTGAGATGTTTTCTTGGGTTCGGGGAGTAGATTATGAAAAGGGAAGGTATTAGCACCCTTTTCATCCATGGTTATCCATAGGCTCTTAGTTACTTGTTTAGATCACTTGCTTTGCTTTTCAATTGTTTGAAATGGTGCTCTTCAATTGTTTTAAATGGTGCTTTGTGTGTGGTTTTGAAAGATGTTTTGAAAAGAGGCCATCATTGTGGCGACCTTTGTAATGATTCTTGTTTGAATATATACAAAGGTGTTTTTGTCTTTTGAAAAGTTTTCAATATTTGAAAGTAGGGTTTTGAAATTTGTGTTTGTGAAGTGTGTTTGAAGATAGCAAGGATGTTTTTGCAAGCTTTTGATCAAGTAACTAAGAGTGATCTACCCTATTTTACTCAAAGATCTTTCTTATGTTTTCAACCCTTTTAATAGTGTTGTTTCACCATTGTATTTGGTGAACAACCTTGTGTTAGGATGTTAAACGGGACAGGTGCGGGTCATCGTATAGACCATGATAGCAATTGTGCTAAGTATTTTTGGCAATTTTCTTGAGGGACTTGATCATTTTGTTTAGGCAACTCAGATAGCGTCATCGAGGGACTATGATTTTTCGTTTGATTTTGTTTTGCCAAAGTACTTAACATGCATACCATGGCTCATCTTTGAAGGCAACAAGTGGATTGTAACCCTAGGGGTGCAAGTGTGTATTATGTTTATTTTTCATGCATTTTTGTCTTTGATTAGGTCAAACTATTTGTTGGTTTTGATTTTGCATACAAACCCTAATTCTCTAATCATGGTATAATTGAAAGCGTTAAGTGCGTAAAAATAAATCTAAGCTATTACAACTTTGATATAGGGAGGGGGGTACAATTTTGAATAGGGGATTATTTTGCAAGAAATTAAAACCCTAAATTATTACAACCAAATTGAATTTACAATGCATAATATTTAAATGTACAATATTTAAATAAACAAAAATAAATAAATATTAAACAAAAATGTATTATGCAAAAAAAAGTTTTTATGTATGCAAAGTATTTTTAAATGTACAGAACATAAAAAAAATAAAAAAAGATTAATTTTATTTTATTAAAGGGGTAAACCCTAATTTTCTTAAGAAAATAATATTACCTATTATTTATATACAAAAATATATTAATATGCACAAAAATAAAAATATATTGAAAAAAAAGTGTTTTTTAGTATAAAATAATAATAAAAATAAAAATGTAATATTATTGTGTTTTTGTTCTAATTATATATATATATATATATATATATATATATATATATATATATATATATATATATATATATATATATATATATATATATATATATATATATATATATATATATATATATATATATATATATATATATATATATATATATATATATATATATATATATATATATATATATATATATATATATATATATATATATATATATATATATATATATATATATATATATATATATATATATATATATATATATATATATATATATATATATATATATATATATATATATATACATACTAAGTATATATACTTTATTTATATATTCAAAAAATAAAATATATTCAAGAAAATATTTCCAATGTGAATAAAATTAAGAAATAAAAAATAAAAGTATTATTTACATTATTTTTAAATTTTAACAAAATAATATAAAGTATTTAATATGTTTTCTATATTAGAAAAATAAAATAAAATGCCAAATAAATGTAAAAAAATATAAAAATATTTTTGGAGCATTTTTATGTTTGAAAATAAAACATCAAAGTCAAAAAAGAAAATAAAACTTCATAAATGCAAAAATATAAAAAATTCGGCCAGGGGGTGCAAAAAGCAGACATAGGGATGCAAAAAGTGAGAAAGCCAAGCTCAGCCCATCAACTTCATCTTCTTCCTTGTGACAACAGAAAACGCGCGCCTTGTATCCAACTTTGAACATCCTTGAAACGTGACTTTTTGCCAAAACTCACAATATCAAACTTGTAGAGAATTAAACAACGATTCCAACCATATAAAACATTAGATCTAACTCTCAAAGACCAGAGAGAATTTCTCTGGCCCTAAAATTTAACCTAACTTTTTCAACATGTTCATGGATGAAATTCTCCTAGCATGATTAATATAAATGAAAACTGAGCATATGTATGGTTTCAGGGCAATGAGTACAACATCTTTTATTCACAAACCAAAGGCTAAATGTTCCTAAATAGAGAGATAGAAGTTTATGAAAAACCTATTTCAGTTGGATTCGATTTGGACAATGCAGCAACTTTCAGTGAGGCCTGAGGTTCTTTTGAGCTTGCTTGATGTTCCTTGAACCTTTCCCAATGCTTAGTTTGTTTTGAAATGGCCTGAATCAACCTCTAAAAGTCAACCTGCATAAGCTTGAAACAGAAATGGTGAACACTGTAAATGGAGTTACAGTTGGCAATGGAGGTTTGTGATAGCTTGAGTGAGTTGAATGTAAGGTGTTTGAAGTGGAAAGGAGCAAAACGCACGAGCAAAATGAGCTATGGCACTCAAGTTGCAGCAACTACCCTGTTTTTCAAGTTTTTGGTGTTTTGGTGTTCAAGGGTGTTTCAGGGATGATTGGCTCGTGTTTCTGGCTTACAAGGATGTGTAAAACTTGTTTCAAATGTTGTCTTAAGTTGATTTTATCAGATGTGTGTGTTGTGGACTTTTGGTACAATAACTTGGTTTTGAAGCAAAAATGTGAGAGTTGATAATGCAAGGCTGTACTGGCTTGTAACCTAGCTGCACAAAGTGGTTGAGCTTTGCCTGACATTAGGGAGCCTTGTTTGCAGCAAAAGGCTTGGTGTATGGCTCAAGAAATGAAACTTGACATAAAGCATGCTTTATGTAAATGGAAGTGTTATCTTTATGCCCAAAATGGAATTGTTCATTGTATAATGCTCCCTTGATCAGAACAATGCCTCTAACCAATGTATTTGCATTCAATGTTTGAGTGTAAATTGGTTTAGAGACCTGTAATCAAGTACAAAGCTAGTTTGGTCAGATTTGCAACTTGTATGAACATGTATTGGCCATGGTTACAAAGTGAGTTTTTACCAACTTCAAGCATTCGATTCTCCCTAACCACAAATGTGTTTGAGGAGTTCTTGGACAATTTGGAAAGCTTGAAACATGTACTATAATCCTGATTTGAAATGAAACTTGATAATCCAAGTGGAACTATGTGAAAAATGGCCAAGAAGATGGGTCAAAATCCTGCCTAAACTAGGGCAAGATTTCTCTAAGTTAAAAGTTTTAGGGACCCTTGTTCCAAAATTCATAACTTGAGATCCAAGCTTATTTTGAGAAAACTTTGTGAATAAAAGTTGTAGACTTTGTGATGGACTACAACTTTAATGTTGTAAGTTTTGTTTGGATCCATTTTTATCTTGGTGAAAATGTGGGACAAAGTTAGGAAAAATTAAGAAAATTTCATAACTTAGAAAAATTCTAAGTTATGAATTTTTTCAATTTCAAACCCTAATTTGCAATTTTGGGTTTCTTGATGAACAAGTTTCATAATTTGACACATCTTGAGGAAAAATGACCCTTGGCACTTGATTTTGACCAAAAAGTCAAAGTTTGACTTTTCAGTGTACAGTTAAATTTTGATCAGTTGATTGAAAAATTCATTTGTCAATCCTATGCATTTGAGATATTTTGAACTTGTTGAATAGGTCAAGATAATGTCATTGAGTCCTTGAGTCCATGGTTGAGCTTGATTTGCCTTTGGCTAGGTCAAACAGTCAAAAATTTCCTTTGTACAGTCAAAACCCTAAAAATGACCATTTTGCCCTTTTGGTGATCTGATCAAATTTCTTGTGGAATTGTGGTCCAAACTTGATCAAATGGTTCATATGAGTTAATAATGTTGATGTGGGTCAAAATTCATGAGGTTTGACTGTAAATTGGCCACAGTTGACTTTTTCCCCAATACAGTTGATTTCTAGGTCAACTGTCCAATTGACTGGGCAAAAATTTGATTCAAGGCTTGAAACTTGGTATGGGTAAACTTATGAGTCCAACATGAAGTATGAAAGTAAATTTAGGCATTTAAGACCCAAAAATCCCTGTGCAAACTCAAACCCTAATTTAGGCCAACAGTGCAAAGAGGTGTCTTAATCAGAGTAAACCCTAGCTTGATCCTGAGTTCCAAGAGTCTTATGATGAGAAATGTTGATAAAATGAGAGGGAAAATTTTGGAGTACAACAGTTTCCCCTGTTCAATCTTCTTGAACCTGAAGAGTTAGATTGGCAAGTCTGCCTTTCGTGACTCGAAGGTAAAAGAGGATTGGACACTAGAGTGCCCGTAAATTTGCACTCGTCAAAATATTGTTGAGGGAATGGGCTTAAAGATGCCATTTGGAGATGGTAGAATCTTGCTGGAGATGGGATTAAAGATACCATCTAAGACCGTTTGTTGAACTGGAGCGTATCCGAGCTGTAACTGTATTTGATCTTTGAATGAATATCAGAATGACTGACGTGTCTGTAGTGTATATGTATGTTTAATGTGTAACAGGGAAACATCTGTATATGGAGAAACTGTGTGTTGGGGATAAGTTATGAATGAGTGACAGAATGGCAACCGTGTTTGGAGCATATCTGGACTGTATCTGAAGTTGAGATCTGTATGAGTAGCAGAATGACTTTCATGTCTGGAGTATATCCGTATGCTGAATGGGTAATAGAGAAACATCTGTATATGGAGCAATTGTGTGTTGGGGATAAGTTCTGAATGAGTGACAGAATGGAAATCGTGTTTGGAGCATATATGGACTGTATCTGAAGTTGAGATCTATATAAGTAGCAGAATGACTTCCGTGTCTGGAGTATATCCGTACTGTAATTGGGATCTGAATAAGTGACAGAATGACTTCCATGGAGACTGCACTAGGGAGAATCAAACTTCTGGTGTAAGGGCCAGAAAGGCATCCATGTTTGGAGCGTCTTTGAACCTTGAAGTTGATAGTTGAATCTGAATGAGAGATAGAATAGCCGCCGTGTCTTGAGCGTATCTAGTCTGTATCGGATTGCTGAAGTCTGAATGAGTAGTAGAATGACCGTCGTGTTTGGGGTGAATCTGTATTGTATTTTGACTTGAAATTCTGAATGAGTAATAGAATGACCGCCGTGTCTGGGGTGTATCCACACTGTATCTGAATAGTTGTTAACGATAGCCTTTTAATCTTATCCTGAAAAGGGTAAAATGTTAGCTAAAACACAAAGTCATGTTGCATGATATGTATGATGCAATGAACCGTATTTTCATCAATGTTTATGATATATGAATGTAATGGAAGTGCATGTAAGCTGAGTAGTTGTCCTGCTGAGGAAAATAAATCCTTGATAACTGGAGATAACGAAATCTTTGACTGCTGCCAGAGAAAGTGAATCCTGACCGGTGCTGAGGACTCAAAAATCTCTGTTGAAGATGAGAAAACCTTGTTGACTGCTTGGGGATTAAAGATCCTTGATTGTTGAGAAATGATAAATCCTGGGGCCACTGTTGGGGATTGAAAACCCTTGCTGACTTGTGGGGATTAACTAGAGCTTTGACAACTTCCGCGGGGAAGGAGAGTCTTTCATGACTTTCCTGGGAAATAAGGGAAAACTCTGAAAACCTCTACCGGGGAATTAAAACCTGGGAGGCTTCTGCTGGAGAAATGAGACCGAGAATCTTCGATCTGCTGGGAAATAACTCTGTGGGGAGAATGTTTAATCGGCTGGTGAAATCAGGAGCTTGGGTTGTACGCCAATCTACTGGGGAAGTTGGGGAAAACTGAATGGTTCTCATTGGGGATTGATAGTTGGAAATTGACTTCGCTGGGAAAGAAGGTTTAGAATATTCTAGCTTCACTGGGGGTCTTAAAGCTTAACTCCACTGGGGATATGTACTCCAAGGTTTTAGCTTGTTGAGGATCTGAATGACATATTGTAGGGGATTTCTTCTGGAATAGCACAAGGATATCTTCCTATACCTTCAACCTATCAGTAATTATCCTTTCTCAATTTCGTTTTATTTGTAAGCAGTGATTATATTCAAATGCATATGCCTATTTAACAAAACTTTGGACGTTTTCAAATAAAACACAAGTGTAAAAAGAAAAGGAAAGGCAAGCAAATTTTTTCACTTTGAAGTATTTTTGTATTAACTTTCGTAAGTATCTTTGTACAAAGGAAACAGACATCCTAGTAAGAGAATGTTGTCATAAAAATTGAGAAAAATTTATACAAAAGAAAGATGGCTATGTGTAACAATTCCATGGGGTTCCCATTCTGCTATAGCCTTCACGACTCTGAGTATCTTGTCCATTCGCTGCTTCGTCCTCCGATGATTGGGTTGATCAGAAGCTTGGAGCTTGTTGGTGAAGAGATAGTTCTTAAAGTGATCCGACGAGACATAGTCATACGCTTTAATTCCCTAACTTTTACCTGGACCGCCCTTTCGTGTTTTTGATCCACCAGGAAACCCTTTTTTGTCCAAGTCTCCCTTTCGAGTTTTCAACTTGTCGGGTGTACAGATTTTTTATTTATCCCTAATTTTTGCTTGAACCGACCTTTCGGGTTTTCGATTCACCGGGATGCACATTTTTGCCCAAGTCGCCCTTTCGGGTTTTCAACTTGTCGGGTCATTTACGCATAGTATCTTTTGACTATGTTCGTGTTTGCAGGGTGCGGAAAGTCGTCACCGTCCATGGTGGTCAGAATCATTGTCCCACCAGAAAAGATGCTCTTGATCACAAATGGTCCTTCGTAAGTAGGAGTCCACTTTCCCCTGGGATCACTTTGCGGCAAGATGATCTGCTTGATTACAAGATCTCCGACTCGATATACCTGACGTCTGACTTTCTTGTTGAAAGCATTGATCATCCGTTTCTGATACGTCTGACCATGACAAACAACAGTAAGTCATTTCTCGTCGATCAAATTAAGTTGATCAAGTCGGGTTTGAATCCAATCGTCTTCACTTAAACCAGCATCCTTCATAATCCTTAAGGAAGGAATCTGAACTTCCATAGGTAAAACAACTTCCATGCCATATACTAAAGAAAAGGGGGTTGCCCCTGTTGAAGTACGCGCCATGGTACGATATCCATGCAGGGCAAACAGTAACATCTCATGCCAGTCCTTGTAGGTGACTGTCATTTTTTGAATGATCTTCTTGATATTTTTGTTCGCGGCTTCAACAGCACCGTTCATCTTCGGCCGATAGGGAGATGAATTGTGATGATAAATCTTGAACTGCTTGCACAGAGCGGTGATCATAGTGTTGTTCAAATTTGTACCGTTGTCCGTGATAATCCTGTCGGGGATACCGTACCGGCATATGAGATTCTGCTTGATGAAGCGGGCAACCACATTCTTTGTAACTGAGGCGTAGGAAGCTGCTTCGACCCACTTGGTGAAGTAATCAATAGCCACCAGGATGAAGCGATGTCCATTGGATGTTGTAGGCTTGATCTCTCCAATCATGTCGATGCCCCACATTACAAATGGCCAAGGAGCTGTTAGAACATTGAGAGGAATAGGAGGAATGTGCACTTTGTCGGCGTAGACTTGACATTCGTGGCAAGTACGAGAATGTTGATGACAATCAGCTTCCATGGTAGACCAGTAGTAGCCTGCCCTTAGAATCTTCTTAGCCATCGTATGTCCGCTCAGGTGGGTGCCAAATGTACCACTATATATCTCGGTCATGATCAACTCTGCTTCAACCTTGTCCACACAACGAAGTAGAACACAATCATGGCTGCATTTATAAAGGATGTCGTTGCTTAGGAAGAACTTGGCAGCAAATCTCCTTAAGAACTTTTTGTCATTGACGGAAGCTCCTTCAGGGTATTCTTGAGTCTGGAGATACCTTTTGATTTCATGAAACCAGGGTTGTTCCACTACTTCTTCGGTATTAATCTCATGACAGTGCGCAGGTTCGTCCATTCGCTCGATGGTGATTTGGGGAGACTTGTTATCCCAGTTGTGTTTAAACATGGAAGACATTGTAGCCAGAGCATCTGCTAGCTGATTTTCCTCTCGCAGGAAGTTCTCGAAAGTAATCTGCTCAAAATGAGGCAACAATGTCAAGACATGTTCTGTGTATGAGATAAGATTAGGATGTCTAGTGTCCCACTCTCCTTTGATTTGACTGATAACCAAAGCCGAGTCTCCAAATACGACCAAAGATTTGATTCCCAAGTCTATAGTAGCCTTGAGACCAAAGATGCAAGCTTCATATTCAGCCATGTTGTTGGTACAGCTGAAGCAAAGTCGGGCAGTGAAGGGTGTATGGAAACCTTCCGGAGAAATGAGTACCGCACCGATACCGTTGACAAGTGCATTTGAAGCACCATCAAAGTACAGGGTCCATCGGGATCCTTGTTCAGGTCCGTCATACGGTCCGTTACCTTCAATGTTGTCCAATGTCATGATGTCCTTGTCAGGGAAGTCTAATCTCATAGATTGGTAATCTTCGATGGCTTGATGAGCTAGATGGTCAGCTAGTACACTCCCGTTTATAGATTTTTGGGTAGTATACTAGATTTCATACTTAGTTAGGATCATTTGCCATCTAGTGATCCTTCCAGATAAAGCAGGCTTCTCGAAGATATACTTGATCGGATCCATTTTGGAAATCAGCAAAGTGGTATGAGTCAACATATACTGCCTTAGCCGGCGAGCAGCCCATACCAAAGCGCAGTAAGTTTTCTCGAGCAGTGAGTAGCGAGTCTCACAGTCGGTAAACTTTTTGCTAAGGTAATAAATGGCATGCTCTTTTCGGCCAGACTCGTCATGTTGGCCCAGTATGCACCCCATTGAGTTATCCAAAACAGTCAGATACATGATTAACGGGCTCCCTTCGACGGGTGGCATCAAGATAGGAGGTTCCATTAAATACTCCTTGATCTTATCAAAAGAAACTTGGCAATCATCGTTCCATTCAACTACCTGATCTTTCTTCAACAGCTTGAAGATTGGCTCATAGGTAGATGTTAGGTGAGAGATGAACCTTGCGATATAGTTTAAGCGTCCCAAGAAACCTCTAACCTCCTTTTCAGTGCGGGGGGCAGGCATTTCCTATATAGCTTTGACTTTATCAGGATCAACTTCAATGCCTTTGTTGCTGACGATAAATCCCAAAAGTTTACCAGACCTGACTCCAAAGGTGCACTTGCTTGGGTTCAGTCTGAGCTTAAACTCCTTCAACCTGACAAACAGCTTTTGCAGATGATCAAGGTGTTCTTCTTCTGTCTGTGATCGGGCTATCATGTTGTCTACGTAAACTTTAATCTCATGATGTATCATGTCATGAAACAAAGCCACCATGACACGTTGATAGGTTGCCCCGACATTCTTCAGTCCGAATGGAATCACTTTGTAGCAGAAGGTACCCCATTGCGTGACAAAAGTAGTTTTCTCCATTTCCTTGGGGGCCATTTTGATCTGGTTGTATCCCGAGAATCCATCCATGAAGGAAAATACCTTGTGCTGAGCTGTGTTGTCAACCAAGATGTCAATGTGTGGCAGTGGAAAATCGTCTTTAGGGCTAGCCCTGTTTAAATCCCGATAGTCCATACACATTCTGACTTTGCCGTCCTTTTTAGGCACGGGCATAATGTTAGCAACCCATTGCGGATAGGAAGTAACAGCCAGAAAGCCAGTGTTGAATTGCTTCATTACCTCAGCTTTGATCTTCTCAGACATGTCGGGCCTCATTCGGCGGACCTTTTGCTTGATCGGTGGACAGTCTTCTCTTGTAGGGAGACGGTGAACCACGATATCTGCGTCTAATCCTGGCATGTCTTCATAGGACCAGGCGAAGATTTCAACATATTCATTCAACAACTGCACTAAGCGCTCTTTGACACCTGGTTCCAGGTTGGCACCCACCTTAACCTCTTTCTTGTCTTCCTCTGTTCCCAAGTTGATGGTTTCTAGCAACTCTTCATGAGACAGAATATCCCTCTCTTCTTGTTGCAAAAGTATGGCTAACTCTCCCGGCACTTCACAGTCTTCGTCAACTTCGTACTCAGCATGATTAACCAAATCTTCAGAGTCACCGAAGGCTAAAGCAGAATAGTCACCCATGGAATCCGGAGCGGATGGGTACCTGCATTTGTAAGTGTGGGTGTGTGTAAGGGATATCCATCCTTAAACAAAACAAAATGCAAAAGGAAAGAAAATGAACACAACAGTTTATAGATGAAAACGTCCAATGATTCATTAAAACATGGCATATGATAATGAAGAAAATCAAGCCCTTACAAATGGACCTATATGCCCCGGGCAAGGCATAAGGTGAAAATAGTGTACGAATTGTTTAGTTATTACAGACTAAAATAGGAAATTGTTCAAAGATAAATTACTGGTTGATGAAAGTGATGGGAATAAAGTCCTTTGCTTCCCAGTTGCTTAATCCTCCTTCGACGGTTGGAAAGATCCAATCTTCAAAGTTGCCTTCTTCATCATCATCTTCTAAGGCATTAATTCCATGGTGAGTGATTTTTACGGGTGGTCCTCCAGCCTTGGAGCGACGCATAACTTTCTGGCCAGCAGCAGTAAAACCTAATCTGAACTTGTCCGTCTTATGGGGAAAATTCGGCCGTTTCCCCCACACTGTACTCCTTCCTTCTTTGACTGCAGCCTCTGCATCCTTGAGAGATGCCATCCTAGACACAGGCTCGAAAATAATAGGCACATCAACCATTGTCTTCGCAACTACGACTTCAGGAGAAACTTCCTCAAAATGTTGGAAAGGCGTTTCTATGAATTCGCCATCCAACTCCACATAGCGGAAGGAGTTGAGGTGACTTATCACGTACTCTTCCTCACCGTGAACTGTTATAATCTTACCCTGAACAGGATACTTTAGCATTTGGTATAAAGAGGAGGTAACTGCCCCAGCATAGTGGATCCACGGCCTTCCCAACAAGCAAGAATATGAAGGACGGATGTCTATCACATAAAAGGTGGAGTTGAAAATTTTTGTGCCCACTTTGATAGGAATGTCCACTTCACCATGAACCATCCTCTTAGAACCGTCGAAGGCTCTAAAAATGATGTTACTAGGCTTCAGGGTCAAACCTTCGCAGTCCAGTCTATCCAACGCCTTCTTCGGTAGCACATTCAAGGAGGAACCAGTATCAACTAGAGCATGGGCAAAGGTGGTTCCCCTGCATTCTACTGAGACGTGCAGCGCGTCGTTGTGCTTCCTTCCTTTAGGGGTCAAATCAGCATCGGAAAAACCAAGACCATTATCAGCAGTAAGGCTGGCCACGCACTCTTGAAACTGGTCAGCCGAAGTTTCTTGAGGCACGTGTGTGGTCTTTAAAAATTTGATTAAGGCCTTAGCATGGGCCTCAGAGCAGAGTAGAAGAGCCAACATGGAGATTTTGGAAGGGGTCTTCCCTAGTTGTTCCACGATGTCGTAGGCACTCTTTTTGATTATCTTTAAGATTTCTTCCATTTCTTTCTGGGTGGTTTCGGGGATTACCACAGTCTGAGCCTTCATCCTGACAGGCGCTTCTAGTACCCCCTTACCCTTATCGGTAGTATCAATAGATGGTCTAACTTCAGGAGTATCCAATTCATCAATTATAGGACCTTGCACAGATGGCTCAACAGGCACAGAAGCTTTCGAGGGTCCGAAGACTGCTCGTGGGGGAGCAATCTCCGGAGAGAAAATTCGTCTGCTGCGAGTTATCTTGCTTGTTCCCGCAATGTTCCCTATATCAGGGGTTTCATCTTCAAAATTCTCTTGGACTGATTCAATCTGTTTGATACCATGATAGAAGATTTCTCCTCCGTAGTTCCATGGTATCGTCTTGTTAGATTGATACGGGACAGGCCCCGACATGGTGATTTTTAACGGCACAAACTTAGGATCAGGCGTAATCTTGACAGGCCTTTTGCAAGCCTTGGGAAGATTGTCGGAGATGGTTATTATTGCAATGTCGTTGGTTGAAGTAACACAGGTAGCAGGAGTAACAGGAGTGAAGGTATCAACAAGAGTCTTTTGGAAGAGTATCTCTTGGGTATCCATCAGGCGTTGGATGCCTGATTTTAACAGTGGGCAGTCATCTCGTATGTTCAAACAGAAGTAACAGTCTTTTCCACAGCCTGGGAATATCCCGACTCTCATCAAATTCATTTTAATCACTGGTAACGGAGTCAAAAGGTCAGCAACATTGGTAACATGAAGGTCTTCCATAATGGCATGAACATTATGGCCGTGCTTGGGCATCGGGGCAGAAATCACATTTGGCTTTTCGGGCGCATCGAATTCTACTTCCTTGGCGTCGATCAGGTCTTGGATTTTATTCTTAAGAGCCCAACAGTTGTTGGTATCATGCCCTACACTGTCAGAGTGGTAAGCACACTTTGCATTGGAGTGGTAATATGGAGAGGAGGTATTAGGGTTCTTTGGCGCTTCTTTCAAAGTGGTGAGATTCAGCTTTAGCAAATGAGGGAGTACTTGAGTCGGTGTCATGTTGATTCGGGTGAACTGCCGTTGTGGCCTTTCTACCTGTTGCTGATTAGATCTTGGCTGATTGCTGCGAGGTTGATCATTTGAAGATTTTTGGATCATCACAGCCCCTACAGTTGGTTGGCGCTCGGTTCTTCCTTGGCTTTTCTGAGAATAAACAGCAGAGGCTTCCTTCTTAGCTTGGAAGGTCTTCTTAACAGCGGTGGACGCGGAGGCATCCTTCTGAATCTTACCACTTTTAATGCCGGCCTCGACCCTTTCACCGGTCAAAATTAGTTCGGTGAATCCTGCGGAGGAACTCCCGATTAAATGATTGAAGAAAGGGCCAGACAGGGTCCCTAAAAACATGTCCACCAGCTCTCTATCCGACAATGGTGGCTGCACCCTTCCAGTCAGATCACGCCACTTCTGGGCATACTCTTTAAATCCCTCGTTAGAAGCCATACCCATACTTTGTAGTTGAGTACGAGTGGGTGCTAAATTAGCATTGTATTGGTATTGTCGGTAGAAAGCAGCAGCTAAGTCTTCCCAGTTATGAACCTCAGACCTCTCCAGTTGATAGAACCAATCCAATTGTGTTCCTGACAAACTGTCTTGGAAATAATGGACCCAAAGATATTTATCAGATGAGTGGGGTTGGATCATTCGGACGTAGGATCTTAGATGCATCTTTGGACACGACAGACCGTCATACTTGGCAAATGTAGGAACTTTGAACTTGGGAGGAATAACGATCCCAGCGACCAACCCTAGTTCTTCGAAATCTAAACCAGGTTCCCTTTGCAACTCCATAGCTGCCAACCGATCCTCAAGATTTTTAAATTTAACATCCGCCGGGGGATATTGATGTTCGTAGTAATCTTCGTCTTCTTCCTCTTCCTCTTCTTCTCCTTCAACTTCAGATTCAGAAGGCATTGTGGTTCCTTTTCCCTTACCAGCCCCTTCATCAGACGTCGAGGGGAACTCGAGAACTTTTCTAGCATTGCTTTTAAACCTTCTTCCCATGATGACTACACCAGGTCTTTTCTTCTTTTTCTCTTTATCTTTCTCCAACAGTGCTTTGAGGTCCTCTTGACCCTTTGGCAAGGTCATGAGGAGTTGCTGGAATTGAGAATTTTGTGCTTGCAGATCTTTAACCGTCTGCTCCAAATCCATCTCATGTAATGCATTCAAGGATTCAGAAATTCAAATTTGTTGCAAACAAAAAGAACACACGTCATATTAAGAAGAAATTTGTTAGTACATAAGTGCCCCATGGGCAAAATATTACAAAATTCTTAATGTAAAAAGACATTGTGCATCCTCTTTGGTGCGATGTAAGTGTTGAGAGTTTCCTCCTCATGAAGTCGGCAGGTAAGCTCCAAAACCTTCTTCTCACTGGCATAGAAGCTGACTTCAAAAGTATTTCGTTCTTCTTTGAGTTGGATCCAACTCTTTTGTAATTATTCCAATGATGTTGGCATGTCTGGATGTAGGAGGGTGTATGGAACCTCTCCTTCCATAACAGGCTCTTTGATCACGGGGAGAATGTGAGGATATGGCATCATAAGATTCTGGGCGCGGGTTCGTACCCACTTGAGGTAAGGCTCAAGAGGGATGGAATTCTTGTGCCCCAGTGTCTTACTATCCACTTTGTTGGTCACCCTCCAAGCTCTGATGAACCTTTGTCGAAGTCCTCGCGCATCATTGTCGAAGTCAAAAACCAAGTCAGGAATCAGCATATCATGAGGACCATCCCTTCTAGCATATCCAAACTGTCTTAGAGCTAAACAGGGGTTGTAGGTAATGCCTCCCCTAATGCCAAGTAGTGGGACATTAGAGAATTCCCCATAACGATCAATGATGATCACATTTTCTCTGGACCGAGAGCACCAATGAACATCAGAATGTATGAGGGTCATCAACCGTTGTGACCACCTTAAACCCTGCTCATTCTTCAAAACTGATTGTGGAAGGTGAGAAATAAACCACCTTGCTAAGAGAGGAGTGCAACACATGAGAACACCTCTTTTCCTCATTGTTCGTGTGTAAAATGAGTGTAGGATGTCCCCAAGCAATGTAGGCACAGGATTCCGGGATATGAAAATCTTGACAGCATTCACATCTATAAGCTGATCAGGGTTTGGGAACAGGACCAACCCATAGATGAGGAGTGCCACAATCTCTTCAAAAGCTTGTAGATCTAGAGAATGCCAGCAGTCTTGTGCCTTCTCAAACAGAAACTTTGCCAAGAAACCCTTGACACCACTTCTGGTTTCCCAATGACCCTTGATATCAGATGGTTGCAAGTGTAATGCTTGAGCAACATCTTCAGGCTTTGGTTCTTTTTCCGTACCGTTGTAGGGTAGTTGATGAAGAATATGAATTCTCAGAAGTTGAGAAAATTCCTCCAAAGTAGGTACTAGTTGGTAATCAGGGAATGTGAAACAGTGGTGTAGGGGGTCAAAGAACTGGAAGAGAACTTTCACTATGTCTTCTTTAATGTTGGAGTTGACCAAGTTGATAAGTCTACCATGTCTTTCACTGAAGAGAGAATTCTCTGGAATCCTGGAAGTAAGCTCCTTGAGCTGAGGAGGGATTCTCACAAGGTTAACTTGAATTTTTTTCCTGCGAAGAGATTCCATAACCTACAAAACAAGAACAAAGATGAAGATCCAAACCCTTGAAATGGTTAGTGGATGCATATGATGTTTTATGATGTTCATGATGTATGCACAAGCACATGTACAAACAAGTCACACAAGATCCTAGTTTCAGGCTTGCATGAAGTTTCATAGGTAAGTACCATCTTGAAGTTAGTTGGCTCAAACCTGTCCTATAAAACCGGGTTCTAAGGAGCTCGATATCACTGGATTATTTTCTGTGTTCATTGTTTTGATTTAGCCACTTAACTGGCGACCAAAATATTCCAAGAATTCAACCCTCAATGAGTGTAGTATCGAGTATCTACCAACTTCGGACTGTACCAAAGCCAGTCATCTCCCTACCCCTAAAAAGGCTAAGATGGTCAAGTAAGGTTCGAAGAGTTCATTAGTGTTTCATGACATCACTCAGTGGCCCCGCATTCTCTTTGATTGACTCAAAGTCTACCGGTACTCACAAATATGTCGCACTAATATAGCTATTGCTTCAACCATGTCGGTATACCCCACACAGTTTCCACAACGTATTTCTATTTACCTATAAATGTTTCCCAAAAATCCGAGTGGAGGATTTCAAGCCCAAACAAGAGAACCAAATGTAAAGCAATCAAAGCAAACAAGATAATCATGAAAAGGTGATCTAAACCATAAGGTTACTCCACTTTTAAAGTTTTCCCCAGCAGAGTCGCCAGTTCTGTGATACGGTGGGAGAACTGACTTTGGATTTCACGCTTGTGTTCGCAAATGTTTCGGTTTAGCAAGAGTCGCCACCGACTTTTTATTTTATCCCCAGGAAAGGTCAAAAAGCACAGGAAAGACCTTTGAGATGTTTTCTTGGGTTCGGGGATTAGATTATGAAAAGGGAAGGTATTAGCACCCTTTTCATCCATGGTTATCCATGGGCTCTTAGTTACTTGTTTAGATCACTTGCTTTGCTTTTCAATTGTTTGAAATGGTGCTCTTCAATTGTTTGAAATGGTGCTTTGTGTGTGATTTTGAAATATGTTTTGAAAAGAGGCCATCGTTGTGGCGACCTTTGTAATGATTCTTGTTTGAATGTATACAAAGGTGTTTTTGTATTTTGAAAAGTTTTCAATATTTGAAAGTAGGGTTTTGAAATTTGTGTTTGTGAAGTGTGTTTGAAGATAGCAAGGATGTTTTTGCAAGCTTTTGATCAAGTAACTAAGAGTGATCTACCCTATTTTACTCAAAGATCTTTCTTATGTTTTCAACCCTTTTAACAGTGTTGTTTCACCATTGTATTTGGTGAACAACCTTGTGTTAGGATGTTAAACGGGACTGGCGTGGGTCATCGTATAGACCATGATAGCAATTGTGCTAAGTATTTTTGGCAATTTTCTTGAAGGACTTGATCATTTTGTTTAGGCAACTCAGATAGCGTCATCGAGGGACTATGATCTTTCGTTTGTTTTTGTTTTGCCAAAGTACTTAACATGCATACCATGGCCCATCTTTGAAGGCAACAAGTGTATTGTAACCCTAGGGGTGCAAGTGTGTATTGTGTTTATTTTTCATGCATTTTTGTCTTTGATTAGGTCAAACTATTTGTTAGTTTTGATTTTGCATACAAACCCTAATTCTCTAATCATGGCATAATTGAAAGCGTTAAGTGCGTAAAAATAAATCTAAGCTATTACAACTTTGATATAGGGAGGGGGGTACAATTTTGAATAGGGGATTATTTTGCAAGAAATTAAAACCCTAAATTATTACAACCAAATTGAATTTACAATGCATAATATTTAAATGTACAATATTTAAATAAACAAAAATAAATAAATATTAAACAAAAATGTATTATGCAAAAAAAAAGTTTTTATGTATGCAAAGTATTTTTAAATGTAAAGAAAATAAAAAAAATAAAAAAAGATTTATTTTATTTTATTAAAGGGGTAAACCCTAATTTTCTTAAGAAAATAATATTACCTATTATTTATATACAAAAATATATTAATATGCACAAAAATAAAAATATATTGAAAAAAAAAGTGTTTTTTAGTATAAAATAATAATAAAAATAAAAATGTAATATTTTTGTGTTTTTGTTCTAATTATTTAGTAAAATAAAATAAATATATATATATATATATATATATATATATATATATATATATATATATATATATATATATATATATATATATATATATATATATATATATATATATATATATATATATATATATATATATATATATATATATATATATATATATATATATATATATATATATATATATATATATATATATATATATATATATATATATATATATATATATATATATATATATATATATATATATATATATATATATATATATATATATATGTGTGTGTGTGTGTGTGTACAAAATAAAATAAAATATTTACAAAAAATAAAATATATTCAAGAAAATATTTCCAATGTGAATAAAATTAAGAAATAAAAAATAAAAGTATTATTTAAATTATTTTTAAATTTAAACAAAATAATATAAAGTATTTAATATGTTTTCTATATTATAAAAATAAAATAAAATACCAAATAAATGTAAAAAAATATAAAAATATTTTTGGAGCATTTTTTATGTTTGAAAATGAAACATCAAAGTCAGAAAAGAAAATAAAAGTTCAAAAATGCAAAAATATAAAAAGTTGGGCCAGGGGGTGCAAAAAGCAGACATATGGGTGCAAAAAGTGAGAAAGCCAAGCCCAGCCCATCAACTTCATCTTGTTCCTTGTGACAACAGAAAACGCGTGCCCTGTATCCAACTTTGAACATCCTAGAAACGTGACTTTTTACCAAAACTCACAACATCAAACTTGTAGAGAATTAAACAACGATTTCAACCATATAAAACATTAGATCTAACTCTCAAAGACCAGAGAGAATTTCTCTGGCCCTAAAATTTAACCTAACTTTTTCAACATGTTCATGGATGAAATTCTCCTAGCACGATTAATATAAATGAAAACTGAGCATATGTATGGTTTCAGGGCAATGAGTACAACATCTTTTATTCACAAACCTAAGGCTAAATGTTCCTAAATAGAGAGATAGAAGTTCATGAAAAACCTGTTTCAGTTGGATTCGAGTTGGACAATGCAGCAACTTTCAGTGAGGCCTGGGGTTCTTTTGAGCTTGCTTGATGTTCCTTGAACCTTTCTCAATGCTTAGTTTGTTTTGAAATGGCCTGAATCAACCTCTAGAAGTCAACCTGCATAAGCTTGAAACAGAAATGGTGAACACTCTAAATGGAGTTATAGTTGGCAATGGAGGTTTGGGATAGCTTGAGTGAGTTGAATGGAAGGTGTTTGAAGTGGAAAGGAGCAAAACGCACGAGCAAAATGAGTTATGGCACTCAAGTTGCAGCAACTACCCTGTTTTGCAAGTTTTTGGTGTTTTGGTGTTCAAGGGTGTTTGAGGGATGATTGGCTCGTGTTTCTGGCTTACAAGGATGTGTAAAACTTGTTTCAAATGTTGGCTTAAGTTGATTTTATCAGATGTGTGTGTTGTGGACTTTTGGTACAATAACTTGGTTTTGAAGCAAAAATGTGAGAGTTGACAATGCAAGGTTGTACTGGCTTGTAACCTAGCTGCACAAAGTGGTTGAGCTTTGCCTGACATTAGGGAGCCTTGTTTGCAGCAAAAGGCTTGGTGTATGGCTCAAGAAATGAAACTTGACATAAAGCATGCTTTATGTAAATGGAAGTGTTATCTTTATGCCCAAAATGGAATTGTTCATTGTATAATGCTCCCTTGATCAGAACAATGCCTCTAACCAATGTATTTGCATTCAATTTTTGAGTGTAAACTGGTTTAGAGACCTGTAATCAAGTACAAAGCTAGTTTGGTCAGATTTGCAACTTGTATGAACATGTATTGGCCATGGTTACAAAGTGAGTTTTTGCCAACTTCAAGCATTCGATTCTCCCTAACCACAAATATGTTTGAGGAGTTATTCGACAATTTGGAAAGCTTGTAACATGTACTATAATCCATATTTGAAATGAAACTTGAGAATCCAAGTGGAACTATGTGAAAAATGGCCAATAAGATGGGTCAAAATCATGCCTAAACTAGGGCAAGATTTCTCTAAGTTAAAAGTTTTAGGGACCCTTGTTCCAAAACTCATAACTTGAGATCCAAGCTTCTTTTAAGAAAACTTTGTGAATAAAAGTTGTAGACTTTGTGATGGACTACAACTTTCATGTTGTAAGTTTTGTTTGGATCCATTTTCATCTTGGTGAAAATGTGGGACAAAGTTAGGAAAAATTAAGAAAATTTCATAACTTAGAAAAATTCTAAGTTATGAATTTTTTCAATTTCCAACCCTAATTTGCAATTTTGGGTTTCTTGATGAAAAAGTTTCATAATTTGACACATCTTGAGTAAAAATGACCCTTGGCACTTGATTTTGACCAAAAAGTCAAAGTTTGACTTTTCAGTGTACAGTCAAATTTTGATCAGTTGACTGAAAAATTCATCTGTCAATCCTATGCATTTGAGATATTTTGAACTTGTTGAATAGGTCAAGATAATGTCATTGAATCCTTGAGTCCATGGTTGAGCTTGATTTACCATTGGCTAGGTCAAACAGTCAAAAATTGCCTTTGTACAATCAAAACCCTAAAAATGACCATTTTGCCCTTTTGGTGATCTGATCAAATTTCTTGTGGAATTATGGTCCAAACTTGATCAAATGGTTCATATGAATTCATAATGTTGATGTGGGTCAAAATTCATGAGGTTTGACTGTAAATTGGCCACAATTGACTTTTTCCCCAATACAGCTGATTTCTAGGTCAATTGTCCAATTGATTAGGCAAAAATTTGTTTCAAGGCTTGAAACTTGGTATGGGCAAACTTATGAGTCCAACATGAAGTATGAAATTCAATTTGGGAATTGAAGGCCCAAAAATACCTGTGCAAACTTAAACCCTAATTTAGGCCAACAGTGCAAGGAGGTGTCTTAAGCAGAGTAAACCCTAGCTTGATCCTGAGTTCTAAAAGTCTTGTGATGAGAAATGTTGATAAAATGAGAGGGAAAATTTTGGGGTACAACATAGCCCTTGACTCAAGTTTGTTTTACTTGATTTTTGACGGTGTTTGGTCAGAGGAAAATAAATCCCCCTACCCCTTGCTAGACGTTTGGTTCATCATAACCTACATCAAAGACCCTCGAGATCCTTGAAATGGTTATTGAATATGCTATGGTATGATGTTATGATGTTATGTACAAATATGTGAGGTAAGCAAGTTTATATACAAATAATCATATTCATACAAAGCAGACAAGTCCTCAAGTTTAGGCTTGCATGGAGTTTGTAGGTAAGTACCCTCTTGAAGTTTAGTTGGCTCAACATGTCCTAGTTAATAGTAACCGGGTTCTAAGGGATCTCAATATCACTGATCTTTCCCCCAAGTTTCGTTCAATAAGCGATTGACTCGCAACCAAACAAAACTCAAAAGTCAAACCTCAATGAGTGTAGTATCGAGTATCTACTAACTTCGGACTGCACCAAAGTCGGTCATCTCACTACGTCCTAATGGACAAGTTGGTCAAGTAAGGTTCTAAGGTAAGTTGATGCTTCACAACACCACGCGGCGGTCCTGTACTCTCATTGACTGACTCAAGTGTTATTGGTACCAACCAAAGTTCCACATCAACGTAGCTACTGCTTCAACCGTGTCGGTATACCCCACACAGTTCCCTCACAGTTTATTGCTACTTACCTAAAAGGTATCCCCAAATTCGGGTGTAGGATTTAAAACAAGCCCAAACAAGGAACCAAAATGTAAAGCAAACAAATCAAGCAATGTAAGCAAGTAAAGGTGATCTAGCCCTAAGGTAACCCCACTTTTAAGATTTTCCCCAGTAGAGTCGCCAGCTCTGTGATATGGTGGGAGAACTGACTTGGATATGTTGCGTTTTGTATTCACAAATGTTGCGGTTTAGCAAGAGTCGCCACCGACTTTTATTTTATCCAAAAAGGAAAGGTGAAAAAGCACAGGAAATACCTTTAGAGATGTTTTCTCGGGTTCGGGGGGTAGATTATGAAAAGGGAAGGTATTAGCACCCTTTTCATCCATGTTTTTCAATGGGCTCTTAGTTACTTGCTAGATCACTTGCTTTTGTTTTGAAATGTGCTTTGTGATATGGGTTTTTTGAAAGTATTTTGAAAATATAACTTTGTAATGATTCTTGTTTCTATAAGAACGCATACAAAGTGTTTGTTTCAAAAATAATTCAAAAAAGGTGTTTGTGAAATGTGTCTTTAAAAGTGATTTTGAAAACATCTTTGTAACGGTTCTCGTCTCTATAAGAACGCGTACAAAGTGTTTGTTTGGAAAATGTTTCAAAGTGAAAGTGTAGGTGTATGAAATGTTTTGGTTGTGAGCAAGCGAGTAACTAAGAATGAATCTACCTACTCGAAAGGTCTTAGATGTGTTTTTCTTCCTCCTTTAGATGTTGCTATCTTACCATTGATTTGATAAGAAGCCCTATCGTTGGATGTGAAGGGACGGGCGTTGGGTTATCGTATGACCATGATAGCAATGTTGTTAGATGACTTAGCACTTTTTCTTTAGGGACTAAGGTCATTTTGATAGGCAACTTTTGATAGCGTCATCGAGGGACTATGATCGTTTTTCGATTTATTTGTACTAAGACCTCCCACATGCATAACATGGATATTTTTGTAAGGCAACAAGTGGAATTACCCTAAGGGTGTATGTGTGCGAAGTGTGTTTGATTGCATGCATTTGTCTTTGATTTTTGGTGGTCTACTTATTGGTTTTATCTTCCCATACACGCCTAATTACTAGCATTTACATTTGAAAGCGATAAATTGCAGAAATGTAAAGTCCTACGCTATTACAATATTTAGGGGATGGGGTACAAATTTATGAATGGGGGTTGCAAGTAAAAATAAGTGCTAAGTGTGATGCGGTGGGAGAACTAACTTGAGATTTTGCGTTTGTGTTCGTAAATGTTGCGGTTAGCAAGAGTCGCCACCGACTTTTATTTTATCCAAAAGGAAAGGTAAAAAAGCACAGGAAAGACCTTTGAGATTGTTTTTGGATTCGGGGGGTAGATTATGAAAAGGGAAGGTGCTAGCACCCTTTTCATCCATGGTTATCCATGGGCTATTAGTTACTTGTTTTAGATCACTTGCTTTGCTTTTTCAATTGTTTGAAATGGTGCTTTGTGTGGATTTGAAAGTATTTTGAAAAGAGGCCTTTGTATAGGAAATATTTGTAATGATTCTTATTTGTAAGAATGTATACAAAGATGTTTGTCTTTTGAAAAATGTTTCAATGTTTTGAAAGTTGTTTGGAAATTGTTTTGAAATGTGTGTGTGATTGTTTGAAAATAGCAAGGATTGTTTGAAAGAGATCAAGTAACTAGGAGTTATCTACCCTACTCAAAAGTCTTTCTTGTACATTTTTTATTCCTTTGACATTGTTGACCTACTATTGTTTTAGTAGACAACCCTATCTTTGGATGTTAAACGGGACGGACGTGGGTCATCGTATGACCATGATAGCAATGTTGCCAAGTATCTTTAGCATTTTGAGGGACTAAGATCATTTGTTTTTAGGCAACCTTGTGATAGCGTCATCGAGGGACTATGATCTTTTGTTTTGTTTTGTTTTGCCAAGATACCTAGCATGCATACCATGGCCATTTTAATTAGGAAACCAAGTGGGTGAAACCCTAGAGGTGCTTGTGTGCAATGTGTTGTCATTTTTCATGCTTTTTTGTCTTGCATTTAGGTCATGCTATTTGTTGATTTTTTGTCTTATCATACAAACCCTAATTTACTAAACATGTATATAATGCAATAAATTGCGTAAAGTAAATCTAAACTATTACAACAATATTATGGGAAGGGAGATACAAGTTTTGAATGGGGATATTTGCATAAAATAAAACCCTAATTTACTATTACAACCCAATTGAATTTATTGTACAATAAATAAATGAACAATTATTTAAGTATGCAATAAAATGTAAATATGCAAAAATGTTTGTAATTGTTTTATGTATGTGAAAAATAAATTATTTAAGTCTAAAATAAGAAAAAATATTGTGATTATTTTTGAAAGGGTGAAAAACCCTAATTTTTCTTAAAAGAAAATATATTCTATATTACTCATTTTATTCATTTTTGTTCAAGAAAAATAATAATAATATGTATAAAATATTAAAAAAAATGAAATATGTGTGAAAATAATATTTTAAATGTGAAAAATAATAAAATAAAAATGTATGATATTTTTATATTATTTACAAGTTATTTTAAGAATATGACTTCTATTTATCAAAATAAAACTATTTTTATATGCAAAAAATAAGATAAAAAATAAAATAAAATGCAAAAAAATTAAGAAAATATTTTTGGGATTTTTTAATGTTCAGAAAAAAATAATAAAGTCAAAAATATAAAATATGCAAGAAAATACAAAAAATATAAAAATAAACAAAAGGGGGGTGCAGAAGTAAAAAGGGGGGTGCAAAAAGTAGAGACAGCAAGCCCAAGCCCAAGCTAACTTCGTCCCTGACCTCCAGACAACAAACGCGTGTGTTTCCTCTTCAACCTGTATCTTGTTATTCTTTGCATAAAATCAAAAACTTGTAACATGAAAAATGTAGCTCATGAACTCACGATTCCAATGATATAAAGAACATGACCTAACTCTAAAAGACCAACGAGAATTTTAATGGCCCTAATTTCTGACCTAGTTTTTTCATGAACTTCAACAATCAAATACTCTTAGCTCAGTTAATATAAATGGAAACTACGCATATGTACAGCTCAAGCATGTTAAGGACTACATATTTGCTTCACAAACCTAAGCTTGCCTAAATAGAGAGATAGAAACTTGACAAGTACCTTGTTCAGTTGAGTTTGGATATGGAAATATGGGAACTTTGAGTGAGGCCTGAAGATCGTGTGAGCTTCCTTTAAGTTCTCTGAAGCTTCTCCAATGCTCAGCTTTCCTTGTAGTTGCCTGAAACTCCTTGTAGAAGTCAACCTGCAAACTCCAAAAATGAAAATGGTGAAGCTTGAAACAGGGGTTACAGTTGCAAGACAAATGCCTGGTTAGTTTAGGTAGGAGGTATGGAGTGTGTTTGAAGTGTTTCAAAGCAAAACGCACGAGCCAATATTGTTTGGGCAAAGGTTCTGCAGAAGATGCCCCGTTTGGGCATGAACTTGGGTTTTTTGTGTTTTAGAGTGTTTTGGAGGTTGTGAATTCGTGTTTCTTGCTTGTGAAAAAGTTCGGAGATCGTTTGAAATGAAGCCAAGGCTTGCCTTTATCAGATGGATCAGATCCCTTGACTTTTGCAAGTTTCTTGCTTTTGAAGAAAAGTTGGAAGTGACAATGCCAAAGCATGTACAGGCTTGCTTGCTAGCTGCACATAGTTGGTACAAGTTGCCTGATATTTGTGGATATTGTTTGCAGCAAAATATTAGGTCCATGGCTCAAGATTTGCAAAGTTGGAAAAAGCAAGCTTTATCAAAGTAGCATGTGAACTTTATGCCATAAATGGATTAATTCAATGTACAATGCTCCAAAGATTAAAATAAAGCCATGTTCCACTGAATTAGCATTCAATTATGGAGTGTAGAAAGGATTAGAACCTGTAAAACCAATTACAAGCATGTTTGAAACTGATTTGCAACTTGTAACATTGTGAAAAATGCCTTGCACAAAAGTGATAAATTGCCATTTTCATTTCTTCGATTCTCCCTAACCATAAATGATCTTGGAGAGTTCTTGGACATTTTGGAAAGCTTGTAACATGCTCTACAGTCCATATTTGAAATTCATTTTGATATTCCTCTTAGAACTAGGTGAAAAGTTGCCATGAAGTTAGGTCAAAAATCTGCCTAAACTAGGGCAAAATTTCACTAAGTTAAAAAAGTTTATGGACCCCTATTCACAAAATCATAACTTGAGATCCAAACATCTTTTTGGAAAACTTTGTGAATAAACGTTGTAGATTTCATGGAGGACTACAACTTTCATGTTTGAAGTTTTCTTTGAATCCAATTGCATCATGGTGAAAAAGTTGTGGAAAGTTGGGAAAAAATAAGAAATTTTCCATAACTTAGAAAAATTCTAAGTTATGAAAATTTTTAAATTAAAACCCTAATTTGCAAAATTAGGTTTCTTGGTCAACAAGTTTCACATTTTGAAATATCTTGATGAATTATGACCCTTGGCACTTGATTTTGACCAAAAAGTTAAAGTTTGACTTTTCAATGTACAGTTGACTTTTGATCAGTTGACTGCAAAATTCATCTGTCAATCCTATGCATTTGAGATCTTTTGAATTATTTGATTAGATAAAGATGATGCCATTAAGTCCTTGAAATAATGCTTGAACCCAATTGGTCATTGGCTAGGTCAAAAATCAGAAATTGCCCTTTCTCAATCAAAACCCTAATTTTGACCATTTTGCCCTTTTGATGATCTGATCAAATTTCTTGAGGAGTTGTGGTCCAAACTTGATCAAATGGTACATAGGAGACTAGGATGTTTATGTGGATCAAAAATTATGAAGTTTGACTGTAAATTGGCCATGGTTGACTTTTTCCCCAATATAGTTGATTTTTAGGTCAACTGTCCAATTGACTGGGCAAAAATTTGATTCAAGACTTAAAACTTGGTATGAACAATCTTAGGGGTCCAAGATGGTGTATTAAAGTCACATGAAGCATTGATGGCCCAAAAATCCTTGTGCAAACTCAAACTCTAATTTCAGGTCATCAGTGCAATGTGAGGTCTTGAGCTGAGCAAACCCTAATCATGTCTTGAGTCCAAGAGGTCTTGTGAGAAAAAACCTTGATAGTTCTCTCTTTCCAAAATCCAGCCCCTTAACCATGTGATGGAGCCAAGTATTTTATAGATGAATTTGCTGTGACTTTGGGGGGGAAACAAATGGGATTTGAACCTGTTTTGGCATCTTGTTCCTTTGCTTTTTCATCACAGTTTTTGTATGATAGTTTGGTGTAATCATGGGATGCAGGCGTAGGCTGAACCAGCTGTTGGTCATAGGTCTGCTAACTAGGCCATATCTCTTAAGTATTGGGTGTCTAGTTTCTTTCTAATGGAATAATCTAAACCACCCGCAGCCATTTCAACTAGTTCAGGCTCAGGAACCTATGTCAAACAACTTGCCTTCAACAAACTGAACCTATTGAGACAATCATCCATTGGCTCATTAAACTTACACTTGATGCTAACCAGTTCTTTCAAACTTATCTTTGACTGACCCATATAAAACTACTCATAGAATAATCTCTCTAAGAGAGTCCAATCATGGATGGAATTCACAGGGAGAGTAGTGAACCAAGTAAATGCATTCTTGGTAAGGGAACTAGTGAACTATCTTATCCTTAAGTTTTCGTTGTTTGCAATGTCCCCAGCCCCGATCAGATACCTGGCTATGTGTTCAAAAGTTGATTCACTGGTATCACCATAGATTTTTGTGAACTTTGGGAATTTTCATCCCCTGGGTAACTCAGTTTATAAAACATATTCAGATAAAACGGAAGTATAATTTGTCCTACGAAGGCCTGTGTTTACCCTATTTCGCGCCATTATCCTTTCGACCATGGCTGCCAAATTGTTTTCTCCTACGAATTTGTCTTGTCGAACACGATGTATAACTTTATATGTATCCTGGTTTCGATTAACCATCACGACTCTTGGGGCTTCTCCTTCACTTGGTATCGCTTGTTCGACCCTACATGGTTCGACTCGTGATCCCTGGTTAACCTTGCTAACATTTAGCGCGCAAGTGGTTTGGCCTGGTTTATTGTTGGATCTTCTTCGAAAACTAATCCTTGATTTTCTCTTATCCATTCTTGACGGGGTTGTAGAACTGGCGCTTGAGGGGAACCAAAGAAATCTGCAATTTGCGCCATTTGCGCTTCCAATTGCTAATTCCTCTGAGCATTTTGTTGATTAGTCTGGGCAACACTTTGGATCAAAGAGTTGAATATTGTGCTCATTTGCTGGGAAAGTGCTCCAACCATTTCATGGTTGCTATCTTCCATTTGTTGTCTTAGTATTACCATAGAATTTGCAGTGAAAGTGGGCATTTGTTGAGTAAGAACACCTACCTCTTGGGGTTGTATAAGTACTCACCAATGGATAAGCGAACGTTGATGTGCTATTATGCAAACTTTCCATTACTAACGTTGGCATGCCATATGACTATTCACGATCATTCATAGGCATCATCAATCCCGACCCTTATAATGGTGAATAAGTACTCACCAATGGATCAGTGAACATTGATGCGCTATTATGAAAACTTGCTATTACTGATGTTGGCATGCCATATGGTTGTTCGTGACCATTCATAGGCATGGAAATTCTAGGAACATAAGCCTAAAGTTGTTATTCTCCACTGGTCTTGGGGTCAGTGGTTGACCTCGCGTTCTTACAGGGGATAATATTGGTCTACTTTGAGCGTTCGACGTTATTACCATCATACTCACTGTAAAAGGTATTGTCCGGTTACAGATACTACGACCGTATTTTCCCCTGTCGAAACAGGGGGTTGTTCTCCATTGTTGTTTGGTGGGTTTACCATTATTCTAACATACTTCCTTTTTGGTATTATTTTTCTAATTCTGCCTACTATACCACTTCTTAATCTCATGCAACAATGTTAGAGAAAAATTTGTATGAAAAAACACATGAAAAACTACTAAAAACACACAAACTAGACACTGGGTCTCACTAAGCGTGCCAATTTGTTTATCTTGAGAATTGGTAAACAAGTGTTAGTCTTTAAAAATCTAATGCCTTTTGTTACTTGCAGGATCAACTAGATTGATCCTAGGATGAAAGTGTATAGTTTTTTTTGTTTAAGTTTTCTGGATATTGACTTCTTTGAAAGTAAGAGTGAATTCGAAAGTAGTAATAAGATGATTTATGCAAGTGATAAGAAGATATATAAGTTTCGACTGGAACTTAAAAAGAATATAAACAACTTTAATGAAAATAAATTGATATTGAAAGTAAATATGGTGCTTCATACGTACATTTCCCAGAAACTCGTTTCCCGATAACACTTTGGTATTTTGAGTAAATATGAGTAAGTTGTACAATATCGAACACACAAAATCTTAACACTAAAGACTCTTATTTATACTAATTTCGACACTAACGGTAACAAACAATCTTCTTTTCAGAGAATGACACGTTCTCACTTGCATGCGTTTTACCTTTCGCAAGCCTCCACGCGTCTCTTTTCAAAAGAACGGATAATTCCAAAATTCAATTATCAGCCTCATTTCGAATATCTTTGTCGAACTTGCTTTGAAACATCTTCAGAAAATGCTAAGTCTCAGCATTGTACCATTTCGCTAATGTGAACTATTTTGCCAAAACTTCGGTCGAAATGTCATCCATTACTCATGTCGAAAACAAACTTTAACTATCTCCAATGCCCTTTTCAAATTTTCTTTGAAATCATTACTTAAACTAGAGCGTCAAAATTTACAGCTAACACATGGTGAATTGGCCTATGAAATTACCTATAATAGCCTAAAACAAACAGAACGCTAAATTTAAAACTTCACCCAAGTGGGTCACGAAATCTAGCCGAGAAAATGGAAAAGAAAAAAACAGTTTATTGAAAAACTTCAACCAGTGTTATTCATCGAGGTTTAAATTGATTGGGAAAATGAAAGGAAAAATAAGACTGGCTAAGTTGCAGTGAAGCTTCTAGAAATTAGGGTTAATGGTTTATATATAGGATTTGTTGATGTGGTTACACGGATGAATAAAAGTGTAATCGAAACGAAAAATACATACCAGTTGCAAACTCTTCGGCATTAACAATTTCACGAAGATGATGAAAAATAACAAAAAAAGATGAGATTAGGAAGAACACGATAATTATTATTTGTATTAGAATGTGCAAGGTTAACAGTAATGATGCATACTAAGCTTAGGTAATAGTTACAATCAATTAAAAACAACTAATTAATACCAAAAATCTCATTAATACACCCTTCGTCTCATATTATAAATGAATTTTATTTTTTAAAATTAATTGAATAATTAATGCATCTGATATATATATACTCCCTCTGGTTTCATTTATAAGAAAAAGTTAACTTTTTAGATACATTAAATAAGTAATGTATTTGGACAATATATTGTCCAAATACATTACTTATTCAATGTATATAAAAAGTTAATTTTTTCTTATAAATGAGACCGGAGGGAGTATATATATATATATATATATATATATATATATACCGCGAACACCCCTACACACCAATGAGGTTTAGATTGGTTCGGTTTTGTTAAATGTATAAATGCATAACACATAATTACTCACTGCGGTAACACTACTGTTGTTACAATTAACTTTCATATATTCTCACAATTTGACACTAATGTGAGTTTTTTCTTCTTGCACATGATTTGACAATAATTAAAATAGTATGCAATCAAATGCAATATTCAAAATAGTTGACATAAAAATAGTATTTAATACATAAATTAACCATCAAAGTAGTATTCAATCACTAATAATCAAAAGTATCAAATTAACCATCAAAGTAGTATTCATTTCAATACATAAATTAACCATCAAAATAGTATTCAAACGAAGGACTTTAAAGTCATCAAAAGTACTAATAATATGTTTCTTCCTTTGTTTCTTCTTGCTTCTTGGATTGAGCTTCCAAGTTGTAAATCACCTTCAAGCAATAACCTTCAAAACACAAATCAAGTTGTAAATAATTATAAATATTGGATTCCAAAACCTGCTACAAAAAGTAAAACCATGCCATATAACACTATAAACAAAAACCAATTATAGACAAAACAAAAACAAAAAGAATCTACTCCAAATAAAACATACCATTTTTTCAAGCAAGTCTCTAATTAGATTCAATATCAGAAAGTCCCTCATTTACTTGTGGGATTGGAGCCATTTCTAAAAACAATCAAATATATTACCAAATGTTAGACAAAACAAACAATTGAATAAAATATATTCATAAACAAAGTTTACAACATATACCTTGTTCGAGTTTCTCTAAGCCTTCCAAGTGCTCTTCAATATCCACTTTCAAAGGAGAGGATCTTAACCAATTTTGTGCACATATTAAAGCTTCAACGGTATGGGGTGTAAGAGAGCTCCTATAAAAACTAAGAACTCTACCCCCTGTGCTAAAAGTTGACTCCGAAGCAACAGTGGATATTGGCATAGCCAAGATATCTCTAGCTATTAAACCAAGAGTAGGGTATTTGGTGGAATTTACCTTCCACCAATTCAAGATGTCAAAATCCAGACTTTTCTTCTCCCCCGTCTTTATGAGATACAAATCCACTTCATTTTTATTTAAATTTGAATCTTGGTCCATGTCCTTCTCAAATTGATCATCCATATGATCAAAAGATGTAACAACTTCCGATAGCCCTATTTCTTGTGCAGTATTTTCGGCTTGGTCTTTACTTAAGAAAATACTATAACTTTCAAACATTTTGTTTAATGTTTGTTTCACCTTATCACACAAAAAATCAGCAACTTCCTTCTCATAAAACTTATCCAATCCCCATCTAATAAATTGGAACTTACGTCGAGGATCAAAAATTACAGCAATAAAGACTAGTATATTCATCTTTTTGACTTCTCCCCAATAAGTACTATATTTGTCATCCATAGCATTAGCCATATTTGTAAGTAATAGGTCATCTTTATGACATTCCTTCCAAGTCTTTAATGCCCCCAATATCGTACAATGTTCCATGAAATAAGTAGAAGATGTTACATAAGTAGAACCTGACACCTTTGTAGTGATTTCAAAAAATAACTTTAAGAATTTCACAAAACACTTGGCATTATCCCAATCCACATTATTTAGGACACCACATTCCAACATCTCATACTCAACACATTTCTCACCTAATCTCTTAAAGGCTTTTTTAAACTTCAATGCACTTTCAAGCATAAGGTATGTGGAGTTCCACCTAGTGGGACAATCATAATTCACAGTAGACTTGTCTTGTATCCTAACTTCTTTAATACATGTCCTAAACCTATCTAAACGACCAGGTGACTGACGAATATACTGAAACTCTCTCCTAATTTTGGAAAGTGAAGAATGCATGTGCTTCAACTTCAACCCATCATTGACAACAAGGTTAAGAATGTGAGCACAACATCTAATATGTAAATGCTCCCCTTTTAATGGATGTGAATTCCAATCCTCCATTCTATTTTTTAGGTAAGCGATAGTGTGATACAGTGGGAGAACTGACTTGGGTGTTTTGTGTTTTGTATTTGCAAATGTTGCAGTTTAGCAAGAGTCGCCACCGACTTTTCTTTTATCCAAAAAGGAAAGGTGAAAAAGCACAAGAAAGACCTTTAGAGATGTTTTTTCGGATTCAGGGGGTAGATTATGAAAAGGGAAGGTATTAGCACCCTTTTCATCCATGGTTTTCCATGGGCTCTTAGTTACTTTCTAGATCACTTGCTTTTGTTTTGAAATGTTCTTTGTGATGTGGGTTTTTTGAAAGTATTTTGAAAATATAACTTTGTAATGATTCTCGTTTCTATAAGAACGCATACAAAGTGTTTGTTTTGAAAATAGTTCAAAAAAGGTGTTTGTAAAATGTGTCTTTGAAAGTGATTTTGAAAACGTCTTTGTAACGGTTCTCGTCTCTATAAGAACGCGTACAAAGTGTTTGTTTGGAAAATGTTTCAAAGTGAAAGTGTAGGTGTATGAAATGTTTTGGTTGTGAGCAAGCGAGTAACTAAGAACGAATCTACCTACTCGAAAGGTCTTAGATGTGTTTTTCTTCCTCCTTTAGATGTTGCTATATTACCATTGATTTGGTAAGAAGTCCCATCGTTGGATGTGAAGGGACGGGCGTTGGGTCATCGTATGACCATGATAGCAATGTTGTGATATGACTTAGCACTTTTTCTTTAGGGACTAAGATCATTTTGATAGGAAACTTTTGATAGCGTCATCGAAGGACTATGATCTTTTTTCGATTTGTTTGTACTAAGACCTCCCACATGTATAACATGGCCATTTTTGTAAGGCAACAAGTGGAATTACCCTAAGGGTGTATGTGTGCGAAGGGTGTTTGATTTCATGCATTTGTCTTTGATTTTTGGTGGTCTACTTGTTGGTTTTATCTTGCCATACACGCCTAATTACTAGCATTTACATTTGAAAGTGATAAATTGCAGAAATGTAAAGTCCTACGCTATTACAATATTTAGGGGATGGGGGTACAAATTTATGAATGGAGGTTGCAAGTAAAAATAAGTCCTAAGTTACTATTACAACCATATTAAAATAATGTATAAGAAATGTAAAATGGATTTGTTTAGAAAATGTTTTTGTCTTAAGGAAATAAAATAAAGAAAAATATTTTTATGTTTTTTATGTTAATATTAAAAAAGATGAAAAGGAAAATAAATGCAAGATAGAAACAGCGTGTTGCTGCAAGAAGAACAACTAGGATCAGAAGTTCTTAAGCCAGACGCGTGATGACTCGGAAAGGAACATCAGTGGGCATCACAAGTTCTGGATTGACATACTCTGATATCCTGTAAGACACGTTAGAGGGAAAATACAGAGGTTCTGGGTGGTATGCAGCCAGTGAACCAAAAGTCATAAGTTCTGTATTACACTAAAACAGTGAGCAAACGTCAGCAGTTCAGTGCGTTATCAGCACATGAAAATCAGAAGTTCAGTGTATTTGACATGTAAGGAGAACTCAGAAGTTTCGTGCTATGTTAACAGCATGTAAGCATCAGAAGTTCAGTGTGTGTTAATAGTGAGTGAAAAACAGAAGTTATGTGTTACGTTTCAACTCTTAATCAGCACATCAGCGATTTATTCAGTTCAGTAAATCAGAATGATCACAACATAACAAATCATAGAAATTCCAATCCTAAGTCTGAGCCTAGCATTATTCTAGAAGTTCTGATCCATAGTTTTTCTATTCATATAATGATATGTACAACATTAATACTATGATATTTACATGTTAATGATGTTCAGAATGAAAAGCAAGTAAAGTCAGAAAGACTTACCTGGAGCGTGCTTGGTGCTTTGAGTGGTTGCCTTTGGATGTTCTGAGTCAGCAAGAGAAATGGAAGAGTGGTTGTATTCTTTGGCTCCAAGGGAAGAACAAAGGTTTGTTTTTGTATATGAGAAGTCTGGATTTTTATAAAGGTTTGACAACTTCCTTTTCTCTCTTTATAGTTTTCTCTTTCCAAAAGCCAGCCCCTTAAACGTGTGATGGAGCCAAGTATTTATAGATGAATTTGTTGTGACTTTGGGGGGGAAAACAAATGGGATTTGAACCTGTTTTGGCATCATGTTCCTTTGCTTTTTCATCACAGTTTTCATATTCTAGTTTGGTGTAATCATGGGATGCAGGCGTAGGCTGAACCAGCTGTTGGTCATAGGTCTGCAGCAAGTTATATAAACAAGGTTTTGGGATTTGGTTAAGTTCTGACCAAAGTGTTGAATATAGCCTTCATGTGAGGAAGCGCTGCCTTTTTCTTGAAGAAAGCATGGTGGTTGTCAGCAGGAATTAAGGAAAAGCAAAAAGCAAAGCATGGGCTTAGTAGTAAAGTTGTTATCCCAAGACAGTAGAGGTACACGTGGTGAAAATCCTTTGGATAAAGACTCAAAAGGTGGTTGTGAGCATTAAATGATGATGAGACTTATCATAACCAGAAATCCTGTAACGTGAAACTCTACACTAAGGCTTAGTTCTAGATCAGAAGTTCTACTTCAGCGTAGCATCCCATCTTCTGATCCTCTTATCTTCTGGCTCCAGCATGTTCTGAAGGAGCTTTCAGATTTTCTAGAAAGCTTACAGCACGCTCCTTAACCTTCTTTGAATTACCTTGGAAAACTTTGACTAAGCTTTTGTGAATAACTTGCCCAGAAGTTCTGACCAAACTCTGTCTTGAGAATATCCAGAATCTGCTGAGTGCTTATGGTGATAACCTGGTCAGAAGTTCTGAAATTGTCATATTTTCTTAAACACTTAGAAAAAATTCTAAGTATTTAGAATTTTGACCTTTTGGATTTTGATGGAACAAAACTTCATATTTCAACGTGTCTTGATGAAATATGACTCTTGAAGCTTGATTTTGATCCAAAATTCAAAGTTTGACTTTTTAGTGTGCAAATGACCATTTTGCCCTTGTGAATGGTTTGCTTGGAAAATTTGATAATTCAAAGCATGGAAACTTGATAGAAGCAAACCTGGGATCCAGGGTGATCCCTTGAGAAAAGAGAGGGAAAATTTTGGGGTACAACAGATAGCAACATCGTTTGAAGAAGCATTATCAACTATGATGATGAAAACCTTATCTATCATCCAACCCTCCAAACACTTTTCAATCTTTTTCCAAATTATCTCCCCTTTATGAGAAGTTATTGGACAAAAGTTGAGAATCCTTTTATGCAACTTCCAGTTTTGATCAATGTAATGCGCAGTAAGAACCATATAATTAATATTTTGCACAGAAGTCCAAGCATTAGTTGTTAGACAAACACTTTGATTTGTTTTAGTAAACATGCTTCTTAACTTATGTTTCTCACTCACGTAAAGACTCAAACAATCCCTAGAAATTGAAATCCTTCCTGGAAGTGGGAACCTAGGTTGTGTAACACTCATAAAATGACGGAATCCTTTGTTCTCAACAAAAGAAAAAGGAAATTCATCCACGATTATCATTCTAGCTAAAGCTTGTCTACACAATTCAATATCAAAATGGATACCAACAAGTGCATTAATATTTCCTTTAGAGCCTTCTTGAAGGCTAAGAGTGGTTTGACTAGGATCAAGAACATGTTTGGGAATATTTTTACATTGATGCATCAAATGGTTATTTAAATTTGAGGTTCCATTCTTATGTGAATCAGCCGCATAAGATTTCGTGCACCAATTACATTTAGCCCGAGTATCGGATTCATATCTTGTAAAATGATCCCAAACCCAAGATTTAGGCCTACAAGGTTTTTGTTTACCTGAATCTCTAGCATTAGAATCATCAGCTTTAGACTCATCCGCTTCTCCAACTTTCCTTTTCTTTTTGTGTTGAACATTGTCGCCTTCTTATTTGTCCAAATCAATAGTTTGTGGTTGGTTTGTTGTAGGCGTCGATGGACTATTTTGAGACTGAAAATACATAACACATACACTGTAAATGTAACTACTTTATTATAGCCATTAAATAAATTCCAATCACGAACTTAACATTTATCAAATACACTCATTTATCATTATTTTACCTGATTTTTTGCCATGGAAAAGGAAGCATCAGAGCCAGCAACATAATTGACTTCTTTATCAATAGTCATATCTAAGAAATAGAGGAGACAATATATTAGAGAAAAGGAAATGAAAATGAAACATAAACCTTTATGAGTATTGCAAAGTTAGCTAACATATTTGTTTTGATGTTTGACTTCCTTGTGACTTTCTTGCGAGCAACATTTCAGATTTATGGGTTTAGGGTACTAAATAAATTCAGTAGGCCAAAGACATGATTTATTCAATTTGTTGAAAATAAAATAAGGAAATGGTGGTGTTACTAGTGGAATAGATTGGGCTTAAGTTACTATATTTACTCAAATAAAACAAATAAACAAAATGGATGTTAAAACTCCCAGCCACTCAAATGTTTTGTTTTCACGCTAGACTTCCTCTGTTTCTCACATTAACCTCATTAACTCTGCTCCACGCTTCTTTCTCGTTTCTCATCAATTTTTCTTTGCTTCAGTTCTTATATTTCTTCTGTTTTAAGAACAACAACTTCAACATTCCCACTATCTCATTTTGTTTATCTTCCGAATATCATTAACAAATATCCTTCTCTCGGTTCCTATATTTCTATCGATAACAAACAACAACAAGATCTTGTTTCTAAACTATGGATTAACATCAACAAGTTTGAGCAGCAAACAACAAGCATAGAAACAACAATAAGATTCAACAACATCATGGCACAATAACAATAGATTTATAAGAGAAGAATATGACTCACATGGTCGGAGTTAGTATGACGGTTTACGGTTCCAATAAAGGTGAGAAAGAAATTTAGAGGTAATTATAATACTTCCTAATTCCTAAAGGATACACTAATATGTGAGATGATTTCTCAATGTTAACTGTTAAGAGCAGCATTTGAAAACTGCAATGTGTACATCTTGAGGTTTGAGCTGAATGGCACATTAACAAATCCTATCATGTCTGATTTATTCATTCTGGTCAAATCCTATCATGTTACACATTTTATACCTTAACAACATGAGTATTAGTGATCAAAGATCCAGCAAGTAGAACATGAACATGAACATTACTGATTTCGAACAAATTTCGAACAGATTACATATTACATTACATTACTGATTTTCAGAATGAATTGGTGATATTTGCAAAACAACAATTTCAGCTTAAACAGGATGAACATGATGAACAGAATAAACATTATGATCAGTAACCAAACCAAACTGATTTTCAGATTTCAGTAACCAAAAAGAGAAAATAGAACACAGCTTAAACATGATGAACAATACGTTACCTGAGTGATTTTCAAATTTTGGTAATGTTCTTCGAATTCAATTTGTGTTTCGCTGTTTGCTGATGTTCTTTAACTTCGATCTGTGTCTGTTGTTCTTCGATCAACAAGGTGGTGTTGTTGTGCGAGTGTGCGTGTTGTCTGGCGTTCTTCGTTCAACAACATGGTGATGTGTTGTGCGTGTTTGTTCTGGTGTGACTGTGATGTCCGCCGTTCTTCACTCGCTTGCTTGTTTCCACTTTCTTGTACCGGCGGCGGTGTACCCTAGCAAGCAAACAGGTGAAACATCAAACATGTATATTGGATTTGAGCCAGTTAAGAATTAGGTCTATTCAGTAATTAATAAACAAGTCTGTAAACATCGCGGTTTGGTTCGGATCGGATCGATTTACAAAAGAAAACCGTAAACCGAACCGAACCGCGCAGTTCTGTAAAAAATTGATCTGAACACATCCGAACCAAATGCGGTTTTTGCGATTTTCGATTTGGTTAGATTCGATTTACAATTTTTTATTGGATTAGTTTGGATCTGAACACCCTTTTATATATATATATATATATATATATATATATATATATATATATATATATATATATATATATATATATATATATATATATATATATATATATATATATATATATATATATATATATATATATATATATATATATATATATATATATATATATATATATATATATACCGAATGCGTTAATTATTTAATGGATTTAAAAATATAAAATTTATTTAATAACCCTGATTTCATGAATATAAATAGTTTTCAATTGATTAAATTTGTTAAAATTGACGGTATTCGATGAATATTTAGCATTCTCATCTCGGACATTGCTAAATTTTTGGGAAGAGATTGGCATAGTCTTATTTTCCTTGTATTTAAATTTTTTCCCCTAATAAAAAAGGTCAATTTTATTTTGTCGATATTTTGATTGAGTATCAAAGTTTGCCATAAATATGTCATAAATGTAGAAGAACTTTTTGTCGAGTGCTAAAGACACTTTTAAGTAAGAAAAAAAATTAACACATACTTTAAAGATATAATTTAATAACCTATTTGTTAAAATACTTTTTTAAAACGCACATATTTAATATTTTGAAATTTTAAATATATTTTTATTTATATTTAATTATATTTAAGTTTTTTTTTAATTATAATATCTTAATGTACATGTTAACCCTTTAATAAATTTAAATGTAGATATGAGTGGAAATTCATGTCACTGTAAATTGCATTATACGTAATATTTAGTTATGAACTGTTTTTGTTTGTTCTGATTAAATAATTAGTTGAGTAAGAATTTGGAAACTTTTTCCTGTATGTCACGTTTGGAAAACAAAATTCTCAAAATATCATTGGTTAAAATTAATTTTTAGTATGTCACAGACAGAATGTTCACGCCATTTAAAATTGCGCAAGAGTCCCATCATATATATTTTATATATTTAATAGATTTAAAGGTAGGATTTTCATGCTATTTTAAATGACGTGAATTCCACTATTTATGATATACTGAAAATTTAATTTCAACATGTGATATTTTAAAATTTTTATTTTTCAAATATGCCATGACGGAAAAAAAACCGGTTGAAAATTTATGACATAGTTGAAAGAAAGGAGGACCCTTGAGTCAGAGACAGTGAGACACATATCAATGAGAACGAACAAAAACAGTGAATGTGGTCAAATAATAGCTTATGTCTAAATTCATAAAGTACTGTAATTAATAAGTATTTTTTAAATTAATTTTGATGTAAAATAAAGATGTAGAAAATTTGAAACATAGCAATGAATGCACTAATCAACGCGTACGTTTATTCAATTTTTTTGTTGTTGGTGAGTTACGTCAACTAAGCATTTATGATCAATCTTGTTAGATGATAGATTGAATATATTAGTGACCTACCCAATCAAAATATAATTTGTCAATTTCGTAAACTAAAAGTCAAATTAACCAACCAATATATTTTTTGCACCAAAAAATAAAATAGAATCAACCAATGGACTACCTCTATTGGCGACCACTCCACCGACTCCACCTTACCTACACCAACATTTACATATTTAAAATTTATTTTCTGTATTTTAAAGTTTTCCCTCACATATTAAAAAGGAAAAGGATAATTTCCAAAAAAAAATATGTTTAAAGTAATAAATAGGAGGGTTTACGAGTACAATTTAACATCAACCTGATTAAACAATTCAACCCAAAATGTTCAGTTCATTTTTTTTATAAATATTTTGAATTGGTATTCAGGAAATATTTTGAATCGGTATTCAGGGTTTTAAGTTGGGATTTTTGAAGACTTCTATCTTTTAAAATAAATTGGGTTAAATATATTTTTTATTTTTATAATATCTTAAATTTTATTTTTAGTCTTTATTAAAATAATAGCAAATTTTAGTCTCTATAAAATTATTATGCACGTAGTTTTAGTCTCTCTTGTTAAATCAATATGTATTTTTGAATGATTATTTTGTAGACATATTTAAAACGTTATAAAAAAATTTTAAAAAAAAAAATTCAAAATTTAATTTTTAAATCGAAATTTTCATTATTTTTATCAATATCTTTTGAAATTTAAAAAAATCATATTTAATTATTCTCATTTTAAAAAATTCTAAAATTTGATAAGAAAATATTTTATAGTATTCTAAACACGTATGAAAAATATTATTAAAAAATTTAAAAATTTAAAAATAATTAAACATTTTTAAAATTTTAGAAAATAATATAAATTAAAATTAGATGAACAAAAATTTTTTATAGATCAAATTTTTCATTTTTTTAATAAAAATTAAAAATTAAATTAAAAATATTTATAAAGATAAAAATATATTTAAGTCAAAAAAATTTAAAGGCTGTCACTTTTAATCAATATAGATAGAGTGAAGGTAAAACTTTTTTTGCTTATAATTATTGGAAGAGTACAACTCATAATGAGTGTAGTTCAAGAAATGTAGATTTAGTTTGTTTATTTACTCATTGTCTAAAAGCTTAATCAATCTCTTAAAAAAAGATGAAAATTTTATTTGAAAAAGTGATATTAATAATAAAAAAATTGTCTCTATGACACGACACACAATGTATAAATTATTAGATACTAAATAAGGATGAACAAAATTAAACCGTTTGATCGAAATTGATTGACCCGTTATCTATTTTATGCAAATGGATTGAATTGGGTTGGATTTCAGATTGATCTGATTGCTTAATTTAAATAGTAAAGGATTGATTCGGTCAAGCTCGAATGAACATTTTAAATTCGTCAGAAACCGAATTTGATTGAACTTAATTAATATTTATTTTATATATTTTTTATTATTATGGAATCGAGCTATTATATAGACGTGGTTTATAATATTATCGAGTTATTATCCTTTTTTTATAATTTAATGATAGCATTGTATACTGACAAAAAATACAAGACATACAATATAATTTTTTTTAGTGTTATTTAATTTGCTGTTTAAAGTATGATAATGAGCAAATTAATATCAAATGATATTGAAATGTTATAATATGATAATAATATTTTTTTTTAATATTAAAAAAAAGTTCTTCTTTGAGTTATTCTAAAATTTTGATAATTTTTTTTTTTTTAAATTAAAAGACGAATATTTGTGAGTTTTATAAAAGATGAACAATTTTTATAAATTTATTCTAATAAATACTAGTATTAAACTGACTAAATCCACCTGATTTACCCGTTAAACAGACTAAGCTGAATTCGCCAAAAACCAAAATTTTATCGATCGAAATTGGACCTTAATAATGAAACTGCAGTTTGCGTCAGATTTAAATTTTTGACCTGATTTTCATCCAAACGGACCGATTGTCCACCCCTAATATTAGATTCATGGTTAGTTTTTCCTTTTTGGACTCTATTTAGTTTATTGGGCTTGGTTGTATTTTGTTATGATGACCCGTTATCTTTGTATATATGCTAAGGCCTTTTTGGAATAATGAATACATTACATTTTTCTGCATCATTTTTGTCTTTCATTCTTTCTCGCCATGGCTCATTTTCGCCTTCATCTTATTTGTTTGACTGAGCCATGACTGTAATATGGTATCAGTAGTATATAATCTCTCTTTCTACTTCATCTTTGCCGTAACCTCCTTCTTCTCCCTTCATTCTTTCATGGCATCAAATGAAGAATCTGATGATAAAACCACCCCAAAGAAATCTGAAAACCCCAAGAATGATCAAAACGATCTAATCTTGAACCCTCAAAATCCTTATTACCTTCATCCTGGCGAGAACCCCGACGCCACCATCGTTGCACCACCGTTAGATGACAACAACTATCACAACTGGAGCAAATTCATGCGACGATCTTTGACATCCAAGAACAAGCTCTCTTTCATCAATGACACTCTCCTCAAACACGTGTTCTCTGATCCAAACTAGAGCTTTGGGATCATGCGAATAATATGGTTCTTTCTTGGATCAATCGAACTCTTTCACCATACATTGTCTAGAGCACCATTTACTTCGATTCCACGTTTGACCTCTGGGAAGATCTTCGAGAGCGATTCACTAAAGGTAACCATTTTCGTTTCTCTGATCTTTTCTGTGATTTACATTCCGTTCAACAAGATGATAGATCCTTATCCACATATTTCACCGATATTAAGATTCTTTGGGTTGAATTAGAAGATTTAAGACCAACCTCTTCTTGCACATGCCCCACTCCTTGTACCTGTGATTTGTCTAAAGTTGTGTGCAATTTCAAACACATAGAATATGTCCCTTGTTTCTTGAAGGGTCTGAATGATAACTATCATAATGTTCGCACACAAATTTTAATCCTTGATCCTCTTCCAAGCATAAGTCGTGTGTACTCCATCATTGCTCAACAATAAATTGTTCCTCCTGCGACATCGACACCTACCTCAGCGATTCTTTATGCCTACAATAATAACAATCCTCACACCAAAGGGAAAGACACCTCCAAAAGCTCCATGCTCTGCACTCATTGTAGCAAAACCAACCATACAATGGACAATTTCTACTTCAAGCATGAATTTCCACTAGATATAAGAGTAGGAACTCAAAGAATACGCCGGAATCCAAGACCAACACTGCTTAGGACAGAGACAATGTCATCTCAAAGGAAGATTATAGGCACTTCATGCTCCTTCTTCAACAGTCCGGGAAGAATCAACTGCAACTACAAACTGACAAAGCTTCAAATTCTGAAACAGGAGTAATCTCAGGTATTATCAATACATGTAATCCCATTCAAACTACTTCTATCTGGATACTTGATTTAGGTGAACCACATCATGTATGCACTCATATCAAGTTCTTTTATGATATATCTGTGATTACTCCTATGCATATTTATCTCCCTAATGGAACTTGCTTAACTGCTAATTACTCGGGCACTGTTATTCTTAAATCTTCACTTCACTTGCATAATGTTTTTTACATACCATCTTTTAAGTTTAGATTGATATCTATCTCTAAACTATGTCACAACTTTAATTATAGCATTTCATTCTCACACAACTCATGTTTTATTCAGGATGTGTCTACCAAATAGATGATTGACCAAGTGACTCAACATAACAACTTATAAATTATTCATAAACTCCTTGTGCATAATTTAATTTCTCATAATACTTGTAACACTGCTAGGGAACCCCTCAAATGAGGTTTTACATACTATGTCACAAACATTTCCTGTTATCAAGTATCACAAAACTACTGTTTGTAATAGTTGCCATTTATCAAAGCAATGTAAACTTCCTTTTCATGATAGCAATTATATTTCCCTTAATTGTTTTGATTTAGTGCATATGGACATATGGGGTCCAATTTCTATTGCTTCTATGGATTGCTTTCAATATTTTCTATCCATTGTGGATGATTTCTGTAGATGTACTTGGCCTTTTCTCATGGCTAACAAATCTAACACTAGAATACACATTAAAAATTTTATATCTTATTGTCAAACTTAATTTTCTTGCAAAATAAAAGTTATTAGAAGTTATAATGGTAATGAATTTCTTATGCTTTCTTACTATGCTTCTCTAGGTACTATACATCAAAGGAGTTATGTTGAAACACCTCAACAAAACTCAACTGTAGCAATAAAGCATATACACTTACTTAATGTTACTAGGTCTCTTTTGTTTCATGCTAACCTGCCTAAATGCTTTTGGTCCTTTTCTCTGTGTCATGCTACCTTTTTAATTAATAGACTTTGTAGTCCTACCATCCAAAACCACACTCATTATGAGCTTCTCTTAAAATTAGATCTTAGAAGTACCAAATGCTTATTCTTAGATTTCACCATGGGAATTAATGGATACCTTATGTTTAATATTAACAACATATCTATTTTTACTTCAAGGAACCATGTTTTTCATGAACACATCTTTCTTTATACTCCTCGTCCTCCTATCCATCTCAATGCTGAACCTAGCCTTACCACAAACCAATCCACCACTCTCTTTGTCTTTGATTACCCTAACACCATAGTTTCCCTTGCCAATAGTAATAACACACCTGACCATAACACATCACTATCTACCCCCCTCAACACTATGCATGCCCAACAATCTGAACCTTCACAAAATTCTAACATTGACAGTTCCCTCGATATTACTACCACAAGAAAATCTACTAAACATAAAACTGCACCTGCATTTCTAAAAGATTTTGTCTGTCATGCATCTCATAACTCCATTCTTTATGACATTTCGAAATATATTTCATATAATCATCTTTCACCTGCATATCATTCTTTTATTTTTGTTGTCACCACTGCTTGTGATCCTATTTCTTATAAACAAGCTAGTACTCACCCCCATTGGGTCAAGGCCATGGAAGCTAAAATTCAAGCCTTGACAGATAATCACACATGGTCTTTCACCACTCTTCATCTTGGAAAGAAAGTTGTAGGATGTAAGTGGGTGTATAAAACAAAATTTAGCTCCGATGGTACAATAGAAAGGCATAAAGCAAGGTTAGTGGCTCAAGGTTTCAAACAAATCTGACACTAGAATACACATTAAAATTTTTATATCTTATTGTCAAACTTAATTTTCTTGCAAAATAAAAGTTATTAGAAGTTATAATGGTAATGAATTTCTTATGCTTTCTTACTATGCTTCTCTAGGTACTATACATCAAAGGAGTTATGTTGAAACACCTCAACAAAACTCAATTGTAGCAAGAAAGCATATACACTTACTTAATGTTACTAGGTCTCTTTTGTTTCATGCTAACCTGCCTAAATGCTTTTGGTCCTTTTCTCTGTGTCATGCTACCTTTTTAATTAATAGACTTTGTAGTCCTACCATCCAAAACCACACTCATCACGAGATTCTCTTAAAATTAGATCTTAGAAGTACCAAATGCTTATTCTTATATTTCACCATGGGAATTAATGGATACCTTATGTTTAATATTAACAACATATCTATTTTTACTTCAAGGAACCATGTTTTTCATGAACACGTCTTTCTTTATACTCCTCATCCTCCTATCCATCTCAATGCTGAACCTAGCCTTACCACAAACCAATCCACCACTCTCTTTGTCTTTGATTACCCTAACACCATAGTTTCCCTTGCCAACAGTAATAACACACCTGACCATAACACATCACTATCTACCCCCCTCAACACTATGCATGCCCAACAATCTGAACCTTCACAAAATTCTAACATTGATAGTTCCCTCGATATTGCTGCCACAAGAAAATCTACTAAACATAAAACTGCACCTGCATTTCTAAAAGATTTTGTCTGTCATGCATCTCATAACTCCATTCTTTATGACATTTCGAAATATATTTCATATAATCATCTTTCACCTGCATATCATTCTTTTATTTTTGCTGTCACCACTGCCTGTGATCCTATTTATTATAAACAAGCTAGTACTCACCCCTATTGGGTCAAGGCCATGGAAGCTAAAATTCAAGCCTTGATAGATAATCACACATGGTCTTTCACCACTCTTTATCTTGGAAAGAAAGTTGTAGGATGTAAGTGGGTGTATAAAACAAAATTCAGCTCTGATGGTACAATAGAAAGGCATAAAGCAAGGTTAGTGGCTCAAGGTTTCAAACAAACCCAAGGTGTTGTACCACAAAATTTTCCCTCCCATATTTCTCAAAACATTTCAAGAAAGATCCCCAAGTTGCTCAAGGTACTCCAAGGGTTGGCCAGACAAGCTCTCTCTTAAGACAGTCTACCCCAAATTAGGGTTTCATGTTGCATCAAGATACTTGAGTACAAGTGGTCCAAAATGCTCACCAATGTCCTAATATGTTCTCAAGATCATCCATGTCAAGTTTCAAGCCTTGCAGAGGAAGTTTGCTCAGTCAATTGCTCAAAGGTCCAAAAATCGACTGTGTTAGGGCAAAAGTCAACTGTGACCCACATACAGTCAAACTTTAAGATTTTTGGTCAACATCCTCATTTTGAAGTATATTTCATCATTTGATCAAGGGTTGATCATGATTCATCAAATATTGCTCATAATTCATCAAGACTCAAAAGTTGCTAAATTAGGGTTTTGTAGGAAAAGTCAACCCAACTTTGACCAAGCATAACTTTCTCATACTTTATGATAAATGACCCATCCAAAGCTCATTTTAAAGAGGATGCAATTCCCTAAAATCCATCTTCATCTCCCAAAAATATGCACTCACAAGAAGTTATGAATTTGGACATTATAGGTCATTATGAAAAGTCAACAAAAACACCTTTTTTGTCAAAGCTTCATACATGAGCATGGAATATCAAAATAAGCTGAGACCAAAAGGGTTGCTTATAGGACATCTCAAGCTTTCTAAAAAGTCCAAGAACACCTCCAAAGAGTCAAAATTGAGGAAGTTATGCATTGTTGAAGTTGACCTTTTTTGCAAAATTGCCAAAAGTCAACTATCCCCAAAACATCAAATTTTGCCAAATGGGCCCAATCTTTTTCACTTGTTTTGAGTTGGCAACATAGCCCACGTGCTCTAGCCTTTTCCACTTGTCCATATCTTATTTTTATTATTTATTTTTATTTTTATTTGAATTAATTCAATTTAAATCAAAATAAATCAAATAAAATCCAAAAACATTGAAACCAAGGATTTTGTGATTATTTCAGGTCTTAAATTACAGATTGCAAGCATTCAAATTCGTGCAAGGCATGTGTGCACAAAAAGATTGGAAATAAGCCAAATTTGGAAGGTTTTCAAAGTGAATCAAATCAAATATCAAAAGCATTGAAGAAGGAAGATTTGGATACAACTATCAACCCTAATGCATTGCTTGATACATAAGGAGGCGAGGCAGACCTAGAGACAGGTTGGAAACAGGCGCTAGAACAAGAACCAGATTTGAAAAAAAAAAGGCAAAAAAGTGTGAGATCGAATTGATAGTTAGAGGAATCCTCAAGGCTTGTTATCTATCCCAATCGCTTCCTGGCACTCTCAGCAACCTAAAGCAATCAAGAACTAAGCCGTTCCAGTCCCAAATCGCACTGTAAGTCGTTCATAACTTTGCCCTGTTCTTGAATTCGCATCTTGAAATTTAAGCATTGTTAACCTGAATTAATGGCATATTCTTAATCTATAGAGCATTTGCAAGCTTCCTGCATTACTCAATTTCATTTATATGGTCTGTAACGAAATCCACCATTGTTAGGGTTTCAGACTTTGTTTTAGGGCTTTTGATTGTAGGGACAATTGGCCTTTGTAATTAGTACGGTTGTGATCAGGAGGATGAGACGAACACAACCATGGCATTGGGTGTTATTTCTATGGCCTGTGGAAGATTTTGAGAGCGTATAACCTGTAGCAACGAATGTTTGTCCGTAGGTATAGGTGAACAAACTTTTAGCCACAGTGCAGGGAAGAAGACGCAGACGTGGCCAACTTCCATTGGCTTATTTGAATTTGCGCACAAAATTCCATTATTATATTATCTTCACATATTATATTATTTGTTTATCTTAATGTACAACAAAACAAAATAGTCCAGTGGTTGCCACATGAGTGTTAAGGCATTCAGAGGCTAGAGGTCAGGGGTTCGATCCCTGCCTCCAGCATTTGCTATTTTCACATTTTGTTTCAGGAGATTCAATGCATGCGCAATCAAGAGATCCACCATGGGTCTTCATCATCAACGCGCCAGATGGCCAGACGGCCAAATCTGGTGGCTACCATTGAAGGAGCGCCATAAGCCAAGTCAACGCATCATATTGGATTACACAAAGGTCAAACGGACTCCACAAATGGGCCCAGATTCTTGCTATGCACACCCCCAATTCAGGCCCATCTCTCATCTTTTATATTTTCTTTTATTTCATTTATTTATTTATTTATTATTTATTTACTAACCATCAATTTAATTTTTTTTCTTTTTATCAAAAATCACCAAAAAATATTTTATGTCCAATTAAAATTAGAATTTTATTTTTTCAATAAATTAATTTATTTTGATTAGGTTTATTAATTTAGACAACTTTAATTTATTTTGCAAATAATTAAAATTAATTAGAATCAATAGGTTTTTGTTACTAACTTCATTATTTTATTTCTTTCCAAAAATAACGAAAAAACAAAAAATATGTCATTTAATTATTTTTCATTAATTATTTAATAACTAATTAATTTAGCATTTAATTTAGAAAAACTTATTTCTTTTATAAAAACAACAAAAAAACAATTTTTTCTTTTAATTAGGATAGAAGGGTCAAAACCCTAGTTTCGCATTCGACCTAATTTTCTCGCGCGTTTTTATTATTATTTTGCCCAATTATTGTATCTGCTCCCGGTTTTTAATAATTTAATTAGGACATTTATTTATTTTTGCTGCTTTTAATTTCAAAGGGTTTGCTTTTGGCTATGTAAATACCTGAAGCCTTGTAATAGCTTAGTTTAAATTCCGCACTTTAATTTCTGCAAATATTTAACTGTTAGATGTTTGATAATAGGGTTTGCATGACAAGAATGTATGTCTAAGTTTAAAACAGTTAGATCACCCTAAATGTGCAAAGATAAAATAATCTGAAATTGAAACACTCGCACATGCGCACTCCTAGGGTACACTCCCACTTGGTTGCCTTTGGTAAATGGTCACTGAGTATAGGTTGTTTTAGAGGTCGTTCTCTTGTCTAAAAGATCATAGTTGCCTCAGAAAGGTTGCCTCAGATATTGTTGCCTCGGATAAATGATCTAAGACATTAGGGTTACCACTAAGACGTCCTAACATTGCTTTAATGACCGTACGCCCCTTTCGAATTGACCCTCAAAACTCCAACGATGGTTCTACCTACTCACTAATAGTGGGATAGCGTTGTCTAAAGGAAACGAATACAGAACGATTCTTTTTTCGAGTAGGTATATTAGTTCTTAAGTACTTGCTCATTCCAAACAAATTTTTTTTCACTTACACTCCTTTACAAACAAAGTTTTCAAAAACACTTCATTACACTCTTGAAGACAGAAGCAAGAGTTAAATCGAAGTTAAAACAAAAACTTTTCAAAGCCCACAAACACAAATAAAACAATTTTGAAAATGATGGGCAAGTACCTAAGAGCCCGTAGATAACTACGGATAGAAAGGGTGCTAATACCTTCCCTTTCTATAATCTACCCCCCGTACTCAGAAATATCTTGAAAAAAGGAATTTTTCTGTGCTTTTTTCCTTTCCTTGTTGGATAAAATAAAAGTCGGTGGCGACTCTTGCTTACCGCGACATTTTGCAAACACAAACGCAAAACACAAACCAGTAAAATTTCCTTAACAAAATAGGGAAACCACGTCCCGATTTTGGCCACCGTATCATAGAACTGGCGACTCTGCTGGGGATATATATGTGGGGTGTACCTTAGGAATAGTTCATTATATTGTTTTCAATTATTTGATCTGTTTGCTTTATCTTTGTGGGTTTGAATTGGAGTTACTATAGATCCTAACCCGGATCTGGGGATACCTTTTAGTTAAGTAGCAATAGACTGTGAGGGAACTGTACAACGTAGACCGATACAGTTGAAGCAGTAGCTACGTTGGTGTGACACTTTAGTTTGTATCGATATCCCTTGTGGAGGAACAAGGAGAATATGGGGCTGCTAAGGGGTCATTAAGCACCAACTGACCTTAGAACCTATAATTGACCAACTTGGCCATAGAAAAGTAGCAGTATGTGTTGTACCCCAAAATTTTCCCTCTCATTCTTCAAGGCCTTTCTCACAAGGATTCTCAAGGTTCAAGCTTGCACAAGTACTTTGGAATTTTCCAGTACCAAAATTAAAAGGAAACTGTCAAAAATGCAGAAAACAGATAAAAATAACATTTTGACAAATTTGGAGGAAAACAGGTCTCCTTCGATTCAGCACCCTTCGAATGACTCTTGGCCTCCTTTGAATGCAACTTGGATTACATCCTTCGTTTTGAGCAAGAGCCTCCTTCAAATGCAACTTGGAAATACCCTTCAATTCAGAAGCCAGGAACTTCCCTCACACTAAAAGGCAATGACTCCCTTTATGTTTGTTTCGACCCAAGTTTCGATTGGGCAATTTGCTTCCTTCGAGCATGAGCTTTCTATTTGGCAATATGTTTTCTTCGATACAAGCTTCGACTGGGCATTAGCTTGTTTCGACCACAAGGCTTCGACAAAACATTGACTATGTTTGTACTGGCTTCGACTGGACAACATTTCTCTTTAGTGTGCTTCATTTCCATCCCTGACAAACTTCAGTACATGGTTGATGGCCCCTTCAAACGATGCACAAAGGTGATTCATTCGAAGGACACTTGTTGGAAGAAAGTCAAACAATATGTTGGAAGAAGAATCTGGTTGAAGGAGGGTCAAAATGAAAGGATGAAATATTCAAAGATGCTTGCTGCCAAGTTCAGGCATGGTACACTGGCCAAAACTGTTGCACAACAGTCTTGAAACACTGCCCCATTCTTGCACCAAAACAGCATACAACCACTGTCCCTCGAAGGCTACAAAGAGCAGTTTACTCAAATTGTTCAAATTATTTTGTTTTCCCTCCAAAAGCTTCAGCCAACTTTGCCTATAAATAAGAGGCTCCAACACATGTTTAAGGAGGATCTTTGGACCAGAGAAACGAATCTCCCAAATTTTCTCAAACACAACAAAACTCTCAAGTTCATCAACACTTGAGAAATCAAAACCCAGAATCCCAAACACTCACCTATTTCGATTCTGAAGAAGACCCCACACATAGAAGTTTGTTCAAACTCAAAGACAACCTTCTGTGACAACTCTTTGAACCAAAAGCAAACCCCCTGTGACTACTCTTCGAATTCCAGAAACGTCCAGGTAGCAGTTCAAGTTCGAATCCCACATCCATTCAAGGCCTGAAGCAAGGCAAGTCACTCTTACCCTTGAACCTTTCGTTTCATGGCATAGTATGTGAATAATTTTCCCTTTCGTTTGAAACATGTACATACCATTATTCCTTTCGTTTCCACCCTTTTAACATATTTTTCAGAGCTAACCCTTTCATTTTTGTTTTCTGTTTACCTGAACTTGCTTTAACTGTTAAACTGTTTACCAAACAAATACTAGCATGGCCTCATGCCATGTTTCCATTTAATGCTTTAAATGAAAGAAACAGGAAACAAGGAATAGGAAACGAAGCTTCAGGCTTCTATCCTCTTTCTCCAGGTCGAACGAAAGAGACAACCAGGAGGAAAACCATACACTGACTTCCAGGCCCAGTCAGATACACGCTCACACTGATTTCACTGGCCCAATCGATGAAGGCAACAAGGCAGAAAGGCCCAGCCAGAGGCACACTTTCACTAAGTCCAGGCTCAGACGAAAGGCACTCCCATGCTGGTGCCAGCCTCCAATCGAAGTACATGACCTGACTGGTGCCAAAGCCCAATCGAAGGCCATGACCTCACTGGTGCGAACTCCCAATCGAAGGAAGCCTAGAAATGAAAATCGAAGGCTGCTCCTGCCCAAATCGAAGGAGCTCATTTTTTCTTCTTTTTATCTTATTTTTTCCTTTATATTCTTCTGCACTTCAATATGGTTGTAATAGTGTAGGATTTTTATTTGCTACATTTTTATTGCTTTATACAAATTCTAGTAAATAGGTGTGTATAGAAAGATAAAACCAACAAGTAGACAACCTAAAAATCAAAGACAAATGCATGTGTGATACGGTGGGAGAACTGACTTGGGATTTTGCGTTTGTTTTCGCAAATGTTTCGGTTGAGCAAGAGTCGCCACCGACTTTTTATTTTATCCTAAGGAAAGGTTAAAAAGCACAGGAAAAACCTTTGAGATGTTTTCTTGGGTTCGGGGAGTAGATTATAGAAAGGGAAGGTATTAGCACCCTTTCTATCCATGGTTATCCATGGGCTCTTAGTTACTTGCTTAGATCACTTGCCTTTGCTTTTCAATTGTTTGAAATGGTGCTTTGTGTGTGTGGTTTTGAAAATGTTTTAAAAAGATGCCTTGTCTAGGCAACCATTGTAACAATTCTTGTTTGAATGTTTTACAAAGGTGTGTGTCTTTTTGAAAAGATGTTTCAATGTTTTTGAAAGTTTGTTTTGAAGTTGTGTTGTGATGTGTGTTTTGAAAAATGGCAAGGATTGTTTTGCAAGTTTGGTCAAGTAACCAAGAGCTATCTACCCTAAATTTCTCAAAGATCTTTCTCATGTTTTAACCCTTTTAACAATGTTGTTTCACCATTGTATTTGGTGAACAACCTTGTGTTAGGATGTTAACGGGACGGGCGCGGGTCATCGTTTAGACCATAGAGGCAATAGTGCCAAGTGTTGTACCCCAAAATTTGCCCTATCATTTTATCAATATTTTCTCACCACAAGACCCTTGGAGCTCAAGATCAAATTAGGGTTTGCTTTGCTCAAGACTCCTCCTTGCACTGTTGACCCAAATTAGGGTTTGAGTTTGCACAAGGATGTTTTGACCTAAAATGCCCAAAGTGACTTTCATGCTTCATGTTGGACTCACAAGTCTATCCATACCAAATTTCAAGTCTTAACTCCAATCTTTGCCCAGCCAATTGGACAGTTGACCTAGAAATCAGTTGTATTGGGGAAAAAGTCAACTGTGGCCAATTGACAGTCAAACCTCATGATTTTTGACCCACATCAACATATTGAACTCATATGAACCATTTGGTCAAGTTTGGATCACAATTCCACAAGAAATTTGATCAGATCACCAAAAGGGCAAAATGGTCATTTTTAGGGTTTTGACTGCACAAAGGCAATTTTTGACTATTTGACCTAACCAATGGCAAACCAAGCTCACATATGGCCTCAAGGACTCAATGGCATTGTCTTGACATATTCAACAAGTTCAAAAGATCCCAAATGCACAAGATTGACATATGAATTTTCCAGTAAACTGATCAAATTTGATTGTATACTGAAAGGTCAAACTTTGACTTTTTGGTCAAAATCAAGTGCCAAGATTCATTTTTTATAAAGACATGTCAAATTATGAAACTTGTTCATCAAGAAACCCAAAATTGCAAATTAGGGTTTAAAATGAAGAAATTTCATAACTTAGAAATTTTCTAAGTTATAAAATCTCCTTATTTTTTCCTAACTTTGTCCCATTTTTTCACCAAGATGCAATTGGATTCAAGCAAAACTCAAAACATGAAAGTTGTAGTCCATTGCAAAATCTACAACTTTGATTCACAAAGTTTTTTCAAAAGAAGCTTGTAGCTCAAGTTGTGATTTTTGGAATAGGGGTGCAAAAAATTCTGAACTTAGAAAAATTTTGACCTATTCTAGGCAGGACTTTTGACCAACTTCATGGCCATTTTTCACATGGTTCCACTTGGAATTTCAACTTGCATTACAATGATGGATTGTAGTACACATTCCAAGCTTTCCAAATTGTCCAAGAACTTCTCAAACACCCTTGTGGTTAGGGAGAATCGAATTTGCAAAGTTGGGCAAAATCCACTTTTGTTCTTGACCAAGGCATGTTCATACACTTTGCATTTTCAAACTCAGCATGGTTCAAGCTAGATTACAGGCCTCTAATCCCATTCACACTCAATAATTAAATGTCAATCCATTGTGTTCTAGCATTATTTTGTTCATATAGTCATTACACAAAGAATTAACCTTTAAATGAAAAAAGCAAGTTTGCCATTTTGAAAAAGCAATGCTTTATGTCAAAATCCATATCTTGGAAGTACAAGCAGATCTTTGAGGCACAAGTTTGTGGACAAATCCCACTGATCAAGAAAAAAGAATGCAGCATGCTTGAGGGACCTGCATTGGCATATAACCCAACTTGACTATCTTGGCTTATCTTAGAAGAAAACTTGCATATTGAATCATAACTCACATTCCTGCAAAGACCAACAAAAACAAACTTTGTAAACACATTTCATACTCCCTAACTGACCTAAAGCACGAACAAAATACCCTTGATCGCTCCTCATACAGAAAATCACAGTTTTGTGGCAAAACAGGGCATAGGCTGCAACTTGAATCCCACAGTCCATTCCTGTCATGCGTTTTGGCTAAAAGCTCTTCAAACACATTCCCTACCATCCATTAAAGCTATTCCAAGCATTGAACTTGAACTGTAACATCCATAACCAAGGTTGCCATTTTCACTTTTCAGCTGTGCAGGTTGACTTCCATAGCTCGATTCAGTTAGTTTCAAAGCAAGCTAGAGGTTGGAGGAGCATCCTTGGACTTCAGGCAAGCTGTACAAATCCTCAAACTCCATTAAAGGTACCTCCATTGCTGCACACGACTCAAGCTGAACAGGTAAAATTTTGAACTTCAATCTCTCTATCCAGGCATAGTTAGGCTTAAGTTTGTGAAGAAAGCATGTTCTACTCATAGCCCTGAAGCCATCCATGTAGTTACTTTTCATTTATATTGTGTGTGCTGTGAGAATTTTGAACTTAAACATGGAAGAAAAGTTAGGTCAGAAATTGGGGGAGGAGAAATTCTCTCTCGTTTCTGAGAGTTAGAACAACTTTTTTATATGTTTGAAATCGTGACTTGATGCTCTACATTATTGATGTTGTAAGTTTTTGTTAAAAGTCAAGGAATCAGGATCTGTGATTGACAAGAAGAAACGCGCGTTTTTGTTTCTGTTTGAATGGCTGGAGGTTGAAGACAAGCCACTTGGGCTGGGCCTGAGTTGTTTTTTTGTTTGCACCACTTTTCTCATTTTGCACCACCTTGGCCCATTGTGTGATATTTTGATTATTTTTGACTTTTTATTTTTTCTTCTGACTTGATATTTTTTGTCAACACATAAAAAACATTAAAAATATTTTTTTCACATTATTTTATATTTTTTGGCATTTATTTGCTTATTTAAACATGTGCATGTAAATAAATATAAATATACTTTTATTTAAGACACTAAAAAATAATGCAAAATATATTTATTTTCAGTTATTATTTTATTTTACCTTTTGAAAACATTTTCTCAAAATATACTTTTTTTGGTAAATAATAAATATTTTATTTTTATACATATTTAGTTTATTAAATATACATAAATATACTTGTACATATTTATTAGAATATTTAGGACAAAAAACATGAAAATAATACTCTTTTATTTTTATTAAAATTTGACATCAAAAAATACTTTTTATAATATACTTTTTATTTTTGTATATAATTAATAAATATTAATAAGTAAAATACCATTTATTCAAAAAATTAGGGTTTTACCCTAAAACCATAAAAATATAAAAAATTAACCTTTTCATTTTTGTTTATATTTTACATTGAAAAACACTTTTACATACATAAAAAATCATTTTTTGTGCATAATACATTTTTGCATTTTTTATCTGTATTTATTCAATTATTATACAATTAAATTATTTGTCTATTCAATATTGATGTAATAGTCTAGATTTACTTTCTTGCTAAATATCCCCCATTCAAACATTTGTACCCCCATCCCCATAATTATGTTGTAATAATGTAGGATTTTAATTTTCCGCATTTAAAAGCTTTCCAATTATGCCATGATAGACCTAGGGTTTGTATGCAAAAAAATCAAATAACAAATAGGTTGACCTAATTCAAAGACAAAAAGCATGAAAATGAACAACACCAATCACACTTGCACCCTTAGGGTTACTCCACTTGTTGCCTTCAAAAATGGGCCATGCTTGCATGTTAAGTATCTTTGGAAAAACAAAACAAATCAAATGATCATAGTCCCTCGATGACGCTTTCAAAATTGCCTAAAAAAATGATCAAGTCCCTTAAAGGAAAATTTGCCAAAGACACTTGGCATTATTGCATTCATGGTCTAAACGATGACCCGCGCCTGTCCCGTTAACATCCTAACACAAGATTGTCCACCAAATACAATGGTGGAACAATACTGTTAAAAGGGTTAAAACATAGGAAAGATCTTTGAGAAATTTAGGGTAGATAGCTCTTGGTTACTTGACCAACTTGTAAAACAAATCCTTGCCTTTTTCAAAAACACACATCACTACACAACTTCAAAACCAACTTTCAAAACCTTGAAACATATTTTCAAAAAGACAAACACCTTTTGTAAAACATTCGAGTAAAGAATTGTTACTAGGGTTGCCTAGACAAAGGCATCTTTTTCAAAACATTTTCAAAAACCACACGCACAAAGCACCATTTCAAACAATTGAAAATGCAAGGCAAGTGATCTAAGTAAGTAACTAAGAGCCCATGGATAACCATGGATAGAAAGGGTGCTAATACCTTCCCTTTCTATAATCTACTCCCCGAACCCAAAAAAACATCTCAAAGGTTTTTGCTGTGCTTTTTAACCTTTCCTTAGGATAAAATAAAAAGTCGGTGGCGACTCTTGCTAAACCGAAACATTTGCGAAAACAAACGCAAAACCTCAAGTCAGTTCTCCCACTGTATCACAGAACTGGCGACTCTGCTGGGGACAATAATTAAAAGTGGAGTAACCTTAGGGCTTAGATCACCCTTTTGCATGACTAATTGTTTGCTTTGATTGCTTTACATTTTGGTTCTCTTGTTTGGGCTTGAAATCCTACACCCGGATTTGGGAAACATTCATAGATAGCAATACATTATGGAAACTGTGCGGGGTATACCGACACGGTTGAAGCAATAGCTATATTAGTGCGACATATTTGTGAGTACCGGTAACCCTTGAGTTCAATCAAGGAGAGTACGGGGCCGCTGAGTGATGTCACTAAGCACTAATGACCTAGAACCTTACTTGACCATCTTGGCCTTTTATTAGGGGTAGTGAGATGATCGGCTTTGGTGCAGTCCGAAGTTAGTAGATACTCGATACTACACTCATTGAGGGTTGTTTTCTTGGAATATTTTGGTCGCTAGTTAAGTGGCTAAGCCAAAACAATGAACATGGAAAACAATCCAATGATATTGAGCTCCTTAGAACCCGGTTACTATTTATAGGACAGGTTTTTAAGCCAACTTCACTCAAGAGGGTACTTACCTATGAAACCTCATGCAAGCCTGAAACTAGGGTTTTGTGTGACTTGCTTGTACATATGTTTGTGCGTACATCATGAACATCATAAAGCATCATATGCATCCACTAACCATTTCAAGGGTTTGGATCTTCATCTTTGTTCTTGTTTTGTAGATCATGGAAATTCTTCGCAGGAAAACTATCCAAGTCAACCTTGTGAGAATCCCTCCTCAACTCAAGGAGCTTACATCCAGAATTCCAGAAAGCTCTCTCTTCAGTGAAAGACATGGTAGACTGCTCAGCCTAGTCAACACCAACATTGAAGAGGACATGGTGAAAGTGTTGTTCCAGTTCTTTGACCCCCTTCACCACTGTTTCACATTCCCCGACTATCAATTGGTGCCCACTTTGGAGGAATTTTCTCAACTCCTGAGAATTCCTATTCTTAATCAACTACCCTACAACGGTACGGAAAAAGAACCAAAGCCTGAAGATGTTGCTCAAGCACTACACTTGCAACCATCTGACATCAAGGGGCATTGGGAGACTAGAACTGGTGTCAAAGGCTTCTTGGCGAAATTCTTGTTTGAAAAGGCACAAGAGTGTTGGAATTCCTTGGATCTGCAAGCCTTTGAAGAAATTGTGGCACTCCTCATTTATGGGTTGGTATTGTTCCCAAATCCTGACCAACTTATAGATGTCAATGCTGTCAAGATTTTCATGTCAAGGAATCCTATACCTACATTGCTCGGGGATATCCTCCACTCATTTTACACACGAACAATGAGGAAGAGAGGTGTTCTCATGTGCTGTACTCCTCTCCATGCAAGGTGGTTTATTTCGCACCTTCCACAATCTGTTTTGAAGAATGACCAAGGCTTAAGGTGGTCACAACGGTTGATGACCCTCACACACTCTGATGTACATTGGTGTTCTCGGTCCAAAGAAAATGTCATCATCGTCGATCGTTGTGGTGAGTTCCCTAATGTTCCATTACTTGGCATTAGAGGGGGCATTACCTACAACCCTTGTCTAGCTTTGAGACAATTTGGATATGCTCGGAGGGATGGCCCTCATGACATGTTGATTCCTGACCTAGTTTTTGACTTCGACAACGATGCGCAAGGACTTCGCCAAAGATTCATCAGAGCTTGGAGGATGCCTAACAAGGTAGATAGCAAGACACTGGGGCACAAGAACTCCATCCCTATTGAGCCTTATCTCAAGTGGGTAAGGACCCGAGCCCAGAGTTTTATGATGCCTTACCCTCACATTCTCCCTTTGATTAAAGAGCCTGTTAAGGAAGGAGAGGTTCCATACACCATCCTACATCCTGACATGCCTACATCATGGGAGGAAATGCAAAGTAGTTGGATCCAACTCAAGGAGGAATGGAACACTTTTGAGGCCAGCTTCTACGCCAGTGAGAAGAAGGTTTTGGAGCTTACCCGCCGACTTCACGAAGAGGAGACCCTCAACACTTACATCGCACCAAAGAGGATGCACAACGTCTTTTTACCTTAAGAAGTTTTTGTAATATTTGGCCCATGGGGCATTTATGTACTGACAAAACTTCTTCTTATTAATATGACGTGTGTTCTTTTTGTTTGCAACAATTTTAAATTTCTAAAATCCTTGAATGCATTGCATGAATAAACATATCATTCATCATATGCATAAACAGGTCTCCACACCAGGTTTCCTTATCTTTCTGCTGTTTATTTCAGTAAGATGGATCTCGAACAAACGGTCAAAGATCTGCAGGCACAAAACTCGCAGTTTCAACAGCTCCTAATGACCTTAGCAAAGGGTCAGGAGGATCTTAAAGCACTGCTAGGGAATAAGGAGCAAGAAAAAGGAAAAAAGAAGAAGAAAAGAGTTGGGGTAGCTACCCTGGGAAGAAGGTTTGAGAATGAAGCTAGAAGAGTTCTTGAATTTCCCTCCGCATCTGAGGAGGAAACCAGTAAGGGAAAAGGAGCTGCACTACCTTTTGAGTCTGAAGTTGAAGAGGAAGAGGTTGAGGAAGATGAAGACTACTCAGAGCAACAATACCCGCCAGCAGACGACAAGTACAAAAACCTGGAGGATAGACTGGCAACTATGGAGCTGCAAAGGGTTCCTGGGTTAGATTTTGAAGAATTGGGTTTGATTGCTGGAATTGTGATCCCTCCAAAGTTTAAGGTGCCAACTTTTGCAAAATATGATGGGCTGTCTTGCCCGAAGATGCACCTGAGGTCGTATGTCAGGAAAATTCAACCTCATTCATCCGACAGAAATCTTTGGGTACACTTCTTCTAGGATAGTCTGTCTGGTACACAGCTAGATTGGTTTTACAAGCTTGAGAGGTCAGAGGTACATAGTTGGGAGGATTTGGCAGCTGCCTTTTATCGCCAGTATCAATATAACTCTGACTTGGCTCCAACCCATACTCAGCTACAAAGTATGGGAATGACCTCAAATGAGGGATTCAAAGAATACGCCCAGAAATGGCGCGACTTGCCCGGAAGAGTGCAGCCACCTCTTTCTGATAGGGAACTAGTTGATATGTTCCTGGGGACCCTATCTGGCCCGTTCTTCAACCATTTGATCAGGAGCTCTTCCGCAGGGTTTACTGAATTGATTTTGACTGGCGAACGGGTGGAAGCTGGTATTAAGAATGGGAAGATTCAAAGGGATGCCGATGCATCTACAACTGTTAAAAAGTCATTTCCAGCCAAGAAGGAAGCGGCTATTGTGTACTCTCAAAAGGGATCAGGAAGAACTGAGCGCCGGCCGACTGTAGGGGCCGTGATGATTCAAAATTCATCAAATGATTAGCCTCGTAACAATCAATCCAGACCAAATCAGCAACGGGTAGAATGGCCACAACGGCAGTTCACCCGCATCAATATGACACCTGCACAAGTTCTTCCCCATTTGTTGAAGTTGAATCTGACTGGTTTAAAGGAGGCACCGAAAAACCCTAACACCACATCTCCATACTATCATGCCAATGCCAAATGTGCCTACCATTCTGATAGCGCCGGACATGACACCAACAATTGTTGGGCGCTAAAGAATAAAATTCAAGACTTGATAGATGCAAAAGAGGTCGAGTTCGATGCTCCGGAGAAGCCGAATGTAATATCCACTCTGATGTCAAAGCATGACCATCATGTTCATGCTGTTGAAGAAGATCTGTATGTTTCTGCTGTTGAAGATCTGGTAACCCCACTGTTGACAATCAAGTTAAATCTGTTGAAGGCTGGGATTTTCCCAGGATGTAAAGAAGACTGCTACTGTTGTTCCTCCTTACCAATCGACTGTCCATTGCTGAAGATAGGCATCCAAGGCCTAATGGACAGCCAACAAATTCTTTTAAAAAAGATTCCTGCTATTCCAACTCCTATCAAAGATGTTTCAATAATCACCATTTCCACCAATCTTCCCAAGGTCCCTAAAAAGCCTGTTAAGATTACATCCGCTACGAAGTTTGTTCCTATGAAAATAACCATGCCTGGGCCAGTTCCCTACAAATCTGACAAATCAATACCATGGAATTACGATGGAGAAATCTACTACCATGGTGTTAAACAAGTTGAGATAACTGAAGAGAGCTATGACGAAGAAGATGCCGACATTGGAAACATTGTCGGTACGAGCAAGATTACCCGAAGTGGGAGAATTTTCTCTCCAAAGATTGCCCCTCCAAAGGAAATCTTTGGACCCTCAGCTGCTGTCAAGGTTACTCCCGCACCGATAAAACTTTCTGCAAGAACTCCGTTGATTGAAGAAGCTGTTACTCCTATGGTTGTCCCTCCTACTTCTGCTGATAAGGGGAAAGGGATCCAAGATGAGCTCGTCAGGACGAGGGCTCAGCCATTGGTCATCCCCGAAACCTCTAAGAAAGAAATGGAGGAGATTTTGAAAATAATAAAGAAAAGTGATTATGATGTGGTAGAGCAACTGGGGCAAACCCCCTCGAAGATCTCCATGTTAGCTTTGCTGCTTTGTTCGGAGGCTCATGCCAAGGCCTTGATAAAATTTCTGAAGATAGCCCATGTTCCCCAGGAAACCTCAGCCGATCAATTCCAGGATTGTGTAGCCAGCCTTACCGCCGACAACGGCCTGGGTTTCTCTGATGCTGACCTGACTCCGAAAGGAAGAAAGCACAATGACGCATTGCATGTGTCAGTTGAATGCCGAGGAACTACTCTTGCCCATGTTTTGGTCGACACCGGTTCTTCTCTGAACGTGCTGCCTAAGAAAGCTCTGGATCGATTGGATTGCAAAGGCTTGGAGCTGAAACCGAGTGATATCATTGTCAGGGCCTTTGACGGGTCTAAAAGAATGGTACATGGGGAGGTCGACATCCCTATCAAGGTAGGAAATGAAGTATTCCACTCAACTTTCTATGTGATGGACATTCGTCCGTCATACTCTTGCTTGCTAGGGAGACCATGGATACATAATGCTGGTGCAGTCACTTCCTCCCTACATCAGATGCTGAAATACCATGTCAAAGGAAAGATTATAACTGTACACGGTGAAGAAGAATATATGATCAGTCACCTGAACTCCTTTCGGTATGTGGAAGTGGAGGGCGAGTTCATTGAGACACCATTCCAACACTTCGAGGAAATTGCTCCCGAGGTTGCTGTAGCAAAGGCAGTAGCTGAGGAACCCAAGCAGGTGGCCAGGATGGCATCTCTGAAAGATACAAAGGCTGCAATGAAGGAGGGAAAGAGCTCAACATGGGGACAGTTGCCTGACATTCCCCACAAAATAGACAAGTTTGGGTTGGGATTCAACGCTGCGGGGCAAAAAGCTATGCGTCGCTCAAAAATTGAAAGAACACCCATCAAGATTTCTCCTCATGGAATCCATGCTTTGGAAGACGAAGACGAGGAGGGTAACATTGAAGATTGGATCTTCCCAACCATCGAAGGGGGACTACACAACTGGGAGGCGAAAGACTTCGTCCCCATTACTTTCATTAATCAGTAACTTATCTTTCGAACATTTCCTGTTGGTCTGTAATAATTACTTTTAAACAATCTGCACACTACTTTTTCACCTCATGCCTTGCCCGGGGTATGTAGGTCCATTTGTAAGGGTTTTGATTCTCTTCATATCCATATGCCATGTTTAATGATTCATTGGACGTTTTTCATTGATAAACTGCTGTGTTCATTTTCTTTCCTTTTGCATTTTTGTTTGTTTAAGGATGGCTATCCCTTACACACACCCACACTCACAAATGCAGGTACCCATCCACTCTGGATTCTATGGGTGACTATTCTGCTATGTCCTTCATTAACTCTGAAGATTTGGTCAATCAGGCTGAGTGCGAAGACGACGGAGATTGTGAAGTACCAGGAGAGCTAGCCAGACTTTTACAACAAGAAGAAATGGCCATCTTGCCTCACGAAGAGTTGTTGGAAACTGTCAACTTAGGAACAGAGGAAGACCGGAAGGAAGTACAAGTGGGTGCCAATCTGGAACCAAGTGTCAAGGAGCATTTGGTACAGCTGTTAAATGAATACGTTGAAATCTTCGCCTGGTCTTATGAAGACATGCCGGGTTTAGACACTGATATCGTGGTTCACCGTCTCCCTACAAAAGAGGATTGTCCACCGATCAAGAAAAAAGTCCTCCGAATGAGGCCTGACATGTCTGAGAAGATTAAAGCTGAAGTAATGAAGCAATTCAATGCTGGCTTTCTGGCGGTTACATCCTATCCACAATGGGTTGCTAACATTGTGCCAGTACCTAAAAAAGACGGCAAGGTCAGAATGTGTGTGGACTACCGAGATTTGAATAGGGCCAGCCATAAGGATGATTTTCCGCTACCACACATCGACATTTTGATTGACAACACAGCTCAGCACAAGGTGTTTTCCTTCATGGATGGATTCTCGGGCTACAACCAGATCTAAATGGCCCCCGAGGACATGGAGAAAACAACCTTTGTTACACAGTGGGGAACCTTCTGTTACAAGGTGATACCGTTCAGGCTGAAGAACGCAGGGGAAACTTATCAACGCGCCATGGTAGCTTTGTTTCATGATATGATATATCATGAGATTGAAGTTTACATAGACGATATGATAGCTCGATCACAAACAGAGGAGGAACACCTTGAGCACCTGCAAAAGCTGTTTGCCAGGTTGAAAGAGTACAAACTCATGTTGAATCCAAGTAAGTGTACTTTTGGAGTTAGGTCTGGTAAACTTCTAGGATTTATTGTCAGCAACAAGGGCATTGAGGTCGATCCAGCAAAAGTGAAAGTAATACAAGAGATGCCTGCTCCCCGTACTGAAAAGGAGGTTAGAGGGTTCTTGGGGCGCTTGAACTATATTGCCAGATTCATCTCTCATCTGACGTCTACCTGTGAGCCAATTTTCAAACTGTTGAAGAAAGATCAGGTAGTCGAATGGAACGACGATTGCCAAGCTGCTTTTGATAAGATCAAGGAGTATTTGCTAGAACCTCCTATTCTGATGCCACCCGTCGAAGGAAGACCGTTGATCATGTATCTGACCGTCTTGGATAACTCAATGGGGTGTGTTTTGGGCCAGCATGACGAGTCTGGTCGAAAAGAGCATGCTATTTATTACCTTAGCAAAAAGTTTACCGATTGTGAGACTCGCTACTCACTGATCGAGAAAATTTGCTGCGCTTTGGTATGGGCTGCTCGCCGACTAAGGCAGTATATGCTGACTCATACCACTTTGTTGATTTCCAAAATGGATCCTATCAACTTTATCTTCGAGAAGCCAGCTTTATCTGGAAGAATATCTAGATGGAAAATGATCCTAACAGAGTATGAAATCCAGTACACTACCCAAAAAGCTATAAAGGGGAGTGTACTAGCTGACCATCTAGCTCATCAAGCTATCGAAGATTATCAGTCCATGAGATTCGACTTCCCGGACAAGGACATCATGAATTTGGATAACATTAAAGGTAACAGACCGTATGACGGACCTGAAGATGGATCCCGATGGACCCTGTACTTTGATGGTGCTTCAAATGCACTTGGAAACGACATCGGTGCGGTACTTATTTCCCCGGAAGGTTGTCACACGCCTTTCACGGCCCGACTTTGCTTCAGCTGTACCAACAACATGGCTGAATATGAAGCTTGCATTTTTGGTCTCAAGGCTGCTATTGACCTGGGGATCAAATCTTTGATCGTATTTGGGGACTCGGCTTTGGTAATCAGTCAAATCAAAGGAGAGTGGGATACCAAACATCCTAATCTTATCCCATACAAAGAACATGTCCTGACATTATTGCCTCATTTCGAGCAAATCACCTTCGAGCATTTCCCGCGAGAAGAGAATCAGCTTGCAGATGCTCTTGCCACAATGTCTTCCATGTTTAAACTCAACTGGGATAACGAGGTCCCCCAAATCACCATCGAGCAAATGGGTGAACCTGCACATTGTCATGAGATTAATACCGAAGATGTAGTGGAACAACCTTGGTTTCAAGAAATCAAAAGGTATCTCCAGACTAGAGAATATCCCGAAGGAGCTTCCGTAAATGACAAGAAGTTCCTAAGGAAATTTGCTGCCAAGTTCTTCCTGAGCAATGTCATCCTCTATAAACGCAGCCATGATTGTGTTTTACTCTGATGTGTAGACAAAGCTGAAGCAGAGCTAATCATGACCGAGATACACAACGGTACATTTGGCACCCACTTGAGCGGGCATACGATGGCTAAGAAGATTCTAAGGGCAGGCTATTACTGGTCTACCATGGAAGCAGATTGCCATCAGCATTCCCGTACTTGCCACAAATGTCAGGTCTACGCTGACAAGATTCACATCCCTCCTGTTCGTCTCAACATTCTGAAATCTCCTTGGCCATTCGCAATGTGAGGCATTGACATGATTGGAGAGATCAAGCCCACAACGTCTAATGGACATCGCTTCATCCTGGTCGCCATCGACTATTTTACAAAATGGGTCGAAGCAGCTTCCTTCGCCTCTGTTACAAAAAATGTGGTTGCCCGCTTCATCAAGCAAAACCTCACATGCCGGTATGGTGTCCCCGACAGGATCATCACAGACAACGGTACAAATCTGAATAATACTATGATCACCGCTCTATGCGAACAGTTCAAGATTTATCATCACAATTCATCTCCCTATTGGCCGAAGATGAACGGTGCTGTTGAAGCTGCGAACAAAAACATTAAGAAGATCATTCAGAAAATGACAGTCACCTACAAGGACTGGCATGAAATGCTACCGTTTGCTCTGCATGGATACCGTACCACGGCACGAACTTCAACAAGGGCAACCCCATTTTCTTTAGTATATGGCATGGAAGCCGTCCTACCCATGGAAGTTCAGATTCCTTCTTTAAGGATCATGAAGGACGCTGGTTTGAATGAAGACGATTGGATTCAGACTCGACTCGATCAACTCAATTTGATCGACGAGAAGCGACTCGCTGCTGTTTGCCATGGTCAAACGTATCAAAAACGGATGATCAAGGCTTTCAACAAGAAAGTTAGATGTCAAGTATATCAAGTCGGAGATCTCGTAATCAAGCAGATTATCTTGCCGCAAAGTGATCCCAGGGGCAAATGGACTCCTACTTACGAAGGACCATTTGTGATCAAGAGCATATTTTCTGGTGGTGCAATGATTCTGACCACCATGGACGACGACGATTTGCCGCACCCTGCTAACGCAGACATAGTAAAAAAAAACTACGCATAAAGTCACCCGACAAGTCGAAAACCTAAAAGGGAGGCTTGGGCAAAAATGGGCATCCCGGTGAACCGAAAACCCGAAAGGGCGGTTCAGGCAAAAATTAGGGAAAAAAACAAAAAATCTATACACCCGGCAAGTCGAAAACCCGAAAGGGTGGCTTGGGCAAAAAGGGGTTTCCCGGTGGATTGAAAACCCAAAAGGGCGATCCAGGCAAAAGATAGGGAATTAAAGCGTATGACTATGTCTCGTCGGATCACTTTAAAGAACAATCTCTTCATCAACCAGTTCCAAGCTTCTGATCAATCCAGTCATCGGAGAACGAGGCATTTGAATGGACAAGATTCAGAGTTGTGAAGGCTATAACATAATGGGATCCCATAGAATCGTTGCACATAGCCATCTTTCTTTTGTATAAAATTTTCAATTCTTTACGACAACATCCTCTTACTAGGGTGTCTGTCTCCTTTGTACAAAGATACTCATAAAAAGTTAATACAAATACTTTTCCAAATACATAAAGTTGCTTTGTCTTCCTTTTTTCTATTTTGCACTTATGTTTTATTTGGAAAACGTCCAATGTTTTGTTAAATTGGCATATGCATTTGAACATAATCATTCTCTTACAAATCAAGAAAGATGATTGCGGATAGTTTAAGGGTACATATAGATATCTTGATGCCTTTTCAGAGGGAATCCCCGACAAATTTAAACTCTAAATTCCCCAACCAGAGAGCCTTATAGAACTCAATTCACCTCAGAGTTAAATTTCAGAATCCCCAGTGGAGCCCTAAAATCTGAAAACACTATCCCTAGTTGAAGACCAACTATCAATCTCCAGCGGAGCTAAGACTTTCAACTATCAAATCCCCAGCGGAACCAGACTAGTGAACCTTCTCTCCCCAGAGGTACTTCCCATCAAATTGTAGATTCTCAGTCTTACTCCTCCAGCATGAGCTTCCCAGGTTCTGGACTCCCCAACAGAGATCATCAGAATTCTCTAGCCCCGCAAGTCACCAAGGAGTTTCAATCCCCAACAGTGATCCTAAGATCCCCAAACAATTGAAGATCTATCAATCCCCAAGCCGAGTGAAGACTCTCATTCTCAGTTCCTCACAGAGTATTCAGATATTCCCCAGTGAAGATCTCCTCAAGACAGGAATCCCCAGTAGATTGGCATACAACCCAAGCTCCTGATTCTCCAGCAGTAGTCAACAAGGATGTCTCATCTTCAGCAATCGAAAATTCTTGCATTCCCCTGCAGCAGTCAAGGATTTACTTCCCCCGACGGCAATCAAGATTCTTTTATCTCCAGCCATCCAGGATTCATCTATCCTCAGCAAGACAACTCATCAGCTTACATGCGCATTCATTACATTCATATCATAAACATTGATATAACACATATTGCATCATACATTTCATGCAACATAATTTTGTGTTTTAGCTAACATTTCATCCTTTTTAGGATAAGATTAAAAGGCTATCATTAACAATTATTCAGATACAGTATGGATAATCCTCAAACAAGGTGGTCATTCTATTACTCATTAAGAATTTCAAGTCAGATACAGTACAGATACACCCCAGACACGGCGGTCATTCTACTACTCATTCAGACTACAGCAATCTGATTCTCCCCAGTACGTTCGCCACGGAAGTCATTCTGTTACTCATACGGATCTCAATCCCAGTTACAATTTCAGATACACTCCAGACACGGAAGACATTCTGCTACTCATACAAATCTCAACTTCAGATACAGTCCAGATACGCTCCAAACACGATTGCCATTCTGTCACTCATTCAGAATTTGTCCCAACACGCAATTGCTCCATACATATATTCCTCTATTACCCAGATACAATACAGATACACTCCAGACACGGCAGTCATTCTGATATTCATTCCATATTCAAACACAGTTACGGCTCAGATACGCCCCAGATACGGAGGCCATTCTGTTTCTCATACAAATTCAGTCCCCAGATACAGCTCAAATGTATTCCAGACACGGATACCATTTTGATCCTCATTCTTCTGACCAATCACATTGCAGTTCAACAAACACTCCAGATGGCATCTTTAAGCCCATCCCCGACAAGATTCTGTCTCCCCTCCAGATGGCATCTTTAAGCCCATCTCTAAATGGCATCTTTAAGCCCATTCCCGCATCCCTTGTTTGGACGAGTGCAAATTTAAGGGCACTCTAGTGTCCAATCTCCTTTTACCCTCGAGACGCGAAAGGCAAACTTGCCAATCTAACTCTTCAGGTTCAAGAAGATTAAACAGGGGCAACTGTTGTACCCCAAAATTTGCCCTCTCATTTTATCAATATTTTCTCACCACAAGACCCTTGGAGCTCAAGATCAAATTAGGGTTTGCTTTGCTCAAGACTCCTCCTTGCACTGATGACCCAAATTAGGGTTTGAGTTTGCACAAGGATGTTTTGACCTAAAATGCCCAAAGTGACTTTCATGCTTCATGTTGGACTCACAAGTCTATCCATACCAAGTTTCAAGTCTTAACTCCAATCTTTGCCCAGCCAATTGGACAGTTGACCTAGAAATCAGTTGTATTGGGGAAAAAGTCAACTGTGGCCAATTGACAGTCAAACCTCATGATTTTTGACCCACATCAACATATTGAACTCATATGAACCATTTGGTCAAGTTTGGATCACAATTCCACAAGAAATTTGATCAGATCACCAAAAGGGCAAAATGGTCATTTTTAGGGTTTTGACTGCACAAAGGCAATTTTTGACTGTTTGAACTAACCAATGGAAAACCAAGCTCACATATGGCCTCAAGGACTCAATTGCATTGTCTTGACATATTCAACAAGTTCAAAAGATCCCAAATGCACAAGATTGACAGATGAATTTTCCAGTCAACTGATCAAATTTGACTGTATACTGAAAGGTCAAACTTTGACTTTTTGGTCAAAATCAAGTGCCAAGATTCATTTTTCATCAAGACATGTCAAATTATGAAACTTGTTCATCAAGAAACCCAAAATTGCAAATTAGGGTTTAAAATGAAGAAATTTCATAACTTAGAAATTTTCTAAGTTATAAAATCTCCTTATTTTTTCCTAACTTTGTCCCATTTTTTCACCAAGATGCAATTGGATTCAAGCAAAACTCAAAATATGAAAGTTGTATTCCATTGCAAAATCTACAACTTTGATTCACAAAGTTTTTTCAAAAGAAGCTTGTAGCTCAAGTTATGATTTTTGGAATAGGGGTGCAAAACATTCTTAACTTAGAAAAAGTTTGACCTATTCTAGGCAGGATTTTTGACCAACTTCATGGCCATTTTTTACATGGTTCCACTTGGAATTTAAACTTAAATTACAAAGATGGATTGTAGTACACATTCCAAGCTTTCCAAATTGTCCAAGAACTTCTCAAACACCCTTGTGGTTAGGGAGAATCGAATTTGCAAAGTTGGGCAAAATCCACTTTTGTTCTTGACCAAGGCATGTTCATACACTTTGCATTTTCAAACTCAGCATGGTTCAAGCTAGATTACAGGCCTCTAATCCTATTCACACTCAATAATTAAATGCCAATCCATTGTGTTCTAGCATTATTTTGTTCATATAGTCATTACACAAAGAATTAACCTTTAAATGGAAAAAGCAAGTTTGCCATTTTGAAAAAGCAATGCTTTATGTCAAAATCCATATCTTGGAAGTACAAGCAGATCTTTGAGGCACAAGTTTGTGGACAAATCCCACTGATCAAGAACAAAGAATGCAGCATGCTTGAGGGACCTGCATTGGCATATAACCCAACTTGACTATCTTGGCTTATCTTAGAAGAAAACTTGCATATTGAACCATAACTCACATTCCTGCAAAGACCAACAAAAACAAACTTTGTAAACACATTTCATACTCCCTAACTGACCTAAAGTATGACCAAAATACCCTTGATCCCTCCTCATACAAAAAAATCACATTTTTGTGGCAAAACAGGGCATAGGCTGCAACTTGAATCCCATAGTCCATTCCTGTCGCGCGTTTTGGCTAAAACCTCTTCAAACACATTCCCTACCATCCATTAAAGCTATTCCAAGCATTTAACTTGAAATGTAACATCCATAACCAAGGTTGCCATTTTCACTTTTCAGCTGTGCAGGTTGACTTCCATAGCTCGATTCAGTTAGTTTCAAAGCAAGCTAGAGGTTGGAGGAGCATCCTTGGACTTCAAGCAAGCTGTACAAATCCTCAAACTCCATTGAAGGTACCTCCATTACTGCACACGACTCAAGCTGAACAGGTAAAATTTTGAACTTCTATCTCTCTATCCAGGCATAGTTAGGCTGAAGTTTGTGAAGAAAGCATGTTCTACTCATAGCCCTGAAGCCATCCATGTAGTTACTTTTCATTTATATTGTGTGTGCTGTGAGAATTTTGAACTTAAACATGGAAGAAATGTTAGGTCAGAAATTGGGGGAGGAGAAATTCTCTCTCGTTTCTGAGAGTTAGAACAACTTTTTTATATGTTTGAAATCGTGACTTGATGCTCTACATTATTGATGTTGTAAGTTTTTGTTAAAAGTCAAGGAATCAGGATCCGTGATTGACAAGAAGAAACACGCGTTTTTGTTTCTGTTTGAATGGCTGGAGGTTGAAGACAAGCCACTTGGGCTGGGCCTGAGTTGTTTTTCTGTTTGCACCACTTTTCTCATTTTGCACCCCCTTGGCCCATTGTGTGATATTTTGATTATTTTTGACTTTTTTTTTCTTCTGACTTGATATTTTTTGTCAACACATAAAAAACATTAAAAATATTTTTTTCACATTATTTTATATTTTTTGGCATTTATTTGCTTATTTAAACATGTGCATGTAAATAAATATATATACTTTTATTTAAGACACTAAAAAATAATGCAAAATATATTTATTTTCAGTTATTATTTTATTTTACCTTTTGAAAACATTTTCTCAAAATATACTTTTTTTGGTAAATAATAAATATTTTATTTTTATACATATTTAGTTTATTAAATATACATAAATATACTTGTACATATTTATTAGAATATTTAGGACAAAAAACATGAAAATAATACTCTTTTATTTTTATTAATATTTGACATCAAAAACTACTTTTTATAATATACTTTTTATTTTTGTATATAATTAATAAATATTAATAAGTAAAATACCATTTATTCAAAAAATTAGGGTTTTACCCTAAAACCATAAAAATATCAAAAATTAACCTTTTCATTTTTGTTTATATTTTACATTGAAAAACACTTTTACATACATAAAAAACCATTTTTGTGCATAATACATTTTTGCATTTTTTATCTGTATTTATTCAATTATTGTACAATTAAATTATTTGTCTATTCAATATGGATGTAATAGTCTAGATTTAATTTCTTGCTAAATATCCCCCATTCAAACATTTGTACCCCCATCCCCATAATTATGTTGTAATAATGTAGGATTTTAATTTTCCGCATTTAAAAGCTTTTCAATTATGCCATGATAGACCTAGGGTTTGTATGCAAAAAAATCAAATAACAAATAGGTTGACCTAATTCAAAGACAAAAAACATGAAAATGAATAACACCAATCACACTTGCACCCTTAGGGTTACTCCACTTGTTGCCTTCAAATATGGGACATGCTTGCATGTTAAGTATCTTTGGCAAAACAAAACAAATCAAATGATCATAGTCCCTCGATGACGCTTTCAAAGTTGCCTAAAAAAATGATCAAGTCCCTTAAAGGAAAATTTGCCAAAGACACTTGGCATTATTGCATTCATGGTCTAAACGATGACCCGCGCCCGTCCCGTTAACATCCTAACACAAGATTGTCCACCAAATACAATGGTGGAACAATACTGTTAAAAGGGTTAAAACATAGGAAAGATCTTTGAGAAATTTAGGGTAGATAGCTCTTGGTTACTTGACCAACTTGCAAAACAAATCCTTGCCTTTTTCAAAAACACACATCACTACACAACTTCAAAACCAACTTTCAAAACCTTGAAACATATTTTCAAAAAGACAAACACCTTTTGTAAAACATTCGAGTAAAGAATTGTTACAAGGGTTGCCTAGAAAAAGGCATCTTTTTCAAAACATTTTCAAAAACCACACACACAAAGCACCATTTCAAACAATTGAAAATGCAAGGCAAGTGATCTAAGCAAGTAACTAAGAGCCCATGGATAACCATGGATAGAAAGGGTGCTAATACCTTCCCTTTCTATAATCTACTCCCCGAACCCAAGAAAACATCTCAAAGGTTTTTGCTGTGCTTTTTAACCTTTCCTTAGGATAAAATAAAAAGTCGGTGGCGACTCTTGCTAAACTGAAACATTTGCGAAAACAAACGCAAAACCTCAAGTCAGTTCTCCCACTGTATCACAGAACTGGCGACTCTGCTGGGGACAATAATTAAAAGTGGAGTAACCTTAGGGCTTAGATCACCCTTTTGCATGACTAATTGTTTGCTTTGATTGCTTTACATTTTGGTTCTCTTGTTTGGGCTTGAAATCCTACACCCGGATTTGGGAAACATTCATAGATAGCAATACATTGTGGAAACTGTGCGGGGTATACCGACACGGTTGAAGCAATAGCTATATTAGTGCGACATATTTGTGAGTACCGGTAACCCTTGAGTTCAATCAAGGAGAGTACGGGGCCGCTGAGTGATGTCACTAAGCACTAATGACCTAGAACCTTACTTGACCATCTTGGCCTTTTATTAGGGGTAGTGAGATGATCGGCTTTGGTGCAGTCCGAAGTTGGTAGATACTCGATACTACACTCATTGAGGGTTGTTTTCTTGGAATATTTTGGTCGCTAGTTAAGTGGCTAAGCCAAAACAATAAACATGGAAAACAATCCAATGATATTGAGCTCCTTAGAACCCGGTTACTATTTATAGGACAGGTTTTTAAGCCAACTTCACTCAAGAGGGTACTTACCTATGAAACCTCATGCAAGCCTGAAACTAGGGTTTTGTGTGACTTGCTTGTACATATGTTTGTGCGTACATCATGAACATCATAAAGCATCATATGCATCCACTAACCATTTCAAGGGTTTGGATCTTCATCTTTGTTCTTGTTTTGTAGATCATGGAAATTCTTCGCAGGAAAACTATCCAAGTCAACCTTGTGAGAATCCCTCCTCAACTCAAGGAGCTTACATCCAGAATTCCAGAAAGCTCTCTCTTCATTAAAAGACATGGTAGACGGCTCAGCCTAGTCAACACCAGCATTGAAGAGGACATGGTGAAAGTGCTGTTCCAGTTCTTTGACCCCCTTCACCACTGTTTCACATTCCCCGACTATCAATTGGTGCCCACTTTGGAGGAATTTTCTCAACTCCTGAGAATTCCTATTCTTAATCAACTACCCTACACCGGTATGGAAAAAGAACCAAAGCCTGAAGATGTTGCTCAAGCACTACACTTGCAACCATTTGACATCAAGGGGCATTGGGAGACTAGAAGTGGTGTCAAAGGCTTCTTGGCGAAATTCTTGTTTGAAAAGGCACAAGAGTGTTGGAATTCCTTGGATCTGCAAGCCTTTGAAGAAATTGTGGCACTCCTCATTTATGGGTTGGTCTTGTTCCCAAATCCTGACCAACTTATAGATGTCAATGCTGTCAAGATTTTCATGTCAAGGAATCCCATACCTACATTGCTCGGGGACATCCTCCACTCATTTTACACACGAACAATGAGGAAGAGAGGTGTTCTCATGTGCTGTACTCCTCTCCATGCAAGGTGGTTTATTTCGCACCTTCCACAATATGTTTTGAAGAATGACCAAGGCTTAAGGTGGTCACAACGGTTGATGACCCTCATACACTCTGATGTACATTGGTGTTCTCGGTCCAGAGAAAATGTCATCATCATTGATCGTTGTGGTGATTTCCCTAATGTTCCATTACTTGGCATTAGAGGGGGCATTACCTACAACCCTTGTCTAGCTTTGAGACAATTTGGATATGCTCGGAGGGATGGCCCTCATGACATGTTGATTCCTGACCTAGTTTTTGACTTCGACAACGATGCGCAAGGACTTCGCCAAAGATTCATCAGAGCTTGGAGGATGCCTAACAAGGTAGATAGCAAGACACTGGGGCACAAGAACTCCATCCCTATTGAGCCTTATCTCAAGTGGGTAAGGACTCGAGCCCAGAGTTTTATGATGCCTTACCCTCACATTCTCCCTTTGATTAAAGAGCCTGTTAAGGAAGGAGAGGTTCCATACACCATCCTACATCCTGACATGCCTACATCATGGGAGGAAATGCAAAGGAGTTGGATCCAACTCAAGGAGGAACGGGACACTTTTGAGGCCAGCTTCTACGCCAGTGAGAAGAAGGTTTTGGAGCTTACCCGCCGACTTCACGAAGAGGAGACCCTCAACACTTACATCGCACCAAAGAGGATGCGCAACGTCTTTTTACCTTAAGAAGTTTTTGTAATATTTGGCCCATGGGGCATTTATGTACTGACAAAATTTCTTCTTATTAATATGACGTGTGTTCTTTTTTGTTTGCAACAATTTTGAATTTCTAAAATCCTTGAATGCATTACATGAATAAACATATCATTCATCATATGCATAAACAGATCTCCACACCAGGTTTCCTTATCTTTCTGCTGTTTATTTCAGTAAGATGGATCTCGAACAGACGGTCAAAGATCTGCAGGCACAAAACTCGCAGTTTCAACAACTCCTAATGACCTTAGCAAAGGGTCAGGAGGATCTTAAAGCACTGCTAGGGAATAAGGAGCCAGAAAAAGGAAAAAAGAAGAAGAAAAGAGTTGGGGTAGCTACCCTGGGAAGAAGGTTTGAGAATGAAGCTAGAAGAGTTCTTGAATTTCCCTCCGCATCTGAGGAGGAAACCAATAAGGGAAAAGGAGCTGCGCTACCTTCTGAGTCCGAAGCCGAAGAGGAAGAGGTTGAGGAATATGAAGACTACTCAGAGCAGCAATACCCGCCAACGGACGACAAGTACAAAAACCTGGAGGATAGACTGGCAGCTATGGAGCTGCAAAGGGTTCCTGGGTTAGATTTTGAAGAATTGGGTTTGATTGCTGGAATTGTGATCCCTCCAAAGTTTAAGGTGCCAACTTTTGCAAAATATGACGGGCTGTCTTGCCCGAAGATGCACCTGAGATCGTATGTCAGGAAAATTCAACCTCATTCATCCGACATAAATCTTTGGGTACACTTCTTCCAGGATAGTCTGTCTGGTACACAGCTAGATTGGTTTTACAAGCTTGAGAGGTCAGAGGTACATAGTTGGGAGGATTTGGCAGCTGCCTTTTATCGCCAGTATCAATATAAATCTGACTTGGCGCCAACCCGTACTCAGCTACAAAATATGGGAATGGCCTCAAATGAGGGATTCAAAGAATACGCCCAGAAATGGCGCGACTTGGCCGGAAGAGTACAACCACCTCTTTCTGATAGGGAACTAGTTGATATGTTCCTGGGGACCCTATCTGGCCCGTTCTTCAACCATTTGATCGGGAGCTCTTCCGCAGGGTTTACTGAATTTATTCTGACTGGCGAACGGGTGGAAGCTGGTATTAAGAATGGGAAGATTCAAAGGGATGCCTCTGCCTCCGCAACTGTTAAGAAACCATTCCCGGCAAAGAAGGAAGCAGATGTTATATACTCTCAGAAAGGATCAGGAAGAACTGAGCGCCGGCCGACTGTGGGGGCCGTGATGATTCAAAATTCATCAAATGATCAGCCTTGTAACAATCAGTCTAGACCTAACCAGCCACGGGTAGAACGGCCACAACGGCAGTTCACCCGCATCAACATGACGCCTGCACAAGTTCTTCCCCATTTGTTGAAGTTGAATCTGACTGGTTTAAAGGAGGCGCCGAAAAACCCTAACACCACATCTCCATACTATCATGCCAATGCTAAATGTGCCTATCATTCTGACAGCGCCGGGCATGACACCAACAATTGCTGGGCGTTAAAGAATAAAATTAAAGATTTGATAAATGCAAAAGAGGTTGAGTTCGACGCCCCTGAGAAGCCGAATGTAATATCCGCTCCGATGCCAAAGCATGGTCGCAATGTCCATGTTGTTGAAGAAGATCTGTTTGTTTCTACTGTTGATGATCTGGTAACTCCACTGCTAACAATCAAGTTGAATCTGTTGAAGGCTGGGAGCTTCCCAGGATGTAAATAAGATTGCTATTTTTGTCACTCCCTACCAATTGACTGTCCACTGCTGAAGATAGGCATCCAACGCCTAATGGACAACCAACAAATTCTTTTCAAAAAGACTCCTGTTACTCCAACTCCTATCAATGAAGTTTCAATAATCACCATTTCCACCAATCTTTCCAAGGTCCCCAAAAGGCCTGTTAAGATTACATCCGCTACGAAGATTGTTCCCTTGAAGATAACCATGCCTGGGCCTGTCCCCTACAAATCTGACAAATCAATACCGTGGAATTATGGTGGAGAAATCTACTACCACGGTGTTAAGCAAATTGAGATAACTGAAGAGAGCTCTGACGAAGAAACTGCCGACATTGGAAACATTGCCGATACGAGCAAGATTACCCGAAGTGGGAGAATTTTCTCTCCAGAGATTGCCCCTCCAAAGGCAATCTTTGGACCCTCAGTTGCTCCCAAGGTTACCCCTGCACCGATAAAACTTTCTGCAAGAACTCCGTTGATTGAAGAAGCTGTTACTCCTGTGGTTGTCCCTCCTACTTCTGCTGATAAGGGGAAAGGGATCCAAGAAGAGCTCGTCAGGACGAGGGCTCGACCATTGGTCATCCCCGAAACCTCTAAGAAAGAAATGGAGGAGATTCTGAAAATAATTAAGAAGAGTGATTACGATGTGGTAGAGCAATTGGGGCAAACCCCCTCGAAGATCTCCATGTTAGCTTTGCTGCTTTGTTCGGAGGCTCATGCCAAGGCCTTGATAAAATTTCTGAAGACAGCCCATGTTCCCCAGGAAACCTCAGCCGATCAATTCCAGGATTGTGTAGCCAGCCTTACCGCCGACAACAGCCTGGGTTTCTCTGATGCTGACCTGACTCCGAAAGGAAGAAAGCACAATGACGCATTGCATGTGTCAGTTGAATGCCGAGGAACTACTCTTGCCCATGTTTTGGTCGACACCGGTTCTTCTCTGAACGTGCTGCCTAAGAAAGCTCTGGATCGATTGGATTGCAAAGGCTTGGAGCTGAAACCGAGTGATATCATTGTCAGGGCCTTTGACGGGTCTAAAAGAATGGTACATGGGGAGGTCGACATCCCTATCAAGGTAGGAAATGAAGTATTCCACTCAACTTTCTATGTGATGGACATTCGTCCGTCATACTCTTGCTTGCTAGGGAGACCATGGATACATAATGCTGGTGCAGTCACTTCCTCCCTACATCAGATGCTGAAATACCCTGTCAAAGGAAAGATTATAACTGTACACGGTGAAGAAGAATATATGATCAGTCACCTGAACTCCTTTCGGTATGTGGAAGTGGAGGGCGAGTTCATTGAGACACCGTTCCAACACTTCGAGGAAATTGCTCCTGAGGTTGCTGTAGCAAAGGCAGTAGCTGAGGAACCCAAGCAGGTGGCCAGGATGGCATCTCTGAAAGACGCAAAGGCTGCAATGAAGGAGGGAAAGAGCTCAACATGGGGACAGTTGCCTGACATTCCCCACAAAACAGACAAGTTTGGGTTGGGATTCACCGCTGCAGGGCAAAAAGCTATGCGTCGCTCAAAAATTAAAAGAACACCCATCAAGATTTCTCCTCATGGAATCCATGCTTTGGAAGACGAAGACGAGGAGGGTAACATTGAAGATTGGATCTTCCCAACCATCGAAGGGGGACTACACAACTGGGAGGCGAAAGACTTCGTCCCCATTACTTTCATTAATCAGTAACTTATCTTTCGAACATTTCCTGTTGGTCTGTAATAATTACTTTTAAACAATCTGCACACTACTTTTTCACCTCATGCCTTTCCCGGGGTATGTAGGTCCATTTGTAAGGGTTTTGATTCTCTTCATATCCATATGCCATGTTTAATGATTCATTGGACATTTTTCATTGATAAACTGCTGTGTTCATTTTCTTTCCTTTTGCATTTTTGTTTGTTTAAGGATGGCTATCCCTTACACACACCCACACTCACAAATGCAGGTACCCATCCACTCTGGATTCTATGGGTGACTATTCTGCTATGTCCTTCATTAACTTTGAAGATTTGGTCAATCAGGCTGAGTGCGAAGACGACGAAGATTGTGAAGTACCAGGAGAGCTAGCCAGACTTTTACAACAAGAAGAAAGGGCCATCTTGCCTCACGAAGAGTTGTTGGAAACTGTCAACTTAGGAACAGAGGAAGACCGGAAGGAAGTACAAGTGGGTGCCAATCTGGAACCAAGTGTCAAGGAGCGTTTGGTACAGCTGTTAAATGAATATGTTGAAATCTTTGCCTGGTCTTATGAAGACATGCCGGGTTTAGACACTGATATCGTGGTTCACCGTCTCCCTACAAAAGAGGATTGTCCACCGATCAAGCAAAAAGTCCGCCGAATGAGGCCCGACATGTCTGAGAAGATTAAAGCTGAAGTAATGAAGCAATTCAATGCTGGCTTTCTGGCGGTTACATCCTATCCACAATGGGTTGCTAACATTGTGCCAGTACCTAAAAAAGACGGCAAGGTCAGAATGTGTGTGGACTACCGGGATTTGAATAGGGCCAGCCCTAAGTATGATTTTCCGCTACCGCACATCGACATTTTGATTGACAACGCAACTCAGCACAAGGTGTTTTCCTTCATGGATGGATTCTCGGGCTACAACCAGATCAAAATGCCCCCCGAGGACATGGAGAAAACAACCTTTGTTACACAGTGGGGAACCTTCTGTTACAAGGTGATGCCGTTCGGGCTGAAGAACGCAGGGGCAACTTATCAACGCGCCATGGTAGCTTTGTTTCATGATATGATACATCATGAGATCGAAGTTTACATAGACAATATGATAGCTCGATCATAAACAGAGGAGGATCACCTTGAGCACCTGCAAAAGCTGTTTGCCAGGTTGAAAGAGTACAAACTCAGGCTGAATCCAAGTAAGTGTACTTTTGGAGTTAGGTCTGGTAAACTTCTAGGATTTATTGTCAGCAACAAGGGCATTGAGGTCGATCCAGCAAAAGTGAAAGCAATACAAGAGATGCCTGCCCCCCATACTGAAAATGAGGTTAGAGGGTTCTTGGGGCGCTTGAACTATATTGCCAGATTCATCTCTCATCTGACGTCTACCTGTGAGCCAATTTTCAAACTGTTAAAGAAATATCAGGTAGTCGAATGAAACGACGATTGCCAAGCTTCTTTTGATAAGATCAAGGAGTATTTGCTAGAACCTCCTATTCTGATGCCACCCGTCGAAGGAAGACCGTTGATCATGTATCTGACCGTCTTGGATAACTCAATGGGGTGTGTTTTGGGCCAGCATGACGAGTCTGGTCGAAAAGAGCATGCTATTTATTACCTTAGCAAAAAGTTTACCGATTGTGAGACTCTCTACTCACTGCTCGAGAAAACTTGCTGCGCTTTGGTATGGGCTGCTCGCCGACTAAGGCAGTATATGCTGACTCATACCACTTTGTTGATTTCCAAAATGGATCCTATCAAGTTTATCTTCGAGAAGCCAGCTTTATCTGGAAGAATAGCTAGATGGCAAATGATCCTAACAGAGAATGACATCCAGTACACTACCCAAAAAGCTATAAAGGGGAGTGTACTAGCTGACCATCTAGCTCATCAAGCTATGACCCTGTACTTTGATGGTGCTTCAAATGCACTTGGAAACGGCATCGGTGCGGTACTCATTTCCCCGGAAGGTTGTCACACGCCTTTCACGGCCCGACTTTGCTTCAGCTGTACCAACAACATGGCTGAATATGAAGCTTGCATCTTTGGTCTCAAGGCTGCTATTGACTTGGGGATCAAATCTTTGATCATATTTGGGGACTCGGCTTTGGTTATCAGTCAAGTCAAAGGAGAGTGGGATACCAAACATCCTAATCTTATCCCATACAAGGAACATGTCCTGACATTGTTGCCTCATTTCGAGCAAATCACCTTCGAGCATTTCCCGCGAGAAGAGAATCAGCTAGCAGATGCTCTGGCTACAATGTCTTCCATGTTTAAACTCAACTGGGATAACGAGGATCCCCAAATCACCATCGAGCGAATGGATGAACTTGCGCATTGTCATGAGATTAATACCGAAGAAGTAGTGGAACAACCCTGGTTCTATAAAATCAAAAGGTATCTCCAGACTAGAGAATATCCCGAAGGAGCCTCCGTAAATGACAAGAAGTTCTTAAGGAGATTTGCTGCCAAGTTCTTCCTGAGCAACATCATCCTTTATAAGCGCAACCATGATTGTGTTTTACTCCGATGTGTAGACAAAGCTGAAGCAGAGTTGATCATGACTGAGATACACAGTGGAACATTTGGCACCCACTTGAGCGGGCATAGGATGGCTAAGAAGATTCTAAGGGCAGGCTATTACTGGTCTACCATGGAAGCTGACTGCCATCAACATTCCCGTACTTGCCACAAATGTCAGGTCTACGCTGACAAGATTCATATTCCTCCTGTTCCTCTCAACATTCTGACAGCTCCTTGGCCATTTGCAATGTGGGGAATTGACATGATTGGAGAGATCAAGCCCATGGCATCCAATGGACATCGCTTCATCTTGGTCGCTATTGACTATTTCACCAAGTGGGTTGAAGCAGCTTCCTTTGCCTCTGTTACTAAAAATGTGGTTGCCCGCTTCATCAAGAAGAACCTCATATTCCGGTATGGTGTCCCCGACAGGATCATCACAGACAACGGTACAAATCTGAACAATACTATGATCACCGCTCTATACGAACAGTTCAAGATTTATCATCACAATTCATCTCCCTATCGGCCGAAGATGAACGGTGCTGTTGAAGCTGCGGACAAAAACATCAAGAAGATCATTCGGAAAATGACAGTCACCTACAAGGATTGGCATGAGATGTTACCGTTTGCTCTGCATGGATACCGTACCACGGCACGTACTTCAATAGGGGCAACCCCATTTTCTTTAGTATATGGCATGGAAGCTGTCCTACCCATGGAAGTTCAGATTCCTTCTTTAAGGATCATGAAGGACGCTGGTTTGAATGAAGACGATTGGATTCAGACCCGACTTGACCAACTTAATTTGATCGACGAGAAGCGACTCACTGCTGTTTGCCATGGTCAGACGTACCAAAAACGGATGATCAAGGCTTTCAACAAGAAAGTCAGACATCAAGTATATCAAGTCGGAGATCTTGTAATCAAGCGGATTATCTTGCCGCAAAGTGATCTCAGGGGCAAATGGATTCCTACTTACGAAGGACCATTTGTAATCAAGAGCATCTTTTCTGGTGGTGCAATGATTCTGACCACCATGGCGGCGATGATTTGCCGCACCCTGCGAACGCAGACATAGTCAAAAGATACTACGCATAAAATAACCCGACAAGTCGAAAACCCGAAAGGGCGGCTTGGGCAAAAATGGGCATCCCGGTGAACCGAAAACCCGAAAGGGCGGTTCAGGCAAAAATTAGGGATAAAAACAAAAAATCTATACACCCGGGAAGTCGAAAACCTGAAAGGGCGGCTTGGGCAAAAAGGGGTTTCCCGGTGGATTGAAAACCCGAAAGGGCGATCCAGGCAAAAGTTAGGGAATTAAAGCGTATGACTATGTCTCATCGTATCACTTTAAAGAACAATCTCTTCATCAACCAGTTCTAAGCTTCTGATCAATCCAGTCATCGGCGAACGAGGCATTTGAATGGACAAGATTCAGAGTTGTGAAGGCTATAACAGAATGGAATCCCATAGAATTGTTGCACATAGCCATCTTTCTTTTGTATAAAATTTTCAATTTTTTACGACAACATCCTCTTACTAGGATGGCTGTCTCCTTTGTACAAAGATGCTCATAAAAGATTAATACAAATACTTTTCCAAATACAGAAATTTGCTTTGTCTTCCTTTTGCTCTTTACACTTATGTTTTATTTGAGAAACGTCCAATGTTTTGTTAAATAGGCATATGCATTTGAACATAATCATTCTCTTACAAACCAAGGAAGATGATTGCTGATAGGTTGAAGGTACGGATAGTTATCTTGATGCCCTTTCAGAAGGAATCCCTAGCAGAATTAAACTCCAAATTCCTCAACAAAGTCAAAATCCAGAACTTAATTCTCCAAACAGAGTTAAACTTCAGGATCCTCAGCAGGACAAAAGCTTTCTCAAAAACTGATTTCCCCAGCCAGAGAGCCTTCCAGAGCTCAATTCCCCTCAGAGTTAAGTTTCAGTATCCCCAGTGGAGCCTTAAAAATCTGAAAATCCTATCCCTAGCGGAGCCAAAACTTCCAACTATCAATCCCCAGCGGAACCAGACTAGTGAACCTTCTCCCCACAGAGATGCTTCCCATCAGACTGAAAATTCTCAATCTATTACTCCTCCAGCATGAGTCTCCCAGGTTCTGGACTCCCCAGTAGAGATCATCAGAATTCTCATTTCCCACAAGTCACCAAGGATTTTCAATCCCCTGCAGCAGTCAAGGATTTACTTTCCCCGACAGCGGTCAAGATTCTATTATCTCTGGCTATCCAGGATTCATCTATCCGCAGCAAGACAGCTCATCAGCTTGCATGCACATTCATTGCATTCATATCATAAACATTGATATAACATATATTGCATCATACATTTCATGCAACATAACTTTGTGTTTAGCTAACATTTTGTCCTTTTCAGGATAAGAATAAAAGGCTATCATTAACAATTATTCAGATACAGTTCTACACGGACTCATCATCAGGCAACCCTAAACCGGTTCCTTATTCAAATTCAAGACTTCTGAAAACAGTTTACGGGTTCACCAGACACGGATGTTAACATATCGCTTGTTCAGATCCAAGACTTCTGAACACAGTTTACGGATGCTTCCCAACACGGATGTTAATCTATTGCTTGTTCAGACTCAACTTTTGAAAACAATTTACGGGTTCTCCAGACATGGATGTTAACCTATTGCTTATTCAAGATCCCCAGTTCAGAGATATTCCAAACATGGACACCTTTCTGATACTCATTACTTTCACCTACAACATACATTCCATATGGCATCTTTAAGCCCATCCCTCGACAAGATTCTGTCACTTTCCAAATGGCATCTTTAAGCCCATTCCCGCACCTATGTTTTGACGAGTGCAAATTTAAGGGCACTCTAGTGTCCAATCTCCTTTTACCTTCGAGACGCGAAAGGCAAACTTGCCAATCTAACTCTTCAGGTGCAAGAAGATTGAACAGGGGAAACTGTTGTACCCCAAAATTTTCCCTCCCATTTCATCAACATTTTCTCATCACAAGACTCTTGGAGCTCAAGATCAAGTTAGGGTTTGCTCTGCTCAAGACCCCTCCTTGCACTGTTGACCCAAATTAGGGTTTGAGTTTGCACAGGGATGTTTTGACCTAAAATGACCAAAATGACTTTCATGCTTCATGTTGGACTCACAAGTTTATCCATACCAAGTTTCAAGCCTTGATTCCAATTTTTGCCCAGTCAATTGGACAATTGACCTAGAAATCAGCTGTATTGGGGAAAAAGTCAACTGTGGCCAATGAACAGTCAAACTTCATGATTTTTGACCCACATCAACATAATGAACTCATATGAACCATTTGATCAAGTTTGGATCACAATTCCACAAGAAATTTGATCAGATCACCAAAAGGGCAAAATGGTCATTTTTAGGGTTTTGACTGCACAAAGGCAATTTTTGACTGTTTAACCTAACCAATGGCAAACCAAGCTCACCTAAGGACTCAATGACTCAATGACATTGTCTTGATCCACTCAACAATTTCAAAAGACCTCAAATGCACAGAATTGACAGATGAATTTTCCAGTCAACTGATCAAAATTTGACTGTATACTGAAAAGTCAAACTTTGACTTTTTGGTCAAAATCAAGTGCCAAGATTCATTTTTCATCAAGACATGTCAAATTATGAAACTTGTTCATCAAGAAACCCAAATTTGCAAATTAGGGTTTAAAATGAAGAAATTTCATAACTTAGAAATTTTCTAAGTTATGAAATTCCCTTATTTTCCCCTAACTTTGTCCCATTTTTTCACCAAGATCCAAATGGATTCAAACAAAACTCAAAACATGAAAGTTGTAGTCCATTGCAAAATCTACAAATTTGATTCACAAAGTTTTCTAAAAGGAAGCTTGTAGCTCAATTTATGATTTTTGGAACAAGGGTGCAAAACATTTTTAACTTAGAAATTTTGACCTATTCTAGGCAGGATTTTTGTCCAACTTCTTGGCCATTTTTCACATGCTTCCACTTGGAATTTCAATTTGCATTACAAAGATGGATTGTAGTACACATTCCAAGATTTCCAAATTGTCCAAGAACTCATCAAACACCCTTGTGGTTAGGGAGAATCGGATTTGCAAAGTTGGGCAAAATTCACTTTTGTTCATGGCCAAAGCTTGTTCATAACATTGGCATTTTCAAGTCAGCAGGGTTTGTGATAGTTTGCAGGCCTCTAAACCTCTTCACACTCAATAATTAAATGCCTAACCTTTGTGTTCAAGAATTGTTTTATGCATTTAGTCATTACACAAAGAATTAATCTTTAAATGGAAAAAGTAAATTTGCCATTTTGGAAAAGATGCACTTTATGTCAAATACCATATCCAAGAGGTACAAGCCAGATCTTTGAGGCACAAGTTTGTAGACAAATCCCACTAATCAAGAGATAGTGTTGCAGCATGCATGAGAGCCTTGTACAGGCCTATAACCCAACTTGCATTTTCTTACTTCAAGTAGAAGAAACTTGGCAAAATGGATCCATCTTTCATTCCTGAAAACAAGAGCTCAAGCAAACTTTGTGAACATCTTACACACATCAAAACATACCTAAGGCACGATTCAACCATCTCTCATACCTCCCAAAATACAAAAACACCCTCTTGCTGCAGAAACAGAGCAAGTTCTGCAACTTGACTTCCACAATCCATTCCACTCGTGCACTTTGGCTAAAAAGAGTTCAAACATGTTCCATATCATCCACTGAAGCTATCCCAAGCATTGGACTCAAGCTGTAACACCCATAACCACGTTTGCCATTTTTATTTTCAAGCTGTACAGGTTGACTTCCATAGCACGATTCATTTGATTTTAAAGCAAGCTAGGAGTTGGAGAAGCATCCTTGGACTTCAGGCAAGCTGTACAAAAGCTCAAAATCCATTGGAAGTTGCTACATTGTTCTGTTCTAGTCAAGCTGAAACAGGTAAAAACATGAACTTCTATCTCTCTATCCAGGCATGATTAAGCTTAGGTTTGCGAAGAAAACATGTTCTACTCATAGCCCTGAAGCCATCCATGTATTTACTTTTCATTTATATTGAGTGTGCTGTGAGAATTTTGGCCATGAACATTGAAGAAAAATTAGGTCAGAAATTGGGGATGAAGAAATTCTCCTTCGTTTCTTAGAGTTAGGTCAAGTGTTTTCTATGTATGAATTCGTCTCTTGATGCTCTATAATGTTTGTGTTATGAGTTTTTGTTAAAAGTCAAAGAATCAGGAGTTAGATGTTGTACAAGAAGCGCGCGTTTTTGATGTTCAAACAATGCTGAAGGTTGAAGATGACTAGCTTGGGCTGGGCCTGAGTCAGTCCTGCTTTTTGCACCCCCTTTTTCAATTTACACCCCCTTGGCCCATTGTGTGATATATTGATCATTTTTGATTTTTTCTTTTTGATTCTGACTTATTATTTTTTGCTCAAAATATAAAAAATATAAAAAATATTTTTCCACCCTTTTTGCATTTATTTGGCATTTATTTGTTTTATTTAATATATGTATGTAAATAAATATAAAAACCTTTTTATTTAAAACCCTAAAAATAATACAAAAATAAATATTTTTTAGTTATTATTTTTTGTTTACATTTTGAAAACATTTTCTAAAATATACTTTTTTTTTGTAAATAATTAATATTTTATTCTTGTATATATTTAGTATATTTAATATAATATATAAATACTTATACATATTTTATTAAATATTTAGGACAAAAATATGAAAATAATACATTTTTATTTTTATTAATATTTGACATCAAAAATACTTTTTTGCAATATACTTTTTATTTTTGTATATAATTAACAAATATTGTATATAATTAATAAATAATTGCTATTTATTCAAAAATTAGGGTTTTGCCCTAAATAACAAAAATACTCAAAAATTTGACCTTTTTTATTTTTGTTTATATTATACATTGAAAAATACTTTCACATACATAAAAAATCATTTTGTGCATAATACATTTTGCATATTTATTGTATTTACTTAATTATTGTACAATTAAATATTTGTATATTCGATATGGATGTAATAGCTTAGATTTAATTTCTTGTCAAATATCCCCCCATTCAAACATTTGTACCCCCATCCCCATAATCATGTTGTAATAATTTAGGACTTTAAATTTCCGCATTTAAAAGCTTTCAAATTATGCCATGATAGACCTAGGGTTTGTATGCAAATGAAACCAACAAATAGCTTGACCTAATTCAAAGATAAACATGCATGAAAAATAAACACAATGCACACTTGCACCCTTAGGGTTACTCCACTTGTTGCCTTCAAAAATGGGCCATGTTGCATGTTGAGTGTCTTTGGCAAAACAAAAACAAATCAAATGATCATAGTCCCTCGATGACGCTTTCGAAGTTGCCTAAACAAAATGATCATAGTCCCTCAAGCAAAATGCCAAAGATACTTGGCACTATTGCTTTCATGGTCTATACGATGACCCGCGTCCGTCCCGTTAACATCCTAACACAAGGTTGTTCACCAAATACAATGGTGAAACAATACTGTTAAAAGGGTTAAAACATATGAAAGATCTTTGAGTAAATTTAGGGGTAGACAACTCTTAGTTACTTGATCAAACTTTCAAAACACACTTGCCTACTTTCAAAACACACTCCACAACACAACTTTCAAAACAACTTTCAAAAACATTGAAACATCTTTTCAAAAAGACAAACACCTTTGTAAAACATTCGAGTAAAGAATTGTTACAATGGTTGCCTAGACAAGGCATCTTTTTCAAAACATTTTCAAAACCACACACACAAAGCACCATTTCAAACAATTGAAAATCAAAGGCAAGTGATCTAAGCAAGTAACTAAGAGACCATGGATAACCATGGATAGAAAAAGTGCTAATACCTTCCCTTTCTATAATCTACTCCCCGAACCCAAGAAAACATCTCAAAGGTTTTTCCTGTGCTTTTTAACCTTTCCTTAGGATAAAATAAAAAGTCGGTGGCGACTCTTGCTCAACCGAAACATTTGCGAACATAAATGCAAAACCTCAAGTCAGTTCTCCCACCGTATCACACATATGATGCTTTATGATGTTCATGATGTATGCACAAACATATGTACAAGCAAGTCACACAAAACCCTAGTTTCAGGCTTGCATGGGGTTTCATAGGTAAGTACCCTCTTGAGTTTAGTTGGATTAAAAACATGTCCTATAAATAGTAACCGGGTTCTAAGGAGCTCAATATCATTGGATTGTTTTCTATGTTCATTATTTTGGTTTAGCCACTTAACTAGCGGCCAAAATATTCCAAGAAAACAACCCTCAATGAGTGTAGTATCGAGTATCTACCAACTTCGGACTGCACCAAAGCAGGTCATCTCACTACCCCTAATAAAAGGCCAAGATGGTCAAGTAAGGTTCTAGGTCATTAGTGCTTAGTGACATCACTCAGCGGCCCCGTACTCTCCTTGATTGAACTCAAGGGTTACCGGTACTCACAAATATGTCGCACTAATATAGCTATTGCTTCAACCGTGTCGGTATACCCCGCACAGTTTCCACAACGTATTGCTATCTATGAATGTTTCCTAAATCCGGGTGTAGGATTTCAAGCCCAAACAAGAGAACCAAAATGTAAAGCAATCAAAGCAAACAATTAGTCATGCAAAAGGGTGATCTAGGCCCTAAGATTACTCCACTTTCAATTCAGTCCCCAGCAGAGTCGCCAGTTCTGTGGTACGGTGGAAGAACTGACTTGGGATTTTTCGTTTGTTTTCGCAAATGTTTCGGTTGAGCAAGAGTCACCACCGACTTTTTATTTTATCCTAAGGAAAGGTTAAAAAGCACAGGAAAAACCTTTGAGATGTTTTCTTGGGTTCGGGGAGTAGATTATAGAAAGGGAAGGTATTAGCACCCTTTCTATCCATGGTTATCCATGGGCTCTTAGTTACTTGCTTAGATCACTTACCTTTTCTTTTCAATTGTTTGAAATGGTGCTTTGTGTGTGTGGTTTTGAAAATGTTTTAAAAAGATGCCTTGTCTAGGCAACCATTGTAACAAATCTTGTTTGAATGTTTTACAAAGGTGTGTGTCTTTTTGAAAAGATGTTTCAATGTTTTTGAAAGTTTGTTTTGAAGTTGTGTTGTGATATGTGTTTTGAAAAATGGCAAGGATTGTTTTGCAAGTTTGGTCAAGTAACCAAGAGCTATCTACCCTAAATTTCTCAAAGATCTTTCTCATGTTTTAACCCTTTTAACAATGTTGTTTCACCATTGTATTTGGTGAACAACCTTGTGTTAGGATGTTAACGGGACGGGCGCGGGTCATCGTTTAGACCATAGAGGAAATAGTGCCAAGTGTTATACCCCAAAATTTGCCCTCTCATTTTATCAATATTTTCTCACCACAAGACCATTGGAGCTCAAGATCAAATTAGGGTTTGCTTTGCTCAAGACTCCTCCTTGCACTGTTGACCCAAATTAGGGTTTGAGTTTGCACAAGGATGTTTTGACCTAAAATGCCCAAAGTGACTTTCATGCTTCATGTTGGACTCACAAGTCTATCCATACCAAGTTTCAAGTCTTAACTCCAATCTTTGCCCAGCCAATTGGACAGTTGACCTAGAAATCAGCTGTATTGAGGAAAAAGTCAACTGTGGCCAATTGACAGTCAAACCTCATGATTTTTGACCCACATCAACATATTCAACTCATGTGAACCATTTGGTCAAGTTTGGATCACAATTCCACAAGAAGTTGGACAAAAATCCTGCCTAGAATAGGGCAAAATTTCTCTAAGTTAAAAATGTTTTGCACCCTTGTTCCAAAAATCATAACTTGAGATACAAGCTTCCTTTGAGAAAACTTTGTGAATCAAAGTTGTAGATTTTGCGATGTACTACAACTTTCATGTTTCAAGTTTTGTTTGAATCCAATTGCATCTTGGTGAAAAAATGGGACAAATTTAGGAAAAAATAAGGAAGTTTCATAACTTAGAAAAATTCTAAGTTATGAAATTTTCTCATTTTAAACCCTAATTTGCAATTTTGGGTTTCTTGATGAACACGTTTCATAATTTGACATGTCTTGATGAAAAACGAATCTTGGCACTTGATTTTGACCAAAAAGTCAAAGTTTGACTTTTCAGTATACAGTCAAATTTTGATCAGTTGACTGGAAAATTCATTTGTCAATCTAGTGCATTTGAGATCTTTTGAACTTGTTGAATGGGTAAAGACAATTCCATTGAGTCCTTGAGTCCATATGTGAGCTTGGTTTGCCATTGGTTAGGCCAAACAGTCAAAAATTGCCTTTGTGCAGTCAAAACCCTAAAAATGTCCATTTTGCCCTTTTGGTGATCTGATCAAATTTCTTGTGGAGTTGTGATCCAAACTTGATCAAATGATTCATATGAGTTCATAATGTTTATGTGGGTCAAATTTCATGAAGTTTGACTGTCAATTGACCACAATTGACTTTTTCCCCAATACAGCTGATTTCTAGGTCAACTATCCAATTGACTAGGCAAAGTTTGGAATCAACGCTTGAAACTTGGTATGGATAAACTTGTCAGTCCAACATGTAGAATGAAAGTCACTTTGGGCATTTTATGTCAAAACATCTTTGTGCAAACTCAAACCCTAATTTGGGTCAGCAGTGCAAGGAGGGTTCTTGAGCAGAGCAAACCCTAACTTAATCTTGAGCTCCAAGAGTCTTGTGATGAGAAAATGTTGATGAAATGAGAGGGCAAATTTTGGGGTACAACAGCATGCAATAAAACACACTTTGCACACATGCATCCTTAGGGTAATCTCACTTGTTGCCTCGGAAAATAGTCATGTCCCTCGAGCATGGGAGTTTTAGCAAAGACCCTCGATAAAAGATCGTAGTCCCTCGATGACCCTCGATGTTGCCTTCGGTAGACGATCTAGTCCCTAAAACGACATTGCTAAAACATCCCATATGTTGCCTTCTATGACTATACAAACGTCCCAATGCCCGTCCCTTCACATCCAACAATGGGGCTTCTTACCAAATCAATGGTAAGATAGCCACATCTAAAGGAGAACGAAAAGCATATTTAAGACCTTTCGAGTAGGTAGATTCGCTCCTAGTTACTCGCTTGCTCACAACAAAAAACATTTTTATACACCCATACTCTCATCTTTGAACTATTTTCGAAACAAACACTTTGTAGGCGTTCTTATAGAAACGAGAACCATTACGAAGTTCCATTTTCAAAATACTTCCAAAAACACAAACACACTTTTGAACTATTTTTCGAAACAAACACTTTGTTGGCGTTCTTATAGAAACGAGAACCATTACGAAGTTCCATTTTCAAAAATACTTTCAAAGCACACACCACAAGCACATTCAAACAAAAGCAAGTGATCTAAGCAAGTAACTAAGAGCCCATGGATAACCATGGATGAAAAGGGTGCTAGCACCTTCCCTTTTCATAATCTACCCCCCGAACCCAAGAAACATCTCTAAAGGTCTTTCCTGTGCTTTTTCACCTTTCCTTTTGGATAAAAGAAAAGTCGGTGGCGAGTCTTGCTAAACTGAAACATTTGCGAACACAAATGCAAAACCTCAAGTCAGTTCTCCCACCATATCACAGAACTGGCGACTCTGCTGGGGACTATTTTTAAAAGTGGGGTTACCTTAGGGTTTTAGATCACCTTTACATTCTTACTTTGATTGCTTTGATTGCTTAACTTTTTGGGTTCCTTGTTTGGTTTTGTTTAATCCTACACCCGGATTTGGGGGCACCTTTTTAGGTAAATAGCAATAAACTGTGAGGGAACTGTGCGGGGTATACCGACATGGTTGAAGCAGTAGTTATGTTAGTGTGACATATTTGTGGGTACCGGTAGCCCTTGAGTAGTCAAGGAGAATACGGGACCGCTGAGTGATCTCATGAAACACTAACGAACTCTTAGAACCTTACTTGACCATCTTGACCTTTTTTAGGGGTAGTGAGATGACCGACTTTGGTGCAGTCCAAAGTTGGTAGATACTCGATACTACACTCATTGAGGATTGTTTTCTTGGAATATTTTAGTCTCCAGTTAAGTGGCTAAACCAAAACAATGAACATAGAAAATAATCCAGTGATATTGAGCTCCTTAGAACCCGATTTCTATTTTAGGACAGGTTAAGCCAACTAACTTCAAGAGGGTACTTACCTACAAACCTCATGCAAGCCTAAACCTAAGGACTTGTTTGCTTTATGTGAATATGACTACCTGTATATACACTTTCTTACTTCTGCATACATGTACATAACATCATAACATCATACCATAGCATTTTCAATAACCATTTCAAGGATCTCGAGGGTCTTTTGATACAGGGGCACGTTGAACCAGACGTCTACCAAAGAGCAAGAGGGTTCCCCTCTGAACAAACTCCGTCAAAGATCAAGTGCAACAACTTGAATCGGGGGCTATGACCCACTCGATATGGTGAGCTTGATTCTCGTGGAAAGATATCCACCGATACAAAGCTCTCCAATCAAAGATGTTGATCAAAGTTCAACCTCTAACATTTCTCTTGTGTTTACCCCGAGAGATTCTTGAAAACATGCATCCACATATCATGCATTGTATCATAACAGGTTTTCCTTTTCAGGTTTCCTTATTCTCCTACTGTTTATTTCAGTAGAGATGGCTCTAGAGCAGACTATCAAGGGCATCCAGGCTCAAAATGCTCAACTTCAAGAAATGTTCTTGAACCTTTCCCAGGGGCAAGAAGAAGTGAAAGCTCTCCTCACAAGGGGCATGGTCTTGGGGAATTCAGGCAGTGTCAGGAATGATCAGTTGGAAGAACTTCAGATTGAGCTGGCAACAATGAAGATCCAGATGATGGGACAACTGGTGGGCCAGATGGCTCTCATTCAAGACCTGGCTCAAAGACAAGAGGAGCTCAGGGTTCTCGTCAACAAACTGCTTCGAGACAACCAAGTGGGGCAAACACCTAAGGTTGAAGATCAAGTCATCATTGAACCTCCTTTGAGACAAGAAGACAAGGGAAAGGCTCCCCAACTTGCTTCAGGGTCACGAGCCCAACAACAACCTTGCCAACAACAACAGGGTAATCGTCGTAGGCGGAATACATCTAATAGACGCTTCACCGAAATTGACATGTCATTATCTCAAGCACTGCAACACCTGTTGGAAGCCAAGCTGGTTGTATTAAGGGACCCCCCTTAGAATCCCAACACAGCCTCTCCTAGGTACAATCCAAATGCAAGATGCGCGTACCACTCCAACAGTCCTGGACATGACACCGATAGCTGTTGGACGTTGAGAAATAAAATTCAAGATCTAATTGAAGAAGGAACGCTGGAGTTCACACAAGATGGCCAGACTGAATTCTTCTGTCGTCCCTCAAAGGCTCACCACCTAAAGTGACAAGTTCAGACAAAGAGGCTTCTGTTCATTTTGAATTTTCAATTGTAATTTCTTTTTTTATTAAAACAATTATCTATTAATGTCAAACTTTGTTTCATTAATGCATTGCATATGTTTGTCTTGAATTGATCCTTTCATTTTCACTATAATTATGCTTTCTTTATGACATTCAACTCTTGCTAAAAGTAACAAGCCTTTAGAGGGAGGATGACGAAACAATGCCATAATCTCATACAGTATGCTTTTGGATAGACCTTGCTGACGATGTACAGGCGTTTCTTTCAAATCCTAAACAATGGAGTTATAAGGAAGATAATCCCTAGTCAACCCCTTCGAGCCAAAGAAGTAGAAGTTTTCTGTTTTAAACACAAATTAAAACCTTTAATTTAAACCTGGGGCAGGGTAGTCTCTCATTTAATTCAAGAGATACGCATTGAAGTCGCAAAACTCTCAGTTCATAATACAACGAACGACATCAAAAGCATTCCTCTGGAATCAAAAGACAGTGGTGGTTCCTTATCTCATAGGCAGTCAATCTCTCAAAAGAGAAAAGCCCACTGAGCTAAAATCTATAAAGGAGGCTTAAGAAAGCTGGGGCATCTCGCTGACTGTAATCTCGAAAATAGGAACAGTCAGGCAAAAATTAGGGATAATAAATCAAAAGAACGAGGTCGCTACAAATCCTCAACAACATGAAAAATGTTACAAAAATGTCTTCCTTCCAAAATACAACTTGTGTGAACCATCACCAAAACGTTGTTCTAAATTCGAATAGAGTTCGACGCACAATTAACTGGGTTTAGGATTGAAGAACATCACGAAGAGCGGGTGGGTACAAATATACTTTGAGCCTTTATCCTGTTTCTTAAACCATGAAGCAAGCCATGTTACAACCCTTCAAAAGTCCTAATTGAAGCATGGGTTAGTTCTAAAGCATACTGTTACAAAAGGTATCCTGACTCCTGTAAGGCTTAGCCCTAAGTCTTGTGTTGAATTTGTCTTATAAAAAGTTTTCTGCTAAAAAACGCATTTTTCAAAACTTCGAGACAAGCATAAACTTTGCATTACTTGAATATCACTGTTTGCATTTGGCTATTTGTTTGACAGCGGAGAAATTCACACAATGAATGTCCGATGAACGAAAGCTCTCCCAGTGAACAAAATCACTTCAAGTGGGATGAAACTTCCAACGACAAATCTCCTATAAACAAGGGGGCATGACATATCACTATCCAGCACACCTGGGGAAGTCCAGTCAAGATTCCAGGAAATCTCTCAAAGAAGTGCAGAGTAACCAGGGGCAGGTCTCCATCTCCGTCACTTGGGACATTGAGCGTCAATCCCAACAAAGGGTTGCGTACAATCAAACTTTTTGGCAATACCACAAAACATTCGCTACTAGGGGCAATGACAAGTCTCCCCAAAGTCCTTCTCATAGGATGATTCCCCAGCAAGAGTATAATCTCTGACCCCATTTCCCCAGCTGAATCAACCTCAAGAATCCTCGAGGACTTCCCCCAACGAAGATGTCACCTCTCTAGCAGACTGACGACAGGTTTTATTTCCACAACAACACCAGGATTCCCCAACTTGAGTTTGCCTCTCCGACTACTACAAATCAAAGGACCACAACTCCTCTTCCCCAGTAGACTACTCTACAATCCCCAGTAAGTTACTGCGAAACCTGGACCCGACCAGATATCAGTTCAACTTCGACTCCCCAGTAGAGCAACAGACGACTAAGACTCCTAAAATCTTTTCCCAAGCATAAATAAACATACTCCCCACAGAGTTTTCAACTTCCCCCAGCGGAGTTCTCCTCAAACAACAAAACAAGAATCCATTGGAAATATTCTAAGCAAAGTTTGAAGACACACATACTCTTCAACAGCAGTCCAGGATTTAATGACTCCCCAGCTTTTGTCAAGGATTTATTTTCCCAGACAAAAATACATTCATTAACATTTCACATTTCATACATCCTATTTACATACATGATAAGTGCATACAACACAATCTCATTTACTTTTGAGAACATCATGACATTATGCATTTGATACATCATGACATTGCATACAGCTAACGTTTTACCTTTTCAGGAAAAGGTCAATCAAAAGATGGCTACCATCAAACTTTTCAAGTTCCGGATTAATACCTGTAGCAAGCCAGGAAAACTATCTGTGGACGACTGATTGTAGATTAATACCTGTAACAAGCCAGGAAAACTATCTACATGAAGAGATTGAAGATTAACACCTGTAACGAGCCAGGAAACTATCTTTCTTTCTCAGGTCAGAGATTAATACCTGAAACCAGACAGGACAACTATCTCATCGACCAACCTTTTCAAGTTCCGGATTAATACCTGTAGCAAGCCAGGAAAACTATCTGTGGACGACTGATTGTAGATTAATACCTGTAACAAGCCAGGAAAACTATCTACATGAAGAGATTGAAGATTAACACCTGTAACAAGCTAGGAAACTATCTTTCTTTCTCAGGTCAGAGATTAATACCTGAAACCAGACAAGACAACTATCTCATCGACCAACCTTTTCAAGTTCCGGATTAATACCTGTAGCAAGCCAGGAAAACTATCTGTGGACGACTGATTGTAGATTAATACCTGTAACAAGCCAGGAAAACTATATACATGAATAGATTGAAGATTAACACCTGTAACAAGCCAGGAAACTATCTTTCTTTCTCAGGGCAGAGATTAATACCTGAAACCAGACAGGACAACTATCTCATCGGCCAACCTTTTCAAGTTCCGGATTAATACCTGTAGCAAGCCAGGAAAACTATCTGTGGACGACTGATTGTAGATTAATACCTGTAACACGCCAGGAAAACTATCTACATGAAGAGATTGAATATTAACACCTGTAACAAGCCAGGAAAACTATCTTTCTTTCTCAAGTTATAGATTAACACCTGTAACAAGCCAGGAAAACTATCTTTCTTTCTCAGGGCAGAGATTAATACCTGAAACCAGACAGGACAACTATCTCATCGGCCAACCTTTTCAAGTTCCGGATTAATACCTGTAGCAAGCCAAGAAAACTATTTGTGGAGGACTGATTGTAGATTAATACCTGTAACAAGCCAGGAAAACTATCTACATGAAGAGATTGAATATTAACACCTGTAACAAGCGAGGAAAACTATCTTTCTTTCTCAAGTTATAGATTAACACCTGTAACAAGCCAGGAAAACTATCTTTCTTTCTCAGGTCAAAGATTAATACCTGAAACCAGACAGGACAACTATCTACTCGACCAGCTCAAACAACCCAACTTTCCAATACAGTTCAGAGGCGCTTCAGACACGGACGCCATGCTGGCAATCATCCAATTCCAGCTTATAGATGCAGTCTAGCATTCACCTCTGGATTGCATCTTTAAGCCCATCTCCACAACTATCCATTACCTCTCCAAATGGCATCTTTAAGGCCATTCCCCACATAATCAACTAACACATCTTCGAGTGCAAATTTTTTGGGCACTCTAGTGTTCAATTATATTCCACCTTCGGATCACGAAAGGCTCGAAAGCCAATCTATATCCTCAGGTTTAAGAAAATTGAACAGGGGCAACTGTTGTACCCCAAAATTTGCCCTCTCATTCTTCAAGGCCTTTCTCACAAGGATTCTCAAGGTTCAAGCTTGCACAAGTACTTTGGAATTTTCCAGTACCAAAATTAAAAGGAAACTGTCAAAAATGGAGAAAACAGATAAAAATAACATTTTGACAAATTTGGAGGAAAACAGGTCTCCTTCGATTCAGCACCCTTCGATTGACTCTTGGCCTCCTTCGAATGCAACTTGGATTACATCCTTCGTTTTGAGCAAGAGCCTCCTTCGAATGCAACTTGGGAATACCCTTCGATTCAGAAGCCAGGAACTTCCCTCACACTAAAAGGCAATGACTCCCTTTATGTTTGTTTCGACCCAAGTTTCGATTGGGCAATTTGCTTCCTTCGAGCATGAGCTTTCGATTTGGCAATATGTTTTCTTCGATACAAGCTTCGACTGGGCATTAGCTTGTTTCGACCACAAGGCATCGACAAAACATTGACTAAGTTTGTACTGGCTTCGACTGGACAACATTTCTCTTTAGTGTGCTGCATTTCCATCCCTGACAAACTTCAGCACATGGTTGATGGCCCCTTCAAATGATGCACAAAGGTGATTCGTTCGAAGGACACTTGTTGGAAGAAAGTCAAACAATATGTTGGAAGAAGAATCTGGTCGAAGGAGGGTCAAAATGAAAGGATGAAATATTCAAAGATACTTGCTGCCAAGTTCAGGCATGGTACACTGGCCAAAACTGCTGCACAACAGTCTTGAAACACTGCCCCATTCTTGCACCAAAATAGCATACAACCACTGTCCCTCGAAGGCTACAAAGAGCAGTTTACTCAAATTGTTCAAATTATTTTGTTTTCCCTCCAAAAGCTTCAGCCAACTTTGCCTATAAATAAGAGGCTCCAACACATGTTTAAGGAGGATCTTTGGACCAAAGGAACGAATCTCCCAAATTTTCTCAAACACAACAAAACTCTCAAGTTCATCAACACTTAAGAAATCAAAACCTAGAATCCCAAACACTCACCTCTTTCGATTATGAAGAACACCCCACATATAGAAGTTTGTTCAAACTCAAAGACAACCTTCTGTGACAACTCTTCGAACCAAAAGCAAACCCCCTGTGACTACTCTTCGAATTCCAGAAACGTCCAGGTAGTAGTTCAAGTTCGAATCCCACATCCATTCAAGGCCTGAAGCAAGGTAAGTCACTCTTACCCTTGAACCTTTCGTTTCATGGCATAGTATGTGAATAATTTTCCCTTTCGTTTGAAACATGTACATACCATTGTTCCTTTCGTTTCCACCCTTTTAACATATTTTTCAGAGCTAACCCTTTCATTTTTGCTTTCTGTTTACCTGACCTTGCTTTAACTGTTAAACTGTTTACCAAACAAATACTAGCATGGCCTCATGCCATGTTTCCATTTAATGCTTTAAATGAAAGAAACAGGAAACATGGAATAGGAAACGAAGCTTCTGGCTTCTATCCTCTTTCTCCAGGTCGAACGAAAGAGACAACCAGGAGGAAAACCATACACTGACTTCCAGGCCCAGTCAGAGACACGCTCACACTGATTTCACTGGCCCAATCGAAGAAGGCAACAAGGTAGAAAGGCCCAGCCAGAGGCACACTTGCACTAAGTCCAGGCTCAGACGAAAGGCACTCCCATGCTGGTGCCAGCCTCCAATCGAAGTACATGACCTGACTGGTGCCAAAGCCCAATCGAAGGCCATGACCTCACTGATGCGAACTCCCAATCGAAGGAAGCCTAGAAATGAAAATCGAAGGCTGCTCCTGCCCAAATCGAAGGAGCTCATTTTTTCTTCTTGTTATCTTATTTTTTCCTTTATATTCTTCTGCACTTCAATATGGTTGTAATAGTGTAAGATTTTTATTTGCTACATTTTTATTGCTTTATACAAATGCTAGTAAATAGGTGTCTATGGAAAGATAAAACCAACAAGTAGACAACCTAAAAATCAAAGACAAATGCATGCAATAAAACACACTTTGCACACATGCACCCTTAGGGTGATCTCACTTGTTGCCTCGGAAAATAGTCATGTCCCTCGAGCATGGGAGTTTTAACAAAGACCCTCGATAAAAGATCGTAGTCCCTCGATGACCCTCGATGTTGCCTTCGGTAAACGATCTAGTCCCTAAAACGACATTGCTAAAACATCCCATATGTTGCCTTCTATGACTATACAAACGTCCCAATGCCCGTCCTTTCACATCCAACAATGGGGCTTCTTACCAAATCAATGGTAAGATAGCCACATCTAAAGGAGAAGGAAAAGCATATTTAAGACCTTTCGAGTAGGTAGATTCGCTCCTAGTTACTCGCTTGCTCACAACAAAAAACATTTTTATACACCCACACTCTCATCTTTGAACTATTTTCAAAACAAACACTTTGTAGGCGTTCTTATAGAAACGAGAACCATTACGAAGTTCCATTTTCAAAATACTTCCAAAAACACAAACACACTTTTGAACTATTTTTCGAAACAAACACTTTGTTGGCGTTCTTATAGAAACGAGAACCATTACGAAGTTCCATTTTCAAAAATACTTTCAAAGCACACACCACAAGCACATTCAAACAAAAGCAAGTGATCTAAGCAAGTAACTAAGAGCCCATGGATAACCATGGATGAAAAGAGTGCTAGCACCTTCCCTTTTCATAATCTACCCCCTGAACCCAAGAAACATCTCTAAAGGTCTTTCATGTGCTTTTTCACCTTTCCTTTTGGATAAAAGAAAAGTCGGTGGCGACTCTTGCTAAACCGAAACATTTGCGAACACAAACGCAAAACCCAAGTCAGTTCTCCCACCGTATCACAGTATGCTACACTCATTGAGACCATACTCTCGCGATGATTCCGGCTGCAAGAAAAGGTTGCTAAACTGGAATTATGACCGATCGAGGATGGTCAGTGATATTGAGATCCTCTAGAACCCGATTACTATTACTAGGACATGTTGAACCAACTAAACTGAAAGAGGGTAGTACCTAAACTCCATGCCAGCCTGAAATTTAAGGGCTATTGTGTGACTTGTGTGCCCTTACCATGTTTGCTATCTGTGAATACTTGTGGTGTGTTTCTATCATGACATCATGCATCATGACATTGCATGCATATTTCATAGACTAACCATTTCAAAGACCAAGGGGATTCATCTTTTTTCTTTTTTGTAGATCATGGCATTTATGCGTAGAAACACCATTCGGATCAACTTCGTACAAATCCCTGTTCAACTTAGAGATTTGGTTGCAAAGGTTCCTGATACTTCTTCCTTTGTCAGAAGACATGGTCACCTCCTCAGTTTGGTCACTTCCAAGTTAGACGAGCAGATGATGAGCGTCTTGTTCCAGTTCTTTGACCCGCTACATCACTGTTTCCTAGGCCAGAAGATATTGCTACAACCCTACATCTGACAAAGGCTGATGTAATGTCTAACTGGGAGACTCGGAGTGGGGTAAGAGGCTTCCTGGCTAAGTTCTTGATTGATCAGGCACATCAGTTTTGGGACAGTTTGGTCTTTCAAGCATTTGAAGACATCCTAGCACTTCTCATCTATGACTTGGTTTTGTTCCCTAATTCAGATTCTTTCATCGACGTGAACGCAATCAAGATCTTCATGTCCCGTAATCCAGTGCCTACTTTCTTAGGTGACATTCTACATGCTCTTTATTCCCGTACTTCTCGGAAACGGGGAACCCTTATGTGTTGTGCACCATTACTGGCGAGGTGGTTTATTTCTCACCTCCCCAAATCTGTTTTGAAGAACAAGGAAGGCATGGGTTGGGCCTACAGAATTATGTCCCTTGCTCATACAGACATCATTTGGAGTATTAAAGATATGGAAGAAGTAGATGTCATCTATCAGTGTGGGGAATACCCTAATGTTCCACTACTTGGAATTAGAGGAGGGATCACCTATAATCCTTGTTTGGCCTTATGACAGTTTGGGCGAACTAGGAGGGACGAACCTCATGAGTTACTGCTTTCGGACATTGTCTTTGACTTCATGGGGGATGTTGAGGGACATCGCCGCAGATTCATACGAGCTTGGAATAGGGTGCACAGGTCTGATCAACATGAGCTAGGAATGAAGACCTCTCTCCCGATGCAACCGTATCTCTGTTGGGTTCGAACCTATGCTCAAAAGCTGGGGATGCCATACGAAGCGGTCTTGCCAGTGATTGTAGAGCATGCTGATGAAGAAGGGGTTCCTTGCACAGTCCTCCATCCTTATATGCCTACTGACATTGGGGCATTAAAGAGGTCTTGGATCCAACTAAGGGAAGAACGAGATACTTACAGAGAGAAGTATCATGAGCAGGAACGGAAGATCCTGAAGCTTACAAGGCAGCTAGAGAATAAGAAGGTCCTCAACGACTATGTCAGCACGGGAGGAAAACGACCATGGGAGCGCTGATGTCTTTTGTTATTTCTAGTTTTGATTTACTTTTCAGTTTTTTGTAACGCCTTAAAAGGCATTTGTTAAACATTGTTTCAGTTTGAATCTAATAAAAGTGTGTTTCATTTTAGTTTACGAATTTGAATCTCCCAAAGTCTTTGAAATCATATCATATGCATTCCATTCCCATGCACATCATCACAAGTACCCTTACATGTTTCTCATCTTCTTCGCTGTTTATTTCAGCAATCATGTCTTCTGAAACATCCACTGATCAAGCCATCAAGGCTCTACAAGCTCAAAATGCTCAGTTCCAGGAAATGTTCATGAACTTGGCCAAGGGTCAACAAGACTTGAAGACTCGTATCTTGAAGGATAAGAAAAATAAGAAGAAGAAGACGGTCCTCCTGAATATGGGTCACAGATTTGGGAACCAGTTGAGACAAGAAGCTGATTTATCTCACTCATCTGGAGGGGGAGAGAATCAAGAAGAAAGGAGGGCTCCTAGCCCTATTGTTTTTGACAATGACACTGAATTTGATGAATACCAGTATCCTCCTGCTGAGGATAGGTATAAGCAACTCGAAGACCGGTTAAGTGCGATGGAGATCCAGAAGATACCTGGGTTGGACTTTGGAGATTTGGGTTTGGCATCTGGGGTGGTGATCCCACACAAGTTTAAAGCGCATGTCTTTGCTAAGTACGACGGGGTCTCCTGCCCAAAGTTACACCTCCACTCGTATGTTAGAAAGATTCAACCATATACTGTTGATAGGAACCTCTGGGTTCACTTCTTTCAAGATAGTCTATCAGGGACTCAACTTGAATGGTTCTATCAACTAGAAGGAGCTAAGATCCGTAACTGGGAGGACCTTGTTGCTGCTTTCTACAAGTAGTACCAATATAACACCGACCTTGCTCCCACGTGTACCCAAATTTAGGGTATGTCTATGGGTGCGAGCGAAGGTTTTAAGGACTACGCTCAGAAATGGAGAGATCTTGCTGGTAGAGTCCAACCCGCTATGGCTGATAGAGAGTTGGTGGATATGTTTCTTGGGACTTTGTCTGGTCCATATTTCAATCATTTAATCGGAAGTTCATCGTCTGGTTTCACTGAGTTGATTATGACTGGGGAGAGAGTTGAGGCCGGTATCAAGAGCGGCAAGATACAGAAGGGTGCTTCGTCAAGCACAGAGAAGAAGCCTTTCAAGAAGGAATCTAGTGCAGTTTACAGCTCGAGGAGCCAAAATCGGCCTGAGCGCCGCCAATAAGTTAATGCGGTGGTTATATCAAAACCTGATGTTGCCCCATAGCGCAACAATCAGCAAAAAGTAGAGAGGCCTCAAAGACAGTTTACTCGGCTCAATATGACTCTATCCCAAATTCTGTCGTAATTGTTGAAGACCAACTTGGTGATTCCGAAGGAAGCCCCGAAGAATCCCAATACTACATCACCGCTGGATAATCTGAACGCCCGTTGTGCTTATCACTCTGATAGCCCAGGGCATGATACCAATAACTGCTGGGCTTTGAAGAATAAAGTGCAGGATCTGATTGATGCTAAGGAGATCGAGTTTGAAGCGCTAGAGAAGCCCAATATCATGACTGCTCCTATGCCCAAGCATGGAGTGAATGCTATGGATGATGATTCGTTCGTGACTTCCGTGAAAGATCTTTCTACTCCATTGATGACAGTGAAGAAGAACTTATTATCGGCTGGTTTATTTCCGGGCTGTGGCGAAGGTTGCCACTTGTGTTCCGTCCTACCTACTGGTTGCCATCTATTGAAGTCAGGTGTCCAACGCCTGATGGATAATAAAGAAATCTTGTTCGAGAAAATTTTTGTTCCATTGGTTCCTGTTGAAGAAGTTTCCATAATCACCATTTTCGCCAATTCTTCCAAGGCTTCCTCGAGAAAGCCTGTTAGAATTACATCTGTTCTGAGAATTGCTCCATTGATCATTACTATTCCTGGACCTATCCTTTACACGTCGGATAAGACTGTCCCGTGGCACTATGGGGCCGATGTGTATTATCACGGGATTAAACAAGACTTGAAGGACGAAGAGGCTGATACTGATGTTAGCAATATTGTTGGATCTAGTAAAGTCACCCGAAGCGGAAGAATTTTCTCCCCTGAGATTTCCCCACCAATTGTTCAGAAGCCTATTGTTATTACACCTGCCAGTACATCTGCTACTGTCCCTGTTCATGTTCCAATCCTTACCCCTGTCTCCGAGTCATCTGACACTCGGGGCAAAGGGATCACCGGTGAGCCTGCCCATACGGAGGCACCGAAGAAGATTACTGTTGAAGCCTCTAGATAGGAGATAGAGGAAATTCTAAAGATTATCAAGAAAAGCGACTACAATGTAGTCGAACAGCTGGGGCAAACCCCGTCAAAGATCTCTATGTTGTCTTTATTGCTATGCTCAGAGGCCCATGCTAAGGCTCTAATTGCTTTCCTGAAAACTGCGCACGTACCCCAGGAAACATTTGCTGACCAGTTCAAAGATTGTGTGGCTAGTTTGACGGCAAATAATGGATTGGGTTTCTCTGACGCAGATTTGACTGCCAAAGGGAAGAATCACAATGACGCTCTGCATGTTTCAATCGAGTGCAGGGGCACTACTCTAGCTCATGTGCTGGTGAACACTGGGTCCTCGTTGAATGTTTTACCCAAGAAAGCGTTAGACTGGTTAGACTGTGAAGGGTTGGTGCTGAAGCCAAGTGTTGTACCCCAAAATTTTCCCTCTCACTTATCAAGATTTTTCTCACAAGACTTCTTGGACTCAAGACAAGATTAGGGTTTGGTCAGCTCAAGATACCTCATCTTGCACTGATACCCCAAAATTAGGGTTTAAGTTTGCATAAGGATTTTTGGACCATTAATGCTTCATGTGACTTTTATACACCATCTTGGACCCCTAAGATTGCTCATGAGAAGTTTCAAGCCTTGAATCACATTTTTGCTTAGTCAATTGGACAATTGACCTAAAAATCAGTTGTATTGGGGAAAAAGTCAACCATGGCCAATGTACAGTCAAACTTCATAATTTTTTATCCACAACAACATTTTAGACTCATATGAACCATTTGATCAAGTTTGGATCACAACTCCTCAAGAAATTTGATCAAATCATCAAAAGGGCAAAATGGTCAAAATTAGGGTTTTGATTGAGAAAGGGTAATTTCTGATTTTTTACCTAGCCAATGACCAATTGGGTTCAATGGCATCATCTTGACCTAATTACACGGTTCAAAAGATCTCAAGTTCATAGGATTGACAAATGAATTTTGCAGTCAACTGATCAAAAGTCAACTATGCACTGAAAAGTCAAACTTTGACTTTTTGGTCAAAATCAAGTTCCAAGGGTCATAATTCATCAAGATATGTCAAAATATGAAACTTGTTGACCAAGAAAACCAAAATTTCAAATTAGGGTTTTAATTTGAAAATTTTTCATAACTTAGAAAATTTCTAAGTATGGAAATTTTCTTATTTTTCCCCAACTTTTCACCACTTTTTCACCATGATGCCATTGGATTCAAAGAAAACTTCCAACATTAAAGTTGTAGTCCTCCATGAAATATACAACTTTTATTCACAAAGTTTTCCAAAAATATTCTTGGATCTCAAGATATGAATTTGTGAATAGGGGTCAATGAACTAAATAACTTAGTGAAATTTTGCCCTACTTTAGCCAGGTTTTTGACCTAATTTCAGGGCAACGTTTCACCTTGTTCCAAGAAGTATATCAAGTTGCATTTCAAAGATGGATTGTAAAGCATGTTGAAAGCTTTCCAAAATGTCAAAGAACTCTCCAAGATCATTTGTGGTTAGGGAGAATCAAAGAAGAGAAAATGGCATTTTATCACTTTTGTTCAAGCCATTTTCACAATGCATCAAGTTGCAAATCTGATTAAGCATGCTTGTACCTTGCATTACATGTCCTAAACTCCTTCTACACTCCATAATTAAATGCTAACTCAATGGATAATGGCTTTATTTTGACCTTTAGAGCATTGTACAAGAAATAAATCCATAAATGGCATAAAGGGCACATTGCCATTTTCATAAAGCAAGCTTTTTGCAACTTTGTTATCCTTGAGCCTTGGACATGTTCTTTTGTCACAAGCAAATTACACAGATATCAGGCAAAGCATACCAACCCTCTGCAGCTAGCAAGCAAACAAGGACAAGCATGTTGGCATAAGTCTTGTCACTTTTCTTCAAAAGCAAGAAAAGTGGAAAAAGTGAAGAGAACTTGTACATCTGATAAATGGTGGACTTGGCCTCATTCAAAACAACTTCACAAACTTATCTCAAGCTAGAACACGAATTGATAGGATCTGAAACTCACCAAAACTCAAAAAACACAAATTTCTTCCCAAACAGGGCAGCTTCTGCAAAATCCTAGCCAAGTCATATTTTGCTCATGTGTTTTGCCTCTTGCCACTTGAAACACTTCATCCACATCATATCCAAACTATCCAAGTCCTTGTCCTGTTACTGTAACCTCTATTCAGACATCACCATTTTCAAACTTGAAGGTTGCAGGTTGAATCGTGCAAGAAGTTTCAGCCATCCACTAGGCCAGCTAAGCATTGGAAAAGCTTGAGGGAACTTTAAGGAAGCTCACACGACCCTCAGGCCTCACTCAAAGTCCCCACATTGCCATAGCCAAATCCATCTGAAAGAGGTATTTTTCAAAACTTTATCTCTCTATTTAGGCATCTTCAAGCCATGATTTGTGAAGCAAAAATGTAGTCCTTAACTTGGTGAAGCTGTACATATGCGTATTTGTCATTTATATTAATTGTGCCATGAGAATTTGAAGCTTGAAGTTCATGAAAAAAATTAGGTCAGGAATTAGGGCCACTGAAATTCTCCCTGATCTTTTAGAGTTAGTTTACAAATCTTATATCATTGGAATCGTGATAAAAAATGCTACATGTTTCATGTTACAAGTTTTTGTTTTTGTGCAAAGAATAGAGAGTTGCAGGTTTGAAAAAAACGCGCGTAGGGAAGAAGCCAAGGACAGGGACGAAGCTGATGATCTGGGCTTTTTGCAACTTTGGCCTTTTTGTTTCTACTTTTTGCACCCCCTGCATTACTTTTGCACCCCTTTGCATATTTTGTATATTTTTTCATATTTTCTTTTTATTTTTATGTTTATTGTTTTAATAATTTTTTCTGAACATTAAAAATCACAAAAATAATTTTCTTAATTTTTTGCAATTTTATTTTATTTATATTATTTTTTCCACATATAAAATTGTTTTATTTTAATAAATAGAACTTATTTTCTTATTTATTTATAAATACATTTAATAAAAATACTATACATTTTTATTTTATTATTTTTCATATAAAATATTATTTTCATACATATTTTATTTTTTAATATTTGTTAATAATATTATTTATTATTTCTTGTACAAAAATGGACAAAATAAAATCAATATAGAATATATATTTTCTTTTAAATCAAAGAACTAGGGTTTCCCCTTTCAAAAATAACCATATTATTTTTTCTTTTTTTTAGGACTTAAATAATCTTATTTTCTCATACATAAAACAATTACAAAACATTTTTCATATTTAAATAATTGCGTATTTATTTATTGTACAATAATTCAATTTGGTTGTAATAGTATTTTAGGGTTTTATTTTATGCAAATATCCCCATTCAAAAACTTGTATCCCCCTCCCATAATAATTGTTGTAATAGCTTATATTTATTTTACGCAATTTATCGCATTATACCATGTTTAGTAAAACTAGGGTTTGCATGATAAGACAAAAATCAAACAAATAGACATGATCTAATCCAAGACAAACAAAAGCATGTAATATGACACACATTGCACACAAGCACCCTTAGGGTTTCACCCACTTGGTTGCCTAACGGAAAATGGCCATGGTATTCATGCAAAGTATCTTGGCAAAACAAAACAAAACAAAAGATCATAGTCCCTCGATGACGCTATTCAAAAGGTTGCCTAAAACAAAATGATATTGGTCCCTCAAAATGCTAAAGATACTTGGCACCATTGCTATCATGGTCATACGATGACCCACGCACGTCCCGTTTAACATCCAAAGATAGAGTTGCCTACCAAATCAATGGTAGGTCAACAACATCAAAGGAATGAAAAATGCATAAGAAAGACAATTGAGTAGGTAGATAGTTCTAAGTTACTTGCTCCAATTAAAAACAAATCCTTGCTATTTTCAAAAACAAACACACACATTTCAAAAACATTTTTCAAACACCTTCCAAAACATTGAAACATTTTTCAAAAGACAAACATCTTTGTATACATTCTTACGAACGAGAATCATTACAAAGATTGCCTAAACGAATGGCCTCTTTTCAAAATACTTTCAAAACCACACAAAGCACCATTTCAAACAATTTCAAAAGCAAAGCAAGTGATCTAAACAAGTAACTAAGAGCCCATGGAAAACCATGGATGAAAAGGGTGCTAGCACCTTCCCTTTTCATAATCTACCCCCCGAACTCAAGAAAACATCTCAAAGGTCTTTCCTGTGCTTTTTTACCTTTCCTTTTGGATAAAATAAAAGTCGGCGGCGACTCTTGCTAAACCGCAACATTTGCAAACATGAACGCAAAACCTCAAGTCAGTTCTCCCACCGCATCACAGAATTGGCGACTCTGCTGGGGACTTTAAGAAAAAGTGGGGTTACCTTAGGGTTTTAGATCACCTTTACATGCTTATCTTTTTTGACTTGTATGCTTTACATTTTGGTTCTATTGTTTGGGATTGAATCCTCTACCCGGATTTGGGAAGCCATATAGGTAAATAGAAATACGTTGTGGAAACTGTGCGGGGTATACCGACATGGTCTAAGCAATAACTATATTAGTGCGACATATTTGTGGGTACCGATAGCCTTTGAGTCAATCAAAGAGAATGTAGTGAGATGACCGGCTTTGGTGCAGTCCAAAGTTGGTAGATACTCGATACTACACTCATTGAGGGTTAGTTCCTTGGAATATTTCGGTCGCCAGTAAAGAGGCTGAATTGAAACAATGAACAAGGAAACAATCCAGTGATATTGAGCTCTTTAGAACCCGATTACTATTTCTAGGACAGGTTGAGCCAACTAAACTTCAAGAGGGTTTTTACCTATGAAACCCTATGCAAGCCTAAACTAGGAACTTGTGTGATTTGCTTGTACATATATACTTGTGCATAACATCATGGACATAATGAACATCATATGCATCCTCTAACCATTTCAAGGATTTTGGAGATTCATCTTTGTTCCTGTTTTGTAGGATATGGATTCACTTCGCAGGAAAACTGTCCAAGTCAACCTTGTAAGAATTCCTCCACAACTCAAGGAGCTAGCTTCAAGGATTCCTAAGAATTCTCCGTTCACCGAGAGACATGGTCGTCTACTCAACTTGGTCACCACCAACACAGAGGAGGATATGCTGAAAGTTCTCTTCCAGTTCTTTGACCCTTTGCATCATTGCTTCACATTTCCTGACTACCAGCTTGTGCCCACTTTGGAAGAATTTTCTCAACTCCCGAGGATCCCAATTCTCAATCAACTACCTTTCAACGGTACGGAAAGAGATCCAAAGCCATAAGAGATTGCTCAAGCCTTGCACTTGCACTTATCTGATGTCATAACACATTGGGAAACTAGAAGTGGTGTCAAAGGCTTCTTGGCAAAGTTCTTGTTTGAGAAGGCCTAAAGCTGTTGGAATCCTCTAGACTTGCAAGCTTTTGAGGAGATTGTAGCTCTTATCATCTATGGGATGGTCTTGTTCCATAACCCTGACCAACTCATAGATGTGAACACTGTCAAAATCTTCATGTCTCGCAACCCGGTGCCTACATTACTTGGGGATATCCTCCACTCTTTTCACACTCGTACAATGAGGAAAAGAGGTGTTCTCATGCGTTGCACTCCTCTCCTGGAAAGATGGTTTATTTCTCATCTTCCCCAATCAGTCTTGAAGAATGAGCAAGGTTTGAGGTGGTCACAATGATTGATGACTCTTACACATTCAGACATTCATTGGTGTTCTCGATCTAAAGAGAATGTTATCATCGTTGACCGTTATGGGGAATTCCCTAATGTCCCTCTACTTGGAATTAGGGGAGGCATCACCTACAACCCTTTCTTGGCTCTAAGACAGTTTGGTTATGCCCGAAGGGATGGCCCACATGACATGCTGATTCAAGGTTTGGTTTTCGACTTCGACAATGACAATCAAGGACTCCGACAAAGGTTCATCCGAGCTTGGAGGATGCCCAACAAGGTGGGCAGTAATACCTTGGGACACAAGAATTCCATCACTCTCGAGCCTTACCTCAAGTGGGTACGAACCCGCGCCCAAAGTCTTATGATGCCTTACCCCTCCATTCTCCCAGTGATTATAGAGCCTGTTATGGAAGGAGAGGTTCTATACACCCTCCTACATCCTGACATGCCAACATCACTCGAAGACTTACAAAGGAGTTGGATACAGCTCAAGGGAGAGCGCGATACTTTTGAGGCCCAATTCTACGCAAGCGAGAAGAAGGTTTTGGAACTCACTCGGTTACTTCATGAAGAGCTGACTCTCAACACCTACATTGCACCGAAGAGGATGCGCAACATATTTTTACCTTAAAATTTTGTATTATTTTGCCCAAGGGGCATTGATGTACTAACAATTCTATCTTATTAATATGACGTGTGTTTCTTTTCTGTTTAAAACAAATTTGAATTTATGAATCCTTGAAAGCATTGCATGAATACATATCATTCATCATATGCATAAACAGGTCTTCACAACAAGTTTCCTCATCGCTCTGCTGTTTATTTTAGCAAGATGGATATTGAACAAACGGTCAAAGATTTGCAAGCTCAGAATTCACAATTTCAACAGCTACTCTTGACCTTAGCCAAGGGGCAGGAGGAGCTCAAGACTCTGCTAGAGAAAGAGAAACAGAAAAAGAAAAAGAAGCGAGCCGGTGTGGTTATCATGGGCAGAAGGTTTGAAGGACAAGCCAGACGGACTTTGGAATTCCCATCAACATCTGAAGAGGGGGAAGGAAAAGGAAAAGGAATGGCAGTGCCATCATATTCTGAAGCAGAGGAAGAGGAAGAAGAGGACTACTCTGAACAGCAATACCCTCAGGCCGATGACAAATACAAAAACCTGGAAGAGCGTCTAGCTGCTATGGAAGTGCAAAGAGTACCAGGGCTGGATTTTGAGGGTTAGGGCTGGTGTCTGGAATTGTAATCCCTCTAAAGTTTAAAGTGTCACTATTTGCTGAGTATGATGGGGTTTCTTGTCCCAAGATGCACCTACGATCTTATGTCATGAAAATTCAACCACATTCTTCTGACAAAGACCTGTGGGTCCACTTTTTCCAGGACAATTTATCAGGAACGCAACTTGATTGGTTCTACTAGTTGGAGAGAGCAGATGTCCATAATTGGGAAGACTTGGCAGCCGCCTTCTATAAATAGTATCAATACAACGCCGACTTGGCGCCAACCCGTACTCAACTACATAGTATGGCTATGGCTACCAATGAGGGCTTCAAAGACTATGCCAAAAAGTGGAGGGATCTAGCCGGAAGGGTGCAACGACCTTTATCTGAAAGAGATTTAGTGGACATGTTCCTGGGGACTCTGCCAGGTCCTTTCTTTAATCACCTGATTGGGAGCTCCTCTGCAGGGTTCACCGAATTGATTTTAACTGGCGAAAGGGTGGAAGCCGGTATTAGAAGCGGGAAAATTCAGAAAGATGCGTCTACCTCTGCTGCTGTAAAAAATCCCTTCACCGGAAAAAAGGAAGTGTCTGCTGTCTCTGCATAGAGAAATCAGGAAAGAACCAAACGACGACCAACAGTGGGGGCCGTTATGATTCAAAAGTCTGCATCAGACCAGCTAAGAAATAGCCAGCCGAGAAATGCTCAGCCGAGAAATAACCAGCAAAGGGTGGAAAGTCCTGTAAGGCAATTCACCAAGATAAACATGACTCCTGCTCAAGTCCTACCACATCTCTTAAAATTGAATTTGGCCATGCTAAAAGAGGCCCCTAAAAATCCTAACACTGCTTCTCCGCACTACCATCCGAATGCCAGGTGCGCTTACCATTCAGAAAGTCCAGGGCACGACACCAACAACTGTTGGGCTCTGAAGAACAAGATTCAAGATCTGATTGACGCAAAGGAAGTTGAATTTGAGGCACCGGAAAAACCGAATGTTATCTCTGCTCCGATGCCTAGGCATGGACACAATGCCAATGCTGTGGAAGAAGATATGTTTGTTTCTACTGTGGATGAACTGCTAACTCCTCTCCTAACCATCAAGTTGAATTTGTTAAAAGCTGGGGTGTTCCCAGGTTGTGACCAAGATTTCCATGCTTGCCTGTCCTCATCATTTGACTGTCCTCAGTTGAAGAAAGGAATCCAACAATTGATTGATAACTGAGAAATCTTGTTTGAGAAAGCTCCCATTTCACCCATTCCAGTTCCAGAAGTTTCAATAATAACCATATACGCCAATCCTTCCAGGGTTCCTAAAAAACCCGTTAGGATTACATCTGCTCCTATGACTACTCCGTTGAAGATAACAATGCTCGGGCCAGCCCCATACAAATTCGATAAAATGGTACCATGGAACTATGGTGGAGAAATCTACTATCATGGTGTCAAACAGATTGAACAGACTGCTGAAGAAGAAAGCTCTGAAGAGGATAATCCCGACATCAGTAACATTGCCGGAACAAGCAAAGTTACCCGTAGTGGAAGAATCTTTTATCCAGAGATTTCTCCTCCAAAAGCAGTCTTTGGACCCGTGGCCATTTCGAAGATTACCCCTGTGATTGTACCTACAAGTGTACCCGCTGACAAAGTTAATGCAATTCCCATCCCTGTTTCTGCTGCTGAGAATAAAGGAAAGAATGTTCAAGAGGAGTTTGTCCTGACGAAGGCTCGATCATTAGTCATTCCTGAAACATCCAAGAAGGAGATGGAAGAAATCCTGAGGATCATTAAGAAAAGTGATTATGATGTTGTTGAACAATTGGGGCAGACCCCTTCAAATATCTCTATGCTAGCCCTACTGTTGTGCTCTAAGGCACATGCCAAAGCTTTGGTCAAATTTCTGAAGACAGCTCATGTGTCGTAAGAGACTTCGGCTGATCAATTCCAAGAGTGTGTGGCCAGTTTAACAGCTGACAATAGCTTAGGTTTCTCCGATGCTGACTTGACACCCCGAGGGAGAAAACACAATGATGCACTACATGTCTCAGTGGAATGCAGAGGAACAACCCTAGCTCATGTTTTGGTTGATACTGGGTCATCTTTAAATGTCATGCCGAAGAAAGCCCTTGATAGGTTGGATTGTGAAGGGCTGACTCTAAAACCTAGCAACATCATTGTAAGAGAATTTGACGGCTCTAAAAGGATGGTCCATGGGGAGGTGGACATCCCGATCAAGGTGGGAACTCAGGTTTTCAACTCGACATTCTACGTGATGGACATCCGTCCTTCCTACTCTTGCCTGTTGGGACGTCCCTGGATTCACAATGTTGGTGCTGTCACCTCCACCTTGAACCAGATGTTCAAGTACCCCGTCCAAGGGAAGATTATAACTGTCCATGGGGAAGAGGAATATATGATTAGTCATCTGAATTCCTTCCGTTATGTGGAGTTAGATGGCGAATTTATAGAGACCCCTTTCCAACATTTTGAAGAAGTCTCTGAAGAAATAGCAGCGACCAAGGCGGTATCCTCAACTCCTGTGATTACAAGACCTCCACCTCAGATGTCATCTCTCAAGGATGCTAGGGTAGTAGTGGAAGAAGGCGGATCCACCATCTGGGGGCAGCTTCCAGACTTTCCTTTTAAATTAGACAAATTCGGCTTGGGGTTCACTTCGACTGCTCAGAAGGCCGTGTGCTACGCCCGTGCCGGAGGGCCACCTGTGAAGATCAGCCACCGAAGGGTTAATGCACTAGAGGACAGTGAAGAAGAGGGCAGCCTGGAAGATTGGATATTTCCTACTGTCAGCGGAGGACTGTGCAACTGGGAAGCAAAATACTTTGTTCCGATTACTTTCATAACTCAGTAATTTATCTTTTCCATTTATGTTGGACTGTAATAATTCACAAAATAACTCATACTTTTTCAATCTTGTGTCTTACCCGAGGCACATAGGTCCATTTGTAAGGGTTCTTATTTCATTTCCATATGTCATTTAATGAATCATGGACGCTTTTCATATTTAAACCTTTCATGCTCATTGTCTTTCTTTTACATTTTGTTGTTTTAAGATGGCTATCCCTTACACACACCCACACTCACAAATGCAGGCACCCTTCCATTCCGGATCCCATGGGTAACGATACTGCTATAGCCTTCAGTGACTCTGAAGATCTGATCTACCAAGCCGAATACGAAGGTGAGGAAGATTGTGAGGTGCCAGAGGAATTGGCCAGATTACTACAGCAAGAGGAAAGAGAAATTCAGCCTCATGAGGAGCAGTTGGATAGAATCAACTTGGGTACTGAGGATGATAAAAAGGAAATCAAGATAAGTGTCGATCTAGAGCCGAGTGTCAAAGAGCGCCTAATTCAACTATTGCATGATTATGTTGAGATCTTTGCCTGGTCATACGAAGACATGCCAGGACTTGATACAGACAATGTGGTTCACCGTCTACCCACAAAATAAGACTGTCCACCAGTGAAGCAAAAGGTCCGCCGCATGAGACCTGACATGTCAGAAAAGATCAAAGCAGAAGTTATGAAGCAGTTCAATGCTGGATTTCTGGCTGTTACTTCCTATCCACAATGGGTTTCTAACATTGTTCTCGTGCCTAAGAAGGATGACAAAGTGAGAATGTGTGTGGATTATAGAGATTTAAATAGGGCCAGCCCTAAAGATGATTTTCCACTTCCGCACATCGACATCCTGGTTGATAACATATCTCAACATAAAGTATTTTCTTTCATGGACGGATTCTCAGGGTATAACCAGATCAAAATGGCACCTGAGCACATGGAGAAAACATAATTTGTTACATAGTGGGGTACGTTCTTCTACAAAGCGATGCCATTCGAACTGAAGAATGCCGGGGTAACCTATCAACGCGCCATGGTAGCTTTGTTTCATGATATGATACATCATGAGATAGAGGTCTACGTAGATGACATGATAGCCCGATCACAAACTGAAGAAGAACACCTTGATCACTTGTGTTATACCCCAAAATTTTCCCTCCCATATTTCTCAAGACATTGCAAGAAAAATCTCCAAGTTGCTCAAGTTTGCTAAAGAGTTGGACAAACAAGCTATCTCCTAAGGCAGTCAACCCCAAATTAGGGTTTTGTGTTGCATCAAGATCCTTGAATCTAAATGGCATCAAGGGCTCCCCAATGTCCTAATATGTTCTCAAGGTCATCCATGTCAAGTTTCAAGCCTTGCAGAGGAAGTTTGCTCAGTCAATTGCTCAAAGGGCCCAAAAATCGATTGTGCTAGGGCAAAAGTCAACTGTGACCTATAAACAGTCAAACTTCAAGATTTTTTGTCAACATTCTCATTTTTAATTATATTTAATCATTTGATCAATGGTTGATCATGATTCATCAAGGATTGCTCAAAATTCATCAAGACTCAAAAGTTGCTAAATTAGGGTTTTATAGGAAAAGTCAACTTAACTTTGACCAAGCATAACTTTCTCATACTTTATGCGAAATGACCCATCCAAAGCTCATTTTGAAGAGGATGAAATTACCTACAATCCATCTGCATACCCCAAGATCAAAAAATGCACTCACAAGAAGTTATAAATTTGGACATTATAGGTCATTTTTGAAAGTCAACAAAAACACCTTTTTTGCCAAAGCTTATAACTTGAGCATGGAATATCAAAATTAGATGAGAAAAAAGGGTTGTTTAGAGTACATATCAAGCTTTCTAAAAAGTCCAAGAACACTTCCAAAAGTTCAAAATTGAAGAAGTTATGCATTATTGAAGTTGGACATTTTTGCAAAATTGCCAAAAGTCAACTATCCCCAAAACTTCAAATTTTGTCAAATGGGCCCATTCTTTTCCACTTGATTTGAGCTTGCATAGTTGCCCACGTGTCCTAGCTTCAGCCATGAGCCCATATTTTATTTTTATTATTTAATTTGATTTTTATTTGAATTTATTCATTTTAAATCAAATTAAATCATATAAAATCTAAAACTTTGATAACATGAGATTTTTTTGCTGTTTCAGGCTTTGATTATCATCATTAACATCATCAAATTCGTATCAGGCCATATCATGTGCAAAAAGATTGAATCAAATCAAATTTGACAAGTTTGTAAATGGGAATCAAATCAAATTCAAAGGCATTGATATGAGAAGATTTGATCCATAATTTCTACCCTAATACACCACACAATACATAAGCAAGCCAAAGGAGTCGAAACAAGGGTTGGAAATTGCAGAGAGAGGCATAACAAGATTTGAAAAAAGTCACAAAAAGCTTGAGATTGAAATCGTGTTTAGATGTGTTTTCAAGGGCTGAGACCTGTCCCAATCGCTTCCTGGGCATTCACTCAAGCCAAACCAATCCAAAGCAAGCTTGTTCATACGCCCAAATGCGCTTTAAGTGTCACGAAACCCAGCTATGTTCTTGAAATCGTAACTCTCCATTCTTGCATCTATAATGAAAATTACTTGCATATTTGTAATCCTCACAACATTTCTAAGCTATTTGCATCATTCAATTTTGTTTATCTAACCTGTAATGTAAAACGCCATAGCTAGGGTTCTTGGAAGCGTTTTTGGGGTTTTTCTTTTCAGGTGAAATTAGGCTACAAGATGGACATGGTTGTGACCGGGAGGGAAGGACGAGTACAACCATGCCCTTAGAACTCATTTTTATGGACTGGAATGAATTTTGGAACAGGCCTGCGCATTTAGCCGCAGATTCAAATCCGCAGGTATTTTTACAGGTTTTGAAGGACAGGGATGAACCCGTGTCATCCACCTGTTGGCCCTTTCAAAATCACGCGCGCATTTTTTTATTTCGCTGGCATATAATCTGTTTTATTATATTATGATTTCTTTGCGTTTTATTAAAAATTGAGTCAATATGGCGTAGTGTCAAGACAAGCGTTCCAATCTCCTTCAGGACCTGGGTTCGAATCCCAGGTCCCCCATTTTCTCAATTTTTTTCCCTTCAGGTACTCCTATGCGCGCTTAGGCTTGCAGAACACCATGCATTCTCATTCATCCAATGGCCAGATGGCCAAAGGCCAAATTTGATGGTTCCAAGCTGATGGTCCACCAAGGAGCCAGTCAATGCATAGGCACCAGATCACCTAAAGTAAACAAAGGCCAGCTGCAATTGGGCTTCAGATTTGCTATCTACACCACGAAATTCAGGCCCATACTCCCTTATTCTCATTTATTTTATTTGTTTATTTAATTGTTTTATTATTTTCATTTGATTTACTAACCAATTAAAATTCAGTCTTTTATAAAATAAAATCACCAAAAATATTTTTATTCAATTAAATTTTAACTTTTATTTTTTATTAATAAATACTAATTAATTAATTTAGGTTTTAATTCTAGAATAATTTTAACCTATTTTGCAAATAATTAAAATTAACTAGATTTAATTAGGTTCTAATTATTAATTCAATTAATTTTATTTCTTTCTTAAAATAACAAAATTAAAAAATATGTCATAATTAATCTTTTTCATTTAATTAATTAATTTAATTTAGTAATTAATTTAGGATTTATCTTTTTCTTAAAATAAAAACAACAAAAAGATGTCTTCTTTAAAGGGTCAAAACCCTAACCATGCGCTCGACTTAATTTCCCGCACGCGATTTACTTTCTTTTATCCAATAATGTACTTGCTCCCGGATTGTAATAGTAAATAGGACTTTTATTTATTTTTATCGCTTTATTTATTTTTTTAAAGGGTTTGTCTTTGGCGATGTAAATACCCGACACCTTGTAATTTAGATTCCGCATTTTATTTCCGCAAATTATAACTGTTAGATGTTTGATAATAAGATGGAATGACAAGACTGAATGTTTTAACCTAAAATCAACTTTGATCACCCTTAACATGTACAAAGATAAAAAAACTGAAAACGACACATTCGCACATGCGCACTCTTAGGGTACACCCCACTTGGTTGCCTTCGTACGCGGTCATTGAGTATAGGTTATTTTAGTGGTCGCCCTCTTGTCTAAAAGATCATAGCTGCCTCGAAACGGTTGCCTCAGATATTGTTACCTCAAACAAATGATCTAAGACATTAGGGTTACCGCTAAGGCGTCCTAACATTGCTTTGGTGACCGTAAGTCCCTAATTCTAATTGACCCTCAAACTCCAACGATGATGCTACCTACTCATCAATAATGGAATAACATCGCCTAAAGGACATTAGCATAGAACAATTCTTTTTTCGAGTAGGTAGATGGTTCTTAGATACTTGCTCTTTCAAAAACAAAAACTCTTCACACTTACACTTTTTCGAATAAAGTTTTCAAAACACTTCATTACACTCTTGAGGACAGAAGCAAGAGTTAAATCGAAGTTTCAAAACAAAAACTTTTTCAAACCCACAAGCACAAAGAAAACACTTTTGAAAACAATGAGCAAGTGCCTAAGAGCCCGTAGATAACTACGGATAGAAAGAGTGCTAACACCTTCCCTTTCTATAATCTACCCCCCGAATACGAGAAACATCTCGAAAAAGGAATTTTTCTGTGCTTTTTTTCCTTTCCTTGTTGGATAAAATGAAAGTCGGTGGCAACTCTTGCTTACCGCGAAATTTTGCAAAAACAAACGCAAAACATAAATCAGCATTCCAAAAAAACAGTCAGTTCTTCCCACTGTATCACAACTTGCAAAAGCTGTTTGTCAGGTTGAAGGAGTACAAGCTCAGACTGAACCCAAACAAGTGCACATTCGGAGTCCGGTCCGGTAAACTCTTAGGTTTCATTGTCAGCAACAAAGGCATCGAGGTTGATCCTGCCAAAGTCAAAGCTATACAAGAAATGCCTGCTCCTCGCACTGAGAAGGAGGTCAGTGGTTTCTTGGGACGCCTAAACTACATTGCTAGGTTCATTTCTCACCTAACATCTACTTGTGAACCAATCTTCAAGCTGTTGAAGAAAGATCAGGTAGTTCGATGGAATGATGACTGTCAGATTGCTTTCGATAAAATCAAGGAGTATTTGCTAGAACCTCCTATCTTGATGCCACCCGTTGAGGGAAGACCGCTAATCATGTATCTGACCGTCCTAGAGAATTTAATGGGGTGCATACTGGGGCAGCATGACGAGTCTGGCCGAAAAGAGCATGCCATTTATTACCTTAGCAAAAAGTTTACCGACTGTGAAACCAGATATTCACTGCTCGAGAAAACTTGCTGCGCTTTGGTATGGCTGCTCGCCGGCTAAGGCAGTATATGTTGACTCATACCACTTTGCTGATATCTAAGATGGATCCGATAAAGTACATCTTTGAGAAGCCTGCTCTATCTGGAAGAATAGCTAGATGGAAGATGATCCTAACGAAATATGATATACAGTACACGACTTAAAAAGCTATAAAGGGGAGTGTGCTAGTTGATCATCTAGCCCATCAAGCTGTAGAAAATTACCAATCCATGAAGTTTGACTTCCCTGACGAAGACATCATGACATTTGACAACATTGAAGAGAACAAACCATATGATGGACCTGAACAAGGATCCCGATGGACCCTGTACTTTGATGGGGCATCCAATGCACTTGGCAACGGTATCAGCGCGATACTCATATCCGCAGAAGGTTTCCATACTCCTTTCATCGCCAGACTTTGCTTCAACTGTACGAACAACATGGCAGAGTATGAAGCATGCATCTTTGGACTCACGGCTGCCATATACTTGGGAATCAAATCTTTGATTTTGTTTGGGGACTCAGCTTTGGTCATCAGTCAGATCAAAGGAGAGTGGGACACTAAGCATCCAAACCTCATCCCTTACAAAGAACATGTCTTGACATTGCTACCACATTTCGAGCAGATTACCTTCGAGCATTTCCCGCAAGAAGAAAATCATCTAGGAGATGCTCTAGATACAATGTCATCCATGTTTAAACTTAACAGGGATAACGAGGCTCCCCAAATCACCATTGAACGGATGGACGAACCGACAAATTGTCACGAGATTAATACCGAAAGTAGTGGACTAGCCGTGGTTTCATGAAGTCAAAAGGTATCTCGAGGCTCAAGAATATCCTGAAGGAGCTTCAGTCAATGACAAAAAGTTCTTAAGGAGGTTCTCAGCTAAGTTCTTCCTAAGAAATGGCATCCTATACAAGCGTAATCATGATTCTTTTATGCTCCGTTGTGTGGACAAGATTGAAGCTGAGAAGATCATGGCCGAATTGCACGAAGGTACCTTTGGCACTTACTCTAGTGGGCATACGATGGCTAAGAAGATCCTACGGGTAGGCTATTACTGGTCTACCATGGAAGCTGACTGCTATCAACACTCCCAGACTTGCCATAAATGTCAAATCTATGCGGACAAGGTGCACGTGCCTCCTGTTCCTCTAAATGTATTAACAGCTCCTTGGCCCTTCTCTATGTGGGGAATCGACATGATTGGAGAGATCAAGCCTACAACATCCAATGGACACCACTTTATTCTGGTGGCCATTGATTACTTCACTAAGTGGGTCGAAGAAGCTTCTTTCGCATCCGTTACTAAGACTGTGGTTGCCCACTTCATAAAGCAGAATCTTATTTGCCGGTACGGTATCCCCGAAAGGATCATCACTGATAACGGTACAAACCTTAACAATACTATGATCACCGCTTTGTGCGAGCAGTTCAAAATTCAACATCACAATTCATCTCCCTACCGGCCAAAGATGAATGGTGCAGTCGAAGCTGCTAACAAAAATATCAAGAAGATCATACAAAAGATGACAGTCACCTACAAGGACTGGCATGAAATGTTTCCGTTTGCTCTCCACGGGTACCGTACCACGACTCACACATCAACTGGGGCAACACCCTATTCTTTGGTTTATGGCATGGAGGCTGTTTTACCTATCGAGGTTCAGATTCCCTCTTTGAGAATCATGAAGGATGTTGGTTTGAGTGAAGACGATTGGATCCAGACCCGACTTGATCAGTTGAACTTAATTGACTAGAAGAGACTTACTGCTGTTTGCCACGGTCAGACGTATAAAAAATGGATGATCAAGGATTTCGACAAGAAAGTCAGACGCAAAGTATATCGAGTTGGAGATTGCCACAAAGTGATCCCAGGGGAAAATGGACTCCTACCTATGAAGGACTATTTGTAATCAAGAACATCTTTTCTGGTGGGGCAATGATCTTAACCACCATGGATGGAGACGATTTGCCGCACCCTGCGAACGTAGACATAGTCAAAAGATACTATGCATAAGAGACCCGCTAGGTTGACACACCTAGGCAAAAAAAGGGGCATCCCGATGAATTGAAAACCCGAAAGGGCAGTTCAGGCAAAATTAGGGATAAAACAAAAAAATCTGTACACCCGGCAAGTTGAAAACCCGAAAGGGCGACTTGGGCGAAAAAGGTTTTCCCGGTGGACCGAAAACCCGAAAGGGAGGTTCAGGCAAAAGTTAGGGAATTAAAGCGTATGACTATGTCTCGTCGGATCACTTTAATGACAGTCTTTTCACAGACAAACTCTGAGCTTCTGATCAATTCAATCATCTTCGGACGAAGCAACAAATGGACAAGATATTCGGAGACACGAAGGCTATAGCGGAATGGGAACCCCATGGATTTTTTTTACACATAGTTATCTTTCTTTGTACAAATTTTTCTTACTTTTATGACACCATCCTCTTACTAGGATGTCTATCTCCTTTGTACAAAACACTTATTCAAAGTAAATACAAAGATATCTCTTTCAAAGTACAGAAAACTATTTGCCTTTTTCTTTACACTTGTGTTTTTATTTGCAAAAACGTCCAATGATTCATTGATGAACATATGCATTTGAATATAATTACTGTTTACAAATAAGCAAAGTGGAAAAGAATAATTACTGACAGGTTGAAATGATAGGAAAACGTATTTAGGCTATTCCATAAGCAATCCCTACAATATATCATCTAGATCCCCAGTGGAACTAAAATTTCAAACCCTTAATCCCCATCAGAGTTAAAACTTCAAACTCTCAATCCCCAGCGGAGCCAAAACTTCTAACCATCTATCCCCGGCGGAAACCTTTCAGTTTCTTCAAATTCCCCAACAAGTTATCTTGAAGCTTGGAAATCAACCAGATAACAGTTAACTTTTGTCTCTCCCCAACCTAGGATAACTTCCCAGTAGAGTGGAAGACAACCCAAACTCCTGAACTTACTCCCCAACAGTAAGCCTTCTTCCCCACAGAGTTTTTATTCTTAATTCCCCAGTGAAGTCGCCAAAGTTTTTATTACTCCCCAACAGAATGAAGATTCTCATTATTAATTCCCCGCAGAAGTCATCAGAGTTTTCTTTATTCCCCAGTAGAATAAAGATTCCCATTGAGTAACCCCCAATAGAAGTCATCAAAGTTCTCTGGATTTCCCAAGAAAATTTCTCAAGCAGTTTGGCATTACTCTCACAACAGAATTTTTGTCAATACTCCAACTTCAAGACATGAAGGATCCTCATATCCCCACAGAAGTTGTCAAGGATTTTTAATCCCCAACAGTCACCCAGGATTTCTTATCCTCAGCAGTCAAGGATTTATTTTCCCCGACAGCAGTCAAGGATTTATTTTCCCTGGCTGCAGTCTAGGGTTTTATTATCCCCAGCTGTCAAAGATTTATTTTCCTCAAGCAATACAACAAATCAGCTTACATGCACATACATCCATATGTCATAAACACTGATAAAACACATATATTGCATCATACATTTCATGCAACATAACTTTGTGTTTTAGCTAACATTTTACCCTTTTCAGGATAAGATTAACAGCCACCGTTTAACAATATACAATCATGATACAATACAGATACACTCCAGACACGGAAGTCATTCTGTCACTTATTCAGATTCTCACAGTTCAGATACACTCCAGACCCGAAAGTCATTATGTCACTTATTCAGATTCTCACAGTACGGATACACTCCAGACACGAAAGTCATTCTGTTGCTCATTCAGACTCAGATCTCAGATACAATTTAGATACGCTCCAGACGCGGATGCTATTCTATTACTCATTCAGATTTAAACTTCAGATACAGTCCAGATACGCTCTAGACGCGGTTGCCATTCTGTCACTTATTTTGATTTTCCCCAATTTAGATACACTCCAGACACAGAATTCACTCTATCACTCATCCAGATTCAGACTTCAGATACAGCCCAGATATGCTCCAGACACGGTTGCCATTCTCACTCAGTCCGATTCTCCCCAGCTCAGAGACGCTCTAGACACGGATGCTATTCTATTGCTCATTCAGATTCCAACTACCAGATATAGTGCAGAGACGCTCCAGACACGGATGTTATTCTGTTTCTCATTACAAGTCTCTAGATACAGTTCAGATACGTTCCAGACGCGGATACCATTCTGATACTTATTCTTCTGACTTACAACTTACAACTCATCAAACATTCTTGGATGGCATCTCTAATCCCATCTCCAACAAGATTCTATCACATCTCCAAATGTCATCTTTAAGTCCATTTCCTCAACTACACTTTGACGAGTGCAAATTTACGGGCACTCTAGTTTACAATCATCTTTTACCTTCGAGTCACGAACGACAAAGCTCGCCAATCTAACTCTCCAGGTTCAAGAAGATTGAACAGGGGAAGCTGTTGCACCCCAAAATTTTCCCTCTCACTTATCAAGATTTTTCTCCCAAGACTTCTTGGACTCAAGACAGGATTAGGGTTTGGTCAGCTCAAGATAGCTCATCTTGCACTGATACCCCAAAATTAGGGTTTGAGTTTGCACAAGGATTTTTGGACCATCAATGCTTCATGTGACTTTCATACACCATCTTGGACCACTAAGATTGCTCATGACAAGTTTCAAGCCTTGAATCACATTTTTGCTAAGTTAATTGGACAGTTGACCTAAAAATCAGCTGAATTGGGGAAAAAGTCAACCATGGCCAATGTACAGTCAAACTTCATAATTTTTTATCCACAACAACATTTTATACTCATATGAACCATTTGATCAAGTTTGTATCACAACTCCTCAAGAAATTTGATCAAATCATCAAAAGGGCAAAATGGTCAAAATTAGGGTTTTGACTGAGAAAGGGCAATTTCTGATTTTTTACCTAGCCAATGACCAATTGGGTTCAAAAATGATTTCAAGGGTTCAATGGCATCATATTGACCTAATTACATGGTTCAAAAGATCTCAAGTTCATAGGATTGACAGATGAATTTTGCAGTCAACTGATCAAAAGTCAACTGTGCACTGAAAAGTCAAACTTTGACTTTTGGTCAAAATCAAGTGCCAAGGGTCATTATTCATCAAGTTATGTCAAAATATGAAACTTGTTGACCAAGAAAACCAAAATTGCAAATTAGGGTTTTAATTTGAAAAATTTTCATAACTTAGAAAATTTCTAAGTATAGAAATTTTCTTATTTTTTCCCAACTTTTCACCACTTTTTCACCATGATGAAATTGGATTCAAAGAAAACTTCCAACATGAAAGTTGTAGTCTTACATGAAATATACAACTTTGATTCACAAAGTTTTCCAAAAAGATGCTTGGATCTCAAGATATGAATTTATGAATAGGGGTCCATGAACTAAATAACTTAGTGAAATTTTGCCCTACTTTAGGCAGGTTTTTGACCTAACTTCATGACAACTTTTCACCTAGTTCCAAGAAGTATATAAAGTTGCATTTCAAAGATGGATTGTAGAGAATGTTGCAATCTTTCCAAAATGTCCAAGAACTCTCCAAGATCATTTGTGTTTAGGGAGAATTGAAGAAGAGAAAATAGCATTTTGTCACTTTTGTTCAAGCCATTTTCACAATGCATCAAGTTGAAAATCTGATCAAGCATGTTTATACCTTGAATTACAGGTCCTAAACTCCTTCTACACTTCATAATTAAATGCTAACTCAATGGATAATGGCTTTATTTTGACCTTTAGAGCATTGTACAAGAAATAAATCCATAAATGGCATAAAGGGCACATTGCCATTTTCATAAAGCAAACTTTTTGAAACTTTGATATCCTTGAGCCTTGGACCTGTTCTTTTGTCACAAGCAATGTCCACAGAAATTAGGCAAAGCATACCAACCCTCTGCATCTAGCAAGCAAACAAGGACAAGCATGTTGGCATAAGTCTTGTCACTTTTCTTCAAAAGCAAGAAAAGTGGCAAAAGCGAAGAGAACTTGTACATTTGATAAAGGGTGGACTTGACCTCATTAAAAACAACTTCACAAACTTATCTCAAGCTAGAACAGGAATTGATAGGATCTGAAACTCACCAAAACTCAAAAAACACAAATTTCTGCCCAAACAGGGCAGCTTCTGCAAAATCCTAGCCAAGTCATATTTTGCTCGTGCGTTTTGCCTCTTGCCACTTGAAACACTTCATCCACATCATATCCAAACAATCCAAGCCCTTGTCCTGTTGTTGTAACCTCTATTTCAGACATCACCATTTTCAAACTTGAAGGTTGCGGGTTGACTCGTGCAGGAAGTTTCAGCCATCCACAAGGCCAACTAAGCATTGGAAAAGCTTGAGGTAACTTTAAGGAAGCTCACACGACCCTCAGGCCTCACTCAAAGTCCCCACATTGCCATAGCCAAATCCATCTGAAGGAGGTATTTTTCAAAACTTTATCTCTCTATTTAGGCATCCTCAAGCCACGATTTGTGAAGCAAAAATGTAGTCTTTAACTTGGTGAAGCTGTACATATGCATATTTGTCATTTATATTAACTGTGCCATGAGAATTTGAAGCTTGAATTAGGGCCACTGAAAAATGTTCATGGAAAAATTAGGTCAGGAATTAGGGCCACTGAAATTCTCCCTGATCTTTTAGAGTTAGTTTACAAATCTTATATCATTGGAATCGTGATCAAAAATGCTACATGTTTCATGTTACAAGTTTTTGTTTTTGTGCAAAGAATAGAGAGTTGCAGGTTTGAAAAAAACGCGCGCAGGGAAGAAGCCAAGGACAGGGACGAAGCTGATGATCTGGGCTTTTTGCAACTTTGGCCTTTTTGTTTCTACTTTTTGCACCCCCTGCATTACTTTTGCACCCCCTTTGCATATTTTGTATATTTTTCATATTTTCCTTTTATTTTTATGTTTATTGATTTTAATAATTTTTTCTGAATATTAAAAATCACAAAAATAATTTTCTTAATTTTTTGCAATTTTATTTTATTTTAATTATTTTTTCCACATATAAAATAGTTTTATTTTAATAAATAGAACTTATTTTCTTATTTATTTATAAATACATTTAATAAAAATACTATACATTTTTATTTTGTTATTTTTCATATAAAATATTATTTTCATACATATTTTAATTTTTAATATTTGTTAATAATATTATTTATTATTTCTTGTACAAAAATGGACAAAATAAAATCAATATAGAATATATATTTTCTTTTAAATAAAAAAAACTAGGGTTTCCCCTTTCAAAAATAACCATATTATTTTTTATTTTTTTTAGGACTTAAATAATCTTATTTTCTCATACATAAAACAATTACAAAACATTTTGCATAAATACATTTTATTTGCATATTTAAATAATTGTGTATTTATTTATTGTACAATAATTCAATTGGGTTGTAATAGTATTTTAGGGTTTTATTTTATGCAAATATCCCCATTCAAAAACTTGTATCCCCCCTCCCATAATAATTGTTGTAATAGCTTAGATTTATTTTACGCAATTTATCGCATTATACCATGTTTAGTAAAACTAGGGTTTGCATGATAAGACAAAAATCAAACAAATAGACATGACCTAATTCAAGACAAAAAAAAGCATGTAATATGACACACATTGCACACAAGCACCCTTAGGGTTTCACCAACTTGGTTGCCTAACGGAAACTGGCCATGGTATGCATGCAAAGTATCTTGGCAAAACAAAACAAAACAAAAGATCATAGTCCCTCGACGATGCTATTCAAAAGGTTGCCTAAAACAAAATGATCTTGGTCCCTCAAAATGCTAAAGATACTTGGCACCATTGCTATCATGGTCATACGATGACCCACGCCCGTCCCGTTTAACATCCAAAGATAGGGTTGCCTACCAAATCAATGGTAGGTCAACAACATCAAAGGAATGGAAAATGCATAAGAAAGACAATTGAGTAGGTAGATAGTTCTAAGTTACTTGCTCCAATTCAAAACATATCCTTGCTATTTTCAAAAATAAACACACACATTTCAAAAACATTTTCCAAACACCTTCCAAAACATTGAAACATTTTTCAAAAGACAAACATCTTTGTATACATTCTTACGAACGATAATCATTACAAAGATTGCCTAAACGAATGGCCTCTTTTCAAAATACTTTCAAAACCACACAAAGCACCATTTCAAAAGAAAAGCAAGTGATCTAAACAAGTAACTAAGAGCCCATGGAAAACCATGGATGAAAAGGGTGCTAGCACCTTCCATTTTCATAATCTACCTCCCGAACTCAAGAAAACATCTCAAAGGTCTTTCCTGTGCTTTTTTACCTTTCCTTTTGGATAAAATAAAAGTCGGTGGCGACTTTTGCTAAACCGCAACATTTGCAAACACAAACGCAAAACCTCAAGTCAGTTCTCCCACCGCATCACACCAAGCAACATTGTGGTTAGGGCCTTTGACGGGTGCAAGAGGATGGTACATGAAGAGGTGGATATTCCAATTAAGGTTGGTTCTCAGATTTTCGCGTCAACATTCTATGTGATGGACATTCAACCATCTTATTCTTGTTTGCTGGGTCACCCGTGGATCCATAAAGCTGGGGCAGTCCCTTCTACGCTCCACCAGATGCTGAAATACCCAGTAAAGGGGAAAATTGTTACAGTACGAGGAGAAGAGGAGTACATGGTAAGCCACCTCAACTCTTTCCGGTATATGGAGATGGACGGGGAGTTCATTGAAACCCCGTGTCAACATTTTTAAGAAGTCCCCCAGACTCTGGCGTCGACTGAAATTGTCGTTGAAGATCCTCCAATGAAGATGGCTTCCCTCAAGGATGCCAGGGCTGTTATTAAGAAAGGTGGGTGTGCGAATTGGGGTCAACTACCTGACTTTGCACACAAGACTGACAAGTTTGGTTTGGGTTTTACTGCAGAAGCTCAAAGGGCTGTTCGGCGTGCGCGGATTGGAAGACCTCCCCTGCGTATCACAAATCCTGAAGTGAATGCGATTGAAGACGATGATGAAGAGTCCGAGTTTGACAGCTGGATTTACCCGACTACCGACGGCGGACTAAGCAATTGGACGGAAAAGGACTTCGTGCCAATTTCTTTTATTACACAGTAATAGACTTTTGTTTGGATTTGTAACAGACAATTTTAAACTTTACGGCCCGGTGCCTTACCCGAGACACCGTGGCTTTGTTTGAGGGCTTATTATGTGTCATTTCCATATATCATTAATAAAAGCATTGGACGTTTTCTTGCATTACAAATTTTGCGCTCCTTGTTTTTCTTTTCTATCTTGCAAAACAACTATTTTACACACACTCACATATACAGGTCTACATCCACTCTGGATCCCACTGATAACAACTTTGCTACTGCCGATTATGACTTCGAAAGTCCGATCAACCAAGCCGAGGACGAAGGTGAGGATGATTGCGAAGTTCCTGGTGAACTTGCTAGATTGTTACTTCAGGAAGAGAGGGCCATATAGCCGCATGAAGAGCCAGTGGAAATAGTGAATCTGGGTACAGAAGAAGACAAGAAAGAGGTCAAGATCGGTGCAAATTTGGAGCCTAGTGTTAAGCAACGGTTGATTCAGATGCTGCATGACTATGTTGAGATCTTTGCCTGGTCTTATAAAGATATGCCTGGGTTGGATACCGATATTGTGGTTCACCGCTTACCAACTAAGGAAGACTGTCCTCCAGTGAAGCAGAAGGTTCGCCGAATACGCCCAGAGATGTCTGAGAAAATCAAGGCTGAAGTTATGAAACAGTTTGATGCCGGTTTTCTAGCAGTTACTTCTTACCCACAGTGGGTGGCCAACGTGGTTCCAGTGCCGAATAAAGATGGTAAGGTACATATGTGTGTTGACTATAGGGATCTGAACAGGGCAAGCCCCAAGGATGATTTCCCTCTGCCTCATATCGACATTCTGGTTGACAACACCGCACAACATAAGGTCTTCTCCTTTATGGATGGTTTCTCCGGTTATAATCAGATTAAGATGGCTCCCGAGGATATGGAGAAGACAACCTTTGTTACTCAATGGGGTACCTTTTGCTACAAGGTCATGCCTTTCGGATTGAAGAATGCTGGGGCAACGTATCAGCGTGCCATGGTCGCTTTGTTCCATGACATGATCCATCATGAGATTGAGGTATACGTCGACAACATGATTGCCCAGACTGAAGAGGAACATCTTGACCATCTTCAGAAGCTATTTGACAGGTTGAAGTTGTACAGGCTGAGGTTAAACCCGAACAAGTGCACCTTCGGAGTGAGGTCTGGTAAGCTGTTGGGTTTCGTCGTAAGTGATAAAGGTATTCAAGTGGATCGGCAAAGTTGAAGGCTATACAAGAAATGCCAGCTCCCCGAACAGAAAAAGAAGTCAGAGGATTTCTGAGACGTTTGAACTATATTGACCGATTCATCTCACACCTGACTGCTACTTGTGAGCCAATCTTCAAGTTACTGAAGAAAGATCAAGTGGTAAAATGGAACAATGAATGTCAGGCCGCTTTCGAAAGGATCAAAGAATATCTCCAAGAACCACCTACTCTGATGCCTCCAGTTGAAGGGAGACCTTTGATCTTATACTTAACAGTACTCGATAATTCGATGGGGTGCGTGCTGGGGCAGCATGACGAGTCTGGCCGAAAAGAGCATGCTACTTATTACCTTAGCAAAAAGTTTATCGACTGCGAGACTCGACAATCGTTGCTTGAGAAAACTTGTTGAGCTTTGGCATGGGCTGCTCGCCGGCTGAGACAGTATATGCTGACTCACACTACTCTATTGATATCAAAGATGGATCCAATCAAGTATATCTTCGAGAAGCCTGCCTTATCCGGAAGAATAACAAGATGGCAGATGATCTTGACTGAGTATGACATCCAATACACTACTCAAAAAGAAATCAAGGGAAGTGTGTTGGCAGATCATTTGGCACATCAGGCAGTAGACGATTACCAGGCTATGAACTTTGAGTTCCCAGATGAGAACATCATGTTGGTAACTGACTGTGAAACACCTGGACCGGATGAAGGACCTGAGAAGGGATACCGATGGTCTATGTACTTTGGCGGAGCTTCAAACGCTTTTGGTAATGGCATTGGCACCATAATCATATCTCCTGAAGGCTCTCATACTTCGTTCACCGCCCGACTATGTTTCAACTGCACCAACAACATGGCGAAGTATGAAGCGTGCATCATTGGTCTTCGAGCAGCAATTGACCTAAGGATTAAGTTCTTAAGTGTACTCAGAGATTCCGCTCTCGTGATCAGTCAGATCAAGGGCGAGTGGGATACGAAGCACCAAAATTTTATTCCTTACAAGGAGTATGTGTTGACGTTGCTTCCGCACTTCGAGGAGATAACCTTTGAACACTTCCCTAGAGAGGAGAATCAATTGGCGGACGCGTTAACTACGATGTCTTCTATGTTCAAGGTCAGATGGGACAATGAGGCTCCCCAGATTACCATCGAGAGGTTAGACGAACCGGCACATTGCTGTGACGTTGAGACTGAAGAGGTAACAAATAAACCCTGGTTTCATGATGTAAAGAGGTATCTTGAAGCTCAGGAGTATCCCGAGGGTGCATCTGTTAATGATAGGAAGTTTTTGAGGAGGTTCACGGCGAAGTTCTTCATCAGTAATGGCATCCTTTATAAATGTAACCATGACTCAACCTTATTGCGATATATGGATAAGAACGAGGCAGAAAGGATTATGGTAGAGTTACATGAAGGTGCTTTCGGAACTCATTCCAGTGGACATACCATGGCAAAGAAAATCCTTCGGGCAGGATATTATTGGTCCACTATAGAAGCCGACTGTTATCAGAATTCTCGGACCTGTCATAAGTGCCAAGTCTATGCTGATAAAGTGCACATACCTCCAGTACCTCTGAATGTTTTGACAGCTCCTTGGCCTTTTGCAATATGGGGGATCGACATGATCGGCGAGATCAGACCTACTGCATCCAACGGGCATCGTTTCATCCTGGTAGCTATTGATTACTTTACGAAGTGGGTTGAAGCAACTTCCTTTGCTACAGTAACCAAGAACGTCGTGGCACGGTTTATTCGACACAATCTGATTTGTCGATATGGTATACCAGAGAAGATCATTACAGATAATGGTACAAATCTCAATAATAAGATAATCACTGAGCTCTGCAAGCAGTTCAAAATACAGCATCACAACTCTTCTCCTTACCGGCCGAAGATGAATGGGGCTGTTGAAGCGGCTAATAAAAACATTAAGAAGATTGTGCAGAAGATGACGGTGACGTACAAAGATTGGCACGAGATGTTACCTTTTGCTCTTCATAGGTACCGTACCTCAGCACGGACGTCAACAGGGGAAACACCCTATTCCTTGGTATATGGTATGGAGGCAGTCTTGCCCATTGAAGTTCAGATACCCTCTCTTTGGATTATGAAGGACGCAGGTTTGAGCGAAGATGACTGGATTCAGACCCGGCTTGATCAGTTGAATTTAATCGACGAGAATATACTTGCTGCTATTTGTCATGGTCAGACGTATCAAAAGCGGATGATCAAGGCATTTAACAAAAAATTTAGATGACAAGAGTATCAAGTTAGGGATCTAGTGATCAAGCGCATCATCCTGCCACAAGGTGATCCCATGGGCAAATGGACCCCTACGTACGAAGGGCCATTTGTGGTTAAGAACATTTTCTCAGGAGGAGCTATGATTCTAACCACCATGGATGGTGAAGACCTTCCTCACCCCGTCAATGTAGACATAGTGAAAAAATACTACGCATAACCAAAGACCCGCTAGGTCGACTGGCCTAGGCAAAAATAAGGGCTTCCCGACGAACCAAAAGGGTTCGGGAAAAAATAAGGGATTAAAATAAAAAAAAACTGTACACCCAGCAAGTCGAAAACCTTAAAAGGCGGCTTGGGCAAAAAAAGGGTATCCCGGTGGAATGAAAACCCGAAAGGGCGGTCTAGGAAAAAATTAGGGATTAAAGCGTAACACTATGTCTCATTGAATCACCTTGCAACCAGACTTCGGTATCGACTACCAAGCTCAGACGACACCAAACAGTCTGATCCACCTTCAACCAAGTAGCAAAGTGATGAGTTGCTCGGAGACATAAAGGCAATAATAGAGTTGGAGCCCAGTGGGATTATTCACATAGTTGTTTTTCTTTGTTTTTCACACACTGTATAAACTCTATTGATCGGCGGTGTTCTCTTACTAGGGCGTCAGCCTCTTGTACAAAAACGCCTATTTACAGGCTAGCTTCAAAATTAATACAAGTCATTTTTACAAAGAAATTTCAAACTGTTTTCCTTTTTTTGTTTTGTTTTGCAAAGAACGTCCAATGTTCAGTTTTTGATATATTAATTTGACATTAATTGCTGCTCATAAAAATTTACATGCAAAACAAAAGACAATTACTTGTAATATCAGAAACAGGGGCAAACGAGAAATGTCCAAACCATACAGTTGCTCTGTCCACCAGGTATATGGATAGACCTAGCTGGAGGAAACGATTGATAGTACATTCATTCCCCGTAGAGTAAGAAGAAAGATTTGGTGTTAGCTCTCCCCAGCTGAGATTCGCAACTATGAATGAATCAGTAATATTCTCCCCAAGCAGAGCTTATCTACCAACAGTTGTGAAAATATATCCCCAGTGGAGCATAAAAAATATCCCTTGTGGAGTTTGAAGAATTGTCCCTAGTAGACTCTGGAAGATTATCCCCAGTAGAGTCTAAAAGATTATTCCCCGTGAAGTCGCAATTGGAAAATCATCCCCAGTGGAGTTCTTTCTTTTCACAAAACAAGAATTCAATCCCCAACAAGGTTCATTATCACCAGCAACGGTAATTCATCCCTAGCTGAATTTATCAGCGGAATCCTCCGGCAGAGCATCTACTCCCCACAGAGTCATCCTCTCGTCAGTTTATTCCCCAACGGAGTTATCCTCTCCTGCAGGTTTATTCTCACAAACATCTTCATCCACTATCTCTAGCGGAAATGAAGAATTCAATTCTTTTCTCTAGCAGCAATCCGGAATTTATTTTCCCCAGCTCAAAACACTACATTTCCATACATCATGACACATGCATATATGCATCATACAACACAATCTCATTTATTTTGAGAACATCATTGCTTGACACATATCATGCATTACATACAGCTAACCTTTACCTTTCAGGAAAGATACAATCAAATTCTCACAAAATTCAAGCTATGAAACTATTACCTCAGTTGAATTACGGACAAGCTCCTAAATCTCGACATAGATGTTTCCTCAGTTGAATTACGGACGAGCTCCTAAATCTCAGCAGAGATGTTTCCTCAGTTGAATTACGGTCGAGTTCCTAAATCTCAGCAGAGATGTTTCCTCAGTTGAATTACGGACGAGTTCCTAAATCTCGACAGAGATGTTTCCTCAGTTGAATTACGGACAAGCTCCTAAATCTCAGCAAAGATATTACCTCAGTTGAATTACATACGAGTTCCTAAATCTCGACAGAGATGTTTCCTCAGTTGAATTACGGACGAGTTCCTAAATCTCAACAGAGATGTTTCCTCAGTTGAATTACGAACGAGTTCCTAAATCTCGACAGAGATATTTCCTCAGTTGAATTACAGACGAGCTACTAAATCTCAACAATGATGTTACCTCAGTTGAATTACGGATGAGCTCCTAAATCTCAGCAGAGATGTTTCCTCAGTTGAATTACGGATGAGTTCCTAAATCTCAGCAGAGATGATTCCTCAGTTGAGTACGGACGATTGAAGTTCCTAAATATCAACAAAGACGACTCACCAGCAGAATAGCGGACAACCGAAGCTCCTAGAGTTCTACTTCTCTCAACAGAGATCAGACTTCCCCAGCAGAATCTTCCTCAATAACAAGTATACAAACTCTCGCTAAGGAATCTCTTATGCGATCGAGACTCCTCCAAATGGCATCTATAAGCTTATTCCCGGAATCACAAGACAATTACCACTTCATGCGAGTGCAAATTTCTGGGCACTCTAGTGTTCAATCCTCTTCCACCTTTGGATCACGAAAGGCACGAAAGCCAATATATATCCTCAGGTTTAAGAAGATTGAACAGGGGAAGCTGTTGTACCCAAAAATTTTCCCTCCCATATTTCTCAAAACATTTCAAGAAAGATCCCCAAGTTGCTCAAGGTAGTCCAAGGGTTGGCCAGACAAGCTCTCTCCTAAGACAGTCTACCCCAAATTAGAGTTTCATGTTGCATCAAGATACTTGATTTCAAGTGGTTCCAAATGCTCACCAATGTCCTAATATGTTCTCAATATCATCAATGCCAAGTTTCAAGCCTTGCAGAGGAAGTTTGCTCAGTCAATTGCTCAAAGGTCCAAAAATCGACTGTGCTAGGGCAAAAGTCAACTGTGACCTACATACAGTCAAACTTCAAGATTTTTGGTCAAAATCCTTATTTTGAAGTATATTTCATCATTTGATCAATGTTTTATCATGATTCATCAAGGACTGCTCATAATTCATCAAGACTCAAAAGTTGCTAAATTAGGGTTTTGTAGGAAAAGTCAACCCAACTTTGAACAAGCATAACTTTCTCATACTTTATGATAAATGACCCATACAAATCTCATTTTAAATAGGATGAAATTACCTACAATCCATCTTCAGCTCCCAAGTTCAAAATATGCACTCACAAGAAGTTATGAATTTGGACATTATAGGTCATTATGAAAAGTCAACAAAAACACCTTTTTTGTCAAAGCTTCATACATGAGCATGGAATATAAAAATGAGATGATACCAATAGGGTAGCTTATAGGACATCTCAAGATTTCTAAAAAGTCCAAGAACACCTCAAAAGAGTCAAAATTGAGGAAGTTATGCATTGTTGAAGTTGACCTTTTTTGCAAAATTGCCAAAAGTCAACTATCCTCAAAACTTCAAAATTTTCCAAATGGGCCCAATCTTTTTCACTTGTTTTGAGTTGGCAACATAGCCCACGTGCTCTAGCCTTTTCCACTTGTCCATATCTTATTTTTATTATTTATTTTGATTTTTATTTGAATTAATTCAATTTAAATCAAAATAAATCAAATAAAATCCAAAAACATTGAAACCAAGGATTTTGTGATTATTTCAGGTCTTAAATTACAGATTGCAAGCATTCAAATTCGTGCAAGGCATGTGTGCACAAAAAGATTGGAAATAAGCCAAATTTGGAAGGTTTTCAAAGTGAATCAAATCAAATATCAAAAGCATTGAAGAAGGAAGATTTGGATACAACTATCAACCCTAATGCATTGCTTGATACATAAGGAGGCGGGGCAGATCTAGAGACAGGTTAGAAACAGGCGCTAGAACAAGAACCAGATTTGAAAAAAAAAGGCAAAAAAGTGCGAGATCGAATTGATAGTTAGAGGCATCCTCAAGGCTTGTTATTTATCCCAATCGCTTCCTGGCACTCTCAGCAACCTAAAGCAATCAAGAACTAAGTCGTTCCAGTCCTAAATCGCACTGTAAGTCGTTCATAACTCTGCCCTGTTCTTGAATTCACATCTTGAAATTTATGCATTGTTAACCTGAATTAATGGCATATTCTTAATCTATAGAGCATTTGCAAGCTTCCTGCATTACTCAATTTCATTTATATGGTCTGTAACGAAATCCACCATTGTTAGGGTTTCAGACTTTGTTTTAGGGCTTTTGATTGCAGGGACAATTGGCCTTTGTAATTGGTACGGTTGTGATCAGGAGGATGAGACCAACACAACCATGGCATTGGGTGTTATTTCCATGGCCTGTAGAAGATTTTGAGAGCGTATAACCTGTAGCAACGTACATTTGTCTGTAGGTATAGGTGAACGAACTTTTAGCGATGGTGCAGGGAAGAAGACGCAAACGTGGCCAGCTTCCATTGGCTTATTTGAATTTGTGCGCAAAATTCCATTAATGTATTGTCTTCACATATTATATTATTTGTTTATCTTAATGTACAACAAAACAAAATAGTCTAGTGGTTGCCACGTGAGTGTTAAGGCATTCAGAGGCTGGAGGTCAGGGGTTCGATCCATGCCTCCAGCATTTGCTATTTTCACATTTTGTTTCAGGAGATTCAATGCATGCGCAGTAAAGAGATCCACCATAGGTCTTCATCATCAACGCGCCAGATGGACAGACGGCCAAATCTGGTGGCTACCACTGAAGGAGCGCCATAAGCCAAGTCAATGCATCATACTGGATTACACAAAGGTCAAACGGACTCCACAAATGGGCCCAGATTCTTGCTATGCACACCCCCAATTCAGGCCCATCTCTCATCTTTTATATTTTCTTTTATTTTATTTATTCATTTATTATTTATTTACTAACCATCAATTTAATTTTTTTTTTCTTTTTATCAAAAATCACCAAAAATAATTTTATGTCCAATTAAAATTAAAATTTTATTTTTTCAATAAATTAATTTATTTTTATTAGGTTTATTAATTTAGACAACTTTAATTTATTTTGAAAATAATTAAAATTAATTAGAATCAATAGGTTTTTATTACTAACTTCATTATTTTATTTCTTTCCAAAATTAACAAAAAAACAAAAAATATGTCATTTAATTATTTTTCATTAATTATTTAATAACTAATTAATTTAGCATTTAATTTAGAAAAACTTATTTCTTTTATAAAAACAACAAAAAAACAAATTTTTCTATTAATTAGGATAGAAGGGTCAAAACCCTAGTTTCGCATTCGACCTAATTTTCTCGCGCGTTTTTATTTTTATTTTGCCCAATTATTGTATCTGCTCCCGGTTTGTAATATTCCACACTTTAATTTATGCAAATATTTAACTGTTAGATGTTTGATAATAAGGTTTGCATGACAAGAATGTATGTCTAAGTTTAAAACAGTTAGATCACCCTAAATGTGCAAAGATAAAATAATCTGAAATTGAAACACTCGCACATGCGCACTCCTAGGGTACACTCCCACTTGGTTACCTTCGGTAAATAGTCATTGAGTATAGGTTGTTTTAGAGGTCGTCCTCTTGTCTAAAAGATCATAGTTGCCTCGGAAAGGTTGCCTCGGATACTGTTGCCTCGGATAAATGATCTAAGACATTAAGGTTACCACTAAGACGTCCTAACATTGCTTTAGTGACCGTACGTCCCTTTCGAATTGACCCTCAAAACTCCAACGATGGTGCTACCTACTCACTAATAGTGGGATAGCATTGTCTAAAGGAAACGAATACATAACGATTCTTTTTTCGAGTAGGTAGATTAGTTCTTAAGTACTTGCTCATTCCAAACAAATTGTTTTTTTCACTTACACTCTTTTACAAACAAAGTTTTCAAAAACACTTCATTACACTCTTGAAGACAGAAGCAAGAGTTAAATCGAAGTTAAAACAAAAACTTTTCAAAGCCCACAAACAAAAATAAAACAATTTCGAAAATGATGAGCAAGTACCTAAGAGCTCGTAGATAACTACGGATAGAAAGGGTGCTAATACCTTCCCTTTCTATAATCTACCCCCCGTACTCAGAAATATCTCGAAAAAATGAATTTTTCTATGATTTTTTCCTTTCCTTGTTGGATAAAATAAAAGTCGGTGGCCACTCTTGCTTACCGCGACATTTTGCAAACACAAACACAAAACGAAAACCAAAAAAATTTCCTTAACAAAATAGGGAAACCACGTCCTGGTTCTGGCCACCGTATCACATAAGGTATTGATTGTTTTGACATTTTTTCACTTGTTGCAAAACTCACATCTGTAAGGTTACTTCTTGCCCTTGCATCTTCTTTTAATTAATATCTTCACTAATTGGATGTGCATAATGCTTTTTTATATGGTGATTTGGATGATAAAGTGTACATGACTTTACCTAAAGGTATAACAGCCACTTATCCAAATCAAGTATGTAAACTTCTCAAATCAATCTACGGCTTAAAACAGTCCAGTAGAAAATGGTTTGAGAAGTTATCTACAATTCTAATCAAACATAATTTCAAGCAATGCTCATTTGATCATTCTTTCTTTATTCAACAATGTGATGATTCTTCTACATGCATTTTAATATATGTTGATGATCTTCTGATTGCAGGTAACAATATAAACATCATTAATAACACAAAATCCATTTTACATCATCATTTCCACATTAAGGATCTTGGCACATTGAAATATTTTTTAGGACTTAAAGTGGCAAGGAATCACTCTAGTATAAACATTTGTCAGAGAAAATACAATCTTGATGTGCTCTCCAACACTGGTTTACTTGGATGCAAACCAACTACTACTCCAATGGCTCGTGACACTCAACTGCAATCCACTGCAATCCACTGATGGCACTTCTTTACAAGATCCAACAAAGTATCACAGGCTGGTTGGACAACTAATTTAACTACTCAATACAAGACCAGATATTTCTTACTTTGTGCAACAACTCAGTCAACACATGAGAAGTTCCACTGACACACACTACAATTCTGCTCTCAAGGTTCTTCGTTACCTTAAAGCTTCTTCTGGACAAAGACTATACTTTTCCAGCAAGTCACCTTTATAACTCAAGGCATTCTCCAACTCCGATTGGGCCACTTGTCCTGAAATATGCAAATCCATCACTGGCTTCTGCATTCACCTTGGAAATTCTCTTATATCTTGGAAAAATCAAAAAAACAACCAATGGTTTCTAGAAGCTCTACTGAAGCGGAATACTAGTCCACAACTTCTACTATTAGTGAACTTCAATGTCTTACCAACATTCTCAAAGAAATCACGATCCCTTTCAAACAACTTGCACTCTTGTATTCTGATAATGCTTCTTCAAAACATATAGCTAGCAACTCTTCCTTTCATGAAAGAACCAAACACACATATTTAGATTGCCATTTAGTATGTGAAAAAATACAACAACAACTCTTTCATCTCCTTCCTATAACTTCTTCACAACAACTAGCTGATGTCTTTACTAAACCCTTAGATACAAAACCATTCCATTCCAATATAATTAAGCTTGGTCTTCACTCTATTTAACCCCAATCTTATGAGGGTATTAGATACATAATTAGTCTTTCTGTTTTGGACTCTATTTAGATTATTGGGCTTGGCTGTATTTTGTTATGATGGCCCATTATCTTTGTATATAGGCTAAGGCCTTTTTGGAATGATGAGCACATTACATTTTTCTGCACATATTTTGTCTTTCATTCTTTCCCGCCATGGCTCATCTTCACCTTCATCTTCTTTGTTTAATTGAGCCATGACTGTAATATTAGAAGTCTTAGGAATTAGTTCTTTATTTCACATAAATGAAGTTACAAGTTTGAAACTTCGTTGGGAATTACTACACTTAATCAACTAATGAGATATTTTTTTGTAAGTAGAGTCATGAGAAACAAAAACGTTAGTTGTCTTATATTCTCATTAATCTGGTATGATTTTAAGCTTTCTTCCCAAATCATCTAGAACAACACTACTTGATCCCTTAGAGACGTGGAATCAATTAGATTTTAGACTGGCTCTTGGGGTGGAGACCCCCTTATTGATATTTTGTATATTCCTATCCAAATTCAACCTTTACTTAATGCTAAGTTTAGGACTTCATAAACTTTGGCCCAATGTTGTATCCCTTATGAACTAATATCCCCTTTCCTAAGTTTGTTCATGGCCATACGACTTGTCATTGTCGCACTAAAAAGCAAGAAACAAATAACTTTTTGAAATCGTTCTTCATATGGTTATCTATCTTTTAAGTAGGTGTTTCTTTTTCCAATCTTCTCCTAGTCAGAATATACGATGCACAAATGAACATTTGGAATCTTATTCCTTCCTCAAAATTCTTGTTTGCATGATAAACTTCACACTCATGAGCACTTGAGAGAGATAGAGGGTGTCATATGTGCTCCATATTACACCATTTTTAATGAAAAAACCTTGATGTCTTCAAAAAGGCTATGTGATGTGCAATATATATTATGCTGATGCCCAACCTTACAATTTACTCATGGCTACATCTTTAATTAATGATATATAGATGAATCAGAAATTTCATTTGGAATGGTGATATTAATTAACAAAATAAAGTTGGTCATAATCGCATGGCATAAGTGTTGCTAGGACACATCAACGGGTGGCTTAGGCACAAGGTCCATCCCTTGCTTTAATGAATCCTTTAATCTCCTACATTGGTAGAAGTTAGAAAATACAATGTACCATTGGACTATAATTCTAAGATGAACAACTCTTTAAAATGGTGGTTACATCAAGAATCATACTACTCTTCAATATATAGTGGCCTAAAATGATATTTCTATGACTTTTAACAAAACACTTCTTGGCTTATTAGTAATGGTGAAAATTTTAATTTTTGGCTTGATAATTGGTGTGTCCAACCTTTGGTCCACTTTGAATTCCTTCATTCATAACTATAAGTTAGCGATACAAGAACTTATGACCATTATTTTCCCTCATATCACTAACTACATCAAAGATGTCACAATTGATAAGGTTGATTTCGAGGATGTTGGAACAAAGGATTAAAGAAAGATGAATATTGTGAAAAACAAGAAGAAGAAGAGAGAAGAAGAGAGAGAGATTGCTGAGTTAGTTAGTGTAACTAACTCTTGAAACTGAAACTGTTATTATTGTTACTGGAATATTTCAATTACAAAGTAATGTCCCTTTATACAGGCAACATGCCCAGGCCCAAATACAAGCTAAAGCCCAAATAAAAACTAACAAGAATTAACCAACTCACTGTTGGGGGAGATACTAGGAGCATTGATACACAGTGTAGGACTAGGCACCTTTGTGAGAGACATACCACTTATCCACCTAAAATAAGTTTTAGGTGGATAAGTGGTGTGTCTCTCACAAAGATGCCTAGTCCTACACTGTGTATCAATGCTCCTAGTATCTCCCCCCAACAGTGGTATCAGAGCCTTTGGTTCGAGAAAGAGACCGGAAGAGTGGGGGAGCATTGTGGACTCACACTTGAAGGGGAGTGTTGGAATAATATATCAAGTGTGAGTAAGTGGGGAAATAGTCCCACATTGGATAGGAATGTAGAGACTTAAGCATATATAAGTGGGAGAACTCACTCACCTATCACCTTAAGGTTTTAGGTGTATAAGTGTTGTGTCTCTTACAAAGGTTCCTAGTCCTACACTGTGTATCAATGCTCCTAGTATCTCCCCCCAACAGAGGATGTGAGAATTTGGTGTCCTGATAATAATGGTCACCTATCTCTCAAGAATGCTTACACTTGCAAAGACAATAACTCTCACGAATGTTTACACCTACAAAGCCAACAACTCTCAATTCAAGCACTTCGAAAAGTTATTTTGGAATGTATAGATCTCTCCTTCTAGCTCTCTATTAATTTGGAAGCTTAATTCATGACAAATTTCCTACTTGTGACAAGTTAATTCGCATGAGTAATTTAGATAGCTTTTGTTTGTAGTCTTTCCCACAACACTGTTGAGTTTATTGACCACTTTTTTTTTAATTGTCATTATACTTAGAATGTTTGGAGATGACTCTCTAACCAAGTTAATGTGATATATATCATCTCTAATGTTGAAGTACTTTTGAGAAACTCTAAGGAAGACTTGTTCACCCTAATGAAAAGTTGTTCTTCTATTTTGATTCATCAACATTGTGAATGGCATATGATCAGTTAGAAATCAAGCCAAGTTTAGAAATATAAACATCTATTGGGTATCTACTATTGCTTTCATTAGATCTCAATAAGTCTCTCTTTCTTGTAATACTACGTCTAAAATATCTAATGCCTCTATTAAGTATTCCATTTTCAAAGTTTCAAGGTTAATAATCACTCTCTAAGTCTCACATGGTCAAAGAAATCCTTTGACACCCTCCTTCCTTGGTTTTGATTAAAGGGAACACTGATGGGGGCCTCAATTGGAACCCCTAAACATGGTTACTTGTAGGGGTATTTTCAAGGACCTTTTTCTCCAATCATTTTGGTAGTTTTCTTGCAATCTAGGCTCTAAAAGTGCTTTCTATGTTAAGACCATGAGAGCCATTTTTGCTTGGGAATATGTCAACTAAAAATATTGGCCTAAGTTCTACTTAGAATATAATTTTAAGACACTCCTTACATTTCTTTTTTAACTGTCACTTTTAAAATAAATTTATGTTTCTTTTTAATTGTTGTTTTCAAAGTTCAAGATAGTAATGATTATAGTTTTGTCAAAATTACCCCTAACTATTTATTATGGAGAGAGAAAAGGTATATCGAAATAATTAAAATTAAGGGGTATTATAAGCAAAAGAAAAGTCATAATTTGAAAAGTAACAAAAATTATTGTTGGAAATCCAGAAAAACCTATGGAGAATTTCTATCAATCTTGATGAACAAGATTATTATCACTACACAATAACAATGAAAAGAAAATAAAAATAAAGAAGAAAAGAGATTAGAGTTTCTGCAGAGTTTCTCTCTGCCCACAAACTGTGGAATTTCTTTATTCACTTGCATTGCAAATTCTGTGAATACATGTTATGAGTTGTTACAAAATATGAGTTACTCCCTCTATTTATAATTGAGCTAGCTTTCTGATAACGATAAATCGTATCATATAATTGCTACGTTTTTAATCCATTTTCATACTGCATTAATCCATTTAACTCCCGATTATTCCGAGTTTTTATGTCTTTTCACAGGTACAACATGTTTCAAGTCAATTTAGTGAAAAAGATCATAGGAAGAAAGTTAACATGAAAATCAGAAGAAAAGGAACAAATTTGCAAAATTCTATAGATTTTGATGTTGTGACGACCGTCACACCTCCGTTATGAACGCAACGCGCCCACATCCTGAAGAACGCTCGTTACACATCATTGACGAACGTAACACGCTATTTAAGCGCATTATGACCGTTACCTCCTCCTGACGACTGTCACATGCGTAATTCAGTGTCATGCAAAATAGAAGACGTGGGCAACGTAATGGATGGTTTTCTTCTCCTACAATTCCTCAACTTAACAACTATCAATCCGAGTCTTCCTCCACTCAAGCAGTTCCTAAATTCTCTTAACTGCAAAAAAATCCTCTTCTATAAATAGGAGGCATTTTAATGGAACAGGGGCGGAGATTTGTTTACAGAGCCAAACTTTTGCCTCTCTGCATTATTTTATTTTATTTGCTTTTGAACCAATATACCCACTATAACATTCAGTTTCTAGATTTAGTTTCCAAAAGTGTTAATTCTTCATCTAAGGATTAACATGGTCATATATTTCAATTAATCACAAGGATATTGTACGCACTCAAGATTACCACAACAACATATTTACAGGTTTTTATGCAATTGGTTTTTATTATTCTTATGCTATGTTAGTTGTTTTTATGAATTGTATTTTACGTTGCAAGGTTACCAAATATATTATGTCTGGCTAATTTCATTTGTACTGGTATGTGACTCTTAAGCATCGAAGGAATTCGGTGATAACTTGGCTAAAAACTTTTATAAATAATTTCTGGTTTCCAATTTCCATATTTAATTTAACTACCCTTGTCACGAGAGTGAAAGGATATTTAACATAATTTTGCCACGAGAGTGGGAAATTAATTAAGGCAAGAACCTGCATGGGAGAGTTGGGGTTCGACCCAGATAGTGGTAACAAAACATTAATTTTTAAATACACGAGAGTGTTTTAACAAATTAATTAAACTCAAGTTGTTTTCAAAAAGTGTTATTAAATTTAAAGTGCATCCACTAGGTTTGTAGCATAACTTATTTCATGAACACGAGAGTGTATGTCTCAGGTTTTTAAATAATTCATTTTTATCGAAATACTTTATATGCCAAGTGATTCACCGAGTTCCCGAAGTCCGACTATCACATACCAGTATAGCTATTACTATTGTTTTTAATTAAACTCTTTTTCCCCCAAAACCAAATATTCATTAGCCTTAGCTTTACAAAGTAACGATAGATAACGGTAGGTTGACATTGGTCTTTGTGGTTCGACAATATTTTATATTACTTTGATATTTTCGTGCACTTGCGGAATTTACCCATCACTTTCTCCATAAGTCAAAGCCCAAAACTATAAAAGTCCAAAATACTTATTTTAGATCTAAGTCAAAATCCTGTGTGAAGCAACCTTCTTAGACACTTCGACATACGCTACTCGACAAATAATTCGACACACACACTTAGGTTATTTTGACAGACCTTATGTCGAGAAACATGCTACTTTCGACACAAGGGATTGTACTTTCAACACACCACCTAATTATTTGTGTTTAAGCTATCTACATCCATCATAGCTTGTAGTCTTATAATTACTTCGACCCGCACACCCTTCGTCATAATGTTTGCAATCTGATTCTCAGTTCTGTAGTGTTCTGATCAATGGTTTTTACACTTTTATTCACCGTTAATTCTAGTTAATTTTGTCATTATTTTTAAGCGCTTTATTTTCCTTTTTTGCATTTTATGCTTTGGTTGTGTCTCTTTAATGTTTTTAGGTTCAGGTATGCATTCAAGAAGAATCAAAGCAAAAACAAAGAAAAATCACAAGAATTCAGAAAAGTTTTCTGCACACTGCAGGAGGTCTGACACGGTCGCCAGTGTCAGTTGACACTGGCCGTGTCAGTTGACACTGGCCGTGTCAGGCAAGCAACAAAGGAAATCCATAAATTAGAGGTGTGACACGAGCGCCCGTGTCAGCTGACACTGCCCGTGTCAGGATGCCCAGGACCAAAAATCAGCATTTTAAATTACAGAAGAGCAACACGGCCCCCATGTTGGCTGACATGACCCGTGTCACCATGTGACGCTGAGTTTCTAATTTTTTTATATTTTATCCATGGGTTGAGTTGTGGGGGTGTTTTGGGTATTTTCAACTGATCTGAGTAAATGTTTGCTATTTAGATGAGTTTTGAAGAGGTATTAGGGGAATTTTTGGCAAGTGAAGAATTACACGAGAGAAGATTGGAGAAGACAAGGGTTTTGGTAGGAAGGTGATTTTCATGAACGAAAGAGATTGAAGATCATATTTCTCCCCAACACTTGTAATATCTACAATTTATCTTTTGTTTTCTTTGAACAGTACGGATAACTAAACCCCCCAATACTAGGGGTGTTCCTGATTTGAATCTGTAATGACTTTGAGTTTCCTGTTGCAATGAAAAGTTGTTTTTCATAAGTAATTTATCTCTTGATGTTCTTAACACTTTTTATTTTGGACAAATTGAAATTGATGTATGATTATCGATTAGGTTGGACTTCCGTTGGTAATGCTTTCATGAAAATATTTTATAGTAGATATCATCTAGGACTAGGGATATCCTATAGTAACCAGATTATTCTTAATTTAATGCTTCTTAATTTCATCAGTGTGTTTCTATGGACATAAAGCTTAAGATGAATGATTAAAGGTTTTCTCACTAAGGACTTAGGAGCAAACACCCTTAAGAACCGATAATTGATTGTGTAAAATAAGTTGTTGCAATATTAATTCAGAGTTATTACATGGATAATTCACACACCTTCTCTAGCTGTTACTCATATTTGTTAAAACCACTTAGTCAATTTTCTCACTTTATTATTAATTATTATTATCTACTCATAATTCAAACCAAAAACACTAGTTTTTATTTAATTGAATGATAATTCGAACTCAATATTTACATGCAATCCTTGAGATCGACATTCAGGGAATTTCCTTATTATTACTACAGAGGCAAAATAGTACACTTGCTATTTTTCCGATCATGTTCCAAATTCATCTTCCCATCTTCTACCTGCTCTCAAAGATAATGGAACCTCATCTCGATGTGCTTGCTTCTGCCATGTGCTATCAGATTCTTCACCAGATTGATAGCTAACATGTTATCGTCTTCATGGTAATTGCTCCATGATCTTTCTCTGTGATTTCTTTGACCAAGTTCACCATCCATGTTGCTTTACATGTACAAAGAGAAGCAACTATGTACTCTTCTTCACATGATGATAGTGCCACTACTGGTTCCTTTCTTAAACTCTAAGCAACTGGTGTACCACCTAGCATAAACACATATCCTACTGGGTATTTTTGATCCTCAACATCACTACACCAACTTGAATCAGTGCAATCCACTAACTTTCATTATTTTCCTTTATCAACTGAAGGAAATAAAATTCCATAGTTAAGAGTTCCTTTTAGATACCTCAATATCTTCTTTGTCACTTCTAGGTGTGATACATTTGGCTTCTACATGAATCTACTTACCGTACCTACATTGTATTCTAAGTCAGGCCTTGTGGGACAAAGGTATCTTAATGATCCAATAAATCTTATGTATTAGGTTTGGTCAAGATTATCTTCATTTGCATCTTTTGACAGTTGCAACCTTGGTTCAGCATGTGTTGAAGTCGAGTTGCATTCTTCCATCTCAAATCTCATGAGAGTTTCTCCTGCATATCTTCTTTGATGCATCATCAAACCTCTACTATTATTATAGAATTTGATTCCAAGGAAATATGAAATGTCACCCATATCTGACATTTTGAATTACTTTTTGAGATCACCTTTGAAGTCTTTGATCTCCTTCTTGCAGCTACCTGTTATTAACAAGTCATCGACATAGAGACATAGTATAAGCAATTCACCACTACTTATTCTTACATATACTCCATGTTCGATTTTGCACTTAACAAATTCCTTCTCCCTTAGAAAACCATCTATTATCTTATTCCAAGCTCTCGGAGCTTGTTTCAATCCATACAGGGATTCATGCACCCTATACCTCTTTCTCTCTTCTCCATGCTTCACAAACCCAACTAGTTGTGTAACATAATTTTTTTCATCTAAGGGTCCATTCAGGAATGCACACTTCACGCTCATATAACATATGTGCCAACTGTTCATTTAAGCTAGACCAATATCCAACCTAATTATTTTGATTCTATCCACAGGTGCAAAGACTTCATCAAAGTTGATTCGTTCCTTTTGAAGAAATCCTTTCGCCACAAGTATTGCCTTGTGTCAAGTTACTTCCTCTTTGGGGTTCAACTTCACCTTGTATACCCACTTCATATCGATTTCCTTTTTTCCTTGAGGAAATTCGACAAGTGACCAGGTGTTGTTGTTTTCAATGGACTTCACTTCTTCATTCATTTATTTCACCCATTTCAAATCCTTCAATACTTTAGCTACATTGACTGGTTTGACATTTGCATAAATAGAATAATGTACTAGCTCACCTTCATCATAGACTACATCATCTGATGTGATCACACATTCTTACAACCATGCAGGCATGTGTCTTATTCTTTGAGGTCTGATTGTACCTGGTTGATGTTTATCTTCTTCTTGTTGAACTTCTCTTTTGACTTGAATTTCTGGTTCTTCAAGTAAGATTCTCAATAAATTGTTCTTGACATTTTCATTACAATCCTATTCTTTAAGCTCATCTATGATCACGTCCCCGCTGATCACAATCAACTTGTTCACTGGGTCGAACAACTTGTAACCTCTTACCGAATGATATCCTACTAGGATCATCTCACTCGACTTGTCATCAAATTTTCTTCTCAACTGATATGGCACATGTCTATGTGCTATAGATCCAAACTCTTTCAGATAACTCAAGCTAGGTTTAACACCAGACCAATATTCTTCTGGCATAATTCCTTCTAACTTCTTTCGGACATCTGTTTAATATATATGTTGGAGTCGACACGACTTTACCCCAAAACTCTTTAGGTAAATGCTTACCTTTTAACATACTTCTCACCATATTCATGATGGTTTGATTCTTCCTTTCTGAAGTTCCATTCTGCTGTGGAGTGTATGGTGGCACCACCTCATGCACAATCCCCTATTTCTAACATAACATTGTCGCGTCTGGTATTTTTATCGAAGCGCGAAGGAGGCGAAAGACTGAAGAGTCACCATCATTGTTATTTATCCTAAGAGATGGAAAGGAAACCCTGAGTAAACCTGAGGGAAAGAAAGGAGCATGGTCATCACGACCAAGAGAAAAAGGGTAAGGAAGTCGGTTACGTGAGGGGAAGGTATTAGCACCCCTCACGCCTGTGGTACTCCATATGATCCACTTAGGTTTGTTATAATCTAAGGGTGTGTCTAATCTATGTCTAAAGCTTACTGCTAAAAGGGAATGAATGGATGTAAGGTATTATGTACAAAAAGAAAAGGTTTTGTTAGTCGTGCCTGCCTCAGTTGCGAACCTTCATGCCTACTTACGACCGACCGTGCAATGGGGATCAAAGCACTCATAGTTCACCTAAGAAGTTTTGGTGAATTGTATGTTTTTTATGAACGATGCTAGCGAAGCATGTCCTTTTTTGAAAAGGTTTTAAAATAAAAAAGTTCGAAGACAAAAATGTTTGTATTGGTTGGTGTTTTTTACCTTGAAAAAGGGTTTTGCATTTTTAGAGTATTTTAAGAATTTTACAAAGAAAGTATTTTTTGTTTTAGTCATGCAAAAAGGGAAGTGAAAAGTCTAAAGGAGACTAGCCTAGTGCTATCTCTATTGTTATCATACAATGATGGTCCTAAAGTTTGGATTAACAAAGGGAGAATCTACCTAGTGTTGGCATACATAGATTCAAGCCTAAGGTCTAATTAGTTCAAACTTGAAAGAGAGTGAACTAACAATCCTAGGGGAAGCATGTGATCATGTAATAGAAATCAAACACACAAAGCTTAAGGAGTATCCACTTGCTCAAGTAGCACACACCTAACGGAGGTATTATGTCACTAAGGTAGGAAAGGGAGAAGGATAACACCTAACCACGATATTGTGTCATCGAGGTAGGATAAGGGAAATGGGATACCTAACCATGATATCATGTCATCAAGGCAGGATAAAGGGAGGCTTAACCAAGATATTGAGGCAAGAAAAACTGGGGGAAATCAGTAGCCCCTAACCATGATACCATGTCATTAGGGTAAGAAGAATAAGGGGTGTCGATCCTTAACAAGGATATCGTGTCATATAGGCAAGAGAAGAACAAAAGTGAATCATCATAGGTGAATACACACCTGACCAAGATATCGGGTCATCGAGGTAGGCGATAGAAGGAAATAATGAGATCACATAAATCATCAACGTCATCCAATGTGAGCTTGAGACAAAGTGTGGGGGTTTGATTGTGGACCCTTTTCCACTTGACCGACTAGATATAATAGCAACATTATTCGTAACATCGACGCATGACGTGAGCTATAAATAACCTGGGGACTAGAGATGGCGAGGTCGATTGTAGACCCTTTGTTCGCCTTGCCTCCTTTTGAGGACTTATCTGAAATTCTGGTATCAGATATGTGATGTCGAATGAGATGTCACAACACAAATATCTGAGGAACAAAGTAAAGTGCAACAATAATAAAAGCAGTAAAAACACAAGGGATTGTTAACCCAATTCAGTGTACAATAACACCTACTCTGGGGGCTACCAAGCCAGGGACAAGTCCACTAAATAGTATCAATTCATAGACCCTCAGTAAACAACCAGTTTACGATCTAATCACTTAATCACTACCAGTGCTATACTTCTACCTAAGACTCACCTAGGTATGAGGCCCTCCTCAAATTCCTTCAATCACTTACAGTGAAGAAACAACAGAAATAATAAGTTTAAAAGACTTCAATCATTCAATGCTTAAAAGCTTATGAGTGATACACAATTGATAACCCAAATAACAACTCAAGTATTAAGCCAATACTTAGAGTGTATTACAAATAAAAAGCCTTATACTTATAAGACATAAAGAAAGTATTCTTCTTAAAAAACTTGCGGTTCTGAATAAGGAAGCAGGTCTTTATATATGCGCAGCAGTGGGCTTGGGCTGAAAAACAAATATTCAAATCTTTTGAAAATTTCCATGAAAACAGGCCAAGATATAATCCATAAAGATAATTCAAATAGAAAAATATTCCTTTATATTTTTCGCAGCCTAACTGTCTTCAGGACTAGTAGACTTGGATGAGCCAGAACTTCATTCCTCACTAGAATCGCCTCCTTCAGAGCTCATTCTATCATCAAAGTTGTTGTCCTTTTACAACTTTTTGATCATCTTTTCAAAAGTTAGCTTCCTTGCTAAACTAACTTTGATCACATCATCTAGTTCTTTTCATGTTTCCCTTAATTCATTGATCATGTCATCCTTGGTGGAGGTCTTGTTTTCAGTAGGTACAGATGTCAAAACAATGTCTGGGACATGTTTTCCTGAAAAAATATTAAAATGAAGAGTCAAAGCAGACTCCCTCTTACACATTACATCATTACCACTTAGAATCCCAGGATGCTGATTAAGAATAATTCCACAGATGAGGGAAGGAAAAGCAATTGGCATCTTAATGGCACAAGTTCCTGCATGCTTAATAGTCTGATCAACGATGTAAGTACCATAATAAAAAAGTTTTTGGTTTCAAATAGCATAAATAAACTTTCCTAATCTAATGGTGATGGTTGAAGTGTGATTAGTGGGAACCCAATTTGCAGCTCCAATCCTATGTAAAATAGCATATTTCACACTTAGCTTGCTGACAGGAAGTTTACTTTTGATGGGCCACTCACTTACTTGATTAGCAGTGATGGCTCTGCACACTTGATTATCTGTTACTCCCATCTCACAACAGACATCTTCAGACCTATCTAGAAATCTATTTACGATGGCAGGAGAAAATTCTACACACTTTCCTCTAACAAAAACCTTTCTATACTCCTTACTTTTGTGGTCAGCATAGTCAACAGGAATATTAATAATAAACTCCTTAACAAGAGTTTCATAGCAATTGGAAAACCTGGTAACTGTTTTCATCAATCCACCATAAGGTATTAGCTCCATGATTTCTTTACATTCCAAAGCACCAGCTCCCAGTTCTCTCTCCATGGAAATCCTTCTTTCATACACATACTTCCACTTTTCAGCATTCCCAACAGAATGGAAGGAGATGTTGTCAAGTGGGGCATCAGGAACCCTAACAGATAGTTTCTTACTTGCAGACTTTTTGATAGGAGAGATGTCCTGGACATCTTGCTCGACATCATACTCAGAGTCAGTCTCTTCAACTAGAACAACTTTCTTCTTACTCTTGGATCTTTTTACAGCATCCTCATCATCATCATCTATGGAGCTAACATGTCTAGCTTTTCTTTTTCTAGAGGGAGGGACCACTTTACTTCCTGCTTTTGGGGGTCCATACATGGTTTTCTTCTTGATTGTCTTGGCAGGGTGTGTGACACTTTCATCCTTCACTCTCTTGGATTTGAGTCTTCTTGTAATACCAGGCACAACATTAATAATGAGCTCATTGTCAGACAACTCTTCTACATTGACTACATTCTCAGCATTTTGACCTTCTGCATCCTTGGAGGAAGTAGAATCTTGTTTAATATTTTCCTCAGCATCTTGTTCAACATTTTCTTCTTCCACTTCTTTTAGAGCAGAGGTAGCAAGCTTCTCAAGTTTTCATTCAACATCATCTTTCTTGAAGGTGGATGATCCAACCGCAGCACTTTTAGGATAATTTCTTTTGTCAGTAGGAGGAGGTATACGAGCAAGATGGGTAGAAATCCTTGGAACAACAAATCCTTCATTTAACACTCTGTCAACTAGCCTTCTAATGCTTCTATCAACATTAACAATTTCTTCTTCTGTCCTATTATCAGTAGCAGTAGGAGAGTTACCTTTATCATCTTTGGATTTCTTAGCAGGTGATGATCTAGGTTTCTTGACCTTCTTATCAAGAGTTGGGATAGTTGCTAGAGGAGTAACGTCAAGTACTCTGTCAAGAGAGAGATTCTTATTGGCAGATTTTGAGGAAGACGATGTATGATGTTGAGACATCTTTGAAGATTTTTGAGCAAATGGATGAGGAATGACAAGGTTTCTTTTTCTGCAGAGGAGAATGGAAAGTTTTTGAAATTAGAAGGATGTTATTTCGTAGCGAGTAGGAAACACTTTGAGGAAGTCCGGTAATGATTGCTTTCGAAATTTTATTTGTTGGAAACACAAATAATATAACATCACTTTAATGATATTCCCACACGCCCTTAATTGCTACAAACCCTCATATAGGAAAAGCCCTAATTTTCCTCTTAAGTTCTCAAACTGATTAGCAACCAAAGCCTTAGTGAAAATGTCAGCCAATTGCAATCCAGTGGCTACATGTTCTAAGGCAACAATCTTTTCTTCAATAAGCTCTCTTATGAAGTGATGACGGATATCAATATGTTTGGTCCTGCTGTGTTGAATGGGATTTTTTGATATGTTTATGGAACTTATATTGTCACAGAATAATGTCATGACATCTTGCTTGACATGGTATTCTGTTAACATTTGTTTCATCCAAACCAATTGAGAACAACTGCTTCCTGTAGCAATATACTCAGCCTCTGCAGTGGACAGAGACACACAATTTTGCTTCTTACTGAACCAAGATATGAGATTATTTCCTAGAAAGAAGCATCCTACTGATCTACTTTTTCTATCATCAGAACTTCCTGCACAATCAGCATCACAATAACCAGTTAAGGCAGAATTAGATCCATGAGAGTATAACATACCATAGTCACTTGTCCCATTCACATATTTAAGTATTCTCTTCACATGGTTGGCATGGATAACTTTAGGGTCAGCTTAATATCTTGCACACACTCCTACATCAAAGGCAATGTGAGGTCTGCTAGCTGTGAGATATAGAAGACTGCCTATCATACTTCTGTAAAGACTTTAATCCACACTTACTCCTTTTTCATCTTTAGACAACTTCAGATGTGTGGGAGCAGGAGTTCTTTTGTGACTGAAATTTTCCATCCCAAAATTATTTACTATATTCTTAGCATACTTGCTCTGAGATAAAAATATGGAGTCTTCCATTTGTTTAATTTGCAGACCAAGAAAATAGGTTAATTCACCAACAAGGCTCGTCTAAAATTCTGTCTGCATTTGCTTGACAAAATGTTGAACCATCTAATTTGACATCCCACCAAACACAATATCATCAACATAAATTTGTGCAATCATGATATTCCCTTCTTCTTCCTTGACAAAAATGGTTTTGTCTATGCCACCTTTCCTGTATCCATTCTCACCAAGAAATTCTGTCAACTTATCATACCAAGGTCTTGGAGCTTGCTTTAATCCATACAAAGCTTTCTTTAGTTTGTAAACATGTTTAGGGAAACTTGGATCAACAAATCCATTTGGTTGTTCCACATATACTTCTTCGTTTAGATAGCCATTTAAGAAGGCACTCTTTACATCCATTTAAAATAATTTAAATTTCCGTATGCATGCAACTCCAAAGAGAATTTTTATTGATTCAAGTCTGGCCACAGGAGCAAAGGTTTCATCAAAGTCAACTCCTTTATTTAGATCTCCTATGATGAGCTCCTTAGGATGATCTCTCTAGGTTCTAATTGAAGGTCCTTTATTGAGATGACTAGGCTCAGGATCTTCTTGAGGTGGATTAGAATCAATACTTATGTCATTTGATTCTGTTGGAATATCAGACAAAGATGTTCCAACATCTTCTGAGACATCTTCTTCAACATTCCATCCTCTATCATCAATAATAACATTTATTGACTCCATCATAAATTTGGTTATAGAGTTAAAAACTCTGTAAGCTCTGCTATTTGTAGAGTAACCCAGGAATATTCCTTCATCACTCTTGGGATCCATCTTCCTCCTTTGTTTACGATCAGCTAAGATGTAACATTTACTTCCAAAAATATAAAAGTATTTAACAGTTGGTTGTCTTGCCTTCCATATTTCATACAAGGTGGTTGAATTGCCTTTCCTTAGAGTGACTCTGTTATGGATATAGCATGCAGTATTCATAGCTTCATCCCAAAAATGGTAGGGTAACTTCTTAGCATGAATCATGGCTCCGGAATATTCTTGAAGGGTTCTGTTCTTGCGTTCCACAATCCCATTTTGTTGAGGAGAAATGGGAGAAGAGAATTCATGGTTTATTCCTTCAAAAGAGAAAAAGTCAGCAAAGTTGTTGTTCTAAAATTCCTTTCCATGATCACTTCTAATTTTGATGACATGACTATCTTTTTCCCTTTGAATTTTTTGACAGAGATCTTTAAACACTTCAAAAGTTTCTGATTTTTCTCTAATAAAACTTATCCATGTGTATCTAGAGAAGTCATCTACAACAACATACGCATACTTCTTACTTTCAACCTGCATAGGTTCCATCAAGTCCATGTGTAGAAGTTCTAAAACTTTTGATGTAGTAAGATGTTGGATCTTTTGATGTGACATCTTAGTCTGCTTTCCAATCTGGCAGTCACCACATACCCTTCCTTCTTCTATCTTGAGCTTCGAAATCCCTCTCACTGCTTCTTCAGATATAATTCTTTTCATACCTTTCAGATGCAAGTGCCCCCAATTTTTTATGCCATAGTTTAACTTCATTCTCTTTGGCTAAAACACATGTTGAGGAGAGGTTCAACTCTTGAGGAACCCATAATTAAAAGTTCTCTTTAAATCTGATTCCTTTCATAATAACTTCATTGTTTTCATTGCACACAAGACATTATTCCGTGGTGAAGTTAACTTTGAATCCTTGATCACACAATTGGCTTATACTTATCAGGTTAGCTGTTAACCCTTTAACAAATAACACATCATCAAGCTTAGGGACTCCTGAATAATCAAGCTTGCCAAAACCTTTGATTTCACCTTTTGATCCATCACCAAAAGTCACATAGCTGGTGGAGTGAGATTTGACATCCACTAACAGATTCTTGACACCTGTCATGTGTCTAGAACAACCACTGTCAAAATACCAGTCATCTTTGGTTGATACTCTGAGGGAGGTGTGAGCTATGAAACTAGCAACATTAGACTTGGGAATCCATTGTTTCTCCTTTTTGCTATTTTGTGGAATCTTATCAGTCTTGGGAGGAGGAGTAGTCTTAGGTTACCCATACAACTTGAAACAGAAGGGTCTTATATGACCAAGCCTTCCACAGTGATGACATCTCCAGGGATGGGGAATCTCCCTGGTGTGATTAAAATTTTTCTTGCCATGATGTCCTTTCTTGCCATGATGTTTAGGCATTTGATTCGACATCCTTGGTTTAGAATTGGCATGAGTGGAATCTACTAAAGTTTCTTTAGAATTTGGTTCCTTTTTCTCATTAAACCCTAGACCATTCTTGTCTCCTGTCACCCTTCCTACTTGAAGAATTTCATCTAAAGTGTCAAACCCATTATTCAACAATTTGAGAGATTTAACCATTCTATCAAGGTTTGAATTCAAGGAGGTCACTTCACTTTCCAGTTTAGAAATAGTTTTTAAATACTCTTCCCTTTCTGCCTTCAGCTGAGTTATGAGGACTTTCTATTTCTCCCCTTCAAGGCACACTTCTGCACTTCTGAGACATAATTCTTTATATGAATCAGCTACCTCATCAAAGGTTAGTTCCCCATCACTAGACTATTCATCAGATAGATATTTTCCTGTCAATGCTTTAACATACTTGGTAGATTCTTCAAGATCACTCTCTGAGTCCTCTTCAGACCAAGTAACAAACATATTCTTCTTTTGTTTCTTAAGATATGTAGGAAATTTACCTCTAATGTGACCAAAGCCTTCACATTCATGACATTTTACTCCCTTCCCTTGAGTGGAGTTTTCTTCAGCCCTTTTTCTTCCAAACTCATTTAACTTATGGATGTCAGATGGGATGTTCTTGACGTTTGATCTTTGGTTCCTATCCATTCTTTTTATCACTTTGTTAAACTGTCTTCCAAGCATAGCTAAGGCATTTGATATTCCTTCATCTGTATCCAAATCACAGTCTTCCTCTTCATCTTCAGTATTTGATACAAAGGCTATGCTTTTGTTCTTCTTTTCAGATCTTTCATTGATGCTTAATTCAAATGTTAGAAGGGATCCAACAAGTTCATCCACTTTCATTTTGTCAATGTCTTGAGCTTCTCCTATAGCAGTCACTTTCATATCAAATCTCTTGGGAAGAGACATGAGTATCTTTCTCACCAATTTGTCTTCAGGTATTTTCTCTCCTAAAGCACTGGATACATTAGCAATTTCAAGAATGTTCATATGGAAGTCATTAATACTTTCATCATCCTTCATTCTCAAATTCTCAAATTTTGTGGTGAGCAAATGGAGTCTTGACATCTTAACTTTGGATGTGCCTTCATGAGTAGATTGAAGAATTCCCCATGCATCCTTAGCTACTTCACATGTGTTCACTAACCTGAAAATGTTTTTGTCAATTCCATTGAATATAGCATTCAAGGCTTTAGAGTTTCCAAGAGAAATTTCATCTTCTTCTTTAGACCAATCTTCTTCCGGTTTTAACTCAGAAGTAGGTTCTCCATTTTCTCCTAATTTGATAGGGTGTTTCCATTCTTTTAAAACAGCTTTCCAAGCCCTACTGTCCAAAGACTTTAAAAGGCAACCATACGTGGTTTGCAGTAGTCATAATTACTTCCATCCAGAATGGGTGGTCTGTTCATAAATCCTCCTTCCTTGTCCATAGTACCAGAAAGTATCTTCCCTGGATATCACCCAGATAAAGAGCAGGATGCCTGCTCTGATACCAATTGCAATTCTGGTATCAGATATGTGATGTCGAATGAGATGTCGCAACACAAATATCTGAGGAACAAAGTAAAGTGCAACAATAATAAAAGCAGTAAAAACACAAGGGATTGTTAACCCAGTTCAGTGTACAACAACACCTACTCTGGGGGCTACCAAGCCAAGGACACGTCCACTAAATAGTATCAATTCATAGACCCTCAGTAAACAACAAGTTTACGATCTAATCATTTAATCACTACGCGTGCTATACTTCTACTTAAGACTCACCTAGGTATGAGGCCCTCCTCAAATCCCTTCAATCACTTACAGTGAAGAAACAACAGAAATCATAAGTTTAAAAGACTTCAATCATTCAATGCTTAAAAGCTTATGAATGATACACAATTGACAACCCAAATAACAACTCAATTATTAAACCAACACTTAGAGTGTATTACAAATAAAAAGCCTTAGACTTCTAAGATAGAAAGAAAGTATTCTTCTTCAAAAAGTTGCAGTTCTAAATAAGGAAGCAGGTCCTTATATATGCGCAACAGTGGGCTTGGGATGAAAAACAAATATTCAAATCTTTTGAATATTTCCGTGAAAACAGGCCAAGATATAATCCATAAAGATAATTCAAATAGAAAAATATTCCTCCATATTTTTCGCAGCCTATGAGTCACAAATCCTGAATTATGGTGCGCAGGAAATCAGGAAACAGAAAGCACGAAGTGATATTGGGCTGAGTTCAGAGTAGGAGGAAGATGTCAAGACATCTGCTTTGAAAAATAGTTTTGCTTCAAATGTTAAGGCATTTAGCAAAACATTATCAAGTCATTGTTTTACAAAAATTGCTGCCAACAAACACTTACATTATCAATGAGGAATGGGACGCCTTCATAGACGACTTTAAATAAGAAAGCACAAGTAGGAATTTCCTTCTAAGTTATTTTAAAACAACATTTCCCATCTAAAGTAGGGACTCCTAGTCATGCATCTCCATTCCTACTTCTCATGGCAAGGAAATCGGTAAATGATCATGCATTTCTATTCCTACTTCTCATGGTAATGAAAGCGGAAAATAATGCAAAGTACTATAGGCAAAAGCAAAGACCAAACATATATCAATCCATAATTTCTAAGTAAGCAACAAGAAACCCGAAAAACTTCGAGCAAGCTAGCATCAACAACAAAAGAAGTCAGAAATTGGGCGCTTAAAATATGTGTTAAAGCATCATGTGAAAATAAATCACAAATAGAATGTGCAACTGACACATCCGAATCTCAATCAATAAACCTGCACAAACACAGTCCAGACAGACAAACAAACAAACATTATATGCATCTCATAGCATGAGAATCGCAATCAATCGAATCAGAAGCGAAATCGAACCACAAGGAAGTGGAATAATATGTTTCAATCGGATAACCAAGAATCAATTAACCAATTGAAAACTCTCTTGAAAATAACCTCGCACAAGTACACAAGATGAGTTAGTGATAACAAGAAAGCATAATCGACTGTAAGCAATCAAATCACAACTCAAAATAAGATCGCAATATGGTGAAATCTCATCCGAATAAGTATCAAAACATAGAAGTAGAAATTTGGGCAGCCATGCACTAGCACATGAAAGTGCACAAAAAGTCGTTGTAAAAGTGCAAAAACTCAACTCCAATATCAAGTACAAGTATAATTAAGCCCAAATATGTATTTAGAATGAATTAAAACACAATGGAGATGCAAAATGTATTTTCCGGACAACAACTTTTTAACATATGGAAATGCACATAAGTTGAGTCAAAATTAATGCTTCTTGAAATCGGTGTCGAGTGAACATGCTAGCAAACTCATGTATGCATTTACTTGGAATTAAATCATGGTACATGCCATACATAGTCCTCTGGGAAGCAGTATCGTAACACATGAAATTTGTGCAAAAATTGGATTAAAAAACACCAAACTTGGTACTAGTGTCAAAGAAATGACCGATTAAGCACACAAATGCATTATTCAAGAATTACATCTCATTGTTCATGTAAAATTAAATTCTGGACAACATTTTTGTAATTTTTTAATTTCTCAAAACGTTGGAATAAAAATCACCGAAATTGGTATCGATATCCATCAAAAGTGCCAACAAGTTTGAGAAAACAACAATCCGGAATTAATTCACATGTTACAGTATACTTGTAAATTCTGGACAACACTATGTATATGTTGATATTCACTGAGAATTGATTAGAAAATCAAGGTTTTAATGCATTAAATTTGAATATCAACATAAGAAAGCTCCATCAGAATTTACAAGTAAAATGCATCCGCAAAATCGACATTGGAACCATAATGCCAAGCCTTGAAATCACATATTTCTTACACGTCGAAAGTGATTAAACAAGTGGTAAATTAATTTTGATTCATGAGTTCAATTTACGACGCTTAAATTTCAATAATCAAGGACAAAAGCAAATTTCGACGCGTAAGCTCTATATGATTTTTCAACAATTGGTTGAATCTAAAAATTCACAATATTACCAAGGTTGTGATTCAATCAATTCCAACAAGATTCAACATAATTGAATTCGAAATTCAACCAATTCCTCAACTTAAAATTCAACTCGTGTAATTTCAAGTAATTTCAATTTAATTCACAAATTGCACAAGATAATTGGAAGCAAGTGAAATTAAGGTGAATTACCAAATCGATGCAAAGAGGAAGTTGCCGGATACTTGGAATCGATCCAAAGAAGCTACCGAAGAGGGGAGAATCGCGTCGGAATTTGAAAACGGAGGGAGCTAGCATCAGTGCAAATGGAGGAAGACGGCGGAGGGGACCAGTCTGACGATGGCGCTTCACGGAGGGAGTTCGCCGATGGACGACGACGGACGAAGAGAGTGAGGATTCTGCAATGGCGAGAGAGAGAGAGGGAGATCCTATTAAGAGAGGATGAGAATTTTGAGGTTTTTTATGAATTTGTGATTTTTGTTCTTGAGATTGCTACGAATATTCTTTGTGTTCTAGAGAAAAGTTGAGAGAGAATTTAGAGAAATTGCAGAGTGATTTTTGAGAGAGTTAAGAGAAAGGTTGTGAGAGGTTTTTGAGAATGTGTTGTTATGAGTGAAATTTTGAAATTCAAAATATATAGTTTTGGCTCCAAACTTGAGTTTTCGGATTATTTCGTGCATTTTTGACACAACCACCAAGCTTATGACAATCGGCACGAAATCTTGACGCATGACTTGGAACAAAACTCTTTATAACAAAATTTGTGATGCGGTGTCGAAAGAATCATTGTGATATGATAAAAATTGAGCAAGTTACGTCGCCCTGAACAACGCTAAACTTAGTGTAAAATTCATTAGTGTATATTTTCACAGCTTATATCATGTACGACGCGCGAACAAACCACAAGCTCATGTCTTTTGGTGCAAAATTCAAACGAGCGACCTGAAACAAAATCGTCGACAATGAAATGTGTGACATCATGCCGAAATAATCACCATGATACGATAAAAATAGAGCGAGTTATGATTTTTCAAATGGCGAGAAACAATGGCTCTGACGCTGTCTTTTTCGGTTCAGCAATTTATTTTACTGTTCTCTTTGGGAAACGGACCATAAATGGAAGCCTTCGAAGCACCGTTCGAGCTCGAGGTCTTAAGAAAAGTTGTAGCTGATAAAATTTGTGATGTAACGCTTCGAGAATGGTACCAATACGATAAAAATTGGGGAAGTTAAGAATTTTTCAATATCAAGAAACGGTCCAGCAGAAAAACATTTCGAGGTATAATTTTCTCTGGTAATTTGCACTTTCGGATATCTTTTGTGATGAAATGGCTCTCGACCCGAACATACAAATAGAATATAAAATAAAGAAGGATTTTTATCCCAAAGAACCACTGAAAAACCTCGAACCTGGACAAAGTTATGAATTTTTGAACGTCTAAAAAGTAACAGTTCAGCACACTGTTTCCACTGTATTTGCACCATATAACTTTCAGAACATTTGCGCGTTTGGATATCTTCTTTACTGAATTGGCTTCCGAGCCAAACATGAGAACTGAAGGAGATAACAAGACGATTCATATTCTCTAAGAGACACTCAGAGACGATCTTCGGATCATAAGTTACGAATTTTTAAGCAATCTGAAACCTAACAAACCAGCAATTCTGATGTATTATGAATTTAGTTATTCAAGCTTTTGGAAAATCTTCCGCAAAGAATTGGTTCCCAACCCGAACATATGAAATGTAAAGGGTGTCAAAATGGACTTAATGATCAAAGAACCATTCAAATATCATCTACCGGTCACAAGTTACAAAATTTTGATCATCTTCGAAACAGTGAACTAGCATATCCAGACTTTAGTATATTTGCGTATTCGGGGATCCTCCTCAAGGAATTGGCTCTGGATCCGAACATACAAACTGTAGAAAATGTCAAGACGGTTCTTAAGCATGAATAATCGCCCATAATTACTTCTCCGGACAGAAGTTGTGAAGTTTTAAGTCACATTGTGAAGTATTGCTTTTCTGTTCAAATTGTTCTGCATCCGTCGAAACACTTGAATTTCTCTGCAATTCAAGGCGTGCAAGAAAACATGAAATCCTGGTATGATGATAACTTGATTGATTTCTATTTGAATAGCATTGAAACTGTGTGGGTTGCAGTTAAATGCAAAAAACCCCGAGCTATACTTTGCTGTATCAACTGACAAAACGAGCGTCCGCTTTAACTCTTTAGAGATGAACAGCATGATCCCGTGGCCATAGTAGGAATGATATGTATATATGCATATGATGATGAAAAATAAGCCAATTAAGGTTATAATAAAGAGGGAAAATTTGGGGGTACAATAACTACCCCTATTCAATCATCTTTAACCTAATAAGTGAGAAAAGCGACAACTTTCGATCATCTAAGGTGGAAGAGGATTGAATACTAAAAGAATCCGAAAATTTGCGCTCTGGGAAAAATAGAGGTACAACATGTCAGTAACTATATCCTGGAATAATTTCAACAATATGAATATGGTTTGCGGGTATTGTGAAGAGAGACGACAAAGCTTAGAATTTGGAGGATGATGCGTCGAACTGGTTTATGCATAACCAAAAATGAGCAAGAACTCGACTCGAGAGGGGGATTAGCAAAATCCAAACACTAAAGATAATAGACTGAACTAGCCTCGGTCACCATAGCCCATTGGCACATGATAGGAATGCTTGTTGGAATCAAGGGAATGTATGAGGAGTGACCTCGACCTAAAAATGGGAGTATAGACGAAGTGAAGAGTGATAGCTCGACACACGAGTACTCAATAGGATAACAAATGGGCGGGCTTGGGTCCTAAAGCAAGGTGTTAAAAAGTGAATTTTTTCTAAAGACACCTGTGGGTCTCAACCAAGGATTTACAGACGATTTATTGATGATCTGAGGTTACCAAGGTGTAGAAAAGAGACATATAACGAGTGACAGACTCAACTCAAGAAGGTTAGAATAGAGACTAATCCAATGTTGAGACTTTAGAAACAAGTGGAAAACTTGACCCAGAGGACTAGAGGTAGAAACTAGATTGAGTACCAGAACAAAACTAGATTTCACGCACAAGGGGTTTGATCATCATATCCCATCGACACGCTATAGGAACACTGATGATGATTGAAACAAGGTAATGAGTGGCGACCCCGACCTAAAGGAGATGACAGAGCTCTAAAGGAATACCAGGGATAAAGCTGGATTCCAAAACGTACATTAATAGACATTAGCGATGACCTAAGAATGGGTAATAGAAACCCGAACAAAATTGGGCCAGGAAGAAATTGGGCCTTAGTTGAAAATGACGTCAAACATTGGTCAATATGACGGTAATACCCAAGGGGTACTTGTAGGGGTGAAAATTTAGGATACTGAGAATATAGTAACCTCGCTGGGGAATATCTCAAAGATTTTAGTTATTCTTCTCGGAAGAAGAAAAACAACCATGGCCTATGTTTCGATGCATGTTTGAATTGTTTTTCTATGGAGTATTGTTCCAAAGCAAATGGAAACAATACACTTTGAGGATGCAATGCGATAATGTATGATTTTGCTGAAGAAGATACAAGGGCTTGCTGGAGTGAAACCCTTGAAAAGCTGATACTCTATCAGGAGTAAAAAATTGAGTAACTGGTGAATACGAGTTACGAGCTTTGGATGGAGTTGAAAAAATAAATTACAAGCTCGCTGGAGAAGATCAGATATGGACTTTCTGAGATGACACGCTAATGAAGATTAGTCTTTGTTGAAGAGAAACCAACATATAATGGGCCTATTGGGCATCAAGATTCACCTCTGTCTACTTAGAAAAATTTATCAACCTCTCGCCGAGGATTATAAAACTTGCACTGCTGGCGAACAATCATCCTCTCGGAAGGGATGATAAGAATCGATATTGTTGGGAATAATCATCCTCTCGTCGGCAATGATAACAACTGTACTGCTTAGGTATATGAGGATCCATGCTGGAGATAAGAGAATCTTAAGAATAAAAATCTTATTGAATATGAGATAACCTTGGAATAATAGGTCCGATTGGGGATTTACTAGTGATATTCAGTAAAAATGGACTTTGTCGGACTCTCAGGCTAGAAACCAACGTAACGCACTCCACTGGGGATGTGACTTTGCTAAAACTATGATTAAGATCTACTGGGAGTAAGGGAGTATCCTTGCATGAAAATTTTCTGGCTCTGCTGGGGAAGTATGTACTTCTGAATAAAAGACCTTAAAAGGGTCAATCTTCCAGGGAGATGAAATCCAGTGTAACAGATTTCAAACATTGCAACTTTGCTGCGATTCTGAACAAGAGGTCTTAGAGAGGCCACTATGCTGGGGAAACTGAATGAGATCTCAAGAGTATCTCTCGGCTAGGGAATACAGTTTATGGAAAGAAACCTTCAGATATGACGCCTTTTGCTAAGATCTTGAGCAAGAGATCTCGGGGAGGCAACTCTACTGAGGAAAGGAGAAACTTTTGAACAAGAGATCTTCATAAAGCAAACTTGTTGGGGAAATGAGAGATCTTAGGAACGAAATAGCCTCTTCCGAGGAGTGAGATGACCCTCACATGAATCTGTTAGAGAAACATAAACATCCTTAAACTGAATCGGCTAGCAGAGGAGAATAGAGTTTTAGTACAAGGAACTTTAAACCAGGCTTCGGCTGGGGAGTAGAGAGAATCTTTAAATAAGAAATATTTAAGCAGTGACTTTTCCGGGGAATAAGAGGAATTTTCAACCCGAAATCTTGGCTAGCTAAAGAAGATATTTTTTGAGGTGGTGGACATTCTCCCAATGAATGCAATTTGGTATCCACATCCGCCGGTAAAATGAGATTCTCAAAATGAATATGGAAAGGTGCCAACATCTACTGAAGAAGTGAGATTTTCTCTAAATGGATGTATCCTAGCACTCACGTCTGCTGGGGAATAGAGATTTTCTTTCAAGAAAACTCATCAGTCATAACTCAATCAAACAAATGTCCTCGACTTGGTGATGCTGGGGATAAGGAAACTTCCAGCACTATTGGGAAATACCACCCAAATGATTCAGGATCAATCACACCCTCTCCTTGGGGAACTCACCAGGGAGAAGTAAAATTTCAGTGCTAACAAGGATAAGACCCACACTGAGGATATTGCAGTCATATTGAAAGACATGAATCTGGTATTGGCGGGCGTTACTCATAATCGTGAGTGAACGAAAATTCCTACGATACCAATCACCAAACGTGCCCCAGGTATAGTATGACAACTTCACTTGAGAGGGTTCTTATAGAAACATGGTACCGTATTGAATTTAGATAATCTTCCCCAGTGTAGCTTAAGCTCTGAATAATTCTCTGGTTCATGTAGAGATTTTTCGAATCTTGACGTAACTGCTTCAGATTGATTGATCTTTTGAAAAAGTTCGCCTCGAGAGGGCTTCCTGAGATTTGTATTGAGGATAATTGATTAGATTCATAAGGTGTTTAGCTTGCATCTGGACTTAAGCTGATCATCTTTGAAATGGAGGAATGCCTTTGCATAATGCCTTGCCCCAGTCTATAGGGAAGTTGAAGAAACTTGCCTTGAGAGGACTTCCTGAGATCTATACCATGAAGATAACTTGTCCCAGCATTACAAATTTTGAAACGCCGCCCCTGGCTAACTAAATTTGAAAATGTTTTTAACCATGCTTGGGCTTATTCCCCTGATTACTCAGAACTTTGAGTGATTCTTCGGATCTTCATATAACTTCCCCAGATTGGAAGAACTTTGAAGGGATTTCTCGATGTAACTGCATCAGATCGGCTAAACTTTGAGAGATTCTTCTCGACTTAATTGCCCCAGATTGAATAAACTCTTACTCAATGGAGTTTTCAAAGGCTTCTACCCCTTAGGGTAATCAGATTATGATACTTTACTTCTATTCAACTCAGTACTACCATTGAAAATAACTTCCCATGCTCAATGGAGTCTTGGATGACAACATACCCTTAGGGTGGTTGACTTATCACCTAAAATTAGGCTAATACCCAACTGTACTTCTTAACTTTAGCTACTTCATGCTCAAACATATACTTGAAGCAATGTATCCCTTAGGACCAACTGAAAATGATATACCATTGCTCAACAGAGACTTCTGGGTAATCAACACTTCCATACAATCTGCTTCCGATCTTTTCTCAAACTGGTTCTCTTTTGCTCAACAGAGTCATTAGAAAGTGTACTCTAGATTGGAGAAGCTTTGACGTAACTGCCTCAGGTTGACAGAATCTGCAAACCTCATCCCCTTTAAGGGTCCTCATACGGTAAAACATCAAACCTTATATATTCATCGGAGTCTCTAGAAAACATGCTCCTTAGGGTACTCAGATTGTAAATCAACAAACCGTATATATTCATCGGAGTCTCTGGGAAACATGCTCCTGGACATCATATTACTTATCTTGAGACAACTAACTTAGTTTCAACAGAGTATTCAAGCATCTCTTCTTTGACAAGATTAAGTTCTTTATTGATGCTCATTGTGTAAACTCCCTTGATGTCAAGCAATTGTTTTGCATGCAGAATAATATTTATTATGATAATGGTAATTCTAATGCAACATGTATGTAAGTCTTGAAGTTTTTATATGGAAAATGACATTATGACTTCTTTTGAACGAATCACTTTTAGAGTGCAACAATGAAAACTTTTTTCTTTTTAATAATGATAAGATAAGCATATGATACCAACACAAATATTTAGTACGCGCCTTAGGAGTCAGTTAAACGCTATCTCGTTGTAGCATGCTTTCGAATTAACCCGTGCTCAGTTAGGACTTTTAAGACTTGTAGCGTGGTCTGGTTCACGGTGTTTCTAGAAAAAAGTATTTTAAAGATCAAAATTATTTGGTTCCCACCCATTCTCCATGATGTTCTCTAGTCCTAAATTCAACTAAATCGATATGAGCACTCATCTCTCAAGAGGAGTTTGAAACGCTTAAGGAACCAACAAGATTTTTGGACATGACAGTCGCTCACCTTTTCTTTTGGTGTCTGATCATACAACTTTGTTCTCTACTGAGGATTTTTATTCGTAATCCTTTCTCTCCTTTTAGGCTTTCCATTTTTTCGCTTTCCATAACTTTTTCCTGGACAAATTCTTTTGAATTTTGATTTTAAAGTCTAGCGGGATTCCCTAATTTTTGCCTAAGTCACTTGTTTTCAAGTTTTTCGACTTAGCGGGCTTTCTTTCTCTTTTCTTTTTTTTCATTCTTTCTTCTTCCGTTTTTCGAACAATTCGTGTGACCTTCAGTCATTTTACATTTTGGAAATATTGTGACTGCCTCATTCCTTGGTCAGTGAGGGATAACGATTATGGTTTCATCATCTTTTGATTTCCCAACCTTCTTATGTGAGGAATAACCATCGTGGTTTTGATTTGTACATTTCACACTCCTGATGAGATTTGAACGCTTGATCAGATTAGTTGAACACTACCCTTTCCCAGGGTTAAAAAAGAGGGTTTTTTATAAACAAAAAAGAAACTCCTACTTCAAGGCTCAAAGGGGGTAATGAGGGTTTCACTCGCTTATATCTCAGGTTTTTGGGAATTTGAAACAATGCCTGTACATCGTTAGCAGGATCTTACTCAAAAGCATACAAACTAGATATTTTTGCGTTTTTCAATTATCATCATCCTTCCTCCAATCTTTGCCTAAGAAAAAGACTTGGTAAAGTTGGTATATGTTGTACCCCAAAATTTGCCCTCTCATTTCATCAAAATTTCTCATCATAAGACTCTTGGAGCTCAAGATCAAGTTAGGGTTTGCTCTGCTCAAGACCCCTCCTTGCACTATTGACCCAAATTAGGGTTTGAGTTTGCACAAAGATGTTTTGACCTAAAATGCCCAAAGTGACTCTCATGCTTCATGTTGGACTCACAAGTTTATCCATACCAAGTTTCAAGTCTTGATTCCAATCTTTGCCCAGTCAATTGGACAGTTGACCTAAAATCAACTATATTGGGGAAAAAGTCAACTATGGCCAATTGACAGTCAAACCTCATGAAATTTGACTCACATCAACATAATGAACTCATATGAACCATTTGGTCAAGTTTGGATCACAATTCCATAAGAAATTTGATCAGATCACCAAAAGGGCAAAATGGTCATTTTTAGGGTTTTGACTGCACACGTCAATTTTTGACTGTTTGACCTAACCAATGGCAAACCAAGTTCACATATGGACTCAAGGACCCAATGGCATTGTCTTGACCTATTCAACAAGTTCAAAAGATCTCAAATGCACAGGATTGACAGATGAATTTTCCAGTCAACTGATCAAGATTTGACTGTATACTGAAAAGTCAAACTTTGACTTTTTGGTCAAAATCAAGTGCCAAGATTCATTTTTCATCAAGACATGTAAAATTATGAAACTTGTTCATCAAGAAATCAAAAATTGCAAATTAGGGTTTAAAATGAAGAAATTTCATAACTTAGAAATTTTCTAAGTTATGAAATTTCCTTATTTTTTCCTAACTTTGTCCCATTTTTTCACCAAGATGCAAATGGATTAAAACAAAACTCAAAACATGAAAGTTATAGTCCATTGCAAAATATACAACTTTGATTCACAAAGTGTTCTCAAAGTAAGCTTGTAGCTCAAGTTATGATTTTTGGAACAAGGGTGCAAAACATTTTTAACTTAGAGAAATTTTGACCTATTCTAGGCAGGATTTTTGTCCAACTTCTTGGCCATTTTTCACATGCTTCCACTTGGAATTTCAATTTTCATTACAAAGATGGATTGTATTACACATTCCAAGCTTTCCAAATTGTCCAAGAACTTCTCAAACACCCTTGTGGTTAGAGAGAATCGAATTTGCAAAGTTGGGAAAAATTTACTTTTGTTCATGGCCAAGGCTTGTTCATAACATTGGCATTTTCAAGTCAGCAGGGTTTGTGATAGTTTGAAGGCCTCTAAACCTCTTCACACTCAATAATTAAATGCCTAACCATTGTGTTCAAGCATTGTTTTGTGCATTTGGTCATTACATTAAATGGAAAAAGCATATTTGCCATTTTTGAAAAGTAGTGCTTTATGTCAAATTCAAAATCCAAGAAGTACAAGCCAAATCTTTGAGGCAAGAGTTGGTAGGAAAATCCCACTGATCAAGAACAAAGTATGCAGCATGCTAGAGAACTTGGTACATGCCTATATCACAAGTTGACATCTCTTTGCTTACATTAGAAGAAACTTAGCAAACTCATACCAACACTCAATTCCTGTAACCAAGAACTCAAGCAAACTTTGTGAACATCTTACACACATCAAAACAGACCAAAGGCATGACTGAGCCACCTCCCAAACCTCCTCATTCACCAAAACACCATTTTTCTGCAAGAAACAGGGCATCCCTGCAGATTGAGTTGCACAACTCAGTTTGCTCGTGCGTTTTGGCTAAAAACCTTTCAAACACATTCCATATCATCCACACAAACTATCCCAAGCCTTGAACTGAAGCTGTAACATCCCTAACCAAGTTTGCCATTTTTGCTTTCAAGCTGTGCAGGTGGACTTCCATAGCACGATACAGGCAGTTTCAGAGCAAGCCAAGCATAAGAGAAGCATCCTTGGACTTCAAGCAAGCTCAACCAAAGCTCAAACTCCATTGAAGATACCTACATTGCTCTGTTCGAATCAAGCTGAGACAGGTAAACCATGGACTTCTATCTCTCAATCTAGGAAGAGTTAGGCTTAGGTTTATGAATGAAACATGTTCTACTCATAGCCCTGAAGCCATCCATGTATTTACTTTTCATTTATATTAAGTATGTTGTGAGAATTTTGGCCATGAACATTGAAGAAAAATTAGGTCAGAAATTGGGGATGAAGAAATTCTCCCTCGTTTCTTAGAGTTAGGTCAAGTTTTTTATATGTCTGAATTCGTCTCTTGATGCTCTACATTATTGGTGTTATGAGTTTTTGTTAAAAGTCAAAGAATCATGAGTTTGAATGAAGCATAGAGGGCGCGCGTTTTTGAAACAGAAGCTGGAGGTTGAAGAAGGTTGACTTGGGCTGGGCCTGAGTTGGTTTTTGCTTTTTGTACACTTTTTTCCATTTTTGCACCCCCTTGGCCCATTGTGTGATATATTGATCATTTTTTATTATTTCTTTTTGATTCTGCCTTATTATTTTTTGCTCAAATATAAAAAATATAAAAAATATTTTTCCACCCCTTTTTGCATTTATTTGGCATTTATTTGTTTTATATAATACATGTATGTAAATAAATATAAAAACCTTTTTATTTAAAACCCTAAAAATAATACAAAAATAAATATTTTTTCAGTTATTATTTTTTGTTTACATTTTGAAAACATTTTCTAAAATATACTTTCTTTTTGTAAATAATTATTATTTTATTTCTTGTATATATTTAATATATAATATAAATACTTGTATATATTTATTAGAATACTTAGGATAAAATATGAAAATGATAAATTTTTATTTTTATTAATATATGACACTAAAAAATACTTTTTTCACAATATACTTCTTTTTTTTTATTTTTTGTATAAATTAATATATAAATGTTGTATATAATCAATAAATAATAATATTTATTCAAAAACTAGGGTTTTGCCCTAAATCACAAAATATTCAAAAATTTGACCTTTTTATTTTTGTTTATATCTCACATTAAAAACATTTTCACATACATAAAAATCTTTTTGTGCATAATACATTTTTGCATATTTATCATATTTGTTTAAACATTGTACATTAAATACTTGTATATTCGATATGGATGTAATAGCTTAGATTTAATTTCTTGTCAAATATCCCCTCATTCAACATAATCATGTTGTAATAATTTAGGACTTTAAATTCCCGCATTTAAAAGCTTTCAAATTATGCCATGATAGACCTAGGGTTTGTATGCAAAATCAAATAACAAATAGCCTGACCTAATTCAAAGATAAACATGCATGCAAAACAAAACACAATGCACACTTGCACCCTTAGGGTTACTCCACTTGTTGCCTTCAAAAATGGGTCATGTTGCATGTTGAGTGTCTTTGGCAAAACAAAAACAAATCAAATGATCATAGTCCCTCGATGATGCTATCAAGTTGCCTAAACAAAATGATCATAGTCCCTCAAGGAAAAAATGCCAAAGATACTTGACACCATTGCATTCATGGTCTATACGATGACTCGTGCCCGTCCCGTTAACATCCTAACACAAGATTGTCCACCAAATACAATGGTGGAACAATACTGTTAAAAGGGTTAAAACATAGGAAAGATCTTTGAGAAATTTAGGGTAGATAGCTCTTGGTTACTTGATCAACTTGCAAAACAAATCCTTGCCATTTTTCAAAACACACTTCACAACACAAACTTTCAAAACAACTTTCAAAACATTGAAAACTTTTCAAAATACAAATATACCTTTGTATACATCCAAATATGGATCATTACAAAGGTTGCCACAACAAATGGCCTCTTTTCAAAACCTTTTTCAAAACCACACACAAAGCACCATTTCAAACAATTGAAAGCACCATTTCAAACAATTGAAAAGCAAAGGCAAGTGATCTAAGCAAGTAACTAAGAGCCCATGGATAACCATGGATAGAAAGGGTGCTAATACCTTCCCTTTCTATAATCTACTTCCCGAACCTAAGAAAACATCTCAGAGGTTTTTTTCTGTGCTTTTTAACCTTTCCTTAGGATAAAATAAAAAGTCGGTGGCGACTCTTGCTAAACCGAAACATTTGCGAAAACCAAAGCAAAAAACCTCAAGTCAGTTCTCCCACCGTATCACAGAACTGGCGACTCTGCTGGGGACGAAATTAAAAGTGGAGTAACCTTAGGGCTTATATCACCCTTTTGCATGACTAATTGTTTGCTTTGATTGCTTTACATCTTGGTTCTCTTATTCGGGCTTGAAATCCTACACCCGGATTTAGGAAACATTCATAGATAGCAATACGTTGTGGAAACTGTGCAGGGTATACCGACACGGTTGAAGCAATAGCTATATTAGTGCGACATATTTGTGAGTACCGGTAACCCTTGAGTTCAATCAAGGAGAGTACGGGGCCGCTGAGTGATGTCACTAAGCACTAATGACTTAGAACCTTACTTGACCATCTTGGCCTTTTATTAGGGGTAGTGAGATGACCGGCTTTGGTGCAGTCCGAAGTTGGTAGATACTCGATACTACACTCATTGAGGGTTGTTTTCTTGGAATATTTTGGTCGCTAGTTAAGTGGCTAAACCAAAACAATGAACATAGAAAACAATTCAATGATATTGAGCTCCTTAGAACCCGGTTACTATTTATAGGACAGGTTTTTAAGCCAACTTCACTCAAGAGGGTACTTACCTATGAAACCGCATGCAAGCCTAAAACTAGGGTTTTGTGTGACTTGCTTGTATATATGTTTGTGCATACATCATGAACATCATAAAGCATCATATGCATCCACTAACCATTTCAAGAGTTTGGATCTTCATCTTTGTTCCTGTTTTGTAGGTCATGGAAATTCTTCGCAGGAAAACCATCCAAGTCAACCTTGTGAGAATCCCTCCTCAACTCAAGGAGCTCACATCCAGAATTCCAGAAAGCTCTCTCTTCAGTGAAAGACATGGTAGACTGCTCAGCCTAGTCAACACCAGCATTGAAGAAGACATGGTGAAAGTGTTGTTCCAGTTCTTTGACCCCCTTCACCACTGTTTCACATTCCCCGACTATCAATTGGTGCCTACTTTGGAGGAATTTTCTCAACTCCTGAGAATTCCTATTCTTAATCAACTACCCTACAACGGTACGGAAAAAGAACCAAAGCCTGAAGATGTTGCTCAAGCACTACACTTGCAACCATCTGACATCAAGGGGCATTGGGAGACTAGAAGTGGTGTCAAAGGCTTCTTGGAAAAATTCTTGTTTGAGAAGGCACAAGAGTGTTGGATATCCCTGGATCTGCAAGCCTTTGAAGAGATTGTGGCACTCCTTATTTATGGGTTGGTCTTGTTCCCAAATCCTGACCAACTTATAGATGTCAATGCTGTCAAGATTTTCCTATCCAGGAATCCCATACCTACATTGCTTGGGGACATCCTCCACTCATTTTACACACGAACAATGAGAAAGAGAGGTGTTCTCATGTGCTGTACTCCTCTCCTTGCAAGATGGTTTATTTCTCACCTTCCACAATCTGTTTTGAAGAATGACCAAGGCTTAAGGTGGTCACAACGGTTGATGACCCTCACACATTCTGATGTGCATTGGTGTTCTCGGTCCAGAGAAAATGTCATCGTCATCGATCGTTGTGGTGAGTTCCCTAATGTCCCATTACTTGGTATTAGGGGAGGCATTACCTACAACCCTTGTCTAGCTTTGAGACAATTTGGATATGCACGGAGGGATGGCCCTCATGACATGCTGATTCCTGACCTAGTTTTTGACTTCGACAACGATGCGCAAGGACTTCGCCAAAGATTCATCAGAGCTTGGAAGATGCCTAACAAGGTAGATAGCAAGACACTGGGGCACAAAAACTCCATCCCTCTTGAGCCTTACATCAAGTGGGTACGAACCCGAGCCCAGAGTCTTATGATGCCTTACCCTCACATTCTCCCTTTGATTAAAGAGCCTGTTAATAAAGGAGAGGTTTCATACACCATCCTACATCCTGACATGCCTACATCATGGGAGGAGATGCAGAAGAGTTGGATCCAACTCAAGGAAGAATGGAATACTTTTGAAGCCAGCTTCTACGCCAATGAGAAGAAGGTTTTGGAGCTTACCCGCCGACTTCACGAGGAGGAGACCCTCAACACCTACATCGCACCAAAGAGGATGCGCAACGTCTTCTTACCTTAAGAAGTTTTTGTAATATTTGGCCCATGGGGCATTTATGTACTGACAAAATTTCTTCTTATTAATATGACGTGTGTTCTTTTTGTTTGCAACAAATTTTGAATTTTCTAAATCCTTGAATGCATTACATGAATAAACATATCATTCATCATATGCATAAACAGGTCTCTACACCAGGTTTCCTTATCTTTCTACTATTTATTTCAGTAAGATGGATCTCGAACAGACGGTCAAAGATCTGCAGGCACAAAACTCGCAGTTTCAACAGCTCCTTATGACCTTGGCAAAGGGTCAGGAGGATCTTAAAGCACTGTTAGGAAATAAAGAGCAAGAAAAAGGAAAAAAGAAGAAGAAAAGAGTTGGGGTAGCTACGCTGGGAAGAAGATTTGAGAATGAAGCTAGGAGAGTTCTTGAATTTCCCTCCACATCTAACGAGGGGACCGGTAAAGGAAAAGGAGCTGCATTACCTTCTGAGTCCGAGGCTGAAGAGGAAGAGGTAGAGCAAGATGAAGACTACTCAGAGCAGCAATACCCACCAGCGGACGACAAATACAAAAACCTGGAGGATAGACTGGCAGCTATGGAGCTGCAAAGGGTTCCCGGGTTAGATTTTGAAGAATTGGGATTGATTGTTGGGATTGTAATCCCTCCAAAGTTTAAGGTGCCAATTTTTGCAAAATATGACGGGCTGTCTTGCCCGAAGATGCACCTGAGGTCGTATATCAGGAAAATTCAACCTCATTCATCCGATAGAAATCTTTGGGTACACTTCTTCCAGGATAGCTTGTCTGGTACACAGCTAGATTGGTTTTACCAGCTTGAGAGGTCAAAGGTGCATAGTTGGAAGGATTTAGCAGCTGCCTTTTATCGCCAGTATCAATATAACGCTGACTTGGCGCCTACCCGTACTCAGCTACAAAGTATGGGGATGGCCTCAAATGAGGGATTCAAAGAATACGCCCAGAAATGGCGCGACTTGGCCGGAAGAGTGCAGCCACCTCTTTCAGATAGGGAACTAGTTGATATGTTCTTGGGGACCCTATCTGGCCCTTTCTTCAACCATTTGATCGGGAGCTCTTCCGCAGGGTTTACCGAATTGATTCTGACTGGCGAACGGGTGGAAGCTGGTATTAAGAATGGGAAGATTCAAAGGGATGCCTCTGCCTCCGCAACTGTTAAGAAACCATTCCCGGCCAAAAAGGAAGCAGCTGTTATATACTCTCAGAAAGGATCGGGAAGAACTGAGCGCCGGCCGACTGTAGGGGCCGTGATGATTCAAAATTCATCAAATGATCAGCCTCGTAACAATCAGTCTATACCTAACCAGCAACGGGTAGAACGGCCACAACGGCAGTTCACCCGCATCAACATGACGCCTGCACAAGTTCTTCCCCATTTGTTAAAGTTGTATCTGACTGGTTTAAAGGAGGCGCCGAAAAATCCTAACACCACATCTCCATACTATCATGCCAATGCTAAATGTGCCTATCATTCTGACAGCGTCAGGCATGACACCAACAATTGCTGGGCGTTAAAGAATAAAATTCAAGATTTGATAGATGCAAAAGAGGTTGAGTTTGACGCCCCTGAGAAACCAAATGTAATCTCCGCTCCAATGCCAAAGCATGGTCACAATGTCCATGCTGTTGAGGAAGATCTGTTTGTTTCTGCTGTTGATGATCTAATGACCCCACTACTGACAATCAAGTTGAATCTGTTGAAGGCTGGGATTTTCCCGGGTTGTAAAGAAGACTGCTACTGTTGTTCCTCCCTACCAATCGACTGTCCATTGCTGAAGATAGGCATCCAACGCCTAATGGACAACCAACAAATTCTTTTCGAAAAGACTCCTATTACTCCAACTCCTATCGAAGATGTTTCAATAATCACCATTTCCACCAATCTTTCCAAGGTCCCTAAAAAGCCTATTAAGATTACATCCGCTACGAAGATTGTTCCTCTAAAAATAACCATGCCTGGGCCTGTCCCCTACAAATCTGACAAATCGATACCGTGGAATTATGGTGGAGAAATCTACTACCACGGTGTTAAACAAATTGAGATAACTGAAGAGAGCTCTGACGAAGAAGATGCCGACATTGGAAACATTGCCAGTACGAGTAAGATTACCCTAAGTGGGAGAATTTTCTCTCCAGAGATTGCCCCTCCAAAGGCAATATTTGGACCCTCAACTGCTGCCAAGGTTACCCCTGCACCGATAAAACTTTCTGCAAGAACTCCGTTGATTGAAGAAGTTGTTACTCCTGTGGTTGTCCCTCCTACTTCTGCTGATAAGGGGAAAGGGATCCAAGATGAGCTCGTCAGGACGAGGGCTCAACCATTGGTCATCCCCGAAACCTCTAAGAAAGAAATGGAGGAGATTCTGAAAATAATTAAGAAGAGTGATTATGATGTGGTAGAGAAACTGGGGAAAACCCCCTCGAAGATCTCCATGTTAGCATTGCTGCTTTATTCAGAGGCTCATGCCAAATCATTGATAAGATTTCTGAAGACAGCCCATGTTCCCCAGGAAACCTCAGCCGATCAATTCCAGGGTTGTGTAGCCAGCCTTACTGCTGACAACGGCCTGGGTTTCTCTGATGCTGACCTGACTCCGAAAGGAAGAAAGCACAATGACGCATTGCATGTGTCAGTTGAATGCCGAGGAACTACTCTTGCCCATGTTTTGGTCGACACTGGTTCTTCTCTAAATGTGCTGCCTAAGAAAGCTCTGGATCGATTGGATTGTGAAGGCTTGGAGCTGAAACCAAGTAATATCATTGTCATGGCCTTTGACGGATCTAAAAGAATGGTGCATGGGGAGTTCGATATCCCTATCAAGGTGGGCACTGAAGTGTTCCCCTCAACCTTCTATGTGATGGACATCCGCCCATCCTACTCTTGCTTGCTAGGAAGGCCATGGATACATAATGCTGGGGCAGTCACTTCCTCTCTACATCAAATGCTGAAATACCCTGTCAAAGGAAAAATCATAACTGTACACAGTGAGGAGGAATATATGATCAGCCACCTGAACTCCTTTTGGTATGTAGAGGTGGAGGGCGAATTCATCGAGACACCGTTCCAACACTTCGAGGAAATTGCTCCCGAGGTTGCAGTAGCAAAGGCAGTAGCTGAGGTACCCAAGCAGGTGGTCAGGATGGCATCTCTCAAAGACGCAAAGGCTGCAATGAAGGAGGGGAAGAGCTCAACATGGGGTCAGTTGCCTGACTTTCCCCATAAGACAGACACGTTTGGGTTGGGATTTACCGCTGCGGGACAAAAAGCTATGCGTCGCTCAAAAATTCAAAGAACACCCATCAAGATTTCTCCCCATGGAATCAATGCTTTAGAAGACGAAGACGAAGAGGGTAACATTGAAGACTGGATCTTCCCAACCATCGAAGGGAGACTGCAAAACTGGGAGGCGAAAGACTTCGTCCCCATTACTTTCATTAATCAGTAACTTATCTTTCGAACATTTCCTATTGGTCTGTAATAATTACTTTTAAACAATCTGCACACTACTTTTTCACCTCATGCCTTGCCCGGGGCATGTAGGTCCATTTGTAAGGGTTTTGATTCTCTTCATATTCATATGCCATGTTTAATGAATCATTGGACGTTTTTCATAAACTGCTGTGTTCATTTTCCTTCTTTTTGCATTTTTGTTTGTTTAAGGATGGCTATCCCTTACACACACCCACACTCACAATTGCAGGTACCCATCCACTCTGGATTCTATGGGTGACTATTCTGCTGTATCCTTCAATAACTCTGAAGATTTGGTCAACCAGGCTGAATACGAAGATGATGAAGATTGTGAAGTACTAGGAGAGCTAGCCAGACTTCTACAACAAGAAGAGAGGGCCATCTTACCTCACGAAGAGTTGTTGGAAACAGTCAACTTAGGAACAGAGGAAGACCGGAAGGAAGTACAAGTGGGTGCCAATCTGGAACCAAGTGTCAAGGAGCGCTTAATACAGCTGTTGAATGAGTACATTGAAATCTTCTCCTAGTCTTATGAAGACATGCCGGGTTTAGACACAGATATCGTGGTTCATCGTCTCCCTACAAGAGAGGATTGTCCACCGATCAAGCAAAGAGTCCACCGAATGAGGCCCGACATGTCTGAGAAGATTAAAGCTGAAGTAATGAAGCAATTCAACGCTGGCTTTCTGGCCGTTACATCCTATCCACAATGGGTTGCTAACATTGTGCCAGTTCCCAAAAAAGACGGAAGGGTCAAAATGTGTGTGGACTACCGGGATTTGAATAGGGCCAGCCCTAAAGATGATTTTCTGCTACCGCATATCGACATTTTGATTGACAACACGGCTCAACACAAAGTGTTTTCCTTCATGGATGGATTCTCGGGCTACAACCAGATTAAAATGGCCCCCGAGGACATGGAGAAAACAACCTTTGTTACACAATGGGGTACTTTCTGTTACAAGGTGATGTCGTTCGGACTGAAGAACGCAGGGGCAACTTATCAACGCGCCATGGTAGCTTTGTTTCATGATATGATACATCATGAGATCGAAGTTTACGTAGACGACATGATAGCTCGATCACAAACAGAGGAGGAGCACCTTGAACATTTACAAAAGCTGTTTTCCAGGTTGAAGGAGTACAAACTCAGGCTGAATCCAAGTAAGTGCATTTTTGGAGTTAGGTATGGTAAACTTCTAGGATTTATTGTCAGCAACAAAGGCATCGAGGTCGATCCAGCAAAAGTGAAGGCTATACAAGAAATGCCTGCCCCCCGTACTGAAAAGGAGGTTAGAGGGTTCTTGGGGCGCTTGAACTATATTGCCAGATTCATCTCTCATCTGACGTCTACTTGTGAGCCAATTTTCAAACTATTGAAGAAAGATCAGGTAGTCGAATGGAACGACGATTGCCAAATTGCTTTTGATAAGATCAAGGAGTACTTGCTAGAACCTCCTATTCTGATGACACCCGTTGAAGGAAGGCCGCTGATCATGTATCTGACCGTTTTGGATAACTCAATGGGGTGCGTACTGGGCCAACATGACGAGTCTGGTCGAAAAGAGCATGCCATTTATTACCTTAGCAAAAAGTTTACCGACTGTGAGACTCGCTACTCACTGCTCGAGAAAACTTGCTGCGCTTTGGTATGGGCTGCTTGCTGACTATGGCAGTATATGCTGACTCATACCACTTTGCTAATTTCCAAAATGGATCTGATCAAGTATATCTTCGAAAAGCCTGCTTTATCTAGAAGAATCGCTAGATGGCAAATGATCCTAACTGAGTATGACATCCAGTATACTACCCAAAAATCTATAAAAGGGAGTGTACTAGCTGACCATCTAGCTCATCAAGCTATCGAAGATTATCAACCCATGAGATTCGACTTCGCAGATGAGGACATCATGACATTGGACAACATTAAAGGTAACGGACCGTATGACGGACCTGAAAATGGATCCAGATGGACCCTGTACTTTGATGGTGCTTAAAATGCACTTGGAAACGGTATCGGTGCGGTACTCATTTCCCCGAAAGGTTGCCACACACCTTTCACGGCCCAACTTTGTTTCAGCTGTACCAACAATATGGCTGAATATGAAGCTTGCATCTTTGGTCTCAAGGCTGCTATAGACTTAGGGATCAAATCTTTGATTGTATTTGGGGACTCGGCTTTGGTTATCAGTCAAATCAAAGGAGAGTGGGATACCAAACATCCTAATCTCATCCCATACAAGGAACATGTTTTGACATTGCTGCCTCATTTCGAGCAGATCACCTTCGAGCATTTCCCGCGAGAAGAAAATCAGCTAGCAGATGCTCTGGCAACAATGTCTTCCATGTTTAAACTCAACTGGGATAACGAGGCTCCCCAAATCACCATTGAGCGAATGAATGAACCTGCGCATTGTCATGAGATTAATACCGAAGAAGTAGTGGAACAACCCTGGTTTCACGAAATCAAAAGGTATCTCCAGACTAGAGAATATCCCGAAGGAGCTTCCGTAAATGACAAGAAGTTCCTAAGGAGATTTACTGCCAAGTTCTTCCTAAGCAACGACATCCTTTACAAACGCAGCCATGATTGTGTTTTACTCCAATGTGTAGACAAAGCTGAAGCAGAGTTAATCATGACTGAGATACACAGTGGCATATTTGGCACCCACTTGAGCGGGCATACTATGGCTAAGAAGATTCTAAGGGAAGGCTATTACTGGTCTACCATGGAAGCTGATTGCCATCAACATTTCCGTACTTGCCACAAATGTCAAGTCTATGCTGACAAGATTCATATTCCTCTTGTTCCTCTCAACGTTCTGACAGCTCCTTGGCCATTCGGGATGTGGGGCATTGACATGATTGGAGAGATCAAGCCTACGACATCCAATGGACATTGCTTCATCCTGGTTGTTATTGACTATTTCACCAAGTGGGTCGAAGCAGCTTCCTTTGCCTCCGTTACAAAGAATGTGGTTGCCCGCTTCATCAAGCAGAACCTCATATGCCGGTATGGTGTCCCCGACAGGATCATTACAGACAACGGTACAAATCTGAACAATACTATGATCACCGCTCTATGCGAACAGTTCAAGATTTATCATCACAATTCATCTCCCTATCGGCCGAAGATGAACGGTGCTATTGAAGCCGCGAACAAAAACATCAAGAAGATCATTCAGAAAATGATAGTTACCTACAAGGACTGGCATGAGATGTTACCGTTTGCTCTGCATGGATACCGTACCACGACACGTACTTCAACAGGGGCAACCCCATTTTCTTTAGTATATGGCATGGAAGTTGTCCTACCCATGGAAGTTCAGATTCCTTCTTTAAGGATTATGAAGGACGCTGGTTTGAATGAAGATGATAGGATTCAGACCCGACTTGATCAACTCAATTTGATCGACGAGACTCGCTGCTGTTTGCCATGGTCAGACGTATCAAAAACGGATGATCAAGGCTTTCAACAAGAAAGTCAGACGTCAAGTATACCAAGTCGGAGATCTCGTAATCAAGCGGATTATCTTGCCGCAAAGTGATCCCAGGGGAAAATGGACTCCTACTTACGAAGGACCATTTGTAATCAAGAGCATGTTTTCTGGTGGTGCAGTGATTCTGACCACCATGGACGGCGACGATTTGCCGCACCCTGCGAACGCAGACATAGTCAAAAGATACTACTCATAAAACAACCCGACAAGTCGAAAACCCGAAAGGGCGACTTGGGCAAAAATGGGCATCCCGGTGAACCGAAAACCCGGAAGGGCAGTTCAGGCAAAAATTAGGGATAAAACAAAAAAATCTGTACACCCGGCAAGTCGAAAACCCGAAAGGGCAGCTTGGGCAAAAAAGGGTTTCCCGATGGATTGAAAACCCGAAAGGGCGGTCTAGGCAAAAGTTAGGGAATTAAAGCGTATGACTATGTCTCGTCGGATCACTTTAAAGAACAATCTCTTCATCAACAAGCTCCGAGCTTCTGATCAATCCAGTCATCGGCGGGCGAAGCATTTGAATGGACAAGATATTCAGAGTTGTGAAGGCTATAACAGAATGGGATCCCATAGAATTGTTGCACATAGCCATCTTTATTTTGTATAAAGTTTTCAATTTTTTTACGACAACATCCTCTTACTAGGATGGCTGTCTCCTTTGTACAAAGATACTCATAAAAAGTTAATACAAATACTTTTCCAGATACAGAAATTTGCCTTGTCTTTTGTTTCTTTTCTACACTTATGTTTTATTTGAAAAACGTCCAATGTTTTGTTAAATAGGCATATGCGTTTGAACATAATCATTTCCTTGTAAATCAAGAAAGATGATTGCTGATAGGTTGAAGGTACAGATAGATATCTTGATACCCTTTTAGAAGGGATCCCTAGCAGAATTAAACTCCAAATTCCTCAACAAAGTCAAAATCTAGAACTTAATTTCCCAAACAGAGTTAAACTTCAGGATCCTCAGCAGAGCAAAAGCTTTCTCAAAACTGATTTCCCCAGTCAGAGAGCCTTCCAGAACTCAATTCCCCGCAGAGTTAAGTTTCAGTATCCCCAGTGGAGCCTTAAAAATCTGAAAATCCTATCCCCAGTTGAAGTCAAAACTACCAATCCCCAGCGGAGATAAAACTTCCAACTGTCAATCCCCAACGGAACCAGACTAGTGAACCTTCTCCCCACAAAGATACTTCCCATCAGATTGAAGATTCTCAGTCCTACTCCTCCAGCATGAGTCTCCCAGGTTCTGGACTCCCCAGTAGAGATCATCAGAATTCTCATTTCCCACAGGTCACCAAGGATTTTCTATCCCCAGCAGTGGTCCTAAAATCCCTCAACAGTTGAAGATCTTGCTCCCCGAGCAATCAGCAGTCAGCAAGGGTTTCTCACCCTCAGTAATCAAAGGATTTCCAAGCCCCAGCTTCGGTTATGAGTTTATTTCCCCAACATTCACCAAGGATTTATTCTCCAAAGAAAAACTACATTTCAAGCTGAAAGGTCGTTCAAAATTTCCTTCATCACCTGTTGGAAGTTACGATCATCATCCAAATTTCCTTCATCACCTGCTGGAAGTTACAACCACCGACAGAATAACGAACAACTGAAGCTCCTAAAATCTGTTTCTCTCAAGAATGAAGATTCTCATCCTTAAAACCTCAGAAGATTGGTATACTCCTAATTTCTAACCGTTAACAGAATGAAGATTCTCATCCTTAAAACCTCAGAAGATTGGTATACTCCCAATTTCTAACCGTTAACAGAATGAAGATTCTCATCCTTAAAACCTCAGAAGATTGGTATACTCCCAATTTCTAACCGTTAACAGAATGAAGATTCTCATCCTTAAAACCTCAGAAGATTGGTATACTCCCAGTTTCTGACCCTTAACATGATGAAGACTCTCATCCTTGAAACCCCAGTAGATTGGCATACACCCAACCTCCTGATATTCCCAACAGAATGAAGATTCTCATTCTCAAAGTGGCATATAACCTTACTTCCCGATATTCCCAACAGAATGAAGATTCTCATTCTCAAAGTGGCAGATAACCTGAGTTCCTGGTATTCCCAACAGAATGAAGATTCTCATTCTCAAAGTGGTTTACAATCCAAACTCCTGATTCCCCCGAAAGCGGTCCCAAGACTTCTCATTTTCAGCGATCAAAGGATTTGCAGTCCCCTACAGCAGTCAAGGATTTGCTTTCCCCCGACAGTAGTCAAAGATTTCATTATCCAGGATCCGTCTTCCTCAGCAAGACAGCTCATCAGCTTACATGCGCATTCATTACATCCATATCATAAACATTGATAGAACATACATTGCATCATACATTTCATGCAACAATAACTTTGTGTTTTAGCTAATATCTTACCCTTTTCAGGATAAGATTAATAAGCTCAAAACTTTTGAAAACAGTTTACGGACGCTTCCCAACATGGATGCTGCTCTATTTCTTATTCAACTTCAAGACTTCTGAAAACAGTTTACGGATTCTCCTAACACGGATGTTAATCTATCGCTTGTTCAGATTCAACTACTGAAAACAGTTTACGGATGATTCCAAACATGGATGTCAATTCATTGCTTATTCATATCCCCAGTTCAGAGATGTTCCAAAATAGGGACACCTTTCTGATACTCATTTCTTTCACCTACAAAAAACATTCTTGGATGGCATCTACAAGCACATCTCCAACAAGATACAATCACCTTCAGATGGCATCTCTAAGCCCATCCTCCTAGCAACAATTTCCAGGTTGCATCTTTAAGCCCGTCTCCAAATGGCATCTTTAAGCCCATTCCTGCACCCATGCTTTGACGAGTGCAAATTTACGGGCACTTTAGTGTCCAATCTCCTTTTACCTTCGAGACGCGAAAGGCAAACCTGCCAATCTAACTCTTCAGGTGCAAGAAGATTTAACAGGGGCAACTGTTGTACCCCAAAATTTTCCCTCTCATTTCATCAACATTTCTCATCACAAGACTCTTGGAGCTCAAGATCAAGTTAGGGTTTGCTCTGCTCAAGACCCCTCCTTGCACTGTTGATCCAAATTAGGGTTTGAGTTTGCACAAACATGTTTTGACCTAAAATGCCCAAAGTGACTCTCATGCTTCATGTTGGACTCACACGTTTATCCATACCAAGTTTCAAGTCTTGATTCCAATCTTTGCCCAGTCAATTGGACAGTTGACCTAAAATCAGCTATATTGGGGAAAAAGTCAACTATGGCCAATTGACAGTCAAACCTCATGAAATTTAACCCAAATCAACATAATGAACTCATATGAACCATTTGGTCAAGTTTGGATCATAATTCCATAAGAAATTTGATCAGATCATCAAAAGGGCAAAATGGTCATTTTTAGGGTTTTGACTGCACAAAGGCAATTTTTGACTGTTTGACCTAACCAATGGAAAACCAAGTTCACATATGGACTCAAGGACCCAATGGCATTGTCTTGACCTATTCAAAAAGTTCAAAAGATCTCAAATGCACAGGATTGACAGATGAATTTTCCAGTCAACTGATCAAGATTTGACTGTATACTGAAAAGTCAAACTTTGACTTTTTGGTCAAAATCAAGTGCCAAGATTCATTTTTCATCAAGACATGTCAAATTATGAAACTTGTTCATCAAGAAATCCAAAATTTCAAATTAGGGTTTAAAATGAAGAAATTTCATAACTTAGAAATTTTCTAAGTTATGAAATTTCCTTATTTTTTCCTAACTTTGTCCCATTTTTTCACCAAGATGCAAATGGATTCAAACAAAACTCAAAACATGAAAGTTATAGTCCATTGCAAAATCTACAACTTTGATTCACAAAGTGTTCTCAAAGGAAGCTTGTAGCTCAAGTTATGATTTTTGGAACAAGGGTGCAAAACATTTTTAACTTAGAAAAATTTTGACCTATTCTAGGCAGGATTTTTGTCCAACTTCTTGGCCATTTTTCACATGCTTCCACTTGGAATTTCAATTTGCATTACAAAGATGGATTGTAGTACACATTCCAAGCTTTCCAAATTGTCCAAGAACTTCTCAAACACCCTTGTGGCTAAAAACCTTTCAAACACATTCCATATCATCCACACAAACTATCCCAAGCCTTGAACTGAAGTTGTAACATCCCTAACCACGTTTGACATTTTTTATTTCAAGCTGTGCAGGTGGACTTCCATAGCACGATACAGGCAGTTTCAGAGCAAGCCAAGCATAGGAGAATCATCCTTGGACTTCTACCAAGCTCAACCAAAGCTTAAACTCCATTGAAGATACCTACATTGCTCTGTTCGAATAAAGCTGAGACAGGTAAACCATGGACTTCTATCTCTCAATCTAGGAAGAGTTAGGCTTAGGTTTATAAATGAAACATGTTCTACTCATAGCCCTGAAGCCATCCATGTATTTACTTTTCATTTATATTAAGCATGCTGTGAGAATTTTTGCCATGAACATTGAAGAAAAATTAGGTCAGAAATTGGGGATGAAGAAATTCTCCCTCGTTTCTTAGAGTTAGGTCAAGTTTTTTATATGTCTGAATTCGTCTCTTGATGCTCTACATTATTGGTGTTATGAGTTTTTGTTAAAAGTCAAAGAATCAGGAGTTTGAATGAAGCATAGAGGGCGCGCGTTTTTGAAACAGAAGCTGGAGGTTTAAGAAGGAAGACTTGGGCTGGGCCTGAGTTGGTTTTTGCTTTTTGTACACTTTTTTCCATTTTTGCACCCCCTTGGCCCATTGTGTGATATATTGATCATTTTTTATTATTTCTTTTTGATTCTGACTTATTATTTTTTGCTCAAATATAAAAAATATCAAAAATATTTTTCCACCCCTTTTTGCATTTATTTGGCATTTATTTGTTTTATATAATACATGTATGTAAATAAATATAAAAACCTTTTTATTTAAAACCCTAAAAATAATACAAAAATAAATATTTTTTCAGTTATTATTTTTTGTTTACATTTTGAAAACATTTTCTAAAATATACTTTCTTTTTGTAAATAATTATTATTTTATTTCTTGTATATATTTAATATATAATATAAATACTTGTATATATTTATTAGAATACTTAGGATAAAATATGAAAATAATAAATTTTTATTTTTATTAATATATGACACTAAAAAATACTTTTTTCACAATATACTTCTTTTTTTTATTTTTTGTATAAATTAATATATAAATGTTGTATATAATCAATAAATAATAATATTTATTCAAAAACTAGGGTTTTGCCCTAAATCACAAAATATTCAAAAATTTGACCTTTTTATTTTTGTTTATATCTCACATTAAAAACATTTTCACATACATAAAAATCTTTTTGTGCATAATACATTTTTTGCATATTTATCATATTTGTTTAAACATTGTACATTAAATACTTGTATATTCGATATGGATGTAATAGCTTAGATTTAATTTCTTGTCAAATATCCCCCCATTCAAACATTTGTACCCCCATCCCCATAATCATGTTGTAATAATTTAGGACTTTAAATTCCCGCATTTAAAAGCTTTCAAATTATGCCATGATAGACCTAGGGTTTGTATGCAAAATCAAATAACAAATAGCTTGACCTAATTCAAAGATAAACATGCATGCAAAACAAAACACAATGCACACTTGCACCCTTAGGGTTACTCCACTTGTTGCCTTCAAAAATGGGCCATGTTGCATGTTGAGTGTCTTTGGCAAAACAAAAACAAATCAAATGATCATAGTCCCTCGATGACGCTATCAAGTTGCCTAAACAAAATGATCATAGTCCCTCAAGGAAAAAATGCCAAAGATACTTGACACCATTGCATTCATGGTCTATAAGATGACCCGTGCCCGTCCCGTTAACATCCTAACACAAGATTGTCCACCAAATACAATGGTGGAACAATACTGTTAAAAGGGTTAAAACATAGGAAAGATCTTTGAGAAATTTAGGGTAGATAGCTCTTGGTTACTTGATCAACTTGCAAAACAAATCCTTGCCATTTTTCAAAACACACTGCACAACACAAACTTTCAAAACAACTTTCAAAACGTTGAAAACTTTTCAAAAGACAAATATACCTTTGTATACATCCAAATATGGATCATTACAAAGGTTGCCACAACAAATGGCCTCTTTTCAAAACCTTTTTCAAAATCACACACAAAGCACCATTTCAAACAATTGAAAGCACCATTTCAAACAATTTAAAAGCAAAGGCAAGTGATCTAAGCAAGTAACTAAGAGCCCATGGATAACCATGGATAGAAAGGGTGCTAATACCTTCCCTTTCTATAATCTACTCCCCGAACCCAAGAAAACATCTCAAAGGTTTTGTTCTGTGCTTTTTAACCTTTCCTTAGGATAAAATAAAAAGTCGGTGGCGACTCTTGCTAAACCGAAACATTTGCGAAAACCAACGCAAAAAACCTCAAGTCAGTTCTCCCACCGTATCACAGTATCAATATGAAAGCAAATCATTTTGTGAGTGATAACAAATAAAAGAGTGAAAACGACTGGATCAATTCAAGACAAACATACTTATTGTAATAAAATAAACATTCAAAAACCAACAAGTTTCTACATGCAAGCAATGTTTAAACAATACAAGAAAGAGTACAAATGAAAATGCAATAAAGAAACAAAAGATTGTCATTGTAGAGGAGGCTTGACTCCATCTAAACATGTTGATTCTGAAGATTTTCTATAGTCTTGGTGTTCACTTGGGTATGAAAACTTCAATTTATGCATAGTCCATCTGGTGTGAAGGAGATTTCCTTGAAATCAAGCAGGCTCAGTACATTGCCTTTGAATGCATCACAATCTTCAATTGTATGACCAGGTGCCCCAGAATGGAACTCGCAGTAGGCATTGGGATCATATCCTTCAGGGTAAGGAAAATGAGAAAGCCCAAGTTGTTTTAACTCCACCAAATAATTCTGGAGTAAGTGAGAGAGAAATTGACCATGAGGCATGTAGATTGGATCATGTACTCTTCTCGGCCTTATCAGATTCTGCCTACCATGTTTTTATGATTCTGCCGATAGTTTTGCTTCTGAAGGGCCACTTAAACTAGCTGAGCACAGGATAATATTGTTCCTGATTGAACATCTGGTTTTTAGGATCTGGCATAAGCAACGACTACTGGAAAGAAGTCTCCAGAAGTAAAGATTATGGAGGAGGTGATCCAGGCTGCGAGATAGGACCTTAAGAATGAAAGGTAGTCGCCACTTTTCTTGTTGAAAAATGAATGACTTATATGTTAGAACCGTCCGAGGTGAACACAAATTCCCCTGCATTAATCAGGTCACAAACTTTGTACTTCAAAGCCCTATAAGTTTCAACATCATACCCCACACCATCCGAATAGAATTCACAACGAGCACTAGCATCACAGTTTGTAAGATGCCTCTCGACAAGAGCTAGCATATGTCACAAATTAACCAATTGATGTCGTAAAAAAAGTTGAAGCAACCAAGAATATAACATTAGTATAGGGTCAAACTGAGTCTCAGACCCTTTATGCTCTGGTTCACGAGTTATCCATCCCAAATTTTCCTGGTGAACAGGGAGCATTTGTTGATAAGAAGATTTTAGAGCCCACGACTGTGAAGAAGATCCATAAGGTACTTCGTGATATTCCGAAATTTCTACAAGATGAGGACTGGCAACAACTCTTGTTGTATTAGCAGGCATATCTTCATTCTCTTTCTTCAGCATTATCTTCAGGACTTCCATGACGAAGCTTACTTGAGTCCTCAACTGACTAACCTCTTCCCAAAGTAGGTTCTGCCAATGGACCATAGTCTGTATATCCACCATAAACTGCCCCATCTGGGCCCTTATTTCAACCCTCATCTCAGTCAAATCATCTTAGAGTTATTCCATCTGGCGTGGTAGATTGTCTCTGGTTGAATGTCACTGAGTAGTCATCTTGTGGAATTCTGCCAAGAAAAAGCAGAGCCAAAAGATAAGAAGTCTAGTCTGAATAAACCTGTAATGTATGATATGAATGGTATGCATGAATGCATGCAACGACATGTTTAAATATTCCCAAGATTCTAGAACTTTGATTCAAGTTTGTAGGCGAGATCCAGAGACGAGATAACAGATATCGATAAACCAGATCCTCATTAAATCAGAATAAGCCAAAATAAAAATAGTTCAACCATCAATCACCAAATATATTAAGAAATCATATGAGAGATCTCATCAACAATCCTTATTATGATCCTCTAAAAAGGAAATACAACATCTAAACATCCGACATTGGGTAGCTCACAGATCATTGTCTCCTCATTTTACTTTTGAGACTGGCGATTTCTTTAATGTCTTGTTCTAATTGCACACTGCACCCTTTGAACTGAGTTTTGGACACTAGCCTCCGGGTAATCTCTTTTTCGAAATGAACACCTTTGTCCAGAAGTTGCTTCTCTAACTCTTTGACCTTTGCTTCATATATTTTATCCATGTAAGACTTGGGTGCTTTGAGGATTTCGAACTCTCCACACTCCTGTTTGTACTTTTTGTCGATCTCAACCACAGCTTTCTGGTGATCTTCCAAAGAAATAGAATTATTTTCAACTCTTGACCTCTTCCTTGAAACACCTGGAGTCTCTCCCTTGTAGCTTTTGAGATCTTGATCTAGCCGAGTCTTTTCTTGAGTAGCCACAAGGCACTTTACATACATGGTCTCACCTTCTTTAAGAAAATGCCGATTACAAGCTTGCACTAGCTCATAATCACCTTTTGGTACTGCATCAGGAAGATCAAGCTCTTGAGGACACAACGGTTTCTCTATGGCGAACGGACAAGACAGTATTAGTTTGTCTCTTTGATCCACTGAACGTAAGGTGCATAAGCTGTAGGATGCTTCCTATCAAAATATTGTCCTCCTTCATGGAGAATACTTTTCCAGGCCTTGATAGCCTTATCCATCCTTCAGGTGCTGTCGGGCACATCATAAAATAAGGATTATCGCACATGCTCTTCCTCAGGTGGTCCTCTGAGAGCATAACCCAACTCTCTTATGGAAAGAGTCGGATTATAGTTGATACCACCCTTTATACCCATGAGAGTTACATTAAAGAATCCTCCGCAATGAAAGATCACTTCTTTGCTTTCATTACTAGACAAATAATGCTTATACCATTCGATATATTTGGATGTAATCCCCATCAACCTGGTGTAATACTCCAATGTTTTCCTACCCATTAATCAAATCACCTGGCTTAGGCATCACATTATCTTCATATGCGTAGCATCCAATAGGTCATCTAACACATCATGCATTCACTAACCACAAGGATTGGCATGGGATCAAGGATATTGAGGAATTAAGGCTTTTTTGTACTTTTAGGTTCTCGTCTTCATTCAAAGGTTAATTCAACTGGTTTGTTCATCAGTGTAATACGGTGGGAGAAATGACATTTAGTTTTGAGTTTTATCGCAAATTTCGTGGATAGCAAGAGTCGCCACCTACTTTTCTTTTATCTAATAAAGGAAAGGGTGAAAAGAACAGGAAATACCTTTGAGAATTTTCTGAGTAAGGGGCTAAGTTATGAAAAGGGAAGGTTTTAGAACCCTTTTCATCCGTAGTTATCTACGGGATCTTAGTCGCTAGCTCACTTTTTTGAAAATGCTTTGTATTTGTGTGTTTTGAAAATGCCTAAGTGCCACAAACTCTAATGATTCTCATATCGTTGAGAACGCATACAAAGTGTTTATTTTGAAAATATTTTTAGAAAAGAGTGTATGTGTGAAAAATGTTTTTTTGTTTGTGAGCAAGCGACTAAGAACTATCTAGCTACTTAAAAAGTATTTATTCATTTCCTCTTCCTTTAGATAGTGCTATCCTACCATTATTTAGTAGGAAGCCCTATCGTTGGATGTTTGAGGGACATGTACGGGTCATCATACAGTCATAAAGGCAACTCGTAGGGCGCTTTAGCAATTACCGTAAGGGAATAAAATCCTTTACCGAGGCAACATCGAAGGGTTGTAGAGGTAATACGATCTTTTTAACCGAAGGGTCGTTACTAAAGCATCCCATGTTTGAGGGAAATGACTGGAGAAGCGTCGGAGCCCTAGCTTCGATCGTCTTCTTCGGCAAGCTACAAACATGAAACCTGCACAAATCAAGATATTAACGATATAAAATAACATGTCCCCCCTAATTAGACCCTCCTAAGTTTGAATATGGGGTTTGTTTTGACTAACAACGCCTGTAGCATGAGATGCAAATAGATTGCATTTGACTGCCCTAGCTATGGAATCTTTCGATCCTAACGTGGAATCTTTGATTTAACCACCCATACCTGATCTATAAGTTCACATAAACTCAATCGAACGTTAGTATGCCATGAAATGTGATTAAAATCAGAGATTCATAACTTAAAACCTTATCAAACCAGTGTTTTCAAGTGGGACGTTCTAGGCACAGTGGGACGTGCTAATGGGCTTGAGGAGACTCCTGGGAATCTCAGGAGTGATGTCTGATCACTGGTTTAGGCTGAGAACTTCTGGAAATTAGGATTCAATGCTTGGATTTTTTTTGAAAATTTTGTGAACAAAGCTTAGGCTTAGAGGCAGCAACTGCGTGTATGTCCTTGAGATCTGAAGCATGTGTATATATGAGGCATCGCCTTAGGTTAACAAAAATGGTACCTAATCAAATGGAATTAAAGTGTGATTTAATTCCAAAATAATTTGAAATGTTTCCAAATTTATGAAGATATCCCTCCCCTCTTGGTCTACACGGTTTTGCTAGCTGGCCATCATGTTTATGGGCTTCAAATCTGATCAAAGACCAAGCCCATATGCATTAATCCATTATTTTGTGATTTTATTTAATTTACTTTGTATTTAATCAAATACAAATTAAAGTAAATGTAAATAAAAATCATGGCAAGGTATGAATTAGTTTAGGAGGCTTCCATATGGTCATGGACATGTTTGAATTCCAAAACCTAGGCCCAGTAGTTCAAAATTTCAAGTTTACTCATTATACATTTCATGCATTTCCTCAAACTTTCCCAACTTTTGAAACTCATAACTTACTCAATTTTCATCTTTTTAAGGTGATATTGGACGTTGTGGAAAGCTCAAGATGTCCTCTACAATTTCAATTTTGGTCATTTTTGCATTTGGGGACTTTATCTTAATGTAAGTTGCCTTGACAAAAAGTGTCTTTTTGTTGACTTTTGAAATGACCTGTAATGTATTAGCTCATATCTTTCAAATGAATCACTTTTTGGACTTGAGCATAAATACAAAGTTGTAGAGATTTGAATTTTCTTCAAAATGGGCTTTGGGTGGGGAAAAGTTGATGAAGCAAGTGAATGTTATGCTTGGTCAAAGTTCAATTGACTTCTCCTAAGGAAATCCTAATTTGGCAACTTTTGACCTTTGATGATTTGAGGGCTTTCCTTGAGGAACCATGATCAACCTTTGATAAAATGATGAATATCACCTCAAGATGTTTATGTTGACAAAAAATATTGAAGTTTGACTGTATGTTGATCATGGTTGAGTTTTTACCCAATACGGTTGATTTTCAATCATCTGAGCTATTGACTGAGTAAAATTGTGATGAAAGGATTGAAATTTGTCATGATAATTGTTTAATACCTATGGAGAACCATGGAAACCACTTGAGACCTTTTCAAACCAAATTTCCTTTAGAAACTCAAAACCCTAGTTGTAGACCCTTTGCTTAGGAGGAGCATTTTGACTGGTCAATCCTTGAGTAGATTTGATTACTTGAGGCCCTTAGAAGAATGTTTTTGAAGAAAAATGAGAGGGAAAATTTTGGGGTACAACAACTTTCCCTGTTCAATCTTCTTAAACCTGAAGAGTAAGATTGGCATGTCTGCCATTCGTAACTTGAAGATATAAGAGGATTGAACACTTAAGTGCCCAGAAATTTGCACTCGCCTGTGTAAGAAGTAACATTGTTGGTTGATTGTACTGGGAATAGGCTTAAAGAAGCCATTTGGATAGGTGACAGAGATTCATCAAAGATGGGCTTATAGATTCCACCCAAAGTAATAGTTGATAGAGATTAGACTTAATCTACGTCTGACTTCAACTGGAAGAAGTATCAGAATAAATACGCTCGATTTAATCTGAGCCAGAAAATGTCTATGCTCGACTTCAACTGGAAGAAGTATTAGAATAAATCTATGCTCGATTTAATCTGAGCCAGAAGGTGTCTATGCCTGGTTTTAACTGGAAGAAGTATCAGAATAAATCTACGCTCGGTTTAATCTGAGCCAGAAGGTGTTTTCGACTGTCTTTAACTAGAAGAAGTATCAGAATAAATCTACGCTAGATTTAATGTGAGCCAAAAATGTCTATGCTCGTCTTCAACTGGAAGAAGCATCATAATAAATCTATGCTCAATTTAATCTGAGCCAGAAGATGTCTACGCCCATCTTTAACTGGAAAAAGTATCAGAATAAATCTACACTCAATTTAATATGAGCCAGAAAATGTCTACGACCGTCTTTGACTGGAAGTAGTATCAGAATAAATCTATGCTTGATTTAATCTGATCCAGAAGATGTCCACGCTCGTCTTCAACTGGGAGAAGTATCAGAATAAATCTACGCCCGATTTAATCTGAGCCAAAATGTATCTATGCCTGGTTTTAACTGGAAGAAGTACCAGAATAAATCTACGCTCGATTTAATCTGAGCCAAAAGGTGTCTACGCTAGTCTTCAACTGGAAGAAGTATCAAAATAAATCTACACTCGATTTAATATGAGCCAGAAGATGTCTACGCTCGTCTTCAACTGGAAGAAGTATCAGAATAAATCTAACCTCGATTTAATCTGAGCTAGAAGATGTTTACACTCATCTTCATCTGGAAGAAGTATCAGAATAAATCTATGCTCGATTTAATCTGCCAGAAGATGTCTATGTCCGTCTTCAATTGGAAGAAGTATTAGAATAAATCTACGCTCGATTTAATCTATGCCAGAAGATGTCTACGTCCGACTTCAACTAGAAAATATGCCTCTTTGAGAATGACCCTCTGAGGAAATTGCTTAAGTAGCCATTTGTAAGATACAACCTTTGAGAAGACTGTTTGGTTATATAAGTAGTTGATGATGTTTATCTGTTGATTTCTCTTTCCAGAAAAGGTAAAGAGTTCGTTGTATGTAATGTCATGATGTATGAAATGCATTGCATAATGATGTTCTCAAAATAAATGAGACTATGCTATATGCATTTTGTATGCATATTGTAACACGGTGGGAGAACTGACTTGGATGTTTTGCGTTTGATTGCAATTGTTGTGGATATCAAGAGTTACCGTCGACTTTTCTTTTATCCAATAAGGAAAGGGTGAAAAGAACAGGAAATACCTTTGAGATTATTTTCTCGAGTACGGGGGGTAGATTATGAAAAAGTAAGGTGTTAGCATCCTTTTCATCCATAGATATCTATGGGCTCTTAGTTGCTTGCTAAATCATTGCTTTTGTTTGAAAATGTGCTTTGTGGCGGGTTTTTGAAAGTATTTTTGAAAAGCGCCTTCGTTTAGGCTAACTTTGTAATGATTCTCATGTCTATAAGAATGTATACAAAGTGTTGGACTTTTGAAAATATTTCGTGGAAAGTGTTGGTGTGTTTGAAAAGAGGTTTGTTTTGAAAACGAGCAAGCAACTAAGAACGTTTCTACCTACCCAAAAGTCTTTTGTTCTTCTCCTCATTTGGATGTTGCTATCTTACCATTGGTTTGGTAAGAAGCCTTATCTTTGGATGTAAAGGGACAGGCGTGGGTCATCGTATAGTCGTGATAGCAATATTATGAGATATCTTAGCATTTCTCTTGAGGGACTAAGATAATTTGTAAGGTAACATTCAAAGCGTCATTGAGGGACTATGATATCATATTTTGATTATTTTTTCTAAGACATATCACGTTCATAACATGACCATTTTTCGTAAGGCAACAAATGGAGTTAACCCTAGGGATGCATGTGTACAAGTGTGTTTGATTGCATGCATTTTGTCTTGAATTTAAGGTTTTCTAAGCATTGGTTTTAATCTTGCCATACGCACCCTAATTACTAGCACTTATATGAAAGCGATAAATTGCGGAAAATAAATTTACTACGCTATTACATCACTTGGGGATAGGGATACAAATGTACAAATGGGGGATTGCAAGAAATAAAATTCTAATTATCTATTACAACCATATCGAATATGAATAAATGTACAAAATTGGAATGAAGAGAAGATGAACTTTGTTTTTACTTTTATTTATATGAAAGGTTTTGTTCAATTAAAGTAATTATGAAAATAAAATATTTTTTGTAATAATTTTATATATTCATGGAATAATAATTGTAAATAAATAGTGTGTAAAAAGTAAAATCAAAAGGAGTTGTTTTGATTGGTTGAAAAAATGTTTGAAGTTTGTTAAAAAAATACAAAGAACACAAATAGAAAGGCAAAAACTATTTTTGGTCCTGCCAAGGTTTGAACTCAGGTCCCTATACAGAAATACTTTTCGTGCGCGCTGTTGATACCACTAGGGTGGTCTGTTTCATCCGTTCATGAGGCAGCTTCAATTGGGTATAAGGTAAACTTGTTTCTGAATGTTTAAAGTGCCCAGTCCTCCCCTTCGATTGCATGAATGTAACTCTTCCCAGTTGAGATTCGAAAGGCTCCCCTGTTCAGTCAATCGAAGGATACACACAACCTGCCTAAAGTTTAGATACGAACCTAACAAAAATAACCTTCGAAAGCTACAGGCCCAGTGGTTAACAAAAATTTATTCGGCACTAAAATCCAAAGACTAAATGTACGTGGCAGTGATAATCGAAAGCTAAAGCATGGTCAATTTTCTAGATGTGATATCTACACTTTCTCTTTTATTTATATGTACAAATGATGTTTTAAATAGAAAGTTCCAAGTTTAGAGGAACTTACCTCTTGAAGTGTCAATCGAAGGAGCTGTATATGACTTCCTTGGTGGTGGACTAAACTTTGCTGGAACCTTCCTTGAGCTATTGGGACCACTTCTCTGCTTGAATCGAAAGGTTGGTATTTATGAGGGAATCGAAGGTTTTGCTATGCTGTAGTTTAGGGGAGTGAATCAAAGGTGGTGTTATACTTCAGTTTAGGGGAAGTGAATCGAAAGGTACACTATTGAGATTTTTTTTTGTGAAAAAGTCTTAGAGTTTTGAGAATGTTGGGGAGTTTGAGAATATTGGAGAGTTTGAGAATATTGGAGAGTTTGAGTGCTTTGAGGATTTTTATGATTTTTCTCTCTATCAAAAATATGGCCTCTTTCTTTGTCAATGGTTTCTCTATTTATAGAGAAAAGATTTGGGAGTTTGAACAAAGATGTGGCTTGGTTGAAACATGAATATTAAGCTATGTCAGATTTTCCAAGATCCCAAGGTGAAGTACTAAAGTTGTTGGTTAAAAGGGGCTGACTTCCCTGACTTAAGGTGAAGTACAATCAGGATTTAAGTAAAGCATGGGCTTTGGACAAGATTTGTACTAGCAAGTTTACTTTCATAAAAAATCTTTTGGACAAAGGCTTAATCACCTAGACAATAACTTAATCCATAATGTAAGAAATTAATTATGGAGTGAAATACATGCATTAAGGTCTGTAAAGTAAGATCATGTAGCATGGCCTATATATTTGATCAGTGTTCTTTCAATATCCTATTTTCCACTTGCGTCGAAGAGTTCTAGAAATGTACTAAAGAAGACTGCTTCGAAGGGAGAAAAATGCCCAAATGAAGCTTATGGATTAAACTTGCATCGAAGGAGATTTCCTGCCCAAATGAAGTACGTAACCCCAGCTTTCATTCGAAGGAGGCCATAAAGCCAAACGAAAGATACATGCAGGAAGGTCTTAAATTCCCAAACGAAAGAGGCGTCAAGGAAGGCCACATGCCCAAATGAAAGAGGCATGCAAGAAGTTTAAATACCCAAATGAAGGAGGCGTCAAGGAAGGCCACATGCCCAAACGAAAGAGGCATGCAAGAAAGCCTCATGCCCAAACGAAAAGAGGCAAGCAAGAAGTTTAAATGCCCAAACGAAGGAGGCATCAAGGAAGGCCACATGCCCAAACGAAAGAAGCATGCAAGAAGGCCTCATGCCCAAACGAAAGAGGCATGCAAGAAGTTTAAATGTGCAATCGAAGCATGCCAAAAGGAGGCTTTTTGCCTTGGAATCGAAGGAGGCTACAGGAGGCTTTTTTCCTTGTGCAAGCTAGCATGGTGGGAGCCTCTTGCGCACAAGAAGTTATGGCTCAAACGAAGGCTTGTATGCAACTAGTCATCAACTTGTGAATCAAAGCAAGCATGGGGGGAAATAATTGTCCAGTTAACACAGGCATGCAAGCATCAAACATACAATCGAAGTAGGCGCACTGTCCCATCGAAGCTTGTGGATCGAAGCAAACACACTTCCCCATCGAAGCTTGTGGATAGAAGCAAACACACTTCCCCATCGTAGCTTGTGGATTTGAAGAGTGCTCCGAGGGAGTATTTTAACCATTCGAAACATGTAGGTCAAAGGAAGCCAATGTCTTATCGAATTTAGAATCGAAGCAGATTGCTTCAAAGGTAGCTAGTATCTAATCAAATTGAGAATCGAAGCAAACTTGCTCTTCTTCGACCCAATTGAAGGGCACATTATCATCTTCATTTTCCTTTTCCTTCGACCAATCGAAGTAACAACTTGTCATCTTCAAAAAAATTCATTTTTCTTTATTTCTTTAAACAGGTGTTTGTAACCACCTATACGAGAGGAATCTTGAAAAACGAGAGGGCAAATTTTTGGATACAACAGCTGCCCCTGTTCAATCTTCTTAAACCTGAAGAGTTAGATTGGCGAGCCCTCCATTTGTTAATTGAAGGTGGAAGATGATTGAACGCTAAAGTGCCCAGAAATTTGCACTCGATGATGTGTTAGCTGACTGTGTAGAGAATGGGCTTAAAGATACCACTTGGGGAGATGATGGAGAATTGTCAGAGATGGGCTTATAGATGCCATCCAGAGTGACTGGGGAAAGTATCAGGATAAATCTTTTGGTTGATTTATGTTGAAATGGTAGATGTCTTTTGCTTGTTTTATTTATTTATTTATTTCTGCAAGAAAGAGGATTAGTTGCATGCAGATGCATGCACGGCGTAATGATGTTCTCGAAATAAATGAGATTATGCTGTATGCATTTGTCATGTATGCGTTATGGTTTATGAATGTGATGCGTTTATTGCAGCGTGTCTTTGTCTAGGAAGTTGGATCCTCGACGACGTGTTGGGGAGCCTTGGGAGACTGAATCCCGAGTAGGTGTATCTTAAACTTTGCTTAGAATTTTTCCAATGGGAATACCTGTTTTATTGTTTGAGGAGAAATCCGCTGTGGAATGTTGACTTTGGCTCTTTTCATGAGGAAAATTTATGGGGAGTGTTGATTTTTTCTTGGGGGAATAAAGTTCAGGAATTTTGGTTATCCCTTGCTCTACTGGGGAGTTATTCCTGACTAGAGAGAATCAAAAGTTAGATGTTATCTATTCAAAATCCAAGCTTGGCAGTAAATTGTTGAGGATAATGTGGTTGATTGTTATCTGGTCGTATTCCAGGCTTCGCAGCGACTTATCGGGGAAGATTAAATTAATTGTTATCTGGTCGGGTTCCAGGCTTCGCAGAAAATTACTTGGGAGAGTGAAGTTAAACTATTATCTGGTCGGATTCCAGGCTTCGCAACAACTTACCAACTTTAAACTACTATCTTGTCAGATTCCAGGCTTCAAAGCAGATTTTTGAAAAGATGAAGTTGAACTAATATCTGGCCGGGTCCAGGCTTTTCAGTAACTTGCTGGAAAGGAAGAAGTTGAACTGATATTTGGTCGGGTCCAGGCTTCACAGTAACTTGCTAGGATGAATGAAGTTGAACTAATATCTGGTCGGATTCTAGGCTTCACAGTAACTTGCTTGAATGAATGAAGTTGAACTGATATCTGGTCGGGTCCAGGATTTTCAGTAACTTGCTAGGGGTGGAGGCAAACTCTACTGGGGAAAATAAGTTAAACCCTTGTCTGGTTGAGTCCAGGTTTTTCAATATCTTGAGAAGTTAAACTATTATCTGGTCGGGTCCAGGCTTCATAGTGTCTTAAGAAGTTAAACTATTATCTGGTCGGGTCCAGGCTTTGTAGTATCTTAAGAAGTTAAACTATTATCTGGTCGGGTCCATGCTTCATAGTGTCTTGAGAAGTTAAACTATTATCTAGTCGGGTCCAGGCTTCATAGTATCTTAAGAAGTTAAACTATTATCTGGTCGACTCCAGGCTTCATAGTATCTCGAGAAGTTAAACTATTATCTGGTCGGGTCCAGGCTTCATAGTATCTTGAGAAATCAAACTATTATCTGGTCGGGTCCAGGTTTCATAGTATCTGAAAGTTGTTTGAATAGGAAAAGACCCTGTTGAGGAGTGTATCGTTTGGGTGGGGAATAAGCTTTGTTGAAGAGAATATTGATGACATGCTGGCAAGGTGAATTCTTTAGGAAGGAATCCACAAGGCTTCTTATTTTAAGACCAACTCAGCTGAGGAGAGGGTTATCGAGAGATTGAGACTCTGACTGAGGGTTGCATAAATCCAGCTTTGTGGGCAACACTATCGGGGCAAAGGTTTATTATAGCCGACTCTGTGGGGATAATGCTAATAAGATAACTCTGTGGGGATATCTCAACTGCATTAAAGAGATACTCGTTGCTGCTTGGCAGGACATATTTGCTAAATAGTTTAATTATGTTCATACGCATATGTTCGTTCAATTTTAGTCATTGGACGTCTTTGCACTAAAAAAAATAAAAAATTTGCACTTTAAAGTATATCTGTATTGATGTTTTGCCCATGAATAGGCGTTTTTGTACAAAGAGACAGAGATCCTAGTAAGAGGAAATCGTCGAAAGGATAACAAAATTGAAAACAAAGATAACAGCCATGTGGAAATGATCTCATTGTGTTCCAACTCTACTATTTCCCCAATGTCTTCGAACGTCTCTTGCCGTTGACAGAAGTTGATTGGATTGACCTTGGTGTAGCGGTAGAAATGTTTAAGACTGAGCCATTGGATTGACTAGACTTTATACAAATCAAAATAAAAATCGCCACCACGCTTTATTGTTTCCAAAGGAATGGGAAAAGAGCGAATAACCCAAAAAGAGGGGGAAAGATTCAAGGTAAGGGGGTTGGTTATGCAAAGGGAAGGTATTAGCACCCTAAACATCTACGGTACTCCGCAAGAACCTCTTTGAAAAATCTGTATATTTTGGCTATAAAAATGTGTTGTATAGAAAATGGATGGTGGAGGTGAGAAGAGAAATATTTTTTATGATTTTTGCACCCACCGCGGTTACGAACCTTTAGTGCCTACGTACCAACTTTCGTGCAATAGGGGATCAGGGTACATGTAGTTCCTCTTTTAAAAATTTGAAACACAAGTGTGTTGGTTAATTTTAAGAGATAAGACATCATCGTCATTGTCCGTGTGGAAAACATACTTACTACCCACAATCATGAGAAAGGAGAATTTGTATCATCTCAAAGTGGAGGATATGACTTGGATTTTAAAATCAACAATGCCTCACTCAACACCCAAGTGGAAAATATCTCACTTCACTACATATTATAGAATTATAGTTGTTTGCATCACTACAAGGATTGACAAGAGTATAATCTTTTGAGAAAAGTTTTAAAGTATAAGCCAAAGTGGAAAAATGTTTTGAATGAGATTGATTGACTTTTAGTCTTCACACAAAAAATGTCAAGGTATTATTAAATTGATTGAAGTTTATTTATGAAAGTATTTTAAAAATGCATGGACCTAGGTCCAAGTTTATTATGAAAGTGTTTCAAGTTTAGAAACAAGAAGAGTTTTCAAAAGGGGGAGAAGATTTTTGAAATTAAAGAAGATAGGAGGAGAAGAAGAGACTATCCTAAAGCATAAGGTAAAAGCTAAGGAGAAAAATCATCTAACCAACAAGAAGCAAATACTTGACATTATGAGTCAAGATAAAATTCTCATTCTTTGGACTGAAACCAAGCAAGCAAAGATACTAGACCTCTTGAGAGAACCAAACTTCAAGTGTATTAAGTCTTCACAAAAATTGGGCAGAGTAACGGCTGTATACGGGTGAATTCCAGATTACAAACAAAGTATGTAATCACAAAAACCTGCACACAAAAACAAACAAGCAACCCAATGTCTTGAGGTAAACCTCAAGAACTCGAGACAAAAATAATCAGATAATATCACAAGGTCTCTAAGATAGGCTAAGGTTTCTAATCCTAAGTCCAAGAAAAAGTCCCATGCTCCATAATTCCAAGGATAGTAACCAAATAGTCCAAGTACCATTAAGAGTTTTTTAGGGTTTATGTTGATTATTAAGTATCTTAAGAAAAGAAAAGAAAAGCTTAAGTGAGCAAAGTAAAAATGGCAAGAAAATAAATGCTCAAGTGAGCAAAGATGAAAATGGCATGAAATGTAAATGCTAAAAAAAAAGTACATAAAGCATAAAATATAATAAAAACATAAGATAAAACAAGTCAATAATTAGTGGTTAGTTGGATGAACATCTTGAAACTTGCATTTGAAACTCATTAGAGGATTGGTAGAACTAAAGCCTCCACACAACAAGTTGCATTTGCTTTTTGTCAAGTATATCATCTATTTGGAATTCTCACAAGTACCATTTAATGATCAACGATGTTTAAGTGATCCGTGTTAACCAAAGGTGTTGTAGATCCATTAGAGGATTGGTAGAAACAAAATCTCCACATAATAAATCTCAAGGTTATTGGATCAAAGAGATCAAATTAACATACTTCGGCTTATAATCATAAGTTTAGGCCACGGATGATCATTTATTCGAATCAGGACAAAATTTAGCGCTATGTTAAGCAACCGTAAGTGGACTTATATAGAAGTCGCACCTATTTTGAGGCCGGTCAATAGCAATCTATGCACCATTTGTTTTGAGACATGATATAGAGATCATGCTCCAACAACATTTAGTGCAATAAGAAGGGGATGAGATGATGAGGATTAGGGGAAAAAAAGATACACAAACCACATTTGAATTAAATTTTAATCAAACTATTATTAAAATCATTCATCCATTTTTGTGGAGTTAAACTCAACACCATGGATCCAATGATGTTAATAAAGTTCATGATCCAAAACCTAACCCAAGATCAGCTAGAAAATAATCTCAAAATAATATCACATTTAATATATACATTAAAAGGGTAAAAAAAAGTTTAATTATAGAAAATAATGAGAAATATATCAACTGTGTTCAAATTAATCAAGAAGTGAAAAATAAGGCCATAGAAAAATCAGAAATGGACCCAAATATTTTTATAAAAATTTTGGTAATTTTTAAAAGTCAGGAACTATTTTTAAACTATTTAAAATTGCTAAAACAAACATAAAGTAGATCAAAAATAGTAAAACTCAACATAAAATTCCATAAAATTTTCAGAAAGTCACAAATATGCAAAATAATATTTATGAATTTTTCCAGAATTAAAAAATATCAGAAAGTATTTTTTGAGTAATTAAAAGAAAGCAAATAATAAAAAAAATATAAAAAATACCAGATTTTAAAATAAAAATGTTAAAAAATAGTCATGAGATTAGAAATAATTCAAAGTATTTTTGTGAATTTTTTCATGATTTTTGGATAAAAAATAAAAGAGTTATGAATTTTTGAAAATTTAATCAATAAAAATATAAAATCAGAAAATAAAATAAAACCAAAAAGATGTGGAGCATCAGATCATAGTCAAAACGCGTTAGTAAGCTAATCCAATGGACCAGACGCGCTGTGCTTAATATGGACCTTAGTGAAACACACATGTGATCAGAAAAAGGGAAACTAATGAAATTAAAACATTTGACACGCTATCATTGGCTGAGACGAGACATGTCATCGTCTTCAACCTCCAGACACCCTGCAATGGGGATTTTTTGAGATTCTTCTAATGGAAAAATTAGGATCCTAGGCTAGCATAATTGAACTCGTCTCTTCAAGACGATTCTAACACAACCATCGCGCCAAATTTATATAGGTATGGAGAGAGATATGAATCAAAAACCCAGAAAATAGTGAGCACCTTCAATTTGAGATTTCTCTCTCAATTCTCAATGGATTTAAAAATTGTAAGTAGCATTAGAATCAAAAGAAGGAGTAGAATACATTAGTGCTTGATTTGGATCCAAACGGTGGAGAATTCTACCTTTTCAAAGTTCAAGTAAGAAGCTCTGAAACTAGACTTCTATAGCTTGAATTATGGCTCGTTTTGATTGGTTTAAGTGCTGGAGAGTTAGTATGATGCTCAAGGATGATGAATGCACAAAGAATTTTGGAAAAGGAAGCTTAAATCTCAGAAACTGAATTAAAAAAATGTGGGTTCGTGTGAGGTTTTGGCAGGGTGTTCTTGGCTCTCTAAGCTTGGGAAAATGGATGGGGGATGACTCTCTATTTATAGGGAAGTGAATGGGAATGAAAATTTGAAGAAACAAGGAAGTTTGGAGGGAAATTGAGTGAAGGTCGAGCACGAGTGAAGTGTGACTTCATTTTCATCAAAACTCAGCCAAACTTTGCGTTTTGGGGTGCTAATCACTTCTGGCAAGTTTTCTAATCAAGTTTAAATAAAAAAACGCATAAATCTTGCGTTTAGAAGTCACATTATGGATTTCAAAATTCTGACTTGGTAAAAAATTCAGTTTCAAGTTACCAAATTCAAATCCATGGCATTTCCGACTCAAGGGGTCTTAGAGCATAATTCTTGATGCTTTGGAAAGATGAGGTTACAAGCTTTGCAATGGAAAAAATAACGAAATCAAATGGATGCTTGAGATGAAAGTTACATGGAGTCAAAGTTGAAGAAAAAGACTTGACTTTCCACACTTAGAAATATTTCAAATTCTTCTTCAAAAATGACGTATAATATTTTATATCCAAACATTACCTTCCACTTAGAATTTGCTCTTGACTTAAAAAGATGGAATGAAGTAGATCTCATGAATGACATTTTGAAATTTAAACCACTCAAAATATCCAAAAAATGAGCAAGTTATGACTTGTTGAAGTTGGCCAAAAATCATGAAATAACCTATAATCTTTTGCATATTTAAGGCAACTTCCATCAATTTTCACACTTTGCATATAAAAGAAGGCATAAAGTACACATCTTTAAGATCATCATGGAAAATGAATGGACTCAAGGTGATAAAAATTGACCAAGTTATGACCATTTTAAGTCACATATGGAAAATTGTGGATTCATCTAGATGACTTGTAATGTTTCTTCTTCACCAAGTTCCTTCCACATGAAAACTCTTTGGAACTATTGAAGTGATTTATTGGTAACTATTTGAAGAGAAAGATTCCTTTGGAATCACTAAAAAATACCAAAAGGTGAGCAAGATATGCTCCTTTGAAGTTCAAAACCCTAGCCTCTAGATCAAGAGAATGCTTTGAGGAACTTTGACAAGTTTGAACAAACTTCTTGTGCCAATATTCTTTCTTTGTGAATAGAAGTTGTTGAGGATGATGATGAGGACTCATAGCCACCAAAACCACTTACATATCTTGAAATTTGAGAGAAATGTTCTCTTGTGACCAATAGGAACAAGACCTTGTCCAATCATGACAACTTCTTCCCTCAACCCCTTTTACTTTTGAATCAATTTTGATAAATTTGAAATATGTTGAACCAAAATAAGCCTTGTCATGCCATTTCTTCCAAAACAACTTCAATAGTGAGGTTTGAATTTCTGAAGATTTATTGACTAGGGAATGGAAATAAACTCATGAACCCATGAAGCAACTTGCTAAACCTCATTGCCTTTACCTACATTATTAATAAGTATGACAAACCAACATTTCAATTTATTTATTATAAAGAAAATCAAAGAAAAATATTCATGATCACAAAAGAAAACAAGTCAAGGTGCTTGGTAACTCCTCAAAAGAGCAAAGCTAAATATAGGGAGGGGAACCAAGAATCCTAGTGTGATCTTGTTGTGAGTGAAACAACATGGTATGATGAAGGGATCTTAGGGGAGGAAAAATTGGGGTACAACACTTGGACCGTTTGAACTTGGACCTTGGTAATAAAGTCGAATGTGGTGATTCCATGGGACATAGTCATACGATTTCAATCCTTAACTTTTGCCTGGACCTCCCTTTCGGGTTTTCAGCCCACCAGGATACCCATTTTTGCCCAAGTCGCCCTTTCGGGTTTTTGACTTGCCAGGTGTACAATCTTTTGCATATATCCCTAATTTTTGCCCAAACCTTTGGTTTACCGGGATGCCCTTGTCTTGCCTAGGTGTGTCAACCTAGCGGGTCTCTTATGCGTAGTATTTTTTAACTATGTCTGCATTCACAGGATGTGGGAAATCTTCACCGTCCATAGTAGTAAGCATCATGGCACCACCAGAGAAAACTTTTTTAACAACAAATGACCCTTCGTAGGTGGGAGTCCATTTGCCCCTAGGGTCGCCTTGTGGAAGAATGATGCACTTTATTACCAAGTCACCATCTTGATATACTCGAGGCCTGATCTTTTTGATGAAAGCCATGACCATACGCTTCTGGTACATTTGACCGTGACAAACAACAGTCAGTTGCTTTTCATCGATCAAGTTCAACTGATCTAATCTTGTCTTAATCCATTCGTCTTCGCTTAGGCCTGCTTCGTTTATAATCTTTAGTGAGGGAATATGAACTTCCCTGGCAGGAGAACTTCCATGCCACAGACCAAAGAAAAGGGAGTTGCCCCAGTCGATGTCCGAGCTGAAGTACGGTAGCCATGAAATCCAAACGGTAATATCTCATGCCAGTCTTTGTAGGTTACCACCATCTTTTGCACACTCTTCTTAATGTTTTTGTTGGCTGCTTCCACTGCACCATTCATTTTAGGTCTATAAGGAGAGGAATTGTGATGCTTGATTTTGAACTGAGTGCAAAGTTCTATGATCATAACATTTTTAAGATTGGTCCCATTATAAGTAATGATCATTTCGGGGATACCATAGTGGTAGATGAGGTTATGCTTGATGAATTTGGCTACAACGTTCTTTGTGACTGAGGAAAATGAAGCAACTTTGACCCATTTGGTGAAATAATCGATAGCGACCAGAATGAAGCAATGCCCATTGGAAGTAGTAGGTTTAATCTATCCAATCATGTCAATGCACCATATTGAAAACGGCCACAGAGCAACCATGACGTTTAGAGGAATAATAGGCACATGGACCTTGTGAACATAGATTTGGCACTTGTGGCAAGTCCTTGAGTGGTGATGGTAATCAGTCTCCATTGTTGACCAATAGTAACCAGCTCTCAGGATTTTCTTGGCCATAGTGTGTCCGCTAGAGTGAGTCCCAAAGAGACCGTCATGCATGTCTTCCATAATTTCCTCTACCTTCTTCTTGTCCACACATCGGAGTAGAGTGGAATCATGGTTGCATTTGTATAGGATTTCATTGCTTAGTAAGAATTTGGCTGAGATTCTTCGTAAGAACTTTTTATCATTGATGGAAACACCTTCGGGATATTCTTGTGCTTCAAGATATCTCCTCACCTCATGGTACCATGGCTTCTCGGTGTTAGTGTCAAGCTCATAGCAGTGCGCAGGTTCGTCAAATATCTTAATTGTAATCATAGGAGCTTCGTTGTCCCATTTGACCTTGAACATATAAGACATTATGGCCAAAGCATCGGATAACATATTTTCTTCTCTAGGGAAGTGTTCAAAGGTGATTTCTTTGAAGTAAGGAATCAGAGATAGCACAAGCTCCTTGTAAGGGATAAGATTAGGGTGTTTAGTGTCCCAATCTCCTTTTACTTGGCTAATCACCAGAGCAGAATCTCCGAACATATTCAAATGCTTGATCCTTAAATTAATGGCAGCCTTCAGACCAAAAATGCATGCCTCATAATCAGCCATGTTATTTGTACAATCGAAGCACAATCTAATAGTGAAAGGGGTGTGGCAACCCTCAGGAGAAACTATCACAACACCAATTATGTTACCCAAAGCGTTGAAAGCCCTATCGAAGACCATAGTCCATCGGGATCCTTGTTCAGGTCCGTCATACGGTCCAAGTTTTGTGCAGTCGGCTACTAACATGATATTCTCATCCGGGAAGTCAAAGTTCATAGACTGATAATCATCAACAACTTGATGGGCTAAATGATCTGCCAATAAACTTCCTTTGATGGCCTTTTGTGTTGTATATTGGATATCATACTCTGTCAAGATCATTTCCATATAGCTATCCATCCGGAAAGAGCGGGTTTCTCGAAGATGTACTTGATAGGGTCCATCTTAGAAATCAATAGAGTGGTGTAAGTCAACATATACTGTCTTAGCCGGCGAGCAGCCCATGCCAGAGCGCAACAAGTTTTCTCGAGCAATGAATATTTGGTTTCACAGTCGGTAAATTTTTTGCTCAGGTAGTATATTGCATGCTCTTTTCGGCCAGACTCGTCATGTTGGCCCAACACACACCCCATAGAATTTTCTAGCACAGTTAAGTACATGATCAAGGGTCTTCCTTCAACTGGAGGCATGAGGATAAGAGGTTCTTGCAGATATTGTTCCATTTTGTCGAAGGAAGCTTGGCATTCATCATTCCAACTGACTACTTGATCTTTCTTCAAGAGTTTGAAGATTGGCTCACAAGTAGCAATTAAGTGAGATATGAAGCGGGCAATGTAGTTAAGACGACCCAAGAATCCTCTAACTTCCTTTTCAGAATGGGGAACTGGCATTTCTTGGATGGCTTTTACCTTTGCAGGATCAACTTCGACGCCTTTACCACAGACAACAAAACCTAGAAGTTTTCCAGATCTTATTCTGAATGTGCACTTATTAGGGTTCAACCTCAGCTTATACTTTTTCAGCCTCTCGAATAGCTTGTATAGGTGGTTAAGGTTCTCTTCTTCAGTTTGTGACCTTGCAATCATATCATCCACATATACCTCTATTTCATGATGGATTATATCATGAAACAAAGCTACCATAGCCCTTTGATATGTTGCCCCTACATTCTTCAACCCGAATGGCATAACCTTGTAACAAAAGGTGCCCCATTGCGTAACAAAGGTGGTCTTCTCCATGTCTTCGGGAGCCATCTTAATTTGATTATAGCCGGAGAAACCATCCATGAAAGAGAATACTTTATGTTGAGCAGTGTTATCGACCAAGACGTTAATATGAGGTAGAGGGAAGTCATCCTTGGGGCTTACCCTATTCAGATCCCTATAATCTACACACATACGAACTTTTCCGTCTTTCTTCAGCACCGACACCACATTTGCAACCCACTGGGGATAAGATGTCACTGCTAGGAATCCTACGTCGAATTGTTTCATCACTTCAGCTTTTATCTTTTCAGACATGTCAGGCCGCATGCGACGAAATTTTTGCTTAACAGGAGGACAATTTTCCTTTGTTGGCAGACGATGAAATACAATGTCGGTATCCATCCCTGGAATATCTTCATATGACAAAGAAAACACTTCCACACAGTCATGTAACATTTGAACCAGTTTGCTTTTGACATTTCTTCTTAGGTTGGCGCCGATCTTGACCTCTTTCTTGTCTGTCTCAGTACCCAGGTTGATGACTTCAACTGATTCTTCATGCGGCTTAATAGCTTTTTCCTCTTGCATTAGGAGTCTGGCTATTTCTCCTGATATTTCACAATCTTCCTCGCCTTCGTCTTTGGCTTGGTTAATTGGGTGTTCAAAATCGTAGTTGGCAATAATAGAGTCATTGGCAATAAGATCCGAAGTGGATGAGGACTTGCAAGAGTGTGTGTGTGTGCATGTAAGATACATGGCTATTTGAAAAAGGTATTTAAAGAAAAAGAAAGAAAATGAACACAAAAATTTGAATGCAAAAGTCCAATGGTTTATATTTAATGATCATATGATAAAATGAACATAAATAAAACCCTTAACAAATGAACCATAGTTCCCTGGGCCAGGCACATGGTTTAAAAGTAATTGTTTAATATTACAGACAAAAGGCTCTTGAATTGATAGAAAGAAATAAACAAGTAATTACTCCTCAATGAAGGAGATGGGAACAAAGTCCTTTGCGCGCCAATTATTGATCTCTGTCGTCGTAGGGTATATCCACTCTTTGAAGGTGTTATCGGTGGAAATAGAACTGACAGTTTTTTAATGCTGGTTCGCGTTTGCGTTTTGCAAAATGTCGTGGTAAGCAAGAGTCGCCACCGTCTTTTATTTTCTCCAACAAGGAAAGGACAAAAGCACAGCAAAATTCCTTTTCGAGATGTTTCTCGGTTCGGGAGGTAGATTATAGAAAGGGAAGGTGTTAGCACCCTTTCTATCTGTGGTTATCCACGGGCTCTTAGGTACTTGCTCACTATGTTTTCAAAATGTTTTTGCTTTTCTTGTGTTTGTGGGTTTTTGAAAAAAGTTTGTTTGAAAACATCGATTTAACTCTTGTATCCATCCTCAAGAGTGTATGAAGTGTTTGTTTGAAAACTTTTGTCAGAAAAGTGTAGGTGCGAAAAGTATTTTTGTTTTGAAAGAGCAAGTACCTAAGAACCTCTACCTACTCAAAAGAAATTAAGCTGTGTAAATGTCCTTTAGACAGTACTATCCCACTATTGAGAAGTAGGTAGCACCGTCGTTGGAGTTTTTCGGGTCAATTCGATTATATGGGACATGTGGTCACCAAAGCAATAGTAGGACGCCTTAGCAGTAACCCTAATGTCTTAGATCATTTTTTTATCGAGGCAACCGTTTTGAGGCAACTTTGATCTTTAGACAGGAGGGCGACCTCTAAAACACCCTATACTCAATGACCACGTCGAGGCAACCAAGTGAGACGTACCCTAAGAGTGGCATGTGCGAGTGTGTCAGGTTTCATGTTAAGTTATCTTTGCACATGTTATGGTGAGCTACGATTGATTTTATTTTAAGAGAAATCTTGTCATGCATAGCCTAATTAACATACATCTAGCAGTTAAATATTGCGGAAAAGTAAACTAAGCTATTACAAGGCGTCGGGTATTTACATCGCCAAAAGCAACCCTTGAAAAATAAATTGCGGGAAATTAAATAAAAGCGATAAAAAGTCCTAATTAAAGCTATTACATCCTCGGAGCAATTACATAATTGGAATAAAAAATAATACGCGCGAAAAAATTGAATCGGAGAAGTTCTTAGGGTTTTGACCCTTTTTTGAGAAAGAAAGAAGTTTTGGTTATTTTGCATTTAATTAAATTAAACCTAGACTAATTAATTAATTAAATAAAAGAAAAATATTTTTTGAGTTTTTTATGTTTTAAGGAAAATAAAATAAAAAGATTAAAATTGTCAAGAACCCTAATTCTATGTTGATTTTAAATTATTGCAAAAAAGTTAGAATTAACCTAATTAAAACTAAGTTAGTTAATTATATTTATTTACAAAAATAATAAATTAAGGGTGAATTTAATAAATAATAATAAAAAAATATTATATTTCAGTTTTCTGATTTTATTATGAAAAAATTAATTGGGTTAATTAAGTAATAATAATAATTAATAATAATTAAGTGAAAAAATATAAAAGAAGAAAATAAAAGAAAATAACCCAGGGGGTGTGATGGCCCAATAAGGAGGTATCTTTGGCAATCTGAAGCCCATTATGCTGCAAGCCCTTTTGACTTTTGTGATTATCTATGCGTCTGTTGACTGAAGCGTATGGTAGTCACTCCATCCTGGCCATTGGATTTATGCCTGGAGACATCTGGCGCCTGAGAGTTGGAAGCGTATGGTGGACATCCCCCTTGCAAGCTGCATGTGAACATAGGCAGAAAAATAGGAATAAATGTTTTGGGGGACCTGGGATTCGAATCCCAGGTCCCAAGGACTAATACTCCAATTCCTTTGCCAACTGAGCTAGAACGCGCGTTTGTTAAATGTATGGACAATGAATATTATATAAAAAAAGTAAACAATATGCTGTAAAACAAAACAACGCGCGCCCTTTTTAAACTGGCCAACCAGACGTTAACACCTCATCATCTTCTTCATTGTTCCTGCAAAAATAATATTAGATAGCGGGGGTTTTTAACCCCCACTATATACTGCAAGGAAAAATAGCGATTAGAGCTACAACAAGCATAAATATTTCGCGATAGGTGGGTTAGGTTCGTCTGGTTCTCATGATCTCAACCATGTATCTTATGAGTTCTAATTTTTCTGGGTTTAGAAAGCCCCAATTTCAAAGCTTAAGAACCCTATAAATCGTTCATGGCATCTTTTGATTCAGGGCATTATAATCCAATTCAGTTATACCATTAGCTTCGTATGGTCCCTATCAACACAAACCAATAAAGAAAACACGTTAAATATGCATGATTTAAGAGTTACGATTCTGGATAAAAGAGCCAAACTGTGAAACTGTAAGCGATGATTCTTTGAGCTTTAGTGCGTGATTTCAATTGCAAATTGTCCCTGGGACCCCCTGCAATGTATTTGAATCAACAAATTGCCTTGAATTGGTCTGGAATACAAGAATAGGTTTTCAATTTTTCTTGAATTTTCTTGAATTGGCTATGGTCTTTCTGCATCTTTTTTCTCGTCTATTAGGTTAGGTTAGCTTGCTTATGTATAAGAGAATGAAATTAGGTCAAAAACTTGGGTCCAATCCATGTGCATTCAAGTTTAAATCTTTGATTGGAAATCAAATCTTTTTGATTTTTCATGATTGGAAAATGTTGCCAAATTTGGAGATTTTGTATCTTTGACTTGGTGCTCGAAATTGCCAGCATATATTGACCATATTTGCTTCACAAAAAGATTGAAAAACCAAATCTTGTATTTTCCTACAATTTAAATTGATTAAATGAATTAATATCAATTAAAAATCCAATTAATTAATAAAAATAAGAAAATAAATTCCATTAAGCTTGATGGGTCGTGCATAGGCCATGGATGAAGTTTCAAGAAGAGATTTGAGGCCCATTAGCAAAAAGAAGGTGTTTTAAGCAAAGTTAACTTTTGCAAATTCATGAAAATTTCCCAACTTCTCCAATGCACAACTTGCTCAATTTTGATCATATGAACATGTTCTTGGACATTTTGGAAAGCTGTTGAAGTCCTCTAACCAATGCCTTTGGTCCCATGTCATTTGGATTTACCAATCTCAAGTTATGGCCTTTGACTCAAAGTGCACTTTTGTTAACTTTTGAATTTGACCTATAATGTAGAAACTGATAACTTTTTGTGAGAGCATTTCTTGAACTTGGAGTGTGAAGATGGATTGTAGGGAATTGCATCCCCTTAAAAATGAGCATTAGATGGAATTTTTCTGACAAACCATGAAAAAGTTATGCCCTGGTCAAGATACAATTGACTTTTCTGCTGTCCAAAAATAGTAACTTTTTGCATCTTGATGATTTTTGAGCTATCCTTATGGAATCATGATCAATACTTGATCAAATGATGATTGTGGACTCAAAATAAGATGTTGACCAAAAATTCTGACTTTTTACTGCAAAATGACCATTTTGCCCCTGCAATTGACTGTGGATCAAATGGGGCTTTTGACTGTGCAAATTGGCATTGTGAGTCTTGAGACTTGGCATGTAGGTGCTTGAGAATACATATAGGCCTATGAGACTTGATTGAACCATTGAAAACCTCAAATTCCTTGAAAGAACCAAAACCCTAATTTCAGTTGGCTTAGGAGGTGGTTTGACTGTACAACCCTTGAGCAAATCTTGAACCATTTGAAGATGATTCTTGACAAATCTTGAAGAATATGGGAGGGCAAATTTTGGGGTACAATAGAAGGCACATTCATCATCACAATCCTACACAACATTTACTTTATGATTACCAATACAGAGAGGGGGCTTCCCCGCACGAGCGCGCCTTACATCCATCTTAGCTTTGATGGTGAAACCCAACCCACATTTGTCTGCTTTAAACTGGATCTCGGGGAGTTGTCCCCAGGTATCATAGCTTCCATCTTCGACTGCGGCACGGGAATCCTTAAATAAAACCATCCTTGGCACAACCTTATCAGCTTTGGGCATGTCAGAGGAAATTTTGGCAGTAGCAACCTGTTGTACCCCAAAATTTGCTCTCTCATTTATCAAGACTTTTCTCACAAGATCTCTTTGACTCAAGACAAGATTAGGGTTTGGTCAGCTCATGACATCTCATCTTGCACTGATAACCCCAAACTAGGGTTTGAGTTTGCACAAGGATTTTTGGACTATCAATGCTTCATGTGACTTTCAAACATCATTATAGACCCCTAATATCACCCATGATAAGTTTCAAGCCTTGAACCATATTTTTGATCAGTCAATTGGGCAGTTGACCTAAAAATCAGTTGTATTGGGGAAAAAGTCAACCATAGCCAATTTATAGTCAAACATCATAATATTTGATCCACATCAACATTTTAAACTTATATGTATCATTTGGTCAAGTTTGGATCACAACTCCTCAAGAAATTTGATCAAATCACAAAAGGGCAAAATGGTCAAAATTAGGGTTTTGACTGAGGAAGGGCAATTTCTGATTTTTAACCTAACAAATGACCAATTGAGTTCAAGCATGATATTAAGGATTCAATGGAATCATCTTGACTTAATTACATGGCTCAAAACATCTCAAATTCATTGGATTGATAGATGAAATTTGCAGTCAACTGATCAAAAGTCAAATGTACACTGAAAAGTCAAACTTTGACTTTTTGGTAAAAATCAAGTACCAAGGGTCATAATTCATCAAAAAAATTCCAAATGTGAAACTTGTTCATCAAGAAATCTAAATTTGAAAATTAGGGTTTGAATTTGAAAATTTTCATAACTTACAAATTTTCTAAGTATAAAAATTTTCTTATTTTTTCTCAACTTTACACCATTTTTACACCATGATGCCTAATGATTCAAGGAAAATTCCCAAAATTAAAGTTGTAGATCTCCATGAAATATAAAACTTTTCTTCACAAACTTTTCCCTAAAGATTCTTGGATATCAAGTTATAAATTTTTGAATACATGGTCATGAGCTTCTTAACTTAGTGAAATTTTTCCCTAATTTAGGTAGGTTTTGGACCCAACTTCATGAAATTTTTCACCTTGTTCCAAGAGGTATCTCAAAATTCATTTCAAAGATGAATTATAGAGCACATTGCAAGCTTTCGAAAACATCAAAGAACTCCTCAAGATCATTTATGAGTAGGGAGAATCGAAGAGAGGAAGTTGGCATTTTCTCACTTTTTGTTCAAGCCATTTCATGAAGAACCAAGTTGCAAATCAATCCTATGCTGGCTATTTCATGCTGTACAGGCCCTAAAATTGTTCTACACTCCTTAATTAAATGCTTACTCAGTTGATAAAGCATCTAAAGCCTTTATCCTTGCTTTTGAGCCTTTATCCAACTTGTAATTCCATTTATGGGGAAAAGGTCCCATTGCCATTTTCATAAAGAACCACTTTTGCAAACTTTACAATTTTGAGCTTTGAACCTGTCCCCTTGATACATACAAACCACACAGGTCTCAAGTAAGTTGTACAAGCTCATACCAACCCTAAGCAAGCTGGTACAAGCATGTGAAGCTTTGGTCTTGTCACTTTGCTTCAAGTACAAGAAAGTTTGCAAAAAGGCTAGCATTTGCACAACTGATAGAGAGCTGACCTAAAACCATTTCAATACTAATATACCAACATTATGCAACACAAAAAACACCAAGCCAAGACCTGAAACACTCTGAGCAAGAAAAACACCAAAAACTGTCTAAAACATACAGTTTCTGCACAAACACATCCAGCTTCCATTTGGCTCGTACGTTTTGTGTTTAGATCATTCCAATACCTTACATACTTGATATCAAACCCATCCAAACCATCACCCATGTTCTGTATTCTCTTTTCCACCATATGCCATTGTTGACTTTGAAGCTTGCAGTTGGACTTGGTCAGGGAGTTCTAGCCACTTTCAGAGCAAGGCAAGGGTTGGAATAGATTCAGAGAAGCTCAAGGAAGCTCAAGTAAGCATCAGGCCTCCATTAAAGTCACTACATTTCCATACACGATTCCAGTTGAAGGAGGTAAATTTTCAAACTCTATCTCCTTTTACAGGCAACCTTAGGCCACGATCTGTGAATAAAAAGTATAGTTCTCATCATAACGAAGCTATACATATCATTATCTTGCATTGATTTTACTTGTGCTGAGAGAATTTGGAAGTTGAAACCTCTGAAAATATTAGGTTAGAATTTGGGGCTTTTGAAATTCTCTTTGATCTTTAATAGTTAGATTACATAACTTATATGGTTGGATTCGTGAGTTCAAATGCTACATTTTTCATGTTATAAGTTTTCATTTTTATGGAAGCCTGAGGAAGTTACAGGGGATCCGGCCAAGGCTTGAGGAAGAAGATGAAATAGTGCAAGGGCGCGTTTTGTAATATGTTATTTTTATTTCAATAAGGATAATAGATGTATGGTCACCCCAGTGGTAAAGCAGCGCGCTGGTGAGACCCATGTTCTGGGTTCGAACCTGCACGCTACTTTTGCATTTTTACAATTTTTCCCTTTTCAGTTTTTCACCTTTTTTGCAGATTGGGCTTGACTATTGGGCCAGTATTTTTTTTGCTAGCATATTACCACTGATTTACTGCATCACCCCCTACTAACTCTTTTCATATTCTTATTTTCATTTTTGTTTTGTTTTCATATTTAATTTTTTTTTAAATATTTTTCTTAAAACATAAAAAATCCCAAAAAATGTAAATTAATATATGACACTTTTATTTTTTTATTTTTATTATTTCTCACATAAAAATATATTTTATTTTAATAGGATATAATTCATTTTCTTAATAAACTTGTAAAAATGATTAAATATATTTAATTTAATTTATTTTACATTTTATACTCATAAATACTTATTTTTGCATATATTTAATTTTAATATTTATATATAATATTATTTATTATCTTCACACAAAAAAATGCACAAAATAATAATATAGAAACTTTATTTTCTCTTAAATAAAATTAGGGTTAAACCCCTTTCAAAAAAATTAAATATTTTTTCTTATATTTTTAGGTTTAGATTAAAATTTCTTTTACATAAAAATAAGTCATCAAAAATCTTTTACATGTACATTGCATTGCATTACATTTTAAATATTGTATTGTATTTATCTTAAATTCGTACAAACTCGATTTAGTTGTAATAATATATTTAGCTTTATATTTGTGCAAATCCCCATTCAAACTTGTATTCCCCCCTCCCATAAAATTGTTGTAATAGCTTAGTATATTTACATTACGCAATTTATCACTTTCATATGCCATGATTAGTAATTAGGGTTTGTATGACAAGAACAAAACAAAACAAATAGAACACATTAAATACAAGACAAAATCAAAAGCATGAAAATAACACACTTGCACACAAGCACCCTTAGGGTTTCCCCACTTGGTTTCCTAAAACAAAATGGCCATGTTACGCATGCGAAGTATCTTGGCAAAACAAAACAAATATAAGATCATAGTTCCTTGATGACGCTATTCAAAAGTTGCCTAAAAAAATGATCTTGGTCCCTCAAAAATGCTAAGATACTTTGCAAACATTGCTAATCATGGTTATACGATGACCCACGCCCGTCCCGTTTACATCCAAAGATAGGGTTGCTTACCAAATCAATGGTAAGATAACAATGTCAAATGAATAGGAAATGTATAAGAAAGACATTTTGAGTAGGTAGATAGCTTCTAGTTACTTGCTCCCTTTCAAACAACAAATCCTTGCTATTTTTTCAAAACAAAACACACACATTTCAAAACATCTTACAAACATTGAAAACATTTTCAAAAAGACAAACATCTTTGTATACATTCTTACGAACGAGAATCATTACAAAGATTGCCTAAACGAACGACCTCTTTTACAAAATACTTTCAAAACCACACCAAACACAATTTCAAACAAAACAAAAGCAAGTGATCTAAAGCAAGTAACTAAGAGCCCATGGAAAACCATGGATGAAAAGGATGCTAATACCTCCCCTTTTCATAATCTACCCCCTGAACTAAAGAAACAATCTCAAAGGTCTTTCCTGTGCTTTTTCACCTTTCCTTTTGGATAAAAGAAAAGTCGGTGGAGACTCTTGCTAAACCGCAACATTTGCGATAAAATGCAAAACCTCAAGTCAGTTCTCCCACCGCATCACAGAACTGGCGACTCTGTTGGGGAAATTTATAAAAGTGGGGTTACCTTAGGGTTTAGATCATATTTATTTGCTTACATTTTTTGACTTGTTTGCTTTATATTATGGTTCTTTGTTTGGGTTTGAATCCTCCACCCAGATTTGGGAAACATTATAGGTAAATAGCAATATGTTGTGGAAACTGTGCGGGGTATACCGACATGGTATAAGCAATAGCTATGTTAGTGTGACATATTTGTGGGTACCGCTAGCCTTTGAGTTAATCAAAGAGAATACGGGGCCGCTGAGTGATGTCATGAAACACTAATGAACTTCTAGAACCCTTTACTTGACCAACTTGGTCTTTAGGATGTAGTGAGATGACTGGCTTTGGTGCAGTCCGAAGTAGGTAGATACTCGATACTACACTCATTGAGGGTTGGTTTCTTGGGATATTTCGGTCGCCATTAAAGAGGCTTGAGCTGAAACAAGTGTTAGAACAAAGTTTGAATCTACTAACCTAAGTTTAAGTTTTGATGATAACAAAATGAAAAGATATATTAATTATGTGATTCATGTAAGAACTATTTGCTACCTAAAAATTACTTTCTGTTTTACAGAAACTCTGATGGGTATCAGCATGAAAACATCATAATCAGCATCAGAAAATTAGATATCAACATCAGCATCAGAAGATGCTATATCAGATACCAGAATCAGAAGAACAACTCACGCTTATGCTGAAGCTTGATGAACAGAACTGCGCTCAACACTCTGAACTCTGATAAAGACAACAACAGTTCATCAACACTTAAGCAGCGTCAGAATGAGCCAAAGCCAGAACACGCTTAAGTGGCAACGGTACTGTGCATTCAAGACGAGTTATTACCAACGACATCATTCCAGACAAGATCTGCTTAATAAGGAAAGATTGTTATTGGCATTGAATCAGAATTATTGCTCCAACGTTCACCAATTCCAATGCTATATAAACAAGTCAATGAAGATTGAATTGGCTAATGCTCTACATCAATCTACACGCCTAAAAGCTATTCATCATCTTCCTCACTCTCAGTTTGCTAAAAGCTCCAAAATTCCTTACTCAATTATTTTAGCAATCTAGTTTCAATAAGCTTAAGTTGTGTAGTATCACAATTGTGATAAACAGTTTTGTAGAAAACATTCACACACCTAGATTTCAATTCTTTGTAAGAAAGTTATTCCTTGAGAAACCGGTTTGTGGTTTGCATCAAGAAGGCTTTAGCAGTTGTTAAAGCAGATTGTATTATTCAGTTGAATATAGTGGATTAAGACCTCATTGGAGAGAGGCAAAATCACCTTGACGGGTGGACTGGAGTAGTTTGAGATCAAATGAACCAGGATAAAATTATCGTGTTCATTGCATTGATTTTCAGTTTTACAATTCAACCCCCCTTCTTGTGGTTTTCACTTCTTCAATTGGCATCAGAGCGCCTGGTTCTGAGCTAAAACACTTAACCGTGTCAGTACAAGATCCAGCGTCAGAAAAACACAATGGCAGGAACTTATCATCACACCAGCAATGTCTGACCAACAAAAGCGTGACTTCAAAAATCACCACAAGGCAAGAACCATCCTTCTCAGCGCCATCTCTTATGCTGAATATGAAAAGATCTCTAACAGAGACACAACAAAGAACATGTTTGACTCACTCAGAATGACGCATGAGGGCAACGTTCAGGTCAAAGAAACTAAAGCTCTTGCGCTCATTCAGAAGTATGAGGCATTCAAAATGGAAGAAAGTGAATCCATTGAAACAATGTTCTTAAGATTCCAAATTCTGGTAGCTGGTCTCAAGGTTCTGGACAAAGGATACTCTACTGCTGATCACATCAAGAAGATCATCAGAAGCTTACCAAAGCAGTGGAGGCCAATGGTTACAGCTCTGAAGCTAGCAAAAGATCTCAACAAAATTTCTCTGGAGGAACTTATCAGCTCCCTCAGAAGTCATGAGATAGAGCTAGAAGCTGATGAACCTCAGAAGCAAGGCAAACCTTTAGCATTAAAATCTAACAAAAAATCTGAGTCTAAAGTTTTGCAGGAAGTAGAAGAAACATCTGATGGATCCTCATCAGAAGAAGACGAACTTTCTCTCCTCTCTAGAAGAGTGAATCAACTGTGGAAGCAGAGGCAAAGGAAGTTCAGGAATCCCATAAGATCTGATCAAAACGAGTCTTCTTCCAGATACAGAAGGACATATTCCTCCTCTGGATACAGAAGATCTGAAGGCTCCTCAGGAAGCAGAAAGCCAAACACCAAGGACATCATCTGCTATGAGTGCAATGAGCAAGGACACTACAAGAGTGACTACCCAAAGCTTCAGAGGGAAAAGCCCAAAAAAGAAGTTTGGAAGAGAAAAGAATAAAAGTCTCATGGCTACATGGGATGACTCTGACTCGTCTGAAGCTGACTCAGAATCAGATGACGAGAGAGCAAACATAGCTCTCATGGCCAACATTTCAGAAGACAGTGAAGCTTCTGAATCAGACTCAGAATCAGATACTGAAGAGGTATTTCCTGACTTTGCAGTTAATTTTACCAAGGCTGAACTTGCTGAAAGCCTTAACGAAATTCTGGAAAGGTACCAGCAGATTAGAGTTAAATTCAGAAACCTGAAAAGGAATCTTGAATCTGACTCTGATAAGACTGAGAGTCTTAAATTGGAAAATTCTGAGCTGAGAAATAAAATTTCAAAATTAGAAAATACTTTACAAAACTCTCAGAAGGAACCAATTTCTGAAACTCCCAGCAGCGCTGATGAGATCATCAAGGAGTATGATCACAGTTTCCAGAAGTTCCTTGCTAAAAGCATAGATAGAAGCAAAATGGCTTCAATGATCTATGGAGTTAGCAGAAACGGAAGGAAGGGAATAGGATACTAAGGTAAGGTTCCTACACCTAAGAATGTCATGGATTTAACCATTAAACACACTCCTCTGATCTCACATTTTGTGTATGGTCACACACATGATATTAAATACACTAGCAGTAAGTATTCTGTGAAACCAAAATTCAACCAGAGTTTTGGTAAATCTAACAAATCAGGACCCAAGAAAATCTGGGTACCTAAGGATAAAATAATACATGTTACAGATATCTTTAGTAGCAAATCAGAAACACCAGTCATGGTACCTGGACTCTGGCTGCTCGCGACACATGACGGGAAGAAGGCATATGTTCCAAAGCCTAGAACTTAAGCCTGGAGGCCACGTTGGCTTTGGAGGCAATCAGAGGGGAAAGATCATTGGCTCTGGAACTGTAGGTAATGGAAATCTTCCCTCTATTAATAATGTTCTGCTAGTAGATGGATTAATGCATAATCTGTTATCCATAAGTCAATTAAGTGATAACGGTTATGATATAATCTTTAATCAAAAATCATGTAAAGATGTTAGTCAGAAAGATGGGACTATCCTGTTTAATGGAAAGAGGAAAAACAACATCTATAAAATCAAACTTTCTGAACTGAAAAGTCAGAATGTAAAGTGTCTTCTGTCTGTTAACAACGAGCAGTGGATCTGGCACAGAAGATTGGGGCATGTTAGTATGAGAAGAATATCTCAGATTAACAAACTCAATCTGGTCAGAGGACTTCCTAATTTGAAGTTCAATTCAGATGCTCTGTGTGAAGCATGTCAGAAAGGCAAGTTTGCAAAACCTTCTTTCAAATCTAAAAATGTTGTTTCTACCTCTAAGCCATTAGAACTTCTGCACATTGACTTATTTGGACCAGTTAAAACTGCTTCAGTCAGTGGCAAGAAGTATGGGTTAGTAATCGTAGATGACTATAGCAGATGGACATGGGTAAAGTTCTTAAGACACAAGGACGAGTCACACTCTGTGTTTGTTACCTTCTGTAACCAAGTTCAGAATGAAAAGGATCTTAGAATCGTTAAAGTCAGAAGTGATCATGGTGGAGAGTTTGAAAACAAAGATTTTGAGTCATTCTTTAATGACAGAGGCATTCTGCATGATTTCTCTTGTCCTAGAACTCCCCAACAAAATGGAGTTGTAGAACGAAAGAACAGAACATTGCAAGAAATGGCCAGAACCATGATCAATGAGACAAACGTTGCTAAGATCTTCTGGGCAGAGGAAATAAACACAGCGTGCTACATTCAGAATAGAATCTCAATAAGACCTATTCTGGAAAAGACTCCATATGAATTGTGGAAGAACAGAAAGCCCAACATTTCATATTTTCATCCTTTTGGATGTACTTGCTTTATGTTAAATACAAAAAAATATTTGAACAAGTTTGACTCTAAAGCACAGAAGTGTATTATGTTAGGATACTCTGAACGCTCAAGAGGGTACAGAGTATACAATACAGAAACACAGATTGTAGAAGAATCAATCAGTGTTCGTTTTGATGATAAGCTTGACTCTGAAAAGTCAAAGCAGAATGAAGTTTTTGCAGGTATGGAATTTGAATTTACAGGTTCTGAAGACAAGTCATCAGAAGCTCTCAACAAAGACACTCCTTCAACATCTGAAAGAAGCACTGCTAGCAATCCTACAACAGCTGCTGATCAACCTCAGAAGAGATTACCCAGAAGCAGTTTGGATCATCCAGAAGAAACTATCTTAGGAAGAAAGGAAGATCCAATCAGAACAAGAGCAAGCTTCAGAAACTCTGAAGAAACCCTCATGGGACTTGTGTCTCTGATTGAACCTTATTCTATTGATGAAGCACTTCTGGACAACGACTGGATTCTAGCAATGCAAGAAGAGCTGAGTCAATTCACCAGAAATGACGTATGGGATCTGGTTCCCAGACCAAAAGGATTCAACGTCATTGGAACAAGATGGGTGTTCAGAAACAAGCTAAATGAACAAGGTGAGTCATCAGAAACAAGGCACGACTGGTAGCACAAGGTTATAGTCAGCAAGAGGGGATAGACTATACATAAACCTTTTCTCCAGTTGCCAGGTTAGAATCTATCAGACTTTTAATTTCATTTGCTGTTAATAGAGGCATCACTCTGTATCAGATGGATGTCAAGAGTGCATTCTTAAATGGTTATATAGAAGAAGAGGTTTATGTGCACCAACCCCCTGGTTTTGAAAATACAAAACATCTAGAACATGTTTTCAAACTAAAGAAGTCACTATATGGTCTGAAACAAGCTCCCAGAGCTTGGTATGAAAGACTAAGTAACTTTCTGTTAGAAAATGAATTCACCAGAGGGAAGGTGGAAACTACCTTATTCTGTAAGTCAGTTAAGAATGACATCTTAGTCTGTCAAATTTATGTTGATGATATTATATTTGGATCTACTGATCCTTCTCTTGGAAGAAAATTTGCTAAGTGTATGCAGGCAGAATTTGAGACGAGCCTCATGGGGGAACTGAAATTCTTTCTAGGAATTCAGATCAATCAAACTCCAGAGGGAACTTACATTCATCAGAGAAAATATGTCAGAGATCTTCTGAAGAAATTTGACCTCTCAGAATGTAAGCCATCAAAGATTCCAATGCACCCCACGTGCATTCTGGAAAGAGAAGAGGTAAGCAAAAAGGTAGAACAGAAGGTCTACAGAGGTATGATTGGTTCTCTCCTTTATCTGACAGCTTCAAGACCTGATATCTTATTCAGCATATGTATTTGTGCTAGATTCCAATCAGATCCTAGAGAATCTCACTTAACATCTGTTAAGCGAATTTTCAAGTATCTAAAAGGTACTACTAATCTGGGTTTATTTTATAGAAAATCTAGTGATTACAGCTTAGTAGGCTACTGCGATGCTGACTTTGCTGGAGACAGAGTAGAGCTTAAAAGTACTTCTGGAAGCTGCCAGTTTCTGGGAGAAAATCTGATCTCTTGGTCCAGCAAAAGGCAATCCACAACTGCGCTATCAACAGTAGAAGCTGAGTACATAGCAGCAGCAGGATGTAGCACACAAATGCTCTGGATGAAAAGTCAGCTTGAAGACTTCCAGATTTTTGAGAGTAACATCCCTATACTCTGTGACAATACTTATGCTATTTGCTTAAGTAAGAATCCCATTTTATATTCTAGAGCTAAGCATATAGAAATAAAACATCACTTCATTAGGGACTACATTCAGAAAGGAATTTTGAACTTAAAATTTATAGATACAGACCATTAATGGGCTGATATCTTCACTAAACCCCTTTCTGAAGATAGGTTCAATTTCATTCTGAAACATCTCAGCATGAAAATCTGCCCAGAGTGAAAATGCTTTAATTCTATATATTTATCTTCAGAATGTATTTGTTTTACTGTGAACTTCTGATCAATTTTTTTCTAGAAAGATAGAACATGCAGATTGTATCAGATGCTATTCTTAAAGATCTGAGCGTTTCAGCTAAAGGATAGACGTGTTGCTCACTAAATTAAACAAGTGTCATCCAATCATCAGCAAATCTCTGAAGCAGAACGCGTGCATGCTTCTGAGAAGGCAAAACGCTAATTGGGTGCATTGAGACACATGTCTGGTAACCGTTTCAAGTATCTTTCTCAAATCCCCCAAAATCAGCAAGCATTAAATGAAAGTAATCATGTTTTAAAACGTAATCATGATTTTATTTCTCTTTCTTGAAACCGTTTACACTTTCAAAAATTATTTTTGAAATATATTTAAACTCATTAACATCTCACATTAATCCTTTACCGTTTCTTACATCTCTCAAATATTTTTCTGCATTTTCTCTGTGTGTTCATATCTCTCAAGAAACCCATTTTTCAGTTTTCTCAGAAAAACCCTAAGTGTGAATATGGCAACCTCCAGCAATGCTTCTGCAGGTTCTCAGAAGAAGGCTTCTTCTGAACAGTACCAAGTTCCCTTCAGAACACTCCTTACACCAGTGAAGAATTTGGAAGTGTTGTCTGAACTAATTGTTGACTTCTCCGGTCTGAAAGAAAATGGTTTTGACTTTATAGAAGAAGTTAGGGCACAGGGATGGGAGAGATATTTTGACAGGTTGGTTGGACCAACGTTCCCAGTCTTGGTCAAGGAGTTCTGGATTCATGCGTCCTTATCAATGCATCAAGTCACCTCCTACATAATGGGAAAGAAGATTGTGATCACTGAGGATCACATAACAAGATTGATTGGATACAGTGGCGGTGGAGTCTGCTGTATTGATATGGCTGAAAGATGCTCTGACGTTGGTGTCATTGCAGAGCAGATTTTCACCCATGGGGTTCCCAGCAGCAAGATCAGAGACTTAAAGGATCACCACAGAGTATGGGCGAAGATCATTCTGGGGTGCTTTAATCACAGGAAGCCAACAAGCTCCCCTGATTATATAAATATAGATCAGTAGTTTCTGATCTATTTTATTAATCAGAAGGTAAAAATCAACTTGGCTCATCTTTTGTTTAATCACCTCAGGACCAGTGTCAAGGAGACCAGGGAAGAAGAAAGAACAAAGAGGGATTGGATACCCTTTGGGAGGTTAATATCAGATATTATGACAGAGAATAGGCTGATAGAGCACCTCACAGAAGCTCAGGAATTAAGTACTATTGAACCAACTATTGGCAAGCCTCTGAACGCCAAGAATCTGAAGAAAATGAAACTGATAGAGAATATCAGAAAGGAGCCTATCGTTACTCCTCTTGCTGACATCACCAGAAGAAGAGTCCCTCTGGACGACTTTCCATTATTTTCTGAGATAGAATCTAAACCAGTGGTGGTTCTCAGATACTTGGACGCTTGCAAGGCTGATGGTACAGATCCCAAGCTGAATATCAAATATCTGCACCAACCACAACCAGAAGTTTCTCTAAAGAAGACGAAGAAAAGGAAGGCCACTTCAGAAGGATCATCCCAGCAGACCCCTAAGAAAAGAGGTAATTTATCTGCTGCTTCTGTTTTAAATTCTTCTGTTATTCCAACATCAATCCCAACTCCAGCTTCACATGAAATTCCAATCCCCATACCAACTATTGATGAAACCGAACCAGAAGATGACCCTTATGAGTCACTGACTCTCAGGAGACCCCACACCAAACATCCAAAACCCACAACTTCAACAGCATCAGAACTTGACAAAGTTCTGTCTGACATTGATCAACGTGTTTCTGATCACCTCTCAAATAATCCAAACACTGAACCAGAGATTGCCCACTCTCCTCAACCAGAACAACCTCTCTCACCCATACCAGAAGAACCACAAATTCCTGAATAACCAGAAATTCCTCCTCCTTCTCCACAATAAGCAATTCCTCCTCCCTCTCCTCAACCAGAAATTCATCCACCATCACCTCAACCATCACCTCCACCATCACCTCCACAACATGGGTTTCATCATTCTGAAACTCCATCATCTGAACCTCATTCTCCTCAATCCTCTGAGCCACAACCCCTGGCAATTCAGCTGCCATGTGGAACAATTGTAACCATGGCCCAGCTGCCATCCTCGCTAGAAACTACCCCTCCAAATACTCCAAAAACCCCAAACAGTCCAATTATTATTTCTGATTCTCCCACTCCATCTCCCAAACAAACTACAGAAGACCCCAGCAGGACTTTCATCGATTTAACAATCCTTGACCGTCTTGCTGATCTCAAAAATAAAATAGCCATTCCAAAACCAAAACAGCCAGATGTTGGCTCTGGCATTGTGAATTTTGAAATAGGTCTGCAACAATGGATTGCTTCTCTGAAGCAAGTTTTCCCCGGAATGATTGATCCTGCTGCCTCAGACCAGCTCTGGACACGCTTCAGAATATGGATACGTGCTGAAGCCCTCAAATTGCAAGACATCAATTATGAGCAGGCACAACAGAACTTCAGCAAGCTGCTGAAGGAAGTTGAAAGTCAGCTGCCACAGGACGAAGTGCTCCTTCTGGATAGTGAGCCATGGTCTGAGAAGCGCCCAGCTTCAAAAGTGCAGCTAGAAGAAGATCAGATAATTCAAGCTGAAGAGGTTAGACAAGCTGAAGATGTTGCAGAGAGCTCTCAAAAGCTTCCTGCTTCTGATGTTTCTCAAGCTGCCTTGGACAGGCAGACTCTGGAAGAGCTGAAGCTGAATGATATGCGTCTGCAGCAAAGAATGGATGAAAGTGATCAGAAGATGAAGGAAATGATGGATGTGCAAGACAGCAAGATAGATACAGTAGTCAGCATGGTGCACAAGCAGACTGAGACTGCTGATCAGATTAAGGCAATGCTGGAGACTCTGTTCACACGCTTCCCACCCCAACCTTAGTTTTTCATTCATGATATTTTCAATGTTTTCTTTGCATATCTTCTGTACTGTTTTGTCTGGCTCTGAATTTTAATATAACTAGTTTTTCTGCTCTGATCGTTTTAGCACATCACTTACACTTTTTGATTGCTGACAAAAAGGGGGAGAACAAGAATGATATTTTTCAATAACGGATTACTAAGACAAAAAGTCTCAAACATTCTAACTCTGATATACTTGAATATGTTTTCTATTTTTGCATAAGTCTACAAGTACAATAAGGTAATCACCTCTGATACACTGAAGCTCTGAAGTTCTGACAGTCAAAGCTCTGATATTCTGATCTGAAGCTCTAACATTCTGATGTTCATAAATTCAATAAAGATCTGATCCTGAAGACTCTCAGAATTAAAAAGGGAAGTAATAAATTCAGGGGGAGTATCTCCGATCCCTAACTCTGATATCTCTTTATCCCTTATCTTTGATAACTTCTTATTTAATTCTGATGCAACTTATCATTTAGTTATCTCTGATACTTTTCATGCTAATTTTCAATTAAAAATATCTAGTTTTTGTCATCATCAAAAAGGGGGAGATTGTTAGAACAAAGTTTGAATCTACTACCCTAAGTTTAAGTTTTGATGATAACAAATTGAAAAGATATATTAATTATATGATTCATGTAAGAACTATTTGCTACCTAAAAATTACTTTTTGTTTTACAGAAACTCTGATGGGTATCAACATGAAAACATCATAATCAGCATCAGAAAATTAGATATCAACATCAGCATCAGAAGATGCTATATCAGATACCAGAATCAGAAGAACAACTCATGCTTATGCTGAAGCTTGATGAACAGAACTGCGCTCAACACTCTGAACTCTGATAAAAACAACAACAATTCATCAGCACTTAAGCAGCGTCAGAATGAGCCAAAGCCAAAACACGCTTAAGTGGCAATGGTACTGTGCATTCAAGACGAGTTATTACCAACGAAATCATTCCAAACAAGATCTGCTTAATAAGGAAAGATTGTTTTTGGCATTGAATCAGAATTATTGCTCCAACGTTCACCAATTCCAATGCTATATAAACAAGTCAATGAAGATTGAATTGGCTAATGCTCTACATCAATCTACACGCCTAAAAGCTATTCATCATCTTCCTCACTCTCAGTTTGCTAAAAGCTCCAAAATTCCTTACTCAATTATTTTAGCAATCTAGTTTCAATAAGCTTAAGTTGTGTAGTATCACAGTTGTGATAAACAGTTTTGTAGAAAACATTCACACACCTAGATTTCAATTCTTTGTAAGAAAGTGATTCCTTGAGAAACCGGTTTGTGGTTTGCATCAAGAAGGCTTTAGTAGTTGTTAAAGAAGATTGTAATATTCAGTTGAATATAGTGGATTAAGACCTCGTTGGAGAGAGGCGAAATCACCTTGACGGGTGGACTAGAGTAGTTTGAGATCAAACGAACCAGGATAAAAATATCGTGTTCATTGCATTGATTTTCAGTTTTACAATTCAACCCCCCTTCTTGTGTTTTTCACTTCTTCAACAAGGACCAAGGAAACAATCCAGTGATATTGAACTCCTTAGAACCCGGTTACTATTATTAGGACAGGTTGAGCCAACTAAACTTCAAGAGGGTATTTACCTATAAAACCCCATGTAAGCCTAAACTAAGAAATTGTTTGCTTTGCTTGTATATACATACTTGTACATAACATCATGGACATCATGAACATCATATGCATTCACTAACCATTTCAAGGATTTTGGAGATTCATCTTTGTTCTTGTTTTGTAGGATATGGATTCACTTCGCAGGAAAACTATCCAAATCAACCTTGTAAGAATTCCTCCACAACTCAAGGAGCTAGCCTCAAGGATCCCTGAGAACTCTCCATTCACCGAGAGGCATGGTCATCTACTCAACTTGGTCACTTCTAACACAGAGGAAGATATGATAGAGGTTCTCTTCCAGTTCTTTGACCCTTTGCATCATTGCTTCACATTTCCTGATTATCAGCTTGTGCCTACTTTGGAGGAATTTTCTTAACTCTTGAGGATTCATATTCTCAATCAACTACCTTTCAACAGTACAGAAAGAGATCCAAAGCCAGAAGAGATTGCTCAAGCCCTGCACTTGCACTCATTTGATGTTATAAACCATTGGGAAACTAGAAGTGGTGTCAAAGGCTTCTTAGCAAAGTTTCTGCTTGAGAAGGCCCAAAGCTATTGGAATTCCCTAGACTTACAAGATTTTGAGGAGATTGTGGCTCTTATTATCTATGGGATGGTCTTGTTCCCCAATCCTGACCAACTCATAGATATGAATACCGTCAAAATCTTCATGTCATGCAATCCGGTGCCTACATTGCTAGGGGATATCCTACACTCTTTTCACACTAGTACAATGAGGAAGAGAGGGGTCCTTATGTGTTTCACTCCCCTCCTGGAAAGATGGTTTATTTATCATCTTCCCCAATCAGTATTAAAGAATAAGCAAGGTTTGAGGTGGTCACAAAGGTTAATGACGCTCAAACATTCAAATATTCATTGGTGCTCTCGATCCAAATATAATGTTATCATTGTTGACTGTTGTGGAGAATTTCCTAATGTCCCTCTACTTGGAATTAGGGTAGACATCACCTACAACCCATGCTTGGCTCTAAGACAGTTCGGTTATGCCCGAAGGTATGGTCCACATGATATGCTGATCCAAGACCTGGTATTCGACTACAACAATGACGATCAAGGACTTCGCCAGAGATTCATCCGAGCTTGGAGGAGGCTAAACAAGGTGGATAACAAGACTTTGGGACACAAGAATTCCATCCCCCTTGAGCCTTACCTCAAGTGGGTACGAACCCTCGCTCAAAGTCTTATGATGCCTTATCCGTCCATTCTCCCAGTGATTATAGAGCCTGTTAAGGAAGGAGAAGTTCCATACACTATCCTACATCCTGACATGTCCACATCACTTGAAGATCTACAAAGGGATTGGATACAACTCAAAGGAGAGCGAGATACTTTCGAAGCCCAATTATACACAAGCGAGAAGAAGGTTTTGGAACTCACTAGGATACTTCATGAGGGGCAGACTCTAAACACCTACATAGAACCAAAGAGGATGCACAACACTTTTTTAACTTAGAATTCTGTATTATTTTGCCCAAGGGGCACTAATGTACTCAAATTCTATCTTATTAATATAACGTGTGTTTCTTTTTGTTTAAAACGAATTTGAATTTTTTTAAAATCCTTGAAAGCATTGCATATATGCATATCATTCATCATGACATAAGCAGGTCTTTCGCAACTAGTTTCCTCATCTCTCTACTATTTATTTCAGTAAGATGGGTCTCGAACAGACAGTCAAAGATCTCCAAGCTCAAAACACGTAGTTTCAGCAGTTGCTCATGACCCTAGCCAATGGGCAGGATGAATTAAAGACTGTGTTAGCTGAAGAGAGAAAGAAGAAACCAAAAAAGGCCACTGGGGTTTTGAATATGGGGAGAAGATTTCAAGGACAAACTAGAAGGACCTTAAATTTTGGAACCACTTCCGGGGAAGGAGAAGGGAAAGGAAAATAAACAGCGGTACCATCAGAATCTGAAGAAGAGGAGGAAGAGGAAAACTACTCTGAGGAACAATACCCTCCGGCTGATGATAAGTACAGACATCTTGAAGGGCGTTTAAGCGCTATGGAAATACAGAGAGTACCGGGTCTAGATTTTGAAGAATTGGGGCTGTTGTCAGGAATTGTAATCCCGCCAAAGTTCAAAGTGCCATTATTTGCAAAATACGATGGAGTGTCGTGTCCTAAAATGCACCTCCGATCATATGTCAGAAAGATTCAGCCGCACTTTACCGATAAAGACCTACGGGTGCATTTTTTCCAAGATAGTTTATCCGGAACACAACTCGATTGGTTTTACCAATTAGAAAGGGCTGACGTCCATAATTGGGAAGACCTTGCCGCAACTTTCTATAAACAATACCAGTACAATACTGAGTTGGCGCCTACCCGTACTCAACTTCAGAGTATGGCTATGGCTTCAAATGAGGGTTTTAAAGACTACGCACAAAAATGGAGGGATCTAGATGGGAGAGTGCAACCCCCTCTGTCTGAAAGGGAGTTGGTAGACATGTTCTTAGGTACTCTATCGGGCCCTTTCTTAAACCATTTGATTGGGAGTTCATCTACTGAATTTACTGAGTTAATTTTAACTGGAGAAAGGGTAGAGGCTAGCATAAAAAGTGGAAAGATCCAAAAAGATTCATCTGCCTCTACAGCTGTGAGAAAACCTTTCCCTGGAAAGAAGGAGGTATCTTCTGTTTATCCATAAAAGAACCAAGGGAGAGATGAACGCCGACCAATGGTAGGGGCTGTTATGATCCCAAAACTGACATCAGATCAACCGAGAAGTAACCAACCAAGGGTGGAAAGGCCAGTCCAGCAATTCACCAGAATTAATATGACCCTAGCCCATATTTTACCAAATCTGCTGGAATCTAGTTTAGCGACCTTAAAGGAGGCTCCAAAGAATCCCAACATGGTGTCCCCCCATTATCACCCGAATGCCAGATGCGCATACCATTCCGAAAGCCCAAGGCACGACACCAACAACTGCTGGGCGTTAAAAAACAAGATTCAAGATCTCATAGATGCAAAAGAGATTGAGTTTGAGGCGCCAGAGAAACCAAATGTTATTTCCGCTCCTATGCCTAGACATAGTCACAACGCCAATGCTATCGAGGAAGATTTGTTTGTTGCTACAGTAGATGAACTCTTGACTCCTCTCCCGATCATCAAGTTGAATTTGTTGAAAGCTGGTATATTCCCAGGTTGTGGTAAAGACTGCCATGTTTTCCTATCCTCATCAATTGATTACCCTCTATTGAAGACAAGTATCCAACGCCTGATTGGCAACCAAGAAATTTTGTTTGAGAATGCTCCTGTTTCACCCGTTCCAGTTAAATACATTTCAATCATAACCATCTCCGCCAATCCTTCCAGGGTCCCCAAAAGGCCCATTAGGATTACATCAGTTCTGAAGACTACTCCTCTCATAATTACAATGCCCGGGCCGGTCCCATACGAATCAGACAAAACAGTACCGTGGAATTACGGTGGAGAAATCTACTACCATGGAATTAAACAAGATGGGATGACCACCGAAGAAGAAAGCTCCGAAGAAGAAAGTTCCAACATTAGCAATATTGCTGGAACTAGCAAGATTACCCGTAGCGGTAGAATCTTCTCTCCAGAGATTGCCCCTCCAAAGGCAGTTTTTTGACCCGTGGTTGTTCCAAAGACTACCTCTGTGCCAATAACCATACCTGCAAGTGCACCTACCGACAAAGACGACGCGACCCCTATTGTTATCCCTACCAATACTTCTACTATTGAAAATCGAGGAAAAAGCATTCAAGAAGAGCCTATCCAGACGAAGGCTCAATCACTAGCTATCCCCGAAACATCCAAGAAGGAAATGGAAGAGATCCTGAGGATAATAAAGAAGAGTGACTATGATATGGTTGAACAGTTGGGGAAAAATCCCTCGAAGATCTCCATGCTAGCATTGCTGCTGTGCTCTGAGGCACATGCAAAAGCTCTGGTAAATTTTTTGAAGACAACCCATGTGCCATAAGAGATGTCAGCTGACCAATTCCAAGATTGTGTGGCCAGTTTGACAGTTGATAATGGCCTAGGCTTCTCCGATGCTGATTTGACACCTAGAGGGAGAAAACACAACGAGGAATTACATATCTCTGTGGAGTGTAGAGGAACGACTCTGGCCCATGTCTTGGTAGACACCAGATCATCTTTGAACGTCTTACCGAAGAAAGCCCTTGACAAATTAGATTGCGAAGGGCTGACATTAAAACCCAGTAACATAGTTGTGAGAGCATTTGATGGTTCGAAGTGGATGGTCCATAGGGAGGTGGACATCCCGATAAAGGTGGGAACTCAGATTTTCAATTCAACCTTCTATGTGATGGACATCCGTCCTTCTTACTTCTGTCTGTTAGGACGCCTCTGGATCCACAATGCCGGTGCTGTCACCTCCACACTACATCAAATGCTGAAGTATCCAGTCCAAGGAAAGATCATAATTGTCCATGGAGAGGAGGAGTGCATGATTAGTCATCTGAATTCCTTCCGATATGTAGAGCTGGATGGTGAGTTCATTGAAACCCCTTTCCAACATTTTGAAGAAGTCTCTCAAGAAGTAGCGGTGACCAAGGCGGTATCCTCGATTCCCAAGATCACAAGACCTCCGCTTAGAATGTCATCTCTAAAGGATGCTAAGGCAGTAGTAGAAGAGGGTGGATGCACCATCTGGGGGCATCTTCCAGACATCCCGTATAAATCAGACAAGTTTGGCTTGGGGTTTACTTCAACTGCTCAGAAGGTTGTGCGTCATGCCCGTGCTGGAGGGCCACCTTTGAAGATTAGTAACTGAGAGGTCAACGCAGTGGAAGATGTTGAGGAAGATGGCACCTTGGAAGATTGGATATTTCCTACTGTCAACGGAGGACTTCGCAACTGGGAAGCCAGAGACTTTGTCCCAATAACCTTCATCTCTCCGTAATTTATCTTTTACATTTCTGTTGGACTTGTAATATTCACAAACAATTCGCACTTTAAAAAACTTGTGTCTTACCCGAGGCGCAATGGTCCATTTGTAAGGGTTTTTATTTCATCTTCATATGACATTCAATGAATCATGGACGTTTTTCCATATACAACCTTTTTGTGCTCATTGTCTTTCTTTTACATTTTTATTGTTTAAAGGTGGCTATACCCTTACACACACCCACACTCACAAATGCAGGTACCCCTCCATTCTGTATCCCATGGGTAATGATACTACTATAGCCTTCAAAGACTCTGAAGATCCAATCTATCAAGCCGAATACGAAGGTGAAGAAGATAGTGAAGTGCCAGGGGAATTGGCCAGACTACTACAATAAGAGGAAAGAGCTATTCAACCTCATGAGGAACCATTGGATACAATCAACTTGGGTACCGAGAAAGATAAAAAGGAAATCAAAGTGGGTGCCAACCTAGAGCTGAGTGTCAAGGAACGTCTAATTCAGCTATTGCATGATTATGTTGAGACCTTTTCCTGGTCATACGAAGATATGACAGGACTTGATACAAACATTGTGGTACATCATCTACCCACAAGAGAAGATTGTCCACCAGTGAAACAAAAAGTCCTCCGCATGAGACCTGACATGTCAGAGAAAATCAAAGCGGAAGTCATGAAGCAGTTCAATGCTGGATTCTTAGCCGTCACTTCCTGTCCTCAATGGGTTGCCAACATTTTTCCCGTGCCTAAAAAGGACGGCAAAGTAAGAATGTGCGTGGATTATAGAGATTTAAACAGGGCCAGCCCTAAAGATGATTTTCCACTTCCCCACATCGACATCCTGGTTGACAATATAGCCCAACACAAAGTATTTTATTTCATGGGCGGATTCTCAGGTTATAACCAAATAAAAATGGCACCTGAGAACATGGAGAAAACTACATTTGTCACGCAGTGGGGCACATTCTACTACAAAGTAATGCCATTCGGACTGAAGAATGCTGGGGCAACCTATCAACGCGCTATGGTAGCTTTGTTTCATGATATGATACATCATGAGATAGAGGTCTATGTAGATGACATGATAGCCCGATCACAAACTGAAGAGGAACACCTTGATCACTTACAAAAGTTGTTTGTGAGGTTGAAAGAGTACAAGTTAAGATTGAATCCAAACAAGTGTACATTCGGAGTCCGGTCCGGTAAACTCTTAGGTTTCGTCGTCAGCAACAAAGGCATCGAGGTTGATGCTGCCAAGGTTAAAGCGATACAAGAAATGCCTGCTCCTCGCACTGAGAAGGAAGTCAGAGGATTCTTGGGACGCCTGAACTATATTGCCAGGTTCATTTCTCACTTGACAGCTACTTGTGAGCCAATCTTCAAACTGTTGAAGAAAGATCAAGTAGTCAGATGGAACGACGAATGCCAGGTTGCTTTTGACAAGATCAAGGAGTACTTACAAGAGCCTCCTGTTTTGATTCTTCCAGTCGAAGGGAGACCACTAATCATGTATCTGACCGTTTTAGAGAACTCAATGGGGTGTGTATTGGGGCAGCATGACGAGTCTGGCCGAAAAGAGCACGCTATTTACTACCTGAGCAAAAAGTTTACCGACTATGAAACCAGATATTCACTACTCGAGAAAACTTGCTGCGCTCTGGCATGGGCTGATCTCCGGCTAAGACAGTATATGTTGACTCATACCACTTTGTTGATATCTAAGATGGATCCGATAAAGTACATCTTCGAAAAGCCTGCTCTGTCTGGAAGAATAGCTATATGGCAGATGATCCTAACAAAATATGACATACAGTACACGACCCAGAGAGCTATAAAGGGCAGTGTGTTAGCTGACCATCTTGCTCATCAAGCTGTAGAAGATTATCAGTCCATGAAGTTTGAATTCTCGGATGAAGACATCATGACATTAGAAAACTGTGAAGAGATCAGACCATATGACGGACCTGAACAAGGATCCCGATGGACTCTGTTCTTTGGTGGGGCATCCAATGCACTTGGTAACGGTATCGGTGTTGTACTCATATCTCCTAAAGGGTGTCATACTCCCTTTACTGCCAGACTGTGCTTCAATTGTACGAACAACATGGCAGAATATGAAGCATGCATCTTGGATCTTAAGGCTGCCATAGAATTGGGAATCAAATCATTAGATGTGTTTGGAGATTCAACTTTGGTCATCAGTTAGATCAAAGGAGAGTGGGACACTAAACATCCAAACCTTATCCCTTACAAAGAACATGTTTTGACGTTGCTACCACACTTTGAGCAGATTACCTTCGAGCATTTCCCGTGAGAAGAAAATCAGCTAGCAGATGCTCTAGCCATAATGTCATCTATGTTTAAACTTAATTGGGATAACGAAGCTCCCCAGATCACCATTGAACGAATGGATGAACCAGCACACTGTCACGAGATTAATACTGAAGAAGTAGTGGACCAACCTTGGTTTCATGAAGTCAAAAGGTATCTCGAGGCTCAGGAATATCCATAAGGATCTTCAATCAATGATGAAAAGTTCTTAAGGAGATTCTCTGCTAAGTTCTTCCTGAGTAATGGCATCCTTTACAAGCGTAATCATGACTCTATTCTGCTCTGTTGTGTGGATAAGATTGAGGCTGAAAAGATCATGGATGAATTGCATGAAGGTACCTTTGGCACTCATTCTAGTGGGCATACGATGGCGAAGAAAATCCTACGGGCAGGCTATTACTGGTCTACTATGGAAGCAGACTGCTATCAACACTCCCGGACATGTCATAAGTGTCAAATTTATGCTGACAAGGTGCATGTACCCCAGTTCCTCTAAATGTCTTGACAGCTCCTTGGCCCTTTGCTATGTGGGGAATCAATATGATTGGAGAGATCAAGCCTACAACCTCCAATGGACACCGCTTCATTCTAGTGGCCATTGATTATTTTACAAAATGGGTCGAAACAGCTTCCTTCGCATCCGTTACTAAGAATGTTGTTGCCCGCTTCATCAAGCAGAATCTCATTTGCCGGTACGGTATCCCCGAAAGGATCATCACTGATAATGGTACAAACCTTAACAATACCATGATCATTTCCTTGTGCGAGCAGTTCAAGATTCAACATAACAATTCATCCCCCTATCGGCTAAAGATGAATGGTGTTGTTGAAGCTGCAAATAAAAACATTAAAAAGATCGTACAAAAGATGACAGTCACCTACAAGGACTGGCATGAGATGCTGCCATTTTCTCTCCTCGGGTACCGTACCACGACTCGCACATCAAATGGGGCAACACCCTATTCTTTGGTTTATGGCATGGAGGCTGTCTTGCCTATCGAGGCTCAAATTCCCTCTTTGAGAATTATGAAGGATGCAGGTTTGAATGAAGACGATTGGATCCAGACTCGACTTGATCAACTAAACTTAATTGATGAAAAGAGGCTTACTGCTGTTTTCCATGGTCAGATGTATCAAAAACGGATGATCAAGGCTTTCAACAAGAAAGTCAGACGCCAAGTATATCAAGTTGGAGATCTAGTGATCAAACGCATTATCTTACCACAAAGTGATCCCAAGGGAAAGTGGACTCCTACCTATGAAGGACCATTTGTGATCAAGAACATCTTCTCCGGTGGGGCAATGATCTTAACCACCATGGACGGTGACGATTTGCCACACCCTGCAAATGCGGATATAGTCAAAAGATACTACGCATAAGAAGACACGCTAGGTTGACACACCTAGGCAAAAAAGGGCATCCCGGCGAACCAAAAAGGTAGGGATAAAAATAAAAAATCTCTGTACACCCGCTAAGTTGAAAACCTAAAAGGGCGACTTGGGCAAAAAAGGGTTTCTCGGTGGACTGGAAACCCGAAAGGGCGGTCCAGGAAAAGGGAATTAAAGTGTATGACTATGTCCCGTCAGATCACTTTGAGGATAATCTCTTCACTGAAAAACTCAGAGCTTCGGATCAATTCAATCATCTTCGGACGAAGCAATAAGTAGACAAGATATTCGGAGATACAGAGGCTATAGCAAAATTGGAACCCTATGGGATTTTCACACATAGATATCTTTGTATAAAAAAAAATTTCTCTTACTTTTATGGCACCATCCTCTTACTAGGATGTCTGTCTCCTTTGTACAAAATACTTATTCAAAGTAAATACAAAGATATATCTTTCAAGTATAGAAAACCATTTGTTCTTTTTGTTTACACTTGTGTTTTATTTGCAAAAACGTCCAATGATTCGTTATTGAACATATGCATTTGAACATAATTACTGTTTACAAATAAACAAAATGAAAAAAGAGATAATTACTGACAGATTGAAAGAATAGGAAAACGTCTTTAGGATATTCCATGGGCAATCCCCAAAGTAGGTCACTTAAATCCCTAGCGGAACTAAAACTTCAAACTATCAATCCCCAGCAGAAACCATCCAGTTCCTCCAAATTCCCCAGCAAGTTATTTCAAAAGCTGAAATCCATTCGGATAACAATTAACTTCTGATACTCCCCAATGAAACCAAGACTCCCGCTTATCCCCAGTAGAAGTTATCAAAATTCCCTGGATTCCCCAAGCAAATTCCTCAAGAAGTATACGACATTACTCTCACAACGTAATTTTTGTCAATACTCCACTTTCAAGATATGAAGGATCCAAATTATCCCCAACAACAGTCAAGGATTTATTTTCCTCAATCGTGCAGCAATACAGCAAATCAGCTTACATGCGCATACATTACATCCACATGTCATGAACATTGATAAAACACATATATTGCATCATACATTTCATGCAATATAATTTTATGTTCCAGCTAACATTTTACCCTTTTCAGGATAAGATTAACGAGCTACCATTAACAATATAGCTTTTAGATACAATTCAGATACGCTCCAGAAACGGATTCCATTCTGATACTCATTCTGATTTCAACTATTCAAATACAGTTCAGATACGCTCCAGACACGGATGCCATTCTGATACTCATTCAGATTTCAACTATTCAAATACAGTTCAGATACGCTCCAGACACGGAAGCCATTCTGTTACTCATTCATATTTCAAGTTCAGATACAGTACAGATACGCTCTAGACACGGAAGCCATTTTGTCGCTCATCTAGATTCAGATTTCAGATACAGTTCAGATACGTTCCAGATGCGGACACCATTCTGATACTCATTCTTCCAGCTTACAACTTACAATTCAACAAACATTCTTGGATGGCATCTACAATCCCATCTCCAACAAGATTCTATCTCTTCTCTAAATGGCATCTTTAAGCCCATTCCCTCAGCTACACGTGGCCGAGTGCAAATTTATGGGTACTCTAGTGTCCAATCATCTTTCACCTTCGAGTCACGAATCGCAAAACTCGCCAATCTAACTCTTCAGGTTTAAGAAGATTGAACAGGGGCAGTTGTTGTACCCCAAAATTTTCTCTCTCATTTATCAATAATTTTCTCACAAGATCTCTTTGACTCAAGACAAGATTAGGGTTTGGTCAGCTCAGGACATCTCATCTTGCACTGATAATCCCAAACTAGGGTTTGAGTTTGCACAAGGATTTTTGGACTATCAATGCTTCATGTGACTTTTAAACATCATTATAGACCCCTAAGATAACCCATGACAAGTTTCAAGCCTTGAACCACATTTTTGATCAATCAATTGGGCAGTTGACCTAAAAATCAGCTGTATTGGGGAAAAAGTCAACCATAGCCAATTTACAGTCAAACTTCATAATTTTTATCCACATCAACATTTTAAACTTATATGTATCATTTGGTCAAGTTTGGATCACAACTCCTCAAGAAATTTGATCAAATCACAAAAGGGCAAAATGATCAAAATTAGGGTTTTGACTGAGGAAGGGCAATTTCTGATTTTTAACCTAACAAATGACCAATTGAGTTCAAGCATGATATCAAGGATTCAATGGCATCATCTTGACTTAATTACATGGCTCAAAACATCTCAAATTCATTGGGTTGACAGATGAAATTTGCAGTCAACTGATCAAAAGTCAACTGTACACTGAAAAGTCAAACATTGACTTTTTGGTCAAAATCAAGTACCAAGGGTCATAATTCATCAAAAAATTTCCAAATGTGAAACTTGTTCATCAAGAAATCTAAATTTGAAAACTAGGGTTTGAATTTGAAAATTTTCATAACTTACAAATTTTCTAAGTATAAAAATTTTCTTATTTTTTCTCAACTTTACACCATTTTTACACCATGATGCCTAATGATTCAAGGAAAATTCCCAAAATTAAAGTTGTAGATCTCCATGAAATCTACAACTTTTCTTCACAAACTTTTCCCTAAATATTCTTGGATCTCAAGTTATAAATTTTTGAACACATGGTCATGAACTTCTTAACTTAGTGAAAATTTTCCCTAATTTAGGTAGGTTTTGGACCCAACTTCATGAAATTTTTCACCTTGTTCCAAGAGGTATCTCAAAATTCATTTCAAAGATGAATTATAGAGCACATTGCAAGCTTTCGAAAACATCAAAGAACTCCTCAAGATCATTTATGAGTAGGGAGAATCGAAGAGAGGAAGTTGGCATTTTCTCACTTTTTGTTCAAGCCATTTCATGAAGAACCAAGTTGCAAATCAATCCTATGCTAGCTATTTCATGCTGTACAGATCCTAAACTTGTTATACACTCCTTAATTAAATGCTTACTCAGTTGACAAAGCCTCTATCCATGCTTTTGAACCTTTATCCAACTTGTAATTCCATTTATGGCAAAAAGGTCCCATTGTCATTTTCATAAAGAACCACTTTTGCAAACTTTACAATTTTGAGCTTTGAACCTGTCCCCTTGATGCATACAAACCATACAGGTCTCAAGTAAGTTGTACATGCTCATACCAACCCTAAGCAAGCTGGTACAAGCATGTGAAGCTTTGGTATTGTCACTTTGCTTCAAGTACAAGAAAGTTGTCAAAAGGCTAGCATTTGCACAACTGATAGAGAGCTGACCTAAAACCATTTCAATACTAATATACCAACATTATGCAACACAAAAAAACACCAAGCCAAGACCTGAAACACTCTGAGCAAGAAAAACACCAAAAATTGTCCAAAACATACAGTTTCTGCACAAACACATCCAGCTTCCATTTGGCTCGTGCGTTTTGTGTTTAGATCATTCCAATACCTTACATACTTGATATCAAACCCATCCAAACCATCATCCCTGTTCTGTATTCTCTTTTCCACCATCTGCCATTGTTGACTTTGAAGCTTGCAGTTGGACTTGGCCAGGGAGTTCTAGCCACTTTCAGAGCAAGGCAAGGGTTGGAATAGATTCAGCGAAGCTCAAGCAAGCATCAGGCCTCCATTAACGTCAGTACATTTCCATACACGATTCCAGCTGAATGAGGTAAATTTTCAAACTCTATCTCCTTGTACAGGCAACCTTAGGCCATGATCTGTGAATAAAAAGTATAGTTCTCATCATAACGAAGATATACATATCATTATCTTGCATTGATTTTACTTGTGCTGGGAGAATTTGAAAGTTGAAACCTGTGAAAATATTAGGTCAGAATTTGGGGCTTTTAAAATTCTCTTTGATCTTTAATAGTTAGATTACATAACTTATATGGTTGGATTCGTGAGTTCAAATGCTACATTTTTCATGTTATAAGTTTTCATTTTTATGGAAGCCTGAGGAAGTTACAGTGGATCCGGGCAAGGCTTGAGGAAGAAGATGAAATAGTGTAAGGGCGCGTTTTGTAATATTTTATTTTTGTTTCAATAAGGATAATGGATGTATGGCCACCCCAATGGTAAAACAGCGCGCTGGTGAGACCCATGTCCTGGGTTCGAATCTGCGCACTACTTTTGCATTTTTACAATTTTTCCCTTTTCAGTTTTTGACCTTTTTTTGCAGATTGGGCTTGACTATTGGGCCAATATTTTTTTTGCTAGCATATTACCACTGATTTACTGCATCACCCCCCTGCTAACTCTTTACATATTTTTATTTTTATTTTTGTTTTGTTTTCATATTTAATTTTTTTTAAAATATTTTTCTTAAAACATAAAAAATCCCAAAAAATGTAAATTAATATATTACAATTTTATTTTATTTTATTTTTATTATTTCTCACATAAAAATATATTTTATTTTAATAGGATATAATTCGTTTTCTTAATAAACTTGTAAAAATGATTAAATATATTTAACTTAATTTATTTTACATTTTATACTCATAAATACTTATTTTTGCATATATTTAATTTTAATATTTATATATAATATTATTTATTATCTTCACACAAAAAATGCACAAAATAATAATATAGAAACTTTATTTTCTCTTAAATAAAATTAGGGTTAAACCCCTTTCAAAAAAATTAAATCTTTTTTCTTATATTTTTAGGTTTAGATTAAAATTTCTTTTACATAAAAATAAGTCATCAAAAATCTTTTACATGTACATTGCATTGCATTACATTTTAAATATTGTATTGTATTTATCTTAAATTCGTACAAATTCGATTTGGTTGTAATAATATATTTAGCTTTATATTTGTGCAAATCCCCATTCAAACTTGTATTCCCCCCTCCCATAAAATTGTTGTAATAGCTTAGTATATTTACATTACGCAATTTATCGCTTTCATATGCCATGATTAGTAATTAGGGTTTGTATGACAAGAACAAAACAAAACAAATAGAACACCTTAAATACAAGACAAAATCAAAAGCATGAAAATGACACACTTGCACACAAGCACCCTTAGGGTTTCCCCACTTGGTTGCCTAAAACAAAATGGCCATGTTACGCATGCGAAGTATCTTGGAAAAACAAAACAAATATAAGATCATAGTCCCTCGATGACTCTATTCAAAAGTTGCCTAACAAAAATGATCTTGGTCCCTCAAAAATGCTAAGATACTTTGCGAACATTGCTAATCATGGTTATACGATGACCCACGCCCGTCCCGCTTACATCCAAAGATAGGGTTTCTTACCAAATCAATGGTAAGACAACAATGTCAAAGGAATAGGAAATGCATAAGAAAGACATTTTGAGTAGGTAGATAGCTTCTAGTTACTTGCTCCCTTTCAAACAATAAACCCTTGCTATTTTTTCAAAACAAAACACACACATTTCAAAACATCTTACAAACATTGAAAACATTTTCAAAAAGACAAACATCTTTGTATACATTCTTATGAACGAGAATCATTACAAAGATTGCCTAAACGAACGACCTCTTTTACAAAATACTTTCAAAACCACACCAAACACAATTTCAAACAAAACAAAAGCAAGTGATCTAAAGCAAGTAACTAAGAGCCCATGGAAAACCATGGATGAAAAGGGTGCTAATACCTTCCCTTTTCATAATCTACCCCCCGAACTCAAGAAACAATCTCAAAGGTCTTTCCTGTGCTTTTTCACCTTTCCTTTTGGATAAAAGAAAATTCGGTGGCGACTCTTGCTAAACCGCAACATTTGCAATAAAACGCAAAAACTCAAGTCAGTTCTCCCACCGCATCACACAACCATAGGTGGAACAACTTAGAAAGCCTGACATGGGGTTTCTATAAATTCTCCATCCATCTCCACGTATTTGAATGAATTGAGGTAGCTTACCATGAACTCCTCTTCACCGCAAACAGTGACGATCCTTCCCTTGACTTGGTACTTTAGCTTTTGGTGAAGCGTAGATGTTACTACCCCTGCTCCATGGATCCAAGGGAGACCCAACAAATAGGAGTAAGCAGGAAGGATTTCCATGATGTAGAAAGTAGAGTTGAAAATCTGTGAGCCCACTTTGATCGGGAGATCCACCTCTCCATGAACCGTCCTTTTGGACCCATCGAAAGCCCTCGCAATGATATCACTCGGCTTCAACTCCAGTCCTTCACAGTCTAACCGGTCCAAAGCGCCCTTGGGTAGCACATTTAAAGAAGAGCCCATGTCAACCAGAACATGTGTTAGGGTAGTCCCCTTACATTCAACAGAAACATGAAAGGCCTTGTTATGGTTCTTTCCATGTGGTGTCAGATCAGCATCTGAGAACCCCAAACCATTGTCGGCCGTCAAGTTTGCCACACAATTTTCAAACTTGTCAGTTGTGGTCTCCTGGGGGACATGAGCTTTCTTTAAGAATTTGATTAGTGCTCGGGCATGAGCATCAGAATAAAGTAGCAAAGATAATATGGAGATCTCGGAAGGGGTTTTTTCCCAGATGCTCCACTATCTTGAAATCACTCCTCTTTATAATTTTCAAGATCTCATCCATTTCTTGAGCAGAAGGTTCCTCAACGGCAATGTCTTTTGCAGGCGTCTCTGTCTCAGCAGGCTCAACTACTTTATCTTTACCTTCAATGCCAGCATCAGGCTTAGCAGCGGTGATGCAGACAGGTGCCGTTGTAGCAGTTGGGGGTGAAATGTTGGGCGAAAAGATTCTCCCAGTTCTGGTCACCTTACTAGAGCCAGTAATATTACCGACGTCATCATCCTTGCTTTCTTCAATCCAAGCATCTTGCTTTATTCCATGTTAAAATACTCCAGCATCGTAGTTCCACGGTACTGCTTTGTTGGAAGAGTACGGAATTGGCCCAGGGGCAGTAATTATCAGAGGAGCAACATTCGGTTCATTCGAAATCCTGATAGGACCCTTTGAGCAGATCCTAAAAGGCTTGTTTGAAATTGTTATGATGGAGAGGTCTTCAATCATATTAGTCTAATTTTTGGTAGACAAAGTTTTCTCGAACAGGATCTCATGACTATTCATCAGGCGTTGAACGCCTTCTTTCACCCATTTGCATCCATTAATTTGTTTGGCATAGCAATCGCAGTCCTTCAAACAGCCAGGGAAAACCCCGGCTTTCAGCATATTCTTTTTGACAATAGTTAACAGAGTAGTTAGATCTTCGACGGAGGAAACAAAAATGGTGTCTTCAATTGCATTGACACCTTTGCCATGGTTTGGCATTGGTTCCATTATCACATTTGGAATTGTAGGCGGATAAAATTCAATTGTCTTGTTGTCTATTAAGTCTTGAATTTTACTCTTCAGTGCCCATAATTGATCGGTCTCATGCCCGGGGCAATTCGAGTGATATGCACACTTGGTATTTGGATTATATTTAGGTGAGGAGGTGTTCGGATTTGCCGGAGGATCACACAGTGTCACTAAGTTAGCCTTTAACAAGTGTTGTAAGGATTGGGATAGCGACATGCCTATCCTTGTGAATTGTCTTCGTGGAGCCTCAAATCGTTGATGATTAGAAGATTGTCTTTGAACAGGAGTCGGGTTAGAAATCAGAACAGCATTAATGGACGAAAGGTTATCCTTCTTGGTACGGGCCCTTGCCCGATACACAAAATTAGTTTATTTCTTCCTAGTGAAGGGTTTCTTTATGGGGTTGGAGGTGGAAGCAGACGCCATGGGGATTTTCCCGCTCTTGATACCGCTTTCGACCCTTTCACTGGTCAGGATAAGCTCGGTGAAACCGGATGAAAACAACCAACCAATAAGTTGAAAAATGGACCAGATGACATACCCACAAACATATCAATATGTTCCCTATCAGTTAATGGTGGTTGGACCCTACTGGAAAGATCCCTCCACTTTTGGGCATACTCTTTGAGTCCCTCGTTTTTACCCATCGTCATATCTTGTAGTTGAACTCTAGTTGGCGCCAGGTCAGCATTGTACTGGTATTGGTGATAGAAAGCAGTGGCCAAGTCTTCCCATGCATGGATACGAGAACCCTCCAATTGGTAAAACCACTCTAGTTGAGTCCCAACCAAGTTTTCTTGAAAGAAGTAGACCCAGAGTTTCTTGTCAGTGGTGTGCGGTTGTATTTCGCGCACATAAGATTTCAAGTGAAGCTTTGGGCATGAAACCCCGTCATATTTAACGAAGACTGGTATCTTGAATTTATGGGGAATGACAACCCCAGATATTAAACCCAAATCATCAAAATCCAAACCAGGAATGACTTAAATCTCAACGACCTTCAGTCTATTCTCTACATGCTTGTACTTTTCATTGGCAGGAGGATACTGCTCATCAAAATAGTCTTCATCATTGGACACTCGATCATTGACACACCTAGTCTGGGTACTCCTTGCTTCTCCAATTTGATTTTTGTCTTCCTGAGATGAATCTTCAACTATCGGTATCTGGCGGATCGACTCTCTAAATCTTTTACCCATGTTGACTAGGGCTTTCCTCCTTGGTTTCTTTTTGGATTCCAGTAACGTCATCAACTCTTTTTGCCCCTTGGCCAGGGTCAGCAGAGTCTCTTGAAACTGGGAGTTTTGTGCTTGTAGATCTTTCACTGTTTTCTCGATATCTGTCTTACTGAAATAAACAGCAGAAAGATAAGGAAACCTCTCGTGGAAAACCTGTTGTGTTATGATGCATGAAAAATGTGGATGCAAATGATTTCAAGGATTTATAAAATTTAAATTTGTCTAGACAAAGAATGAACAAACTTCACATTGCATTAATAAGTTTAAAATGGTTACAACGTGTTTCTTGGGCTTATAAAATAAACTTCTAAGACAAAAATGTTGAACACATCCTCTTTGGTGCAAGGTATGCGTTCAAGCTTTGTTATTCATGAAGTTGCTTTGTAAGCTCCAAAACCCTTTTCTCGCTTGCGTAGAACTGAGCTTCGAAGGTGTCTCGCTCTTCCTTTAGTTGAATCCAACCCTTTTGTATGTCTTCAAGATAAGTAGGCATGTTGGGATAGAGGACAGTATACGAGACATCTTCTTTAGCAACAGGCTCCACGATAACTGGTAGGATGGTCGGGTAAGGCATCATGAGCTTCTGAGCACGAGCTCGTACCCACCTAAGGTAAGGTTCAAAGGGAATAGAATTCTTGCATCCCAGTGTCTCACTATCCGCTTTGTTTACCATCATCCAAGCTCATACAAACCTCTAACGGTATCCTTGATCGTCGCTCTCGTAGTTGAACACCACTCCTTGGATGAGCATATCATGAGGACCATCTCTTCGGGCATACTCAAACTGTCGTAAATCTAAGCAAGGGTTGTAAGTGATACCTCCCCTAATGCCAAGCAGAGGGACATTATGGAACTCCCCACAATAGTCAATAATAAAAGTATCTCTCAAGGATCGAGAACACCAATGAATATCAGAGTGGGTGAGGGACATCATCCTTTGAGACCATGTCAATCCTTGCTCCTTCTTCAATGTTGATCGAGGTAGGTGCAAAGTAAACCACTTGGCGAGTAGGGGAATGCAACATAAGAGAGTACCTCTATTTTTCATGGTGCGGGTATGGAAACAATGTAAGATATCTCCCAGCAAGGTAGGTATAGGATTATGAGAGAGGAAGACTTTGATGACATTCACATCTATGAATTGGTCCGAGTTGGGGAAAAAAAACCAAATCGTAGATGAGAAGGGCCAGGATATCTTCAAAGGATTGAAAATCCATATCTTCCCAGAATGAACGAGCCTTCTCCAATAAGAACTTGCCTAGGAACCCTTTAACTCCGCTTCTTGTCTCCCAATTTGCTATAATGTCGGCTCTCTTCAGATGCAGGGCTTCTGCAATGACTTCAGGTTTTGGAATCCCTTCTAAACTGGTGAATCGTGCTTGATCAAGCACGGGAACTCCTAATAGTAGAGAGGATTCTTCTAGTGTTGGCACAAACTGATAGTCAGGGAAGGTGAAGCAATGATGCATGGTGTTGTACCCCAAAATTTTCCCTCTCATTTTACTCAATACATGCCCATTGAGGTCCTCAACTTGCTCAAGGATGCCCAAGAGTTGACCAGACAAACTCTCTCCTAAGGCAATAAAATTGAAAAGAAGTTCAATATGCTTAAGTAGATTAAAGCACTTATTAAGAAAAGACCACTTGACAAAGTCAAGGTTTATTAAGAAAGAGGTTAGAGTTTTAAAATAAGTGATCGTGACTTTGAGAGTCTATCGGGTTTATTGATTGCAAGTGCACAGTCTAATCGCGTAGTTTTAAAAGATATCAAACCCACAAGGACCAAAAATCAAACTTATCGTTATCTAATGTTACCGTGTAAAGCTAAGGCTAATGAATGATTGGATTTTAGGGAAACTAAGAACTAAAACTGAATTAAAATAAGATTAAGGAAATATATAATAAAAGAGAGGTCAAATCCAAATATGTTGACCTAGTATCCTATCATACATAAGGACAACCATTCCAAATAACAAGCATACGAGAAGGCTGCCTCAAGACCAAGAAAAAGTTTCTAAAAATTCAAGAAAAAGTGCAATTCGTATCAATTGTTCTAGCTCTTTTCCTGTCAGAACAAGCATATAATCTTCCTTCAGAAGACTCCGGGAGGAGTTCCATACAATTAGGTTATCCCAGTACAGGCAGGAACTCCCTCACACGATCTCTCCGATTGGTAAACTTTCTCTACTCCCAAACTCATGTAACACTTAATTTTAATCCACATCGCTTGCATACATGTGTTTATATTGATGATTATGAGTGTTTGGACGTATGACATGCGAAGCTAACACCCAAGAATGTCCTTTTCCATTAATGACCGTTGTCTCACTATTTTTATCATAACGTTGTTTACAAGCTGTTTCAGGACAAGAGGAGGTCACCATTGGATCCGCAACCCTCGAATTAGGGGGTAGGGTCCAATTAATCTTTGTTTTCGTAGGTTTGCGTGAGTTTGGATGAAAGAGATGGTCAGAGAAGACGACTGGAGCTAGGGCTCCGACGAGTCAAAGTTTGAATAAAGTTTGACTGCTGACGAGGCTGATTCTTATAACATGATTGGCCCATACTAGCTGATGTGGGAGTTTGTTTAATAGACTGGGTTTAACACATGGATTTCCCTTTTATTATTTGCGTTTGGATATATATATATATATATATATATATATATATATATATATATATATATATATATATATATATATATATATATATATATATATATATATATATATATATATATATATATATATATATATATATATATATGAATAATCAGGTTGGTGTAGTGGTAAGGCGCATGGTTGTGAAGCCAGAGGGCCTGGGTTCGATCCCCAGGCCTTGGTTTTATTTTTCAGCATAAGTTTCCCACAGATCAGGTGTTCAACGCACCCTGGAGGGCATCATGTATCCTCATCTCCAAGCAGTTTAATTATCATCAATGTGGATCAAACGGTCAAGATCCAAACATCCACGATAGACCATCAAAAGACAAATACACTAGATATGGCGCAAGCATGGGCTTAGTATATTGGGCCTGGACAAATTCAAAAAGGAACCCCCCATTTGCTTATCATACAGGCCCAGATTCTTACTTTTATTAATTTTAATTCTCTTTCTTATTATTTATTAATTAGGTTTTTTTTAATAACACCAAAAATAAATCTTTTTTTTATTTAATCAAAAAACCATAAAAACACCAAAAATCTTTTTCCCATTAATATTTTATTAATTAATTAGTTTAATTAAACTAGGATAATTTAATGTATTTATATTATAATTCAAAATAATTAGATTTAGGGTTTAATTTCATACTTAACCTAATTTTTCCTCAAAAAAAACCACACAAATATTTTCTCCAATTAGATTTTTAGGTCGTATAATTCACTTCTCGTATTTAAATTTCCGCGCACGTCCTTATTTTCTTTATTCTTATTAAATATTATAATTGCTCCCAAGTTATAATAGTTAAATTAGGTTTAATATTTCGCTTATCATTTTTATCGGGTTTTTAGATATGTAATCCCTTCCCCAAAACCTTGTAATAGTTAGGGTTTTAATTTCTTGCTTTTAATTTCCGCAGATATTTAACTGTTTAGATGTATGGATGAGAGGTTTGCATGTGAAAGATAAACGATTAAAACAATAGAAAACCCTAATTTTGAAAAGATAATTAACGGAAAAAATACACTTGCACATGCTCACTCCTAGGTTTTACTCCACTCCGGTTGCCTTCGGTAAACGGTCATGAAGTATAGAGTTTGTTAATGGTTTTCCTCTAGCCCCGAAAGATCTAAAATGACCCATTCAGATGTTGCCTCGGAAAAAGATCTTTAAGGCTTTAGGATGATTACTAAAATTTCCTAACATTGCTTTTGTGATCGTACTTGTCCCTTCGAACGACCCTTAAAACTCTAACGACGCGGCTACTTATTCCTTAATAATAGGATAGTGCTGTCTAAAGGAAAACAAATAGGCTTTTTTCGAGTAGGTAGATTAGTTCATAGGTACTTGCTCAAACGAACTTTTCACACAAAAACTTTTCAAAACAATTTTCAAAACAAACTTCGTCACACACTTGAGGACTGATACAAGAGTCATCACGAAGTAAAACCTTTTCCAAACAAGCACACGCAAGCAATTTCAAAATGAGCAAGTACCTAAGAGCCCGTGGAAAACCACGGATAGAAAGGGTGCTAACACCTTCCCTTTCTATAATCTACCCCCCGTACTCAGAAATATTCTCGAAAAAGGTTTTTTCTGTTCTTTTTCCTTTTCCTTAGTTGGATGAAATAAACGTAGGTGGCGACTCTTGCTTACCGCGACATTTGCGAATACAAAATGCAAACCCGTATTAACTATCGGTTCTGCCACCATATCGCTGAACTGGCGACTCTGCTGAGGATAATTAATAAAGTGGGGTTTACCTTATGATCTAGGTCATTTTAAAATTGTTTTCTTGTTTGTTTTCTTTATTTTTAAAGGGTTTTGCTTGGGTTACTATAGATCCTACACCCGGATCTGGGGGCACTTTTTTAGGTAAACAGCAATAGATCGTGGAGACTATACGATGTAGACCGATATGGTTTAAGCGATGGTTGTGTTAGTGTGGCACTTTGGTTGGTACCGATATCCTTCATGGGGAAACGAGGAGAATACGGGGCCGCCGCGTGGTGTCATGAAACATTAACGGACCTTAGAACCTTAGTTGAACAAACTTGGCCATTAGAAAGTAGTGGGATAGCTGGTCTCGGTATAGAGCTGAGGATTGGTTGATACTGGATGCTACACTCATTAAGATCAGACTTTCGGGATATTCCGGCCACAAGAAAAGATTGCTTGAGCTGAACCAATGCCCGATAAAGGATGGTAAGTGATATTGAGAATCTTTAGAACCCGATTACTTTTCTAAGACAGGTTGAAACCAACTAAACTTTAAGAGGGTACTTACCTTTAACCTCATGCAAGCCTCTAAACCTAGGGACTTGGTGTGATTTGTCTGTGTTTGCTATGCCTGTGATTTATCATGACACCATGCATCATAACATATCAGCCATTCTTATTGCACTAACCATTTCAAGGACCAAGGGAATTTATCTTTGTTCTGTTTTGCAGATTATGGCCTCCGTTCGTAGAAACACTATCCGAATCAGCTTTGTGAAGATACCTTTCCAACTCAAAGAGCTAGTATCAAAGGTTTTCGAAACTTCTGCGTTCACTAAGAGACATGGTAGACTTCTCAACTTGGTTACTTCAAACTTTGATGAAAAGATGATGAGTGTACTCTTTTAGTTCTTTGATCCCAAGCACCACTGCTTCACCTTTCCAGACTATCAGTTGGTGCCTACCATGGAAGAATTCTCTCAACTGTTGGATATACCCATTCTTGAACAATTGCCTTTCACAGGTCTGGAAGAAGTTCCTAAGCCAGAAGTCATTGCCTCAGCTTTGCATCTGAAACGGGCCGACGTGGTATCCAATTGGGAAACAAGAACCAGAGTCAAGGGTTTTCTAGACAAGTTCCTGATAGACAAGGCCCAACTATTTTGGGATGATATAGATTTTCAGGATTTTGAGGAGGTCTTGGCCCTTCTAATCTATGGGTTAGTACTATTCCCTAATCCAGACTTATTCATAGATGTGAATGCTATCAAGATCTTCCTCTCTCGCAACCCCGTGCCTACCTTGCTCGGAGATATTTTGCACACTCTTTATACTCGTACCATGAAGAGAAGAGGGGTGCTTATGTGCTGCATGCCATTGCTGTCGAGGTGGTTTATTTCTCACCTCCCTAAGTCCGTACTGAAGAATGAAGAAGGTGTGGGTTGGTCACAAAGGATAATGTCACTCACTCACATGGATATTCTCTGGTGTTCCCGAGCTATGGAAAACACTGCTATTATTGACCGCTGCGGGGAGTACCCTCATGTCCCGTTACTTGGCATCAGAGAGGGTATAACCTACAATCATTGTTTAGCTCTGCGACAATTTGGTTACGCTCGAAGAGATGGTCCCCATGAGTTACTTATCGAGGGCATTGTATTTAACTATGAGGATGATGTTCAAGAGTATCGTCGGAGGTTCATACGAGATTGGGGCATGGAAAACAGATCTGGCGCCAAGGCTTTGGGGCCAAAGGCTTCCATTCCCATGGAACGCTATCTCCAATGAGATGGAGCTCACGCCCAGAAACTTATAATGCCCTATATGGCCGTTCTACCGGTGATTATGGAACCCACTACTGAAGGGGGTATTCCTTACACGATTCTCTATCCTGATATGCCCACTGATCTTGGAGAATTACAGAAGTCTTGGATTCAGTTGAAGAAAGAGCGGGATACTTACGGCGATCAGTTCTATGCCCAGGAGAGGAAGGTTTTAGTGCTCACAAAGCAGCTCCATGGGGAAAGAGGACTCAATGTCTATCTCGGCACGAAGAGGAAGCATCCATGGGAATTTTGATTTTTTCTAGTTTTAGATTTGTTTTTAATTGTAACGCCTAAAAGGCATTTAAAATTTGAATTTAACTAATAAAATCTTTGTTTCATTTTGGTTCGCAAATTTAAATTTCCCAAAGTCTTTGAAATCATTGCATGCGCATCCCATTCATAACTTTGCATGTACATGTACCATTACAGGTTTCTCATCTTCTTAGTTGTTTATTTCAGTAGAAATGTCTTCCGAACAAAGCATCAAGGACCTTCAGGCACAAAATGTCCAGTTCCAGCAGATGTTCATAAATCTGGCAAAGGGGCAGGAGGATCTGAAATCCCTCATCCTGAAAGAGAAAAAGAAAAAGAAGAAGGCTATCAGTATTCTGAATATGGGCAGAAGGTTTAGAGGGCCATTGAAGCAACAAGTCAATCTGACCTCTTCATCCAAGGAAATGGAGAATCAAGAAGAAGAGACAAGGGAGAAGGATCTTAGTCCTGAAGTTTCGGACAATGATACCGACTACAATGATGAGCAATATCCTCCCACTGAGGATAGATACAAGCAGTTGGAAGATCATTTGAGTTCTATGGAAGTCTAAAGGATACCTGGGCTGGATTTCGAAGAATTGGGATTGGTGACGGGAGTGGCCATCCCGCAGAAGTTCAAAGCTCCAATTTTTGCAAAGTATGATGGGGTGTTCTGCCTAAAACTCCATCTCTGCTCTTATGTCAGAAAGATCAATCCCCACACCGCTGATAGAAATTTGTGGGTTCATTTCTTTCAAGATAGTCTGTCAGGGACTCAACTTGAATGGTTCTACCAGCTGGAGAGAGCCAATGTCCGAAACTGGGAAGATCTGGCTGCTGCTTTTTATAAGCAGTACCAATACAACGCCGACCTTGCTCCCACTCGTACTCAACTCTATAGTATGTCCATGGGGGCACGTGATGGCTTTAAAGACTATGCCCAAAAGTGGAGAGACTTGGCTGGAAGAGTTCAACCCCTGTTGTCTGATAAGGAGTTGGTCGATATGTTTCTGGGGACACTATTTGGTCCATTCTTTAATCATTTGATCGGCAGCTCGTCAGCTGGTTTCACCGAGCTGATTCTGACTGGAGAGAGAGTAGAAGTTGGGATTCGGAGCGACAAGATACAGATGGATGCCTATCCGATTTCGCTAAAGAAGCCTTTCGCTGGCAAGAAGGAAGCCAGTGCCATCTATAGCCCGAGGGGACAAAACAGAGCTGAACATCGTCAAACAGTAAGTGCCGTAATGATACCTAGGCCTACGGCTGCTCCACAATGCAATAATAAACAAAGGGTGGAAAGACCACAACGACAGTTTACCCGAATCAATATGACGTTGGCTGAAGTTCTACCTCATCTGCTGAGATCCAACTTGGCGACCTTGAAAGAGGCTCCCAAGAATCCGAATACCACATCTCCCCGATATAATCCAAACGCTCGGTGTGCCTATCATTCTGAGAGTCCTATCCACGATACTAATAACTACTGGGCTCTAAGAAATAAGGTACAAGATTTGATTGAAGCCAAGGAAATTGAGTTTGATGCTCCAGAAAAACCCAATTGCATAACTACTCCTATGCCTAAGCACGATCGTGGAGTTAATGCTGTTGATACCGACTTGTTTGTGACCTTGGTGGATGAAGTTTCTACTCCTCTCATGACTGTGAAGAAGAATTTAGTGTTGGCCGGTTTATTTTCGGGTTGTGGTGAAGGTTGCCACATGTGTTCATTTCTGTCTTCTGGTTGCCATTTGCTGAAGTCAGGTGTTCAACGCCTGATGGACATCAAATAAATTTTGTTCGAGAAAACTTTAGTTTCTGTTGTTCCATCTGAAGACATTGCCATTATAACCATTTTCGCCAATCCTTCCAAGGTCTCGTCGAGAAGACCTGTTAGGATTACATCTGCTCCAAGAATCGCTCTGCTAATAATCATTGTTCCTGGTCCTGTCCCGTATGCCTCGGACAAAGCTGTCCCTGGCATTATGGTGCCGATGTGTACTATCATGGCATTAAAAAAGATCTGAAAAATGAAGAGGCTGATCTTGATATTGGTATCATTGTCGGGACCAGCAAGGTTACCCGAAGTGGAAGGGTCTTCTCTCCCGATATTTCCCCTAAGACTGTCAACAGGCCTATTGTCATTCCATCTGCTATTCCTACTAGTACATCAACTACTACTCCTGTTCTTACTCCAATTATTACCCCTGTCGGTGAATTGTCTGGTATCCGCGATAAAGAAGTTATAGGTGAGTCTTCCCGGACGGAGGCGCCTAGAAAACTTGTCGTGGAAGCCTCGAAGAAATAGATAGAGGAAATATTGAAAATAATCAAAAAGAGCGACTACAACATGGTCGAGCAGCTGGGGCAGACCCCCTCAAAGATATCCATGTTGTCTCTGCTGATGTGTTCCGAAGCCCATGCGAAGGATCTAATTGCATTCCTGAAGACTGCGCATGTGCCGCAAGAGACCTCAGCTGATCAATTCAAAGATTGTGTGGCTAGCTTGACTGCTGACAATGGGCTGGGTTTTTCAGATGTGGACCTGACAACGAAAGGGAGGAAGCATAATAATGCTCTGCATGTCTCGATTGAGTGCAAGGGCACCACTATGGCTCATGTGCTGATAGATACTGGGTCTTTGCCTAATGTCCTGCCTAAGAAGGCATTGGATCGATTGGACTGTGAGGGCTTGACCTTAAAGCCTAGTAACATTATGGTGAGGGCTTTTGATGGGTCGAAGAGAATGGTGCATGGGGAGGTGTACATCCCTGTCAAAGTAGGCTCTCAGACCTTTGAGTCCACCTTCTATGTAATGGACATCCGACCGTCATATTCTTGTTTGTTGGGTCGTCCCTGGATCCATGAAGCTGGGGCATTCACTTCTGCACTACACCGAATGCTAAAGTATCCAGTAAGAGGAAATATTGTCACTGTGCGAGGTGAGGAGGAGTATATGATGAGCCACCTCAATTCCTTCAGGTACGTAGAGATGGACGGGGAATTCATAGAGACTCCTTGCCATAATTTTGAAGAGGTTCCCCAGATCTTGGCATCGGCTGAAGCTAATACCAGCAACAAAGCTCCTCTGAAGATGGCTTCTCTCAAAGACGCCAGAGCCGTGATTGAAGAAGGTGGGTGTACCAATTGGGGACAACTCCCTGATTTTACTCACAAAACTGACAAGTTTGGTTTGGGATTTACTTCAGGAGCTCAAAGAGTTGTTCAACGAGCTCGGGCTAGAGGACCTCCCCTACGCATCAGCAATCGGGGAATTAATGCCATTGAAGACGGCGAGGAAGACTCAGACATTGACAGCTGGATCTACCCAACTACCAACGGTGGACCGAGTAACTGGACGGCTAAGGAGTTTATACCAGTTTCTTTTATTCCGCAGTAATTGTCTTACTTGTTTTTAAGATTTGTAATAAACAATTTAAAACTCTACGGCCTTGTGCTTTGCCCGAGGCACATTAGCTTTGCTTGTGAGGGGTATTATTTCTCATTTCATATATCATTAATAAAGCATTGGACGTTTCTTGCATACAAATTTTACGCTCTCTGTTTTTCCTTTCTGTTTTCACTTTATCAAAACAGCTATTCTCTTACACACACTCACGTATCATACTGCAGATCCATATCCACTCTAGATCCCATTGATAACAGCTCTGCTATTTCCAGTTATGACTTTGAAAATCCGATCAACCAAGCCGAGGACGAAGGTGAGGATGATTGTGGGGTGCCTAGAGAACTTGCTAGAATATTACAACAGGAAGAAAGGGCTATAAAACCTCATGAAGATCCGGTTGAGACAATAAACCTGGGCACAAAGATATACAGAAAGGAGGTCAAGATTGGTGCAAATTTTGAAGTTAAGGTCAAAAAGTGGTTGATACAAATGTTGCACGACTACATTGAGATCTTTGCCTGGTCATATGAAGACATGCCAGGTTTAAACACTGATATTGTGGTTCATTGTTTGTCGACCAAAGAAGATTGTCCTCCGGTTAAATAGAAGGTCCGTCATATGCACCCTGAAATGTCAGAGAAGATCAAGGCAGAGGTCATGAAGCAGTTCGGCGCAGGATTCTTAGCTGTCACTTCTTATCCATAGTGGGTTTCTAATGTCGTTCCAGTACCTAAGAAGGATGGTAAGGTGCGAATGTGTGTGGATTATAGAGATCTGAATAGGGAAAGCCCCAAGGATGACTTCCCTCTTCCTCACATTGATGTTCTGGTTGACAACACCGTGCAACACAAAATCTTCTCCTTCATGGATGGTTTCTCTGGATACAACCAGATCAAGATGGCTCCTGAAGACATGGAGAAGACAACCTTCATCACATAGTGGGGCACCTTCTGCTACAAGGTAATGCCTTTTGGTTTGAAGAATGCTGGGGCAACTTATCAGCGTGCCATGGTCACTTTGTTCCACGATATGATTCACCATGAGATCGAAGTTTATTTTGATGACATGATATCCAGGTCTCAGACTGAGGAAGAGCAACTTGATCATCACCAAAAGTTGTTCGACAGGTTGAAGATATACAAACTGAGGTTGAATCCGAACAAGTGCACCTTCAGGGTAAGATCCGGTAAATTTTTGGGTTTCATCGTCAGCGACAAAGGAATCCAAGTAGATCCTACAAAGGTAAAGGCTATACAAGAAATGGCGGCTCCTCGTATAGAGAAGGAAGTTAGAGGTTTCTTGGGACGCTTGAATTATATCTCCAGGTTCATTTTGCATCTGACTGCTACCCGTGAGCTCATCTTCAAGCTTCTAAAGAAAGATCAGGTGGTAAAGTGGAATGATGAATGCCAGACCGCTTTCGAAAGAATCAAAGAATACCTTCAAGAACCACCAATTATGATGCCTCCGGTTGAAGGAAGGCCTTTGATATTGTACTTGACAGTGCTAGACAATTCAATGGGGTGTGTGCTGGGGAAGCATGACGAGTCTGGTCGAAAATAGCATGCAATATACTACCTTAGCAAAAGGTTTACCGACTGTGAGACACGATACTCACTGCTCGAGAAAACTTGCTGCGCTTTGGCATGGGCTGCTCGCCGACTAAGACAGTACATGCTGACCCACACTACTTTGTTGATATCTAAGATGGATCCGATCAAATACATCTTCGAGAAACCCGCCCTTTCCGGAAGAATAGCAAGATGATAAATGATCTTAACTGAGTACGACATACAATATACAACCCAAAAAGAAATCAAGGGGAGTGTTTTGGCTGATCATTTGGCTCATCAGGATGTGGATGACTACCAGTCCATGAATTTTGAGTTCCCGGATGAGAATATTATGCTGGTGATTGACTACAAAGAACCTGGACCGGATGAAGGACCCGAGGAGGGATCCTGATGGACTATGTTTTTTGACGGAGCTTCAAACGCATTGGGTAATGGCATCGGTGCTGTAATCATATCTCATGAGGGTTGTCACACTCCTTTCACTGCCCGACTATGTTTCAATTAAACTAACAACATGGCATAGTATGAAGCTTGTATCATGGGACTCAAGGCCGTTATTGACCTCAGGATCAAATTCTTGGACGTTTTTGGGGATTCAACCTTGGTAATAAGTCAGATCAAAGGAGAATGGGATACGAAGCACCCGAATATCATCCTGTACAAAGAGTACGTATTGACATTACTACCACACTTTGAGGAGGTAACTTTTAAACATTTCCCACAAGAGGAGAACCAGTTAGCAGACGCGCTAGCTACCATGTATTCTATGTTCAAAGTTAGGTGGGACAATGAAGCTCCCCAAATCACCATTGAGAGGTTGGAAGAACCACCACACTGCTGTGAAATCGATACCGAAGAAGTGGCAGACAAACCCTGGTTTCACGAAGTCAAAAGGTATCTCGAGACTCAAGAGTATCCCGAAGGGGCATCTGTCAATGATAAGAAGTTTCCGAGAAGGTTCACTACAAATTTCTTCCTCAGTAATGGAATCCTCTATAAATGCAACCATGACTCCACACTACTACGGTGTGTAGACAAGAGAGAAGCAGAGAGGATCATGACATATCTACATGAAGGCACCTTCGGAACCCATTCCAGTGGACACACAATGGCTAAGAAGATCCTACGGGTAGGATATTACTGGTCCACTATGGAAGCCGATTGTTATCCGCACTCTCAAACTTGTCATAAGTGCCAAATCTACGATGATAAAGTGTATGTGCCTCCGGTCCCCTTAAACGTATTGACAACTCCATGGCCCTTTGCAATGTGGGGCATTGACATGATCAGAGAAATCAGGCCCACCGCCTCCAATGGGTATCGCTTCATCCTAGTAGCCATTGATTACTTCATGAAGTGGGTTGAGGCAGCTTCCTTTGCTACAGTAACCAAGAACGTCGTGGCGTGGTTTATCCGACATAATCTGATTTTTCGATATGGTCTGCCAGAGAGAATTATTACTGAAAATGGTACAAATCTCAACAACACAGTGATCACCGAGCTCTGTAAATAGTTCAAGATATAGCATCATAATTCTTCTCCCTACCGGCCAAAGATGAATGGCGTTGTTGAAGTAGCTAACAAGAACATCAATAAGATTATACAGAAGATGACGATGACATACAAAGACTGGCATGAGATGTTACCATTTGCTCTTCAGGGGTACCATACCTCAGCATAGACATCGGCAAGGGAAACACCCTACTCTCTGGTATATGGCATGGAGGCAGTCCTACCCATTGAAGTCCAGATACCTTATCTCAAGATTATGAAGGATGCAGGTTTGAACGAAGACGACTGGATCTGAACCCGACTTGATCAGTTAAATATAATCGATGAAAAGAGACTTACTGCTATCTGCCATGGTCACACGTATCAAAAGCAAATGATCAAGGCTTTTAACAAAAAATTCAGGCGTCAAGAATATCAAGTCGGGGATCTAGTGATCAAGCGCATCATACTGCCGTAAAGTGATCCCAGGGGAAAATGGACCCCTACGTATGAAGGGCCATTTTTGGTTAAGAATATTTTTTCGGGTGGAGTTATGATTCTAACCACCATGGACGGTGACGACCTTCCCCACCCTGTCAATGCAGACATAGTGAAAAGATACTACGCCTAATCAAAAGACCCGCTAGGTTGACTGGCTTAGGAAAAAATAAGGGCTTCCCGGCGAACCAAAAGGGTTCGGGGAAAAGTAAGGGATGAAAAGAAAAAATTTGTACACCCGACAAGTTGAAAACCTGAAAGGGCGACTTGGGCAAAAAAGGGTATCCCGGTGGACTGAAAACCTGAAAGGGAAGTCCAGGCAAAAGTTAGGGGTATAAAGCGTATCACTATGTCTCGTTGGATCATCTTGCGACCAGATTTATGTATCGACTATCAAGCTCAGACGACACTAATCAATCTGATAAACTTTCGGCCAAGTAGCAAAGTGATGATACACTTGAGGATATAAGGGCAATAACAGAGTTGGAATCCAATGGGGTTGTTTCCCATAGCTGTTTTTCTTTTATATAAATTGTATAGTTTCTATTTTTCGGCGGTGCTCTCTTACTAGAGCGTCAGCCTCCTTGTACAAAAAGGCCTATTATAGGCCAACTTAAGAAATCAATGCAAAATTCTTTTCACAAGAAACTTTGAGTTTGTTCTTCTTTTTCTGTTTTGTTTCGCAAGAACATCCAATGATTTATTTTTGATATATGCATTTGAAAATGACTGCTGCTCATAAATATTTACATAAGAAACAAAAGACAATTACTCGTAATTCCAGAAACATGGGCAAAAACAAGAAGTGCCAAACCCGACAGTTACTCTGCCCAGCAGGTACCGGGACAGAGATAACTTTAGAACATAATCAACAATACATACACTCCCCACAGAGTAAAAGTATTCAAAAGCATTGATGTCAGCTTTCTCGAAACATGACGTAACCTCCCCAGCCAGGGTCATTTAGAAACCTGACAGCTATATCCCCCAGCCGAATTTCATATCACAGGTGGGTCAGTAAATTTCATCCCCCAAGCAGAGTTTATTTCTCTGGATATAAAGGCTTAATCCCCGACAGAGTTCATCACTTCAGCTGCAAAAATGAACTTCCTAAGTTTGTTCCCCGCAGAGTTTATTCCCAAGCAGAATCTCTTCATGAGAGAATATTCATAAATCTCCAGCATCAGTCAGGGATTTATTTTCCTAGACGCGGGCATACCCCGATAGCATTTCGTGAACATACATCATGATATGCACATACATATCATATATAGCATAATCTCATTTATTTTGAGAACATCATCTCACCCTGCATTTCATGCATCGTATATAATTAACCCTGATATCTTTTCATGAAAAGACGTTTAGCTTCAACAAATCCAGCAGTTATATAGGTCACGTCTGCAGACGACTAATGGAAACTCAGCTCCCTAAACCAAATGGGTCAACTAACCTACACTATTGCTTTGAAGTAACCCTACTATCCAGGTTCCTTCTAACAGCCCTACTATCCAGGCTTTCATTCCTAAGTAACCCTACTATCCAGGTTCCTTCTCGTAGCCCTACTATCCAGGCTTTCATTTCAAAGTAACCTTACTATCCAGGTTCCTTCTCGTAACCCTACTATCCAGGCTTTCATTTCGAAGTAACCCTACTATCCAGGTTCCTTCTTGTAGCCCTACTATCCAGGCTTTCATTTCGAAGTAACCCTACTATCCATGTTCCTTCTCACAGCCCTACTATCCAGGATTTCAATTCGAAGTAACCCTACTATCCAGGTTCCTTCTCACATCCCTACTGTCCAGGCTTTCATTTTGAAGTAACCCTACTATTCAGGTTCCTTATCACAGCCCTACTATCCAGGCTTTCATTTCGAAGTAACCCTACTATCCAGGTTCCTTCTCACAGCCCTACTATCTAGGTTTTCATTTCAAAGTAACCCTATTATCTAGGTTCCTTCTCACAGCCCTACTATCCAGGCTTTCATTTCGAAGTAAACCTACTATCCAGGTTCCTTCTCAGAGCCCTACTATCCAGGATTTCATTTCGAAGTAACCCTACTATCCAGGTTCCTTCTCACAACCCTACTATCCATGCTTTCATTTTGAAGTAACCCTACCATCCAGGTTTCTTCCTATAAGCCCTACTATCCCGGATTTCATTCCGAAGTAACCCTACGACCCAGGTTCCTTATCATAGCCCTACTATCCAGGCTTTCATTTCGAAGTAACCTTACCATCCAGGTTCCTTCTCTTTCATCCCCAGACGACAGTTTACAACACGGTAAAACCTGGACCCGACCAGTTTCAGTCGATTTCACCTTTCCCCTAGTAAGTCGCTATGCAGCATGGACCCTGACCAAATATGCAGTTCACTTCCGCTTTCTCAAATAGGAGTTAATTCCCCAGTAGAGTAATGGGCAACCGCAGCTCTCAGCCTCTATTTTCCAAAACGAGAATCAACTTTCTCCAGCAAAGTCCTCCTCAACGGTCGGTACAGGAATTCTTGCAAAGGAATCTTCCAGGAAACCGGTATATTTTCTGGATGGCATTGTTAAGCCCATATCTAACGATTCTCTAGAAACTTCCAAATGGAATCTGTAAGCCCATTCCCGATATCACCAAATCAAGTATCACTTCATGCAAGTGAAAATTTCTGGGCACTCTAGTGTTCAATCGTCTTCCACCTTCAGATTAAAAAAGGTAGATAACCAATCTACATCCTAAGGTTTAAGAAGATTAAACAGGGGAAGCTGTTGTACCCCACAATTTTCCCTCTCATTTTAATCAATACATTCCCATTGAGGTCCTCAACTTGCTCAAGGATGCCCAAGAGTTAACCAGACAAACTCTCTCCTAAGGCAATGTATCTCAAACTAGGGTTTCCATTTTCATCAAGATGGGTGAACTCCAAATACCTCATATGCTCTCCATGGTCGTAATATGTTCTCAAGACCCTTCATGACAAATTTCAAGCCTTGCATAAGAAATTTGCTCAGTTAACTGCTCAGATACTTCAGAATCGACTGTATTAGGTCAAGAGTCAATTGTGGTCCACATACAGTCAAACTTCAAGATTTTTGGTCAACATCAACATTTCGAAGTTATGTCCATCATTTGATCAAGGTTTGATCATGATTCCTCAAAGAATGCCCCAAATTCATCAAAACCCAAAAGTTGCTAAATTAGGGTTTCTTAGGAAAAGTCAACCAAACTTTGACCAAGCATAACTTTCTCATACTCTATCAGAAATTTCTCATCCAAGGCTCATTTTGAAGGGAATTCAATTCCCTATAACTCATCTTCATCCCTCAAGTTCAAGAAATGCACTCATGAAAAGATATAAATTCAGACATTATAGGTCCTTTTCAAAAGTCAACAAAAACACCTTTTTGGTAAAGCTTCTTACATGAACATGGAAGACGCAATTGGGATGAGACCAAAAGGGTTGTTTAGGGGACATCCTAAGATTTCTAAAAAGTCCAAGAACACCTCTTTATGGTCAAAATTGGAAGAGTTATGCATTGTCAAAGTTGACCATTTTTGGAAAATTGTCAAAAAGTCAAATGTGCTCATAAATGCATTTCTAGACAAATGGGCCTACCTTTTTATGTTTGCACCTCACTTCCAACATGGTCCACGACCCAAACATCCTTCCACATGTTATTAGTCTTATTTATTTAATTTTTTTTTTATCCTTTAAAAATAAAATTAAATCAAATAAATCATCTAAGCAATAAAAGATTTCATTACAAATCTTTTTATCATCAATTGGCAATCAACAAAAGCTGGCAAGATCAAAGCAAATCGTGGAAAGAGAGTACATGTTGGATTTGTTCCAAAAGTAAACAAAATCAAAAACTTGAAAGAAAAATATTTTGTCATCAAAGCATGGGATTTTCTCCAAATATGTTGACCTAGTATGCTATCATACATAAGGACAACCATTCCAAATAACAAGCATACGAGAAGGCTGCCTCAAGACCAAGAAAAAGTTTCCAAAAATTCAAGAAAAAGTGCAATTCGTATCAATTGTTCTAGCTCTTTTCCAGTCAGAACAATCATATAGTCTTCCTTCAGAAGACTCTAGGAGGCGTTCCATACAGTTAGGCTATCCCAGTACATGCAGGAACTCCCTCACACGATCTCTCCGATTGGTAAACTTTATCTACTCTCAAACTCATGTAGCACTTAATTTTAATCCATATCGCTTGCATACATGTGTTTCTTTTGATGATTATGAGTGTTTGGACGTATGACATGCGAAGCTAACACCCGGGAATGTCCTTTGCCATTAACGACCGTCGTCTCACGATTTTTCTCATCACATTGTTTAAAAGCTGTTTCAGGACAAGAGGAGGACACTGTTGGATCTGCAGCCCTCGAATTAGGGGGGTAGGGTCCAATTAATCTTTGTTTTCGCAGGTTTGAACGAGTTTGGATGAACGAGATGGACGGATAAGACGACCGAAGCTAGGACTCCGGCGAGTCAAAGTTTGAATAAAGTTTGACTGCTGACGAGGCTGATTCTTATAACATGATTGGCCCATACTAGCTGGCGTGGGCGTTTGTTTAATTGACTGGGTTTAACACATGGATTTCCCTTTTATTATTTGCGTTTGGATATATGTATGAATAAGCAGGTTGGTGTAGTGGTAAGGCGCATGGTTGTGAAGCTAGAGGGCCTGGGTTCGATCATCATGCCTTGGTTTTATTTTTCAGCATAAGTTTCCCACAGATCAGGTGTTCAACGCACCCTGGAGGGCATCATGTATCCTCATCTCTAGGCAGTTTGATTATCATCAATGTGGATCAGACGGTCAAGATCCAAACATCCACGATAGACCATCAAAAGACAAATACATTGGATCTAGCGCAAGCATGGGCTTAGTATATTGGGCCTAGACAAATTTAGAAAGGCACCCCCCATTTTCTTATCATACAGGCCCAGATTCTTACTTTTTTATTTTAATTCTTTATCTTATTATTTATTAATTATGTTTTTTTTAATAACACCAAAAATAAATATTTTTTTATTTAATCAAAAAACCATTAAAACACCAAAAATCTTTTTCCCATAAATATTTTATTAATTAATTAGTTTAATTAAATTAGGGTAATTTAATATCTTTTTATTATAATTCAAAATAATTAGATTTAGGGTTTAATTTCATACTTAACCTAATTTTTCCTCAAAAAAAAAAACCACACAAATATTTTCTCCAATTAGATTTTTAGGTCGTATAATTCATTTCTCGCATTTAAATTGCCGCGCGTGTCCTTATTTTCTTTATTCCTATTAAATATTATAACTGCTCCCAAGTTGTAATCGTTAAATTAGGTTTAATATTTCGCTTATCATTTTTCCCGGGTTTTTGAATATGTAATCCCCTCCCCAAAGCCTTGTAATAGTTAGGGTTTTAATTTCTTGTTTTTATTTCCGCAGATATTTAACTGTTTAGATGTTTGGATGATAGGCTTGCATGTAAAAGATAAACGATTAAAACAGTAGAAAAACCTAATTGTGAAAAGATAATTAACGGAAAAAATACACTTGCACATGCTCACTCCTAGGTTTTACTCCACTCCGATTGTCTTCGGTAAACGGTCATGAAGTATAGGGTTTGTTAGTGGTTGTCCTCTAGCCCCGAAAGATCTAAAATGACCCATTCAGATGTTTCCTCGGAAAAAGATCTTTAAGGCTTTAGGATGATTACAAAAATTTCCTAACATTTCTTTTGTGATCGTACTTGTCCCTTCAAACGTCCCTTAAAACTCCAACAACGCTGCTACTTATTCCTTAATAATAGGATAGCGTTGTCTAAAGGAAAACGAATAGGATTTTTTCGAGTAGGTAGATTAGTTAATAGGTACTTGCTCAAATAAACTTTTCACACAAACACTTTTCAAAACAATTTTCAAAATAAACTTCGTCACACTCTTGAGGACTGATACAAGAGTCATCACGAAGTAAAACCTTTTCAAAATAAGCACACACAAGAAATTTAAAAATGAGCAAGTACCTAAGAGCCCGTGCTAACACATTCCCTTTCTATAATCTACCCCCCGTACTCAAAAATATTCTCGAAAATGGTTTTTTCTGTTCTTTTTCCTTTTCCTTAGTTGGATGAAATAAAAGTCGGTGGTGACTCTTACTTACTGCGACATTTGCGAATACAAAATGCAAACCGGTATTAACAGTCGGTTCTGCCACCGTATCACACATGGGATCAAATAATTGGAAGAGCACGCACATCATCTCTTCTTCGAAATTGGAGGTAGCCAAACTGAGGAGTCAACCATATTTCTTGGTGAAAGGAGAGTCTTCAGGCACCCTTGATGCTAATTCTTGGAGTTGAGGGTGTGCTTTCATGAAGCTGATTATGATGGTAATCCTTCAAATGTGATTCATGGACTACAAAACAAAAACAAAGATAAATTCCTAAATCCTTTAAATGGTTAGTGAGAATTCTTATGATGTTATGATGTTTATGATGTTATGTTCAAGTAAGCAAGTTGTTATGTACACACAAAGTAGATAAGTCCTTAGGTTTAGGCTTGCATGGAGTTGGTAGGTAAGTACCCTCTTGAAGTTTAGTTGGCTCAACCTGTCCTAGTAATAGTAACCGGGTTCTAGGGGATCTCAATATCACTGATCTTTCTTTTAGGCATTGTCTCAGCACAATCAATCTTTTCTTGCGGCCGAGATATCCCAAAAGTCCAATCTCAATGAATGTAGTATCGAGTATCAACCAATTTTCAGCTTTCCGCCGAAACTGGCTATCTCACTATTTCTTAATGGCCAAGTTGTTCAATTAAGGTTATAAGGTCATTTAGTGCTTCATGACACCGCTCAGCGGCCCCGTATTCTCCTTGATTCAACATAAGGGATACCTATACCATCAAATGTGTCACACTAACATAGCTATTGCTTCAACCATATTGGTCTACGCTGTACAATTTCCACAATCTATTTCTACTTACCTAAAAAGGTGTCCCAGATCAGGGTAGAGGATCAAAACAAGCCCAAACAAGGAACCAAAATGTAAAGCAAACAAGTCAAACAAATAAAATCAAGTAAAGGTGATCTAGCCCTAAGGTAACCCTACTTTTAAGACATTCCTCAGCAGAGTCGCCAGTTCTGTAACACGATGAGAGAACTGACTTGGGATATTTTGCGTTTGATCGTAATTGTTGCGGATAGAAAGAGTCACCACCGACTTTTCTTTTATCCAATAAGGAAAGGGTGAAAAGAACAGGAAAGACCTTTGAGATTATTTTCTCTAGTTCGAGGGGTAGATTATGAAAAGGGAAGGTGTTAGAACCCTTTTCATCCATAGTTATCTATGGGCTCTTAGTTGCTTGCTAGATCATTGCTTTTGTTTGAAAATGTGCTTTGTGGCGGGTTTTGGAAAGTATTTTTGAAAATCTCCTTCGTTTAGGCTAACTTTGTAATGATTCTCGTCATTATAAGAATGTATACAAAGTGTTGGACTTTTCAAAATATTTCGTAGAAAGTGTTGGTGTGTTTGAAAAGAGGTTTGTTTTGAAAATGAGCAAGCAACTAAGAACGTTTCTGCCTACTCAAAAGTCTTTTGTTCTTCTCCTCCTTTGGATGTTGCTATCTTACCATTGGTTTGGTAAGAAGCCTTATCTTTGGATGTAAAGGGACGGGCGTGGGCCATCGTATAGTCGTGATATCAATGTTGTGAGATATCTTAGCATTTCTCTTGAGGGACTAAGATCATTTGTAAGGCAACATTTGAAGCGTTATCGAGGGACTATAATCTCGTATTTTGATTTTTTTGCTAAGTCATCTCACATGCATAACATGACCATTTTTCGTAAGGAAACAAATGGAGTTAACCCTAGGGGTGAATATGTACAAGTGTGTCTGATTGCATGTATTTTTGTCTTGAATTTAAGGTTTTCTAAGCATTGGTTTTAATCTTGCCATACACACCCTAATTACTAGCATTTATATGAAAGCGATAAATTGCGGAAATTAAATTTACTACGCTATTACATCACTTGGGGATAGGGATACAAATGTACAAATGGGGGTTGAAAGAAATAAAATTCTAATTATCTATTACAACCATATCAAATATGAATAAATGTACAAAATTGGAATGAAGAGAAGATGAACATTGTTTTGATTTTTATTTATATGAAAGGTTTTGTTCAATTAAAGTAATTATGATAATAAAACATTTTTTGTAATATTTTTATATATTCATGGAATAAAACTTGTAAGTAAATAGTGTGTAAAAAATCAACTCAAAAGGAGTTATTTTGATTGGTTGAAAAAAAGTTTGAAGTTTGTTAAAAAAATACAAAGCACACAAATAGAAAGGCAAAAACTATTTTTGGTCCTGCCAAGGTTTGAACTTAGGTCCCTATACAGAAATACTTTTCGCGTGCGCTGTTGATACCACTGGGGTGGTCTGTTTCATCCGTTCACGAGGCAACTTCAATTGGGTATAAGGTAAACTTGTTTCTGAACTTTTAAAGTGCCCAGTCCTCCTCTTCGATTGCATGAATGCAACTCTTCCCAGTTGAGATTCGAAAGGCTCCCCTGTTCAACCAATCGAAGGATACACACAACCTGCCTAAAGCTTGGATACGAACCTAACAAAAATAACCTTCAAAAGCTACAGGCCCAGTGGTTAAAAAAAATTATTTGGCACCAAAATCCAAAGACTAAATGTACATGGCAGTGATAATCGAAAGCTAAAGCATGGATGTAGTTGTAGAAATGTTCAAGACTAAGCCATTGAATTGACTAGACTTTGTACAAATCAAAATAAAAATTGCCACCACGCTTTATTGTTTCCAAAGGAATGGGAAAAGAGAGAATAACCCAAAAAAGGGGGAAAATATTCAAGGTAAGGGGGTTGGTTATGCAAAGGGAAGGTATTAGCACCCTAAACATCTACGGTACTCCGCAGGAGCCTCTTTGTAAAATCTGTATATTTTGACTATAAAAAAAATGTGTTGTATATAAAATGGATGGTGGAGGTGAGAAAAGAAATATATTTTTATGGTTTTTTGCACCCACCGCGGTTGCGAACCTTTAGTGCCTACATACCACCTTTCATGCAATAGGGGATCAGGGTACACGTAGTTCCTCTTTTAAAAGATTTGAAACATAAGTGTTTTGGTTAATTTTAAGAGATAAGACATCATCATCATTATCCGTGTGGAAAACATACTTACTACCCACAATCATGAGAAAGGAGAATTTGCATCATCTCAAAGTGGAGGATATGACTTGGATTTTAAAATCAACAATGCCTCACTCAACACCCAAGTGGAAAATATCTCTCTTCACTACATATTATAGAAGTATAGTTGTTTGCATCACTACAAGGATTGACAAGAGTCTAATCTTTTAAGAAAAAGTTTAAGGGTAAAAGCCAAAGTGGCAAAATGGTTTGAAATGAGATTGATTGAATTTTAGTCTTCTCATCAAAAAATGTCAAAGTGTTATTAAATTAATTGAGGTTTATTTATGAAAATGTTTTGAAAATGCATGGAACTAAGTCCAAGTTTATTATGAAAGTGTTTAAGTTTCAAAACAAGAAGAGTTTTCAAAAGAATGGAGAAGATTTTTGAAATTAAAGAAGATGGGAGGAGAAGAAGAGACTATCCTAAAGCATTAGGTAAGAGCTAAGGATAAGGACCATCTAACCAACATGAAGCCAAAACTTGACATTATGAGCCAAGATAGAATTCCAATTCTTTGGATTAAGACCAAGCAAGCAAAGATACTGGACCTCTTCAAATGTATAAAGTCTTCACAAAAATTGGGTAGAGTAACGGCTGTATACAGGTGAATTCCAGATTATAAAACCAAGAGTGTAATCACAAAAACCTGCACAAAAAAATAAAAAACCAACCCAATGTCTTGAGGTAAACCTCAAGAGCTCCAGACAAAATAATCAGATAAATATCACAAGGTCTCCAAGATAGGCCAAGGTTTCTAATCCTAAGTCCAAGAAAAAGTCCATTGCTCCATCATGCCAAGGATAGTAACCAAATAGTCCAAGTGCCATTAAGAGTTTTTTAGGGTTTATGTTGATTATTAAGTATCTTAGGAAAAGAAAAGAAGAAAAAAGCTCAAGTGAGCAAAGTAAAAAAATGACAAGAAAATAAATGCTCAAATGAGCAAAGATGAAAATGGCATGAAATGTAAAATGATAAAAAAATAAATAGTGCATAAAGCATAAAAGAATAAAAGCATAAAATAAAACAAGTTAATAATTAGTGGTTAGTTGGATGACCATCTTGAAACTTGCATTTGGAACTCATTAGAGGATTGGTAGAACCAAATCCTCCACACAACAAGTTGCATTTGCTTTTTGTCAAGTATATCATCCATTTTGGAATTCTCACAAGTACTATTTAATGATCAACGATGTTTAAGTGATTCGCATTGACCAAAGATGTTGTAGATCCATTAGAGGATTGGTAGAACCAGAGCCTCCACACAATGAATCTCAAGGTTATTGGATCAAAGAGATCAAACTAACATACTTGGGCTTGCAATCATAAGTTTGGGCCACGAATGATCATTTATTCGAATCGGGACAAAATTTAGCGCTATGTTAAGCAATCGTAAGTGGACTTATATAGAAGTCGCACCTATTTTTAGGCCGGTCAATAGCAATCTATGCACCATTTGTTTTGATACATGATATAGGGATCATGCTCCAACAACATTTAGTGCAATAAGAAGGGGATGAGATGAAGATGGATTAGGGTAAAAAGATGAATAAACCACTTTTGAATTAAAAATTTAATCAAACTATTAAAATCATTTATCCATTTTACTGGAGTTGAACTCAACACCCAAGATCCAATGATGTTAATAAAGTCATGATCAAAAGATCAACTCAAGACAGCCATAAAATAATCACAAAATAATAATATATTTAATATATACATTTAAAGGGTTAAAAAAGAAAGTTTAAAATAGAAACTAATGAAAAAAAATACCAATTATGTTCAAACTAATCAAGAAATAAAAAATAAAACCATAGAAAAATCAGAAATGGGTCCAAATATTTTTATAAAATTTTTGGGAATTTTTAAAAATCAGAAACTATTTTTTAAAATTAAAATAAATGGGTAAAATAGACAAAAATAGTGAAAAATAGTAAAGTTAGGAACACAAATAAAATAAAGTCACCAATATTTGTTACAATGTCATTGGATCATTCCATAATTTTTTTAGAATAAACAAATGTGCAAAAGTATTTTTAAACATTTTAAACTAATCAAATAAGTGTAAATTTCATAAAAAATACCAAAACACAAAGATAAATTGTGAAAAAATAAAAATCAGAAAGAGAATAATCAAAAATATTTTTCATACTGTAAAGATGGAATGAAGTAGATCTCTTGAATGACATTTCCAAACATGGCTTTCCACTTAGAATTTTCTCTTGACCCAAAAAGATGGAATGAAGTAGATCTCTTGAATGACATTTTGCAATTTGAACCACTAAAAATCTCCAAGAATTGAGCAAGTTATGACTTGTTGAAGTTTTCCAAAAATCATGAAATGACCTATAATCTCTTGCATTCTTAAGGCAACTTCCATCCATTTTCTTACTTTGCACATAAAATAAGGCATGAAGTACACATCCTTAAGATCATCATGGAAAAATAATGGGCTCAAGGTGATAAAAAATGACCAAGTTATGACAATTTGAAGTTACATATGGAAAATTAGGGATTCAACTGGATGACTTGTAATCTTTCTTCTTCACCAAATTCCTTCCACATGAAAACTCTTTGGAACTTTTGAAGTGATTTGTTGGTAACTCTTTGAAGAGAAGAATGTTTTTGGAATCACTCAAAAATGACAAAAGATGAGCAAGATATTCCTCTTTGAAGTCCAAAACCCTAGCCTCTAGATTAAGAGAATGCTTGGTGGAACTTTGCCAAGTTTGAACAAACTTTTTGTGCCAATATTCTTCCTTTGTGAATAGAAATTTGTTGAGGATGATGATGAGGACCTATGGCCACCAAAACCAATTTCATATCAACTTCAAAACAACTTCAATGGTGAGGTTTTAAACTCTCAAGCTTTTGACTAGGGCATGGAAATAAACTCATGAACCCATGAAGCAACTTGCTAAAACTCATTGCTTTTACCTACATTATCAACAAGTAAGACAAACCAATATTGCATTTTATTGATTTAGAGAGAAAAATCAGAGTACAATATCTATGATCATAAAAGCAAACAAATCAAAGTTCTTGGTAACTTCTCAAAGAGCAAAGCTAAAGATAGGGAGAAGAACCAAAATCCCTAATGTGCTTTTGTGGTGATTGAAACAGTGTGATATGATGAAGGGATCTTAGGGGAAAAAATTGGGGAACAACAACTGCCCTTATTTAAGTTTCTTCTATCCGGAGATACGAAGGTTAAAAATCTTCGTGTCGACGTGATCGAAGACACTTAAATATAAAACAAACCCTGTTTTTGGCCCTAAGATGCCATGCAAATGTTTATGCATATGAATGCATATGATCAGAAGAGACATAAAGTAGCATTGGGGAGGAAACACAAAATTCAGAAGCAAAAGAGCAATCCCACCAGGAAAATAAATCACTGGTAAACCACGAGATTAGAATTAGATAGGAGGATAACAAGCATCGACGTTTACTGCCGATGTAGTATCGTCGTTCTCTGAATATATCGTACCACCACCGTTCACTGACGATGAACTATCAACGTTCACTGAAGATAGAAAAAAGAAAATATCATACTATCGCCATTCACTGACGATGAACTATCAACGTTCACTGAAAACAACAAAAATATAAGAAACATTGACGTTCACTGCCGATGTACTACCAACATTCACTGAAGGTAGAAAGAGAAAATAGCATACCACCGCCGTTTACTGACGATGAACTATCAACATTCACTGAAGATAGAAAAAAGATAACAAACACCGACGTTCACTTCCGATGTACTACCAACGTTCACTGAAGGTAGAAAGAGAAAATATCATACCACCGCCGTTCACTGACGATGAACTATCAACGTTCACTGAAGATAGCAAAAAGATAACAAACACCGACGTTCACTGCCGATGTACTACCAACGTTCACTGAAGGTATAAAGAGAAAATATCATACCACTGTCGTTCACTGACGATGAACTAACAATGTTCACTGAAAATAGCAAAAAGATAACAAACACCAACGTTCACTGCCGATGTACTACCAACGTTCACTGAAAGTACAAAGAGAAAATATCATACCACAACCGTTCACTGACGATGAACTATCAACATTCATTGAAGATAGAAAAAAGATAACAAACACCGACGTTTACTGCCGATGTACTACCAATGTTCACTGAATGTAGAAAGAGAAAATATCATACCACCACCGTTCACTGACGATGAACTATCAACGTTCACTGAAGATAACAAAAAGATAACAAACACCAACGTTCACTTCCTATGTACTACCAACATTCACTGAAGGTAGAAAGAGAAAATATCATACCACCTCTGTTCACTGATGATGAACTATCAATGTTCACTGAAGATAGCAAAAAGATAAGAAACACCGACGTTCACTGCCGATGTACTACCAACATTCACCAAAGGTAGAAAGAGAAAATATCATACCACCGTCGTTCACTGATGATAAACTATCAACATTCACTGAAGATAGCAAAAAGATAACAAACACCGACGTTCACTACCGATGTACTACCAACGTTCACTGAAGGTAGAAAGAGAAAATATCATACCACCACCGTCACTGATGATTAACTATCAACGTTCACTGAAGATAGCAAAAAGATAAGAAACACCGACGTTCACTACCGATGTACTACCAATGTTAACTGAAGGTAGAAAGAGAAAGTATCAAGTTTTCCAGAATTCTGGTGTTCTGCCAAGAACGGGTCTCGACTTCTTCTTTTAAACAAGGAGATCTGCCTGGAAAGGGTAATATGTAACCAATCCCAAATAAAGAGACTTCCACCTATTGTCAAAGGGGAAATGCCAAGAGAAATGACTTTCTAAGGACAGAAATATGACTTCCCAGAGAAATGCTATAATATTCCCGCTGAGGGGATAAAGTCTCTTTGTGCAAAATAAATGCACAAGTAAAAATTCAAAGTTTTCAGAAATCCATAATACACGACATTGTCATGCAACCACAAATTCAATTCAGAAAGATACTGGAGCAAAGATGGTCAAAGCAGATTCATCCTTTGAGAAATAAACTCAAGAGGGAAGACCAAATTCAACCAAACAAAGGGCGCTGCAGTAAAGGTCAGAAACACAATGCCCATGAATGATGATTTTAGCAATGTATGATGCATGTATGAATGTATGAGTGCTATTGTGCATATGCTGAAAAAAAGGATACATAATCAGTGCAGACAAACGAAACTGTCTCAGTTACTAACAACATTGGGCTAAGCCTCGATCAGAAAGATCAATTCAGGAAAGGTGAAAGCGGCTGCGGAAACCAACCCTATTGCATTAACTTCACTGAGGAGAATATAATCTGACTGTAGCTTAAATCAAACAGACACCGGGATAGAGCACCCTGCTTTCGGGTTCATTGGAGAAACAGTTTTCCAAAAGCAACATGCCTATTGGAGATTGCAAGATCAACCTTAAATAAAGCAGACTGACGTCGAAACAACCAAACCTCACTGGGGAATTCAAGCCTACCTCCCAAGATAAAAGAAACCACGGGTTGAAAATTTTCACCTCGAACCCTTATTCCAACAAGAGATGCCCTGGGATAACCCTCCCGGGAGATCAAGAAGTCAACACTAGTGTCGATACTGTAAAAAGAGCGACACCTCAGCACACCAAGGGAATAAAACCTTTCATCATATGAGGGAAGCCTTTGCTGGGGAAGCTGGGACGAAGGCTTCTGACCATGCAAACCCAAAAAATGAAACAAGACTTGACTGGGGATAATGGGATCACCAACCCAAATAATGTACTTTGTACCCACTGATATCGTCTTCAACTATCTGGGAAACACACAAAGATTGCACACATACCAGCAAAATGACCTGAGAAAACCTTTATGAAGGAAGTAAATCTTCTTAAAGCAAGCTGAATTTGTTCATGTTTGGGATCACCATTTTTGTTGTCATCGTTTCATCACAAATCTCAAAGTAGATTAAATTGTAAAGATCTCCTTTTTTTGAAAAGCCAGTTTTTATTTTTAATCACTTTGCTTTAAAATTTATTATCAGTAATAAATGAAGTCTTTGCAAGCTAAATAAAATTAAGAATACAAAAAATTGGGCAAAAGCTCGAATTTCATTAATAGAATGGTAGTCTGCGAATGGCGAGACTCCATGGATGATTACAAAGTTTGGGAAATGGTAATACATAATGGAAAAGATACATTGAGATACAATGACCACTATCCCCCCTAACAACTTTTGAAATCCTGAGCAGTAGCCTACGTTGAAGTATGGTGAGGATATGAGAAGATTGTTGCTTTTGGTGATCAAGTTTTGTCTGACGTAGTTACTCGCCAAGAAAATCCCTAACTTTTTCCTAATCTAGCTTCAAGAGGGTATGACCTTAAAACTCATGCAGGCCTTAAACCTAAGGCTACTTATGTGACTTGTTTTCTTTCTTTGCCTAACAATTTGAACTCATTGCAGGGCTTTGTTTGTATTCCTTGAAGGACCTTGTTTGTATAAATCCAATAAATTGGTTCCTTACCCTGCATTCTTGCTTGATGCATAGCATACACATCATAGCATCATAACATGACATATCATACTAACAATTTCAAGGATCTGGAGGGCCTGTGATGCAGGTTATGATGAACCAGACGTCTAGAAATGGGCAAGGGGATTTATTTTCCTCTAGCTAATGTCGTCAAAAGATCACCACACGACAACTTGAGTCAAGGGCTATGACCCACTTGATATGGTGAGCTTGACTCTTGTAGAAGGACTCTCAACGATACAAAGTTCTTCAATCAAAGCTACAAAATTTCAACTTCTGACATTTCGTGTTTACCCTGCAGATCCTTGGAATCATTGCATACGCATATCATGCATGACATTGCATAAACAAGTACCATAACAGGCTTCTCATCTTCTTCGCTGTTTATTTCAATAACAATGTCTTCTGAACAAAGCATCAAGGATCTACAGGCACAAAATGCCCAGTTCCAGCAAATGATTGTGGCTTTGGCTAAAGGGCAGGAAGATCAAAAGGCCCTTATTCTGAAAAATAGAAAGAAGAAGAAGACCGCTGGTATCTTGAACATGGGAAGAAGGACCAAAGAACCGTTAAAGCAAGCGGTTGAACTAAAGTCCTCATCAAGAGAAGGGAAGAATCAAGAGGATGAAACCACGGAGGAAAACCCTAGTCCGAGAGTTTCTAAGAATGAATCTGACTACAATGATGAACAGTATCCCCCGACTGAGGATAGGTACAAACAGTTAGAGGATCTTCTGAGCGCAATGGAGATCAAAAGAATACCAGGGCTGGATTTCAAAGAGCTAGGTTTGGTATCTGGGGTGGTCATCCCTCAGAAGTTTAAGGCTCTGGTTTTTGCGAAGTATGATGGGGTGTCTTGTACCAAGCTTCATCTCTGTTCCTATGTGAGGATGATTCAGCCTCACACTGCTGATAGGAACTTTTGGGTTCATTTCTTTCAGGACAGTTTGTCTGGGACTCAGCTTGAATGGTTCTATCAACTGGAGGGAACCAATGTCCACAACTGGGAAGATCTGGCTGCTGCTTTTTACAAGCAGTATCAATATAACACTGACCTTGCCCCTACTCGTACTCAACTTCAGAGTATGTCCATGGGCGCAAGCGATGGTTTCAAGGACTATGCACGGAAATGGAGAGATCTGGCAGGGAGAGTCCAACCCCCTTTGTCTGATAGGGAGTTGGTGGATATGTTCCTTGGTACACTGTCTGGTCCATTCTTCACTCACTTGATTGGTAGCTCCTCAGCTGGTTTCACCGAGCTGATATTGATTGGAGAAAGAGTAGAAGCTGGGATCCAGAGTGGCAAGATCCAGAAAAACACCTCTTCAAGTACAGAGAAGAAGTCATTTGGTGGAAAGAGGGAAGCCAATGTTGTGCACGGCCAGAAGGGGCGTATCAAGGCAGACTACCACCAATATGTGGGGGCAGTGTTGATCTCTAATTCGGCACGCGCACAACAACCACAACAACGAAACAATCAGCCAAGGGTGGAAAGACCTCAAAGCCAGTTCACCCAAATCAACATGCCATTGTCACAAGAATTGCAACACATGTTGAAGATGAATCTAATTACGGTGATAAACCTTCATCCGAACCCTAAGACTTCCTCTCCTAACTACAATCTGGATGCATGGTGTGCTTATCATTCTGACAGCCCGGGGCACGATACTAACAATTGTTGGGCGCTGAAATACAAGATTCAGAATATGATTGACACCAAGGAGATTGAATTCGACCCTCCTGAGACTCCCAACGTGATCACTGCTCCCTTGCCAAAACATGGCTAGGATTGAAAGCATTTTTGTTCATTTAATTCTCAAGTTGTATTTTCTTTGCTTATTCGAACAATTATTGTCATGTCAAAACTTTATTATTTCATTAATGCATTACACATGTTTGTCTTGAATTAATCTGTTTTCGTTATGCTTAAATTGCTTTATACTTCTTGTTCGTGATATTCAACTCTCGATTAAAAGCTCAAAGCCTTAGAGGGAGGATGACGAAAATGATAGCACAATCTCTACAGTATGCTTTTGAACAGACCTTGCTGACGATGTACAGGCGTTGTTTCAAATCCTAAACAGTGGAGTTATAAGGAAGATAATCCCTAGTCAACCCCTTTGAGCAAAGAAGTAGGAGTTTTTCTTTCACACAAATTAAAACCCTTAATCACAACCTAGGGCAGGGTAGTTTTCTCAGTTAATTCAGGTACGCATTCAGTCGTAATCTGCCGCTTCGTACACAATGAATAGCATCAAAGACGTCCTTCCAAATCAAAAGGCGGTGATGGTTCCGCATAATCGTCAAAACAGGCAGTCATTATCTCTCAAAATAAAAGCCCGTTAAGTTAAAACCTATAAAGGAGACTTAAGAAAAAACTGGGGCATCCCGCTGACTGTAATCACAAAAAGAAATAGTTCAGGCAAAAAAAAGGGACAACAAAATCAAAAAGAAAGAGGTCCTACAAATCCTCAATAGAAAGAAGATTACAAAAATGACTGCTTATCCAAGATAAACTTTCAGTATCCGAACCATCATCGGAACATCAAGGATAGTACTCCAGGACCCAACTGGGATTCTAAACGCACAATTAACTGAGCATGGGACTGAAGGATATCACGAAGAACGGGTGGGTATAAATAAATTTTGAGCCTCTATCCTTTGTTTCTTAAACCGTGAACCAGGCCACGTTATAACCCTTAAAAGTCCTAGCTGAAGCATGGGTTAGTTTGAGAGCATACTGTTACAATGGTGTCCTGACTCCTATAGGACTTATTACGAATCCTGAGTTGATATCACATTCTTGCAAATTTTAATTTACTACACAAAACACATTTTCAAAAAAAATAATTTCAAGATGGATATGAGTTTTGCATTTTTTAAATGAAATTGTTTGCATATGACTATTTGTTTGACAGCAGAGAAATCCATACAATGGATATTCAATGAACAGACATCCTCTCAATAGACAGAATCACCTCAGCATGAAAGACACTTCCAATAGCAGGTCTTCCAAAAGCAAGGGGCATGACATAATGTCTAATACACCCGGGGCAGTCTCTCCAAAAGTGCCAAATAACCAGGGGCAGATCTCCATCTGAATAACTTGGGGAATTATGCACGCATTCTAGCAACGAATCATGTGCCATCAAGAAAACATTTTTTATGGTACTACAACACAACACTACAGACAATGAAAACTCCCTACATCCTGAGAGCGTGGACATAGTCGGAAAAGACCACGAATGAAAAAGACCCTCTAGGTTGACTGGCCTAGGAAAAAATAAGGGCATCCCAGCGAATCTAAAAAGGTTTGGGCAAAAGTTAGGGATATACATATGAAAAATCTGTACACCCAGCAAGTCGAAAACCTGAAAAGGCGGCTTGGGCAAAAAAGGGTATCCCGGTGGACTGAAAATCTGAAAAGAAAGTCTAGGAAAAAGTTAGGGATTAAAGTGTACGATTATGTCCCGTCATCTTGTCACTTTCCTATCAGTAGAAGACTTATCGTTCTGATCGGCAATTACCAAGCACCTCATAAGTTGGGATAACACTCAATCCACAAGGCCTCCGCATGCACTTTCTCCAGCAGGTACAGGGGCAGAAAAGTCTTGATGCAAAGTCATTATCGTATCCTCAGCATGCGTCCCAGTAACATCTACACTCCCCGCAGAGTAGAGGCAACCAAAGTTTTGATCTATGCTTCCCCAAACAGGAGTTACTTTCCCCAGCCAAGCTCTTTCGGAGAGTCGACGTCTATATTCCCCAGTCGAATTTTTTAATCGCAAGCGGTTCATATAGTTTTCTCCTGAGCAAAGTTTATTTCTCTGAATGCAGAAGCTCAATCCCTGGCAGAGTTTATCCCTTCAGTTATGGAAGCTCATCCTCCAACAGAGTTATTCCCTGCAGAGTTATTCTCAAGTAGAGTCTCTCCCCGACAGAATATTCACAAATAAGAAGCGAATCTCCAGCATAGTCATCTCTGTTCACCATCCCTAGCGGAAGTAGAAGAACCACGGTTTTCTACAACAGTCAGGAATGTTATTTCCAATGCTCTCCAGCAGCAGCCATGGATTTATTTTCCCAGACTCGGATATGTCACAATAGAATCTCGTGTTTATACATCATGACATGCGCACACATATTGCATAACAACATAATCTCATTTATTTTGAGAACATCATCACATAATGCATTTCATGCATCACATATAATTAATTCTGTACCTTTTCAGGAAAGATGGTTATCATCAGCAATTTCCAGCAGGTCCAAGATTAGCTCCTGAAACTAAACAGAGTAATCATATGTGCGACCAAATACAACTTTACATGGGTTTGTCACGAAGCAATCTTACACGAATTTCTCTTATATACAGCTTCACACGGGTTTATCTTGAAAAATCTTACACGGGTCCCTTCTCATACATTTCCAAATAAAGTTTCACACGAACTCATCATGAAGTAGCCCTACAATCCAGGTTCCTTCCCATAGCCCTACACAGACTTATCTCGAAGTAACCTTATCCAGGTTCCTCCTGAAGTTTTACACAGACTTAGCCCGAAGTAACCTTACCCAGGTTCCTCCTGATGTTTTACACAGACTTAGCCCGAAGTAACCTTTCCCAGGTTCCTCCAGAAGTTTTACACGAATTTATCCCGAAGTGACCTTACCCAGGTTCCTCCTGAAGTTTTACAGAGACTCATCACAAAGCAACCTTACCCAGGTTCCTCCTGAAATTTTACATAGACTTAGCCCGAAGCAACCTTACCCAGGTTCCTTCTCGGTTCGAATGCAGTTTTACCCAAACTCATCATAAAGCAACCTTACCCAGGTTCCTTCTCGGTTCAGATGTAGTTTTACCCAAACTCATCACGAAGCAACCTTACCCAGGTTCCTTCTGAAGTCTTACACACACTCATCATAAAGCAACCTTACCCAGGTTCCTCCTGAAGTTTTATATGAACTTAGCCCAAAGTAACCTTACTCAGGTTCCCTCTGAAGTTTTACCCAAACTCCTCACAAAGCAACCTTACCTGGGTTCCTTTTCGGTTCAGATGCAGTTTTACCGAAACTCCTCACAAAGCAACCTTACCTAGGTTCCTTCTCGATTCAGATGCAGTTTTTACCCAAACTCCTCAAGAAGCAACCTCACCCAGGTTCCTTCTCCGTTCAGATGCAGTTTTACCCAAACTCCTCACGAAGCAACCTTACCCAGGTTCCTTCCCATAAGCCATACTATCCAGGCTTTCACCTTGAAGTAACCCTACTATCCAGGTTCCTTATCATAGCCCTACTATCCAGGATTTCATCTCTAAGTAACAGTATGACCCAGGTTCCTTCCCATAAGCCCTACTATCTAGGCTTTCACCTCGAAGTAACCCTACTATCCAGGTTCCTTCTCATAGCCCTACTATCCAGACTTTCATCTCGAAGTAACCCTACAACCCAGGTTCCTTCCCATAGCCCTAATATCCAGGCTTTCATTTTGAAGAAACCCTACAATCCAGGCCTTCATTTCGAAGTAACCCTACTACCCAGGTTCCTTCTCTTTATCTCCGGACAATACTTCACAACACTGTAAACCCTGGACCCGACCAGATACGATCGATTTCATATTCTCTAGTAAGTCGTCGTGAAACCCAGACTCGACCAGATATGCAGTTCACTTCCACCTCCTCAATCAGGAGTTAATTCCCCAGTAGAGTAATGGACAACCGAAGCTGCTATACTCTATCTCCCAGGACATAAATCAATGTTCCCCAGCGAAGTCCTCCTCAATGGAAGTTACATGAATTCTCGCAAAGAAATTTCTTAGGAAAACGTCACATTCACTGGATTGCATCTTTAAGCCCATCTCCGACAGTCTTTTGTCATCTTTTCCAAATGGCATCTATAATCCCATTCTCGATACTATCAACACAATCAAGTGTCATTTCAGATGAGTGCAAATTTCTGGGCACTCTAGTGTTCAATCCTCTTCCACCTTCAGATCACGAAAGGCAGATCAACCAATCTACATCCTCCGGTCTAAGAAGATTGAACAGGGGAAGTTGTTGTACCCCAAAATTTGCCCTCTTATTTTACTTTACATATGCCCATTGAGATACCTAACTTGCTCAAGGATGCCCAAGAGTTGACCAGACAAACTCTCTCTTGAAGCAATGAATCTCCAATTAGGGTTTCCATTTTCATCAAGATGGGTGAGATCCAAAGGCCTCAAATATTTTCTATGTTCTCAAGATCATCCATGTCAAGTTTCATGCCTTGCACAAGAAGTTTGCTCAGTCAACTGCTCAAATGCCTGAAAATTAACTATACTAGGTCAAAAGTCAATTGTGGCCCACATACAGTCAAACTTCAAGATTTTTGGTCAACATCAACATTTTGGTGTAATATCCATCATTTGATCAAGGGTTGATCATGATTCCTCAAGGAATGCCCCAAATTCATTAAAACTCAAAAGTTGCTAAATTAGGGTTTCTATAGGAAAAGTCAACCAAACTTTGACCAGGCATAACTTTCTCATAATTTATCATAAATTTCTCATCCAAGGCTCATTTTGAAGAGAATCCAATTCCCTACAACTCATCTTCAGCCCTAAAATTCAAAAAATTCACTCATGAAAAGATATGAATTTCTACATTATAGGTCCTTTTGAAAAGTCAACAAAAACACCTTTTGGGTCAAAGCTTCTTACATGAACATGGAAGACCCAATTGAGATGAAAACAAAACGGTTTTTTTAGGGGACATCCTAAGCTTTCTAAAAAGTCCAAGAACACCTTCCTAGGGTCAAAATTGGAGGAGATATGCATTGTCAAAGTTGGCCTGTTTTGGAAAATTGTCAAAAGTCAAATGTGCTCAAAATTGCATTTTTGTCAAATGGGCCTAGCCTTTTAAGGCTGTATCTTATTGGGGACATGGTCCACTACCCAAATCATCATCCACATATTATTTTCTTTATTTATTTTATTTTGATTTTTATTATTTAAAATTTAAATTAAATCAAATAAATGGCAAAAATATAAAAGATTGATTTTTTATCTGATTTTTGTTAGAATCAAATCTAATCAAGCTGGCCTAATCAGATCATATCAGATCAAGGAAAATTCAGTCAAAAATAGCATGATTATGGTGGTTTTGTAAATATATCATATAAGGAGCAAATCACATCCAATTTCCATGATTCAAAAAGATTCAATATGTTTTTGTTGCCCTAATTCGTCCTACTACATGTACTGAACACAAACAATACAAAAGAACAAGGATTGCAGTCGTGAAAGCTGAAGAACAAAACTCAAATTTTGGCAAAAAAGTTGTGAATCGTTTTCTAACATAAAGGGCAATTCAAGCCATTCCAACGCTTCCAATCATTTCCTGGACCTCTCCTGAAGCTAACACGATCAATTGCAAGCATTCCTAAGCCCAGAATCCCTCCCTGTAGACCCATGATTTGCACATCCAAGCTTGATTTTGATTTCACAATTTACGCATGATTAACCACTTTTAAGAATAGCATTGTGTTTGTATCATCATTTGGAATGTTTTGTTTCAATTAGTTTTGTGTTTTGATGACTGTTTCGCTAATTGCCATTGCTAGGGTTTCTCTGTCTAGGTTAAATTGGACCAAGAAAATAGTGACATGGTACTCGTGAGATCAAGAAGAGTTGATTGGTATAGCTAAAATTAATTTATAATTCGTTTTGTGAATTTTTGAAGCTTGCAGGTTTATAGCTATGGAAAATGTTCGTAGGTATAAGTCCGGTACCTAAGACGACGGACAGGAGAAGAAGATGATGATTTAGAAAAACACCATTGGCTTGCTTGAATCACGCGCGTTTTTCTTTTATTCAGTTTATCCACTTGTTTATATATATATATATATATATATATATATATATATATATATATATATATATATATATATATATATATATATATATATATATATATATATATATATATATATATTATATTTTGGCCTTATCCTATTGACAACTAAACATGGTAGTACAAATGACCAAGGCGCGCGTTGCATGAGTGGGAGGACCTGGGTTCGATCCTAGGTCCCATCATATTTCTTTATTTTTCTTAACATGTGATTGCGGGTTCCATGCATTACATGGAAAGACGTCCATCATGCACCCCACCAATCCAGCCACTGGGCCATTACCAACACAGATCCAACGCTCAAACCAAGGAAAGACCATGCTACATCTCCAGGCTTGAACAATACAGGATCTAGGCGTGGGGATGGGCTGAGAAACATTATTGGGCCTAAACAAATTCAACATACACCCCCCTGGTTGCTTCTAACAGGCCCAATTCTTTTCCTTTTCTATTTTAATTCTTTTAATTGTTTTCTAATTATTTTATTTTTTAAATAACACCAAAAATCATGCTTTTTATTTAATAAAAAAAATCACCAAAACATCAAAAAATCATTTTTCATAAAAATATTTTTTTCTTTAATTAATTAGTTTAATTAAATTAAGGCAATTTAATTCTTTTTTGTATAATTAAAATCAACTAGAATTAGGGTTTAATGTTGTACAAAACCTAATTTTTCTCAAAAAATAACCTAAATACTTTTTTCAAGTAGATTTTTTAGGTTTCTTAATTATCCCTCGCATTTAATTCGCCGCGCGCCTTTAATTCTTTTTTCTATTATTGTAACTTCTCCGAGTTTGTAATAGTAATTAGGGTTTTAAATTTCCGCATCTTTATTTACAGTCAAAACAATTATGTATATTCAAAAGCCTTGTAATAGCTAGGACTTTAATTTCTCGCATTTTAATTTCTGCAAACTATAAACTGTTAGATGTATGTTAATAGGATTGTATGGAAAGACAAATTGCAATTAATACAGTAGAAAACCCTAAATATGCAAAGATAAATAAACTGAAAAAAACACACTTGCACATGCTCACTCCTAGGGTTTACTCCACTCTGGTTGCCTTCGGTAAACGTTCATGAAGTATAGGGATTGTTAGTGGTCGTCCTCTAGTCCCAAAAGATCTCAAATGACCCATTCAGATGTTGCCTCGGAAAAAGATCTTTAAGGCTTTAGGATGATTACTAACATTTCCTAACATTGCTTTTGTGATTTATCTGTCCCTTCGAATTTCCCTTAAAACTCCAACAACGGTTCTACATATTCCTTAAAAATGGGATAGCGTTGTCTAAAAGGAAAACGAACAGACTTTTTTCGAGTAGGTAGAAAACTCTCAAGTACTTGCTCAAACAAACAAAAAAATTTTCACAAAAACTTTTCAAACAAAGTAATCAAAAACAACTTCGTAACACTCTTGAGGACATAAACAAGGGTTACCACGAAGTAAAACAAAACTTTTCCAAACAAGCACACACAAGCAGTTTTCAAAATGAGAAAGTACCTAAGAGCCCATGGAAAACCATGGATAGAAAGAGTGCTAGAACCTTCCCTTTCTATAATCAATCCTCCGTACTCAGAAACTCTCGAAAAAAGGTTTTTTCTGTTCTTTTTCCTTTTCCTAATTGGATAAAATAAAATTCGATGGCGACTCTTGCTTACCGCGACATTTGCGAACTAAATACGCAAACCAGTATTAATTGTCGGTTCTGCCACCGTATCACAGGTACACTACTGTGATTTTTTTTTTGTGAAAAAGTCTTAGAGTTTTAAAGGTTTGAGAATGTTGGAGAGTTTGAGAATATTGGAGAGTTTGAGAATATTGGAGAGTTTGAGTGCTTTGAGGATTTTTATGATTTTTCTCTCTAGCTAAAATCTGGCCTCTTTCTTTGTCAATGGTTTCTCTATTTATATAGAAAAGGTTTGGGAATTTAAACAAAGATGTGGCTTGGTTGAAACATGAATATTAAGCTATCTCAGATTTTCCAAGATCCCAAGCTGAAGTACTAAAGTTGTTGGTTAAAAGGGGCTGACTTCCCTGACTTAGGGTGAAGTACAATCAGGATTTAAGCAAAGCATGGGCTTAGGACATCATTTGTACTAACAAGTTTACTTTCATAAAAAATATTTTGGACAAAGGCTTAATCACCTGGACAATAACTTAATTCATAATGTAAGAAATTAATTATGGAGTGAAATACAAGCGTTAAGTCCTGTAAAGTAAGATCATGTAGCATGGCCTATAGATTTGATCAGTGTTCTTTCAAAATCCTATTTCCCACTTGCATCGAAGAGTTCTAAAAATGTACTAAAGAAGACTGCTTCGAAGGGAGAAAAATGCCCAAACGAAGCTTATGGATTAAACTTGCATCGAAGGAGATTTCTTGCCCAAATGAAGTACGTAACCCCAGCTTTCATCCGAAGGAGGCCACAAAGCCAAACGAAAGATGCATGCAGGAAGGTCTTAAATGCCCAAACGAAAGAGGCGTCAAAGAAGGCCACATGCTTAAACGAAAGATGCATGCAAGAAAATTAAATACCCAAACGAAGGAGGCGTCAAGGAAGGTCATATGCCGAAACGAAAGAGGCATGCAAGAAGGCCTCATGCCAAAATGAAAGAGGCATGCAAGAAGTTTAAATGCCCAAACGAAGGAGGCGTCAAGGAAGGCCACATGCCCAAACGAAAGAGGCATGCAAGAAGGTCTCATGCCCAAACGAAAGAGGCATGCAAGAAGTTTAAATATGCAATCGAAGGATGCCAAAAGGAGGCTTTTTGCCTTGGAATAAAAGGAGGCTACAGGAGGCTTTTTGCCTTGTGCATGCTAGCATGGTGGGAGCCACTTGCGCACAAGAAGTTATGGCTCAAACGAAGGCTTGTATGCAATTAGTCATCAACTTGTGAATCAAAGCAAGAATGGGGGGAATATTTGTTCAGTCAACATAAACATGCAAGCATCAAACATCTAATCGAAGCAGGCGCCCTGTCCCATCGAAGCCTGTGGATCGAAGCAAACACAGTTCCCCATCGAAGCTTATGGATAGAAGCAAACATACCTCCCCATCGAAGCTTGTGGATTTGAAGAGTGCTCAGAGGGGGTCTTTTAACCATTCAAAACATGTAGGTCGAAGGAAGCCAGTGTCTAATCAAATTGAGAATCGAATAAGATTTCTTCGAAGGTAGCTAGTGTCTAATAAAATTGAGAACAGAAGCAGACTTGCTCTTCTTCGACCCAATCGAAGGGCACATTATCATCTTGATTTTCCTTTTCCTTCGACCAATCGAAGTAACAACTTGTCATCTTCAAAAAAATTCATTTTTCTTTATTTCTTTAAACAGGTGTTTGTAACCACCTATACAAGAGGAATCTTGAAAAATGAGAGGGCAAATTTTGGGGTTCAACACATCTGAAATGTTGTTGAAGTGTATTTGTAAACCCCTGTAGCATCATTGTCTGGGAGAATAAATCTCCGACTGTTGTTGGGGATGAAGAGTATGTGTATCTTCGATCTGGATGGGTATTCTTGCTTTCTTCTTGAGGAAACTCTGTTGGAGAATGTTGATTCCTGTTTGGGGAGAAGAGTTTGAGAACATTGGTTATTCACCGCCTTATTGGGGTATTTAGTTCTTAGATACCCTGACTGGGGATAAAAGAGATGGATAACCTTTTGAGGTGCTGTCTGACCGAGTTTCTGATGTGGATACCAACTTGTCTGGAGAGAAAAAGGTTGAACGATATCTGATCTAATTTCAGATTCAGTAGCAAATCTCTGGGGATAGCAACCTGGACTATCATCTGCTGGAGGTGGGAATCTTGCAGGTAATTTATGGTGGAAACAGACTCAAGCTAGGGAGACTGTAATCTGTTGGGGGAAATAAACCCTGTTGGGGAAATAAACCCTGTTGGGGAAATAAACCCCGCTGACGGAGAAATACTCTGCTGAGGAAACAACCTTGCTGAGGGAAATGAGCTCTGCCGGAGAAAAGAAATCTGCAGGAGATTTTATAGTTCTGGAGGAATAAAATCAGTTGGGGAAGAGAATTTCCATAAACTGTACTGATTGAGACTCCGTAGGTGGGTGATATTACCGAGAAAAAAATCATATTCCTTTATCCTCTGGGGTGATTTGCTGGTGAGTATGATTCAACCTTTGCAAGGAATGTATCTTTGTTGAAGATGATCTTGTCAAGACTATTCTGCGGGGATAATCCTGTAAGGATCTCTCTGTGGGGATTTGTGCACAGCTTAAACGTTATCCCAACTCCTAGAGTCTTGAGTAAATGTTTATTCCTCTTTTTATGCGTATATTCGTTAACAGTTAATCGTATTCATATGTGTTGTACCCCAATTTACCCCCCTAAGATTCCTTCATCATACCATATTATTTCAATCACAACAAAATCATATTAGGGCTTTTGGTTCTCCTCCCTATCTTTAGCTTTTCTCTTCTGAGGAATTACCAAGCACCTTAACTTGTTTTCTTTTGTGATCATAGATATTTTGCTTTGGTTTTCTCTCTAATTAAAAAAATGCAATATTGGTTTGTCATACTTGTTAATAATGTAGGTAAAGGCAATGAGTTTTAGCAAGTTGCTTCATGGGTTCATGAGTTTATTTCCATGCCCTAGTCAATAACTTGAGGAAATCAAACCTCACCATTGAAGTTTGTTTTGAAGTTGGTATGAAAGCGGTTTGGGTGGCCATGAGTCCTCATCATAATCCTCAACAATTTTTATTCACAAAGGAAGAATATTTGCACAAAAAGTTTGTTCAAAATTGGCAAAGTTCCACCAAGCATTCTCCTAATCTAGAGGCTAGGGTTTTGGACTTCAAAAGGGCATATCTTGCTCATCTTTTGGTATTTTTGAGTGATTCAAAAAATAATTCTTCTCTTCAAAGAGTTACCAACAAATCACTTCAAAAGTTCCAAGGAGTTTCTATGTGGAAGAAACTTGGTGAAGAGGAAAGATTACAAGTCATCCAGATGAATCCCCAATTTTCCATATGTGACTTCAAATGGTCATAACTTGGTCAATTTTTATTAACTTGAGCCCATTATTTTTTCATGATGATCCTAAGGATGTGTACTTCATGCCTTCTTTTATGTGCAAAGTGAAAAAATGGATGGAAGTTGCCTTAAGAATGCAAAAGATTATAGGTCATTCTTGATTTTTGGCCAACTTCAACAAGCCATAACTTGCTCAATTTTTGGAGATTTTGAGTGGTTCAATTTAAAAAATGTAATTCAAGAGATTTACTTCATTCCATATTTTTTGGTCAAAAGCAAATTCTATATGGAAGGCCATGTTTGGGTACAAAAGATTATGGTCATTTTTATAGAAGAATTTGAAATATTTCTAAGTATGGAAAGTCAACTCTTTTTCTACAACTTTGACTCCATGTAACTTTCAGCTCAAGCATCCATTTGATTGCATTCTTTTTCCATTACAAAGTTTGTTACCTCATATTTCCAAATAATCAAGAATTTTTCCCTAAGACCCCTTGAGGTGGAAATGCCATTGGATGGAACTTGGTAACTTGGAACTGAAGTTGCTCCATAAGTCAGAATTTGAAATTCATGTTTTGGCCTTTAAACATCAAATTAGCACGCGTTTGTGATCTAAACATGTTTAACCAAGTTACCAAAGTGGATTAGAGTCTTGAAACACAAGGATTAGATGAGATTTGATGCAAATCAGATCATACTTTGCTCGTGCATCAGATTCACACGATTTCCCTCCAAACTTCATCTTTTCACACACTTGAAAACTCCATTTGATTCCCTATAAATAGAGGGTCATCCCCTATTCAATTTCCCAAGCTTAGATATCCAGAATCACCCTACCATACTTGCTTCACAACTCAGAATTTAGTTACTTCGAATCCTATTCTCAAGCCATTTTCAATCCATTTTTTCCATTTTCAATCCATACTTGCTCCTTAGAAGTCCAGTTTCAGAGCTCTGCAACTCAATTTCCATAGGTAGATTCCTTCATCAATTCTTCAACATTGTGTTGCTCTCAATTCCCTGGTTCTAGTCGCAACACTTACTTTTTACTGGAAACACGTTTTGACAATGAATTTTCAAATCCTTTTTCAAAACTTTCTTTCTAAATTACTTAAGCTACAATTTATATAAATTTGGCGCGAGGGTGTGGTTGTCTTCGTCTTGAAGAGACGAAGCGAATGGCATAGGTCTGAGCTTCTGATTTTACAGTTTGAGAGACCTGCAATTTGTGAGGACTGGAGGTTGAAGATGACCAACGTGTCATCTTCTAACCAATGAAAGCGTGACATTTTTTATTTTCAAATCCTGATTTTATTAATGATTCTATACATTATTCATTAAAGACCATGATATGCATAGCGCGCCAGATCCCTTGGATTTGATTACTAACGCGTTTTGACTCTCATCCAATGGTCCACATCTTTTTCTTTTATTTTCTTTTTCTGATTTTTATATTTTAATTGTTTTAAATTTCAAAAAATCATAGAAAATTCATTTTTAGTCGAAAAAATATGAAAAATTATGAAAAATGTTTTTGATTATTCTCTTTCTGATTTTTATTTTTTCACAATTTAATTTTGTGTTTTGGTATTTTTTATGAAATTTACACTTATTTGATTAGTTTAAAATGTTTAAAAATAATTTTGCACATTTTTTTATTCTAAAAAAGTTATGGAATGATTCAATGACATTGTAACAAACATTGGTGACTTTATTTTATTTTTGTTCCCGACTTTACTATTTTTCACCATTTTTGTCTATTTTACCCATTTATTTTCATTTTAAAAAATAGTTTCTGATTTTTAAAAATTCCCAAAAATTTTATAAAAATATTTGGACCCATTTCTGATTTTTTATCATTGGATCTTGGGTGTTGAGTTCAACTCCACCAAAATGGATGAATGATTTTAATAGTTTGATTAAATTTTTAATTCAAAAGTGGTTTATTCATCTTTTACCCTAATCCCTCTTCATCTCATCCCCTTCTTATTGCACTAAATGTTGTTGGAGCATGATCCCTATATCATGTATCAAAACAAATGGTGCATAGATTGTTATTGACCGGCCTAAAAATAGGTGCGACTTCTATATAAGTCCACTTACGATTGCTTAACATAGCGCTAAATTTTGTCCTGATTCAAATAAATGATCATTCGTGGCCCAAACTTATGATTGCAAGCCCAAGTATGTTAATTTTATCTCTTTGATCCAATAACCTTGAGATTCATTGTATGGAGGCTTTGGTTCTACCAATCCTCTAATGGATCTACAACACCTTTGGTCAACGCGGATCACTTAAACATCGTTGATCATTAAATGGTACTTATGAGAATTTCAAATGGATGATATACTTGACAAAAAGAAAATGGAACTTGTTGTGTGAATGCTTTGGTTCTACCAATCCTCTAATGAGTTCCAAATGCATGTTTCAAGATGGTCATCCAGCTAACCACTAATTATTAACTTGTTTTATTTTATGCTTTTATTCTTTATGCTTTATGCACTATTTATCTTTTAGCATTTTCATTTCATGCCACTTTCATCTTTGTTTATTTGAGAATTTATTTTCTTGTCCTTTTTATTGTGCTCACTTGAGCTTTTCTTTTTCTTTTCTTAAGATACTTAATAATCAACTTAAACCCTAAAAAACTCTTAATGGTACTTGGACTATTTGGTTACTATCCTTGGCATTATGGAGCAGTGGACTTTTTCTTGGACTTAGGATTAGAAACCTCGGCCTATCTTGGAGACCTTGTGATCTTATCTGATTATTTTGTCTAGAGATCTTGAGGTTTACCTCAATACATTGGGTTGCTTGTTTGTTTTTGTGTGCGGGTTTTTTGTGATTACATCCTTTGTTTGTAATCTGGAATTCACCCGTATACAGCCGTTACTCTGTCCAATTTTTGTGAAGAATTAATACATTTGAAGAGGTCTAGTATCTTTGATTGCTTGGTTTCAATCCAAAGAATGGGAGTTCTATATTGACTCGTAATGTCAAGTTTTGGCTTCTTGTTGGTTAGATGATTCTTCTCCCTAACTTTTACATTATGCTTTAGGATAGTCTCTTCTTCTCCTCCCATTTTCTTTAATTTCAAAAAAATCCTCTCCCTTCTTTTGAAAACTATTCTTGTTTCTAAACTTAAGATGCTTTCATAATAAACTTGGACTTATGTCCATGCATTTTCAAAATCTTTTCATAAATAAACTCCAATCAATTTAATAATACCTTGACATTTTTTGTGAGAAGACTAAAAGTCAATTATTCTCATTTCAAACCATTTTGCAACTTCGGCTTTTATCTTTAAACTTTTCTTAAAAGATTAGACTCTTGTCAATCCTTGTAGTGATGCAAACAACCATACTTCTACAATATGTAGTGAAGAGAGATATTTTACACTTGGGTGTTGAGTGAGGCATTGTTGATTTTAAAATCCAAGCCATATCCTCCACTTTGAGATGATGCAAATTCTCCTTTCTCATAATTGTGGGTGGTAAGTATGTTTTCCATACGGACAATAACGATGATGTCTTATCTCTTAAAATTAACCAACACACTTGTGTTTCAAATTTTTTAAGAGGAACTACGTGTACCCTGATCCCCTATTGCACGAAAGGTGGTATGTAGGCACTAAAGGTTCGCAACCGCGGCGGGTGCAAAAATCATAAAAAATATATTTCTTTTCTCACCTCCACCATCCATTTTATATACAACACATTTTTATAGCCAAAATATACAGATTTTACAAAGAGGTTCCTGCGGAGTACCGTAGATGTTTAGGGTGCTAATACCTTCCCTTTGCATAACCAATCCCCTTACCTTGAATCTTTCCCCCTCTTTTGGGTTATTCGCTATTTTCCCATTCCTTTGGAAACAATAAAGCGCGGTGGCGATTTTGATTTTGATTTGTATAAAGTCTAGTCAATCCAATGGCTTAGTATTGAACATTTCTACCGCTATAGAAAAATGGCGACTTCACTGGGGAAAGATTGACTTCTTGCTGGTCCATCCCTAAGTGGGTTGAGCCTATCTTTGTTTATATCTGAATATGTGTTATTGTTGTTTATGTGTTATATTTTGTATATATGTTTGTCTGGATTTTCCTGGTTTTCAGGGTGCTTGGTGATTACTCATGAGTACTATACCCGTACTTGGGCAAACTTTAAGATAGGACAGACGATATAGTCATGTTAACTTTGAGGGAGTAATCCCAAAAAAGGAGGCATGATATCCCCCACTCAGTGGAGGCCCCTTTGACTGTAGTGTCGTTTATCGAGTAATCGGGAAGACGTACTGCTTTTGACCTGGGAGCCTGCTGAAGCTGAGGACCGTAGAATACCAAACCCATCTTGGCCTTTTAGGTGTAGTGCGGAAGCTATGACGGAGTAATACAGAAATAGTTGTCACGTGATACTACGCTCGGACAAGTCTTTCTTGGGAATATTACTAATTACCGAGTTAATCAGGAAGTTTGTAATATCCGAAGGAAGGATGTAGACTCTGGGAACCTCTAGAACCTTGTTCAGCAGGTGATAAACTCTTAGACCAACACCTTATGGGTAGTACCTTCGACCTCATGCTCGTGACGTTGAACCTATGAACCCTATATGTGTGATCTTGTGTGTGATTGTTGCATCATGCATCCATGCACCCATAAGCATCTTTTGAAGAAAACAATATTTCAAGGGATTTAAAGGTTGACTATTTATGAATATCTCAGGTACTGTTAACCATGGATTCAGGAAAGAGAAAGAGCGGGAAATACAGTTTCAAGAATCCCAAGATAGATGAGTTGATCAGTCTAATTCCAGAGATCAAGTTTTTTGCAAACTTTCGGAAGAAGTATGGATCTATTATTCCTCTCATGAAGCTGAAGATGAAGGAGGGTATTCTCTCGACCTTGGTCCAGTTCTATGATCCGGTGTATCACTGCTTTACTTTTCCCGACTATCAGTTGATGCCTACACTGGAGGAGTATTCCTATCTATTGGATTTACCCGTTACCGATCGTGTTCCTTTTACTGATTTGGAGGGTGAGCCAAAACCACATGAGATAGCTGCTTTGATTCATCTGGGAAAGTTCGAGGTGGAAGCCCATATGACTACCAAAGGAGGGATTAGAGGATTATCAGCTCAGTTCTTATTGGAGAAAGCTCGTTACTTTTCCAGAATGAAGAGTACGGTTGCTTTTGAGGCCATCTTTGCTTTACTTGCTTATGGATTATTATTATTTCCTATTGTGGACAAGTTTGTCGACATTAACGCTATCAGGATTTTCATGATTGGAAACCCGATTCCTACACTGTTGGGTGATGCTTATTACTCTGTTCATCTTTGGAGTTCCTATCATGGGTGAATGATTATCTGTTGCACGCCTTTGTTGTACCGATGGTTCATCTCTCATATGACTTAGTCTGATGCTTTTTGGGATGTCAAGAAGGAACCCCGTTGGGCTCCTAAGATCATGGCACTTACTCATTCGGATATTGATTGGTATCATCGAGCTTATCAGAATGTAGAGATTATTGACAGTTGTGGTAGTTTCCCCAATGTACCTCTTCTTGGTACAAAAGGAGGAATTAACTATAACCATGTTCTTGCATGCTACAACTTGGTTATCCGATGAGGGATAAACTGAACAGTATTCATTTGAGTAGTTTCTTTCTGAAGGAAGGAGAAGACCACAGGGAAGCTAGGGAGCAGATTGTGAAGGCCTGGCGTCACATTCATAATAAGAGTAGGAAGGATTTGGGACCGAGGGGTGATGTTTCTTTGGAGCCATATCTTTAGTGGTAAGAGACAAATCTTCATTAGTTTTTGAAGATTTCAAATTATTTTCAAACAAAATCAAAGATATAATTTCATGAGATATCCAAGCCCACCACTTGACCTAATCTTCTCTCCAATAAATACATAACATGTCCAGACATCAAAAAACACGCAAGGTTGTCTCAAGAAGTACCCTAAAAATCTCAAATTTTTCAAGAACTAGGGAAAACTCAAACCCCTGTGTACAACCTTTATCAATCAATTCCAAGCATCCCATCACACTCCTGAGGTTCCCAGGAAGCCATCCCAACCATAATTCAAGCTTGAAGCACGCCAGAATAGATCTCTATTGCACTGGTTTAGAATGAAGATATACTATTGTTAGGGCAGTTTGAAATATTTTCTTCGAAACTCACTCTACATGCATATTTAGGTTAAGGTTTTTGGCTCACCAGAGAAGATGACCCGATCTAGGGCTCCGACACTTCTCTGATCCAGTGTTTTATTATATAATGATTGATTTGTGTTCTCATAACACAAAACCAGCGTAGCTCATATGGTTGGAGACAAAGACTTTTGACATGAGAGACGTAGGTTCGATCCTTACGTTTTGCAATTGTTTTTTTTTTACTTTTTCAGGTTTCAACGCAGGTTAATACCAAATTGATTGATTTCCATTCCATAACACAAATGCATCGCATGGCCCAGTGGAAAGCCACACATCCTTTAAAGGGAAGAGTGTGAGTTCAACTCCAACCCCATGCATTTTGGTTTTTTTTTTACTAACCCTAATTTTATTCTTTTTTATTAATTTCTTTCTAATTAATCATTAACAAGCCTTAAACCTTTTTAAAACCATAACAAATTAGGATTAGGGTTTTCTTGTTAGTAAATACTTTTTTGAAATATTATTTATTTATTAATTAATTAAGTTAATTAGCTTTTTCTAAATATTAAAATTAATTAGAAACAATTAGGTTTTATTAATTAACATTAAAATTATTTTCTACAAAAACACCAAAAACATTAGTTTAGAATAAAAAACATTAAAACATTTTTCTAACATTTTTTTTTCTTTTCGCTATTTAAATTCCTAAAAAAAACTTTATAGGTTGTACTCTCCGATGTAATAGCGTAGATTTATTTTCTCGCATATTTTCCTATTATGTAACTGCTCACAGGATGTAATAACTTAGGTTTAATTTTCTGCACTTTATATTCCGCACTTTAATTTTCTTTACATATTTAACTGTTAGTAATTAGGGTTTGTATGGCAAGAATAATAATTGGATATAGAAAACCTAATTTTCAAGATTAAATAACTGGATTAACACACTCTTCACACTTGCACCTTTAGGGTAACCTCTCTTGTGGCCTTAAGAATATTGGTCATGTCCCTTGAAAGTGAGGATACTTTAGCAAAAGACCCCCGATTTAACAATATCATCATGGTCCCTTTCTAATAAAGATCATAGTCCCTCAATAATCCTCCGAGTTGCCTATAAAATGATGATAGTCCCTTCGATAGAATTGCTAAAGTATCCTTACATGTTGCCTTCGATGACCATACGATGACCCTACGCATGTCTCTTCATATCCAATAGATAGGGTTACCCACCAATTAATGGTATGGTTAGTATTATCTCCAAAGGAGAAGGAAAATAACAAGAAAGACTTATTAGTGGGTAACAACTCTTGAATGCTTGCTCACAACCTTTTTCACAAACAAATACATATTTACACAACACTTTCAAAACAAATATTTTCAAAAACACTTTGTATACATTCTTGAGGACCGACACAAGGATTATTATAAAGTTATCCTTACATTGGAATTTCAAAATATTTTCAAACAAATCACACACACACAAAGCAAGTTTTTAAAAGTGAGCTAATCAATTAAGAGCCCGTAGATAACTACGAATGAAAGGGGTGCTAACACCTTCCCTTTTCATAACTTACCCCCTGAACTCAAAATCTATCAATGTTCTTTCCTGTTCTTTTCAACTTTCCTAAATATTGGATAAAAGAAAAGTCGGTGGCGACTCTTGCTAACCGCAACATTTGCGACAAAACAAAAAAGTCAGTTCTCTCACCGTATTACAGAACTGGTGACTCTGCTGGGGAGAACATAAAAAAGAGGGATTACCTTAGAGTTTAGATAACTTTTACTTACTTTAATTGTTTAATTGTTTGATTTATTTTTAAGGGTTCATGCTTGGGTATTATTGGTTGTGTGAGAGATCCTACACCCGTATCTAGTGATTCCTTAGGTAAGTAGCAATAGATCATAAAGACTGTACGGTGTATACCGATATGGTTAACATGATGGCTATAGTTAGTGTGACACTTTGGTTTGTACTAATGTTCCTCGAGTCAGTCAAGGATAACATCAGGCTTCCGCGTGGTTTCGTTAACACTAACTTGATTTTAGAACCTTAATTGACCCATCTTGGCCATTAGAAAGTAGTGAGATAGCCGGCTTTGGTGCAGTCAAAAGTTGGTTGATACTTGAGGCAACACTCATTGAGATTCGACTTTTGGGATGTTTTGGTTGCAAGCCAGTTTCCTTGCTAAAATAAAGCTTGCGAGAAAGATCTGTGATATGAGATTCCTAGAACCCGGTTACTATTTTAGGACAAGTTGAGCCAACTTAACTTCAATGGGAAGGGTATTTAACTATGGACTTCATGAAAGCCTTTAAACCTAAGGATCTTGTGTGACTTGTTTGTGTTTGCTACTTATTTAAACATGAACATAACATCATAACATCATATCACCATAACATAACATTTTCACTAACCATTTCAAGGACCTTAGGATTTATCTTTGTTCCTTATTGCAGGTTATGTCCTCCGCTCACAGAAATACTATCCGGATCAACTTTGTGAGGATACCTTCCAAGCTTAAGGAGACATGACGAGTGTTCTGTTCCAATTCTTTGATCCTAAGAATCATTGTTTTACCTTCCCAGATTATCAGTTGGTACCCACAATGGAAGAGTTTTTTAAGCTACTCAAAGTACATATTCTTGATCAGACACCCTTCACTGGTTTAGAGAAAATTCCAAAGCCTGAATTTATTACAGCAGCCTTACATCTGAAGCGGTCAAACATTGTGTCTAATTGGGAAACAAGAAGGGAAGTTAAAGGTCTTCTTGCTAAATTTATGATAGATAAGGCTCAGTTGTTTCTAGATGCTATGAGTTTTCATGCTTTTGAGGAGATTTTGGCTCTGTTGATATATGGTTTGGTATTGTTCCCTAATCCAGACCAATTCATAGATGTGAACACCATCAAAATATTTCTTACTCATAATCCTGTACCTACTTTGCTTGGAGATATTTTTCACTCTCTTCACAAGCGTACTATGAGAGAGCAAGGTACTCTTCTGTGTTGCATACCTTTACTATCCAGATGGTTTGTTTCACACCTTCCCCTATCAGTGATGAAGAATGAACAAGGTTTGAGGTTGTCTTGAAGGATGATGTCACTCTCTCATTCAGATATCTATTGGTGTTCCTGATCTTAGGAGGACATCACTATTATTGACCGCTGTAGGGAATTCCCTAATGTTCCACTCCTTGGTATAAGGGGAGGTATTACTTACAACCCTTCTCTAGATCTACGTCAATTTGGTTATGCTCGAAGAAATGGTCCTCATGATTTTCTTATCCAGGGTATTGTATTCGATTATGAGCATGATCCTCAAGGTTACCGTCAAAAGTTTATACGTGCTTGGGGCATGGTGAATAAGATTGACAGCAAGACTTTGGGACATAAGAACTCCATCCCTTTGGATCCCTACCTCAGATGGGTGCAATCTCGTGCTCAAAATCTTATAATTTCATATCCCGTTGTCCTACCAGTAACTGTGGAGCCTGTTATAGAAGGAGATATTCCTCATACCATTTTTCATCCAAATATGCCTACTGACCTTGAAGAGCTACAAAATTCTTGGATTCAATTGAAAGAAGAAAGAGATACCTTTGAGACTCAGTTCTATGCTAGTGAGAAGAAAGTATTAGAGCTGAGAAAACAACTTCACGAAGATCAGATCCTTAATGCATATGTCAACACAAAGAGGAAGCGTCCATGGGAGACTTGAGTCTTAGGTCTTAGGAGTTCATAATGTCTTCCCTTGTAACCCTTTTTTTTGTAAGCCTAAAAGGAGGTTACAATTTGAATCTACTAATAAGAGTCTTTGTTTATGTTCCCTTTTTTTTGTAAGCCTAAAAGGAGGTTACAATTTGAAGTACATAGCTAGGTGTCCCATTCGAAGGACATGCATTGTTGGGTTTGAAGCACATAGTTGGGTGTCCCATTCGAAGGACATAAATTGTTGGATTTGAAGCACATACCTGGGTGTCCCATTGGAAGGACACACATTAATGGCCCATTCAAATTATTGCATGTGGTCCATTCGAAGAACACACATGTGGTCCATTAGAAGGACACAATTGTTGGAAACAAGTTTTGTTTTGTATTTTGATGCTTGCTAACCAAAGTCCAATATGCTTCCAGGCCCAAGCCTGCTGTACTGGCCACAACACTCCAAAACTGCTACAAAGTAGTCCTATTATGCAACTCCCATATTTGAACCAAATTGGCATACAAAGAGTTGTACCTCGAAGGCCGTGAATACAACATAACCAATTTGTTCAAATCTCATTTGTTTTCCCCCTCAAATCTCAGCCAAACTCTCCTATAAATAAGAGGTTCCACAACACTTCTAAAAAAAACTTTTAGTAGGTGAAGAAACTTTTGTTGTATGGAAAAATCATAAAGCACGCTCAAACTCTCAAACTCTCACAAAATCTTAAACCCCTTCATACATTATTCAACCCAGAATCAAAAAGAAACACACACCTTTGTTTATGTTCTTCGAATCCAGAACTAAAGAAACACAAGACTTGTTTCTTTTCTTTCGAGTCCAGAACCAAGGAAACACAACTCTACTTTTCTTGGCTTTTGAATCCAATCAAAGAAACACAACACTTGTTTATTTCCCTTAGAATCCAAGAGCACCCAGGGCAGCAACTCAAGTCTAAAACCCATATTCCAGCTTCAAACAAGGTAAGTCTTCTTGACTGTGAACCTTTCATTTCAAGCATAACATGTAAATAAACTTTTGCTTAATTTTCATTTTCTTCCCTTTCGATTGTTACCTTTTCTTGTCCAAATATATGTTAGATACTAACTTGTATAGGCCATATTAGGATGGTTTCGACCCATACTACTATCATGTCCCAAACAAAAAAAAAATAGAACAAGGTGTGTGAATCGAAGGGTGTGCTTCGATACACACTGGTTTACAGGCCCAAACGAAAGTAGAGAGAATGTGAATCGAAGGATGCAACACAAGTTGCAGGCCCAATCGAAAGAAGAAAAAGTGTAGGAATCGAAAGACACATCCTTTGATCTAGGATGGCTTTTCTTTCTCTCTTTTACACTATTTTTGTCTTTATATTTTTTATATATTTACATTTTCTTGCTATTCAACATGCTTGTAATAATTAAGACTTTTATTGCTTTTCAACCCCCATTTGTAAACTTGTATACCCCATCCCCCAAAACATGTAATAGCGTAGGACATTTATTTTATGTATTTTATTTGCTTTCATAAATGTTAGTAACTAGGGTGTGTATGGAAAGATTAAAACCAATACTTAGACCACCCTAAATTCAAGACAAAAATGCATGCAATCAAACACACTATTCACACATATGCACCTTTAGGGTAATATCACTTGTTGCCTCGAAAAATAGTCATATCCCTCGAATATGGGTGTTTTAGCAAAGACCCTCGATAAAAAGATCGTAGTCCCTCGATGTCCCTTGATGTTGCCTTTGATCAACAATCTAGTCCCTTACGAAATTGCTAAAACGTCTCATAGGTTGCCTTCTATGACTATACAATTGACCCATGCCCGTCCCTTCACATCCAATGATGGGGCTTCTTACCAAATCAATGGTAAGATAACAACATCTAAAAGAGGAGAAAAAGAACATTGGACCTTTTGAGTAGGTAGGATGCTTTTAGTTGCTTGCTCACTAAACAAAAAAACATTTTCCACACTTACACTTTCAAAAATATCTTCAAAAAAAACATCTCTTTGAACTATTTTCAAAACCAACACTTTGTACGCATTCTTATATAGACGAGAATCGTTACAAAGTTTTCCGCAACAAAGGCATTTTGCAAAATATTTTTAAACTTACACCACAAAGCATGTTTTCAAACAAAGCAAGTGATTTAGCAAGAAACTAAGAGCCCATAGATAACTACAGATGAAAAGGGTGCTAACACCTTCCCTTTTCATAACCTTCCCCCCGAACTCAAGAAATAATCTCAAAGGTCTTTCCTGTTCTTTTCACCCTTTCCTTCTTGGATAAAAGAAAATTCGATGGCGACTCTTGCTATCCGCAACAATTGCGATCAATCGCAAAACAACCAAGTCAATTATCCTACCGTATTACAAAACTGGCGACTCTGCTGGGGAAATACTTAAAAGTGGGGTTACCTTAGAGCTAGATCACATTTACTTGCTTTCCTTGTTTGCCTTGCTTGCTTTACATTACGGTTCCTTGTTTTGGTTATTTTGATCCTCTACCCAGATCCGGGGCACCTTTTAGGTAAGTAACAATAGATTGTGGAAAATGTGTGGGGTATACCGACATGGTTGAAACGATAGCTACATTAGTGTGACACATTTGTTGGTATCGATAGCCCTTGAGTAGTCAAGGAGAATACGGGGCCGCTGTGTGGTGTCATGAAGCACTAACTGATCTTAGAACCTTTAATTGAATAACTTGGCCATTAGGAAGTAGTGAGATAGCTGGATTTGGTGCAGTCCAAAGTTGGTTGATACTTGATACTACGCTTATTGAGATCATACTTTCGGGATATTTCGGTCTCCAATAAAGAGACTCGCGCTGAAACAATGCCCGATGAAGAAAGATCAGTGATATTGAGATCCCCTAGAACCCGGTTACTTTCTAGGAAAGGTTGAACCAACTAAACTTCAAAAGGGTATTTACCTACGAACCTCATGCAAGCCTAAACCTAAGGACTCGTTTGTCTTGTGTATATGTTTACTTGTACATAACATCATGACATCATAACATAGCATTTTACACTAACCATTTCAAGGATTTCGATATTCATCTTTGTTCTGTTTTGTAGGACATGACTCCCACTCGCAGGAATACGATCCAAGTCAACCTCGTACGAGTGCCTTTCCAACTCAAAGAATTAGCATAAAGGATTCCTGAGAAATCTCCATTCACCAAAAGACAAAGACGACTTCTCAATCTGGTTACCTCAAACCTTGATGAAGACATAATGAAGGTTCTTTTTCAGTTCTTCGACCCTCTACACCATTGCTTTACCTTCCCTGATTACCAACTTGTGCCTACTATGGAAGAATTCTCTAAACTCTTGGGAATTCCTATTTTTGATCAATTACCTTTCAACGGTATTGAAAGGGACTCGAGCCCTGAGGAGATTGCTTTAGCTCTACATCTGCAACGATTCGACGTCGTGGCTAACTGGGAAATAAGAAGTGGTGTCAAAGGGTTTCTAGCCACGTTCTGGTTGGAAAAGGCTCAAGATTGTTGGGATACTTTGGATTTACAAGCCTTTGAAGAATTTTTGGCTCTTCTTGTCTATGGGATGGTACTATTTCCTAATCCTGACCAACTTATAGATGTGAACGCAGTCAAAAATTTTATATCTCGTAATCTGGTGCCTACTTTGCTTGGGGACATCTTGCATTCTCTTCACTCTCGCACGATGAAGAGAAGGAGGACCCTCATGTGTTGCACTCCTCTATTGGGCAGATGGTTTATTTCGCACCTACCTCGATCTGTTTTGAAAAATGAGCAAGGCATGAGATGGTAAAATAGGTTGATGTCACTCAGACATACAAATATTCACTGGTGTTCTCGATCCTTGGAGGATATTACTATCATTAACCGTTGTGGGGAATTCCCTAATGTCCCTCTGCTTGGCATTAGGGGAGGTATTACCTACAACCCTTTCTTGGATTTATGACAGTTTGGGTATGTACGAAGAGATGGTCCCTATGATGCGCTCATCCAAGGCGTGGAATTCGACTACGAGAGCGATGACCAAGGCTATCGTCAAAGGTTCACACAAGCTTGGAGAATGATAAACAAAATGGATAGTAAGACATTGGGACATAAGAATTATATTCCTCTTGAGCCTTACCTTAAGTGGGTACAAACTCGTGCTCATAGTCTCATGATGCCTTACCCCTCCATCTTACCAATCATCATGGTGCCTGTTTCCGAAGGAGATGTTCCATATACTGTCCTTTATCCTGATATGCCTACTTCTCTTGAAGATTTGCAAAGATCTTGGATTCAGCTAAAATAATAGCGAGACACCTTTGAAGCCTAATGTTACGCAAGCGAGAAGAAGGTTTTGGAGCTCACGAGACAACTCCATGAGGAACAGAGTTTGAACGCCTACATTGCATCAAAGAGGATACGCTCGTGGGAGGCTTGATTTCTTTTGTTTTAGAAATCTTACTTTGTATTTCTTTTATTCCTTCCATTGTAAGCCCAAGAGGCATGTTTGTAATCAATTTTGAACTTATTAATGCAATTGATGTTTGTTCCTTTTGTATAATTTAAATCTTAAAGGGCCTTGAAAACATTTCATAAGCATATCATGCATATCATTACCTAAGCAGGAATTTCAAGACAGGTTTCTTATCTTTTCGCTATTTATTTCAGCAAAAAGAAATGGCTCTTGAACAGACAATTAAGGATCTTCAAGCTCAGAACGCTCAATTTCAGTAGATGTTCCAGGCTCTAGCTAAGGGACAAGAAGATCTGAAATCTATTATCATCAAGGAAAATACAAAAAAGGCAAAGAAACCAGTTGGTGTCTTGAAATTTGGAAGAAGGTTCAGAGAACCGGCCAAATGAGCTCTAGATTTTGCAAACCCGTCAGATGAGGGAGATAATCAAGAAGGAAAGAACAAGGAAGGAAATAACAACCCATGGTCTGAGGAAGATATAGCTGACTACTCTGAGGAGCAACATCCTTCTGCTAATGATAAATACAAACAGCTGGAGGATCGCCTCAATGCTATGGAGATTCAGAGGGTACCCGATCTGGATTTTGAGGAGTTAGGACTGGTCCCAGGGGTGGTCATCCCGTAGAAGTTCAAGTTGCCCGTATTTTCTAAGTATGACGGTGTCTCTTATCCTAAGCTACACTTAAGGTCACATGTCATGAAGATTCAACCCCACACTGTTGATAAGAATCTGTGGGTACATTTCTTCCAGGAAAGTTTGTTAGGGATGCAGTTGGAATGGTTCTATCAGCTGGAAGGAACCAACATTCGCAATTGGGAAGATCTGGCTGCTACTTTTTAATGGCCGTACCAATACAATGCTGACCTTACTCCAACCCGTACACAATTGCAAAGTATGTCTATGGGTTCCAACGAGGGTTTCAAAGATTACGCCTAAAAGTGGAGGGACCTTGCGGGGAGATTCCAGCCTCCTTTATCTGATAGAGAGCTGGTATACATGTTCTTGGGTACTTTGTCTGGTCCATTCTTCAACCATTTGATTGGAAGCTCTTTACATGGTTTACTAAGCTGATATTGATAGGTGAGCGAGTGGAAGCTGGTATCAAGAGTGGTAAGATCCAGAGAGATGCATCCTCAAGTATAGTAAGGAAACCATTCTCTGGGAAGAAAGAAGTAAGTGCTGCCTACAGTAAGAGGAATCAAAGCAAAACTGAACACCGTCCAACGGTAGGGGCTGTTATGATCTCTAATCCTGCATCAAACTAAAAACGAAACAATCAGCACAGACCGGATGCGACCAGAAGACAGTTCACCCGGATCAACATGACCTTATCACAGGTTTTGCCACACTTGTTGAAGTCTAATCTGGTCACTCTAAAAGAGGCTCCTAAAAATCCCAATACTGCATCTCTCCGCTACAACCCAAATGCTCGATGTGACTATTATTCCGAAAGTCCGGGGCATGATACAAACGATTGTTGGGCACTAAAAAACAAGGTGCAAGATCTTATCGAGGTGAAGGAGATTGAGTTTGACCCATCAGAGACCCCTAATGTAATCACTCCACCAATGCCCAAGCATGGCCAAGGTGTCAATGCCGTTGATGATGAATTGTTTATCTCCTCTGTTGATGAATTAGTTACTCCTCTCCTGATTGTTAAAAGGAATCTGTTGCGAGCCAGTTTATTTCCAGGTTGTGGTGAAGGTTTCCACCTGTGTATGTCAATACCCAATGTTGGCTTGTTTTTAAAGATAGGTTTCCAGCACCTGATAAACAACAAAGAAATTATGTTTGAGAAAGTTCCCTCTATAAAAGTTCTGTGTGAAAACATTTCAATAATTACCATTTCCGACAATCCTCCCAGGGTCTCCTCCAAAAGACCCGTCAGGATTTCATCCGTTGCTAAGGTTTCCCTCTGATCATCACTTTTCCCAGGCCAATACCATATTCCTCCAATAAAGTTGTGCCTTGGAATTATGGGGCTGACATCTATTACCATGGCGTCATGCAAGACCTATTGGCTGTTAAAAATAGAGCTGCTGAAGATACTAATCCTGACATCGACAACATCATTGGGACCAGTAAAATTACGAGAAATAGAAGAGTTTTCTCTCCTGAAATCTCTCCGAAGACTGTTTCTACCCCTTTGGTTATCCCTGTTGCCAATCCTGTTGCTACTCCTATTATTACTCCTGATGCTACTCCTACTGTCACCCCTATTGTTATCCCCTCTACTGAGTCAGCTGAGACTCGGGGAAAGGAGATATTGGTTAAGCCTCTCCGGACAAAGGCACATAAAGAAGTCATTCTTGAGGCTTCTAAAAAGGAAATGGAAGAAATACTAAAGATCATAAAGAAAATTGATTACAATATTGTGGAACAATTGGGGAAGACCCCTTCAAAAACATTAATGCTGGCCCTACTATTGTACTCTGAAGCCCATGCTAAGGCTTTGGTAAAATTCCTGAAATCTTCCCATGTGCCTCAAGATACCTTCGCCGATCAATTCGAGAATTGCGTTACTAGTTTGATAGCTGACAATGGACTTGGTTTCTCTGATGCAGATTTAACATCCAAGGGAAGAAAGGATAATGATGCCCTGCATGTCTCCATTGAGTGAAGGGGCACTACCTTAGCTCATGTACTGGTGGATACGGGTTCATCGTTGAATGTCTTATCCAAGAATGCTTTGGACATATTAGATTATGGAGGACTTAGACTGAAACCCAATAATATTATGGTGAGGGCATTCGATGGTTCCAAGAGAATGGTGCACAGGGAGATGGACATCCCTATCAAAGTTGGTAATCAGACTTTTGAATCCACTTTCTACGTGATGGACATCCTTCCGTCTTACTCCTGTCTATTGGGTCGCCCCTGGATCCATGGTGAAGAAGTGAAAAACACAAGAAGGGGGGTTGAATTGTAAAACTGGAAATCAATTGCAATGAACACGATATTTTTATCCTGGTTCGTTTGATCTCAAACTACTCCAGTCCGCCCGTCAAGGTGATTTCGCCTCTCTCCAATGAGGTCTTAATCCACTATATTCAACTGAATATTACAATCTGCTTTAACAACTGCTAAAGCCTTCTTGATGCAAACCACAAACCGGTTTCTCAAGGAATTACTTTCTTACAAAGAATTGAAATCTAGGTGTGTGAATGTTTTTTACAAAACTGTTTATCACAATTGTGATACTACACAACTTAAGCTTATGGAAACTAGATTGCTAAAATAATTGAGTAAGGAATTTTGGAGCTTTTAGCAAACTGAGAGTGAGGAAGATGATGAATAGCTTTTAGGCGTGTAGATTGGTGTAGAGCATTAGCCAATTCAATCTTCATTGACTTGTTTATATAGAATTGGAATTAGTGAACGTTGGAGCAATAATTCTGATTCAATGCCAATAACAATCTTTCCTTATTAAGAAGATCTTGTCTGGAATGATGCCGTTGGTAATAACTAATCTTGAATGCACAGTACCGTTGCCACTTAAGCGTGTTCTGGCTTTGGCTCATTCTGACGCTGCTTAAGTGCTGATGAACTGTTGTTGTCTTTATCAGAGTTCAGAGTGTTGAGCGCATATCTGTTCATCAAGCTTCAGCATAAGCGTGAGTTGTTCTTCTGATTCTGGTATCTGATATAGCATCTTCTGATGCTGATGTTGATATCTAATTTTCTGATGCTGATTATGATGTACTCTTGCTGATACCCATCAGAGTTTCTGTAAAACAGAAAGTAATTTTTAGGTAACAAATAGTTCTTACATGAATCACATAATTAATATATCTTTTCATTTTGTTATCATCAAAACTTAAACTTAGGGTAGTAGATTCAAACTTTGTTCTAGCAATCTCCCCCTTTTTGATGATGACAAAAACTAGATATTTTTAATTGAAAATTAGCGTGAAAAGTATTAGAGATAACTAAATGATAAGTTGCATCAGAATTAAATAAGAAGTTATCAAAGATAAGGGATAAAGAGATATCAGAGTTGGGATCGGAGATACTCCCCCTGAATTTATTACTTCCCTTTTTAATTCCTTGAGTCTTCAGGATCAGATCTTTATTGATTTTTTGAACATCAGAATATTAGAGCTTCAGATCAGAATATCAGAGCTTTGACTATCATAACTTCAGATCAGAATATCAGAGCTTCAGAGCTTCAGTGTATCAGAGGTGATTACCTTCTTGTACCTATAGACTTATGCAAAAACAGAAAACATATTCAAGTATATCAGAGTTAGAATGTTTGAGACCTTTTGTCTCAGTAATCTGTTATTGAAAAATACCATTCTTGTTCTCCCCCTTTTTGTCAGCAATCAAAAAGTGTAAGTGATGTGCTAAAACGATCAGAGCAGAAAAACTTGTTATATTAAAAATTCAGAGCCAGACAAAACAGTACAGATGATATGCAAAGAAAACATTGAAAATGGCATGAATGAAAAAAAAACTAAGGTTGGGGAGGAAAGCGTGTGAACAGAGTCTCCAGTATTACTTTAATCTGATCAGCAGTTTCAGTCTGCTTGTGCACCATGCTGACTACTATATCTATCTTGTTGTCTTGCACATCCATCCTTTCCTTCATCTTCTGATCATTTTCATCCATTCTTTGCTGCAGACGAATATCATTCAACTTCAGCTCTTCTAGAGTCTGCCTGTCCAAGGCAGCTTGAGAAACATCAGAAGCAGGAAGCTTCTGAGAGCTTTCTGCAACATCTTCAGCTTGTCTAACCTCTTCAGCTTGAGTAGTCTGATCTTCTGCTGGCTTCACTTTTGAAGCTGGACGCTTCTCAGACCATGGCTCACTATCCAGAAGGAGCACGTCTTCCTGTGGCAGCTGACTTTCAACTTCCTTCAGCAGCTTGCTGAAGTTCTGTTGTGCCTGCTCATAATTGATGTCTTGCAATTTGAGGGCTTCAGCATGTACCCATATTCTGAAACGAGTCCAGAGCTGGTCTGAGGCAGCAGGATCAATCATTCCAGGACAAACTTGCTTCAGAGAAGCAATCCACTGCTGCAAACCTGTTTCAAAATTCACAATGCCAGAGCCAACATCTGGCTGTTTTGGTTTGGGAATGGCTATTTTGTGTTTGAGATCAGCAAGACGGTCAAGGATTGTTAAATCGATGAAGGTCCTGCCGGGGTCTTCTGTAGTTTGTTTGGGAGATGGAGTGGGAGAATCAGAAATAATAATTGGACTGTTTGGAGTTTTTGGAGTATTTGGAGGGGTAGTTTCTGACGAGGATGGCAGCTGGGCCATGGTTACGGTTGTTCCACATGGCAGCTGAATTGCCAAGGGTTGTGGCTCAGAGGATTGAGGAGAATGAGGTTCAGGTGATGGAGTTTCAGAATGATGAAACTCATGTTGAGGAGGTGATGGTGGAGGTGATGGTTGAGGTGATGGTGGATGAATTTCTGGTTGAGGAGAGGGAGGAGGAATTGCTGGTTGTGGAGAAAGAGATGGAATTTCTGGTTGTTCAGGAATTTGTGGTTCTTCTGGTATGGGTGAGAGAGGTAGTTCTGGTTGAGGAGAGTGGGCAATTTCTGGTTCAGTGTTTGGATTATCTGAGAGGTGAGCGGAAACACGTTCATCAATTTCAGACAGAACTTTGTCAAGTTCTGATGCTGTTGATGTTGTGGGTTTTGGAGTTTGGGATTTGGTGCGGGGTCTCCTGAGAGTCAGTGACTCAGAAGGGTCATCTTCTAGTTCGGTTTCATCAATAGTTGGTATGGGGATTGGAAGTTCATGTGAAGCTGGGGTTGATGTTGGAATAGCAGAAGAATTTAAAACAGAAGCAGCAGATAAATTACCTCTTTTCTTAGGGGTCTGCTGGGATGGTCCTTCTGAAGTGGCCTTTCTTTTATTCGTCTTCTTCATAGTAACTTCTGGTTGTTGTTGGTGCAGATCTTTGATATTCAGCTTGGGATCTGTACCATCAGCCTTGCAAGCGTCCAAGTATCTGAGAACCACCACTGGTTTAGATTCTATCTCAGAAAATAATGGAAAGTCGTCCAGAGGGACTCTTCTTCTGGTGATGTCAGCAAGAGGAGTAACGCTGGGCTCCTTTCTGATATTCTCTATCAGTTTCATTTTCTTCAGATTCTTGGCGTTCAGAGGCTTGCCAACAGTTGGTTCAATAGAACTTAATTCCTGAGCTTCTGTGAGGTGCTCTATCAGCCTATTCTCAGTCAGAATATCTGATATTAACCTGCCAAAGGGTATCCAATCCCTCTTTGTCCTTTCTTCTTCCCTTGTCTCCTTGACGCTGGTCCTGAGGTGATTAAACAGAAGATGAGCCAAGTTGATTTTTACCTTCTGATTAATAAAATAGATCAGAAACTGCTGATCTATATTTATATAATCAGGAGAGCTAGTTGGCTTCCTGTGATTAAAGCACCCCAGAATAATCTTCGCCCATACTCTGTCGTGATCCTTTAAGTCTCTGATCTTGCTGCTGGGAACCCCATGGGTGAAAATCTGCCTTGCAATGACAGCAACGACAGAGCATCTTTCAGCCATATCGATACAGCGGATACCACCGCCACTGTATCCAATCAATCTTGCTATGTGATCCTCAGTGATCACAATCTTCTTTCCCATTATGTAGGAGGTGACTTGATGCGTTGAAGAGTACGCATGAATCTAGAACTCCTTGACCAAGACTGGGAACGTTGGTCCAACCAACCTATCAAAATATCTCTCTCATTCCTGTGCCCTAACTTCTTCTGTCAAGTCAAATCCATTTTCTTTCAGACTGGAGAAGTCAACAATCAGTTCAGACAGCACTTCCAAATTCTTCACTGGTGTAAGGAGTGTTCTGAAAGGAACTTGGTACTGTTCAGAAGAAGCTTCCTTCTGAGAACCTGCAGAAACATTGCTGGAGGTTACCATGTTCACACTTAGGGTTTTTCTGAGAAAACTGAAAAAATGGGTTTCTTTTGAGAGAGATGAACACACAAGGAAAATGCAGAAAAATATTTGTGATATTGTAAGAAACGGTAAAGGATTAATGAATGATGTTAATGTGCTTAAATAGATTTCAAAATAATTTTTGAAAGTGTAAACGGTTTCAAGAAAGAGAAATAATTCATGATTACGTTTTTAAAACATGATTACTTTCATTTAATGCTTGCTGATTTTGGGGGATTTGAGAAAGATACTTGAAACGGTTACCAGACATGTGTCTCAATGCACCCAATCAGCGTTTTGCCTTCTCAGAAGCATGCACGCGTTCTGCTTCAGAGATTTGCTGATGATTGGATGACACTTGTTTGATTTAGTGAGCAGCACGTCTATCCTTGAGCTGAAACGCTCAAATCTTTAAGAATAGCATCTGATACAATCTGCATGGCTATCTTTTTGAAAACAGATTGATCAGAAGTTCACAGTAAAACAAATATATTCTGAAGGATAATATATAGAATTAAAGCATTTTCACTCTGGGCAGATTTTCATGCTGAGATGTTTCAGAATGAAATTGAACCTATCTTCAGAAAGGGGTTTAGTGAAGATATCAGCCCATTGATGGTCTGTATCAATAAATTTTAAGTTAAAAATTCCTTTCTGAATATAGTCCCTAATGAAGTGATGTTTTATTTCTATATGCTTAGCTCTAGAATGTAAAATAGGATTCTTACTTAAGCAAATAGCAGAAGTATTGCCACAGAGTATAGGGATGTTACTCTCAAAAATCTGGAAGTCTTCAAGCTGACTTTTCATCCAGAGCATTTGTGTGCTACATCCTGCTGCTGCTATGTACTCAACTTCTGCTGTTGATAGCGCAATTGTGGATTGCCTTTTGCTGGACCAAGAGATCAGATTTTCTCCCAGAAACTGGCAGCTTCCAAAAGTACTTTTACGCTCTACTCTGTCTCCAGCAAAGTCAGCATCGCAGTAGCCTACTAAGCTGTAATCACTAGATTTTCTATAAAATAAACCCAGATTAGTAGTACCTTTTAGATACTTGAAAATTCGCTTAACAGCTGTTAAGTGAGATTCTCTAGGATCTGATTGGAATCTAGCACAAATATATACGCTGAATAAGATATCAGGTCTTGAAGCTGTCAGATAAAGGAGAGAACCAATCATACCTCTGTAGACCTTATGTTCTACCTTTTTGCTTACCTCTTCTCTTTCCAGAATGCACGTGGGATGCATTGGAATCTTTGATGGCTTACATTCTGAGAGGTCAAATTTCTTCAGAAGATCTCTGACATATTTACTCTGATGAATGTAAGTTCCCTCTGGAGTTTGATTGATCTGAATTCCTAGAAAGAATTTCAGTTCCCCCATGAGGCTCATCTCAAATTCTGCCTGCATACACTTAGCAAATTTTCTTCCAAGAGAAGGATTAGTAGATCCAAAAATAATATCATCAACATAAATTTGACAGACTAAGATGTCATTCTTAACTGACTTACAGAATAAGGTAGTGTCCACCTTCCCTCTGGTGAATTCATTTTCTAACAGAAAGTTACTTAGTCTTTCATACCAAGCTCTGGGAGCTTGTTTCAGACCATATAGTGACTTCTTTAGTTTGAAAACATGTTCTGGATGTTTTGTATTTTCAAAACCAGGGGGTTGGTGCACATAAACCTCTTCTTCTATATAACCATTTAAGAATGCACTCTTGACATCCATCTGATACAGAGTGATGCCTCTATTAACAGCAAATGAAATTAAAAGTCTGATAGATTCTAACCTGGCGACTGGAGCAAAGGTTTCTGTATAGTCTATCCTCTCTTGCTGACTATAACCTTGTGCTACCAGTCGTGCTTTGTTTCTGATGACTTCACCTTGTTCATTTAGCTTGTTTCTTAACACCCATCTTGTTTCAATGACGTTGAATCCTTTTGGTCTGGGAACAAGATCCCATACGTCATTTCTGGTGAATTGATTCAGCTCTTCTTGCATTGCTAGAATCCAGTCGTTGTCCAGAAGTGCTTCATCAATAGAAGAAGGTTCAATAAGAGACACAAGTCCCATGAGGGTTTCTTCAGAGTTTCTAAAGCTTGCTCTTGTTCTGATTGGATCTTCCTTTCTTCCTAAGATAGTTTCTTCTGGGTGATCCAAGCTGCTTCTGGGTAGTCTCTTCTGAGGTTGATCAGCAACTGTTGTAGGATTGCTAGCAGTGCTCCTTTCAGATGTTGAAGGAGTGTCTGTGTTGAGAGCTTCTGATGACTTGTCTTCAGAACCTGTAAATTCAATTTCTATACCTGCAAAAACTTCATTCTGCTTTGACCTTTCAGAGTCAAGCTTATCATCAAAACGAACACTGATTGATTCTTCCACAATCTGTGTTTCTGTATTGTATACTCTGTACCCTCTTGAGCATTCAGAGTATCCTAACATAATACACTTCTGTGCTTTAGAGTCAAACTTGTTCAAATAATTTTTTGTATTTAACATAAAGCAAGTACATCCAAATGGATGAAAATATGAAATGTTGGGCTTTCTGTTCTTCCACAATTCATATGGAGTCTTTTCCAGAATAGGTCTTATTGAGATTCTATTCTGAATGTAGCACGCTGTGTTTATTGCCTCTACCCAGAAGATCTTAGCAACGTTTGTCTCATTGATCATGGTTCTGGCCATTTCTTGCAATGTTCTGTTCTTTCGTTCTACAACTCCATTTTGTTGGGGAGTTCTAGGACAAGAGATATCATGCAGAATGCCTCTGTCATTAAAGAATGACTCAAAATCTTTGTTTTCAAACTTTCCACCATGATCACTTCTGACTTTAACGATTCTAAGATTCTTTTCATTCTGAACTTGGTTACAGAAGGTAACAAACACAGAGTGTGACTCGTCCTTGTGTCTTAAGAACTTTACCCATGTCCATCTGTTATAGTCATCTACGATTACTAACCCATACTTCTTGCCACTGACTGAAGCCGTTTTAACTGGTCCAAATAAGTCAATGTGCAGAAGTTCTAATGGCTTAGAGGTAGAAACAACATTTTTAGATTTGAAAGAAGGTTTTGCAAACTTGCCTTTCTGACATGCTTCACACAGAGCATCTGAATTGAACTTCAAATTAGGAAGTCCTCTGACCAGATTGAGTTTGTTAATCTGAGATATTCTTCTCATACTAACATGCCCTAATCTTCTGTGCCAGATCCACTGCTCGTTGTTAACAGACAGAAGGCACTTTACATTCTGACTTTTCAGTTCTGAAAGTTTGATTTTATAGATGTTGTTTTTCCTCTTTCCATTAAACAGGATAGTCCCATCTTTCTGACTAACAGCTTTACATGATTTTTGATTAAAGATTATATCATAACCGTTATCACTCAATTGACTTGTGGATAACAGATTGTGCATTAATCCATCTACTAGCAGAACATTATTTATAGAGGGAAGATTTCCATTACCTACAGTTCCAGAGCCAATTATCTTTCCCCTCTGATTGCCTCCAAAGCCAACGTGGCCTCCAGGCTTAAGTTCCATGCTTTGGAACATATGCCTTCTTCCCGTCATGTGTCGCGAGCAGCCAGAGTCCAGGTACCATGACTGGTGTTTCTGATTTGCTGCTAAAGATATCTGCAACATGTATTATTTTATCCTTAGGTACCCAGATTTTCTTGGGTCCTGATTTGTTAGATTTGCCAAAACTCTGGTTGAATTTTGGTTTCACAGAGTACTTACTGCTAGTGTATTTAATATCATGTGTGTGACCATACACAAAATGTGAGTTCAGAGGAGTGTGTTTAATGGTTAAATCCATGACATTCTTTGGTGTAGGAACCTTACCTTGGTATCCTATTCCCTTCCTGTCGTTTCTGCTAACTCCATAGATCATTGAAGCCATTTTGCTTCTATCTATGCTTTTAGCAAGGAACTTCTGGAAACTGTGATCATACTCCTTGATGATCTCATCAGCACTGCTGGGAGTTTCAGAAATTGGTTCCTTCTGAGAGTTTTGTAAAACTTTCTAATTTTGAAATTTTATTTCTCAGCTCAGAATTTTCCAATTTAAGACTCTCAGTCTTATCAGAGTCAGATTCAAGATTCCTTTTCAGGTTTCTGAAGTTAACTCTAATCTACTGGTACCTTTCCAGAATTTTGTTAAGGCTTTCAGCAAGTTCATCCTTGGTAAAATTAACTGCAAAGTCAGGAAATACCTCTTCAATATCTGATTCTAAGTCTGATTTAGAAGCTTCACGAACTTCTGAAATGTTGGCCATGAGAGCTATGTTTGCTCTCTCACCATTTGATTCTGAGTCAGCTTCAGACGAGTCAGAGTCATCCCATGTAGCCATGAGACTTTTCTTCTTTTCTCTTCCAAACTTCTTTTTGGGATTTTCCCTCTGAAGTTTTGGGCAGTCACTCTTGTAGTGTCCTTGCTCATTGCACTCATAGCAGATGATGTCCTTGGTGTTTGGCTTTCTGCTTCCTGAGGAGCCTTCAGATCTTCTGTATCCAGAGGAAGAATCTGTCCTTCTGTATCTGGAAGAAGACTCGTTCTGATCAGATCTTCTAGGATTCCTGAACTTCCTTTGCCTCTGCTTCCACAGTTGATTCACTCTTCTGGAGAGGAGAGAAAGTTCGTCTTCTTCTGATGAGGATCCATCAGATGTTTCTTCAACTGCCTGCAAAACTTTAGACTCAGATTTTTTGTTAGATTTTAATGCTAAAGGCTTACCTTGCTTCTGAGGTTCATCAGCTTCTAGCTCTATCTCATGACTTCTGAGGGAGCTGATAAGTTCCTCCAGAGAAATTTTGTTGAGATCTTTTGCTAGCTTCAGAGCTGTAACCATTGGCCTCCACTGCTTTGGTAAGCTTCTGATGATCTTCTTGACGTGATCAGCAGTAGAGTATCCTTTGTCCAGAACCTTGAGACCAGCCACCAGAATTTGGAATCTTGAGAACATTGTTTCAATGGATTCACTTTCTTCCATTTTGAATGCCTCATACTTCTGAATGAGCGCAAGAGCTTTAGTTTCTTTGACCTGAACGTTGCCCTCATGAGTCATTCTGAGTGAGTCAAACATGTTCTTTGCTGTGTCTCTGTTAGAGATCTTTTCATATTCAGCATAAGAGATGGCGCTGAGAAGGATGGTTCTGGCCTTGTGGTGATTTTTGAAGTCACGCTTTTGTTGGTCAGACATTGCTTTCCTATCAATCTTCTGACCGCTTGCATTCATAGGGTGCATGTATCCATCTGTCACCATGTCCCACAGATCAGCATCATGTGCCAGAAAGAAGCTTTCAATTCTGTCTTTCCAGTAATCAAAATTTTCTCCATCAAAGACTGGAGGTTTGCCGCTGAATCTGTCTCTGTCCTCATGGTTGTCATTACTGGTGTGTTGATAAATTCCTGCCATTGTGTTTTTCTGACGCTGGATCTTGTACTGACACGGTTAAGTGTTTTAGCTCAGAACCAGGAGCTCTGATGCCAATTGAAGAAGTGAAAAACACAAGAAGGGGGGTTGAATTGTAAAACTGGAAATCAATTGCAATGAACACGATATTTTTATCCTGGTTCATTTGATCTCAAACTACTCCAGTCCACCCGTCAAGGTGATTTCGCCTCTCTCCAACGAGGTCTTAATCCACTATATTCAACTGAATATTACAATATGCTTTAACAACTGCTAAAGCCTTCTTGATGCAAACCACAAACCGGTTTCTCAAGGAATTACTTTCTTACAAAGAATTGAAATCTAGGTGTGTGAATGTTTTCTACAAAACTGTTTATCACAACTGTGATACTACACAACTTAAGCTTATGGAAACTAGATTGCTAAAATAATTGAGTAAGAAAATTTGGAGCTTTTAGCAAACTGAGAGTGAGGAAGATGATGAATAGCTTTTAGGCGTGTAGATTGGTGTAGAGCATTAGCCAATTCAATCTTCATTGACTTGTTTATATAGCATTGGAATTAGTGAACGTTGGAGCAATAATTCTGATTCAATGCCAATAACAATCTTTCCTTATTAAGCAGATCTTGTCTGGAATGATGCCGTTGGTAATAACTAATCTTGAATGCACAGTACCGTTTCCACTTAAGCGTGTTCTGGCTTTGGCTCATTCTGACGCTGCTTAAGTGCTGATGAACTGTTGTTGTCTTTATCAGAGTTCAGAGTGTTGAGCGCAGATCTGTTCATCAAGCTTCAGCATAAGCGTGAGTTGTTATTCTGATTCTGGTATCTGATATAGCATCTTCTGATGCTGATGTTGATATCTAATTTTCTGATGCTGATTATGATGTACTCTTGCTGATACCCATCAGAGTTTCTGTAAAACAGAAAGTAATTTTTAGGTAACAAATAGTTCTTACATGAATCACACAATTAATATATCTTTTCATTTTGTTATCATCAAAACTTAAACTTAGGGTAGTAGATTCAAACTTTGTTCTAACACATGGGGTCGGTGCTGTTACTTCTACTCTGCATCAAATGTTGAAGTACCCAGTTAACGGAAATATTATCACAGTCCATGGAGAGGAGGAATACATGGTGATCCACCTGAATGCTTTCAGGTATGTTGAGATGGACGAAGAGTTCATTGAGACCCCTTGTCAGAACTTTGAGGAGGTTCCACAGACAGTTGATGTAACCAAGACTGTTACTAGTGTTCCAAAGATTACCAGGCCTCTGTTGAAGATGGCTTCTTTGAAGGATGCCAAAGCAGTAGTCGAGGAAGGTGAGGGTACTATTTGGGGATAACTCCCTGATATCCCTTATAAATTTGACAAATTTGGTTTGGGATTTACTTCAGGGGCCCAAAGAGATGTTTGTTATGCTTGCGCCGGAGGACCACCACTATACATCAGCAATCATGGAATCAATGCCTTAGGGGATAGTGATAGCGACTGCGACATGGACAAATGGGTCTTCCTCACTATCAGCGGTGGACTCAATAATTGGGAGGCCAAGGATTTGGTTCCTATTACTTTTATTTAAGAGTAATTGTCTTTTTGTTTTTGGAATATGTAATATTTGAACAGTTGAAACTCTAAAGCCTTGTGCTTTACCCGAGGCACAATGATCTATTTTGTGAGGGCTACTACTTCATCTTCATATGTCATTAATAAATCATTGGATGTTTTGTATGCAAATTTTAGGTTATATGTATTTCTTTTCTGTTTTTACTTTATCAGTATAGCTATGCTCTCTTACACACACCCACATATCAAACTACAGATCCACATCCACTCTGGATCCCATTGATAACGGTTCTGCTATTGCCAATTATGACTTTGAAAATCTGATCTACCAAGCCGAGGACGAAGGTGAGGAATATTGTGAAGTACCAGGATAACTTTCCAGACTGCTACAACAGGAGGAAAGGGCAATACAGCCTCATGAAGAGCGGGTTGAGATAGTAAACTTGGGTACTGAAGAGGATAAGAAGGAAGTCAAGATAGGAGCCGATCTGGAGCATGGTATCAAAAACCGTTTGATCCAGATGTTACATGACTACATTGAGATATTTTCCTGGTTGTACAAAGACATGCCGGGGTTGGACACTAATATTGCGGTTCATCGTCTACCAACGAAAGAAGACTGTCCTCTATGAAACCCCATACAAGCCTAATCTAGGAACTTGTGTGATTTGCTTGTACGTATATACTTGTGCATAACATCATGGACATAATGAACATCATATGCATTCACTAACCATTTCAAGGATTTTGGAGATTCATCTTTGTTCTTGTTTTGTAGGTTATGGATTCACTTCGCAGGAAAACTATCCAAATCAACCTTGTAAGAATTCCTCCACAAATCAAGGAGCTAGCTTCAAGGATTCCTGAGAATTCTCCATTCACTGAGAGACATGGTCGTCTACTCAACTTGGTCACTTCCAACACAGAGGAGGATATGATGAAAGTTCTCTTCCAGTTCATTGACCCTCTGAATCATTGCTTCACATTTCCTGACTATCAACTTGTGCCCACTTTGGAAGAATTCTCTCAACTTATGAGGATTCCTATTCTCAATCAACTACCCTTCAACGGTACGAAAAGAGATCCAAAGCCAGAAGATATTGGTCAAGCCTTGCACTTTCACTCATCTGATGTCACAACTCATTGGGAAACTAGAAGTGGTGTCAAGGGCTTCTTGGCAAAGTTTCTGTTTGAGAAGGCCTAAAGCTGTTGGAATTCCCTAGACTTGCAAGCTTTTGAGGAGATTGTAGCTCTTCTCATCTATGGGATGGTCTTGTTCCCTAATCCTGACCAACTCATAGATTTGAACACTGTCAAAATCTTCATGTCTCGCAACCCGGTGCCTACATTGCTTGGGGATATCCTCCACTCTTTTCACACTCGTACAATGAGGAAAAGAGGTGTTCTTATGTGTTGTACTCCTCTACTGGCAAGATGGTATATTTCTCATCTTCCCCAACCAGTCTTAAGAATGAGCAAGGTTTGAGGTGGTCACAAAGGTTAATGACACTTAACCATTCATATATTCATCGGTGTTCTCGATCCAAAGAGAATGTCATCATTGTTGACCGTTGTAGAGAATTCCCTAATGTTCCTCTACTTGGAATTAGGGGAGGCATCACCTACAACCCTTTCTTGGCTCTAAGACAGTTTGGTTATGCCCGAAGGGATGGCCCACATGACATGCTGATTCAAGGATTGGTTTTCGACTACGACAACGACAACCAAGGACTCCGCCAGAGATTCATCCGAGCTTGGAGGATGCCCAACAAGGTGGATAGAAATACTTTGGGACACAAGAATTCCATCCCTCTTGAGCCTTACCTCAAGTGGGTACGAACCCGCGCCCAAAGTCTTATGATGCCTTATCCCTCCATTCTCCCAGTGATTATAGAGCCTAATAAGGAAGGAGAGGTTCCATACACCATCCTACATCCTGACATGCCAACATCACTCGAAGACCTACAAAGGAGTTGGATACAACTCAAAGGAGAGCGTGATACTTTCGAAGCCCAATTCTATGCAAGCGAGAAGAAGGTTTTGGAACTCACTCGGCTACTTCATGAAGAGCAGACTCTCAACACCTACATTGCACCAAAGAGGATGCGCAACGTCTTTTTACCTTAGAATTTTGTATTATTTTGCCCAAGGGGCATTGATGTATTCACAATTCTATCTTATTAATATGACATGTGTTTCTTTTTTGTTTAAAACAAATTTGAAATTATGAATCCTTGAAAGCATTGCATGAATACATATCATTCATCATAAACATAAACAGGTCTTCACACCAAGTTTCCTCATCTCTCTGCTGTTTATTTCAGCAAGATGGATCTTGAACAAACGGTCAAAGATTTGCAAGCTCATAATTCACAATTTCAACAGTTTCTCATGACCTTAGCAAAGGGGCAGGAGGAGCTGAAGACTTTGCTAGAAAAAGAAAAAGAGAAAAAGAAGAAGAAGCCAGCTGGTGTGGTTATCATGGGCAGAAGATTTCAGGGACAAGCCAGAAGGACCTTGGGATTCCTAACGGCATCTGAAGAGGGGGAAAGAAAAGGAAAAAAACGGCAGTACCATCAGATTCTGAAGCAGAAGAAGAAGAAGAAGAAGAAGAAGAAGAGGACTACTCTGAACAACAATACCCTACGGCTGATGATAAGTACAAACACCTTGAAGAGCGACTAAGAGCTATGGAAATCCAGAGAGTACCAGGGCTAGATTTTGAGGAGTTGGGGTTGGTGTCAGGAATTGTAATCCCTCCAAAGTTTAAAGTTCCACTGTTTGCCAAGTATGATGGGGTGTCTTGCCCTAAAATTCACCTCAGATCCTATGTCAGGAAGATGCAACCACATTCTGCCGACAAAGATTTGTGGGTCATCTTTTTCCAAGACAGTTTATCAGGAAAGAAACTTGATTTGTTCTACCAATTGGAGGGAGCAAATGTTCACAATTGGGAAGACTTGGCAGCATCCTTCTATAAACAGTATTAATACAACACCGACTTGGCACCAACCCGTACTCAGCTATAGAGTATGGCCATGGTTTCCAATGAGGGCTTTAAAGATTACGCGCAAAAGTGGAGAGACCTAGCCGGAAGGGTGCAACCCCCTCTATCTGAGAGGGAATTGGTGGACGTGTTCTTAGGAACCCTATATGGTCATTTCTTCAATCATCTGATTGGGAGTTCTTCTGCAAGATTTACTAAATTGATTTTAACCAGCGAAAGAGTGGAGGCTGGTATAAGAAGCGGGAAAATTCAAAAGGACGCGTCAGCCTCAACAGCTGTAAAAAAGCCCTTCACTGGAAGAAAGGAAGTGTCTGCTGTCTATTCACAGAAGAATCAGGGAAGAACCAAGCTCCGACCAATGGTGGGGGCCATTATGATTCGGAAGCCTGCGCCAGACCAGCCAAGAAATAACCAGCAAAGGGTAGATAGACCAGTTCGGAAATTTACCAAGATTAACATGACTCCAGCCCAAGTTCTACCACATCTCTTGAAGTTGAATCTGGCCACTTTGAAAGAGGCCCAAAAAAATCCCAATACTACTTCTCCACATTACCATCCCAACGCCAGATGCGCGTACCATTCTGAAAGTCCATGGCACGACACCAATAACTGTTGGGCTCTGAATAATAAGATTCAAGATTTGATAGACGCGAAGGAAGTTGAATTTTAAGTGCCTGAGAAACCAAATGTTATTTCCACCCCAATGCCGAGGCATGGTCACAATGACAACGCTATTGAAGAAGATCTGTTTGTTGCTACCGTGGATAAACTGTTAACTCCGCTCCCGATTATCAAGTTGAATTTTTTGAAAGCTGGCATCTTCCCAGGTTATGACAAAGATTGCGATGTTTGCCTGTCCTCCTCATTTGACTGCCCTCTGTTGAAGAAAGGTATCCAACGACTGATGGATAACCAAGAAATTTTGTTTGAGAATGCTCCTGTTTCACCCGTTTCAATGAAAGAGGTTTCAATAATAACCATCTACGTCAATCCTTCCAGGGCCCCTAAAAGACCCGTTAGTATTACACCTACTCCGAAGACTGCTCCGCTTAAGATTACGATGCCCGGGCCGACCCCATACAATTCAGATAAAACAGTACCATGGAACTATGGTGGAGAAATCTACTACCATGGTATTAAAGAGATTGAACTGACTGCCGAAGAAGAAAGCTCCGAAGAGGACAGTTCTGACATTAGAAATATTTTTGGAACTAGCAAGATCACCCGCAGTGGTAGGATCTTCTCTCCAGAGATTGCTCCTCCAACAGCAGTCTTTGGACCCGTGGCCATTCCGAAGATTACTTCTACACCAGTGATTGTACCTGCAAGCATACCTACCAATAAAGACAATACAATTCATATCCCTACTTCCACTGTTGAGAATAAAGGAAAGAACGTTCAAGAGGAGCCGGTCCAGACGAAGGCTCAATCACTAGCTATTCCTGAAACATCCAAGAAGGAGATGGAAGAAATCCTGAGGATCATTAAGAAGAGTGATTATGATGTGGTTGAACAATTGGGGCAGACCCCTTCCATGATCTTTATGCTAGCCCTGCTACTTTTCTCTGAAGCACACACCAAAGCTCTGGTAAAATTTCTGAAGATAGCTCATGTGCCGCAAGAGACGTCTGCTGACCACTTCTAGGACTGTGTGGCCAGTTTGACAGCTGATAATGGCCTGGGTTTCTCCGATGCTGACTTGACACCCAGAGGGAGAAAACACAATGATGCATTACATGTCTCAATGGAATGCAGAGGAACAAACCTAGCTCATATCTTGGTTGATACTGGATTATCTTTGAACATCTTGCCAAAGAAAGCCCTTGATAGGTTGGATTGCGAGGGGCTGACTTTAAAACCCAGCAATATAGTGGTTAGAGATTTTGATGGTTCTAAGAGGATGGTCCACGGAGTGGTGGAAATCCCCATTAAGGTCTTTAACTCAACCTTCTATGTGATGGACATCCGTCCTTCTTATTCCTGTCTGTTGGGACGCCCCTGGATCCACAATGCCGGTGTTGTCATCTCCATCTTGCATCAGATACTAAAATACCCGGTCCAAGGAAAGATCATAACTTTCCATGGGGAGGAGGAGTATATGATTAGTCATCTGAATTATTTCCGTTACGTAGAGTTAGATGGCGAGTTCATAGAGACCCCTTTCCAACATTTTGAAGAAGTCTCTCCAGAAATAGCGGCGACCAAGGCGGTATCCTCGATTCCTAAGATCACAAGACCTCCGCCTAGGATGTCATCTTTAAAGGATGCAAGAGCATTAGTGGAAGAAGGGGGATGCACAATCTGGGGTCAGCTTCCAGACATTCCTTACAAATCAGACAAGTTTGGCTTGGGGTTTACTTCGACTGGTCAGAAGGCTGTGCGTCATGCCCGTGCTGGGGGGCCACCTGTGAAGATTACCAACCAAAGCGTTAATGCAGTAGAAGACAATGAAGAGGATGGCAACTTAGAAGATTGGATATTTCTTACTGTCAGCGGAGGACTGCGCAACTGGGAAGCCAGAGACTTCGTTCCAATAACTTTCATATCTCAGTAATTTATCTTTTACATTTTTGTTGGACTGTAATAATTCACAAACAATTCACACTTTAAAAACCTTGTGTCTTACCCGAGGCACAATGGTCCATTTGTAAGTGTTTTTATTTCATCTACATATGTCATTCAATGAATCATGGACGCTTTTCACATATAAACCTTTTATGCTCATGGTCTTTCTTTTACATTTTGTTGTTTTAAGATGGCTATACCCTTACACACACCCACACTCACAAATGCAGGTACCCTTTCATTCCGGATCCCATGGGTAACGATACTGCTATAGCCTTCAGTGACTCTGAAGATCTGATCTACCAAGCCGAATACGAAGGTGAGGAAGATTGTGAGGTGCCTGGGGAATTGGCCAGATTACTACAACAAGAGGAAAGAGCAATTCAGCCTCATGAGGAACTTTTGGATACAATCAACTTGGGAACCGAGGAAGATAAAAAGGAAATCAAAGTGGGTGCTAATCTAGAGCCGAGTGTCAAGGAGCGCCTATTTCAGCTATTGCATGATTATGTGGAGATCTTTGCTTGGTCATACGAAGACATGCCGAGACTCGATACAGATATTGTGGTACACCGTCTACCCACAAGAGAAGACTGTCTACCAGTGAAACAAAAAGTCCGCCGCATGAGACCTGACATGTCAGAGAAGATCAAAGCAGAAGTTATGAAACAGTTCAATGCTGGATTTCTGGCTGTTACTTCCTATCCTCAATGGGTGGCCAACATTGTTCCCGTGCCTAAAAAGGACGGAAAAGTAAGAATGTGCATGTATTATAGAGATTTGAACAGGGCCAGCCCTAAAGATGATTTTCCACTTCCACACATCGACATCCTGGTTGACAATACAGCTCAGCACAAAGTATTTTCTTTCATGTACGAATTCTCAGGCTATAACCAAATCAAAATGGCACCTGAGGACATGGAGAAAACTACATTTGTAACACAATGGGGTACATTAGGCTACAAAGTGATTCCATTCGGGCGGAAGAATGTCGGGGTAACCTATCAATGTGCCATGGTAGCTTTGTTTCATGATATGATACATCATGAGATAGAGGTCTACGTAGATGACACAATAGCCCGATCACAAACTGAAGAAGAACACCTTGATCACTTGCAAAAGCTGTTTGTCAGGTTGAAGGAGTACAAGCTCAGGTTGAGTCCAAACAAGTGCACATTCGGGGTTCGGTCCGGTAAACTCTTAGGTTTCATTGTCAGCAACAAAGGCATCGAGGTGGATCCTGCCAAAGTCAAAGCGATACAAGAAATGCCTACTCCTCGCATTGAGAAGGAATTCAGAGGTTTTTTGGGATGCCTAAACTACATTTCTAGATTCATTTCTCACCTAACGTCTACTTGTGAGCCAATCTTCAAGCTGTTGAAGAAAGATCAAGTAGTCAGATGGAATGACGAATGTCAAATTGCTTTCGATAAAATGAAGGAGTATTTGCTAGAACCTCCTGCCTTAATGCCGCCCATCGAGGGAATACCGCTAATCATGTATCTAACTGTCTTAGAGAATTCAATGGGGTGCGTACTGGGGCAGCATGACGAGTCTGGCCGAAAAGAGCACGCCATTTATTACCTGAGCAAAAAGTTTACCAAATGTGAAACCAGATATTCACTGCTCGAGAAAACTTGTTGCACTTTGGTATGGGCTGCTCGCTGGCTAAGGAAGTATATGTTGACTCATACCACTTTGCTGATATCTAAGATGGATCCGATAAAGTACATCTTTGAGAATCCTGCTCTATCTGGGAGGATAGCTAGATGGAAGATGATCCTAACAGAATACGACATACAATACACTACCCAAAAAGCTATAAAGGGCAGTGTGCTAGCTGATCATTTGGCCCATCAAGCTGTAGAAGATTATCAGTCCATGAAGTTTGACTTCCCTGACGAAGACATCATGACATTGGACAACTGCGAAGAGATCAGACCATATGACGGACCTGAACAAGGATCCCAATGGACCCTGTACTTTGATGGGGCATCCAATGCACTTGGTAACAGTATCGGCGTTGTGCTCATATCCCCGGAAGGATACCATACTCATTTCACTGCCAAACTTTGCTTCAATTGTACGAATAACATGGCAGAGTACGAAGCGTGCATCTTTAGTCTCAAGGCTGCCATAGACTTGGGAATCAAATCCTTAGATGTGTTTGGGGATTCAGCTTTGGTCATCAGTCAGATCAAAGGAGAGTGGGACACTAAGCATCTAAACCTCATCCCTTACAAAGAACATGTTTTGACATTGTTACCACATTTCGAGCAGATTACCTTCGAGCACTTCCCGCGAGAAGAAAATCAGCTAGCAGATGCTCTAGCTACAATGTCATCTATGTTTAAACTTAATTGGGATAATGAGGCTCCTCAGATCACCATTGAACGGATGGACGAGCCAACATATTGTCACGAGATTAATACCAAAGAAGTAGTGGACCAGCCGTGGTTTCATGAAGTCAAAAGGTATCTCGAGGCTCAAGAATATCCAGAAGGAGCTTCAGTCAATGAAAAAAAGTTCTTAAGGAGATTCTCAGCTAAGTTCTTCCTAAGTAATGGAATCCTGTACAAGCGTAATCATGATTCTAATCTGCTCTGTTGTGTGGACAAGATTGAAGCTGAAAAAATCATGGCTGAATTGCATGAAGGTACCTTTGGCACTCACTCTAGTGGGTATACAATGGCAAAGAAGATTCTACAGGAAGGCTATTACTGGTCTACCATGGAAGCTGACTGCTATCAACACTCCCGGACCTGCCATAAGTGTCAAATCTATACAGACAAGGTGCACGTGCCTCTGGTTCCTCTAAATGTATTAACAGCTCCTTGGCCCTTTGCTATGTGGGGAATCGATATGATTGGGGAGATCAAGCCTACAGCCTCCAATGGACACCGCTTCATTTTGGTGGCCATTGACTATTTCACCAAGTTGGTCGAAGTAGCTTCCTTCGCATCCGTTACTAAGAATGTTGTTCCCAGCTTCATCAAGCAGAATCTTATTTGCCAGTACGGTATCCCCGAAAGGATCATCACTAACAACGGTACAAACCTTAACAATACTATGATCACCGCCTTGCGCGAGCACTTCAAGATTCAACATCATAATTCATCCCCCTATCGGCCAAAGATGAATGGTGCAGTCGAAGCTGCTAACAAAAACATTAAGAAGATCATACAGAATATGACAGTCACCTACAAGGACTGGCATGAAATGCTACCTTTTGCTCTCCACGGGTACCGTACCATGGCTCGCACGTCAACTGGGGCAACACCCTATTCTTTGGTTTATGGCATGGAGACTATTTTGCCTATCGAGGTTCAGATCCCCTCTTTGAGAATCATGAAGGATGCAGGTTTGAGTGAAGACGATTGGATCCAGACCCGACTTGATCAGTTGAACTTAATTGATGACAAAAGACTTACTGCTGTTTGTCATGGTCAGACGTATCAAAAACGGATGATCAAGGCTTTCAACAAGAAAGTCAGACGCCAGATTTATCAAGTTGGAGATCTAGTGATCAAGCGCATCATCTTGCCACAAAGTGATCCCAGGGGAAAATGGACTCCTACCTACGAAGGACCATTTGTAATCAAGAACATATTTTCTGGTGGGGAAATGATCTTAACCACCATGGACGGTGACGACCTGCCACACTCTGCGAACAAAGACATAGTCAAAAGATACTACGCATAAGAGACCCGCTAGGTTGACACACCTAGGCAAAACAAGGGCATCCCGACGAACAAAAAAGGTTCGAGCAAAAATTAGGGATAAAATTAAAAAAATCTGTACACCCGGCAAGTTGAAAACCCGAAAGGGCGACTTGGGCAAAAAAGGGTTTCTCGGTGGACTGAAAACCTGAAAGGGCGGTCCAGGCAAAAGTTAGGGAATTAAAGCGTATGACTATGTCTCGTCGGATCACTTTAAGGACAATCTCTTCACTGACAAACCTGGAGCTTCTGATCAACTCAGTCATCTTCGAACGAAGCAACAGACAGACAAGATATTCGGAGATACGAAGGCTATAGCGGAATGGGAACCCCATGGGATTTTTACACATAGCTGTCTTTCTTTGTATACATTTTTCTTACTTTTATGACACCATCCTCTTACTAGGATGTCTGTCTCCTTTGTACAAAAAACATATTCAAAGTAAATACAAAGATACCTCTTTCAAAGTACAGAAAAATATTTACCTTTTTCTTTACAATTGTGTTTTTATTTGCAAAAACGTCCAATGATTCATTGATGAACATATGCATTTGAACATAATTACTGTTTACAAATAAACAGAATGGAAAAGAACAATTACTGACAGGTTGAAAGAATGGGAAAACGTCTTTGGGCTATTCCATGAGCAATCCCTACAGTACATCATCTGGATCCCCAGTGGAGCTGAAACTTTTAAGATCGCCAGCAGAGCCAAAACTTCCAACTACCAATCCCCAGTGGAAACCATTCAGTTTCTCCAAATTCCCCAGCAAGTTATCTTGAAGCCTGAAAAGCAACCAGATAACAGTTAACTTTTGTCTCTCCCCAACCTAGGATAACTCCCCAGTAGAGTGGCAGACAACCAAAACTTATGAACTTTTTCCAAACATGAATAAGTTTTTCTTCCCCACAAAGTTTTCATTGCTCCCCAACAGAATGAAGATTCTCTTTATTAATTCCCCGCAGAAGTCATCAGAGTTTTCTTTATTCCCCAGCAGAATAAGGATTCCCATTGTGTAATCCCCAGTAGAAGTCATTAAAATTCTCTGGACACTCCAAGCAGGCTACTCAAGCAGTATATGACATTACCCTCACAACATAATTTTTGTCAATACTCCAACTTCAAGACATGAAGGATCCCTATATCCCCAGAAAAGTCGCCAAGGATTTCTTATCCTTAGCAGTCAAGGATTTATTTTCCCCGGCAGCAGTCAAGGATTTATTTTCCTCAGCAATACAGCAAGTCAGCTTACATGCACATACATTACATCCATATGTCATAAACATTGATAAAACACATATATTGCATCATACATTCCATGCAACATAACTTTGTGTTTTCAGCTAACATTTTACCCTTTTCAGGATAAGATTAATAGATATCGTTTAACAATATGCAATCATGATATAGTTCAGATACTTTCCAGACACGGAAGTCATTATGTTACTCATTTAGATTCAGCTTTCAAGATACAGTCTAGATACGCTCCAGACACGGTTGCCATTCTGTCACTTATTCAGGTTCATCTTTCAGATACAGTTCAGATACACTCCAGACACGGAAGTCATTATGTTACTTATTCATACTTCAACATTCAGATACAGTTCAGATACACTCCAGACACGGAAGTCATTTTGTTACTCATTTAGATTCAGCTTTCAGATACAGTTCAGATACACTCCAGACACGGAAGTCATTCTATTACTCATTCAAATTCAGCTTTCAGATACAGTTCAGATATGCTCCAGACACGGAAGATATTCTATTACTCATTCAGACCTCAACTTCAAGATACAGTCCAGATACGCTCCAGACACGGTTGCCATTCTGTCACTTATCCAGATTTTGACTATCAGATACAATTTAGATACGCTCCAGATCCGGATTCCATTCTGATGCTTATTCAAATTCAGAATTCACACTCTTGATACAATTTTGATACGCTCCAGACACGGATGCTATTTTGTTACTTATCCAAATTTTAAGTCTCCAGATACTCCTCAGATACGTTCCGGACGCGGACACCATTTAGATACTTATTCTTCTGACTTACAACTTACAATTCAACAAACATTATTGGATGGAATCTACAAGCCCATATCCAACAAGATTCTATCACCTCTCCAAATGGCATCTTTAAGCCCATTCCCTCAACTACACTTCGTCGAGTGCAAATTTATGGGCACTCTAGTGTCCAATCATCTTTTACGTTCGAGTCACGAACGTCAAAACTCGCCAATCTAACTCTACAGGTTCAAGAAGATTGAACAGGGGAAGCTGTTATACCCCAAAATTTTCCCTCTCATTTTATCAACATTTTTCTCACAAGACTTCTTGGACTTAAGACAAGATTAGGGTTTGGTCATCTCAAGACATCTCATCTTGCACTGATACCTCAAAATTAGGGTTTGAGTTTGCACAAGTATTTTTGGACCACCAATGCTTCATGTGACTTTCATACATCATGTTGGACCCCTAAGATTGCTCATGTTAAGTTTCAAGCCTTGAACCACATTTTTGATCAGTCAATTGGACAGTTGACCTAAATATCAGTTGTATTAGGGAAAAAGTCAACTATGGTCAATTTACAGTCAAACTTCATGATTTTTGATCCACATCAACATTTTAGACTCATATGTACCATTTGATCAAGTTTGGATCACAACTCCTCAAGAAATTTGATCAAATCATCAAAAGGGCAAAATGGTCAAAATTAGGGTTTTGACTGAGAAAGGGCAATTTCTGATTTTTAACCTAGCCAATGACCAATTGGGTTTAAACATGATTTCAAGGGTTCAATGGCATCATCTTGACCTAATTACATGGTTCAAAAGATCTCAAGTTCATTGGATTGACAGATGAATTTTCAGTCAACTGATCAAAAGTCAACTGTACACTGAAAAGTTAAACTTTGACTTTTTGGTCAAAATCAAGTGCCAAGGTTCATAATTCATCAAGACATGTCAAAATATGAAACTTGTTGACCAAGAAAACCAATTTTGAAAATTAGGGTTTTGAATTTGAAAATTTTCATAACTTAGAATTTTTCTAAGTATGGAAACTTTCTTATTTTTTCCCAACTTTTCACCACTTTTTCACCATGATGCAATTTGATTCAAATAAAACTTCCAACATGAAAGTTGTAGTCCCCCATGAAATCTAAAACTTTTCTTCACAAACGTTTCCCAAAAGATGCTTGGATCTCAAGTTATGAATTTGTGAATATAGGTCCATGAACTAAATAACTTAGTGAAAATTTGCCTAATTTAGGCAGTTTTTTGACCCAACTTCATGGACATTTTTCACCTAGTTCCAAGAGGTATCTCAAAATTCATTTCAAAGATGGTTTATAGAGCACATGACAAGCTTTACAAAATTTCCAAGAACTCTCCAAGATCATTTTTAGTTAGGGAGAATCAAAGAGGAGAAGTTGGCATTTTATCACTTTTGTTCATGCCATTTTCACAAAGTATCAAATTGCAAATCAGATCCATGATGGTTGTATCTTGCTTTACAGGTCCTAAACTCACTCTACACTCCATAATTAAATACAAACTCATAAGTTAAAGGCTTTATTTTCACTTTTGAAGCATTGTACAAGAGGCATTTCCATTTTTGGCCAAAAGTTCACATTGCCATTTTCATAAAGGTGAGCTTTTGCAATTTTGTCCATCTTGAGCCTTGGACCTGTCCCTTTGGTGCAAACAATTTCTACAGATCACAAGCAATGTATACCAACTCTCTGCAGCTATCAAGCAAGCAAGGACAGGCCTGTTAGTTTGGTCACTTCACTTTTCTTCAAATGCAAGGAAAGTTGCAAAAAGTGCAAAAGCTTGCACAGCTAGTAAAGAGTGGACTTGTATCATTTCTCTACATATTTACAAACTTGTTACAAACCAAAACACGACGACTTAACACCTCAAACTCTCTCAAACTGAAAAACTCCATTTTTCTGCCAAAACACACACTTGCTGCAAAATCATAGTCATTTCATTTTTGGCTCGTGCATTTTGTGGCTTGACACTTCAAACACCTTCTACATATCATACCAAAGTTATCCAAGCCCTTACCCTGCATCTGTAAGCTCTGTTTCATCCATTTCCATTTTCAAACTTGGAGCTTGCAACTTGACTTGTGCAGGAAGTTCTAGCCATCCACAAAGCAAACTAGGCATTGGAATAGCTTGAAGGAAGTTCAAGGAAGCTCACACGATCCTCAGGCCTCTATCAAAGCCCCTACATTGCTCTATCCAAATCCAATTGAAGGAGGTATTTTTCAAAACTCTATCTCTCTGAATAGGCATCCTCAAGCTACGATTTGTGAAGAAAAAATGTAGTCAATAACATGGTGAAGCTGTACATATGCATACTTTTCATTTATATTAACTATGCTTAGAGAATTTGAAGCTTGAAGTTCATGAAAAAGTTAGGTCACGAATTAGGGCTGCCAAAATTCTCTCTGACCTTTTAGAGTTAGGTTACAAATTTTATATGGTTGAAATCGTGAGATTAAATGTCACAAGTTTCATGTTATAAGTTTTTGTTTTTGTGCAAGCATCTGAGAGTTACAGGTTGAACGAAAACGCGCGCGCGGGAAGCTTGGCTGGAGGACAGGGAAGATGGTTCTAGGCTTTTTGCAGCTTTGGCCTTTTTGTTTTTACCATTCACACCCCCTGAATTGCTTTTGCACCCCCTTGACTAACTTTGTTATATTTTTGTATTTATTTTATATTTTCATATTTTTATACTTTTACTTATTTTTTCTGAATAATAAAAATCATAAAAAATAATTTCTTTATTTTTCACAATTTTATTTTATTATTTTATTATTTTTTTTACTTAAAAATTAATTTATTTGCTAGAATAGATTTTATTTTCTTAAATAAATTTGTAAATGCACTTAAAAAATACGTAACATTTTTTTATTATATTATTTATATTCATAAATATTTATTTTTATACATACTTAATTTTTTAATATTTAGATATAATATTATGTATTATTTTTCTTATACAAAAATGGACAAAATATTAATGTAGAACATATATTTTCTTCTAATTGAAAATTAGGGTTTCACCCTTTCAAAAATAATATTATTTTTTCTCTTATTTCTAGGGTTTAAATAAATTATTTTCTTATACAAAAAATAAATACAAAACAATTTTTACATAAATACATTGCATTGCATTTTAAATACTTGTTTATTTATTTAATGCGCACAATATTCGATTGGATTGTAATAATATTTTTAGGTTTATATTTGTGCAATATCCCCATTCAAAAACTTGTATCCCCCCTCCCATAATAATTGTTGTAATAGCTTAGTTTACATTTACGCAATTTATCGCTTTTATACCATGTTTAGTAAACTAGGGTTTGCATGACAAGAACAAAAACAAGCAAAATAGAAAACCCTAATGCAAGACAAAAGCATGAAAAATGACACACATTGCACACAAGCACCCCTAGGGTTTCACCGACTTGGTTGCCTAAATAAAATGGCCATGTTATGCACGCGAAGTGTCTTGGAAAAACAAAACAAAATGAGATCATAGTCCCTCGATGACGCTATTTAAGGTTGCCCAAACAAAATGATCTTGGCCCCTCAAACATGCTAAGATACTTGGCAATATTGCTACCATGGTCATACGATGACCCACGCCCGTCCCGTTTACATCCAAAGATAGGGTTGCTTACCAAATCAATGGTAAGTCAACAATATCAAAGGAATAAAAATGCACAAGAAAGACATTTGAGTAGGTAGATAGCTTCTAGCTACTTGTTACATTTCAAAATAATCCTTGCTATTTTCAAAAACAAACACACACACATTTCAAAACATTTTCAAAACATCTTACAAAAACATTGAAACATTTTTCAAAAGACAAACATCTTTGTATACATTCTTACAAACGAGAATCATTACAAAGATTGCCTAAACAAAGGCCTCTTTTCAAAATACTTTCAAAACCACACCAAGCACCATTTCAAACAAAACAAAGCAAAGCAAGTGATCTAAACAAGTAACTAAGAGCCCATGGAAAACCATGGATGAAAAGGGTGCTAGCACCTTCCCTTTTCATAATCTACCCCCCGAACTCAAGAAAACATCTCAAAGGTCTTTCCTGTGCTTTTTTACCTTTCCTTTTGGATAAAAGAAAAGTCGGTGGAGACTCTTGCTAACCGCGACATTTGCGAACACAAACGCAAAACCTCAAGTCAGTTATCCCACAACATCACATCATCCATGTTCAAGGTCAGGTGGGATAATGAAGCTCCTCATATCACTATTGAAAGAATGGACGAACCAGCATACTGCCACGAGATTGATACTGAAGAAGTAGTGGACAAACCTTGGTTCCATGAAGTCAAAATATACCTTGAAACCCAAGAGTATCCCGAGGGAGCTTCCATCAACAATAAGAAGTTCCTAAGAAGGTTCTCTGCTAATTTCTTCCTCAGTAACAAAATCCTCTATAAGCGCAACCACGATTCTACTTTGCTCTGGTGTGTGGAATAGAGTGAAGCAGATAAAGTTATGGAAGATTTGCATGAAGGCACCTTTGGCACCCATTCTAGCAGGCATACAATGGCTAAGAAGATTCTGAGGGCAGGATACTACTGGTCCACTATGGAAGCAGACTGTTACCAGCATTCACGAACTTGTCACAAGTGTCAGATCTATGCTGATAAAGTACATGTGCCCCCAGTCCCCTTGAACGTTTTGACTGCTCCCTGGCCATTGGCAATGTGGGGCATCAATATGATTGGAGAGATTAGACCCACAACTTCTAATGGGAAACTTTTCATCCTCGTCGCCATCGATTACGTCACAAAATGGGTCGAGGCGGCTTCATTTGCTTCTGTTACCAAGAACGTTGTGGCCCAATTCACCAGACATAACCTTATGTATCGGTATGGTATTCCAGAAATAATCATTATGGATAATGGTACCAATATCAATAATACTATGATCACCAGACTCTGCACAGAATTCAAAATCCAGCATCATAACTTTTCTCCTTACCGGCCAAAGATGAATGACGTTGTAGAGGCTACTAATAAAAACATCAAAAAGTTCATACAGAAGATGATAATGACATACAAAGACTGGCATGAGATGTTACCATTTTCTCTTCAAGGTTACTGTACCATAGTGTGCACGTCAATAGGGGAAACTCATTTCTCTCTGGTATACGGTATGGAAGTTGTCCTACCCATTGAAGTCTAGATCCCTTCCTTGAGAATCATGAAGGATTCAGGTTTGAATGAAGATGAATGGGTTCATACTCGACTTGACCAATTGAACCTGATTGAAGAGAAGAGGCTCGCGGATGTCTGCCATTGTCAGATGTACCAAAAACGTATGATTAAAGCTTTTAACAAGAAGGTCAAGCGTCAGGTGTATCAGGATGGGAACCTAGTAATCAAGCGCATCATACTGCCTCAAGGTGATCCCAGGGGAAAATGGACTCCTACATACAAAGGACCATTTGTGATCAAGAACATATTTTCTGGTGGAGCCATGATCTTAACCACTATGGACGGTGACAACCTTCCACACCCTGTAAACGCAGACATAGTTAAAAGATACTACGCATGAACAACGACCCACTAGGTTGACTGGCCTAGGCAAAAATAAGGGTATCTCGGAAAACCAAAAGGGTTCAGGAAAAAAATTAGGGATATACATATGGAAAAAATCTGTACACCTGGCAAGTCGAAAACCTAAAAAGGCGGCTTGGGCATAAAAGGGTATCCCGGTGGACTGAAAACCCGAAAGGGCGGTGCAGGCAAAAGTTAGGGATTGAAAGCGTATAACTATGTCCCGTTGGATCACCTTACAGCCAATCTCCGGTAACAACTATCAAGCTCAAATGGTACTAATCCACCCAGTCAGCTTCAGACAAGCAACAAAGAGATGAGACGCTCAAAGACATAAAGGCAATAGCAGAATGGAAAACCAATGGGATTATTTCACATAGTTGTTTTTCTTTGTATACTATTTTGTATAGTTTTCATTCTTACGATGATATTCTCTTACTAGGGTGTCCGTCTCCTTGTACAAAAAACGCCTATTATAGGCAAAACCTCTTCAAATTAATACAAATCTATTTCTTTGGAAGTGTAAAACTATTTGTTTTTTGCCTTTTTGTTTTGTTTGCAAAAATGTCCAGTGATTATTTTTTTGAGCATATGCATTTGAATGTGATTACCGTTTACAAATACGCACATAAAAAACAGAAAGACAGTTACTGCGGGCTTTTAGAAACAGGACAATGCCTAAAGACCATCTGCCAATCCCCGTAGATACTTTCTCCAGCAGGTACAGAGGCAGATACATCATACTATAAAGTCACTACCATATCCTCAGTATACAATCTAATGATGTCAGGTGTTCTTATATCCCCAAGTGGAGCAAAAATTTCTAGTTACTTACCCGACATCTAAGAGAATCCCCTCACCTTGTTCACAAGCTTCTTGGGTTTACGAAATAAAGGTTTGGTAAAAATCCCCAAGAAGTTTATGGAGTTTCCCTTCCCCAATAGAGTTTATTTCTCTAACAACGGAAATTCGTCTCTCAGTATTTCAACTTCAACAAAATATGAAGACTTACACTCTTCATCCCCAGCAGCAGTCAGAGATTTATTTTCCCAGTTCAGCAACACTGCAGTAGAACAATTGATACATTCATTGCATTCATACATCATTCTACAAACATCATAGCATATGCAGCACAAATGCATATATCACAATCTCATTTATTTTAAGAACATCATTACTCAATGCATCTCATGCATCACGACACTGCATACAACTGACTCTTTACCCTTTTCAGGAAAGTTAACAGGCAGACAAATATTATCACCAATTTCCAACAGTTCCAGATTAATACCTGAAACAAGATAGGACAGATATCTATGAATGATTGATTATAGATTCTTACCTGAAACCAGATAGGACAACTATCTACATGAGCAGATTGAGGATTAACTCCCGAAACATGACGGGGAAACTATTTTTCTTTATTTAAGGCCATAGATTAATACCTGAAACCAGACAGGACATCAATCTCAACGACAAAAAAAAATAAGTTCCAGATTAATACCTGAAACAAGATAGGAAAACTATCTGTGAACGGTTGATTGTAGATTAATACCTGAAACCAGATAGGACAACTATCTACATGAGCAGATTGAAGATTAACTCCCGAAACACGACGAGGAAACTATCTTTCTTTCTCTTAGGTCCGAGATTAATTCTTGAAACCAGACAGGGCAACTATCTCAATGACCAACAAAAGAAATTTCCAGATTAATACTGGAAGCAAGACAGGACACTTATCTGTGAACATTTGATTGTGGATATTTCCCGAAACAAGACGGGGTGACTATCTACACACTCATCCTGAAGCAATCTTACACTGATTCCTTCTCAACCTCCAGATGCCTCCTTACACGGGCCTATCCTGATGCGGCCCTACATAGTCTTCAGATGAAGTTTAACAGAGACTCATCCTTAAGCAGCCCTACACAAGCTCCTTCTAATACATTCCAAGATAACAGTTAATTTTATTCTCCCCAACAAATGACGGTGAAGCCTGGATTTTAGCCAGAAAGAAGCTAACTTTCATCTCTCTAGTCCAGAGATAACTCCTCAGTAGAGCCATGGACAGCTAAACCTCCTAGACTATTCCCCACAGAGTTTTCCTCAAGCGAAAGAATAATAGAAATCAACATTCCTCAGTAGAGTCCTCCTCGGACAACAGGAGCAGGAATCCCCATAAAATACCTCTTATTAAAGTCAGTATCTACTTTGAATGGCATCTATAAGCCCATCTCTGACAACTCTTCATCACCTCTCAAAAATGACATATTTAAAACCATTCACCATACAATCAACTAATACATCATCGAGTGCAAATTTCTGGGCACTCTAGTGTTTAATCATCTTCCACCTTCAAGTAACGAATGGAGGGCTCACCAATCTAATTCTTCAGGTTTAAGAAGATTGAACAGGGGTAGCTGTTGTACCCCCAAAATTTGCCCTCTCATTTCTCAAGATTTTTCTCACAAGATTTCTATTGGGCCAAAACTGCACAAGGCTTGATCAGCTCAATGTTGCCATGGATTATATTGGATTTTTAAGCATCAAGTCAAAGAGGAAACTGTTGAAATAACAAAGCATATAAATTTAATTTTTTGACAAAATTGAAGAAAAGCAAGCTTGCTTCGATTCATACTAGCTTCGACTGGGTATTGCTTCGATTCATGCTAGCTTTGACTGAACTCTTTCCTTCACACTAGCTTCGAATGGGCAATGTTTCCCTTTGAAGCTGGCTTGCTTCGATTGAGCATTGGCCTCCTACTGGTTTGCTTCGATTCAAAGCAGTGGCCTCCTGCAGGTTTGTCTTGATTCACAAAGTAATGGCTACCTGCATTTAAGCTTCGATTGAGAAAGGGCCTCCTGCAGGTTTGTCTTGATTCATAAAGCAATGGCTACCTGCATGCAAGTTCCTATTGAGCAATGGACTCTTTCTTGTTTGCTTTGATTCATATAGCATTGGTCTCCTACATACTGGTTTCGATTCACAAAGCAGTGGTTTCCTGGGAGCAAGCATGCACAAGGCAATGACTCCCATCATGCTCCTTCAACATACATAGTTCCTACACTATGACACATAATTGGTGTCCCATTCGAAGGACATGCATTGGTGGGTTTGAAGCACATAGCTGGGTGTCCCATTCGAAGGACATACATTATTGGGTTTGAAGCACATAGCTGGGTGTCCCATTCAAAAGACATGCATTGATGGATTTGAAGCACATACCTGGGTGTACCATTCGAAGGACAAGCATTTGTGGGTTTGAAGCACATAGTTGGGTGTCCCATTCGAAAGACAAACATTGGTGGCCCATTCGAAGAATTTCATGTGGTCCATTCGAAGAAAACACACGTGGGCCATTTGAAGGACACAATTGTTCGAAACAAGTTTTGTTTTGTCTTTTGATGCTTGCTGACCAAACTCTAATATGTTGCCAGGCCCAAGCCTGTTGTACTGGCCACAACACTCCAAAACTGCTACAAAGCAGTCCTGCTATGCTGCTCCCATATTTGTACCAAATTGGCATACAAAGAGCTGCACCTCGAAGGCCATGAAGACAACATACCCAATTTGTTCAAATCTCATTTGTTTTCCCCCTCAAATCTCAGCCAAACTCTCTTATAAATAAGAGGTTCCACAACACATCTAAAAAAAACTTTTAGTAGCTGAAGAAACTTTTGTTGTGTGGAAAAATCATAAAGCACTTTCAAACTCTCAAACTCTCACAAAAATCTCAAACCCTTTCATACATTATTCAACCCAGAATAAAAAAGAAACACTACACCTTTGTTTCTGTTCTTCGAATCCAGAACTAAAGAAACACAACACTTGTTTCTTTTCCTTCGAATATAGAACCAAGGCACAACTCTACTTTTATTGGCTTTTGAATCCAGTCAAAGAAACACAACACTTGTTTCTTTCCCTTCGAATCCAAGAGAACCCAGGGCAGCAACTCAAGTCTGAAACCCATATTCCAGCTTCAAGCAAGGTAAGTCTTCTTTATTGTGAACCTTTCGTTTCAAGCATAACATGTAAATAACCTTTTGCTTATTTTTCATTTTCTCCCCTTTCGATTGTTTGCTTTTCTTGTCCAAATATATGTTAGATACTAACCTGTACAAGCCATATTAGCATGGTTTCGACCCTTACTACTATCACGCCCCAAACAAAAGAAAACAGAACAAGGTGTGTGAATCGAAGGGTGTGCTTTGATACACATTGATTTAAAGGCCCAGACGAAAGGAGAGGGAGTGTGAATCGAAGGATGCAACACAGGTTGCAGGCCCAATCGAAAGAATAAAAATTGTATGAATCGAAAGACACATCCTTCGATCCAGAATGTATTTTCTTTCTCTCTTTTACACTATTTTTGTATTTATATTTTTTATATATTTAAATTTTCTTACTATTCAATATGGTTGTAATAATTAGGACTTTTATTTCATTTCAACCCCCATTTGTAAACTTGTATACCCATCCCCCAAAACATGTAATAGCGTAGGATATTTAATTTCCACATTTTATTTGCTTTCATAAATGTTAGTAACTAGGGTGTGTATGGAAAGATTAAAACCAATACTTAGACCACCCTAAATTCAAGAAAAAAATGCATGCAATCAAACACATTATTCACACACACACACCTCTAGGGTAATCTCACTTGTTACCTCGGAAAACAGTCATGTCCCTCGAATATGGGCATTTTAGCAAAGACCCTCGGTAAAAATATTGTAGTCCCTCGATTTCCCTCGTTGTTTCCTTTGGTAAACGATCTAGTCACTTACGAAATTGCTAAAACGTCTCATAGGTTGCCTTCTATGACTATACAATTGACCCATACCCGTCCCTTCACATCCAATGATGGGGCTTCTTACCAAATCAATGGTAAGATAGCAACATCTAAAGGAGGAGTAAAAGAACATTAAACCTTTTGAGTAGGTAGGACACTCGTAGTTGTTTGCTCACTAAACAAAACAAAACCATTTTCCACACTTACACTTTTAAAAACATCTTCAAAAACAAACATCTATTTGAACTATTTTCAAAAACCAACACTTTGTACGCATTCTTATAGAGACGAGAATCGTTACTAAGTTTGCCACAACAAAGGCATTTTGCAAAATATTTTCAAACTTACACCACAAAGCACGTTTTCAAACAAAGCAAGTGATTTAGCAAGCAACTAAGAGCCCGTAGATAACTACGGATGAAAAGGGTGCTAACACCTTCCCTTTTCATAACCTTCCCTCTGAACTCAAGAAATAGTCTCAAAGTTCTTTCCTGTTCTTTTCACCCTTTCCTTCTTGGATAAAAGAAAAGTCAATGGCGACTCTTGCTATCTGAAACAATTGCGATCAAACGCAAAACAATCAAGTCAGTTCTCCCACCGAATTACAATATGCATCTACATGCCATATATATCATTGCATAACTGGTTTCCAAGACATGTTTCTCATCTTCTTGCTGTTTATTTCAGCAAAAATGGCTCTCGAATAGACAGTCAAAGAACTCCAGGCTCAGAATGCTCAACACCAAGAGATGTTCCTAAATTTAGCCAAGGGGAAAGAAGAACTGGAGTCGCTCATCAACGAGAATAAGAAGAAGAATACAAAGAAACCAATCGACACCTTTAACCTGGGAGAAATTCAGAAGTCTAGTCAAGAGAACTCAAGATCTTGATATCCCATTGGATGAAGACGACGAACAAGATGAAGATAGTAAGAGTGTTAAAACTGAAAAAGCAATTGTGGTTCTGACAGATATTCTGATGAAGAGGAAGAGGATTATTTGGAGGAACAATATCCCACTACTGGCGAGAACTATAAGCTGTTAGAAGAGTGTCTGAAAGATATGGAGATCCAGAAGGTACCTGGATTGAACTTTGAAGAATTGGGTTTAGTCTCAGGAGTCTTCATTCCTCTTAAGTTCAAAACTCCTACCTTTGCTAAGTATGATGGCGTTTCTTGCCTAAAGCTGCATTTGAGATCATATGTTCAGAAAATTCAACCACACGTTGTTGACAAGAAATTATGATTGCATTTCTTTCAAGAGAGTCTGCCTGAAACACAATTGGAATGATATTATCAACTCGAAGGTACCAATATCCATACCTGAGAAGATTTGGCTGCAACTTTCTATAAACAATATCATTATAATTCTAATTTGGTACCAACCCGCATGCAACTATATAGTATGTCCATGGGTTCTGGGGAAGGCTTTAAGGAGTATGCACAGAAATGGAGATCTTGCAGGAAAAGTTCAACCTCCTTTGGCTGATAGGGAATTGGTTGACATGTTCATGAGTACGCTAACATGTCCTTTCTATAATCACCTACTTGGAAGTTCTTCATCCGGTTTCACTGAACTGATATTGACAGGGGAACATGTTGAGAATGGAATCAGAATCGGTAAAATTCAGGTGGTTACATCTTCAAATACTACGAAGAAGTCATACAACATTAAGAAAGAATCCAATGTTTTGTAAGGCCAGAAGGGTCGTAATAAGAGTGACAGCAACTAATCTATGGGGGCAATTCTGATCTCTAATCCTGTGCCAGTGCAACAACAACAACATAGCAATCAACGTAGGAAGGATGTACCCAGGAGACAGTTCACAAAAATCAATATGCCGTTGTCTCAAGCATTGTAACACATGTTGAAGGCAGAGATGATTACATTGAAGGATCCTCCTCAAAATCCCAATACTTCCTCTCCCCGTTACAATCACAATGCAAGGTGCGCCTATCATTCTAATAGTCCCAAACATGACACTAACAACTATTGGACATTGAAAAATATGATTCAAGATATGATTGACTCTAAGGAGATTGAATTTGATCCTCCCGAGACTCCTAATTTGATCACTGCACCTATTCCTAATCATGACAAAGTCATTAATGCTATTGATGATTTTTCTTATGTTTCTGCTGTGAGTGACTTGACTACTCCTCTGATGATTGTTAAGAAGAAAATATTGCAAGCCGGTTTATTTCTGGGTTGTGTTGAAAAATTCTAATACTGTGCGTCCCAATCCAATAGTTGTGTACTGCTGAAAGAAGGTATTCAGGGTTTGATGGATGACCATGTAACTCTATTCGAGAAGATTCCTTCTGTAGAGAGCTTATGTAAAAGTATGTTTCAAATCCTGAAGCTTGAAGACATGTCAGTGATTACAATTTTCAGTACTCCTTTAAGGATAACTTCTAAGGGTCCTGTGAAGGTTACTGCCGAGCCTAGGGTTACTCGTTTGATTATTACTGCACCTGGGCCAATTCCACATTCCTCTGACAAGGCTATACCTTGGAATTATGGAGCTGATGTCCATTACCACAGCGTCAAGCAAGAACCATTGGTTGTCAAAGATGAAAATACTGAAGTTACTAATCCCAATGTTGGCAATATTGTTGGGAATAGTAAGGTTACCACAAGTTGATGGTTTTTCTCTAGAGATCTCTCCAAAGGCTATTACTGCACCAGCTCATATCACTGTTACTGAATCAACTACTGAGACTCGAGGCAAAGAACAGGTAACTGAGCCTGCCCTGAATGAGGCACTGAAAGAAGTTATTGTTGAAGATACCTCCAAGAAAGAGATGGAGGAGGTACTAAAAATCATCTGAAAGAGTGACTATAAGATTTTTAAACAGTTTGGGAATAACTCCTCTAAAATATCTATGCTATCTCTATTGTTTTGCTCTGAAGCCCATGCTCAGGCTTTAGTAAAGTTTCTGAAATATGCTCATGTACCGCAGGAAATCTCTGTTGATCAGTTCTAAAATTGTGTTTCTAGCCCGTCAACTGATAATGGGTTAGGATTTTGACATTGATTTAACTCCCGCAGGAAGGAATCATAATAAGGCCCTGCATGTCTCTATTGAGTTTAGGGGCACTACCTTATCTCATGTGTTGGTAGACATAGGTTCCTCATTGAATGTATTGCCAAAAGTTGTTTTATACAAACTTGACTATGAAGGGGTTGTGCTAAAACCCAGTGACATTGTGGTGAGAGCTTTTTATGGTTCAACGAGAATTGTTCATGGAGAAGTTGATCTTCCAACCAAAGTGGGTTCCTAGGTCTTAGACTTTACTTTCTATGTGATGAACATTCGTCCAGCCTATTCCTGTTTGCTTGGACGCCCTTGGATTCATGGGGCAGGCGCCATTACTTCTAATTTACACCAAAAGTTGAAGTATCCCGTGAAAGGAAAAATCATTACAGTTTGTGGCGAAGAAGAATACATGGTGAGCCATTTGAACTCCTTCAAGTATGTTGAGATGGGTGGTGAATTCCTCGAAACTCCTTGCCAGACCCTTGAAGTTATTCCTCAGACAACCCATGTTGCTAAAGATATGCCTATTGTTCCTAAGGTTGCCAGGATTCCACCAAGAATGGATTCTCTGAAAGACGCTAAGGTTGTGGTAGAAGAAGGTGGCGACACTATTTCGGGCCAGCTTCCCAATATTCCTTACAAGTCCGACAAATTTGGTTTGGGTTTCATCTCAGAGGCTCAGAGGGATGTCCATCGTGCTCGTGCTAATTCTAAAAGACCACCATTTCGCGTCAACAACAATGGAGTTCACAAAAATCAAGTCAACACTGTGGAAGACATTGATAGCGACTGTGACATATACAGTTGGATGTTTCTACTATCAGCAATGGGCTCAACAATTGGAAGGATGAAGACTTTATACCAATCTCCTTTAGTCAGGAGTAAATTCTATTTTCCATTTTCTTTCTTTCAAGTTTTTGGTTATGTAATTTGACAATAACTTTAAGCCTTGTGCCTTACCCGGGGCACAACGGTCCATTTGTTAGGGTTGTCATTTTTCATCCACATATTTTCATTTAATAAATCATTGGACGTTTTCATTCAAATTTTATGCTCTTTGTCTTTCTTTTACTGTATTGCTTCCAAAATAGCTATGTGTTCTCACACACACCCATATAGCAAATTGCAAATCCACATCCACCCTGGGTCACATTTATAACAATTCCGCTATTGCCAATTATGACTTCGAAAATCCGATCTACCAAGCCGAGGACGAAGGTGAGGAATATTGTGAAGCACATGAAGAGCTTGCTAGAATGTTAGAGAAAGAGGAAAGAGCCATACAACCGTATGAAGAGCCAATCGAGGTTATGAAATTGGGTACTGAAGAAGACAAGAAAGAAATCAAGATAGATGTCGGTACCTAAGAGGGACGGTAAGATGCATATGTATATAAACTACAGGGATTTGAATAGGGCAAGCCCCAAAGATGACTTTCCTCTTCTGCACATTGATGTTTTGGTTGACGACACCGCTCAGCATAAAGTATTTTCCTTCAAGGATGGTTTCTCTGGTTATAATCAAATTAAGATGGCACCTGAAGACATGGAGAAGACTACTTTTGTCACATAGTGGGGCACTTTTTGTTATAAAGTTATTCCTTTTGGTTTGAAGAACGTTGGTGCGCCATATCAATGTGATATGGTAGCTTTGTTCCATGATATGATCCATCATGAGATAGAGGTTTACGTTGACGACATAATATCTAGGTCTCATACTGAAGAAGAACATCTCGACCACCTACACAAGTTGTTTGAGAGATTGAAGAAGTACAAGTTGAGGTTGAATCCAAACAAATGTACCTTTGGGGTAAGATCTGGTAAACTACTAGGTTTCGTCGTCAGTGGTAAAGGTATTAAAGTTGATCCTGCCAAGGTTAAAGCCATTCAATAAATTCCAGCTCCCCGTATAGAGAAGGAAGTCATAGGTTTCTTGGGACGGTTGAACTACATTGTTAGATTTATTTCCCATTTGACTGCTACTTGTGAGCCAATCTTCAAGTTATTGAAGAAAGATCAAGTAATGAAGTGGAACGATGATTGTCAGATAACCTTCGAAAAAATCAATGAGTACCTCCAAGAACCTCCAATTTTGATGCCACTGGTTAAAGGAAGACCTTTGATGATGTGCTTGACAGTGTTAGAGAACTCAATAGGGTGTGTATTGGGGAAACATGACGAGTCTGGACGAAAAAAGCATGCAATATACTACCTTATCAAAAAGTTTACTGACTGTGAAACAAGATACTCACTACTCGAGAAAACTTGATGCACTTTGGCATGGGATACTCACCGACTAAGACAGTATATGTTGACTCATACTACTTTGTTGATCTCTAAGATGGATCCAATAAAATACATATTCGAGAAACCCTCTCTCTCCGGAAGAATAGCAAGATGGCAAATGGTCTTGACAAAATACGACATTCAGTACACTACTCATAAGGCAATAAAAGGAAGTGTACTGGAAGATCATTTAGCTCATCAAGTTGTAGGTGATTATCAGTATATGAGTTTTGAGTTCCCAGATGAGAATATCATGTTAGTTTTGGATTATGAAGAACCTGGACCATATGAAGGACGTGAACCGGGATCCCAATGGACTATGGTTTTTTATGGAGCTTCCAACGCACTTGGTAACATAATTGGTTCCGTGATTATCTCTCCCAAGGGTTGCCATACGCCCTTCACTGCCAGATTGTGTATTGACTCTACCAACAATATGGCTGAGTATGAAGCATGCATCATGGGTATCAAAACTGCCGTCGATATGAGAATTAAATTCTTGAATGTATATGGGGACTTAGACCTAGTGATCAGTCTTATTAAGGGAGAATGGGACACGAAGCATCCAAATTTAATTCCTTATCGAGAGCATGTGTTGACATTAATTACGTACTTCAAAGAAATCACTTTTGAACACATTCCACGAGAAGAGAATCAATTGGAAGACACACTAGCTACCATGTCATCTATGTTCAAAGTCAGATGGGATAATGATGCTCCTCAAATTACTATTGAGAGACTAGAAGAATCAGGGCATTGCTACGAAGTTGATACTGATAGAGTAGAGGAAAATCCTTGTGTAATACGGTGGGAGAACTGACTTTTGGTTTTGTGTTTTTATCGCAGATAACAAGAGTCTCCGCCGAATTTTATTTTATCCAATAAAGGAAAGGGTGAAAAGAACAGGAAATACCTTTGAGAATTTTTCTGAGTAAGGGGGGTAGGTTATGAAAAGGGAAGGTGTTAGCATCCTTTTCATCTGTAGTTATCTACAGGCTCTTAATCGCTAGCTCACTTTTGAAAATGCTTTGTGAATGTGTAAGTTTGAAAATTATTTTGAAAATGCCTAAGTTCGGCAACTTTGTAATGATTCTCGTATCATTTGAGAACGCATACAAAGTGTTTGTTTTATAAATATTTCAGAAAAGTGTTTGTGTGAAAAGAGATGTTTTTGTGAGCAAGCAATTAAAATCTATCTACCTACTCAAAAGTATTTGTTCCGTTCCTCCTCCTATAGATAGTTCTATCCTACCATTAGTTAGTAGGAAGCCATATCATTGGATGTTTGAGGGACAGACGCGGGTCATCATACAGTCATAAAGCAAACTCGTAGGGCGCTTTAGCAATTTATCGTAAGGGACTAAGATCGTTTACCGAGGCAACATTGAAGGGTTATCGAGGGACTACAATCTTTTTAATTGAGGGTCTTTTGCAAAAGCATCCCACGTTCGAGGGACATGATTGCTTTATCTAAAGGCAACAAGTGGAATCACCCTAGAGGTGCGTGTGTGAAAGTTGTTTTGATTTCAGTTAATTTTAATCTTTGATTAGGGTTAACTATCATTGGCTTTTTGTCTATTCATACAAGCCTATTAGCATACTGTTGTACCCCAAAATTTTCCCTCCCATATTCTCCAAGATTTTTCAAGAACCATCTGCAAATGATTCAAGATTTCTCAAGGGGTTGCACAGTGAAACCACCTCCTAAGCCAGTCAAAATTAGGGTTTTGTTTCTTTCAAGGAATTTGGGGTTTTCAATGGTCCAATCAAGTCCCATAGGCCTACATACATCCTCAAGCATCTATATGTCAAGTCTCAAGTCTCACAATGCCAGTTAGCACAGTCAAAAGCTTCATTTGCTTCACAATCAACTACACGGGCAAAATGGTCATTTTGCAGTCAAAAGTCAGAATTTTTGGTCAACATCTTATTTTGAGCCCACAATCATTAGTTGATCAAGTCTTGATCATGATTCCACAAGGATGGCTCAAAAATCATAAAGATGCAAAAAGTTACTATTTTTGGACAGTAGAAAAGTCAACTGTATCTTGACCAAGGCATAACCTTTTCATGGTTCATCAGAAAAATCCCATCAAATGCTCAATTTGAAGGGGATGACATTTCCTACAACTCATATTCACACTCCAAGTCCAAGAAATGCTCTCACAAAAAGTTATCAATTTCTACATTATAGGTCAATTTCAAAAGTCAACAAAAATGCACTTTAAGTCAAAGACCATAACTTGAGATTGGTAAATCCAAATGACATGGGACCAAAGGCATTGGTTATAGGACTTCAAAACCTTTCCAAAATGTCCAAGAACATGTTCATATGATCAAAATTGAGCAAGATATGCATTGGAGAAGTTGGGAAATTTTTGTGAATTTGCAAAAGTCAACTTTGCTCAAAACACTTTGTTTTTGCTAATGGGCCTCAAATTTCTTCTTGAAACTTTATCCAAGGCTTATGCACGACCCATCAAGCCTATTTGAATTTATTCTCTTATTTTTATTAATTAATTGGATTTTTAATTGATTTTAATTCATTTAATTAATTTAAATTGTAGGAAATTCAAAGATATGGTTTTTTTCAATCTTTTGTGAAGCAAACAAGCTCAAGATATGCTGGCAATTCGTGTGCAAATCAAAGGGACAAGAATCTCCAAGTTTGGCAAGTTTTTCCAATCAAAAAGATTCAAAAATATTTGATTTTCAATCAAATATACAAACATCAATTCCATGGATTTCTTGGCCAAGATTTAACCTAATTCTATTCTACTATATATACACAAGCTAACCCTAATGCATTGGACGAGAATTTGCTGCAAGAAAGCCATAATCACATTGAAAAAATTCAAGAAAAAACTCAAAACTGTTTTCCCTGTTCCAGGCCAATTCAAAGCTTTTAATTGTTTCTAACACCTTGCAGGGGTTCCCAGGAACGTGTAGGCATTAAATTCACACGCTAAAGCTCAAGGAATCCAAGGAAACAGTTTCACGGTTTGAACATCTTTTCCAGAATTGCAACTCATTATTCATGTGCATTTGACATATTGTATTGGTTGTTTTGTGTTAATAGGGACCATACGAAGCTTTTGGCATAGGTTAATTGGATTAAAACGTCCTAAATCCAAAGATGCCATGAACAAATTTTAGGGTTCATAAGCTCCCAAATTAGGGCTTTACAATCCAGGAATAATTAAGGTTCATAATGCATATGGTTGAATTCAGGAGACTCGGACGTTTGCAACGCCACCCTCGCGAAATTTTTATATTCGACACAGAGATATTTGCTATTTTTTGTGGTTGCAGTTTGTGGGGGTTAAAAACCCCCGCTATCTAACATATATTTTGCAGGTTTAGGGAAGACGATGATGACGTGGTGATATGTGGTTGGAGTATTCAAATGGGGCGCGCGTGTTTTCGTTTAGGCAGCATGTGAATTAATTATTATATATTATCTTTGCTTCTTATTATATTAACAAACGCAGGCAAGTGGTTCAGTGGATGGTGCGCTGGCTGATATCCATTGGGACCTGGGTTCGATTCCCAGGTCCACCCAAAACGTTTATTTCTTTTCTTAACATGATTATGTGCAGGATTCCCAACGTGTTCCACCATGAACCTCACGCCTCAGCATGCCATGTGTCTTCACATTCCAATCCAGTGGCCAAAAGATGATGAACACCATGTTCCCTAGTCAACCATGCGTTGGACAACCAGAAAGTCAAAGCAGTCTTGTGGCTTAATGGGCTTGGAAGTTACAAACAAGCCTCCTCTTTGGGCCAGCACCCCCCTGGTTAATTATTTTTCTTTTATATTTTTCATTTAATCTTTTTAGTAATTATTATTATTATTTAATTAACTCAAATTAATTATTTTTATAATAACTTCAGAAAATTAAAAAATGTAAATATTTTTATTATTATTATTTATTAATTTCACCTTATTATTTTTGTAAATAAATATGGTTAATTAATTTAGTCCCTTTTTTAATTAGGTCAACTTTAACTTTTTCTCAATAAATAAATTAGAATTAGGGTTTTCTTGACACTTTTAATTTCCTTTTTTATTTATTTTATTTTCATTAAAACCTAAAAAACATAAAAAATACTTTTTCCTTGTAATTATTTAATTAATTAGTAAATTAGGTTTAATTTGATGCAAAGGACCAAAATTCCATTCTTTTCTCAAAAAGGGTCAAAACCCTAAGGACGTTTCCGATTTAATTTTTATTCGCGCACAATATTTTGATCATATTTATGTAATTGCTCCGAGATTGTAATAGATAATTAGGACCTCTTTTATCGCTTTCTTTATTTTCTCGCAATTTATTTTTCAAGGGTTATGCTTTTGGCGATGTAAATACCCGACGCCTTGTAATAGCGTAGATTTACTTTCTGCAATTTATTTTCCGCACAAATATTAATTGTTAATTATGCATGACAAGACTTGCCTTAAAATTAAAATCAACTCGTAGATCACCATAATACATGTGCAAAGATAACTTAAACATGAAACCTGACACACATGCACATGCCACTCCTAGGGTACGCCTCACTTGGTTGCCTCGAGGTGGTCATTAAGTATAGGGTGTTTTAGAGGTCGCCCACCTGTCTAAAGATCCAGTTGCCTCAAAACGGTGGCCTCGGATAAAAAGGATCTAGGACATTAGGGTTACCGCTAAGGCGTCCTACTATTGCTTTGGTGACCACATGTCCCTATAATCGAATTGACCCAAAACTCCAACGACGGTGCTACCTACTTCTCAATAGTGGGATAGTACTGTCTAAAGGATATTTACACAGCTTAATTCCTTAGAGTAGGTAGATTTCTCCTGGGTACTTGCTCTTTCAAAACAAAAAACAACTTTTCGCACCTACACTTTCAAAAATTTTTCAAACAAACACTTCATACACTCTTGAGGACTGATACAAGAGTTACCTAGAAGTTTTCAAAACAAACTTTTTTCAAAACCCACAAACACAAGAAAAGCAAATATTTTTGAAAACATAGTGAGCAAGTACCTAAGAGCCCGTGGAAAACCACGGATAGAAAGGGTGCTAACGCATTCCCTTTCTATAATCTACCTCCCGAACCGAGAAACATCTCGAAAAGGAATTTTGCTGTGCTTTTGTCCTTTCCTTGTTGGATAAAATAAAAGACGGTGGCGACTCTTGCTTACCGCGACATTTCGCGATCCAACATTTCAAAACAGTCAGTTCTATTTCCACCGATCACACATACATCTAGGAGAGTTGTAAGGAAAGCGGTAAAGACAAAAATTAAAACTCATATGCTATTACAAAGCTTCGGGGCAGGGGGATACAAACCATAAAATTTAGGGGAAAAAACAGTAAATCCTAGTTTAAGCTATTACAACCTTTATCCGTTACATAATTATGATAAAATTAATGCGAAGATAAGAAAAACGCGAAGATTGCAAGAAGAATGGGGAGTTTATTTGATGGAAAATAATTGATGATGAATTGATTTTTTTATTTTGAGAATAGAGAATTAAAACCTAATAAAAACCTAAGTTATTTTTAATTGAAGAAATGTTTAATAATGAAAGGAAATTAAGTTAATTAATTTAATTAATTTATTTACAAAAAGTTAATTTGATTTAATTAAATAAAAAAAAGTCAAATTGACTTAACCTAAATATAAATTAGTTTTAATTAATTAATTAGAAAAAATTTAATTATATTTTTAAAAAAAAAGAATTTGTAAGAGAAAATAATTGATGGGCTTGCAGAAATAAACCCAGGGGGGGTAACAAAGAAAATTCACCAAGCCCAAACATGCTGGCCCAGATACTTGAATGAGATCCAGTGCAACTCCTCCTCGGGAGTCTAACATGGGCGTGAGATCTAGAATGCTGGATGTGGATTGGATGATGATGATTGAGGAGGTGTATGGTGCACGCGTTGACTGGCAGGCATTGGATATGCAAGAGAAAAACAATGAAAAACAACATATCAGGGGCAGGGATCAAACCCATGCCCTAGTATATGAACGCCTTAGCAAACACACTCCTACCGCTAGGGAGGCCTTTACATCCGGTTAGGTAAATTAAACAAAAATAATAAATATACAAAATGATTTTAATGGCCAGAGAACCGTCGGAGTCGTAGCTCCGGTTGTCTTCTCCAACGACCTGTAAAAGCCAAAACCTGCAAAAATCAAATGTTAGCAATCCAAAACGTCATGTCCCCCATAATTAAACCCTCTAAATCCAAATTTGGAATTAGTTTTGGCCAAAAGTGCTTGTATCATGAGTTTTGGATCAAATAAACCTGATCAAAGCTATTATGGCATCTTGCAAACTAGCATGCATGGGACCATAACACTTATCCAGACCTGTTCAAACAACACTAAGAAACCTGTTAGAAACATCAAATCCATTTGAAACAAAACCAAATTAAAAATATAAATTTTCAGAAAAATCTAAATCAGTTATATTATGTTGTACGGTTTTGCATGCTTAGGACCATGGAAATGGATCCAAACCTACCCTTCAATTCTTCTGGAGATGATTGGAAGGAGGATCTCACAGTGAGAGGGCTTGTAACGTGGGTTTTGAAACTTGAAGATTTTGAAATTTTTTGAGAGTTTTAGTAAGCTAATTTGAGGCAAGGATTTGTGGTCATGTGCTTCTGGTCTTGCGTGTATATATAGAGAAGGAAATAGCCCAGCAAACATGGCAAGAATCTCATGCAATCAAGGCCATGTTTAGACAAGAATCCAACACCTTTGTAACCTTCCATTTTGATATTTTTCTTTCCCTTTCAAATTCACACAGCTTATCCATGGTTATCAAATGTTCTTAGGCCTAAGCTGATCCAAAAAAAGCAAGCCCATATGCCTCGGTCAATTGATTTTATATTTCATTTGATTTAATTGCATTTAAATGAATAAAAATTCAAATAAAAGAAATAAAATTCAAGAAAAATATGTGCATGGATTTAGAGATCTTATAAAATAATGTGAACATGTTTGAACATCAAAAGTTAGGTCCACTAGTTTAAAATTTCAAGTTCGCTTACTTTGCACTTCATGCATTTCCTCAAAATTTCCCAACTTGCAATGGTCAAAACTCTCTCAATATTCATCTTTTGAAGGTAATTTTTGACTTTTCGGAAATCTCAAGATGTCCTCTTCAATTTCTATTTTGATGATTTTCGCATTTGGAGATTTTATCTTGATGTAAGGTGCCTTGACAAAAAGTGTCTTTTTGTTGACTTTTGAAATAACCTATAATGTATGGGCTCATATCTTTCAAAATGAAGCACTTTTTGGACTTGAGCATACATATGCAAACTTGTAGAGAATTGAATTTCCTTCAAATTGGGCTTTGGTTGAGGAAAGTTGATGAAGCATGTGAAAGTTATGCTTGGTCAAAGTTCAGTTGACTTCTCCTAAGGAAACCCTAATTTGGCAACTTTTGACCTTTGATGATTTGAGGGATTTCCTTGAGGAATCATGATCAACCCTTTATAAAATGATAAATATCACTTAAAATGTTGATTTTGACCAAAAATATTGAAGTTTGATTGCATGTTGACCATAGTTGACTTTTTACCCAATATAGTTAATTTTCAATTATCTGAGCCATTGACTGAGCAAACTTATGATGCAAGACTTAAAACATGACATGAACATTTTTGAAAACCTATGGAGAATCATGGAAACCACTTGATACCTTTGAAGCACAAACTTACTTTGAAAACAGAAAACCCTAGTTGTGGACACATTGCTAAGGAGGAGATTTGACTGGTCAACCCTTGAATAACCTTGAGTACTTGAGACCCTTAGAAGAATGTCTTGACGAAAATGGAAAGGAAAATTTTAGGGTACAACAGAGGCCCCTATTCAATATTCTAAAACATGAAGAGTTAAATTGGCATGTCCGCCAATCGTGACTTGAAGGAAGAAGATGATTGAACATTTAAATGCCCAGAAATTTGCACTCGCACGTGCATCAAGTAACACTGTTGATTGATTATACTGGAAATAGGCTTAAAGATTACATTTGGAGAGGTTACGGAGAGTCATCGGAGATGGGCTTATAGATGCCATCCAAAGTGAATGTTGATAGAAGTATCATAAGGAGTCTACGCTTAACTGCATCTGAGGAAAGCTTTTCAGGATGAACCTATTCGGTTCTATTTGAAGGAGCTGCTTCTCAAAATGAATTTCTGAAGGAAAGTTATTTTCATAATGAATATCTTGAAGGGGAGTGTTTGTCATGTAGATAGTCTCCCTGTCCTATTTCGGGAATTGATCTACAATTTGTTTGTTGGTAAACCCATCCTGTCTCGGGACTTCATACCACTTGGTGATAAAGATAGTTGCCTCGTCCTGTTTTGGGAATTTATCTTTATCTGGCCATAAAGAAAGAAAGATAGTTTCCCCATCCTATTTTGGGAGTAAATCTTCAGTCTGTTTGTTAGGAAAGCCATCCTGTTTCGGGAATTCATACCGTTGGTGATAAAGATAGTCGCCCTGTCCTATTTCGGGAAATGATCTTTATCTAACCATAAAGAAAGAAAGATAGTTTCCCCATCCTGTTTCAGGAGTTAATCTTTGATCGGTTTATATAAATAGTCATCCTGTCCGGTTTCAGGAATTGATCTACAATCAGTTTGTTGGTAAACCCGTCCTGTTTCGGGAATGCATACCATTGGTGATAAGGATAGTTACCTCGTCCTGTTTCAAGAATTGATCTTTATCTGGCCATAAAGAAAGAAAGATAGTTTCCCCGTCCTGTTTCAGGAGTTAATCTTTGACCTGTTTATGTAGACAGTCGCCTCGTCCTGTTTCAGGAATTGATCTACAATCAGTTTGTTGGCAAACTCGTCCTGTTTCGGGAGTTCATATCATTGGTGATAAAGATAGTAGTCCCGTCCTGTTTCAGGAATTGATCTTTATCTGGACATAAAGAAAGAAAGATAGTTTCCCAGTCCTATTTCAGGAGTGAATCTTCGATCTGTTTATGTAGATAGTTGCCCCGTCCTGTTTCGAGAATTGATTTACAATCAGTTTATTGGTAAACCCGTCCTGTTTTGGAAGTTCATACCATTGGTGATAAATATAGTTGCACCGCCCTATTTCGGGAATTGATCTTTATCTGACCATAAAGAAAGAAAGATAGTTTCCCCTTCCTGTTTCGGGAGTTAATCTTCGATCTGTCTGAAAATTGTTGATGATGTTCGTCTGTTGGTAGACTTTACCTGAAAGGATAAAGAGTTAGCTGTATGCAATATTATGATGTATGAAATACATTGTGTAATGATGTTCTCAAAGTAAATGAGATGGTTCCATATGCGTTTCGTATGCATATTCTATGATGTTTGTAAATGATGGATGGATGTGAAATGTCGTTGAAGTGTAGCTCCGTATAACATCTCGCTGGGGAAAATTAATCCCTGAATAGCGCTGGGGATGAAGAATATATGTAATCTTCAATCTCGTCTGGAATGTTTCCGCTGGGGACTCCTTCTCTCTATTTGAGAAAACTCCGCTGGGGAATGTTGAGTTCTTCTTAGGGAGAAGAGTTCAAAATCATTGGTCGTTCATCGCTCTACTGGAGAATTAATTCTTATATACCCTGACTGGGGATAAAAGAGATAGATAACCTTTCGAGGCATTGTCTAATCTCATCTGGAGAGGATAAGTTTGAACTATATCTTGTCCGATTTCAGATTCTATATAAACTTTCTAGGGATAGCAACCTGGATTACCCCTTGCTGGAGAAAGGGATTTTTCCAGTTATTTGTAGTAGTCAGAAAAATAGGCTCAAGTTGGGGAGAGTTTTTTCCGTTGGGGAAATAAACCCGATTAGGGAAATAAACCCTGTTGGAGAAATAAACCCTAAACTTGTTAGAGAAACACTTTGCTGAGGAATACTCCTGCTGAGGAAATAAGCTCTGTTGAAGAAAAGAATTTTGCAGGGGATTTTACAGTTTCGGAGGAATATCTCGGCTGGGGAAGAGAATTCCTATGAATTGTGCAGACATCATAATCTCTGGCAAGGGTTGGGACTCCGTTTCTTAGCAATGTTGTCGGGGAAAATATCATATTCCTTCATCCACTAGGGAAATCTTCTGGCGAATTAAATTATTTCAGCCTTGAGGGGAGTGTATCTTTGTTGAAAATGACCTTGCGAATATGACTTTGGGGGGATAATCCTGTGAGGATTTGTGGATGACTTTATCCCACCTCCTAGAGTCTTGAGCAAATTATTATTCCTGTTTTATGCATATATTTGTTAATAGTAATCATATTCATATGCATATGTTCATTCAATTTAGTTATTGGACATTTTTGCAAACAAAATAGAAAAAACAAAACATTTGAATTTTTGAAATGGTATTTGTATTGATAGTTTGCCTATAAACAGGCGATTTTGTATAAAGAGACATAAATCCTAGTAGGAGGAAATCTTCGCAAAAATGAAGAAATATTACAATGTGAAAACATATAGCTATGAGAAAATAATCTCATCGTGTTTCAACTCTACTATTGCCACTATGTCTTCGAGCATTTCCTCCCTTACTGTCGGAAGAAGTTGACTGAACTGATCTGTACCGTTTGAACTTGATGTTGGTGATAAAGCTCGCTGTAAGTGATCCAACAGGACATAATCATACACTTTAACCCCTAAATTTTTCCTAGACCACCCTTTTGGGTTTTCATTCCACCGGGATACCCCTTTTTGCCCAAGCCGCCTTTTAGGTTTTTGACTTGTCGGGTGTACAATCTATTTATATTCTTATCCTTAATTTTTGCCTGAACCCTTTTGGTTCACCGGGTTGCCCTTATTTTTTCCTAGGACAGTCAACCTAGCGGGTCACTTTTTCATGCGTAGTATTTTTTTACTAAGTCTGCATTTACAGGGTGCGGGAAATCTTCAACGTCCATGGTGGTTAGTATCATGGCACCGCCTGAAAATATCTTCTTGACTACAAATGGCCCTTCATATGTGGGAGTCCATTTTCCCCTAAGATCACTTTGCGGTATAATGATGCACTTTATTTCCAAGTCACCAGCCTAATATACCCGATGTTTGATCTTTTTGTTGAATGCTTTGATCATAAACTTCTGATACATCTGACCGTGACAGACAGTCGCAAGCCTTTTCTCGTCAATTAGATTAACTGATCCAACCTAGTCTGAATCACTCATCTTCTTCTAAGTTTGCATCTTTCATAATTCTCAGAGTAGTAATATGAAATTCGAAGGGTAGAATGGCTTCCATACTGTAAACCAGAGAGATTGGGGTTGCCCTAGTTGATGTTTGAGTTGAAGTGTGATAGTCTTGGAGAGCAAACGGTAACATCTTGTGTCAGTCTTTGTAGGTGAGAACCATCTTTTTCACAATCTTCTTTATGTTCTTATTGACGGCTTCCACCGTACCGTTCATCTTTGGTTGATACAGAGAAGAGTTATGGTGCTTGATCTTGAACTGCATGCAAAACTCAGTGATCATAGTGTTGTTAAGATTAGTACCATTGTCTGTAATAATCCTCTTGGGGATACCGTATCGACAAATAAGATTATGTTTAATGAAGTGGGCCACAACGTTCTTGGTAATAGAGGCAAATGGGGCTTCTTCAACCCACTTTGTGAAGTAATTAATGGCGACGAGGATGAAGCGATGTCCGTTAGAAGCAGTAGGCTTAATCTCTCCAATCATATCAATGCCCCATATCTCAAATGTCCAAGGAGAAGTCAAGACATTAAGAGGCATTGGAGGCACATGTAATTTGTCATCGTAGATCTGGCACTTGTGACAAGTTTTAGAGTGGTGGTGACAGTCGGTTTCCATAGTCGACCAATAGTAACCTGCTCTAAAAATCTTCTTATCCATAGTATGTCCACTGGAATGAGTGCCGAAGATGCCTATGTGCATATCCTCCACAATCTTTTATGCTTCTTTCTTGTCCATACAACGAAGCAGAGTCGAATAATGTTTGCACTTGTATAAAATTCCATTGCTCAAGAAGAACTTAGATGAGAACCTCCGTAGGAATTTCTTGTCATTGGTCGATGCTCCCTCAAGGTACTCTTGAGCCTCAAGATACCTCTTCACTTCATAAAACCAAGGTTTCTCTTCTACTCTGTCGGTATCAACTTTATAGTAGTGTGTTGGTTCGTCCATTCTTTCAGTGGTAATTTTGGGAGCCTTTTTGTCCCATATAACCTTAAACATAGTGTTGTACCCCAATTTTCCCCCTAATATTCCTCTATCATCTCATACCATCACAATGCGATAAGATCACACACTAGGGTTTGATTCTTCTCCTTATCTTTATCTTTGCTCATGGGGAATCACCAAGCACCTTGACTTGTATTTTATGACCATCTATGTCTTGTATTGATTAAGTTTTAACTAATAAATACAATGGATTTTTTCTCTAATTGTTGATATCATAGGTGAAAGCACAACCTACTCCATCAAGTTGTTATACAGGTTCATTAGCTTATTCCCATGCCTTCTTCAAACAAAGTTTAATTGAGATTCAAGGCCCATCATTGAATATACCTTGAAGTAATATCATTGACAAAGTCTACTATGATCCTTCATGCCTCAAGTTGTTAAAGATAGTCCAAATATGTAAGGGTTGACAGAAGAAGTTTGACCTAATTGGATATGTCTTTGATTTCTTGATCACAAGTGCATATCTCCTTCAATTCTCAATATTTGGAAGTGGTTATGGTTTCTATGGTTCCTCATTATCATCCTCAACAAGTTCTATTTACATGAAAAAAGTATTTGTACAAGGAGGTTGTCAAAATTGAAAAGGGTTTTCAAGGCATTTTGTTGCTCTAGGAGCTTGGGTTTTTTTTTTAACTTCAAAGGGCTATATATTTCTCATATTTTAGTATTTTTGAGTGATTACAAAGACATGCTTCTATTTAAAGGGATCACTTCAAAATTTTCAAGAAAATTTTGTGTGTAAGATGCCTAATAATAAAAAAGATTACAAGTCCTCTGATAAGCCATCAAGAATCAATTCTTGAGATTCCCTGAATCATGCACACTATTGATTTGAACATGGTACCTTGAAACTAAAGTTTCACCTCAAGTCAGAATTTGAAATCCTTGATTTGGCTTCTAAACACAAATTTCCTGTGCACTTTTTCTTCTAATCATGGTTAGTGAACTTCCAGAAGTGATTAGCACATTAAAACGCAAGCTTTGGATGAGTTTTGATCAAAATAGAAGTCACACTTTTCTTGTTTGCAACTTCACACGATTTCCCTCCAAACTTCATCATTTCACGCGCTTGAGCTCTTAATCAGCTTCCCTATAAGTAGAGGGTCATACCTCATTCATTTCCTCAAGCTTAGGGAGCCAGAATCACCCTGCCAAACTTCCTCTTGAACCCAATTTTTGGCAACTTCGAATTTGTTTTTACAACTTTCCTCAATCCATTTTCTTTGTCAATTCACCTTCCTTGAACCTCACTGAAGCTAACAGAAGAAGAATTAAGATCTAAGACTTCCTAAATTGTGCTAGCCAAGTCAAGTTTCAAAGCTCTGCAATTGAACTTCAATAGGTAGATTCTTTCACCAATTCTCTCAAACTTTGATATTGTTATGAAGCTCTCATCATCCTGATTCTAGTCGCAACAATTATTTTCAACTGGAAGTACATTTTGGCCATGAAATTAAAAATGCCTTTTCAAAACTTCTCTTCCAAAACGACTGAGCAACAACTTACATAAATTTTTCGCGAGGGTACCATTGGAATCGTCTTGAAGAGACGAAGTGAATGGTACCAGTCTCGTGTTCTAATTTTAGCGTTTCAGGGACCTGCAAATCTCTTGGATGGAGGTTGAAGATGACCAATGTGTCATCTATCAGCCAATGAAAGCGTGCCATGCTTTTATTTTTCAATTTCTGATTTAATAATTAATTCCATGCTTTTTTTCAGTAAGGACAATGATATGCACAACATGTCTGATCCATTGGATTAGCTTACTGACATGTTTTGACTCTCATCCATTGGTCTATATTTTTTTCTTTCTGATTTTATATTTTATTTGTTTTAAACTTCAAAATTTCATAAAAAATCCATTTTAACTTCAAAAAATCTGATAAAATTATGAAAAATACTTTTGATTTTTCTCTTTCTGATTATTGTTTTTTTTTCACAATTTTATTTTGTTTTTTGATATTTTTTTTAATTTTTCACTTTATTTGAATTGTTTTAAATGATTAAAAATACTTTTCTTAATTTTTAAATTCTAAAAAAGAATATGGAAGGATCCAATGACCTTTTGACAAATATTTGTGACCTCATTTTATTTTTATTTCCTACTTTATTATTTTTCACGATTTTTTGTTTATTTTGCCTATTTCTTTTAATTATAAAAATAGTTTCTGACTTTAAAAAATTACCAAAATTCTTAAATAAATATTTGAGCTCATTTCTGATTTTTCTATGGTCTTATTTGATTTTTCTTGGATGATTTGAATATAATTGTTATTTTCTACTTTTATTCCCATTTTTAAACCATTTTTAAAAATATTTTTCTTTACTTTTTAAATATATTCTATCTTGTATATATTCTGGCTGATCTTGGACAATGAGATTTTGATCATGAGTTTTACTAATATCATTGGATCCATGGTATTGAGTTGAACTCCACAAAAAATGGAAGAATAATTTTAATAATAGCTTGATTAAATTTTTGGTTCAAATGTGGTTTAATTCTTACCCCATCCCTATTCATCTTATCCCCTTCTTATTGTACTAAATGTTATTGGAGAATGATTTGCATATCATTTCTCAAAACAAATAGTACATAGATTGGTATTGACCGACCTCAAAATAGGTGCGACTTCTATAAAAGTCCACTTACGATTGCTTAACATATCGTTAAATTTTGTCCCGATTCGAGAAATGATCATTCGTGGCCCAAACCCATGTTTGTAAGCCCAAGTATGATAATTTGAATCTTTTGATCCAATAACATTAAGATTCATTGTTAGGATGCTTTTGTCTTATCAATCCTCTAATGAATTTTCACATGTTTTGGTCAAAGTGAATCACTTAAACATCATTGATCATTTATTATTGACTTGAGAATTTTAAATGGATGATATACTTGACAAAAAGCAAATGAAACTTGATATTGAGAGGCTTTGATTTTATCAATCTTCTAATGAGTTTCAAATGCAATTTTCAAGATGGTCATTCAACTAACCTCTAATGTCTAACAATTTACTTTATTTTATACTTTTACTTTATGCTTTTACTTTAAGCACATTTATTTTAGCATTTACATTTCATGTTATTTTCATCTTTGCTCATTTGAGCATTTACTTTTATGTCATTCTTACTTTGCTCACTTGAGCTTTTCATTTCTTTTTGAAGATACCTAATAATCAACTTGAATCATAAAAAGCTTTATTGTTACTTGGTTACTATCCTTGGAATTATGGATATTACGGGCTTCTTGGACTTAGGATTAGAAGCCTTGACCTACCTTGAGACCTTGTGACCTCAACTGTTATTTTGTCTGAAGTTCTTGGGGTTTACCCCAAGACATTGGGTTGTTTATTTTCTTTGTGTGCAGGTGTGATAAGGTGGGAAGAACTGGTTGTTTTTGGAATGCTGGTTCGCGTTACCTCAGCCTTTTTCAGATGTAGGGCTGTAACAACATCCTCTGGCCTAAGAGCTTTCTCCCAACCTGTAAATGGTGTATGCTCTAGAATATAAATACCAAGTAGATCAGAGAACTCTTCCAAAGTAGGGACCAACTGATAGTCCGGGAAGGTGAAGCACTGGTGCAATGGGTCAAAGAACTGGCACAAGATACTCATCATTTGCTCATCCATCTTGGAAGTGACCAAACCAAGGAGGTGACCATGTCTTATGACAAAGGAAGAAGTATCTGGAACTTTGGAAACCAAATCTCTAAGCTGAGTAGGAATCTGTACAAAGCTGATCCGAATAGTGTTTCTACGCATAGAGGCCATGACCTACAAAACAGAACAAAGATAAATCCCCTATGTCTTTGAAATGTGTTAGTCTGATGCAAGATGCATGTAATGTCATGATGCATGATGTTATGATAGAATCACACCACAAGTATTCACAGATAGCAAACATGGTAAGGGAAAACAAGTCACGCAGTAACCCTTAGATTTCAGGCTGGCATGGAGTTTAGGTATTACCCTCTTTCAATTTAGTTGGTTCAACCTGTCCTAGTAATAGTAACCGGGTTCTAGAGGATCTTAATATCACTGACCACCCTCGATCGGTCATAATTCCAGTTTGGAAACCTTTTCTTGCAGCCGGAATCATCGCGAGAGTTTGGTCTCAATGAGTGTAGCATACTACTACTTTTCTATGGCCAAGTTGGTCAATTATAGGTTCTAAGGTCAGTTGGTACTTAATGACCCCTTAGCAGACTCATATTCTCCTTGTTCCACCACAAGGGATATCGGTACAAACTAAAGTGCCACACCAACGTAGCTACTGCTTCAACCGTATCGGTCTACGCCGTACAGTTCCCTCACAGTCTATTGCTACTTACCTAAAAGGTATCCCCAGATCCGGGTTAGGATATATAGTAACTCCGATTCAAACCCACAAAGATAAAGCATACAAATCAAGCAATTGAAAACATTATGATGAACTAATCCTAAGGTACACCCCACTTATAAGATCCCCAGCAGAGTCGCCAGTTCTGTGATACGGTGGAAAGAACTGACTATTTTTGGAATGCTGGTTCACGTTTTGTGTTTGTATTTGCAAAATGTAGCGGTAAGCAAGAGTCTCCACCGAATTTTATTTTATCCAACAAGGAAAGGAAAGAAGCATAAAAAAATTCTTTTTTTGAGATATTTCTGAGTACGGGGGGTAGATTATAGAAAGGGAAGGTATTAGCACCCTTTCTATCTGTAGTTATCTACGGGCTCTTAGGTACTTGCTCATCATTTTCAAAATGTTTTCTTTGTGCTTGTGGGTTTTGAAAAGTTTTTGTTTTAACTTCGATTTAACTCTTACTTCTGTCTTCAAGAGTGTAATGAAGTGTTTTTGAAAACTTGTTTTTAAAAAAAGTGTAAGTGTGAAAGAGTTTTGTTTTGGATGAGCAAGTATCTAAGAACTAATCTACCTACTCGAAAAAGGAATCGTTCTATGCTAATTTCCTTTAGACAATGCTATCCCACTATTAGTGAGTAGGTAGCACCGTCGTTGGAGTTTGAGGGTCAATTCGAAAGAGGGACATACGGTCACTAAAGCAATGTTAGGATGTCTTAGCGGTAACCCTAATATCTTAGATCATTTGTTCGAGGCAACAATATCTGAGGCAACCATTTCGAGGCAACTTATGATCTTTTAGACAAGAGGACGACTTCTAAAACAACCTATACTCAATGACCGTTTACGAAGGTAACCAAGTGGGGTGTACCCTAGGAGTGCACATGTACAAGTGTGTTGATTTCAGTTATTTTTATCTTTGCACATGTTTAGGGTGATCAAAATGATTTTAGATTAAACATTCATTCTTGTCTTGCAAACCTTATTATCAAACATCTAGCAGTTGTATATTTGCAGAAATTAAAGGTGCGAAAATTAAACTAAATTATTGCAAGGCGTCGGGTATTTACATCGCCAAAAGCAACTCTTTGAAATTTAAAAGCGGAAAAATAAATATCGTAATTAATTATTACAAACCGAGAGCAGATACATTAATTGGATAAAGAAAAATAAAGCGTGTGATGCAGAATTAGATCGAATGCGAAATTAGGGTTTTTACCCTCTTAATTAAAAGAAAATATTTTTTTGTTGTTTTTATTTATTAAGAAAATAAATTAAGTCCTAAATTAAATGCTAAATTAATTACTAAATAAATTAATTAATGAAAAATATTAAATGACATATTTTTGGAGTTTTTTGTTATTTTAGGAAAAGAAATTAAATAATTAAACTAGGGTAAAAACCTATTAATTCTAATTAATTTTAAATATTTACAAAATAAATTAAAGTTACCTAATTAATCAACCTAATTAATTAATTAATATTTATTAAAGAAAAATAAAGTTCTGAAATTTAATTGGGTAAAAATATTTTTTGTGATTTTTTTGATAAAAAAGAAATTATTCTATTGGTTAGTAACTAAATTAAATAAAAAATAAAATAATTAAATGAAAATAAAAAAAGTAGAGAATGGGCCTGATTTTAAGGTGTGAATAGCAATTATTTTGGCCCAATGATGCTGGTCCAGATTGACTTTTTCAAATCCAGCGCGCGTGTATTGACTTGGCCTATGGTGTACCTTCAATGATGGCCACCAGATCTGGCCATCTGGCGTGTTGGATGGTGAATGCCCATGATGGATCTCCTTCCTTGAGTGTGCACATGATCATCTGAAATAATTAAGCAAAATAACAAATGCTGGAGGTAGGGATCGAACCCCTGACCTCCAGCCTCCAATGCCTTGAACGTTCCCCTTGTAACCACTACATCGCTTGCTTCTTTTGGTTAATATAATACAAAGTAATGATAATATATAAAAACAAAAGTTAGTGGTCAGAAAAATAAATAAAAAAACGCGCGCTGGTTCAAACCAACCAACGGGATCTGGCCACGTCTTCATCCTTGCCATTGCACCGTTGCTAAAAATCCAAATATATATACCTACGGACAAATATTTGTCGTTACAAGCCAGTCCATTCTTAAAATCTCGTACAGGCCATGGAAATGATTTCTAACATGATTGAATTCGTCTCATCCTCCTGATTGCAACCATAGCCAATATTAAGGCCAATTGTACCTGAAAACGAAAACCCTAAAAGCAAACTCGAAACCCTAGCTATGGTGAATTTCGATTCAGTCCAGATAAATGAAATTGGCTATTGGAAAAAGATTGCAAACATCATAGTGATCAAGAATATGCAATTATTTTTCATTATAGATGCAAGAATGAAGCTTTTCGAATTCAAGAAAATGGTGGTTCCGTGAACGACTTACATTGCATTTGAGGGCTCGAAAACGCCTGCTTTTGGTTGCTTTCGCTTGTGGAGATCGCCAGGAGACGATTGGGAAAATTGCCAAGCCTTGAGGATGTCTCAAAGTGGGATTTTATCTCACACTTTTTTTGATTTTTTCAGATTTTGTTTGTTCTCTATGCTTGATCTCCAACCATGATTTTTGTCTGCCTCGCCTCCTTATGTATTGTACAATGCATTAGGGTTGCAAACTCAGTCCAAATCTCTCTCTTTCAATGCTTTGGATTTGATTTGATTCTTCTTTAACAACCTTCCAAATTTGGTCCAAATTTAATCTTCTTGTACACAATTGCCTTGATACGATTTTGATTGGTTTGCTAGCTATAATTAGAGCCTGAAACAATCACAAAATCCTTGTTATCAATGCTTTTGGATTTTATTTGATTTTATTTGATTTAAATCCGATTAATTCAAATGAAAATCAAAATAATTAATAAAAATATGATATGGACACATGGCCAAGGCTAGAGCACGTGGGAAATAATGCCAACTCAAAACAAGTGAAAAAGAATGGGCCCATTTGGCAAAATTTGAAGTTTTGGGGATAGTTGACTTTTTGCAATTTTGCAAAAAAGTCTAAATTCAACAATGCATAACTTCCTCAATTTTGACTCTTTGGAGGTGTTCATGGACTTTTTAGAAATCTTGAGATGTCCTATAAACAACCCTTTTGGTCTCATCTCAATTTGATATTCCATGCTAATGTATGAGGCTTTGACAAAAAAGGTGTTTTTGTTGACTTTTCAAAATGACCTATAATGTCCAAATTCATAACTTCTTGTGAGTGTATATTTTGATCTTGGGAGCTGAAGATGGATTATAGTAAATTTCATCCTCTTCTAAATGAGCTTTGGATTAGTAATTTCTCATAAAGTATGAGAAAGTTATGCTTGGTCAAAGTTGAGTTGACTTTTCCTACAAAACCCTAATTTAGCAACTTTTGAATCTTGATGAATTATGAACAATCCTTGATGAATCATGATTAAACCTTGATCAAATGATGAAATATACTTCAAAATGAGGATGTTGACCAAAAATCTTGAAGTTTGACTGTATGTGGGTCACAATTGACTTTTGCCCTAGCATAGTCGATTTTTGGACCTTTGAGCAATTGACTGAGCAAAATTCCTCTGCAAGGCTTGAAACTTGATATGGATGATCTTGAGAACATATTAGGACAATGTTGGGCATTTGGGTGCACTTGGACTCAAGGATCTTGATGCAACATGAAACCCTAATTTGGGGTAGACTGCCTTAGGAGAGAGCTTGTCTGGCCAACCCTTGGGCTACCTTGAGCAACTTGAGGATCTTTCTTGACATATTTTGAGAAATATGGGAGGGAAAATTTTGGGGTACAACAGCTTCCCCTGTTCAATCTTCTTAAACCTGAGGATGCAGATTGGCTTTCGTGCCTTTCGTAATCCGAAGGTGGAAGTGGATTGAACACTAGAGTGCCCAGAAATTTGCACTCGCATGAAGTGGTAATTGTCTTGTGATGTCGGGAATAGGCTTACAAATGCCATTTGGAGGAGTGTCGATGGCATAAGAGATTCCTTAGCGAGAGCTTGTATGCTTGTTGTTGAGGGAGATTCCGCTGGGGAAGTCTGATCTTTGTTGAGAGAAGTAGAATTTTAAGAGCTTTGTCGTCTGTTATTCTGCTGGTGAGTCGTCTCTGTTGATATTTAGGAACTTCAATCATCCGTACTCAACTGAGGGAACAACTTTTGCTGAGATTTAGGAGCTCATCCGTAATTCAACTAAGAAAACATCTTTGCTGAGATTTAGGAGTTAGTCCGTAATTCAACTGATTTTGTCGAGATTTAGGAGCTTGTCCGTAATTCAACTGATTTTGTCGAGATTTAGGAGCTTGTCCATAATTCAACTAAGCAACCATCTGTTGAGATTTAGAAACTCGTTCGTAATTCAACTGAGGAAACATCTCTGCTGAGATTTAGGAACTCATCCGTAAATCAACCGAGGAACATATCTGTCGAAATTTAGGAACTCGTCCGTAATTGAACAACTTTGCTGAGATTTAGGAACTTGTCCGTAATTCAACTAGGGGAAATAACTTCACTGAGATTTAGGAGCTTGTCCGTAATTCAACTTGGAGAAATATCTTTGCTGAGATTTAGGTACGTCGTTCGTAATTTAACTGATGAAATATCTGTCGTGATTTAGGAACTCATATGTAATTCGACTGCTTTGCTGAGATTTAGGAGCTTGTCAGTAATTCGACTACTTTGTTGAGATTTAGGAGCTTGTCCGTAATTCAACTGCTTTGTTGAGATTTAGGAGTCTGTCCGTAATTCAATTGAGGAAACATTTTTGCTGAGATTTAGGAACTCGTCCGTAATTCAACTTGGAGATATCTGTCGAGATTTAGGAACTTGTCCGTAATTCGACTGTTTTGTCGAGATTCAGGAGCCTGTCCGTAATTCAATTGAGAAAATCTTTGTTGCTTGAACTTTGTGGGAATTTAACCGTATCCTTCCTGAAAGGTAAAGGTTAGTTGTATGTAATGCATGATATGTATCAAGAAATGATGTTCTCAAAATAAATGAGATTGTGTCGTATGATGCGTATGCATGTCATGATGTATGAAAATGTGATATTTTTAGCTGAGGAAAATAAATCCCGGATTGTTGTTGGAGAAAAGAATTGAATTCTTCATTTATGCTGGAGATAGTGGATGAAGGTGTTTGTGAGAATAAACATGCGGGAGAGGATAAATCCGCTGGGGGAATAAACTGACAAGAGAACGACTCTGTGGGGAAGAGATGCTCTACCGGAGGACTCCGTTGATAAATTCATCTGGATAAATTACCGTTGCTGGTGATAATGAACCTTGTTGGGGATTGAATTCCTGTTTTGTGAAAGGAAAGAACTCCGCTGGGGATAACTTTCCAATAGCGACCTTACTGGGGATAGCCCTTTTAGACTTTATTGGGGATGATCTTCCGGAGTCTACTGGGGACAATTCTACCAACTCCACTGGGGATATTTTTTATACTCCGCTGGGGATGATAAGACTTTTCAGTGCTGATGGTAGACAAACTCTGCTTGGGAGAATATTACCAATTCCTTCATAGCTGCGAGTCTCAGCTGGGGAGAGCTAACACCATTATCTTTCTCTTACTCTGCGGGGAATGGATGTACTTTCAATCGTTTTCTCCAGCTAGGTCCATCCCTATACCTGGTGGGTAGAGCAACTGTACGGTTTGGACATTTCTCGTCTGCCCCTCTTTCTGATATTACAAGTAATCGTCTTTTCTTTCGCATGTAAATATTTATGAGCAGCAATTAATGTCAAATGCATATATCAAAAACTGAACATTGGACATTCTTTGCAAAACAAAATAGAAAAAGGAAAAAATTATTCGTGAAAATGAATTGTATTGATTTTGAAGTTTGGCCTGTAAATAGGCGTTTTTGGTACAAGAGGCTGACGTCCCAGTAAGAGAACGCCGCCGAACAATAGAGTTTATACAATTTGTGAGAAACAAAGAAAAACAGCTATGTGAATAATCCCACTGGGTTCCAACTCTGTTATTGCCTTTATATCCTCGAGCATCTCATCACTTTGCTACTTGCTTGAAGGTAGAATAGATTGATTAGCGCCGTCCGAACTTGATAGTCGATACCGAAGTCTGGTTGCAAGGTGATCGAATGAGACATAGTGTTACGCTTTAATCCCTAATTTTTGCCTGGACCTCCCTTTCGGGTTTTCAGTCCACCGGGATACCCTTTTTTGCCCAAGCCGCCTTTTCAGGTTTTCGAATTGCCGGGTGTACAGATTTTTTATTTTCATCCCTTACTTTTGCCCGAACCCTTTTGGTTCGCTGGGAAGCCCTTATTTTTGCCTAGGCCAGTCAACCTAGCGGGTCTTTGATCATGCGTAGTATCTTTTCACTATGTCTACATTGATGGGGTGAGGAAGGTCGTCACCATCCATGGTGGTTAGAATCATAGCTCCTCCTGAGAAAATGTTCTTAACCACAAATGGCCCTTCATAAGTAGGGTCCATTTTCCCCTGGGATCACCTTGTTGTAGGATGATGCGTTTGATCACCAGATCCCCGACTTGATACTCTTGTCGTCTGACTTTCTTGTTAAATGCCTTGATCATCCTCTTTCGATACATCTGACCATGACAAATAGCAGTAAGTCTCTTTTCGTTGATTAAGTTCAGCTGATCAAGCCGGGTCTGAGTCCAGTCATCTTCGCTCAAACCTGCATCCTTCATAATTCGAAGAGAGGGTATCTGAACTTCAATGGGCAAGACAGCCTCCATGCCATATACCAAGGAATAGGGTGTTTCCCATGCTGACGTTCGAGCTGAGGTACGGTACCCATGAAGAGCAAATGGCAACATCTTGTGCCATTCTTTGTATGTCACCGTCATCTTCTGCACAATCTTCTTAATGTTCTTATTAGCTGCTTCAACAGCCCCATTCATATTTGGCCGGTAAGGAGAAGAGTTGTGATGTTGTATCTTGAACTGCTTGCAGAGCTCGGTGATCATCTTATTATTGAGATTTGTACCCTTGTCCGTAACTATCCTCTCTGGTACACCATATCGAGAGATCAAGTTGTGCCGAATAAATCGTGCCACGATGTTCTTGGTTACAATAGCAAAGGAAGCTGCTTCAACCCACTTTGTAAAGTAATCAATAGCTACCAGGATGAAACGATGGTCGTTGGGCGCAGTAGGTCTGATCTCACCAATCATATCGATGACCACGTTGAAAAAGGCCAAGGAGCTGTCAAAATGTTCAGAAGTACTGGAGGTATGTGAACCTTATCAGCATAGACTTGGCACTTATGACAGGTCCGAGAATGCTGATAACAGTCGGCTTCCATTGTGGACCAATAATATCCTTCTCGTAGGATCTTCTTTGCCATGGTGTGTCCATTGGAATGAGTCCTGAAAGTACCTTCATGCAACTCTACCATAATCCTTTCTGCTTCATTCTTATCCACACAATGCAGTAAGGTTGAGTCATGGTTACGCTTGTAAAGAATGCCATTGTTGATGAAGAACTTCGCCGTGAACCTCCTCAGGAGCTTCTTATCATTAACAGATGCACCCTCAGGGTATTCCTGAGCCTCAAGATACCTCTTCACCTCATGAAACCAAGGTTTATCTGCTAGCTCTTTAGTCTCAATGTCACAGCAATGTGCAGGTTCGTCCAACCTCTCGATGGTAATTTGGGGAGCTTCATTATCCCATCTGACCTTGAACATAGAAGATATCATAGCCAACGCGTCCGCCAACTAATTCTCCTCTCTAGGGAAGTGTTCAAAGGTGATCTCCTCGAAGTGTGGAAGAAACGTCAACACATACTCCTTGTAAGGAATAAGATTTGGGTGTTTCGTATCCCACTCGACTTTGATCTGACTGATCACGAGATCAGAATCTCCAAATACACTTAAGAACTTTATCCTTAGGTCAATAGCTGCTCAAAGACCCATAATGCATGCTTCATACTCCGCCATGTTGTTGGTGCAGTTGAAATATAGTCGGGCGGTGAACGGAGTATGAGAGCCTTCAGGAGATATGATCACGGCGCCAATGCCATTACCCAAAGAGTTTGAAGCTCCATCAAAGTACATAGACCATCGGGATCCCTCCTCAGGTCCTTCATCCGGTCCAGGTGTCTCACAATCAGTCACCAACATGATATTCTCATCCGGGAATTCAAAGTTCATAGACTGGTAATCGTCCACTGCCTGATGTGCCAAATGATCTGCCAACACACTTCCCTTGATTGCCTTTTGAGTCGTGTATTGGATGTCATACTCAGTCAAAATCATCTGCCATCTTGCTATTCTTCCGGATAAGGCAGGCTTCTCGAAGATATACTTGATTGGATCCATTTTTGATATCAATATAGTAGTGTGAGTCAGCATATACTGTCTCAGTCGGCGAGCAGTCCATGCCAAAGCGCAGCAAGTTTTCTCAAGCAACGAGTATCGGGTCTCGCAGTCGGTAAACTTTTTGCTAAGGTAGTAAATAGCATGCTCTTTTCGGCCAGACTCGTCATGCTACCCCAGCACGCACCCCATTGAATTGTCGAGTACTGTCAAGTATAAGATCAAAGGTCTCCCTTCAACTGGAGGCATCAGAATAGGTGGCTTTTGGAGATATTCTTTGATCCTTTCGAAAGCGGCCTGACATTCATCGTTCCATCTTACCACTTGATCTTTCTTCAGTAGCTTGAAGATCGGCTCCCAAGTAGCAGTTAGGTGCGAGATGAATCGGGCGATATAATTCAGACGTCCCAGAAAGCCTCTGACTTCTTTTTCAGTTCGGGGAGCTGGCATTTCCTGTATAGCCTTCACTTTTGCAGCGTCCACTTGAATACCCTTATCACTTACGACGAAACCTAGCAGCTTACCAGATCTCACTCCGAAGGTGCACTTGTTCGGGTTTAACCTCAGCTTGTATAACTTCAACCTGTCAAATAGCTTCTAAAGATGGTCCAGATGCTCTTCCTCAGTCTGGGACCTTGCAATCATATCGTCAATATATACCTCCATTTCATGATGGATCATGTCGTGGAACAAAGCGACCATGGCGCGCTGATACGTTGCCCCAGCATTCTTTAATCCAAAAGGCATGACCTTGTAGCAAAAGGTACCCCATTGAGTAACAAAGGTTGTCTTCTCCATGTCTTCGGGAGCCATCTTAATCTGATTACAATTAGAGAAACCATCCATAAAGGAGAAGACCTTATGCTGTGCAGTGTTGTCAACCAGAACGTCGATATGAGGCAGAGGGAAATCATCTTTGGGGCTTGCCCTGTTCAGATCCCTATAGTCAACACACATCCGAACCTTACCATCCTTCTTCGGTACTGGAACCACGTTGGCCACCCACTGTGGGTAAGAAGTAACTGCTAGAAAACCGACATCGAATTGTTTCATAACTTCAGCCTTGATTTTCTCGGACATCTCTGGGCGCATTCAGAAAACTTTCTGTTTCACTGGAGGACAGTCTTCCTTGGTAGGAAATCGGTGAACCAAGATATCAATATCCAACCCATGCATATCTTCATAAGACCAGGCAAAGATCTCAACATAGTCACGCATCATCTGAATCAACCGTTGTTTGACACTAGACTCCAGATTTGCACCGATCTTGACTTCTTTCTTGTCTACCTCTGTACCCAGGTTTACCGCTTCCACTGGCTCTTCATGCGGCTGTAAGGCTCTCTCTTCCTGAAGTAACAATCTAGCAAGTTCACCAGGCACTTCGCAATCATCCTCTCCTTCGTCCTCGGCTTGGTTGATCGGACTTTCGAAGTCATAATTGGCAGTAGCAGAATCATTATCAGTGGCATCCAGAGTGGATGTAGACCTGTATAAGTGAGTGTGTGTAAAATAGCTGTTTTGCAAGACAAAAAAGAAAAACATGGAGTGCAAAATTTGAAATGCAAGAAAACGTCCAATGCTTTTATTAATGATATATGGAAACGACACACATAAAGCCCTCACAAACAAAGCCACGGTGTCTCGGGTAAGGCACCGGGCCGTAAAGCTTAAAAACTGTCTGTTACAAATTCGAAACAAAAGTCTATTACTGTGTGATAAAAGAAATTGGCACGAAGTCCTTTGCCGTCCAATTACTTAGTCCGCCATTGGTAGTCGGGTAAATCCAGCTGTCAAACTCGGACTCTTTATCATCGTCTTCAATGGCATTCACTCCCGAATTGCTGATAAACAGGGGAGGCCCTCCGATCTGTGCATGTCGAACAACCGTTTGAGTTTCTGCAGTGAAACCCAAACCAAACTTGTCAGTCTTATGTGCAAAGTTAGGGAGTTGGCCCCAATTTGCACACCCACCTTTCTCAATAACAGCCCGGGCATCTTTTAGGGAAGCCATCTTCATTGGAGGATCTTCAGTAACAGTTTCAGTTGACGCCAACGTTTGGGGGACTTCTTCAAAATGTTGACACGGGGTCTCAATGAACTCCCTATCCATTTCCACGTACCGAAAAGAGTTGAGGTGGCTCACCATGTATTTCTCCTCTCCTCGTACCGTAACAATTTTCCCTTTCACTGGGTATTTCAGCATCTGGTGGAGCGTAGAAGTTACTGCCCCAGCTCTGTAGATCCACGAGCGACCCAACAAACAAGAATAAGATGGCCGAATGTCTATCACATAGAACGTAGACGCGGAGATCTGAGAACCAACCTTAACCAGAATATCCACTTCTCCATGTACCATCCTCTTGGACCCGTCAAAGGTCCTAACCACGATGTTACTCGGCTTCAACTCCAACCCTTCACAGTCTAACCGGTCTAATGCTTTCTTGGGTAAAACATTCAGCGAGGACCTAGTATCCACCAACACATGGGCTAGAGTAGTCACCCTTCACTCAATGGAGACATGCAGAGCGTCATTGTGATTCTTCCCCTTGGCGGTCAAATCTACGTCGGAGAATCCCAACCCATTATCTGCTGTCAAACTAGCCACACAATCTTTAAACTGGTCAGCAGATGTTTCCTGGGGCACGTGTTCAGTTTTCAGGAAAGCAATCAGAGCCTTAGCATGGGCCTATAAACACAACAATAAAGACAACATAGAGATCTTCGACGGGGTTTTCCCCAGCTATTCGACTACACTGTAGTCGCTTTTCTTGATGATCTTTAAAATTTCCTCTATCTCTGTCTAGAGGCTTCAACAGTAATCTTCTTCGGTGCCTCCGTCTGGGCAGGCTCACCGGTGATCCCTTTGCCCCGAGTGTCAGATGACTCAGCGACAGGGGTAAGGATTGGAACATGAACAGGGATAGTAGAAGATGTACTGGTAGGTATAACAACAGCAGGCTTCTGAACAATTGGTGGAGAGATCTCTGGGGAGAAAAGTCTTCCGCTTCGGGTGACTTTACTAGATCCAACAATATTGCTGACGTCAATATCAGCCTCTTCATCCTTTAAGTCTTGTTTAACCCCGTGATAATATACATCGACCCCATAGTGCCATGGGACAGCCTTATCTGATGTATAGGGGATAGGTCCAGGAACAATAATGATCAAAGGAGCAATTCTTGGAACAGATGTAATTCTAACAGGCTTTCTCGAGGAAGCCTTGGAAGAATTGGCGAAAATGGTGATTATAGAAACTTATTCAACAGGAACCAAAGGAACAAAAGTTTTCTCGAACAAGATTTCTTTATTATCCATCAGCCGTTGGACACCTGACTTCAATAAATGGCAACTGGTAGGTAGGACAGCACACAGATGGCAACCTTCGCCACAACCCGAAAATAAACCGGCTAACAGAAGGTTCTTCTTCACAGTCATCAATGGAGTAGAAATGTCTTCCACAGAGGATATAAACACATCATCATCCACAGCAATCACTCCATGATTTGGCATAGGAGCAGTCATAACATTAGGTTTTTCTGGCGCTTCGAACTCAATCTCCTTAGCGTCAATCAGATCCTGTACCTTATTCTTCAAGGCCCAGCAATTATTGGTATCATGCCCCGGGCTATTAGAGTGATAAGCACATCGGGCATTTGGATTATAAAACGGTGAGGTGGTGTTGGGATTCTTCGGATCTTCCCTCGGAATCACCAAGTTAGTCTTCAACAACTGTGGCAGAATTTGAGATAGAGTCATACTGAGCCGAGTAAATTTCCTTTGAGGCCTCTCTGCCCTTGGCTGATTGTTGCATTGTATGGAAACAATTGGTCTTGAAATAACTACTGCATTAATTGCTTGGCGGCGCTCGGGTCGACTTTGGTTCCTAGAGCTATAAACTGCACTAGACTCCTTCTTGAAGGGCTTCTTCTCGGTACTTGACGAAGCACCTTTCTGTAACTTGCCGCTCTTGATACTGGCTTCAACTCTCTCCCCAGTCATAATCAATTTGGTGAAACCAGACGATGAACTTCTAATCAAATGGTTGAAATACGGACCAGACAGGGTCCCCAGAAACATATCCACCAACTCTCTGTCAGCCAGTGGGGGTTGGACTCTACCAGCAAGATCTCTCCACTTCTGAGCGTAATCTTTAAAGCCTTCGCTCGCACCCATGGACATACCTTGAAGTTGGGTACGCGTGGGAGCGAGGTAGGGATTATATTGGTACTGCTTGTAAAAAGCAGCAGCAAGGTCCTCCCAGTTACGGACACTAGCTCCTTCTAGCTGATAGAACCACTCAAGTTGAGTCCCTGAAAGACTATCTTGAAAGAAATGGATCTAGAGGTTCCTGTCAGCAGTATATGGTTGAATCTTTCTAACATACGAACGGAGGTGTAGTTTTGGGCAGGAGACCCCGTCGTACTTAGCAAAGACTGGTGCTTTAAACTTGTGGGGGATCACCACCCCAGATGCCAGACCTAACTCTCCAAAATCTAGTCCATGTATCTTCTGGATCTCCATTGCGCTTAACCGGTCTTCAAGCTGTTTATACCTATCCTCGGTAGGAGGATACTGGTCTTCATCAAAGTCAGTCTCGTTGTCAGAAACCACAGGGCTATGAGCCCTCCTTTCTTCCTGATTCTCTCCCCCTCCAGATGAGTGAGATAAATCAACTTCTTCTCGCAACCTGTTTCCAAACCTATGACCCATATTCAGGAGGATCGTCTTCTTCTTCTTCTTCTTCTTCTTATCCTTCAAGATAAGAGTCTTCGGATCTTTCTTCCCCTTGGCCAGGTTCATGAACATTTCCTGGAACTGAGCGTTTTGAGCTTGAAGAGCCATAATAGCTTGATCAGTTGATGTTTCAGCAGACATGATGCTGAAATAAACAGCGAAGAAGATAAGAGACTTGTAAGGGTACCTGTGATAAGGTGCATGGGAATGGAATGCATATGGTATGATTTCAAAGACTTTAGGGAGATTCAAATTTGTAAACCAAAATGAAACACACCTTTATTAGATAAAAAACTTGAAACAATGTTTGGCGAATTCCTTTAAGGAGTTACAAAAAGAATAACTGAAAAGTATATCAAAACTAGAAAATAGCAAAAGACATCAGCGCTCCCATGGTCGTCTTTCGTTGGTGCTGACATAGTCTTTGAGGACCTTCTCATTCTCCAGCTGCCTTATAAGCTTTAGAAGCTTCCGCTCCTGCTCATGATACTTTTATCTGTAAGTATCACGTTCTTCTCTTAACTGGATCCACGATCTCTTTAATGCCCCAATGTCAGTAGGCATGTATGGATGGAGGACAGTATGAGGAACCCCTTCTTCATCAGTACTCTCAACAATTACCGGTAAGACAGCTTCGTACGGCATCCCCAGTTTTTGAGCACGGGCTCAAACCCACCGGATATTTGGCTCCATTGGAAGAGAAGTCTTCGCTCCTAGCTCATGCGGATCAGACATATTAACCCTATTCCAAGCTCGTAAGAACATGCGGTGATGTCCCTCACTATCCCCTTGGAAGTCAAAGACAATGCTCAGAATCAGCAACTCATGAGGATCGTCCTTTCTAGCTCGTCCAAACTGTCGTAAGGCCAGACAAGAATTATAGATGATCCCTCCCCTAATTCCAAGCAAAGGAACATTGGGGTATTCTCCGCACCGGTCAATAACAGCTACTTCTTCCATGTATTTAGTGCTCCAGATGATGTCCGTATGAGCAAGGGACATAATTCTGTAGGCCCATCCCATACCTTCCTTGTTCTTCAAAACAGATTTGGGGAGGTGAGAAATAAACCACCTCGCCAGCAATGGTGCACAACACATAAGGGTTCCCCGTTTCTGAGCAGTACGGGCATAAAGAGCATGCAGAATGTCACCTAAGAGGGTGGGCACCGGATTATGGGACATGAAGATCTTCAATGCGTTCACGTCGACGAAAGAATCTGAATTAGGGAACAAAACCAGAACATATATGAGAAGAGCCAGGATGTCTTCGAATGCTTGGAAATCCAAACTGTCCCAAAACTGATTAGCCTGATCAACCAAGAACTTAGCCAAGAAGCCTTTTGTCCTACCCTGAGTCTCCCAGTTAGACATTACCTCAGCCTTTGTCAGATGTAGGGCTGTAGCAACATCCTTTGGCCTAAGAGCTTTCTCCCAACCTGTAAATGGCGTCTGCTCTAGAATAGAAATACCAAGTAGATCATAGAACTCTTCCAAAGTAGGGACCAACTGATAGTCCTGGAAGGTGAAGCAGTGGTGCAATGGGTCAAAGAACTGGCACAAGACACTCATCATTTGCTCATCCATCTTGGAAGTGACCAAACCAAGGAGGTGATTATGTCTTCTGACAAAGGAAGAAGTATCTGGAACTTTGGAAACCAAATCTCTAAGTTGAGTAGGAATCTGTACAAAGCTGATCTGAATAGTGTTTCTACACATAGAGGCCATGACCTACAAAACAGAACAAAGATGAATCCCCTATGTCTTTGAAATGGGTTAGTCTGATGCAAGATGCATGCAATGTCATGATGCATGATGTTATGATAGAAACACACCACAAGTATTCACAGATAGCAAACATGGTAAGGGCAAACAAGTCACACATTAACCCTTAGATTTCAGGCTGGAATGAAGTTTAGGTATTACCATCTTTCAGTTTAGTTGGTTCAACCTGTCCTAGTAATAGTAATCGGGTTCTAGAGGATCTCAATATCACTGACCACTCTTGATCGGTCATAATTCCAGTTTGGCAACCTTTTCTTGCGGCCGGAATCATCGCGAGAGTTTGGTCTCAATGAGTGTAGCATACTGCTACTTTTCTATGGCCAAGTTGGTCAATTATAGGTTCTAAGGTCAGTTGGTTCTTAATTACCCCTTAGTAGACCCATATTCTCCTTGTTCCACCACAAGGGATATCGGTACAAACTAAAGTGCCACACCAACGTAGCTACTGCTTCAACCGTATCGGTCTATGCCGTACATTTCCCTCACAGTCTATTGCTACTTACCTAAAAGGTATCTCCAGTGTGATCGGTGGATCTGGAACTGACTGTTTAAAGTTGGTTCGCGAAATGTCGCGGTAAGCAAGAGTCGCCACCGTCTTTTATTTTCTCCAACATGGAAAGGACAAAAGCACAGAAAAATTCCTTATGAGATTGCTCTCAGTTCGGGAGGTAGATTTATAGAAAGGGAAGGTGTTAGTACCCTTTCTATCCATGGTTATCCATGGGCTCTTAGATACTTGCTCATTTGTGTTTTCAAAAGTGTTTGCTTTTCAATTGTGAGTGGGTTTGAAAAAGTTTCGTTTAAAGATTTCAGATCGACTCTTGTATCAGTCCTTAAGAGTGTTTGAAAAGTTGTTTTTGAAAGCTTTTTTTTTAAAGTGTCGGTGTGAAAAGAGTTTTGATTTGTTTTGAATTAGAGCAAGTATCTATGAGTCATCTACCTACCCTAAGGAATTAGGCTGTGTAAATGTCCTTAAGGTAGTGCCATCCCACCATTGAGAGGTAGGTAGCCCCACCGTTGGAGGTGTTCGGGTCAATTCGTTTGTTAGGGAAAGTGTGGTCACCAGAGCAACAGTAAGACACCTTAGAAGCTACCCTTATGCCATTGATCTTTTATTCCGAGGCAACTATTCCGAGGCAACTGTTCCGAGGCAACCGTTTCGAGGCAACTAGATCAATGGAACATAAGGACTCACTAAGACGTCCTATACTCGACGACCACGTTTCGAGGGGCAAGGCAACAGTGAGGCGTACCCTAGGAGTGGTGTGTGAATTGTGTGTCGTTTTCAGTTTATATTTTATCTTGTCATGCATTGGGTGAGCTACGCTTTGATTTTATTTTTGGCCATTCATTCTTTCATGTGATTAGCAGTTTAAAAGGTGCGGAAATTAAAATGCGGAAAATAAAAGTCCTACGCTATTACAAGGCGCGGGTCTATACATCGCCAAATTAACAAAGACCCGATTTTGAATAAAAGTGCGGAAAGTAAATGTCCTAATTACTATTACAACGCTTTGGGGCAATTACATTATATTTAAAAAGGAAATAAAAATAAACGTGCGAAAAGAAATTAGAATCGAGTGCGAGGGCGTTGGACCCTTTAAAGAAATTAAATTGGAATTGAAAGTAAATTAATTATTTTAATAAGAAAAGAAGTTATTTTTTGATGTTTTTTGTATTTAATGAAAATAAAGAAAGAAAATTAATTATTATTAGAAACCCTAATTCTAAATTGTTTTTTAATTATTAAAGAAAATATTTAAGTTTTGACCTAATTTACTAATTATTTAATTACATGAGTATTTACAAAATTAATTAATAGTTAACAATAATAATGATAAGAATAAAAAAAGGTTATTTATTAAGAAAAAGAATAAAAATATTAAAACCCTAATTGCTACAATTTTTTAGTTTATTTAAGAGAAAACATTAAAATTAAAACCTAATCTTAAACTAAATTGATTATTGGAATTTATTTACAAAAGAAAACTATTAATAAATTAAAAATTAAATAAACATATTTTTATTTTTATGATTTCTGATTTTTTTGTATTTTTGTATTATGAAAATTAATTTTATGGAATTAAATAAAAGCAATTAATCAAATAAAAGAAAAAAAGAGAATTAAAATAAAAAGAAATATGCAAACCATAGGAGGGGTTTCTGACCCTTTTGGAGGTCAATTGTGAGAATTTTGGCCCAATGACTCCAGGCCTTTTTGACTTTTCTGGCGCGTGTGAGGAGTGGTTGACTGGTGTCTATGGTGATCTTCCCATTCTGGCCATTAGATTGAAGTTGCTGGACATGTGGCAAGCTCTGGCATTGGGCGTTTGGTGGACCACAGGAGGGCAAGTGTACCTGAACGCATTACAAGAAAAAATATTGAGAATATGGGGGACCTGAGAATCGAACCCAGGTCCTAATGCTTGCATGACAACACATCTTCCACCAAGCCAAACACGTTTATTTGATGTTAATATGGAACACAATTATTATGAAAGAGAATAAGAGCTATTGGTAGAACACAAAAACATGCGCGAATGTTTGAATTGCCCAGTCCTGTGCTTACACCTCAACGTCTTCTCCATTGTGTCTTCGTTTTGGCCTAAAAATAAGAATAGATAGCGGGGGTTTTAAACCCCCACTAACCCTAAACCTGAAAAATAGCGATTAGCATATAGTGAAAAAGAAAAAGGGCGCGATGGTTGGTTTCTATTCGTTGGAAGGTCCTGGTTTCAATGGTGCTGGTCTTATGGTCCAATTTTTCCAGATGAATGAAACCCAAAAATTGGAGCTCTGAAACCCTAAGCAGCTTTCATGGTAACTTTGCATACAGGCGTCCTTAGTTCAATCAAATAACACCAATAGCTTCAGAATGCTCATATTAGTATAAATCAATCATTAAAAGTCATTGATAATGTATGAAAATGTAAACACGAATATAAAGATTTTAATGAAAAGTCAAGCTTCTATCTACCAATTCCTTGAGTATGGAGGCGTGATTTTGATTGGAAAAGCTTCCTGGTAGTGTCAGGAGTGTAGTGGAATGGTTTTGCAGTCTTGAATTATGCTCTAGCTAGGTTTTCAGTTTTGAGATTTTTAGGAAAAAAGTGCAAAGTTGTTCTGGTGTTTGAGGCGCAGCTTCTGTGTTCTTTTCATTAGGTTTTCAATGTGCTTATATGTGTGACTGAATTAGGTTAGAAAAACTGGCCCAAAATCCATGTATTCAATGATTCAATATTTGATTTTCAAGCATCTTTTTCAATCCTTTTTTGTCATAGAAACTTGCCTATTTTGGAAGATTTGGTCCCTTGATGTGGTACACGAAATATTTAGGCCTTAATGGGAGAATATCCTGCACAAAAAGATTTGGAAAACATGTTTTAGTATTTTTCTCATATTTAATTTTAATTAAATGAATTAATAGGATTAAAAACTCAATTAATTAATTAAAAATAATAAAATAACTCCCCTTTGGGTCAATGGGTCGTGCATGGCCTTTGGGTGATGATTCATGGAAGAAATTGAGGCCCATTAGCAATTTTGAGGCATTTGAAGCAAAGTTGACTTTTCAAAATTCCCAAAAATTTCCCAACTTCCACAAGGCATATCTTGCTCAATTTTTGAGCTTTGATCATGTTCTTGGAAATTTTGGAAAGGTCTAGAAGTCCTCTAACCAATGCATTTAGTCCCATGTCAATTTGATTTACCAATCTCAAGTTATGGTCTTTGACTTAAAATGCCTTTTTGTTGACTTTTGAAAATGACCTATAATGTTGAAATTGATAACTTTTTGTGAGAGCATTTCTTGGACTTGAAGTGTGAAGATGAGTTGTAGGAAATGTCATTCTCTTCAAAATGAGCTTTGGATGGAATTTTTCTGATAAACCATGTGGAAGTTATGCCCTGGTCAATTTGCAGTTGACTTTTTCAACTATCCAAAAATAGAAACTTTTGCATCTTGAGACTTTTTGAGCCATGCCTTGAGAATCATGATCAAGAATTGATCAAATGATGTTTGTGGCTTCAAAATAAGATATTGACCAAAAATTTGGACTTTTGACTGTCAAATGACCATTTTGCCCCTGCAGTTGACTGTGAAGCAATTAGGGTTTTTGACTGTGCAATTTTGTGCTGTGAGTCTTGAAACTTGACATATGGATGCTTGACAATGTGTATATGCATGTGGGACTTGTTTGGACCCTTGGAAACTTCAATTTCTTTTCCAGAACCAAAACCCTAATTTTTGACTGTTAGGAGGCCATTGGACTGTGCAACTCTTGGGAGATTTTGAAGCATGATCTTAACAAACCTTGAAGAATATGGGAGGGAAAATTTTGGGGTACAACAGTTGCCCCTGTTCAATCTTCTTAGACCTGAGGATGTAGATTGGCTAGCGTGCCTTTCGTAATCCGAAGGTGGAAGATGATTGAACACTAGAGTGCCCAGAAATTTGCGCTCACATAGTAGAATGTCAGCAGTATGATGGTGGGAATGGGCTTACAGATGCCATTTGGAGATGGATGGATAGGAAGATGGGCTTACAGATGCCATGTTGAGAGGTGATGGATAGGTGGATGGGCTTATAGATGCCATCTGGGTGTCGATCGCGTAAGAGTTTCCTTAGCGAGAACTTGCGTACCTGAAACAGAAAGATAATTACCTGGCCTGTTACAGGAGTTGGTCTTCAAACTCTTTGTGTAGATGCGTTCTGGCTGGATGCAGGTATCGAATCTTTAAACTCTTCAGACATGCCCTGGCGAGATACAGGAATCGAGTCTGGAGCTTCAAAAGGTTTTTGAATGAATCAGGGATGGTTATTACCTCAACGGGACGGTGAGAGAACCTCGGGCGATTACTACCTCAACAGTAACGATGAGAGAACCTCGGGCGATTACTACCTCAACAGGAACGATGAGAGAACCTTAGGCGATTACTACCTCAACAGTAACGATGAGAGAACCTTGGGCGATTACTACCTCAACAGTAACGATGAGAGAATCTGGGGAGATTACTACCTCAACAGTAAAGATGAGAGAACCTGGGGCGATTACTACCTCAACAGTAACGATGAGAGAACCTGGGGCGATTACTACCTCAACAGTAACGATGAGAGAACCTGGGGCGATTACTACCTCAACAGTAACGATGAGAGAACCTGGGGCGATTACTACCTCAACAGTAACGATGAGAGAATCTTGGATGTCTTCTACTGAGTCTTCATTAGGAAAATCTTTAGGAATCGATTTAACTGGACCGGAGAAGGCCTTTGACTGGATCGGCATCAGGAAAATCTTTAGGAGTTGATTTAACTGAACCAGGCAAGGTCTTGGAATCTTCAACTGGAATAAGAATCAGGGAGATCTTAGCGTCGATCTGACTGAACCAGAGAAGGCCTTTGACTGGATCGGCATCAGAAAAATCTTTAGGAGTCGATTTAACTGAACCAGGCAAGGTCTTGGAATCTTCAACTGAGTCTTCATCAGGAAAATATTTAGGAATCGATTTAACTGGACCAGAGAAGGCCTTTGACTGGATCGGCATCAGAAAAATCTTTAGGAGTCGATTTAACTGAACCAGGCAAGGTCTTGGAATCTTTGACTGGATAAGAATCAGAAAAATCTTAGGGTCGATTTAACTGAACCAGACTAAAGTCTTGGGATATCTTCAATTGGAATAAGAATCAAGGAGATCTTAGTGTCGATCTGACTGAACTAGAGAAGGTCTTGGATTAACTTTGACTGGATAAGAATCTGAAAAATCTTAGGGTCGATTTAACTGAACCAGACAAGGTCTTGGACATAGCTGAGAACTTGACTGGATCTTTCCTGAAAGGTAAAGGTCAGTCATATGCAATGCATGATATGGATCAAGCAATGATATTCTCAACATAAATGAGATTGTGTGATGCGTTTATGCATGTATCATGATGTATGTGATATTTATGAATGTATGTTTTCGTCTTAGGAAAATAAATCCTTGACGGGTGCCGGGAAGTTAAATCCTGGGCTGATGGTTGAAGAGAGCTCTTCGTTTCCGCTGGGGATGAAGATTGCAAGAATGAACCGGTAGGAGAAGTTAACTCCGTTGGGGGATAAACTTGACGAATAGATTACTCTGCGGGGAGAAAATTATTCTAGCGATCTTGTTGGGGAACAATACTCTGTGGGAAGAGAGGTACGTTGTTGAGATGCTGATGGTAACTTCGCTGGGGATACCATTGTTGTGTTGGAAGTGTTAATAGACTCCGCAGGGGATAAGAAGACTTTGCCGAGGACGGTCTTTCCGTGGCTTTTGGCTGAGGATAACCCAGTTATATCCTGGTAGGGAAATAACCTTTGAATAAAGTTGGGCGACGCATTAGTGCTCTGCAGGGGGGGGGGAAGCTTCCAGAATCTACTGGGGATAAGCTTCCTGCTGGGGGGACGGATTCAAACTTTCCTGGGGAAATCTTGAACTATGCTGGGCTCTCCTGGGGAAATTTTGAGATGTATTGGGGAAGTGGCTCCGCTGAATGTCTGGTATACCGTCGGGGAACAATCTTAGATCGAGATTGCCGGGGATGCTTGTTAAGAATATTCGTATATTGCGCTGGGGAATGTTGAGATCTGCTGGAGAATACCCAACTTCCTTAAGGCTTGACGGGATAATTCTGCTTGGGGAGAGTGTATTGACTTGCTGACTCACTCTCTGGGGATTTAAGATATACCGGTTATGTTCTTCAGCTGAACCTACCTTGATACCTTGGTGGACAGAGCAATTAGATCGCTTAGACAACTCATTATTGCCCCTGTTTCTAATGTTACCTGTAATTAATCCTTTATTTCGTATGCAATCATTTATGAGTTAGCAATTATTGTCAAATGCATATATCACAAATTGAACCTTGGACGTTCTTCGCAAAACAAAACAGAAAAAGGAAAAACAATTGGCGATTTGTCTGAAAAGTGTATTTATATTGATTTTTTGAATTTGCCTGTAAATAGGCGTTTATGTACAAGAGGCTGACGTCCTAGTAAGAGAACGCCACCGAGCAAAAGAGTTTATACAAATTTGTACAAAGGGAAACCAAAACAGCTGTGTGAAAAGAATGATCCCACTGGGTTCCAACTCTGCTATCGCCTTTATATCTTCGAGCGTCTCATCACTTGATGACCTAGCTGAAGATGAAGCTGATTGATTGATGCCTTTTGAACTCGACAGTTGATACCGGATTCTGGATGCGAGGTGATCCAATGCGACATAGTATTACGCTTTAATCCATAACTTTTGCCTGGACCGCCCTTTCGGGTTTTCAGTCCACCGGGATACCCATTTCTGCCCAAGCCGCCTTTTCAGGTTTTCGACTTGCCGGGTGTACAGATTTTTTTCATTTCATCCCTCATTTTGCCCGAACCCTTTTGGTTCGCCGGGAAGCCCTAATTTTTGCCTAGGTATGTCAACCTAGCGGGTCTTTTATTATGCGTAGTATCTTTTTACTATGTCTGCATTGGCGGGGTGAGGAAGGTCGTCACCATCCATGGTGGTCAGAATCATGGCTCCTCCTGAGAACACATGTTTAACCACAAATAGCCCTTCGTACGTAGGGGTCCATTTGCCCCTAGGATCACTCTGAGGAAGGATGATGCGTTTGATTACCAAATCCCCAACTTGATATTCTTGTGGTCTGACCTTTTTGTTAAATGCCCTGATCATCCGTTTTTGGTACGTCTGACCATGACAAATAGCAGTGAGTCTCTTTTCGTCAATTAAGTTTAGCTGATCAAGTCGTGTCTGGATCCAATCATCTTCGCTTAGATCTGCATTCTGCATTATCCAGAGAGAGGGTATCTGCACTTCGATCGGTAAGACTGCCTCCATGCCGTAGACCAGGGAAAAAGGAGTTGCCCCGGTTGACGTCCTTGCTGAGGTACGGTACCCATGTAGAGCAAACGGTAACATCTCGTGCCAATCTTTGTAGGTCACTGTCATCTTCTGCACAATTTTCTTGATGTTCTTATTTGCTGCTTCTACAGCCCCATTCATCTTCGGCCGGTAGGGAGAAGAGTTGTGGTGCTGTATCTTGAATTGCTTGCAGAGCTCAGTGATCATCTTGTTGTTGAGATTGGTACCGTTATCTGTAATGATTCTTTCAGGGACGCCGTATCGATAGATCAGGTTGTGCCGAATGAACCGTGCCATAACATTCTTGGTTACAGTGGAGTAGGAGGCTGCTTCAACCCACTTTGTAAAGTAATCGATCACTACCAGGATGAAGCGATGCCCATTGGATGCCGTAGGTTTAATCTCACCGATCATATCTATGCCCCACATAGCAAAAGGCTAAGGTGTTGTCAGGACATTCAGAGGAACTGGAGGAACGTGCACCTTGTCTGCGTAAATCAGGCATTTATGACATGTCCGAGAATGTTGGTAACAGTCGGCTTCCATTGTGGACCAGAAATACCCTGCCCGGAGGATTTTCTTTGCCATAGTGTGTCCACTGGAATGTGTTCCGAAGGTACCTTCATGAAGCTCTGCCATGATCCTTTCTGCTTCAGTTTTATCCACACAACCAGTAAGGTCGAATCGTGGCTTCGCTTGTACAGAATGCCGTTGCTAAGGAAGAACTTCGCTGCGAACCTTCTCAGAAACTTCTTATCATTGACAGATGCACCTTCAGGGTATTCCTGGGCTTCCAAGTATCTCTTCACCTCGTGGTACCAGGGTTTTTCAGTCACTGTCTCAACCTCAAGATCACAACAGTATGCCGGTTCGTCCAGTTTCCAGATAATGATCCGGGGAGCCTCATTGTCCCATTTGACTTTGAACATGGAAGACATCGTAGCTAACGCGTCCGCCAGCTGATTCTCCTCTCTCGGAAAGTGTTCAAAAGTTATCTCTGTGAAATAGGGGATCAATGTCAACACACATTCTCTGTAAGGAATAAGATTCGAATGTTTTGTATCCCACTCGCCTTTGATCTGATTGATCACGAGATTGGAATCTCCGAAGACACTCAGAAACTTGATCCTTAAGTCAATCGCAGCTTGAAGACCCATGATGCACGCCTCATACTCCGCCATGTTGTTGGTGCAGTTGAAACATAACCGGGCGGTGAGTGGAGTATGAGTGCCTTGGGGGGATATGATCACAGCGCCGATACCGTTACCCAAAGCGTTGAAGGCTCCGTCAAAGTGCATAGACCATCGGGATCCTTCCTCAGGTCCTTCATCCGGTCCAGGTACTTCACAATCAGTCACTATCATGATGCTCTCGTCCGGAAACTCAAAGTTCATTGACTGGTAGTCATCTACTGCTTGGTGTGCCAAGTGGTCTGCCAATACACTTCCTTTGATGGCTTTCTGGGTCGTGTACTGGATGTCGTATTCCGTCAAGATCATTTTCCATCTTGCTATTCTCCCAGACAGAGCAGGCTTTTCAAATATGTACTTTATCGGATCCATCTTTGAGATCAACAAGGTAGTGTGAGTCAGCATATACTGTCTCAGCCGGCGAGCAGCCCATACCAAAGCGCAGCAAATTTTCTCGAGCAGTGAGTATCGGGTCTCACAGTCGGTAAACTTTTTGCTAAGGTAATAAATGGCATGCTCTTTTCGGCCATACTCGTCATGCTGCCCCAGCACACATCCCATTGAGTTGTCAAGTACTGTCAGGTATAATATCAGAGGTCTCCCTTCAACCGATGGCATAAGGATGGGTGGTTCTTGGAGATACTCTTTGATTCTGTCAAAAGCGGCCTGACATTCATCATTCCAACGTACTACCTGATCTTTCTTCAGCAGCTTGAAGATTGGTTCACAGGTAGCGGTTAGGTGCGATATGAATCGAGCAATGTAATTCAGGCGTCCTAAAAAGCCTCTGACCTCTTTCTCTGTCTTGGGAACCGACATCTCTTGAATGGATTTAACCTTGGCAAGGTCCACTTGAATACCCTTATCACTTACAACGAAGCCTAGAAACTTTCCAGATCTAACCCCGAAGGTGCACTTGTTCGGGTTCAGCCTCAGCTTGTACAGTTTCAAACGGTCAAACAGTTTCTGCAGATGATCAAGGTGTTCCTCCTCAGTTTGGGACCTTGCAATCATATCGTCAACATACACTTCAATCTCATGATGGATCATGTCATGAAATAAAGCAACCATGGCACGTTGGTAGGTTGCCCCACCATTTTTCAACCCGAATGGCATGACCTTGTAGCAGAAGGTGCCCCACTGAGTGACAAAGGTAGTCTTCTCCATGTCTTCAGGAGCCATCTTGATCTGATTATAACCTGAAAAACCATCCATGAAAGAGAACACCTTGTGCTGAGCAGTATTATCAACCAGAACATCAATGTGAGGTAGGGGGAAGTCATCCTTGGGGCTGGCCCTGTTCAGATCCCTGTAATCAACACACATTCTGACCTTACCATCCTTCTTTGGCACTGGCACCACGTTGGCAACCCACTGAGGGTAAGAAGTCACTGCGAGAAACCCGGCATCAAACTGTTTCATAACCTCGGCTTTGATCTTCTCAAAAATCTCTGGACGCATACGGCGGACCTTTTGCTTAACTGGAGGGCAGTCTTCCTTGGTAGGCAAATGATGGACCACAATGTCGGTATCCAACCCGGGCATGTCTTCGTAGGACCAGGCAAAGATTTCCATGTAGTCATGCAGCATCTGAGTCAACCGTTGTTTTACGCTGAGCTCCAGATTAGCACCAATCTTGACTTCCTTCCTATTTGTCTCAGTACCCAGATTTATCGTTTCCACTGGCTCTTCGTGTGGTTGAATTGCCCTCTCTTCCTGGAGTAACAGTCTTGCAAGCTCGCCAGGCACTTCGCAATCATCTTCACCTTCGTCTTCGGCTAAGTTGATCGGATTTTCGAAGTCATAACTGGCAGTAGCAGAGTTGTTACCAGTGAGATCCAGAGTGGATTGAAACCTGTATGGGTGAGTGTGTGTAAATACAGTTGTTTTGCAATATAAAGAAAGGAAAGAAAGAAAAGGAGAACAAAATTTGAAATGCGGAAAAACGTCCAAGATCTTTATTCATGATATATGTAAATGACAGTTATAAGCCCTCACAAATGAAGCCAACGGTGCCCCGGGTAAGACACCGGGCCATAAAGTTTCAAATCATTGTTTATTACAAATAACAAAAACAAAGGAATTCATTACTGCGTAACAAAAGTAATAGGTAGGTTGTCCTTTGCAGTCCAATTTCTAGGTCCAATGTCGGCCGTCGGATAAATCCAACTGTCGAACTCAGATTCTTCCCCCTCGTCATCATCCCTGATAGCATTCACTCCATGAGCAGGCAGGGGAGCTGTCACTACATTGGGCTTTTAAGGTGCCTCAAACTGTACCTCCTTCGCATCAATAAGATCCTGCACCTTGTTTCTCAGGGCCCAGCAATCATCAGTGGAATGCCCCGGGCTATCGGAGTGATAAGCACAGCGGGCATTTGGATTATACTTGGGGGATGCAGTATTCACAACCTTTGGGGCCTCCCTGACAGTCACCAAGTTGGTGGATAGCAACTGCGGCAAGATTTGTGACAAGGTCATACTCAGCCGGGTAAATTCTCTTTTGGGTCTTTCAGCCCTGGGTTGATTGGTTTGCCGAGGAGCGGCAGCAGGCTTTGCAATCACTACCGCGTTGACAGATTGGCGGAGCTCTGGTTTATCTTGCCTTCTAGGCCCATACACAGCATTGGCCTCCTTTTTGAAGGGCTTCTTCTCAGCACTTGAAGACGCACCTTTCTGAATTTTTCCTGACTTCATTCTAGCCTCTATCCTTTCCCCTGTCAGAATGAGGTCAGTAAACCCTGCAGACGAATTACCGATAAGATGATTGAACAACTGCCCGGAGAGGGTCCCCAAGAACATATCCACTAGCTCACGTTCGGTTAACGGAGGCTGCACCCTGCCAGCCAGATCCCTCCACTTCTGCGCATACTCTTTAAAACCTTTGCCTGATCCTAGCGACATACCCTGGAGTTGGGTACGTGTAGGAGCAAGTTGCCAACTCCTCCCAGTTACGAACCTTGGTTCCATCCAGCTGATAGAACCATTCGAGATGAGTCCCTGAAAGACTCTCCTGGAAGAAGTGGATCCACAAGTTCTTATCCACTGTGTATGGCTGAATCTTCCGCACGTAAGATTTGAGGTGTAACTTAGGGCAGGACGCCCCGTCATACTTGGTGAAAGATGGTGCTTTAAACTTGTGAGGGATGATCACACCAGTAGATAAACCCAAGTCTCTGAAATCCAAACCAGGCACTTGCTGAATTTCCATGGCGTTCAGCCAGTCTTCCAACTGCTTGTATCTGTCTTCAGCTGGAGGATACTGCTCCTCATTGAAGTCGGTCTCGTTGTCAGAGACTACCGGACTAGGGCCTCTTCCCCCCTGGGGACTGTCTTTGCCTACAGAAGAACCAACTTCCTCATTCTGCAGAGTGTTACCAAACCTCCGACCCGAGTTGAATAGAACGGTTCTCTTCTTCTTCTTCTTCTCCTTCTTCAGGAGCAAAGCCTTCAGCTCTTCTTGACCTTGAGCCAAACCCATGATCAGCTCCTGAAATTGTGCGTTCTGCGCCTGAAGGGCCTTGATAGACATCTCAGTAGAGGATTCAGGGTTCATGATGCTGAAATAAACAGCGAAGAACAGTAAGCAACCTGAAAAGAAGAGTACCTACTATGCACATGATGAATGATATGTGTTTATGCAATGTATTCAAGGGTTCGAAAGTTCAAATTTGTTGTAGACAAAAAGGAACACACGTTATCATTAAGGAAATAATTGTTTGATACATCAAAGCCTCATGGGCAAACATTACAAAGCAGATCAATCCCAAAAGACACTACGCATCCTCTTCGGAGCAATGTAGGTGTTGAGGTTCCTCTCCTCGTGCAGTAGGCGGGTGAGCTCCAAGACCTTCTTTTCACTAGCATGTAGACTGGTCTCAAGAGAATTTCGTTCTTCCTTAAGCTGGATCCAGCTCTTCTGCATCTCTTCCCAGGATGTGGGCATGTCAGGATGTTGAATGGTGTAGGACACCTCTCCTTCCAAGACTGGCTCTTTGATCACAGGGAGAACATGAGGATAAGGCATTACTAACTTCTGGGAGCGGGCGCGTACCCACTTGAGATAAGGCTCCAACGGGATGGAATTCATGTTCCCCAGGGTCTTGCTGTCTATCCTACTTGGCATCGTCCAAGCTCTAATAAATCTCTGGCGAAGTCCTTGTACATCGTTGTCGAAGTCAAAAACTATGTCAGGAATTAACATGTCATGAGGGCCGTCCCTCCGAGCATAACCAAACTGTCTCCAGGCCAAGCATGGGTTGTAAGTAATACCTCCTCTGGTTCCAAGTAAAGGAACATTAGGGTACTCCCCGCAACGATCAATGATAGTGACATCCTCTCTGGACCGAGAGCACCAATGTATATCAGCATGTGTAAGAGTCATCAATCGTTGTGACCATCTCAAACCCCGCTCGTTCTTCAAAACTGATTGCGGAAGGTGCGAAATAAACCACCTTCCCAGGAGAGGAGTACAACACATAAGAACACCTCTCTTTCTCATGGTTCGAGTGTAACATGAGTGAAGGATGTCCCCAAGCAACGTAGGTATAGGATTCCTGGACATGAAGATCTGGACAGCACTGATATCTATAAGCTGATCTGGATTAGGGAACAACACCAAACCATAGACAAGGAGGGCCACAACTTCTTCAAAAGCTTGTAGGTCAAGGGAGTTCCAACATTCTTGGGCCTTCTCAAATAGAAACCTGGCTAAGAACCCTTTGATACCACTTCTAACTTCCCAATGTCCCTTGAGGTCAGATGGTTGTAGGTGTAGTGCTTTAGCAATCTCTTCAAGCTTGGGTTCCTTTTCCGTACCGTTGTAGGGTAGTTGATCAAGGATACGGATTTTCAGAAGTCGGGAGAACTCTTCCAATGTAGGTACCAGTTGATAATCCAGGAAAGTGAAACAGTGATGCAGAGGGTCAAAGAAATGGAACAGGACCTTTACCATATCTTCCTAAATGTTGGTATTGACCAAGCTGATGAGTCTTCCATGTCTCTCACTGAATGAAGAGCTCTTGAGAATCCTGGATATAAGCTCCTTAAGCTGAGGAGGGATCCTTACAAGGCTGATCTGAATTGTCTTTCTGCGAACAGTTTCCATGTCCTACAAAACAAGAACAAAGATGAAGATTCGAACCCCTGAAATGGTTAGCCAATGCATATGATGCTGTATGATGTCATAATGCTATGAATAAACACATCACAAATATTTACAAGGAGCAAACATGGTAAGGCACACAAGTCACACCACAGCCCTTAGAGTTTAGGCCTGCATGGGGTCTGGGTATTACCCTCTTGAAGTTGGTGGGCTCAACCTGTCCTATTAGAAGTAACCAGGTTCTAAGGGTCCCAATATCACTGGATTGCTTTCATTGTTCATCGTTTCAATTTAGCCACTGAACTGGCGACCAAAATATTCCAGGAAAGCAACCCTCAATTGAGTGTAGTATCGAGTATCAACCAACCTCGGACTGCACCAAAGTCAGTTATCTCACTACCCTAAAGAGGCCAAGATAGTTCAATTAAGGTTCCTAAGGTCAGTTGATGCTTCACGACACCACGCGGAGGCCCCGTACTCTCCTTGACTGAACTCAAGGGTTACCGGTACACACCAAAGTGCCTCATCAACATAGCAGACTGTTTCAACCATGTCGGTATACCCCGCACAGTTCCCTCACAGCCTTGTTGCTACTTTCTAAGAAGGTATCCCCAGATCTGGGTTAGGATCTATAGAACTCCCAAGACAGTCCCACAATTTAAAGCAAACAAGTCAAAGCAATTGAAAACACAGTGATCTTAGTCCTAAGGTACACCTCACTTTAAGCTCTCCCCAGCAGAGTCGACAGTTCTGTGATCGGTGGATCTGGAACTGACTGTTTAACGCTGGTTCGCGAAATGTCGCGGTAAGCAAGAGTCGCCACCGTCTTTTATTTTCTCCAACATGGAAAGGACAAAAGCACAGAAAAATTCCTTATGAGATTGCTCTCGGTTCGGGAGGTAGATTTATAGAAAGGGAAGGTGTTAGCACCCTTTCTATCCATGGTTATCCATGGGCTCTTAGATACTTGCTCATTTGTGTTTTCAAAAGTGTTTGCTTTTCAATTGTGAGTGGGTTTGAAAAAGTTTTGTTTAAAGATTTCAGATCGACTCTTGTATCAGTCCTCAAGAGTGTTTGAAAAGTTGTTTTTGAAACCTTTTTTTTTTGAAAGTGTCGGTGTGAAAAGAGTTTTGATTTGTTTTGAATTAGAGCAAGTATCTATGAGTCATCTACCTACCCTAAGGAATTAGGCTGTGTAAATGTCCTTAAGGTAGTGCCATCCCACCATTGAGAGGTAGGTAGCACCACCGTTGGAGGTGTTCGGGTCAATTCGTTTGTTAGGGACAGTGTGGTCACCAGAGCAACAGTAAGACACCTTAGAAGCTACCCTTATACCATTGATCTTTTATTCCGAGGAAACTATTCCGAGGCAACTGTTCCGAGGCAACCGTTTCGAGGCAACTAGATCAATGGAACATAAGGACTCACTAAGACGTCCTATACTCGACGACCACGTTTCGAGGGGCAAGGCAACAGTGAGGCGTACCCTAGGAGTGGTGTGTGAATTGTGTGTCGTTTTCAGTTTATATTTTATCTTGTCATGCATTGGGTGAGCTACGCTTTGATTTTATTTTTGGCCATTCATTCTTTCATGTGATTAGCAGTTTAAAAGGTGCGGAAATTAAAATGCGGAAAATAAAAGTCCTACGCTATTACAAGGCGCGGGTCTATACATCGCCAAATTAACAAAGACCCGATTTTGAATAAAAGTGCGGAAAGTAAATGTCCTAATTACTATTACAACGCTTTGGGGCAATTACATTATATTTAAAAAGGAAATAAAAATAAACGTGCGAAAAGAAATTAGAATCGAGTGCGAGGGCGTTGGACCCTTTAAAGAAATTAAATTGGAATTGAAAGTAAATTAATTATTTTAATAAGAAAAGAAGTTATTTTTTGATGTTTTTTGTATTTAATGAAAATAAAGAAAGAAAATTAATTATTATTAGAAACCCTAATTCTAAATTGTTTTTTAATTATTAAAGAAAATATTTAAGTTTTGACCTAATTTACTAATTATTTAATTACATGAGTATTTACAAAATTAATTAATAGTTAACAATAATAATGATAAGAATAAAAAAAGGTTATTTATTAAGAAAAAGAATAAAAATATTAAAACCCTAATTTCTACATTTTTTTAGTTTATTTAAGAGAAAACATTAAAATTAAAACCTAATCTTAAACTAAATTGATTATTGGAATTTATTTACAAAAGAAAACTATTAATAAATTAAAAATTAAATAAACATATTTTTATTTTTATGATTTCTGATTTTTTTGTATTTTTGTATTATGAAAATTAATTTTATGGAATTAAATAAAAGCAATTAATCAAATAAAAGAAAAAAAGAGAATTAAAATAAAAAGAAATATGCAAACCATAGGAGGGGTGTTCTGACCCTTTTGGAGGTCAATTGTGAGAATTTTGGCCCAATGACTCCAGGCCTTTTTGACTTTTCTGGCGCGTGTGAGGAGTGGTTGACTGGTGTCTATGGTGATTTTCCCATTCTGGCCATTAGATTGAAGTTGCTGGACATGTGGCAAGCTCTGGCATTGGGCGTTTGGTGGACCACAGGAGGGCAAGTGTACCTGAACGCATTACAAGAAAAAATATTGAGAATATGGGGGACCTGGGAATCGAACCCAGGTCCCAATGCTTGCATGACAACACATCTTCCACCAAGCCAAACGCGTTTATCTGATGTTAATATGGAACACAATTATTATGAAAGAGAATAAGAGCTATTGGTAGAACACAAAAACACGCGCGAATGTTTGAATTGCCCAGTCCTGTGCTTACACCTCAACGTCTTCTCCATTGTGTCTTCGTTTTGGCCTGAAAATAAGAATAGATAGCGGGGGTTTTAAATCCCCACTAACCCTAAACCTAAAAAATAGAGATTAGCATATAGTGAAAAAGAAAAAGGGCGCGATGGTTGGTTTCTATTCGTTGGAAGGTCCTGGTTTCAATGGTGTTGGTCTTATGGTCCAATTTTTCCAGATGAATGAAACCCCAAAATTGGAGCTCTGAAACCCTAAGCAGCTTTCATGGTAACTTTGCATACAGGCGTCCTTAGTTCAATCAAATAACACCAATAGCTTCAGAATGCTCATATTAGTATAAATCAATCATTAAAAGTCATTGATAATGTATGAAAATGCAAACACGAATATAAAAATTTTAATGAAAAGTCAAGCTTCTATCTACCAATTCCTTGAGTATGGAGGCGTGATTTTGATTGGAAAAGCTTCCTGGTAGTGCCAGGAGTGTAGTGGAATGGTTTTGCAGTCTTGAATTATGCTCTAGCTAGGTTTTCAGTTTTGAGATTTTTAGGAAAAAAGTGCAAAGTTGTTCTGGTGTTTGAGGCACAGCTTTTGTGTTCTTTTCATTAGGTTTTCAATGTGCTTATATGTGTGACTGAATTAGGTTAGAAAAACTGGCCCAAAATCCATGTATTCAATGATTCAATATTTGATTTTCAAGCATCTTTTTCAATCCTTTTTTGTCATAGAAACTTTCCTATTTTGGAAGATTTGGTCCCTTGATGTGGTACACGAAATATTTAGGCCTTAATGGGAGAATATGCTGCACAAAAAGATTTGGAAAACATGTTTTAGTATTTTTCTCATATTTAATTTTAATTAAATGAATTAATAGGATTAAAAACTCAATTAATTAATTAAAAATAAGAAAATAACTCCCCTTTGGGTCAATGGGTCGTGCATGGCCTTTGGGTGATGATTCATGGAAGAAATTGAGGCCCATTAGCAATTTTGAGGCATTTGAAGCAAAGTTGACTTTTCAAAATTCCCAAACATTTCCCAACTTCCACAAGGCATATCTTGCTCAATTTTTGAACTTTGATCATGTTCTTGGACATTTTGGAAAGGTCTTGAAGTCCTATAACCAATGCATTTGGTCCCATGTCAATTTAATTTACCAATATCAAGTTATGGTCTTTGACTTAAAATGCCTTTTTGTTGACTTTTGAAAATGACCTATAATGTTGAAATTGATAACTTTTTGTGAGAGCATTTCTTGGACTTGAAGTGTGAAGATGAGTTGTAGGAAATGTCATTCTCTTCAAAATGAGCTTTGGATGGAATTTTTCTGATGAACCATGTGGAAGTTATGCCCTGGTCAATTTGCAGTTGACTTTTTCAACTATCCAAAAATAGAAACTTTTGCATCTTGAGACTTTTTGAGCCATGCCTTGAGAATCATGATCAAGAATTGATCAAATGATGTTTGTGGCTTCAAAATAAGATGTTGACCAAAAATTTGGACTTTTGACTATCAAATGACCATTTTGCCCCTGCAGTTGACTGTGAAGCAATTAGGGTTTTTGACTGTGCAATTTTGTGCTGTGAGTCTTGAAACTTGACATATGGATGCTTGACAATGTGTATATTCATGTGGGACTTGTTTGGACCCTTGGAAACTTCAATTTCTTTTCCAGAACCAAAACCCTAATTTTTTACTGTTAGGAGGCCATTGGATTGTGCAACTCTTGGGAGATTTTGAAGCATGATCTTAGCAAACCTTGAAGAATATGGGAGGGCTCTTCAAAATGAGCTTTGGATGGAATTTTTCTGATAAACCATGTGGAAGTTATGCCCTGGTCAATTTGCAATTGACTTTTTCAGCTGTCCAAAAATAGAAACTTTTGCATCTTGAGACTTTTTGAGCCATGCCTTGAGAATCATGATCAAGAATTGATCAAATGATGTTTGTGGCTTCAAAATAAGATGTTGACCAAAAATTTGGACTTTTGACTGTCAAATGACCATTTTGCCCCTGCAGTTGACTGTGAAGCAATTAAGGTTTTTGACTGTGCAATTTTGTGTTGTGAGTCTTGAAACTTGACATATGGATGCTTGACAATGTGTATAGGCATGTGGGACTTGTTTGGACCCTTGGAAACTTCAATTTCTTTGCCAGAACCAAAACCCTAATTTTTGACTGTTAGGAGGCCATTGGACTGTGCAACTCTTGGGAGATTTTGAAGCATCATCTTAGCAAACCTTGAAGAATATGGGAGGGCAAATTTTGGGGTACAACACCCAGATCCGGGTTAGGATCTATAGTAACTCCGATTCAAACCCACAAAGATAAAGCATACAAATCAAGAAATTGAAAACATTATGATGAACTAATCCTAAGGTACACCCCACTTATTAGATCCCTAGCAGAGTCGGCAGTTCTGTGATACGGTGGGAAGAATTGATTGTTTTTGGAATGCTGGTTCGTGTTTTGCGTTTGTATTCACAAAATGTCGCGGTAAGCAAGAGTCGCCACCGAATTTTATTTTATCTAACAAGGAAACGAAAAAAGCACAAAAAAATTCCTTTTTCGAGATATTTCTGAGTACGGGGGGTAGATTATAGAAAGGGAAGGTATTAGCACCCTTTCTATACGTAGTTACCTACGGGCTCTTAGGTACTTGCTCATCATTTTCAAAATGTTTTCTTTGTGATTGTGGGTTTTGAAAAGTTTTTGTTTTAACTTCGATTTAACTTTTGCTTCTGTCTTCAAGAGTGTAATGAAGTGTTTTTGAAAACTTGTTTGTAAAAAAAGTGTAAGTGTGAAAGAGTTTTGTTTTGGATGAGCAAGTATCTAAGAACTAATCTACCTACTCAAAAAAGGAATCGTTCTATGCTAATTTCCTTTAGACAATGTTATCCCACTATTAGTGAGTAGGTAGCACCGTCGTTGGAGTTTGAGGGTCAATTCGAAAGAGGGACATACGGTCACTAAAGCAATGTTAGGATGTCTTAGCGATAACCCTAATATCTTAGATCATTTGTTCGAGGCAACAATATCCGAGGCAACCATTTAGAGGAAACTTATGATCTTTTAGACAAGAGAGCGACTTCTAAAACAACCTATACTCAATGACCGTTTACGAAGGTAACCAAGTGGGGTGTACCCTAGGAGTGCGCATGTGCGAGTGTGTTGATTTCAGTTATTTTTATCTTTACAAATGTTTAGGTTGATCTAACTGATTTTAGATTAAACATTCATTCTTGTCATGCAAACCCTATTATCAAACATCTAGCAGTTGTATATTTGTATAAATTAAAGGTGCGGAAATTAAACTAAATTATTACAAGGCGTCGGGTATTTACATCGTCAAAAGCAACCCTTTGAAATTTAAAAGCGGAAAAATAAATATCCTAATTAATTATTACAAACCGGGAGCAGATACATTAATTAGATAAAGAAAAATAAAGCGCGCGATGCAGAATTAGATCGAATGCAAAATTAGGGTTTTGATCCTCTTAATTAAAAGAAAATGTTTTTTGGTTGTTTTTATTTATTAAGAAAAGAAATTAAGTCCTAAATTAAATGCTAAATTAATTATTAAATAAATTAATTAATGAAAAATATTAAATGACATATTTTTGGAGTTTTTTGTTATTTTAGGAAAAGAAATTAAATAATTAAACTACGGTAAAAACCTATTAATTCTAATTAATTTTAAATATTTACAAAATAAATTAAAGTTACCTAATTAATCAATTAATATTTATTAAAGAAAATAAAGTTCTGAAATTTAATTGGGTAAAAATATTTTTTGTGATTTTTTTGATAAAAAAGAAATTATTCTATTGGTTAGTAACTAAATTAAATAAAAAATAAAATAATTAAATGAAAATAAATAAAATAAAAAAAGTAGAGAATGGGCCTGATTTTGTGGTGTGAATAGCAATTATTCTGGCCCAATGATGCTGGTCCAGATTGAATTTTTCTGATCCAGCGCGCGTGTATTGATTTGGTCTATGGTGCGCCTTCAATGATGGCCACCAGATTTTGCCATCTGGCCATCTGGCGTGTTGGATGGTGAATGCCCATGATGGATCTCCTGGCTTGAGCGTGCACATGACCATATGAAATAATTAAGCAAAATAACAAATGCTGGAGGCAGGGATCGAACCCCTGACCTCCAGCCTCCAATGCCTTGAACGTCCCCCTTGTAACCACTACACCGCTTGCTTCTTTTGGTTAATATAATACAAAATAATGATAATATATAAAAACAAAAGTTAGTGGTCAGAAAAATAAAATAAAACGTGCGCTGGTTCAAACCAACCAACGGGATCTGGCCACGTCTTCATCCCTGCCATGGCACCGTGGCTAAAAATCTAAATATCTATACCTACGGACAAATATTCGTCGCTACAGGCCACTCTATTCTCAAAATCTCGTACAGGCCGTGGGAATGATTTGTAAGACCATGGTTGAAGTCGTCTCATCTTCCTGATTGCAACCATAGCCATTATTAAGGCCAATTGTACCTGAAAACAAAAACCCTAAAAGCAAACTCGAAACCCTAGCTATGGTGAATTTCGATTCAGTCCAGATAAATGAAATTGGCTATTGGCAAAAGCTTGCAAACATCATAGTGATCAAGAATATGCAATTATTTTTCATTATAGATGCAAGAATGAAGCTTTTCGAATTCAAGAAAATGGTGGTTCCGTGAACGACTTACAGTGCACTGGAGGGCTCGAAAACGCCTGCTTTTGGTTGCTTTCGCTTGTGGAGATTGCCAGGAGACGATTGAGACAATTGCCAAGCCTTGAGGATGTCTCTAAGTGGGATTTTGATCTCACACTTTTCTTTGATTTTTTCAGATTTTGTTTGCTCTCTATGCTTGATCTCTAACCCTGATTTTTGTCTGCCTCGCCTCCTTATGTATTGTACAATGCATTAGGGTTGCAAACTCAGTCCAAATCTCTCTCTTTCAATGCTTTGGATTTGATTTGATTCTTCTTTAATAACCTTCCAAATTTGGTCCAAATTCAATCTTCTTGTACACAATTGCCTTGATACGATTTTGATTGGCTTGCTAGCTGTAATTAGAGCCTGAAACAATCATAAAATCCTTGTTATCAATGCTTTTGGATTTTATTTGATTTTATTTGATTTAAATCCAATTAATTCAAATAAAAATCAAAATAATTAATAAAAATATGATATGGACACATGGCCAAGGCTAGAGCACGTGGGAAATAATTCCAACTCAAAACAAGTGAAAAAGAATGGGCCCATTTGGCAAAATTTGAAGTTTTGGGCATAGTTGACTTTTGGCAATTTTGCAAAAAAATTCAACTTCAACAATGCATAACTTCCTCAATTTTGACTCTTTGGATGTGTTATTGGCCTTTTTAGAAAGCTTGAGATGTCCTCTAAACAACCCTTTTGATCTCATCTCAATTTGATATTCCATGCTCATGTATGAATCTTTGACAAAAAGGTGTTTTTGTTGACTTTTCAAAATGACCTATAATGTCCAAATTCATAACTTCTTGTGAGTGCATATTTTGATCTTGGGAGCTGAAGATGGATTTTAGGAAATTGCATCCTCTTCAAAATGAGCTTTTGATGGGTCATTTATCATAAAGTATGAGAAAGTGATGCTTGGTCAAAGTTGAGTTGACTTTTCCTACAAAACCCTAATTTAGCAACTTTTGAATCTTGATGAATTATGAGCAATCCTTGATGAATCATGATCAACCCTTGATAAAATGATGAAATATACTTAAAAATTAGGATGTTGACCAAAAATCTTGAATTTTGACTGTATGTGGGTCATAGTTGACTTTTGCCCTAGCACAGTTGATTTTTGGACCTTTGAGCAATTGACTCAGCAAAATTCCTCTGCAAGGCTTTAAACTTGACATGGATGATCTTGAGAACATATTAGGACAATGTTGGGCATTTGGGTCCACTTGGACTCAAGGATCTTGATGCAACATGAAACCCTAATTTGGGGTAGACTGCCTTAGGAGAGAGCTTGTCTGGCCAACCCTTGGGCTACCTTGAGCAACTTGAGGATCTTTCTTGACATATTATGAGAAATATGAGAGGGAAAATTTTGGGGTACAACAGCAGGTTATTTTGATTACATGCTTTGTTTGTGATCTGCAATTCATCTGTATACAGCTGTTACTCTGCCTAATTTTTGTGAAGACTTAATACAATTGAAGCTTGGTTTTCTTAAGAGGTTTACTATCTTTGCTTGTTTGGTTTCAAATACGAAGGATGAGAATTCTACATTGACTCATTGTGTCAATTGTTGGCTTCTTCTTTGTTAGACAATTCTTTTCCCTAGCTTTTACCTTATACTTTAGGATAGTCCCTTCATCTCCTCTCATCTTCTTTAATTTCAAAAATCTTCTCCCTCCTTTTGAAAACTCTTCTTGTTTTTAAACTTGAACTACTTTCATAATAAACTTGGACTTAGGTCCATGCATTTTCAAAAACATTTTCTTAATCAAACTTCAATCAATTTAATCATACTTTGACATTTTTGTGAGAAGACTAAAAGTTATTCAATCTCATTCAAACCATTTTTGCCACTTTGGGTTTTCAGCTTAAAACTTTCTCAATAGATTAGACTCTTATCAATCCTTGTAGTGACGTGAACTACTATACTTTTATGATATATAGTGAAGTGAGATATTTTCCACTTGGGTGTTGAGTGAGGCTTTGCTGATTTTAAAATCCAAGCTATATCCTACACTTTGAGATGACGCAAATTCTCCTTTCTCATAATCGTGGATAGTAAGTATGTTCTTCCACTCGGATAAGATGATGATGTCTCATCTATTAAAATTAACCAACACACTTGTGTTTTAAAATTTTTTCAAAGGTGAACTACGAATACCCTGATCCCCTATTGCACGAAAGGTGGTACGTAGGCACTAAAGTTCGTAACCGCAGAGGGTGCAAAAATCACAAAAAAATATTTCTTTTCTCACCTCCACCATCTATTACTTTTATACAAAAATTAAAGCCAAAATACACAGATTTTCAAAGAGGTTCCTGCAGAGTACTGTAGATGTTTAGGGTGCTAATATCTTCCCTTTGTATAGATAAACCCCGAACTTAGATTCTCTCCCCCTCTTTTGGGTTATTCTCTCTTTTCCCATTCCTCTTGAAACAATAAAGCACGGTGGCGATTTTTATTTTGATTTATACGAGTCAAGTCAATCCAATAGCTTAGTCTCAATATTTCTATTGCTACAGAAAAAAAATGGCGACTTCACTGGGGATAGATTGACCTTTTTCTGGTCCATCCCTAAGTGGGTTGAGCCTATCTTTGTTTATTTATGTATGTTTTATTGTTTTTTATATGTTATATATTGTTTATATGTTATATATTGTATATACTTTTGTCTAGATTTTCCTGGTTTTCAGGGTTCTTGGTGATTTCTCATAAGTCCTATACCCGGACTTGAGAAAACTTAAGATAGGACGGACGGTATGGTCATGTTAACTTTGAGGGAGTAATCCCCAAAAAGGAGACATCAGATACCCCACTCAGTGGAGACCCCTTTGACTGTAGTGTCGTTTACCGAGTAATCAGGAAGACGTACTGCTTTCGACCTGGGAGCCTGCTGAAATTGAGGATTGTAGATCCTTTAACCCATCTTGGCCTTTTAGGTGTAGTGAGAAAGCTATTATGGGGTAATTCAGAAATGGTTGTCACGCGATACTACGCTCGGACGATTTTTTCTTGAGAATATTTCTAATTACCGAGTTAATTGGGACGTTGGTAATATCCGAAGAAAGGGTGTAAACTATGGGAACCTCTTAGAACCTTTTTCAGTAGGTGATAAACTTTTAGACCATACCTTATGGGTAGTACCTCCAACCTCATGCTCGTGGCGTTGAACCTATGAACCCTATGTTTGTGATCTTGTGTGTGATTGTTGCATCATGCATTCATGCACCCATGAGCATCTTCTAAAAAAAATTCCCATTTCAAGGGACTTAAAAGTTGACTCTTTGTGAATATCTTAGGTACTTTTTGACTATGGGTTCTGGAAACAGAAAGACTGGGTAGTACAGTTTCAAAAATCCCAAGATAGATGAGTTGATGAGCCTAATTCCAGAGATCGAGAGTTCTACAGATTTTTGGAGAAAGTATGGGTCTATCATTTCTCTTATGAAGCTCATGATGAAGGAGGGTATTCTCTCGAATTTGGTCCTGTTCTACGATGCGATGTATCGATGCTTTACTTTCCCTAATTTGTAGTCAATGCTTACATTGGAAAAGTATTCTCATCTACTGGGTTTACCTATTATCGATCGTGTTCAGGGGGAGCCAAAATATCATGAGATTGCTGCTTTGATCCATTTGGGGAAGTCTGAGGTTGAAGTTCACATGACTACATAAGGGGGGATTAGAAGATCGCCTGCATAATTCTTATTGGAGAAAACTCGCTACTTTTCTAGGATGAAGAGTACGGTTGCTTTTGAGGCCATCTTTGCTCTACTTGATTATGGATTGTTCTTATTTCCAAGTGTCGACAAATTTGTGGATATCAATGCCATCAGGATCTTTATGATTGGGAACCCAGTCCTTACATTGTTGGGTGATGCTTATTACTCTATTCATATTCGGATTTCTTATCACGGAGGTATGATCATTTGCTGCACACCTTTGTTGTATCAGTGGTTTATTTCTCACTTGCCTCGGTCTGATGCTTTCTGGGATTTCAGGAAGGAACCTTGTTGGGATCCGAAGATTATGGCCCTCACTCATTCAGATATTGTTTGGTATCATCAGGCTTACCATGATGCAGAGATTGTCGACAGTTGTGGTAGTTTCCCCAATGTACCTCCTCTTGGTACAAAGGAAGAAATTAACTACAACCCCGTTCTTGCATGACGACAACTTAGATATCCTATGAGGGATAAGCCAAGTAATATTCATTCGAGTGGATTCTTCCTTAAAGAGGGAGAAGTTCATAAGGAAGCTAAAGAGGAGATTGTGAAGGCTTGGCATCATATTCACAGGAAGGGTAGGAAAGACTTGGGACCTAGAGGGGTTGTTTCTTTGGAGCCTTATCTTCAGTGGGTACAAGCAAGAGCCATCCAGTTGAAGATGTCGTATTCCCGTGAAGTACCCATGTCCGATATGTTTATGAAGACCACTTCTCCCCTATTAGATGATGTGGAAGAGCTTCAGCTTGCCCTAGTCGGGATGCAGCAGGAAAAGGAGGCTTGGAAGAATAAATGCCAAACTTTAGAAGTGTCCTACCGAGTAGACTTGAAGGAGAAAGATGATCTGATTGAGATTCTCGAGAGTGATGATGTAGAGATGATGTAGAAGCAAGAGGATTTATTTTCCTCTAAAGCTCAGTCAGGACCTAGTTGCTCACTTCCCAACTCTGATGATTGGAAAGAGGTCGCCGATAGGTATGCAAAAGAGAACAAGCAGTTTAAGGCTCAGATTGCAAGACTCACAGGGAAGCGTCACTGTGTGGAGTGATCTTCATCAACTTTGTTTTATTAGTATCTTATATTCTTATATTATCTTGTACTTGGGGTTATTGAAACTTGTATTAAAAAGTTGTAATCCGTTTTGAAGTTATTATAATGAGATTTTCAGTATTTCAAATATGTTAGTACTTTAATATTTACAAATTGTCTATAAATATTTGAGTTCCTTGAAATATTAATAATAAAATAAACCATGTGCATTGCATATCATGCATCATATCGTACATACTTCTTACATTTTTGTTCATATCCAGGTGTCTTACTGAGCTTATTTACTTTATTCAGCAAGTTATCCCGTCAGTATAATACTCAGGCTAATTTTAGAAGGAAAATGGATAATCTAGAACAAGAGAATCGCGAGCTGCACAAAGAGGTTTCTGCTCTGAAGGCCGGTATGGCTAATCTCACTCCTTTGATGGAATCGTTGGTGGCTTCCCAGAATCAGCCACCACTTTCCCAGCCTCAGTAGACAACGACTACTTCCGAAGCTCTGACTGTTCCTGTTTCTACTGCTCCAGCCACTGTTGTTCAAAACCGTATGCCTTAGGGTTATCTGTGGGGAATTCCATAGAACTTCATACCAGAAGGTTATAATCAAGATGCCCAAGTTGCTCCACTTGCTCAGGATGCTGCTGCTCCTGCACTTCCTGTGGTGCATATTACTCCTGCTGCTAGAAATGAGATTCACTATGATGCACCTCTCTCGGTGAATGTTGTACCATTTGTGAATGATGAAGTTTGTCGCCATATTCCTCCACCAAGTGAAAGCTTGGGTTTCTATGATCGAATCGACGATTTTCTGGACCAATTTCATAAGATGCAGAAAAAGTTGAAGGCCCTTAGAGGAAAAGAACTGTTTGGGCAGAATGTGAATGATTTGTGTCTGGTTCCAAATGTGAAAATACCTGCAAAGTTCAAAGTACCAGAATTTGAAAAGTACAAGGGAAATACTTGTCCTCGTGCTCACCTAGTGATGTATGTAAGGAGAATGTCTACTCATATCGATTATCAATGCCTGTTGATTCACTTCTTTCAAGATAGTTTGAGTGGTGCAGCGTTGAAATGGTACATGAGCCTGAGTATTGCCTACATTCATAATTTCAACGACTTGGGTGAAACGTTTATTAGATAGTACAAATATAATATGGACATGGCGCCTGACCGTGATCAACTCAGGGCCATGGTCCAGAAAGGCAAGGAGTCATTTAAGGAATATGCACATAGATGGCGTAAAGTAGCCGCCCAAGTGATTCCTCCAATGGAAGAGAAAGAAATGACGAAGATTTTTATGAAAACTCTAAGTTATTTATATTATGAAAGAATAGTGGCGAGTGCGCCAGGTGATTTTACCGAGATGGTGGGAATGGGCGTTCGTTTGGAAGAAGCTGTAAGAGAAGGTCGTTTGACAAGAAGTGAAAATTCCAGCAGTGTGAAAAAGCCATCATTAGAGTTTTCTAAAAAGAAAGAGGGAGAGACAAATGATTTTATTCAAGAGAGAAGGGTTAATCCTCCTAGAAGAAATCATCAACACCATCAACAGGTTGCCTCGGTAACTCTAGTTGTTAATACAACTCCAACCACAGTCGCTTATCAAAGACCAGACCCTTAAGGAAATCAAGGGCAGAATCAGAGGAGAGAGGATTTTGACTCTATCCCTATGAGTTATGCAAAATTACTCCCAGCATTGATTCAGAAAAAGTTGGTCCAGACCAGGCCACCCCCCGCTATACCATCACCTTTTCCTTGGTATTATAAGGCAGATTAGACATGTGCTTTTCATCAGGGAGCACTAGGGCACAATGTGGAAAACTGTTATCCTCTGAAATCTGAGGTAAAAAAAATGGTAAGACCCGGCCTTTTGTCCTTTAAGGATGTCAGCCCTAATGTAAAAGATAGTCCTCTGCCAAAGTATGGAGGAGCAAATGATGTCAACATGGTTGTTGGATGTCCATGGGACTTCCGGATTTATGATATCAACTTGGTCATAGGGGACATGGTAAATATGCATGCTGACCTTTGCGAGTTTAGTTATTATACACATGACCATGCTGGTTATGATATCTACAGTATTGATATACAAGGGTGTGATAAGATAAAGGCTGATTTGCAGGAAATGATGGATGAAGGCCTCATCCATATAATTAAGCCTAGGGAAGATACGAGGAAGAAGTGAACATGGTCTTTGGGTGTTTGGAAGAGTTCAGGATCTTTGATATGAACCATATGAATGATGACTTGGTGCAATTGCACGCTACCTTCTGCCACATGGAAGGTCAGGTAGAACACCACTATGGATCTTGTCGGGTTTGTTGCAAAGATTCTCGAGGTTGTTCGGTTGTGAAAAGAGGTATTCAGTTGTTATTGGATAATGGTACTATCAAGGTTTCAGGCCAAAGAGACAATTATCATGAGGTTGATGTGATTGAATATTGCTTGGTTGAGATTGATTCGGATGATGAATATGCTTCTGCAGATGAATTCTTTTCCTCGGACGAAGATATGTTCTCCAGTGATGATTCTGCAATGACCGAATATTCTGAAGAAGGGGTGAACGTAATTGTGCCTTGTTTCAATGATTCCGCCCCTGTTGAGATTGAATACTGTAGCAAGCCAGTTGTTGCTCCAGCAGTGCTTTGCTTGCTGGGTCTTGTTCCTTACAAATCAGACAAAGCCATACGGTACAAGTACAATGCTATAATTTTAGAGGATGGTGTGGAAGTTCCCATCCAGCCTTTGTCTAATGTCAAGAATGTTGCTGAGTCCAGTAGAGTGACCCGTAGTGGTCGTGTGTTCGCACCTGTTATTCAAGGAAATGATAGTGTCGGTAAGAAGGTTTTCGAAAGTGTTGAAACCAAGAAAGAAGTAGGGGAGTCCAGTGGTGCTACTCTAGAGAAGGAGGTGGACGATATATTGAAGATTATCAAAATGAGAAACTATAGAATTGTAGATCAATTATTTCAGACTCCTTAAAAGATATTTATTCTGGCCTTGTTGATGAATTCTTTCGCCCTTAGAGAATCCTTGACGAGGGTGTTGGATCAAGCCTTCGTGGAGAGTGATATACCGTTGGACCAATTCGGCAGTGTGGTAAGTAATATTACATCCTGTAATAACCTAAGCTTATGTGATGATGAATTTCCTGACGAAGGAAGGAATCACAATCTAGCTCTCCATATATCCATGAACTGTAAGAACGATTCATTATCAAATGTGTTGATTGATAATGGGTCCGCCTTAAATGACATACCGAGGAGCACGCTTATGAAGTTGAAGTATCAAGGAGCTCCCATGGGCCCAAGTGGAATACTTGTAAAAGATTTCGATGGATCAAGGAAGTCTGTTATTGGGGAAGTAGATCTTCCTATTCACATAGGCCCGCACTTGTTCCAAATTACTTTCCAAGTCACGGATATTGTGCCCGCATACAATTTCTTACTAGGACGACCATGGATACCTGAGGCAGGGGCTGCCACTTCAACTTTACACCAAAAGATGAAGTTCGCGCGTGATGGAAAGTGGTTATTATGAATGGATAGCAAGCATTGTTAATATCTCATTTATCCTATTTCAGTGTTGTGGAAGCAGATGAGGATATTGTTGGAATTCAGTTCTAAGCTTTGTCCATTAATAACGTAAGAGAGAATGAGAATTATATGGCTTCATTCAAAGATGATCAGTAGGTTGTGCATAATGGCCCTAGTAAAGTATGGGGGCAGATTGTTGACCCGCCAGTGAACAAGAACAGGGCTGGTTTGAAATTTTCTGCGAAGAACGGAAAAGGTGAGAACTTGAAGCCGAAGACTGCTCTGGGCAAGTATCGGGATATTTTCCATAGTGGAGGTTTCCTTCATCCAACTGTTTCCAGGATTAATGCTATTGTGGAGGATGAAGAAGAGCAGGAGATGCCGAATTATATGACGCCTGGAGTCAGAGTCTAGAACTAGGTCACTATTTATGTTCCCTCTTCTATCCATGTCTCAAAGTAATTTGTTTTTTGTTAATCTTTGCAAAAAGCTTTCACTCTGCCAAGGTGAAAGTTAATATTGTACGAGCTTATCTATTTGCTTTGCTCATTAAAATTATAAATAAAAGTTGTCTTTGATTCTCAAATTGTGTTTTTACTTTCTGCTTTTTCTTGGAAAAATGGTAATCAGAAAAAACCCTTTTGGGAATAAATAATAACTGAAAATAAATATGCATGATCACTTGATATATGTGTCAGTTTCTAAAAGCAATCATAAATCATATGTGCAGATTAATTAAAAAACCTGTTGAAAACAATGATCCTACACCCTCTCCCAACTTTGAATATCCTGTGTATGGGGACGAAGAAGAAGAATATGATGAGATTCTAGAAGAGGTTTCACGGTTGCTCGAGCGTGTGGAAAGTGCCATTCGGGCGTATAAAGAGCCGTTGGAGACAATCAATTTGGGTTCAGAGGAAGATCCGAAGGAATTCAAGATTGGAGCATTGCTGCATCCCGATGTAAAGAGCGAGTTGATTGAATTGTTGAAAGAGTATGTGGACGTCTTTGTTTGGTCATACCAAGGTATTCCTAGTCTAGATACTGATATTGTGGAGCATCATTTGTCGTTGAAGCCAGAGTGCCCGCCAGTAAAGCAGAAATTTCGGAGAACGCACCCTGATATGGAAGTGAAAATTAAAGAAGAAGTGTTAAAGAAGATTAATGTCGGTTTTCTTGTGACATAAGTGTACCCTCAATGGATTTCCAATATTGTCCCTGTAACAAAGAAAGACAGAAAAGTTTGCATGTGCGTAGATTACAGAGATCTAAATAAAGCTAGTCCAAAAGATGATTTTCCATTGCCACATATTGATATGTTGGTTGATAGTACAACAAAATTCAAAGTATTCTCATTCATGGATGGATTTTGTAGATATAATCAAATTAGAATGGCTCCCAAGGACATGGAAAAAACAACGTTTATCACACCCTGGAGAACATTCAGTTATAGAGTGATGCCCTTCGGGTTGAAGAACGCTGGTGCAACGTACCAGAGGGCTATGACGACCCTATTCCTGATCTGATGCACAAGGAAATTGAGGTATACGTTGATGAAATGATTGATAAATCCCATACCGAAGAAGGGCATGTAGAAGATTTGTTGAAACTGTTTCAGCATTTGAGGAAGTATCGTCTCTGCTTGAATCCAAATAAATGCACCTTTGGTGTTCGATAAGGGAAATTGTTAGGTTTCATTGTAAGCCAAAAAGGAATTGAAGTTGACCCTGATAAATTCAAATCAATTAAAGAAATGCCTACGCCAAGAACTAAAAAGTAAGTTAGAGGCTTCCTTGGGCATCTGAATTACATTTCCAGATTTATTTCCCATATGACCGCAACATGTGAATCGATCTTTAAGTTGTTAAAGAAAGATCAGGGTTATGTGTAGACAAATGATTGCCAAAGGGCATTTGAAAGTATTAAAGAGTATCTTTTTGAACCTTCTATCTTGCTCTCTCCTGTTGAAAGAAAACCATTGATCATGTATCTGATAGTGTTAGATAGTTCTATGCGCTGTATTTTGGGACAACAAGATGAAACAGGAAAGAGAGAATATTCCATTTATCATCTCAGCAAGAAATTTACTGACTATGAGTCGTGGTATTCTATGCTGGAAAAGACATGTTGTGCTCTGGCCTGGGAGGAAAAGCCGTTGCGGTAATATATGTTGAATCATACTACTTGGTTGATTTCCAAAATGGATCCAATTAAGTATATTTTTTAAAAACCTGCTCTTATTAGGAGAATTGCCCGTTGGAAGATGTTATTGTCTGAATATGATATTGAATACCGCACTCAAAAGGCTATAAAAAGTAGTGTGTTGGCGGATTATCTTGCTTACCAACTTGTAGATGATTACCAATCTGTTAAGTATGATTTCCCTAATGAGGATGTTATGTTTCTGAAAGCAAAATATTGTGATGAACCTTTTCCCGGAGAAGGTCCTGATTCTGAATCCTGGTGGGGTATGGTATTTAATGGAGATGTGAATGCTTATGGGAAAGGAATTGGTGTTGTGATCATCACTCCTCATGGATCACACATTCCTTTTACTGCAAGGCTGACATTTGTTTGTACTAATAATATGGCAGAGTATGAGGCTTGTATCATGGGTCTCGAGGAGGTCATGGATCTCAGAATCAAAGTTCTAGATGTATATAGTGATTCAGCTTTGGTGGTAAATCAAATTAAAGGAGAATGGGATACTCGTCACCCTGGCTTGATCCCTTACAAGGATTATGCTAGAAGATTATTACCCTTCTTTAACAAAGTTGAATTCCATCATATTCCCCAGAGATGAAAATCAGATGGTGGATGCTTTGGCAACTGTGGCTTCTATGTATAAAGTAAATACTTGGAATGATGTGTCTCGTATCACAGTGCGACATTTGGATATACCGGCTCATGTGTTTGTGGCAGAGGGATTAGCAGATGAGAAACCTTGGTATTATGATATTTATCATTTTCTCCATACTCAGGAATACCTAGTTGGTACATCAAATAAAGATAGAAAGACATTGAGAAGGTTGGCAGGTAGCTTCTTCCTCAATGAGGATGTGTTATACAAGAGAAATTATGACATGGTCTTGCTCAGATGTGTGGATAGACACGAAGCAGGCATGTTGATGCATGAAATCCATGAAGGTTCCTTTGGTACTCATGCAAATGGACATTCGATGGAAAAGAAGGTGCTTAGGGCAGGTTATTATTGGCTGTCAATGGAATCTTACTGTTACAAATTTGCAAAGAAGTGCCATAAATACCATATTTATGCTGACAAAATTCATGTGCCTCCAACTCTTCTCAATGTTATTTCTTCCCCGTGGCCTTTCTCTATGTGGGGTATTGACATGATCAGAATGATTGAACCAAAGGCGTCGAACAAACATCGTTTCATCTTAGTGGCAGTTGACTACTTCACCAAATGAGTGGAAGCAGTTTCATATGCTAATGTCACTAAGCAGGTGGTGGTGCGTTTTATCAAGAATAATCTCATATGTCGGTATGGTGTTCCAAGCAAGATTATCACTGAAAAAGGCTGAAATCTGAATAACAAGATGATGATAGAACTTTGTGAAGAATTCAAGATTGTCCACCATAATTCATCTCCTACAGGCCAAATATGAATGGGGCTGTTGAAGCTACCAATAAGAACATCAAGAAGATCATCCAGAAAATGGTTGTTACTTATAAAGATTGGAATGAGAAGCTCCCTTTCGCTTTTCATGGGTATCGAACATCTGTCCGCACTTCAACAGGGGCAACCCCGTTCTCTGTTGTGTATGACATGGAAGCAGTACCCCCCTTGAGGTTGAGATTCCCTCTTTACGCGTAATAATGGAAACCATGTTATCAGAGGATGAATGGGTCCAGAACAGGTTTGACCGGTTGAATTTGATTGAAGAGAAAAGAATGACAACCTTATGCCATGGTCAGTTATACCAGAAGAGACTGAAGAAATCTTTTGATAAGAAGGTCAAACCTCGTGAATTCAGAGAAGGCGACCTCGAGCTCAGGAAGATCATGTCTTTTAACATTGATTCTAGGGGCAAGTGGACTCCCAATTTTGAAGGGCCATATGTTGTCAAGAAATCCTTCTATGGCGGTGCATTGATTCTTGAAACTATGGATGGTGAGGAGTTCCCACGTCCCATGAATGCTGATGTAGTCAAGAAATACTTCGCCTAAAGAAATAAAATAATAGCTCGCTAAGTTGAAAACCCGAATAAGAGGCATAGGAAAAAAGGAGCGTCTCGGTAGGCCGAAAACCCGAAAGGGAAGTCTAGGCAAAAATTAGAGACATAAACAGAACAAATTTTCCCGGTAGGTTGAAAACCCGCAAGGGCAATCTAGGCAAAAGGTAGGGATTTCTTGGCAAGTAACTGCATCAAACAAGACTTGATCATTGAAGCAACAATCTTCTTGGATCCTCACCACTCTTCAAACAAAGTCGCTGTGCAGGAATTCAAAGTTGTTAGGGAGAATAGTGGTCATTGTATTTCAATGTATCTTTTCCAATATATTACCATTTTTCAATTCTTATTTTATTCAGATTACAAAGACTTCATTTATTATTGACGGTAGTTTTCAAAGCAAATAGATTAAATAACAAAATTGTTTTTTGAAAATAATTTACAAATTACTTCTTGCTTTAGATTTAGTGACTCAAGGAAAACAAAAATAGTGACCCCAAGGATGGACGAACTCTGAAATTTTGGAAGTATGTGTTCCCCAGGAAGGCTCTCCCAGGTCAATATTTGTGAAATGAGTATGCCTTTCTTGTGCTTCTCAGGTAGTTGAATATGATACCAATTGATGTACGATGTGGTGTTAGGTTTGTGATCCCATTCTCCCCAGTCAAGTCTTGGTTCATTTTGATTTTGGGTTGGCATGGTCCAAAGTCTCTATCCCAGATTCCCCATTAAGGTCTTCGCTCACCTGACGAAAGTATCTTCCCTCTTTGAATGATGTGATGAAATCATTTGCAAAACATTGTCCTTTGCAGTGCTAGCATTGTTGTTGTTGTTTGTTTCCCAGGGAACCACGCAAGGGCAATATCTTTTCTAAGAATTGTTGAATCAATTGTAAACTTTTTGAGTTTTATCCCGCCAAGTGCTGGGTTTGATTTAAAATCCCCGTAATTTTGATTTCTTGCTGTGTTGTTTAACTCCTTAAAATCCCCAAGTGAAGCCGAGATAACGTGTCTCTCTGAAATTTGTTATCACCTTGAGGTTTCATAATTTCTCCCCAGAGAAGTTGGTGTAATCCTTACTCTCAATATTGAAGGATGTATTTTGGATCCCTCTTGACGATGTGGTGTTGCCCTGCCCAGTGAAATCAGCATTGTAATCTCCAGTAGAAGTGCAGACCCTGAAACATTTGTTTTTTCCCATTGAAGTCTGTGTGATATTCCACGGTAAAGCCTGGAGAAAGATGTTATATCACTGTATTTATACTGATTTATTGTTATGATGTGATCATTTTCGGATTATGTTCTTTCCCAGTGAAGTTAAGCTGTGAAATAAGAATTTGTTTCCTCAGTTGGTGCTTACTTTTTTATGAAATTTTCATCTTGGAGGTGACTTAGCCGAGTATTGATTTTACCCAAGCTGGTTTTGTCTGGTTTTCCCCAGTGTTGTGTGTCTGTTTTGTTAACATATGCATGATAACATTCATACATTCATACATACATCATGTATAGATGAATTTAGCAAATCATTGCTCATTTGCATGATTTTGTTGACATATTACCTTGTTTTGTAGAGTTGTGTTATCCTCTCTCCAATAGAGTGTCAACCTTAAGCAGAAAGTGTATATTCTTTCAAATTCCCCACTGAGTTATTCCTCATGGAAGAATTATGCTTTAGCCATCCTATTCAGTGGAATGTGATCCCCTTTTGAGTTTATTTCTCATCAGGTGTTATTTTGGTTGACTGATTCATTCTGGTTTATTTCTGGATTGAATCTATGGTCCCCAGCATAATTATTATTTTGATTTCGGCAAGTTTTGAGCCCTAGTTTGATAATGTCCATTTATTTTTCACGTGAAGATTTTATCTCCTCAACTGGAATATATTGGCATTTCCCCAGGAAGTCCTATTACTTTCCCCAGGAAATCATTATTGCAATTCTTTCTCGTAACAGCAAGTGGTAGGTCTCTTTATTTAAGCAACATGTACTTCCTCAGTAAATCTGTTAGTTCCGAGAGAAGATTCAGATTTGTTACTCCAATGAATGGTAGTTTATCATTGTGGAAGGTAGTTAGTTGTTGAGATTTATTACTCCAATGAATGGTAGCCTTGTCATTATGGAAGGTAGTTCGTTGTTGATATTTGTTACTCAAATGAATGGTATCCTTGTCATTATGGAAGGTAGTTCATTGTTGAGATTTGTTACTCCAATGAATGGTAGCATTGTCATTATGTGTAATACGGTGGGAGAACTGACTTGGGCTGTTTTTCATTTGATCGCAATTGTTGCAGTTAGCAACAGTTGCCACCGACTTTTCTTTTATCCAAAAGGAAAGGCGGAAAAGAACAGGAAAGACCTTTGAGATTATTTCTTGAGTTCTGGGGGTAAATTTTGAAAAGGGAAGGTGTTAGCACCCTTTTCATCCATAGTTATCTATGGCCTCTTAGTTGTTTGCTAGATCACTTGTTTTGTTTGAAAATGTGCTTTGTAGTGGTTTTTCGAAAGTATTTTTGAAAAGGCACCTTCGTTTAGGAAAACTTTGTAATGGTTCTTGTTTCGTAAGAACGTATACAAAGTGTTGAATTTTTGAAAATATTTCATGTTTTGAAAGTGTTTGGTGTATGTTTGTTTTGAAAGTGAGAAAGCAACTAAGAACGTTTCTACCTACTCAAAAGTCTTTTGTTCATTTCTCTCATTTCCTTTGATATTTCTATCTTACCATTGATTGGTAAGAAGCCTTATCTTTGGATGTAAAGGGACGGGCGCGGGTCATCGTATAGTCATGATAGTAATGTTGTGAAATATCTTAGCATTTCTCTTGAGGGACTAAGATCATTTGAAAGGCAACATTTATAGCGTCATCAAGGGACTATGATCTTGTATTTTTTATTGTTTTTTCCAAGACATCCCACACGTGTAACATGACCATTTTTTAGGCAACAAGTGGATTTAACCTTAGGGGTGTAAGTGTGAAAGTGTGTTTGATTTGCATGTATTGTTTATCTTGAATTAGGGTTTTCTAAGCATTGATTTTATCTTTCTATACAAAATCTAATTTACTAGCATTGATATGAAAGCGATAAATTGCGGAAAGTAAATTTACTATGCTATTACATCATTAGGGGGATGGGGTATACGAATTAACAAATGGGGATTGCAAGAAATTAAACCTAATTATCTATTACAACCATATTGAAATAATTTACAAGAATTGAAAGGAATATAATGTACAAGGATATAAATGGAAAAGAAATGAATTTTTGTTTGAATTTTTATCTAATTATCTAAAAAAAATAATTGATTAAAATAATTAAAATTAAACCCGTTTTAAAGAAATAAAATTAATCAAGAAAGCATTTTTAGTGTTTTTTAGAAAAGGTTTTAAGTTTAATAAAAAATAGTATAAAAATTAATTAATTAAAAGGAAACCTAAATTCTAAGTTAAATTTACCTAAATATAATGATTAATTTATTAAGAAAAGAAATTAAGTTTGTTTAAGAAAATATTTTTTTGTCTTTTGTCTTTTTTAAAAGAAATAAAATATAAGTATATAGAAGCAAAGAATAAATAAAAATATATTTTTTTGGATTTCTTGATAAAATAATAATAATAATAATAATAATAATAATAATAATAATAATAATAATAATAATAATAAAGAAAATAAAAAAAATAAAACAAAATATGAAAAAAATAAAGTCTGGAGGTAAAAATGGAATTTAGGGTGTTTGTTAGAAAAAACAGTTTTTGTTTTGAAGCCTGGCCCATTGAGATTTTTGTCATCATAAATGAAATAAAATAAAAAAGAACCAATGGGTTGCATTGTAAACCTGTAAAGAGGGGGGTTAGGAGAAGTAAAATACAAAGGCCCAATGTACTAAGCCCAAGGCACGCTGGTTGCTTCAAAATAAGAAGAAAAATGTTGGAAAAATTAAAAAGTGGCAACGCTAGAGCTTGAACCCACGCCCTTGACATGATACGCGCGTTTCCTTACCACTGGGGTGGCTATATATCCATTAACTTAAACAAAACCATAAATATAGATTACAAATCCATTCCTAGAAATGAACTTCATCTTCAACCTCCAGCCAGGGTCCCTGTATCTCATTCATTTCTCATCCATTCTCAAAACTTCCAACATCAAACTTGTTAGAAATTTTACCAGGATTTCAGAAATGTAAACAATTCGGACTATCAATCAAAGATGAACATGTTTTTCTAAAAGTACCAAATCCCGACCTAACTTTTTTCATAGATTCAAACCTAAAATTCTCTGAGCTGAGGCAATATAAATGAAAACTATGGAAATGTACAGCTTCAGGGCATTGATATCTACATTTTGTCTTTGCAAATGAAAGCCTAATAATGCCTACATGAAGAGATGAAAGTTCAGAAAAATACCTCAAAAACTGGAAATCGTGAAATGAGTTTGAGCTTGTTTTAAGCGATGGTGATGATCAGGTTAGCTTCCTCAAGTTCCCAGGAAGCTAATGCAATGCTTAGCTTGAGCTATGGATGGCGGGAATGGTCTGGAGAAGTTAAGTTGCAAACCTCTATTTTTGGTTATGGAGGATGGTGATGGAGATGTTACAGTTCTAAAACCAGGACAGGGATGGACTATATTTGAGGTATAGAAGCTTTGCAAATGAATTTGAGGAAAAACGCACGAGGGAAATAAGAGATACAAGTCCAAGGTCAAAACTATGTATCAATGGTGCTTTTGAGCAATTTCTGGTTTATGAGTGTTTGAGGTATTTTCAGGGCCTTAGCATTCGTGTCCTAGCTCATAAATAATTTCTCTATGTATAAGAAAAAGGTTTTGAGTGCTCTAGTTGATCAGAATTCAAATTTACATGTTTAAGCTCAACATGTGATTTTTTGACAAAACAAGTTTCCATGCCTTGTACTTGGTTCATAGAGTTGTTAACCACTTTAAACACAATACCTCTGACTCTGTGGATAGAGTGTACTCAAAGAAAACAAGTTAGGAGCTCAAGAAGCTGACTTTGTGTATAAAGCTTGCTTTACAAGAATGGATATGTTACTTTCTCCCCAAAATGGCAAATTGGTTTGGACGAAGCTTGAAGCACTTGGATAAGGGCATACTCAGTTATGTAAACCATTAATTATGGAGTTACAAACAAGTTTGAGGCCTGTAAAGTGAAGATTATGTAGCATGGCTATGGATTTGGTTCATGTTTGTTGTACCCCAAAATTTGCCCTCCCTTTTTCTCAACATTTTCTCATCACAAGACCCTTGGAGCTCAAGATCCAGTTAGGGTTTCCTCTGCTCAAGACTTCTCCTTGCACTGTTGACCCAAATTAGGGTTTGTGTTTGAACAGAGATATTTTTACCTAAAACACATAAGATGACTTTCATGCTTCATGTTGGACTCCCAAGTTTATCCATACCAAGTTTCAAGTCTTGATTCCAAATTTTGCCCAGTCAATTGGACAGTTGACCTAGAAATCAACTGTATTGGAGAAAAAGTCAACTGTGGCCAATTGACAGTCAAATCTCATGAAAATTGACCCACATCAACATTATGAACTCCCATGGATCATTTGATCAAGCTTGGATCACAATTCCACATGAAATTTGATCAGATCACCAAAAGGGCAAAATGGTCATTATTAGGGTTTTGACTGCACAAAGGCAATTTTTGACTGTTTGACCTAGCCAATGGCAAACCAAACTCACATATGGACTCAAGGACCCCATGGAATTGTCTTGACATACTCAACAAGTTCAAAAGATCCCAAGTGCACAAGATTGACAGTTGAATTTCCCAGTCAATTGATCAATTTTGACTGTATACTGAAAAGTCAAACTTTGACTTTTTGGTCAAAATCAAGTGTCAAGATTCATTTTTCATCAAAACATGCCAAATCATGAAACTTGTTCATCAAGAAATCAAGAATTGCAAATTAGGGTTTGAAATGAAGATTTTTCATAACTTAGAATTTTTCTAAGTTATGAAAAACCCTAATTTTTTCCTAACTTTGTCCCACTTTCTCACCAAGATTCATTTGGATTCAAGCAAAAGTCAAAACATGAAAGTTGTAGTCCATTGCAAAATCTACAACTTTGATTCACAAAGTTTTCCCAAAAGAAGCTTGTATCTCAAGTTACAATTTTTGGAACAAGGGTACCAAACCATTCTTAACTTAGAGAAATTTTGAACCATTTTAGGCAGGATTTTTGCCTAACTTCAAGACCATTTTTCACATACTTCCACTTGGAATTTCAATTTGCATTTCAAATATGGATTGTATTACAAATTCCAAGCTTTCCAAAATGTCCAAGAAATCATCAAACAACCTCATGGTTAGGGAGAATCGAATTTGGCAAGTTGGGAAAAACTCACTTTTGTTATGACCAATTTACATGTTCATACACTTAGGCAATTTTGAACTCAGCTTGCATTTCTTGATTACAGGTCCTATATCCCATTTACACTCATAAATTTAATGCTAACTCATTGTGCCAAGACCATATTTTCTGTGTTCAAGCATTACATAAAGGTTTAGTCCCAAAATAGAAAAAGCATAATGTCCATTTTTGCAAAAGTAGAACTTTATGTCAATTAGCAATCCAAGCAAGTACAGTGCAAATCCTTTTGGCACAAGTTTATGAACAAAACACACAGATCAAGGGGAAGGTTAGCAGCACATTAAGGGGGCCTCTATCAGTCTAAAACTCAAGTGGACACTTTGTTGCTTAAAGTTGAAGAAACATAGCATAACAATACACAACTCTCATTCCTGTGAACCAGACCTTAAGCAAAGTTATCAAACACTTTCCAATCATCAACCCTAAGCTAAAACACGAGACAACCATCTCCATTGCCTTCTCAAACACAGAATCACCCTCAAACTGCCCAAACAGGGTACCTGCTGCAGATTGAGTTCCATAGCTCAATCCTTTTATGCATTCTTGCTAAAATCACGTCAAACACATCCCACATCATCCCTTGAAACTATTCCAAGCCTCAAACATGACCTGTAACACTCCCAATCAACATCACCATTTTCATTTTTCTGTTTTGCAGTTGAAGTTCCATAACACGATTCTCTTGGTTTCCAAACAAAGTAAAGCTTGGAATAGCATCCCTGGACATCAAGGAAGTTGTACCAATCATCACCTTGCATTGAAAACACCTCCATCATCAGATACGATTCCAACTGAACAGGTAAGTTCATGGACTTCTATCTCTCTATCCAGGCATTGTTAGCTTTAGGTTTGTGAAGAAATTATGTCACATTCATAGCCTTAAACATGCCCATATAATTAGTTTTCATTTATGTTATGTGTGCTATGAGAATTTGATGTCTGAACTTGGAACAAAAACTAGGTCAAGAATTGGGGGAGAAGAAATTCTCTCTCATTTCTGAGAGTTAAATCATGTTCTTTATATGTATGAACTCGTGAGAAGATGCTTGACATTTTTTGTGTTGTGAGTTTTCATTAAAAGTCCAGGAATCAGGATGTTTGAATCCATGTACAAAGCGCGCGTTTTTTGAACAAGGTTTGCTGGAGGTTGAAGAAGATAGGTTCTGGGCTGGGCCTGGAATGTTTTTCCTTTTCACACCATGTTTTTACTTTTGAACCCCCCTGGCCCATTTTGATTTTTACTTATCATTTTCCATTTTTTCCTTTTGATTTTATTTCTATATTTTTATTTAAGTATGAAAAAATATAAAAAATCATTTTTTCCACATTTTTTGCATTTATTTTGATATTTATTAGTCTTTATTTAGTTTTGTACATAAATAATATATAAATACTATTATTTAAAATAACTTAAAAAAATAATGCAAACACATTTATTTTCTAATTTTTATTTTATTTTATCTTCTGAAAATATTTTATATAAAATATACTTTTTTTTTATAAATATTAAATATTATTATTTTATATATATAATATATATTTAGTAAATAATACAAATACAGATATATTTATTAGAATATTTAGGACAAAAATACAAAATATATTTATTTTTATTCTTATTAATATTTAATATTAAAAATACCTTTTTTACAAATATACTTCATTTTTATTTTATTTTTGTACATAACTAATGAATATTGTATATATTAAACAATTAATACCTTTTAATTAATAAATTAGGGTTTTGCCCTAAATACATAAAAACTCCAAAAAAATAATACTTTTTATTTTGTTTATTTGACATATAAAAACACTTTTTTTCATACATATAAAAAACATTTTTGCATCTTGCATATTTATTCCCTTTTTATTTAATTATTGTATATTAATTAATTTGTATAATTCAATTTTGATGTAATAGTTAGGTTTAAATTCCTTGTCAAAATATCCCCCATTTGAACATTTGTACCCCCCTTCCCATATATTATGTTGTAATAACTTAGGAACTTTATTTTTCGCACTTTAAATTTTTCTAAATATACCATGCTAGAATTAGGGTTTGTATGCAAATCAATTAACTAGAATAGTTTGACCTAATTCAAGATAAACAAGCATGAAAATGGACAACACTAATCACACTTGCACCCCTAGGGTATTCCACTTGTTGCCTTCAATAATGGGCCATATTGCATGTTAGGTCTCTTTGGGTAAAACAAAACAATCAAATGATCATAGTCCCTCAATGACGCTTTCGAAAGTTGCCTAAAAAATGATCAAGTCCCTTAAAGGAAAATTGCCCAAAGATACTTGACACCATTGCAATTATGGTCTAAACGATGACCCACACCCGTCCCTTTCACATCCTAACACAAGATTGTCCACCAAATGCAATGGTGGAACAAAATTGTTAAAAGGGTTAAAACATAGCAAAAATCTTTGAGAACTTTAGGGTAGATAGCTCTTAAGTACTTGTCAACTTGCAAAACAAAAACACTTGCCTATTTTTCAAACCACACTTCACAAACACTTTCAAAACAAACTTTCAAAAACCTTGAAACATCTTTTCAAAAAAGACAAACACCTTTTGTAAAACATTCGAGTAAAGAATTATTACAAGGGTAGCCTAGACAAGGCATCTTTTTCAAAACATTTTCAAAACCACGCACAAAGCACCATTTCAAACAATTGAAAATCAAGGCAAGTTGATCTAAGCAAGTAACTAAGAGCCCATGGATAACCATGGATAGAAAGGGTGCTAATACCTTCCCTTTCTATAATCTACTCCCCGAACCCACGAAATATCTCAAAGGTTTTTGCTGTGCTTTTTAAACCTTTCCTTAGGATAAAATAAAAAGTCGGTGGCGACTCTTGCTCAACCGAAACATTTGCGAAAACAAACGCAAAACCCTAGTCAGTTCTCCCACCGTATCACAGAACTGGCGACTCTGCTGGGGAGAAATTTAAAAGTGGAGTAACCTTAGGGCTTAGATCACCCTCTTGCATGACTAATTGTTTGATTTGATTGCTTTATATCTTGGCTCTCTTGTTTGGGTTTGCAATCCTACACCCGGATTTGGGGAAACATTCATAGATAGCAATACGTTGTGGAAACTGTGCGGGGTATACTGACACGGTTGAAGCAATAGCTATATTAGTGCGACATATTTGTGAGTACCGGTAACCCTTGAGTTCAATCAAGGAGAGTACGGGGCCGCTGAGTGATGTCACTAAGCACTAATGACCTAGAACCTTACTTGACCATCTTGGCCTTTTATTAGGGGTAGTGAGATGACCGGCTTTGGTGCAGTCCGAAGTTGGTAGATACTCGATACTACACTCATTGAGGGTTGTTTTCTTGGAATATTTTGGTTGCTAGTTAAGTGGCTAAACCAAAACCATGAACGATGAAAACAATCCAATGATATTGAGCTCTTTAGAACCCGGTTACTATTTATAGGACAGGTTTTTAAGCCAACTACACTCAAGAGGGTACTTACCTATGAAACCTCATGCAAGCCTGAAACTAGGGTTTGGTGTGAATTGCTTGTACATATGTTTTGTGCATACATCATAAACATCATAAAGCATCATATGCATTCACTAACCATTTCAAGGGTTTAGATCTTCATCTTTGTTCTTGTTTTGTAGGTCATGGAAATTCTTTGAAGAAAAACCATCCAAGTCAACCTTGTGAGAATCCCTCCTCAACTCAAGGAGCTCACGTCAAGGATTCCGGAAAGCTCGCCCTTCAGTGAAAGACATGGTAGACTGCTCAGCTTAGTCAACACCAACATTGAAGAGGACATGTTGAAAGTGCTATTCCAGTTCTTTGACCCTCTTCATAACTGCTTCACTTTCCCCGATTACCAGTTGGTGCCCACTTTGGAGGAGTTTTCTCAACTCCTAAGAATCCCTATCCTTAATCAACTACCCTTCAACGGTACGGAAAAGGAACCAAAGCCGGAAGATGTTGCTCGAGCATTACATCTACAACCATCTGACATCAAAGGGCATTGGGAAATCAGAAGCGGCGTCAAAGGATTCTTAGCAAAATTCTTGTTTGAGAAGGCACAAGAATGTTGGAATTCATTGGACCTACAAGCCTTTGAAGAAATTGTGGCACTCCTCATCTATGGGTTGGTTTTGTTCCCAAATCCCGACCAGCTGGTAGATGTCAATGCCGTCAAAATCTTCTTATCCAGAAATCCAATACCAACGTTGCTTGGGGACATTCTTCACTCATTTTACACACGAACAATGAGAAAGAGGGGTGTTCTCATGTGTTGTACTCCTCTCCTTGCAAGGTGGTTTATTTCGCACCTTCCCCAATCTGTCTTGAAGAATGACCAAGGCTCGAGGTGGTCCCAACGATTGATGACTCTTACTCACTCTGATGTACATTGGTGTTCTCGGTCCAGAGAAAATGTCATCATCGTCGATCGTTGTGGAGAGTTCCCTAATGTTCCATTACTTGGCATTAGAGGGGGCATTACCTACAACCCTTGCCTAGCTTTGAGGCAATTTGGATATGCACGGAGGGATGGCCCTCACGACATGTTGATTCCTGACCTAGTTTTTGACTTCGACAACGATGCGCAAGGACTTCGCCAAAGATTCATCAGGACTTGGAGGATGCCCAACAAGGTTGATAGCAAGACACTGGGGCACAAGAACTCCATCCCTCTTGAGCCTTATCTCAAGTGGGTACGAGCCCGAGCCCAGAGTCTAATGATGCCTTATCCTCATGTTCTCCCTGTGATTAAAGAGCCCGTCAAGGAAGGAGAGGTTGCCTACACCATCCTATATCCTGACATGCCTACATCGTGGGAGGAAATGCAAAAGAGTTGGATTCAGCTCAAGGAGGAACAGAACACTTTTGAAGCCAGCTTCTACGCCAGCGAGAAGAAGGTTCTAGAGCTTACCCACCGACTCCATGAGGAAGAGACTCTCAACACCTACATCGCGCCAAAGAGGATGCGCAACGTATTTTTACCTTGAGAAGTTTTTGTAATATTTGGCCCATGGGGTATTTATGTACTGATAAATTTCTTCTTATTAATATGACGTGCGTTCTCTTTTGTTTGCAATAATTTTGAATATTCTAAATCCTTGAATGCATTGCATACATAAGCATACCATTCATCATGTGCATAAGCAGGTCTCACGCCAGGTTTCCTTATCTGTCTACTGTTTATTTCAGTAGGATGGATCTCGAGCAAACAGTCAAAGACTTGCAGGCTCAAAATGCACAGTTTCAGCAGCTCCTGATGACCTTGGCTAAGGGTCAGGAGGATCTAAAGACCCTACTGGGGAATAAGGACCCAGTGAAAAAGAAGAAAAAGAGACTCGGGGTGGCTACTTTAGGGAGAAGATTTGATGGAGAAGCCAGAAGAGTGCTTGAATTTCCTCCTACTTCTGAGGAGGGAACCAGTAAAGGGGGTGCGGCTGCGGTACCTTCCGAGTCCGATATGGAAGAAGAGGAGGTTGAAGAGGATGAAGACTACTCTGATCAACAATACCCTCTGGCTGATGATAAATACAAAGGTTTAGAAGACAGGTTGGCAGCCATGGAGCTACAGAGAGTTCCGGGTTTGGATTTCGAAGACTTGGGTTTAGTTGCCGGGATTGTGATTCCCCCAAAGTTCAAAGTGCCATTTTTTGTGAGGTTTGACGGGTTGTCCTGTCCAAAAATGCATCTCAGGTCCTACGTAAGGAAGATCCAACCTTATACGGCAGATAAGAACCTTTGGATCCATTTCTTTCAAGACAGCCTTTTTGGGGCTCAACTGGAGTGGTTCTATCAGCTAGAGGAAACCAGCGTCCGAAACTGGGAAGACTTGGCCACCGCCTTTTACAAACAATATCAGTATAATTCTGACCTTGCTCCCACGCGTACCCAACTTCAGGGTATGTCACTGGGAACAGGCGAAGGATTCAAAGAATATGCACAAAAATGGAGGGATTTGGCTGGCAGGGTGCAGCCTCCTTTAACCGACCGTGAACTTGTTGACATGTTTCTAGGGACCCTGTCTGGTCCATTTTTCAACCATCTAATTGGTAACTCTTCCGCAGGGTTTATCGATTTAATCTTAACAGGTGAGAGAATAGAAGCTGGCATCAAATCAGGGAAGATTCAGAAGGGTGCCGCTGCAAGTGTTGAGAAGAAGCCTTTCAAGAAGGAAACGGCTGTGGTATACTCTCAGAGAAGAGCAGGGAAGACTGAACGTCGGCCAACTGTGGGGGCCGTAATGATTCAAAACCCTTCAAGTGAGCAGCCTCCTATAACCAGTCCAGACCAAATCAACAACGGGTGGAACGGCCACAACGGCAGTTCACCCGCATTAATATGACGCCAGCGCAAGTGCTTCCCCATCTGTTAAAGTTGAATCTCGCCACTATCAAAGAGGCACCAAAAAATGTGAATACGTCCTCTCCGCATTATCATCCTAATGCTAAATGCGCCTACCATTCTGACAGTGTCGGGCACGACACCAACGATTGTTGGGCACTCAAGCATAAAATCCAAGACCTGATAGAGGCGAAGAAGGTGGAGTTCGACGCTCCAGAGAAGCCGGACGTGATATCTGCTCCAATGCCGAAGCACGGCCGAAATGTCAATGCCATTGAAGAAGATTTGTATGTTGCTGATGTCAATGATCTGATAACTCCGTTGCTAACCATCAAGTTGAATCTGTTAAAGGCCGGGATTTTCCCGAGATGTAAAGAAGATTGCTACTGCTGTTACTCTCTGCCGTTTGATTGTCCGTTACTAAAGAAAGGCATCCAAGGCCTAATGGACAGTCGACAAATTTTGTTTGAAAACGTTTCTGCTATTCCAACCCATACTGAAGATGTCTCAATCATAACCATTCATGCCAATCTTTCCAAGGCCGTCAGAAAGCCTGTTAAGATTACACCAGCTACGAAATCTGTTCCTTTGAAGATAACAATGCCAGGGCCTGTCCCCTACATTTCTGAGAAGTCAATACCATGGAACTACGGCGGTGACGTCTACTACCATGGTATTAAACAAATTAAAATAACTGAAGGAAGCTCGGATGAGGAAGAAGCCAACATTGGAAACATTGCGGGCACAAGCAAAATCACCCGGAGCGGGAAAATATTTTCTCCAGAGATTTCCCCTCCAAGAGCAATCTTTGGACCCTCATCTGTTGACAAGGTTATTCCTGCACCAATAAAACTCTCTGCTAGAACCCCATTGATCGAAGATGTTATTGTTCCTAGTATTGTCCCTCCTACCGCTGCTGATAAAGGTAAGGGAACCCAAGTTGAGCTCGTCAGGACGAGGGCTCAACCCTTGGTCATCCCGGAAACCTCCAAGAAAGAAATGGAAGAGATCTTGAAGATAATCAAAAGGAGTGATTACGGTGTGGTAGAACAACTAGGGCAAACCCCCTCAAAGATCTCCATGTTGGCACTACTACTTTGCTCAGAAGCGCACGCCAAAGCTTTGATAAAATTCCTAAAGGCAGCCCATGTGCCCCAGGAAACCTCTGCAGATCAATTCCAAAATTGCATGGCCAGCCTTACTGCGGACAATGGATTAGGTTTCTCTGATGCCGACCTAAATCCTAAAGGTAGAAACCACAATGATGCTTTGCACATTTCAGTCGAGTGCCGAGGAACTACTCTCGCACATGTCTTGGTCGACACTGGTTCGTCGCTGAATGTATTGCCTAAGAAAGCTTTGGACCGACTAGATTGTGAAGGGTTAGAGCTGAAGCCGAGTGATATTGTTGTCAGAGCTTTCGATGGTTCGAAGAGGATGGTCCATGGGGAGGTTGATATCCCCATCAAGGTGGGCAGTGAGGTGTTTAAATCTACTTTCTATGTGATAGACATCCGTCCGTCATACTCTTGCTTGTTGGGTAGGCCTTGGATACACAATGTCGGGGCAGTCACCTCTTCCTTACATCAAATGTTGAAGTATCCTGTCAAGGGAAAGATCATAACTGTCCATGGTGAAGAGGAGTATATGATCAGCCACCTGAACTCCTTCCGGTATGTGGAGGTAGAGGGTGAGTTCATTGAGACGCCTTTCCAGCATTTCGAAGAGGTCCCTCCTGAGATAACAGTAGCAAAGTTGGTAGCTGAAGTACCAAAGCAGATGGCCAGGATGGCATCTCTGGAAGACGCAAAGGCCGCAATAAAGGAGGGGAAGAATTCAGCATGGGGGCAGTTGCCTGATATTCCACATAAAATAGACAAATTTGGATTAGGGTTCACTGCCGCGGGCCAGAAAGCTATGCGCCGTTCGAAGATTGAAAGAGCGCCAATCAAAATTTCTCCCTACGGAATCAACGCTTTGGAGGACGAAGACAAAGAGAGCAGCATCGAAGAGTGGATTTACCCAACTATCAAAGGAGGATTATGCAACTGGGAGGCAAAAGACTTTGTCCTCATCACTTTTATTCATCAGTAATTTATCTGTCAAACATTTCCTTTTGGTCTGTAATATTTATTTTCGAACAATCCGTACACTATCTTTTTACCTCATGCCTTGCCCGGGGCATGTAGGTCCATTTGTAAGGGTTTTGATTATTTTCATATCCATATGCCATGTTTAATGATTCATTGGACGTTTTTCATTTGATAAACTGCTGTGGTCATTTTCTTTCCTTTTGCATTTTTGTTTAAGGATGGCTATCTCTTACACACACCCACACTCACAAATGCAGGTACCCATCCACTCTGGATTCCATGGGTGACTATTCTGCTACATCCTTCAATAACTCTGAAGATCTGGTCAATCAAGCCGAGTATGAAGATGACGAAGGTTATGAAGTACCAGGGGAACTAGCCAGACTTCTACAGCAAGAGGAAAGGGCCATCTTACCTCACGAAGAGTCATTGGAAACTGTCAACTTAGGAACCGAGGAAGACCGGAAGGAGGTACAAGTGGGTGCCAATCTGGAACCAAGTGTCAAGGAGCGCCTGATACAGTTGTTAAATGAGTATGTTGAAATCTTCGCTTGGTCTTATGAAGACATGCCGGGTTTAGACATAGACATCGTGGTTCACCGTCTCCCCACAAGAGAGGATTGTCCACCGATCAAGCAAAAAGTCAGCCGAATGAGGCCTGACATGTCTGAAAAGATCAAAGCAGAAGTGATGAAGCAATTCGACGCTGGCTTTCTGGCTGTTACATCTTATCCTCAATGGGTCGCTAACATCGTGCCAGTACCTAAAAAAGATGGCAAGGTCAGGATGTGTGTGGACTACCGGGATTTGAATAGGGCCAGCCCCAAAGATGATTTTCCACTTCCACACATTGACATTTTAATCGACAATACAACTCAGCACAAAGTGTTTTCCTTCATGGATGAATTCTCGGGCTACAATCAAATCAAAATGGCCCCCGAGGATATGGAGAAAACAACTTTTGTCACGCAATGGGGCACTTTTTGTTACAAGGTGATGCCGTTCGGACTGAAGAACGCAGGGGCAACTTATCAACGCGCCATGGTAGCTTTATTTCATGATATGATACATCATGAGATTGAAGTTTACGTAGACGATATGATAGCTCGGTCACAAACAGAGGAGGAGCATCTTGAACATCTAGAAAAGCTGTTTGCCAGATTGAAAGAATACAAACTCAGGCTGAATCCAAGTAAGTTCACTTTTGGAGTTAGGTCTGGTAAACTTCTAGGATTCATTGTAAGCAACAAAGGCATTGAAGTCGATCCAGCAAAAGTGAAAGCAATACAAGAGATGCCTGCTCCCCGTACTGAAAAGGAGGTTAGAGGGTTCTTGGGGCGCTTGAACTATATTGCCAGATTCATCTCTCATCTGACTTCTACCTGTGAGCCAATTTTCAAACTCTTAAAGAAAGATCAGGTAGTCGAATGGAACGATGATTGCCAAGCTGCTTTTGATAAGATCAAGGAGTATTTGCTAGAACCTCCTATTCTGATGCCACCCGTCGAAGGAAGACCATTGATCATGTATCTGACCGTCTTGGATAACTCAATGGGGTGTGTTTTGGGCCAGCATGACGAGTCTGGTCGAAAAGAGCATGTTATTTATTACCTTAGCAAAAAGTTTACCGACTGTGAGACTCGCTACTCACTGCTCGAGAAAACTTGCTGCGCTTTGGTATGGGCAGCTCGCCGACTAAGGCAGTATATGTTGACTCATACTACCTTGTTGATTTCCAAAATGGATCCTATCAAGTATATCTTCGAGAAGCCTGCTTTATCTGGAAGAATAGCTAGATGGAAAATGATCCTAACTGAGTATGACATCCAGTACACCACTCAAAAAGCTATAAAAGGGAGTGTACTAGCTGACCATCTGGCTCATCAAGCTATCGAAGATTATCGACCCATGAGATTTGACTTCCCAGACGAGGACATCATGAATTTGGACAATATTGAAAGTAACGGACCGTATGACGGACCCGAAAAGGGATCCCGATGGACCCTGTACTTTGATGGTGCTTCAAATGCACTTGGAAACGGTATCGGTGCGGTACTCATTTCCCCGGAAGGTTGTCACACACCTTTCACGGCCCGACTTTGCTTCAGCTGCACAAACAACATGGCTGAGTATGAAGCTTGCATCTTTGGTCTCAAGGCTGCTATAGACTTGGGGATCAAATCTTTGATCGTATTTGGGGACTCGGCTTTGGTTATCAGTCAAATCAAAGGAGAGTGGGATACCAAGCATCCTAATCTTATCCCATACAAAGAACATGTCTTGACATTGTTGCCTCATTTCGAGCAAGTTACCTTCGAGCATTTCCCGCGAGAAGAGAATCAGCTAGCAGATGCTGTAGCTACAATGTCCTCCATGTTTAAACTCAACTGGGATAATGAGGCTCCCCAAATCACCATCGAGCGAATGGATGAACCCGCACATTGTCACGAGATTAATACCGAAGAAGTAGTGGAACAACCCTGGTTCCATGAAATCAAAAGGTATCTCCAGACTAGAGATTATCCCGAAGGAGCTTCCGTAAATGACAAGAAGTTCTTAAGGAAATTTGCTACCAAATTCTTCCTGAGCAACGACATCCTTTACAAACGAAGCCATGATTGTGTATTAATCCGATGCATAGACAAAGCTGAAGCAGAGTTGATCATGACTGAGATACATAGTGGCACATTTGGCACTCACTTGAGCGGGCATACAATGGCTAAGAAGATCCTAAGGGCAGGCTATTACTGGTCTACCATGGAAGCTGACTGCCATCAACATTCCCGTACTTGCCACAAATGTCAAGTCTACGCTGACAAGGTCCATATCCCTCCAGTTCCTCTCAATGTTTTGACAACTCCATGGCCGTTTGCAATGTGGGGCATTGACATGATTGGAGAGATCAAGCCCACGACATCCAACGGACATCGCTTCATCCTGGTTGCCATTGATTATTTCACCAAATGGGTCGAAGCAGCTTCCTTCGCCTCTATTACGAAAAATGTGGTTGCCCGCTTCATCAAGCAAAATCTCATATGTCGGTATGGTGTTCCAGACAAGATCATCACAGACAACGGTACAAATCTGAATAACACGATGATCACCGCATTGTGCGAACAGTTCAAGATTTATCATCACAATTCATCTCCCTATCGACTGAAGATGAACGGTGTTGTTGAAGCTGCGAACAAAAACATTAAGAAGATCATTCAGAAAATGACAGTCACTTACAAAGACTGGCATGAGATGTTACTGTTTGCTCTACATGGATACCGTACGACGGCACGTACTTCAACCGGGGCAACCCCATTTTCTTTGGTATATGGCATGGAAGCTGTCCTGCCTATGGAGGTCCAGATTCCTTCTCTAAGGATTATGAAGGACACAGGTTTGAATGAAGATGATTGGATTCAGACCCGACTTGATCAACTCAATTTGATCGACGAGAAGCGACTCGCTGCTATATGCCATGGTCAGACGTATCAAAAACGGATGATCAAGGCCTTCAATAAGAAAGTCAGACGTCAAGTGTATCAAGTCGGAGATCTCGTAATCAAGCGGATTATCTTGCCGCAAAGTGATCCCAGGGGAAAATGGACTCCTACATATGAAGGACCATTTGTGATCAAGAGCATATTTTCTGGTGGTGCAATGATTCTGACCACCATGGACGGCGATGATTTGCCGCACCCTGCGAACGCAGACATAGTCAAAAGATACTACGCATAAAATAACCCGACAAGTCGAAAACCCGAAAGGGCGGCTTGGGCAAAAATGGGCATCCCGGTGAACTGAAAACCCGAAAGGGCGGTTCAGGCAAAAATTAGGGATAAAAACAAAAAAATCTGTACACCCGGCAAGTTGAAAACCCGAAAGGGCGGCTTGGGCAAAAAGGGGTTTCCAGGTGGGTCGAAAACCCGAAAGGGCGATTCAGGAAAAAGTTAGGGAATTAAAGCGTATGACTATGTCTCGTCGGATCACTTCAAAGACAATCTCTTCATCAACCAGTTCCAGGCTTCTGATCAATCCAGTCATCGGCAGACGAAGCATTGAATGGACAGATATTTAGAGTTGTGAAGGCTATAGCGGAATGGGATCCCATGGAATTATTTCACATAGCCATATTTCTTTTATATAAATATTTCAATATTTACGACGAAATCCTCTTACTAGGATGATTGTCTCCTTTGTACAAATATACTCATAGAAAGTTAATACAAATACTTTTCCCAGAAATTTGTGTCGTTTCCTTTTTCTTTTCTCTTGCACTAATTGTTTTATTTTGAGAAACGTCCAATGTTTTGTTAAATAGGCATATGCATTTGAACATAATCATTTTCTTATGAATCAAGAAAGAGGATTACTGATAGGTTGAAGGTGCAGTTGGATATCTTGATACCCTTTCAAAGGAAATCCCGAGCAGATTTGAAATCCACATTCCTCAGTCAGAACTTAATTCCCTAAACAGAGTCAGACTTCAGAATCCTCATCAGCGAAAGCTCTCTCAAAAAACTGATTTCCCCAGCCAGAGAATCCTCCAGAACTCAACTCCCCTCAGAATTAAGTTTCAGTATCCCCAGCAGAGCTAAAACTTCAGGCTATCGATCCCCAGCAGAGCCAGACTAATGAACCTTCTCCCCACAGAGATGCTTCTCACTAGGCTAGAGATTCTCAGTCTTACCTCCCCAGCTTAAGTCTACCAGGTTCTAAAATCCCCAGTAGAAATCATCAAAAATTCTCTTACCCTGCAAGTCACCAAGGAAATTCCAAGTCCCCGCAAGTGGTTCTAAGGCCCCTCGACGTTTGAAGGTCTGGTATTCCCCAAGCAAATCTGAAGACTTTCAGTTTTCAGTTCCTCATTGTATATTCGAAGATTCTCCAGTGAAGATCTCCTCAAGACAGGAATTCCCCAGAAGATTGGTATACAACCCAAGCTCCTTATTCCCCAGCAACAACCAAGAATTTTTTCTTCCCGGCAGCAGTCAAGATGCTTTTATCTTCAGCCATATCGGATTCATCTATCCTCCACAAGACAGCTCTCCAGCTTACATGCGCATTCATTTACATTCATATAACATACATCGCATCATGCATCATGACATTGCATACAACTAACTCTTTACCTTTTCAGGTAAGATCAGTCAACAGACAAAAAATCATTATCTTCCGAGACTCTTTCTAGAAATAGTTCAGATGTGACCCAGACATGGCAACATTCTGATGCTTATTCCAGATTCATCCAGATGCAGTTTTATACGAGCTCATCATCAGGAAACCCTACACCGGTTCCTCCTCAACTTCAAGACTTCTGAAAACAGTTCACGGGTTCTCCAAGTAACGGATGTTAACCTATCGCTTGTTCAGTTTCTTCTCAAGACTTCTGAAAACAATTTATTGATTCTTCCCAACAACGGATGTTAATCTATCGCTTGTTCAAATGCAACTTTTGAAAACAGTTTACGGACGCTTCCCAACAACGGATGCTGCTCTATTGCTTATTCAACCTCAAGACTTCTGAAAACAGTTCACGGGTTCTCCAGTAACGGATGTTAACCTATCGCTTGTTCAGATTCTTCTTCGAAGACTTCTGAAAACAGTTTACAGATTCTTCCCAACAACGGATGTTAATCTATCGCTTGTTCAGACTCTTCTCAACTTTTGAAAACAGTTTACGGATGCCTCCAGATACGGATGTCAATCTATTGCTTATTCAGACCCCAGTTCAGAGATGGTCCTAAACATGGGCACCTTTCTGATACTCATTCTAGATGGCATCTTTAAGCCCATCCCCGACAAGTTTCTGTCACTCCTCCCGATGGCATCGTTAAGCCCCTCTCCAAATGGCATCTCTAAGCCCATTCCCGCATCCATTGCTTTGACGAGTGCAAATTTAAGGGCACTCTAGTGTCCAATCTCCTTTTACCCTCGAGTCACGAAAGGCAAACTTGCCAATCTAACTCTTCGGATTCAAGAAGATTGAACAGGGGAAACTGTTGTACCCCAAAATTTGCCCTCCCTTTTTCTCAACATTTTCTCATCACAAGACCCTTGGAGCTCAAGATCCAGTTAGGATTTCCTCTGCTCAAGACTTCTCCTTGCACTGTTGACCCAAATTAGGGTTTGTGTTTGAACCGAGATATTTTGACCTAAAACACCTAAGATGACTTTCATGCTTCATGTTGGACTCCCAAGTTTATCCATACCAAGTTTCAAGTCTTGATTCCAAATTTTGCCCAGTCAATTGGACAGTTGACCTAGAAATCAACTATATTGGAGAAAAAGTCAACTGTGGCCAATTGACAGTCAAATCTCATGAAAATTGACCCACATCAACATTATGAACTCACATGGACCATTTGATCAAGCTTGGATCACAATTCCACAAGAAATTTGATCAGATCACCAAAAGGGCAAAATGGTCATTATTAGGGTTTTGACTGCACAAAGGCAATTTTTGACTGTTTGACATAGCCAATGGCAAACCAAACTCACATATGGACTCAAGGACCCCATGGAATTGTCTTTACATACTCAACAAGTTCAAAAGATCCCAAGTGCACAAGATTGACAGTTGAATTTCCCAGTCAATTGATCAATTTTGACTTATACTGAAAAGTCAAACTTTGACTTTTTGGTCAAATTCAAGTGTCAAGATTCATTTTTCATCAAAACATGCCAAATCATGAAACTTGTTCATCAAGAAATCAAGAATTGCAAATTAGGGTTTGAAATTAAGATTTTTCATAACTTAGAATTTTTCTAAGTTATGAAAAACCCTAATTTTTTCCTAACTTTGTCCCACTTTATCACCAAGATTCATTTGGATTCAAGCAAAAGTCAAAACATGAAAGTTGTATTCCATTGCAAAATCTACAACTTTGATTCACAAAGTTTTCCCAAAAGAAGCTTGTATCTCAAGTTACAATTTTTGGAACAAGGGTACCAAACCATTCTTAACTTAGAGAAATTTTGAACCATTTTAGGCAGGATTTTTGCCTAACTTCAAGACCATTTTTCACATACTTCCACTTGGAATTTCAATTTTCATTTCAAAGATGGATTGTAGTACACATTCCAAGCTTTCAAAAATGTCCAAGAACTCATCAAACAACCTCATGGTTAGGGAGAATCTAATTTGGCAAGTTGGGAAAAACTCACTTTTGTTATGACCAATTTACATGTTCATACACTTAGGCAATTTTGAACTCAGCTTGCATTTCTTGATTACAGGTCCTATATCCCATTTACACTCATAAATTTAATGCTAACTCATTGTGCCAAGACCATATTTCATGTGTTCAAGCATTACATAAAGGTTTAGTCCCAAAATAGAAAAAGCATAATGTCCATTTTTGCAAAAGTAGAACTTTATGTCAATTAGCAATCCAAGCAAGTACAGTGCAAATCCTTTTGGCACAAGTTTATGAACAAAACACACTGATCAAGGGGAAGGTTAGCAGCACATTAGGGGGGCCTTTATCAGTCTAAAACTCAAGTGGACACTTTGTTGCTCAAAGTTGAAGAAACATAACATAACAATACACAACTCTCATTCCTGTGAACCAGACCTTAAGCAAAGTTATCAAATACTTTCCAATCATCAACCCTAAGCTAAAACACGAGCCAACCATCTCCATTGCCTTCTCAAACACAGAATCAACCTCAAACTGCCCAAACAGGGTACCTGCTGCAGATTGAGTTCCATAGCTCAATCCTTTCATGCATTCTTGCTAAAATCACTTCAAACACATCCCACATCATCCCTTGAAACTATTCCAAGCCTCAAACACGACCTGTAACACTCCCAATCAACATCACCATTTTCATTTTTCTGTTTTGCAGTTGAAGTTCCATAACACGATTCTCTTGGTTTCCAAACAAAGTAAAGCTTGGAATAACATCCCTGGACATCAAGGAAGCTGTACCAATCATCACCTTGCATTGAAAACACCTCCATCATCAGATACGATTCCAACTGAACAGGTAAGTTCATGGACTTCTATCTCTCTATCCAGGCATTGTTAGCTTTAGGTTTGTGAAGAAATTATGTCACATTCATAGCCCTGAACATGCCCATATAATTAGTTTTCATTTATTTTATGTGTGCTATGAGAATTTGATGTCTAAACTTGGATAAAAAAACTAGGTCAAGAATTGGGGGAGAAGAAATTCTCTCTCATTTCTGAGAGTTAAATCATGTTCTTTATATGTATGAACTCGTGAGAAGATGCTTGACATTTTTTGTGTTGTGAGTTTTCATTAAAAGTCTAGGAATCAGGATGTTTGAATCCATGTACAAAGCGCGCGTTTTTTGAACAAGGTTTGCTGGAGGTTGAAGAAGATAGGTTCTGGGCTGGGCCTGGAATGTTTTTCCTTTTCACACCATGTTTTTACTTTTGAACCCCCCTGGCCCATTTTGATTTTTACTTATCATTTTCAATTTTTTCCTTTTGATTTTATTTCTATATTTTTATTGAAGTATGAAAAAATATAAAAAATCATTTTTTCCACATTTTTTGCATTTATTTTGATATTTATTAGTCTTTATTTAGTTTTGTACATAAATAATATATAAATACTATTATTTAAAATAACTTAAAAAAATAATGCAAACACATTTATTTTCTAATTTTTATTTTATTTTATCTTCTGAAAATATTTTATATAAAATATACTTTTTTTTTATAAATATTAAATATTATTATTTTATATATATAATATATATTTAGTAAATAATACAAATACAGATATATTTATTAGAATATTTAGGACAAAAATACAAAATATATTCATTTTTATTCTTATTAATATTTAATATTAAAAATACCTTTTTTACAAATATACTTCATTTTTATTTTATTTTTGTACATAACTAATGAATATTGTATATATTAAACAATTAATACCTTTTAATTAATAAAATTAGGGTTTTGCCCTAAATACATAAAAACTCCAAAAAAATAATACTTTTTGTTTTGTTTATTTGACATATAAAAACACTTTTTTTCATACATATAAAAAACATTTTTGCATCTTGCATATTTATTCCCTTTTTATTTAATTATTGTATATTAATTAATTTGTATAATTTAATTTTGATGTAATAGTTAGGTTTAAATTCCTTGTCAAAATACCCCCCATTTGAACATTTGTACCCCCCTTCCCATATATTGTGTTGTAATAACTTAGGAACTTTATTTTTCGCACTTTAAATTTTTCTAAATATACCATGCTAGAATTAGGGTTTGTATGCAAATCAATTAACTAGAATAGTTTGACCTAATTCAAGATAAACAAGAATGAAAATGGACAACACTAATCACACTTGCACCCCTAGGGTATTCCACTTGTTGCCTTCAATAATGGGCCATATTGCATGTTAGGTCTCTTTGGGTAAAACAAAACAATCAAATGATCATAGTCCCTCGATGACGCTTTCGAAAGTTGCCTAAAAAATGATCAAGTCCCTTAAAGGAAAATTGCCCAAAGATACTTGGCACCATTGCAATTATGGTCTAAACAATGACCCGCGCCCGTCCCTTTCACATCCTAACACAAGATTGTCCACCAAATGCAATGGTGGAACAAAATTGTTAAAAGGGTTAAAACATAGCAAAAATCTTTGAGAACTTTAGGGTAGATAGCTCTTAAGTACTTGTCAACTTGCAAAACAAAAACACTTGCCTATTTTTCAAACCACACTTCACAAACACCTTCAAAACAAACTTTCAAAAACCTTGAAACATCTTTTCAAAAAAGACAAACACCTTTTGTAAAACATTCGAGTAAAGAATTGTTACAAGGGTAGCCTAGACAAGGCATCTTTTTCAAAACATTTTCAAAACCACGCATAAAGCACCATTTCAAACAATTGAAAATCAAGGCAAGTTGATCTAAGCAAGTAACTAAGAGCCCATGGATAACCATGGATAGAGAGGGTGCTAATACCTTCCCTTTCTATAATCTACTCCCCGAACCCATGAAATATCTCAAAGGTTTTTGCTGTGCTTTTTAAACCTTTCCTTAGGATAAAATAAAAATCCGGTGGCGTCTCTTGCTCAACCGAAACATTTGCGAAAACAAACGCAAAACCCTAGTCAGTTCTCCCACCGTATCACAATGTTCATCACAAAACATGTCTTGCAAAACAAGTTTGAAACCTTAACTTCTTGGTAATTTTGGAAAGCTTGTAACATCCCCTACAACCTTCATGTTGGAAATTTTTGAAGATTCAGTTTTAAACTAGGTGAAAAGTTTCCATGAAGTTAGGTCAAAATTCTGACTAACTATGGCAAAATTTCACCAAGTCTTTTTAGTTTCATGGACATGTCTTCATAAATTCATAACTTGAAATCCAAGAATTTTTAGAAAAAGTTATGCCCTACAATGTTTTAGATCTCATTGAGATCTACAACTTTCATGTTGGAAGATTCCCTTGAATCATCTTGCATCATGATGGAAATTTGGTACAAAGTTATGAAAAAATATTAACTTTCTAACACTTAGAAAATTTTCTAAGTCTTAGAATTTTGATTTTTCAAAGATAATTTTGACTTTTCAATTTCTTGATGAACAAGTTTCACATTTTGACATGTCTTGATGAAATATTACTTTTGAAACTTGATTTTGATCAAAAAGTCAAAGTTTGACTTTTTAGTGTACAATTGACTTTTCATCAGTTGACTGAAATTCATCTGTCAATTCAATAATCTTGAGATGTTATTAGAACTATGAAATTAGGTCAAGATGGTGCATTTGAACCCCTGAGATCATGTCTTAAACCAATAAGTCATTTCCTTGGTCAAAAGTCAAGAACTGAGCCTTCTCAATCAAAACCCTAATTTTGGCCATTTTGCCCTTTCGGTGTTCTGATCAAATTTCTTTGAGGAATTGTGATCCAAATTTATCAATTGACATATATGAGTTTATAATGTTGATATGGATCAAAAATCATGAAGTTTGATTGCAAATTGACCATAATTGACTTTTTCCCTAATACAATTGATTTTAGGTCAACTGATCAACTGACTGAGCAAAAATGTGATCCAAAGCTTGAAACTTGACATGAGAAATCTTGGGGATCCAAAATGATCCATGAAGGTCATATAAGGCCTTGAAAGTTCAATTGTCCTTGTGAAAACTCAAACCCTAATTTTGAGTTGTCAGTGATTGAGGAGGCGTCTTGAGCTGATCAAACCTTGTGTAGTCTTGAATCAATGGAGATCTTATGAGAGATTTCTTGAGAAGTGAGAGGACAAATTTTGGGCTACAACATTATGGAAGGTATTTTTTTGTTGAGATTTGTTACTCTAATAAATGGTAGCCTTGTCATTATGGAAGGTAGTTCGTTGTTGATATTTGTTACTCCAATGAATGGTAGCCTTGTCATTATGGAAGGTAGTTTGTTGTTGAGATTTGTTACTCCAATGAATGGTAGCCTTGTCATTATGGAAGGTAGTTCTTTGTTGAGATTTGTTACTCCAATGAATGGTAGCCTTGTCATTATGGAAGGTAGTTTGTTGTTGAGATTTGTTACTCCAATGAATGGTAGCCTTGTCATTATGGAAGGTAGTTCGTTGTTGAGATTTGTTACTCCGGTGAATGGTACTCTTGTCATTATGGAAGGTAGTTTGTAGTTGATATCTTTTTCTGAGGAATGGTAGTCTCGTCATTATGGGAGATAGTTCGTCATTGAAATTTCCATTACTCAGAAGAAATTCATTTGTTTCCAGTCGTGAGTACTGGTGATGATCATTGTTACCACCCTAATGTTGGAATCTACCGATATTATCTTACCAATTATTTCCCCGGTGGGTCGATGTTACTTTTTTTCTATCTCCTCAGTGAGTGGATATCTTGCAGTCATCTGTTGATCACTGTTATCCTTTACCTCCTCTCCTCAATCTTTTATTTGATGACGCTTTATCTCCTCTTTGGGCTTTACCCCAGTAGAGTCTAGTCTTTTCTTCACCAGTGATTTATTTTCCTGGTTGGGTTTTTCTTTTGATCCCTGTTTTTATTTGCTACATTCTCAGTTGGTTTGGTGTCACTTTTTGAATTTTTTAATTTGCATTCATAATCATAAACATTGCATGACATCTTAGGGCCAAAAATAGGGCTTGTTTTATATTTAAGTATCTTCAATCGCGTCGACACAAAGATTTTAACCTTCGCATCTCCAGATAGAAGACACATAAATAAGGGCAGCTATTGTACCCCAATTTTCCCCCCTAAGATTCCTTTATCATCTCATACCATCACAATGCAACAAGATCACACACTAGGGTTTGGTTCTTCTCCTTATCTTTAGCTTTGCTCATGGGGAATCACCAAGCACCTTGACTTGTATTTTGTGATGATCTATGTCTTTTATTGATTAAATTTTAACTAATAAGTACAATGAATGTTTACTCTAATTATTGATATCATAGATGAAAGCACAACCTACTCCATCAAGTTTCTCTACAGGTTCATGAGCTTATTCCTATGCCTTCTTCACACAAAGCTTCATTGAGATTCAAGGCCCATCATTGAATATAACTTGAATTAATATCATTGACAAATTCTATTATGATCTATCATGCCTTAAGTTATCAAAGATAGTCCAAAGAGGTAAGGGTTGATGGAAGAAGTTTGACCTAATTGGATAAATCTTTGATTTCTTGATCACAAGTGCATATCTCCTTCAATTCTGAATATTTGGAAGTGGTAATCATTGCTATGGTTCCTCATTATCACCCTTAACAACTTCTATTTACATGAAAAAAGTATTTGTACAAGGAGTTTTGTCAAAATTGAAAAGGATTTCCAAGGCATTTTGTTGCTCTAGGAGCTAGGTTTTTTTTAACTTCAAAGGGCTATATCTTGATCATCTTTGGGTATTTTTGAGTGATTCCAAAGACATGCTTCTCTTTAAAGGGTTATCAACAAATCACTTCAAAAGTTTTAAGAAACTTTTGTGTGGAAGATACCTAATAACAAAGAAATATTACAAGTCCTCTAGATAAGCCATCAAATTCCCTCATGTGACTTCAAAAGATCATAAATTGGTAAATTTTCATCTCCTTGAGCCCATTATATTTCCATAATGATTTTAAGGATGTGAAATTCAACTCTTATTTTATGTGACAAGTTTGAAAATGGATGGAAGATGCCCTAAGGGTGCAAAAGATTATAGGTCATTTTATGAAATTTTGCCAACTTCACCAAGTCATAACTTTCTCATTTTTTGGAGATTTTAAATGGTTCAATACTCAAAATGTCAATCAAGAGATCTACTTCATTCAATCTTCTTTAGTGAAGAGAAAATTTTAAGTGGAAGGCCATGTTTGGATGCAAGACATTATAGGTCATTTTTGAAGGAAAAAACTTAGAATTTTCTAAGTACAAAAGTCAACATTTTTTCTCAACTTTGACTCATCACAATTTTCAGCTCTAGCATCCAATTGATTCCATTCTTTTCACATTGTAAAGCTTGTGATATCATCTTTCCAATGCATCAAGAATCAAGTCTTGAGATGCCCTGAATCATGCACACCATTGATTTGAACATGGTACCTTAAAACAAAAGTTTCACCTCAAGTCAGAATTTGAAATCCTTGATTTGGCTTCTAAACACAAATTTTATGCGCGCTTTTGCTTCCGATCATGTTTAATGAACTTCCAAAAGTGATTAGCACATTAAAAAGCAAGCTTTTGGATGAGTTTTGATCAAAATAGAAGTCACACTTTTCTTGTTTCCAACTTCACACGATTTCCCTCCAAACTTCATCATTTCACACACTTGAGCATTCAATCAGCTTCCCTATAAATAGAAGGTCATACCTCATTCATTTCCTCAAGCTTAGAGAGCCAGAATCACCCTACCAAACTTCCTCTTGAACCCAATTTTCTGCAAATTTGAATTTGCTTTTACAGCTTTCTTCAATCCATTTTCTTTGTCAATTCACCTTCCTTGAAACTCACTGAAGCTAACAGAAGAAGAATTAAGCTCTAAGACTTCCTAAATCGTGCTAGCCAAGTCAAGTTTTAGAGCTCTGCAATTGAACTTCAATAGGTAGATTCCTTCACCAATTCTCTCAAACTTTGATATTGTTATGAAGCTCTCATCATCCTGATTCTAGTCGCAATAATTGTTTTCAACTAGAAGTACATTTTGGCCATGAAATTTCAAATCCCTTTTTAAAACTTCTCTTCCAAAACGGCTGAGCTACAGCTTACATAAATTTTTCGCGAGGGTACCATTGAAATCGTCTTGAAGAGATGAAGCGAATGGTACCGGCATCGTGTTCTAATTTTACCGTTCCAGTGACCTTTAAATCTCGTGGCTGGAGGTTGAAGATGACCAACGTGTCGTCTATCAGCCAATGAAAGCGTGCCACACTTTTTTCCAAATTCTGATTTAATAATTGATTCCATGCTTTATTCAGTAAGGACCATGATATGCACAGTGCGTCTGATCCATTGGATTAGCTTACTAATGCGTTTTGACTCTCATCCATTGGTCTTTTTTTTTTTTATTTCTGATTTTATATTTTATTTGTTTTAAACTTCAAAAATTCATAAAAAATCCATTTTAACTTCAAAAAATCTGAAAACTTTATAAAAAATACTTTTGATTTTCTCTTTCTGATTATTATTTTTTCACAATTTTATTTTGTGTTTTGATATTTTTGATATTTTTTCACTTTATTTGAATTGTTTTAAATGTTTAAAAATACTTTTCTTAATTTTTAAATTCTGAAAAAAAATATGGAAGGATCCAATGACCTTTTGAAAAATATTGGTGACCTCATTTTATTTTTATTTATTACTTTATTATTTTTCACAATTTTTTGTTTATTTTTCCTATTTATTTTAATTTTATAAATAGTTTCTGACTTTAAAAAATTACCAAAATTTTTAAATAAATATTTGAGCTCATTTCTGAGTTTTCTATGGTCTTATTTGATTTTTCTTTGATGATTTGAATATAATTTCTATTTTCTACTTTTATTCCCATTTTTAAACCATTTTTAAAAAAAAATTTCATTATTTTTTTTTAAATATATTCTATCTTGTATATATTCTGACTGATCTTGAACTATGAGATTTTGATCATGAGTTTTATTAACATTATTGGATCCATGGTGTTGAGTTGAACTCCACAAAAAATGGATGAATGATTTTAATAATAGCTTGATTAAAATTTTGGTTCAAATATGGTTTAATTCTTACCCCACCTTCTTCATCTTATCCCCTTCTTATTATACTAAATGTTATTGGAGAATAATTTACATATCATTTCTCAAAACAAATAGTACATAGATTTCTATTGACCGGCCTCAAAATAGGTGTCACTTCTATATAAGTCCACTAACGATTGCTTAACATAGTGCTAAATTTGTCCCGATTCGAGAAATGATCATTCGTGGCCCAAACCCATGTTTGTAAGCCCAAGTATGTTAATTTGAATCCTTTGATCCAATAACCTTGATATTCATTGTTAGGAGGCTTTGGTCTTATCAATTCTCTAATGAATTTTCACAAGCTTTGGTCAAAGTGAATCACTTAAACATCATTGATAATTTATTATTGCCTTGAGAATTTTAAATGGACGATATACTTGACAAAAAGCAAATGAAACTTGTTATTGAGAGGTTTTGATTTTATCAATCTTCTAATGAGTTTCAAATTCTAGTTACAAGATGGTCATTCAACTAACCTCTAATTTCTAACAATTGACTTTATATTATGCTTTTACTTTATGCTTTTACTTTAAGCACATTGATTTTAGCATTTACATTTCATGCTATTTTCATCTTTGTTCATTTGAGCATTTAATTTTATGTCATTCTTACTTTGCTCACTTGATCTTTTCATTTCTTTTTGAAGATACCTAACAAACAACTTGAATCATAAAAAAGCTTTATTGTTACTTGGATTACTTGGTTACTATCATTGGCATTATGGATATTATGGACTTCTTGGACTTAGAATTAGAAGCCTTGACCTACCTTGAGACCTTGTGATCTAAAATGTTATTTTGTCTGGAGTTCTTGGGGTTTACTCCAAGATATTGGGTTGTTTGTTTGCTTTGTGTGAAGGTTATTGTGATTACATGCTTTATCTGTGATCTGGAATTCATCTGTATACAGCCGTTACTCTGTCCAATTTTTGTGAAGACTTAATGTAATTGAAGCTTGGTTTTTTTAAGAGGTTTACTATCTTTGCTTGTTTGGTTTCAAATCCAAAGGATGGGAATTATACATTGACTTATTGTGTCAAGTGTTAGCTTCTTGTTGGTTAGACGGTTCTTTTCTCTAGCTTTTACCTTATGCTTTAGGATAGTCCCTTCATCTCCTCCCATCTTCTTTAATTTCAAAAATCTTCTCCCTCCTTTCGAAAACTCTTCTTGTTTTTAAACTTGAACTAGTTTCATAATAAACTTGGACTTAGGTCCATGCATTTTCAAAAACATTTTCTTAATTAAACTTCAATCAATTTAATCATACTTTGAAATTTTTGTGAGAAGACTAAAAGTTAATCAATCTCATTCAAACCATTTTTTCCACTTTGGCTTTTTACCTTAAAACTTTCTCAAAAGATTAGACTCTTATCAATCCTTGTAGTGATGCGAACTACTATACTTCTATGATATGTAGTGAAGTGAAATATTTTACACTTGGGTGTTGAGTGAGGCTTTATTGATTTTAAAATCCAAGTTATATCCTCCACTTTGAGATAATACAAATTCTCCTTTCTCATAATCGTAGGTAGTAAGTATGTTCTTCCACTCGGATAAGACGATGATGTTTCATCTCTTAAAATTAACCAACACACTTGTGTTTTAAAATTTTTTAAAAGGTGAACTACGAGTACCTTGATCCCCTATTGCACGGAAGGTGGTACATAGGCACTAAAGGTTCACAACCGCGGCGGGTGAAAAAATCATAAATAATATTTCTTTTCTCACCTCCACCATCTATTCTTTTTATACAACATTTAAAGCCAAAATACACAGATTTTCAAAGAGGTTCTTGCGGATTACCATTGATGTTTAGGGTGCTAATACCTTCGCTTTGCATAACCAACCCCCGAACTTAGATTCTCTCCCCCTCTTTTGGGTTATTCGATCTTTTCCCATTCCCCTGGAAATAATAAAGCACAGTGGCGATTTTTATTTTGATCTGTGCGAGTCAAGTCAATCCAATGGCTTAGTCTTAACATTTCTACCACTACACATAGATGACATCATAGCCAATGCGTCTGCCAACTAATTCTCTTCTTGCAGGATGTGCTCAAAGGTAATTTCCTTGAAATACGAGATTAAGGTTAGCACATGCTCTTTATAAGGAATGAGATTTAGGTGCTTCGTATCCCATTCTCCCTTGATCTGACTGATCACCAGTTTTAAGTCCCCATATACATCTAAGAACATGATTCTTAGGTTGATAGTATCTTTAATGCCAATAATGCACGCTTCGTGTTCGGCCATATTGTTAGTATAATCAAAGCATAATGTGGAGGTGAAAGGCGTATGGAAACCCTGAGGAGAGATAATTACCGCACCAATTTTGTTGCCAAGTGCATTGGAAGCTCAATCGAAAACCATAGTCCATCAGGATCCTGGATCAGGTTCTTCATACGGTTCAGGCTCTTCATATTCTATAACAAACATAATGTTCTCCTCCGGGAATTTGAAATTCATAGGCTGATAGTTGTCTACGGCCTGATGCGCCAAATGATCTGCCAGTACACTTCCCTTGATTTCCTTTTAAGTTGTGTATTGGATGTCGTATTCTGTTAAGACCATTTTCCATTGGGCTATTCTTCCGGAGAGAGCATGCTTCTTGAATATGTATTTGATGGGATCCATCTTAGAAATCAACAGATTAGTATGAGTCAACATATATTGTCTTAGTCGGCGAGCTTCCCATGCCAAAGCGCAACAAGTTTTCTCGAGCAGTGAGCATCTCGTTTCACAGTCGGTAAACTTGTTTCAAAGTAGTATATTGCATGCTCTTTTCGACCAAACTTGCCATACTGCCCCAGTACACACCCCATTGAGTTCTCTAGCACTGTTAGGTACATGATTAGAGGCATTCCTTCAACTGGTGGCATTAGAATCATAGGTTCTTGTAGGTACTCCTTAATTTTATCAAAGGCTTTTTGGCAGTCGTCATTCCACTTCACTACTTGATCTTTCTTCAGCAGCTTGAAGATTGGTTCACAGGTAGCAGTTAAATGAGAAATGAATAGGGCAATGTAATTTAGTCGTCCTAAGAAACCTCTGACATCCTTCTCGGTACGAGGAGCTGGTATTTCATGAATGGCTTTGACTTTGGCGGGATTAAATTTAATACCTTTACCACTAATGACAAAACCTAGGAGTTTATCGGATCTCACCCCAAAGGTGCACTTGTTCGGGTTTAACCTTAGCTTGTACTTCTTCAGCCTTATAACAGTTTATGCAGATGATCAAGATGCTCTTCTTCAGTCTGTGATTTTGCTATCATGTCATCGACGTAGACCTCTATCTCGTGATGAATCATGTCATGGAATAAAGCTACGATGGCACATTGATAATTTGTGTCAGTGTTCTTCAATCTAAAAGGCATAAGTTTGTAGCATAAAGTGCCCCACTATGTGACAAAGTTAGTTTTCTCCATATCTTCAGGCGCTATCTTGATCTGATTATAACCCGAGAAACCATCCATGAAAGAGAATACCTTATTCTGAGTAGTGTTATCGACCAGAACATCAATACGCAGAAGTGGGAAATCATCTTTAGGGCTCGCCCTATTCAGATCCCTGTAATCTACACACATACGCACCTTACCGTCTTTCTTTAGTACCGGAACAATATTAGCAACCCATTAAGGATATGATGTCACTGCTAAGAAGCCTTCATTGAACTGCTTCATAACCTCAACTTTGATCTTCTCTGACATCTCGATACGCATGCGACAAACCTTCTACTTAGTTGGAGAATAACCCTCTTTCATTAGCAGATGATGGACCACAATATCAGTATCGAGCCCTAGAATATCTTTGTATGACCAAGCAAAGATATCGACATAGTAATGCAACATCTGAATTAACCTATTCTTGACACTGCTCTCTAAGTTGGTGCCTATCTTGACTTCTTTTTTGTTCGTCTCAGTACCCAAGTTTACCATTTCGACTGGTTCTTCATGTGGTTGGATATACTTTTCTTCTTGTATTAAGAGTCTGGCAAGTTCTCCCGGTATTTCACAATCTTCTTCACCTTCGTCCTCGGCTTGGTAGATCGGATTTTCAAAGTTATGAAAGCCAGTAGAAGAATCAATATCGACGAGATCCATAGTGGATGTGGATCTGCAATGTAGTGTGTGGGTGTGTGTAAGAAACACATATTTATATTTTAAAGTAATAAAGTAATTAAAAGACAGAGAGCGCAAAATTAGAATGCAAAAACAACCAATGTTTTATTAGATGAGCATAGGCGGATGAATTGTCAACCCTTAACAAATGAACCATTATGCCCTGGGTAAGAAAAAGATTTAAAGTCAATGTTGGTTACATAACCAAAATATTTTAAAGCAATAAGACAAAAATGTAGCTGTTACTAATGAATAAAGGAGATAGGGATAATGTCTTTCACTTTCCAGTTGTTGAGCCCATTGCCAGTAGTAGGAAAGATCCAGCTGTCAAAGTCACTATCGACATCTTCCGTAGTAGAGACAGCATCAATAGCATTCACACCTTGTCATGCTTTAGCATAGGTGAAGTAATTAAATTCGGGGTCTCTAGAGGATCAAAATCAATCTCTTTGTTGTCAATCAGATCTTGAATTTTATTTTTCAGGGCCCAACAGTTATTGGTGTCGTGCCCCGGACAGTTAGAATTATATGCACATTTCACATCCGGATTATACTTAGGAGAGGAGGTTTTGGAATTAGGAGGAGAATCCCGCAATTTTATCAATTCTGCTTTCAACCAATGTTGTATTGTCTGAGGCAATGGCATACTAATCTTGGTGAACTGTCTCCTCTGAGCGTTTGACCTGCGCTGATTTCCTTGTTGTTGTTGTTGAACAGGCGCCGAATTAGAGATCAACACTGCTCTCACCGACTGATGGTGGTCATTTTTACTACAGCCCTTCTGGCTATAAACTGCATTGGTTTCTTTCTTATTATTGAATGTCTTCTTTACAACACTAGAAGATGCAGCCACCAGAATATCTCGGCTCCTGATACCACTTTCAACTCTCTCTCTCTCTCTCTCCAGTTAGGATTAGCTCAATAAAACCAGATGACGAACTCCTAATTAGCAGGTTGAAGAATGGACCAATCATAGTGCCCATGAACATATTAGTAAGCTCCCGATCAGACATGGGAGGTTGTACCCTTCCAGCTAAGTCTCTCCACTTTTGGGCATACTCCTTGAACCCTTCATTCGAGCCCATAGACATGTTTTGCAATTGCACTCGAGTTGGTGCAAGGTCGGCATTATATTGATACTTCTTATAAAAAGCATAAGCCAAGTCTTCCCACATATGGATGTTGGTTCCTTCTAGTTGATAGAACCATTCGAGTTGTGTCCCCGACAAGCTTTCTTGGAAGAAATGCACCCATAATTTCCTATCAATAGTATGGGGCTGGATTTTTCAGACATAAGACCGCAGATGAAGCTTAGGAGAAGACACACCGTCGTATTTAGCAAAGATAGGGCCTTGAACTTGTGGGGGATAACAACCCCTGAGATAAGACCCAACTCTTCGAAATCCAACCCATGAACTCTTTGGATCTCCATAACATTGAGTCGATCTTCCAGCTACTTGTACTTATCGTCAGTCGGAGGATATTGTTCATCTGAATATTTTGCTTCTTCTTCATCAGAACCCTGGTTGTCAGCCTTCATACTTTTGTCATCTTCCTTTAGGTCATCATTTTCTTCTTCAAACTCTAAAGCTCGCTTGACCGGACCTTTGAGCCTTCTATTCATGTTGAGGACACCATCTGGTTTCTTGACTTTATCTTTCTTCTCTTTAGTGATAAGGGCCTTCAGCTCTTCCTTCCCCTTGGCTATGCTTAGGAACATTTGCTAGAATTGGGTGCTCTGTGCCTGGATATCCTTTACTGTTTGTTCAAGAGCCATTCATTCTGCTGAAATAAACAACAAAAAGATAAGAGACTTGTCTTGAAACACCTGTCATGTGATGGTATGCATGATATGTATATGCAGTGTTTTCAAGGACCTTACAAGATTTAAATTTGCTAACCAAAAGGAAACATAAACGAAGATTTTTATTAATAAGTTTATGTGAATACAAAGGATTACAAAGGAAAAAATAAATAAAAAACCTCCTAAAACTCTAAGTTTCCCACGGAAGCCTCCTCTTCGTGTTGATATATTCGTTAAGACTTAACTCCTCATGAAGTTGCTTTGTGAGCTCCAACACTTTCTTTTCACTTGCATGGAATTGAGTCTCATAGGTGTCTCGTTCTTCCTTGAGTTGAATCCAGGACTTCTGCAATTCTTCGAGGTCAATGGGCATGTCTTGATGGAGGATGGTGTGAGAAACGTCTCCTTCGACAATAGGCTCCATGATCACTGGTAGGATATGGCATCATAAGGTTTTGAGCACGAGTTCGTACCCATTTGATATAGGGCTCCAGAGGAATGGAGTTATTATGTCCTAAAGCCTTGCTATCAACCTTTCTCACCATTCCCTAACCATGTATAAACCTTTGACGATGACCTTGAGGATCGTTCTCATAATCGAATATAATACCCTAGATAAGCGTGTCATGAGGACCATCTCTTCGAGCATAACCAAATTGACGTAGATCTAGAGAAGGGTTGTAAGTAATACATCCCCTAATGACAAGGAATGGAACATTATGGAATTCCCCACAGTGGTCAATGATAGTGACATCCTCGTGAGATTGGGAATACCAGTGGATATATGTATGAGAGAGTGACATTATTCTTTGAGACCACCTCAAACCTTTTTCATTCTTCATTAAAGAGCGTGAAAGGTGAGAAATAAACCACCTGGATAGCAGAGGTACACAACACATGAGAGTTCCTCGCCTCTTCATAGTACGAGTGTGAAGCGAATGCAGAATATCTCCCAGCAAGGTAGGAACAGGATTACGAGCAAGAAATATTTTGACGGTGTTTACATCCATGAGTTGGTCTAGATTAGGGAATAACATCAATCCATAGATTAACAAAGCCAATATCTCCTCGAAGGCCTAAAAACGCATAGCATCCAAAAACAATTGGGCCTTCTCTATCAGAAATTTAGCAAGAAAACCTTTGACTCCACTTCACGTTTCCCAATTAGATACAATGTCGGATCGCTTCAGATGTAAGGCTGCTTCAATATCTTCTGGTTTTGGAGCTTCCTCTAAATCGGTGAAGGGTGTCTGATAAAGAACAGGTACTCCCAGTAGTTGAAATGGTTAGTGAAAATGATATGGTATGATGTCATGATGTTATAATGTCATGTTTGAACAATTAATCATACACAAACAAAAAACACAAGGCCTTAGGTTCAAGCTTGCATGGAGTTTGTAGGTAAGTACCCTCTTGAAGTTTTAGCTGGCTCAACATGTCCTAAGAAAAGTAATCGGGTTCTAGGAGTCTCAATATCACTGATCTTTCTCTCAGACATTGTTTCAGCACAAGCATCTGATTTGCAATCGAAATATCCCGAGAGTCCGATCTCAAACAACTTCAGTCTCTAATGGCTAAGTTGTGTCAACTAAGGTTCTACGGTCAGTTAGTTCTTTATGAAACCATGCGGAAGCCCAACATTCTCCTTGACTTAACTCAAGGTACACCGGAACCAACCAATGTGTCACACTAACGTAGCTATCGCTTGAACCGTATCGGTATACGCCGTACAGTTTTCACGATCTATTGCTACTTACCTAAAATGCCCCAGATCCAAGTATAGGATCTTTACAAAAATAAACCCGAGCAAAACCCTGAAATGTAAAGCATACAAATCAAGAAAGTAAAGCATTTTAAATGTGATCTAGCTCTTAAGGTAACCCCACTTTTATTCCCCAGCAGAGTCGCCAGTTCTATAATACTGTGGGAGAATTGACTTTTGGTTTTGCGTTTTATCGCAGATGTCGCGGATAACAAGAGTCGCCACCGACTTTTCTTTTTTCCAATAAAGGAAAGGGTGAAAAGAACAGGAAAGACCTTTGAGAATTTTTCTGGGTAAGGGGGGTAGGTTATGAAAAGGGAAGGTGTTAGCACCCTTTTCATCCGTAGTCATCTAAGGGCTCTTAATCACTATCTCAATTTTGAAAATTCTTTGTAAATATGTAAGTTTGAAAATAATTTGAAAATGCCTAAGTTCGGCAAATTTGTAATGATTCACGTATCAGTTGAGAACGCATACAAAGTGTTTGTTTTGAAAATATTTCAGAAAAGTGTTTGTGGGAAAAGAGATGTTTTAGTGAGCAAGCGATTAAAAGCTATCTATCTACTCAAAATTCTTTGTTATTTTCCTCCTCTTTTAGATAGTGATATCCTACCATTAGTTAGTAGGAAGCTCTATCATTAAATGTTTAAGGGACGGGCGCGGGTCAACGTACAGTCATAAAGGCAACTCTTAGGGTGCTTTAGCAATTTATCATAAGGGACTAAGATCGTTTACCGAGGCAGAATCAAAGGGTCATCAAGGGACTACGATCTTTTTAATCGATGTTCATTTCCTAAAGCGTCCCACTTTGGAGGGACATGACGATTTTATCCGAAGGCAACAAGTGGAATCATCCTAGAGGTGCATGTGTGAAAAGTGTTTTGATTTCAGTTAATTTTAATCTTTGATTAGGGTTATCTATCATTTGCTTTTAGTCTTTTCATACAAGCCTATTAGCATACATCTAGTAGAGTTATAAGGAAAACGGTAAAGACAGAAATTAAATTTTCTATGCTATTACAAAGCTTCAGGGCAAGGGGATACAAACCATAAAATTTAGAGGAAGAAACAATAAACCCTAGTTTAAGCTATTACAACCTTTATCAGTTACATAATTATGATAAAATTAATACAAAAATAAGAAAAACACAAAGATTACAAGAAGAAACGAGGAGTTTATTTGATGGAAAATAATTCATGATTAATTGACTTTTTTATTTTGAGAAAAAGGAATTAAAATCTAATGAAAGAAAATTAAGTTAATTAATTTATTTACAAAAAGTTAATTTAATTTAATTAAATAAAAAAGTCAAATTGATTTAACCTAAATCTAAATTAGTTTTAATTAATTTATAAAAAAGTTAATTATATTTTTAAAAAAAGAATTTGTAAAAGAAAAGAATTGATGGGCTTGCAGAAATAAACCCAGGGGGTGTAACCAAGCAAATTCACCAAGCCCAAACATGCTGGCCCAGAAGCTTGAATGAGATCCAGTGCAACTCCTCTTTAGGGGTCTAACATGGGCGTGAGATCTAGAATGATGGATCTGGATTGGATGGTGGTGATTGAGGAGGCGTATGGTGCGCGCGTGGACAGACAGACATTGGATCTACAAGAGAAAAACAATGAAAAATAACATACCGGGGGTAGGGATTGAACCCATGCCCTGGTATACGAACACCTTAGCAAAAACACTCCTACCGCTGGGGCGGCCTTTACATCTAGTTATGTAAATCAAACAAAAACAATAAATATACAAAATGATTTTAATGGTCGGAAAAGCGCCGGAGCCCTAGCTCCGGTCGTCTTCTCCGGCGACCTGTAAAAGCCAAAACCTGCGAAAATCAAACGTTAGCAATCCAAAACGTCAGGTCCCCCCTAATTCAACCCTCCTAAATCTAAATCTGGAATTAGTTTTATCCAAAAGTGCTTGTATCATGAGTTTTGGATCAAATAAACTTGATCGGAGATATTATGGCATCTTGCAAACTAGCATGCATGGGACCATAACACTTATCCAGACCTGTTCAAACAACACTCAGAAACCTATTAGAAACATCAAATCTGTTTGAAACAAAACCAAATTAAAAATATAAATTTTCAGAAAAATGTAAATCAGATGTATTATGCTGTATGGTTTCACATGCTTAGGACCATAGAAATGGATCCAAACCTACCCTTCAATACTCCTGAAGATGATTGGAAGGAGGATCTTACAATGAGAGGGCTTGTAACGTGGGTTTTGAAACTCGAAGATTGTGAAATTGTTTGAGAGTTTTGGTAAGCTACTTTGAGGCAAGGATCTGTGGTCATGTGCTTCTGATATTGTGTGTATATATAGAGAAGGAAATGGCTCAGCAAACATGGAAAGAATCTCATGCAATCAAGGCCATGTTTAGACAAGAATCCAACACCTTTATAAACTTCCATTTTGATATTTATGTTGCCCTTTTCAAATTCACTCGGCTTCTCCATGGTTATCAAATGTTTTTGGGCTTGAACTAATCCAAAAAAGCAAGCCCATATACCTTGGTACATTGATTTTATATTTCATTTGATTTAATTTCATTTAAATGAATAATAATTCAAATAAAAGAAATAAAAATCATGAAAAATATATGCATGGATTTAGAGGTCTTCTAACATATTGTGAACATGTTTGAACATCAAAAGTTAGGTCCACTAGTTCAAAATTTCAAGTTCGCTCACTTTGCACTTCATGCATTTCCTCAAACATTTCCAACTTGAAAGGGTCATAAATCTCTCTTTTTTTATCTTTTAAAGGTGATTTTGAACTTTTTGGGAAGCTCAAGATGTACTCTTTAATGTCTCTTTTTATCATTTTTGCATTTGGAGAGTTTATCTTGATGTAAGTTGCCTTGACAAAAAGTGTCTTTTTGTTAACTTTTGAAATGACTTATAATGTATGGGCTCATATCTTTCAAATGAAGCACTTTTTGGACTTGAGAATGCATATACAAAGTTTTAGGAAATTGAATTTCCTTAAATATGGGCTTTGATTGGGGAAAAGTTAATGAAGCATGTGAAAGGTATGCTTGGTCAAAGTTTAGTTGACTTCTCCTAAGGAAACCCTAATTTGGCAAATTTTGACTTTTGATGATTTGAGGGCTTTTCTTGAGGAATCATGATAAACCCTTGATCAAATGATGAATATCACTTCAAAATGTTGATTTTGACCAAAAATCTTGAAGTTTGACTGTATGTTGACCGTAGTTGACTTTTTACTCAATACAGTTGATTTTTAATTATTTGAGCCATTGACTGAGCAAACTTATGATGTAAGACTTGAAACTTGACATGAACATTGTTGAAAACATATGGAGAATCATGGAAACCACTTGAGACCTTTGAAGCCCAAACTTCCTTGAAAAACATAAAACCCTATTTGTGGACACATTGCTTATGAGGAGATTTAACTGGTTAACCCTTGAGTACTTGAGACCCTTAGAAGAATGTCTTGAAGAAAGTGGGAGGGAAAATTTTGGGGTACAACACCTTGGTACCATGAAGTAAAAAGATACCTTGAAACTCAAGAGTATCCTGAAGAAGTATCTATCAATGATAAGAAATTTCTAAGGAGGTTCTCTGTCAAGTTCTTTCTGAGTAACGAAATCTTGTACAAATGCAACCACGATTTGACTTTGCTTCGTTGTAATGACAAGAAGGAAATTGGAAAAATTATGGAAGATATGCACGAAGGTGTCTTTGGTACTCACTCAAGTGCACATACAATGGCTAAAACGATTCTGAGAGCAGGTTATTATTGGTCTACCATGGAAACCGATTGCAATCATTATTCCAGAACTTCCCATAAATGCCAGATTTATATCGACAAAGTACATGTGCCTCTAGTCTCTTTGAATATCTTGACTGCTCCTTGGCTGTTTACAATGTGGGGCATTGATATGATTGGAGAGATTAAGCATACTGCTTCCAATGGGCATCATTTCATCCTTGTCGCTATTGATTACTCCACAAATTGGGTAGAGGCAGCCTCATTTGATTCTGTTACCAAGAATGTGGTGGCTCGGTTCATTAAGTACAACCTTACCTGTCGGTATTGCATCCCTGAAAGGATCATCACGAACAATGGTACCAATCTTAAAAATACTATGATCCCGGAACTCTGCATGTAGTTCAAGATTAAGCATCACAATTCTTCTCCATACCGACCAAAGATGAATAGCACAGTGGAAGCCGCCAACAATAATATCAAGAAGATCCTATAGAAGATGACAGTGACATACAAAGATTGGCATGAGATGTTACCATTTTCTCTTTATGGTTATCACATTTCAGTATGTACATCAACTAGGGCAACCCCGTTCTCTTTAGTCTACGGTATGGAGGTTGTCTTACCTGTCGAAGTCTAGATTCCTTCCCTGAGGATTATGAAAGATGTAGGTTTAGATGAAGACGAACGGATTCGGACTCGACTACACCGGATAAATTTAATTGATGAAAAAAGGCTTGCGGATGTTTGTCATGGTTAAATATATCAGAAATGCAGGATCAAGGCATTTAACAAGAAAATCAAACATCAGGTGTACCAGGCCAGTGATTTGGTAATAAAGCGCATCATCCTACCACAAGGTGATCTCAGGGGCAAATGGACTCTCACATACGAAGGACCATTTGTGATCAAAAAGATATTTTCTGGTGGTGCTATTTACAACCATGGACGGTGAAGTTTTTCTGCACCCTGTGAATGCGGACATAGTAAAAAAATACTACGCATAAAAGAGATCCGCTAGGATGACAGACCTAGGTAAAAATAAGGGAATCCCGGTGAACCAAAAAGGTTCAGGAAAAAATTAGGGATATATATATATATATATATATATATATATATATATATATATATATATATATATATATATATATATATATATATATATATATATATATATATATATATATATATATATATATATAATTTATACATCCGACGAGTCGAAAACTTGAAAAGGCGGCTTGGGCAAAAAAGGATATCATGGTGGAATGAAAACTCAAAAGGGCGGTCCAGGAAAAAGTTAGGGATTAAAACGTACGACTATGTCCCGTTGGATCACCCATCTACTTACAGCTAGCTTCATTATTAGCGTCAAGTTCAAACGGTGTAGATCAATTTAATCATCTTCTTCCAACAACAAGTGATGAGATACTTGAAGACATAGGGGCAATAGCAGAGTTGAAACTCGATGAGATCATTTCCACATAGTTGTTTTTCTTTGTTTATCACTTTGTACCCCTTTTTTAGTTTTTACGATGAGTTCCTCTTACTAGGATTTCTGTCTTTCGGTATAAAACTGCCTACTTATAGCCAAACTTTCAGAATCAATGAAATTAAATATATTTCAAAATTCAAAAAAATTGTTTTTAATTTCTCTGTTTTGTTTGCAAAAATTTCCATTGATTACGTTGAATGAACATATGCATTTGAATATCGTTAGTGTTTACAAAATATAAACATGAAAACAGGATTAGCATTTACTAAAGAATTTAGGAGAGAGGGTAATGTTCAAAAGTTTCCCATAATTTCCCATAGAGCAATCTCCATGGAACTATCTCTACGGAGCTATCTTCACAAGCTCATCCCCAACAGAGATATATTCCCCAAAAAATCTAATATGCCCTCAAACATAAATTGGGGCATCTCCCAACAGTTCACCTCCATATCCCTGATGGATAGCTTGACATGATCATCTTCCCCAAAAGATCCCCTAGCGGATAAAGAAGTGGGATCATTTCCCCAGTGTACAGTGAAAGCTTCCTCAACGCAGCCTACAAGATTTAATTCCCCAACAGAGTTTATTTCTCCAATATTGAAGATTTCCCGACAAAATTATCTTCTCCATCCAGATGTCATTCAACGTTGTCCTCCCTAGAAGAGCTGATACCCATATCTGAAACTTGGTCAGATAACCCATCAGAGGAATATCCATCTCTTTTATCCCCAGTCAGGGTACATAAGAATCAAATCCTTAAAAAAAAGAATGACGAACGACGACTCTCCTTGAATTCTTTTATCCCCAAGCAGAAGTCAAACATCCCCAGTGGAGTGTCCTCAAATAGTGGAGCTTAATGTCAAACAACAGTTGGTACAGATGTTGCACGAGTATGTCGAAATATTCGCCTGGTCATATGAAGACATGCCTGGACTAGACACGGATATAGTGGTTCATCTTCTGCCGACTAAAGAAGACTGCCCTCCGGTAAAGCAAAAGGTCTGTCATATGCACCCTGAGATGTCAGAGAAGATTAAAATAGAGGTTATGAAGCATTTCAATGCAGGGTTCTTAGTTGTCACCTCCTATCCGCAATGGGTTGCTAATGTGGTTCCAGTACCTAATAAAGATGTTAAAGTACGAATGTGTATGGATTACAGAGACCTGAACAGGGCAAGCCCCAAGGATGACTTCCCGCTTCCCCACATCGATGTTCTGGTTGACAACACCACACAACACAAAGTCTTTTCCTTCATGGATGGTTTCTCTGGCTACAATTAGATAAATATGGCACTTGAAGACATGTATAAGACAACCTTTGTTACACAGTGGGGCACTTTCTGCTACAAGGTGATGCCGTTTGGGTTGAAGAATGTTGGGGAAACTTATCAACAAGCGATGGTAGCTTTGTGCCATGACATGATTCACCATGAGATAGAGGTTTATGTTGATGATATGATAGCCATGTCTCAAACTGAAGAAGAACACCTTAATCATCTACAAAAGTTGTTCGATAGGTTGAAGACGTAGAAACTGAGGTTAAATCTGAACAAGTGCACCTTCGGGGTAAGTGTTGTACCCCAATTTTTGCCCCTAAGATCCCTTCATCTCATCCCCTTCTTATTGCACTAAATGTTGTTGAAGCATGATCTCTATATCATGTCTCAAAACAAATGGTGCATAGATTGCTATTGACCGGCCTAAAAATAGGTGCGACTTCTATATAAATGATCATTCATGACCCGATTCGAATAAATGATCATTCGTGGCCCAAACTTATGATTGCAAGCCCAAGTATGTTAATTTAATATCTTTGATCCAATAACCTTGAGATTCATTGTATGGAGGCTTTGGTTCTACCAATCCTCTAATGGATCTACAACACCTTTGGTCAACGCGGATCACTTAAACATCGTTGATCATTAAATGGTACTTGTGAGAATTCCAAATGGATGATATACTTGAAAAAAAGCAAATGCAACTTGTTGTGTGGAGGCTTTGGTTCTACCAATCCTCTAATGAGTTCCAAATGCAAGTTTCAAGATGGTCATTGTGATCGGTGGATCTGGAACTGACTGTTTAACGTTGGTTCGCGAAATGTCGCGGAAGCAAGAGTCGCCACCGTCTTTTATTTTCTCCAAATGGAAAGGACAAAAGCACAGAAAAATTCCTTAAAGAGATTTCTCTCGGTTCGGGAGGTAGATTATAGAAAGGGAAGGTGTTAGCACCCTTTCTATCCATGGTTATCCATGGGCTCTTAGATACTTGCTCATTGTGTTTTCAAAATTGGTTTGTTTGCTTTTCAACTGTGGGTTTTTAAAAGTTTCTTTGAAAATTCCAGTTCGACTCTTGTATCAGTCCTCAAGAGTGTTTGAAAAATTGCTTTCGAAAGCTTTTTGAAAAGGTGTCGGTGTGAAAAGTATTTTTGATTTATTTTGAAATTATAGCAAGTATCTAGAGTCGTCTACCTACCCTAAGGAATTCGTCTGTGTAAATGTCCTTTAAAGCAGTGCCATCCCACCATTGAGAGGTAGGTAGCACCACCGTTGGAGGTGTTCGGGTCAATTCGAGGTTCGGGACATGGTGATCAACAGAGCAATGGGAAGACACCTTAGAAGCTACCCTCGTGCCAGGTTCCCGGATCATGAGGACTTACTAAGACATCCTCTACTCGACGATCACCTTTCGAGGCAAGGCAACAGTGAGGCGTACCCTAGGGGTGGTGTGTGCGATTCGTGTGTCGTTTTCATTTGCATTTATCTTGTCATGTTATTGGTGTTCACGCTCGTTTTTATTTTGTCCATACATTCTTTCATGCTTTTATTTAACAGTTAAAAATATTGCGGAAAAGGTAAATTCTAAGCTATTACAAAAGGCGCGGGTCCACATCGCCAAAATTAACCAGGACCCGATTTGACGGAAAAGATAAAGAAATTAAAAGTGCGAGAAGTAATTTACATGGCTTCGGGAGAGGTACATAATTATTATACGAAATAAAATAGTATGCGAATTAATAATTAAATCGAGACGAGGGCGTTGGACCCTTTTGCAAAAATTAAATTAATAGTGAATTAAAAAAGAAAGCAAGAATTTGTTTTTGTGTTTTTTAACATTTTAGGATTTAATAGAAAAGGAATTAATTAAAACTAATACTAACCCTAATTCTATTTTATTTTAATTTATTAAGAAAACATTAAAATTTAACCTAAATGAAACCCTAATTAATTTACAAGTTTAATTATGAAAATAAAATATTTAATTATTTGATATATTTAGGAAAGAAAAAATAAAAAGGAACGAAAAATTATTAATTAAATCTATTTCTACATTTTTTAGATTTATTATTAAAAGAATTAAAGTTAACACCTAATTTAAAACTAATTTTATTTATATGCAAATTTATTTATGAAAATACTACAAATAAAAATATTTATTATTTTAATTCTTTTCTGATTTTTATGATGTTTTTATATTTTGTGAAAATATTAAATTAAATTGAACAAAACAATTATTAAAAGAAATAGAATTAAATAAATAAAATATGGCAAACCTAGGGGGTTCAGACCCCAAATGGGAGGTTCTTTCTTGATGATTCAGGCCCATTAATCTGGGTCCATTTGACTTTTCCAAGCAGCGTATAGCAGTGTTGACCAGGGTGCAAGGTGTTCTTTAGATCTGAACCTTTGATTTGATCTCCCAGGACGCGTGTACGCTGGATTCTGAAAGGCATATGGTGGACCACAACGCTGAAGCTGCATGTGAACGTACATGGAAAAATAATATTGAGATAATGCAGACCTGGGACTCGAACCCAGGTCTTGGACGTTAACACACACAACGCTTGCCAGCTGAACCACTTTGCACATGTTAATATATAATAATCAACAAATATAATAAATAAAAACAAGAATGTTAGTGGGCCTGCGCGCGGAAATTTGAACCAGCCTATCACCATTCGCCACGAGGTCGTCTTCCTCGCTGGTTTTATTTTTTCTGAAATAAGAACACATTGGCCACAGTTTTCAAGTGTTCTCCTAGGCATCTTTAGGGAAAATAGCGATTAGCACTCAGACACTCATAAATTGAGCGCGATGAGGCCATTGTTTTCGTCCAAACTCCCTGAATCCCTCCATGGCATTGTGGTTGGCGAATTTTACAGTATTAGGAAACCCCTAATTGGGAGTCCAAGAAACCCTAGCCTGCATCAATGGTAAAATCATGTACATAGCACAAAAACGCAATTAATTTGTATGGTTAGTTTCAGAATCTCATAATGAACATGAATCAAGCATTAAAAATTACAAAGGATGCGTAAATCATGATGCACGATTATGAATTTTTCTTGGTACAGTTTGCACTCGTGTTACCAATTCCTTGAGTCTTGATGGATGTTAGTGATTGGAATATGTCAAGTGATGCTTGAGGAAGCTATTGAAACAAGAATTCTGCCTTGAATCGCCCTAGAATATGGTTTTCAGTTTTGAGTTTCTTGACAATTTTTTCAAGTTTGATGATGGCTTTTGGGCGCAGCTCAGTGTGTATGAGCATTAGGTTTTCCTTTAGGCTTATGTACTGAATGCATTAGGTCAAGAAACTTGCTCAAAATCTCTTGCAATCATGGTTTTGAAGATTTGATTTTCAAGCTTTGTTTTTTCAATCTTTTCCATGCATTTTTGTATCAATTATGATCTAATCAATCCAAATCTTTCCTCATTTGGCTAGGCACGAATCATTGAGAATAAAACATGTACAAAAAGATTTGTTAGGTTAAGTTAAATATTTTTCACATATTTAATTGATTTAAGTGAATTATTATAAATAAAAATTCAAATAAATAAATAAAAAGTGAAAAAAATACTTCCCTTTGGGCCAAGTGGTCGTGCACATGCTTGGAATGATGAATTATGGAAGAAACATGGGCCCATTAGCAATTTTAGGTCATTTGAATCAATGTTGACTTTTCAAAATATCCAAAAATTTGCCAACTTCTACAAGGCATAACTTGCTCAATTTTTAAGCTTTTATCATGTTCTTGGACATTTTGGAAAGGTCGTTGAGTCCTCTAACCAATGCCTTTGGTTCCATGTCATTTTGATTTACCAATCTCAAGTTATGGCCTTTGACTTAAAGTCCCTTTTTGTTGACTTTTGAAAATGGCCTATAATGTTGAAATTGATAATTTTTTGTGAGAGCATTTCTTGGACTTGAAGTATCAAGATGAGTTGTAGGAAATGTCCTTCTATTCAAAATGAGCTTTGGATGAATTTTTTTTGATAATCCATGTGAAAGTTATGCCCTGGTCAATTTACAGTTGACTTTTCCAGCTGTCCAAATAAGGAAAGTTTTGCATTTTGATGATTTTTGAGCCAAGCTTTGAGAATCATGATCAAGCATTGATCAAATGATGTTTATGGCTTCAAAATGATATGTTGGCCAAAAATTTGAACTTTTGACTGTTAAATGACCATTTTGCCCCTACAGTTGACTGTAGTGCAATTTAGGGTTTTGACTGTGCAATTTTGTGCTGAAAGCCTTGAAACTTGATATGAGGATGCTTGACCATATTTGTAGGCATGTGAGACTTGATTGGACCTTTGGAAACTTCATTTTCTTGATCAGAACACAAACCCTAATCTTGACTGTTCAGGAGACCTTTGCATTGTGCAACCCTTGGGGAACTTTGAAGCTTGACTTGGCATTTTCTTGAAGAATTATGGGAGGGAAAATTTTGGGGTACAACAGTTGCCCCTGTTCAATCTTCTTAGACCTGAGGATGCAGATTGGCTGACGTGCCTTTCGTAATCCGAGGGTGGAAGATGATTGAACACTAGAGTGCCCAGAAATTTGCGCTCACATAGTAGCAGTGATGATGGAATGGGCTTATAGATGCCATCTGGATGTTGATCGCGTAAGAGATTCCTTAGCGAGAACCTGCATACCCGTAAAAGAAACATGAGTACCTGACACGTTGCAGGAGTTGATTTCAGATGCTTGGCATAGATATGTCCTGACTGGTCACAGGAGTTGAATCTGGAGCTTCACAAGATGATGAATGAACCAGGGATGGTTGCTACCTTAGCGTGAATGGTAAGAGAACCTTGGGTGACTTTAACTTCAACAACGTTCGTTGAGAAAAATCTTGGTGGGAATTACCATCTTCGCAGTATTGGGAAGCGAACCAAAGGAAATTATAATATGAAAGGAATTATTACCTCACTCACCGTCGGAGAGGGAACCATAGGAAAAGGAATTATCACCTCACTCACCGTCGGAGAGGGAACCATAGGAAAAGGAATTATCACCTCACTCACCGTCGGAGAGGGAACCATCTGAAAAGGAATTATCACCTCACTCACCGTCGGAGAGGGAACCATCTGAAAAGGAATTATCACCTCACTCACCGTCGGAGAGGGAACCATCTGAAAAGGAATTATCACCTCACTCACCGTCGGAGAGGGAACCATCTGTAATTATAATTTGAAAAGGAATTATCACCTCACTCACCGTCGGAGAGGGAACCAATCTGAAAAGGAATTATCACCTCACTCACCGTCGGAGAGGGAACCATAGGAAAAGGAATTATCACCTCACTCACCGTCGGAGAGGGAACCATCTGAAAAGGAATTATCACCTCACTCACCGTCGGAGAGGGAACCATCTGAAAAGGAATTATCACCTCACTCACCGTCGGAGAGGGAACCATCTGAAAAGGAATTATCACCTCACTCACCGTCGGAGAGGGAACCATCTGAAAAGGAATTATCACCTCACTCACCGTCGGAGAGGGAACCATCTGTAATTATAATTTGAAAAGGAATTATCACCTCACTCACCGTCGGAGAGGGAACCAATCTGAAAAGGAATTATCACCTCACTCACCGTCGGAGAGGGAACCAATCTGAAAAGGAATTATCACCTCACTCACCGTCGGAGAGGGAACCATCTGTAATTATAATTTGAAAAGGAATTATCACCTCACTCACCGTCGGAGAGGGAACCAATCTGAAAAGGAATTATCACCTCACTCACCGTCGGAGAGGGAACCAATCTGAAAAGGAATTATCACCTCACTCACCGTCGGAGAGGGAACCATAGGAAAAGGAATTATCACCTCACTCATCGTCGGAGAGGGAACCATCTGAAAAGGAATTATCACCTCACTCACCGTCGGAGAGGGAACCATCTGAAAAGGAATTATCACCTCACTCACCGTTGGAGAGGGAACCATTTAATCCTAAAAGGGAATTATCACCTCACGCACCACGGGAGAGGGAACCATAGGAAATCATAACAATGGAAATCTCATGCACCGTCGAAGAGAGAACCAATAGGAAATTATAACCTGGGATAACTTCTACTGAGTCTTTATCAGAAAAATCTGTTGGGAGTCGATTTAGCTGGACTAGAGAAGGCCTGGGACTGGATAAGAAATCTTTGGAGTCGATTAACTGAACCAGTCTAGGTCTTAAAATATGATTGAGAATTTCAACTGCATCTTTCCTGAAAGGTAAAGGTCAGTCATACGCAATGCATGATATGGATCAAGCAATGATATTCTCAACATAAATGAGATTTGTATGGTATAATGCGTCTATGCATGCTATAATGATGTATGTGATGTTTTATGAATGTATGTTTTCGTCTAGGAAAGTAAATCTTTGACGGGTGCCGGGAAGTCATATCCTGGGCTGATGTTGAAGAATAGATTTTGCTTCCGCTGGGGATGATAACTGCAAGAATACCGGTAGGAGAAGATGATCCCGTTGCGGAATAAACTTGGCAAATGGAAGATTCTGCGGGGAGAAAAGATACTCTAACGATCTTGCTGGGGATCAATACTTTGTGGGGAGAGAGAGGTACTTTGCTGAGTGTTGATAATAATTTGCTGGGGATACCCTTGTTGTTGGAAGTGTTGATGGACTTCGCTGGGGTAAGAAGACTTCGTCGAGGACGCTCTTTCCGTGGCTTTTGGCTGAGGATAACCCAGTTATATCCTGTTAAGGAAATAACTCTTTGAATAAAGCCGGGAGACGCGTTCGTGCTCTGCGAGGGGATAAGCTTCCAGAATCTACTGGGATAAGCTTATTGCTTGGGGATATGAACTCTAATTTTCCTGGGGAAACTGGATTTTCCTGGGGAAGTTTTGATATGCTGGGGAAGTGATTCCTTTGAGTATTTGATATGCCGCCGGGGAACAATCTTTAGACCAAGACTGCCGGGGATGCTTGTTAAGAATATATGTATACTGCTGAGGAATGTTGGGATCTGCTGGAGGATACCCAATTTCCTTGAGACTTGATAACTCTGCCTGGGGAAGAATGCACTGTTTTGCTGAATCACTCTCTGGGGAATTAAGATATTTGGTTATGTTTTTTAGCTGAACTCACCTTGATACCTTGGTGGGCAGAGTGATTAGATTGTTTGGACAACTCATCATTGCCCCTGTTTCTGAGGTGGGAGAGGAAGACCTGTGAGGTGCTGATAGTTGTTGACAGGCAACCTTCTTCTGGTAGGCAAGTGACGAGATGACAGGACATAGTCGTACGCTTTGATCCCTAACTTTTGCCTGGACTGCCCTTTCGGGTTCTCAGTCCACCGGGATACCCATTTTTTCCCAAGTCGCCTTTTCAGGTTTTCGACTTGCCGGGTGTACATGTTTTCTTTTATTTCATCCCTTCATTTTGCCCGAACCCTTTTGGTTCGTCGGGGAGCCCTTATTTTTGCCTAGGTATGTCAACCTAGCGGGTCTTTGATTATGCGTAGTATCTTTTCGACTATGTCCATGTTCTCAGAATGTAGGGAGTTGCCCCTGTTAGAAGTGTTTTGTCATGCCACCAGAAGGTGTTTGATCAGGCCAGATTCATTGTTGAAATGCCCCAAGTGACTCAGGCGGAGATTTGCCCCAGGCTATTTGGCCTTTGAGAGATTCTCCGAATCTTGATTGGATTGCCCCAGATGATGGACCATGGTCATGTCCTGCCCCTTGATTGGAAGTACTTCTGTTCATTAGGCATTCGTCGTGCGAACTTCTGCTGTTCAAACAAAAAGTCATACGCAAACAAAGTTATGTTAAAAATGCAAAGCCTATGTCTGTCTTGAAGATTTTGAAAATGCACTCTTTTTTCATAAAACAAATGAATGTTTGTAAAACGTGATGTCAACTCCTTCTTTATAGTAAGCCTTAAGGAGTCAGGATACCTTTCGTAACAGTATGCTTTCGAACTAACCCATGCTTCAGCTAGGACTTTTAAGGGTTATAACGTGGCCTGGTTCACGGTTTAAGAAACAAAGGATAAAGGCTCAAATTTTATTTGTACCCACCCGCTCTTCGTGATATTCTCCAAACCTAAACTCAGTTGATCATACGTTAGACCTTGTTTGAGTCTTTGCTTTGATATACTAGTGATGATTCGGATATTGAACGTTTATTTGAATAGGCAGTCATCTCCTTTTTTTGCTGAGGGTTTGTAGGACCTCTTTCTTTTTGATTTTGTTATCCCTGTTTTTTTTTTTGCCTGAGCTGTTTCCCTTTTTTGGAATTACAGTCAGCGGGATGCCCCAGTTTCGTAAGTCCCCTTTGTAGGTTTAGACTTTTTGGGCTTTTTATGAACCTTTTTTTGATAATGACTGCCCGTCTTTACGATTGTTTGGAACAATCACTGTCTTTTGTTTTGTAAGGACTTTTTTGGTGCCATTCGTTATGCACTTGGATCAACTGAGAGACTACCCTGCCCCAGGTTATGATTAAGGGTTTTAAATTTCGAAAAGAAAAACTCCTACTTCTTTGGCTCAGAGGGGTTGACGAGGGATTATCTTCCTTATAACTCCAGTGTTTAGGGATTTGAAACAATGCCTGTACTTCATCAGCGGGGTCTGTTCAAAAGCATACTGTAAAGATAGCGGTATCATTTTCGTCATCCTCCCTCAAGAGGCTTAGAATTATTAATCGAGAGTTGACATCAGAAAAAATATGAAAATAATTTGCGTTTAGTGAATACGAATATATTGATTCAAGATAGACATAAGTGATGCATTAATGTGATAACAATGTTTAACATGAATAAATGTTTGAACAAAAGAACATTGCAATCTTGAACATTCGAATGAACAAAAATTTTCTAATCTCGGGGCTTGTCACTTCAAGTGGTGCCTCCTGTAGGGAGGGTAGAAGCACTCAACCTGGCCATCTCGGGTGAATTCCACAGCTCCCTCCTCGATCAGGTCCTGGATCTTATTCTTCAAAGTCCAACAATCCTCTGTAGCATGCCCCGGGCTGTCAGAATGATAAGCGCAGTGAGCGTTGGGGTTATACCTTGAAGGTGTCCTGTTGGGATTCTTAGGAGGATCCTTTAGAGTTACCAAGTTCAACCTCAGCAGTTGTTGTAAGGCTTGAGGCAGCGACACGTTGAGCTTGGTGAATTGCCTTTTGGGCTTGTCTGGCTGAAGCTGGTGAGGTTGATACTGAATTGGTGATACTAGAGCCATATGAGGAACTTTCTCCTTGCCTCTTTGTCTCAAAGACGGTCGAACGATGGCTGGCTTTTTACCCTTAGATGTTTGCCCCAGTTGGTTACCCTGAAGCAGTTGGTTGACGAGAAATCGGAGCTCATCTTGTCTTTGAGCTAAGCCTTGAATGGCATTCCTCTGTCCCAGCATTTGGGCTTTCATTGCATCCATCTCAGCTTGTAGGTGTTTCAACCTTTCATCCTCAGCACTGTTCTTGACAAAGGTCCCCATGAGAAGTGTCCTTAGCTCCTCCTGCCCCTTAGATAAATTCAGGAGGATTTCCCCGAACCGAGTCTCTTGAGCAAGAAGATCCTGGTTATCTGGTTGGAAGGCCATTGCTGAAATAAACAGCGGGAAAGGTAAGTGACCTGCAACAAGGGTACCTATAATGCAATGATATGTATGATATATATGCAATGTTTTCAAGGATCTCGCAGGGTAAACAAGAAAATTGGTTAGCATCTGGATCCAGTAGCTTGATTGAAAGAACTTCATATTTGTTGAGAGTCTTTCTTCCAAGGGTCAAAGGCTCACCATATCCAGTGGGTCATAGCCCCTGACTTTAGTCATCCTGTCTGGCTTTGATTTTCAAACAACCTTGGTTGGGGGGAACCTTCTTCAAGTGTCAAAGCTCACCATATCTAGTGGGTCATAGCCCCTGACAACTTTGTCTAGAGGAAAATAAATCCTCTTTGCCCCTTTTGCTGGACAGTTGGTTCATCATGACCTGCATCACAAGCCCTTGAGATCCTTGAAATGGGTTAGGATGTATGCAATGGTATGATGTTATGTTATGCATGGGGTAATGTAAGTAACCCTGTTATGAGTCCCCATTTAGGACTACAAACCAAAACCTGCAAGAAACTCAAGTAAAACCTGTCATGAATCCCAATTAAGGACTAAAACAAAACTTGTAAGAAACTCGGTAAACCTTGTTATGAGTCCTAATTAAGGACTAAAACAAAACCTGCAAGGAATTCAGTAAACCCTGTTATAAGTCCTAATTAAGGACTATGAACAAAACTTGCAGGAAACTCAAGTGTCAGACAACAAGCATGCAAATAGTCAAGTACGAAGACACACAAGTCACACAAAAGAGCCCTTAGAGTTTAGGCCAGCATGAGGTCTAGGTATTACCCTCTTTCAGTTTGTTGGTTCATACCTGTCCTATCAAAGTAACCGGGTTCTTAGAGGATCCCAATATCATTGACTACCCTCAATCGGCCATAACTCCAGCATCGCAATCTTTTCTTGCGGCCAGAACCATCACGAGAGTTTAGCCTCAATGGGCGTAGCATACTGCTACAATTCTAAAGGCCAAGTTGTGTCAATTAAAGTTCTAAGGTTGTTGGTGCTTAATGACTCCTTAGAAGACCCATATTCTCCTCATTGCGACACAAGGGATATCGGTACAGACCAAGGTGCCACACCAACGTAGCCACTGCTTCACCCATGTCGGTATACGCCGGACAGGTCCCTCACAGCTTATGCTACCTAAACAGGGTATCCCCAGATCCGGGTTAGGATCTATGTAACTCCCATGCAACCCACAATTTAAAGCAAGCAAGGAAAGCAATTGAAAACACAGTTATGAACTATCCCTAAGGTACACCTCACTTTAAGTTTAAGTCCCCAGCAGAGTCGCCAGTTTTGTGATCGGTGGATCTGGAACTGACTGTTTAACGCTGGTTCGCGAAATGTCGCGGAAGCAAGAGTCGCCACCGTCTTTTATTTTCTCCAAATGGAAAGGACAAAAGCACAGAAAAATTCCTTAAAGAGATTGCTCTCGGTTCGGGAGGTAGATTATAGAAAGGGAAGGTGTTAGCACCCTTTCTATCCATGGTTATCCATGGGCTCTTAGATACTTGCTCAGTGTGTTTTCAAAATTGGTTTGTTTGCTTTTCAACTGTGGGTTTTTAAAAGTTTCTTTGAAAATTCCAGTTCGACTCTTGTATCAGTCCTCAAGAGTGTTTGAAAAATTGCTTTCGAAAGCTTTTTGAAAAGGTGTCGGTGTGAAAAGTATTTTTGATTTGTTTTGAAATTAGAGCAAGTATCTAGAGTCGTCTACCTATCCTAAGGAATTCGTCTGTGTAAATGTCCTTTAAAGCAGTGCCATCCCACCATTGAGAGGTAGGTAGCACCACCGTTGGAGGTGTTCGGGTCAATTCGAGGTTCAGGACATGGTGATCACCAGAGCAATGGGAAGACACCTTAGAAGCTACCCTCATGCCAGGTTCCCGGATCATGAGGACTTACTAAGACATCCTCTACTCGACGATCACCTTTCGAGGCAAGGCAACAGTGAGGCGTACCCTAGGGGTGGTGTGTGCGATTCGTGTGTCGTTTTCATTTGCATTTATCTTGTCATGTTATTGGTGTTCTACGCTCGTTTTTATTTTGTCCATACATTCTTTCATGCTTTTATTTAACAGTTAAAAATATTGCGGAAAAGGTAAATTCTAAGTTATTACAAAAGGCGCGGGTCCACATCGCCAAAATTAACCAGGACCCGATTTGACGGAAAAGATAAAGAAATTAAAAGTGCGAGAAGTAATTTACATGGCTTCGGGAGAGGTACATAATTATTATACGAAATAAAATAGTATGCGAATTAATAATTAAATCGAGACGAGGGCGTTGGACCCTTTTGCAAAAATTAAATTAATAGTGAATTAAAAAAGAAAGCAAGAATTTGTTTTTGTGTTTTTTAACATTTTAGGATTTAATAGAAAAGGAATTAATTAAAACTAATACTAACCCTAATTCTATTTTATTTTAATTTATTAAGAAAACATTAAAATTTAACCTAAATGAAACCCTAATTAATTTACAAGTTTAATTATGAAAATAAAATATTTAATTATTTGATATATTTAGGAAAGAAAAAATAAAAAGGAACGAAAAATTATTAATTAAATCTATTTCTACATTTTTTAGATTTATTATTAAAAGAATTAAAGTTAACACCTAATTTAAAACTAATTTTATTTATATGCAAATTTATTTATGAAAATACTACAAATAAAAATATTTATTATTTTAATTCTTTTCTGATTTTTATGATGTTTTTATATTTTGTGAAAATATTAAATTAAATTGAACAAAACAATTATTAAAAGAAATAGAATTAAATAAATAAAATATGGCAAACCTAGGGGGTTCAGACCCCAAATGGGAGGTTCTTTCTTGATGATTCAGGCCCATTAATCTGGGTCCATTTGACTTTTCCAAGCAGCGTATAGCAGTGTTGACCAGGGTGTAAGGTGTTCTTTAGATCTGAACCTTTGATTTGATCTCCCAGGACGCGTGTACGCTGGAATCTGAAAGGCATATGGTGGACCACAACGCTGAAGCTGCATGTGAACGTACATGGAAAAATAATATTGAGATAATGCAGACCTGGGACTCGAACCCAGGTCTTTGATGTTAACACACACAACGCTTGCCAGCTGAACCACTTTGCACATGTTAATATATAATAATCAACAAATATAATAAATAAAAACAAGAATGTTAGTGGGCCTGCGCGCGGAAATTTGAACCAGCCTATCACCATTCGCCACGAGGTCGTCTTCCTCGCTGGTTTTATTTTTTCTGAAATAAGAACACATTGGCCACGGTTTTCAAGTGTTCTCCTAGGCATCTTTAGGGAAAATAGAGACTAGCACTCAGACACTCATAAATTGAGCGTGATGAGGCCATTGTTTTCGTCCAAACTCCCTGAATCCCTCCATGGCATTGTGGTGGTCGAATTTTACAGTATTAGGAAACCCCTAATTGGGAGTCCAAGAAACCCTAGCCTGCATCAATGGTAAAATCATGTACATAGCACAAAAACGCAATTAATTTGTATGGTTAGTTTCAGAATCTCATAATGAACATGAATCAAGCATTAAAAATTACAAAGGATGCGTAAATCATGATGCACGATTATGAATTTTTCTTGGTACAGTTTGCACTCGTGTTACCAATTCCTTGAGTCTTGATGGATGTTAGTGATTGGAATATGTCAAGTGATGCTTGAGGAAGCTATTGAAACAAGAATTCTGCCTTGAATCGCCCTAGAATATGGTTTTCAGTTTTGAGTTTCTTGACAATTTTTTCAAGTTTGATAATGGCTTTTGGGCGCAGCTCAGTGTGTATGAGCATTAGGTTTTCCTTTAGGCTTATGTACTGAATGCATTAGGTCAAGAAACTTGCTCAAAATCTCTTGCAATCATGGTTTTGAAGATTTGATTTTCAAGCTTTGTTTTTTCAATCTTTTCCATGCATTTTTGTATCAATTATGATCTAATCAATCCAAATCTTTCCTCATTTGGCTAGGCACGAATCATTGAGAATAAAACATGTACAAAAAGATTTGTTAGGTTAAGTTAAATATTTTTCACATATTTAATTGATTTAAGTGAATTATTATAAATAAAAATTCAAATAAATAAATAAAAAGTGAAAAAATACTTCCCTTTGGGCCAAGTGGTCGTGCACATGCTTGGAATGATGAATTGTGGAAGAAACATGGGCCCATTAGCAATTTTAGGTCATTTGAATCAATGTTGACTTTTCAAAATATCCAAAAATTTGCCAACTTCTACAAGGCATAACTTGCTCAATTTTTAAGCTTTTCTCATGTTCTTGGACATTTTGGAAAGGTCTTTGAGTCCTCTAACCAATTCCTTTGGTCCCATGTCATTTTGATTTACCAATCTCAAGTTATGGCCTTTGACTTAAAGTCCCTTTTTGTTGACTTTTGAAAATGGCCTATAATGTTGAAATTGATAATTTTTTGTGAGAGCATTTCTTGGACTTGAAGTATGAAGATAAGTTGTAGGAAATTTCCTTCTCTTCAAAATGAGCTTTGGATGAATTTTTTCTGATAATCCATGTGAAAGTTATGCCCTGGTCAATTTACAGTTGACTTTTCCAACTGTCCAAATAAGGAAACTTTTGCATTTTGATGATTTTTGAGCCAAGCTTTGAGAATCATGATCAAGCATTGATCAAATGATGTTTATGGCTTCAAAATGATATGTTGGCCAAAAATTTGAACTTTTGACTGTCAAATGACCATTTTGCCCCTACAGTTGACTGTAGTGCAATTTAGGGTTTTGACTGTGCAATTTTGTGCTGAAAGCCTTGAAACTTGATATGAGGATGCTTGACCATATTTGTAGGCATGTGAGACTTGATTGGACCTTTGGAAACTTCATTTTCTTGATCAGAACACAAACCCTAATCTTGACTGTTCAGGAGACCTTTGCACTGTGCAACCCTTGGGGAACTTTGAAGCTTCACTTCGCATTTTCTTGAAGAATTATGGGAGGGAAAATTTTGGGGTACAACAGTCATCCAACTAACCACTAATTATTGACTTGTTTTATCTTATGCTTTTATTCTTTTTATGCTTTATGTACTATTTATTTTTCAGCATTTACATTTCATGCCATTTTCATCTTTGCTCATTTGAGCATTTATTTTCTTGTCATTTTTACTTTGCTCACTTGAGCTTCTCTTTTCTTTTCTTAAGATACTTAATAATCAACATAAACCCTAAATAACTCTTAATGGTACTTGGACTATTTGGTTACTATCCTTGGCATTATGGAGCACGGAACTATTTATTGGACTTAGGATTAGAAACCTTGGCCTATCTTGCAGACCTTGTGATGTTATCTGATTATTTTGTCTGGAGTTTTTGAGGTTTACCTCAAGACATTGGGTTGCTTATTTGTTTTTGTGTGCAGGTTTTTGTGATTAAATTCTCTGTTTGTAATCTGGAATTCCCCCGTATATAGTCGTTACTCTACCTAATTTTTGTGAAGACTTAATACACTTGAAGAGGTCAAGTATCTTTGCTTGCTTGGTTTTCAATCCAAAGAATGGGAATTCTATCTTGGCTCATAATGTCATGTTTTGGCTTCTTGTTGGTTAGATAGTCCTTATCCTTAGCTTTTACCTTATGCTTTAGGATATCCTCTTCTACTCCTCCCATCTTCTTTAATTTCAAAAAATCATCTCCCTCCTTTTAAAAACTCTTCTTGTTTTGAAACTTGAAAGACTTTCATAATAAACTTGAACTTATGTCCATGCATTTTGAAAACATTTTCATAAATAAACTTCAATCAATTTAATAATACCTTGACATTTTTTTGTGAGAAGACTAAAAGTAAATCAATCTCATTTCAAATCATTTTGCCACTTTGGCTTTTATCTTTAAACTTTTCTCAAAAGATTAGACTCTTGTCAATCCTTGTAGTGATGCAAACAACTATACTTCTACAAAATGTAGTGAAAAGAGATATTTTCCACTTGGGTGTTGAGTGAGGCATTGTTGATTTTAAGATCCAATCCATATCCTCCACTTTAAGATGATGCAAATTCTCCTTTCTCATGATTGTGGGTAGTAAGTATGTTTTCCACACGGACAATGACGATGATGTCTTATCTCTTAAAATCAACCAACACACTTGTGTTTCAAATTTTTAAAAGAGGAACTACGTGTACCCTGATCCTCTATTGCATGAAAGGTGGTACGTAGGCACTAAAGGTTCGAAACCGCGGCGGGTGCAAAAATCATAAAAATATTTCTTTTCTCACCTCCACCATCCATTTTATATACAACACATTTTTATAGCCAAAATATACAGATTTTTTCAATAAGGTTCCTGCGGAGTACCGTAGATGTTTAGGATGCTAATACCTTCCCTTTGCATAACCAACCCTCTTACCTTGAATCTTTCCCCCTCTTTTTGGGTTATTCGCTCTTTTCCCATTCCTTTGGAAACAATAAAGCGCAGCGGAGATTTTTATTTTGATTTGTATAAAGTCTAGTCAATCCAATGGCTTAGTCTTAAACATTTCTACCGCCACAGAAAATGGTGACTTCAATGGGGACAGATTGACCTCTTGCTGGTCCATCCCTAAGTGGGTTGAACCTATCTTTGTTTATATCTGTATGTGTGTTATTGTGTTTATGTGTTATATTTTGTATATATGTTTGTTTGGATTTTCCTGGTTTTCAGGGTGCTTGGTGATTACTCATAAGTCCTATACCCGGACTTGGGCAAACTTTAAGATATGAATGGCGGTATAGTCATGTTAACTTTGAGGGAGTAATCCCAAAAAAGGAGGCATGAGATCCACCACTCAGTGGAGGCCCCTTTCGACCTGGGAGCCTGCTGAAACTGAGGACCGTAGAATACCAAACCCATCTTGCCCTTTTAGGTGTAGTGCGGAAGCTATGACAGAGTAATCCGGAAATAGTTGTCACGCGATACTATGCTCGGACGAGTCTTTCTTGAGAATATTGCTAATTACCGAGTTAATCGGGAAGTTGGTAATATCCGAAGGAAGGATGTAGACTCTGGGAACCTCTAAAACCTTGTTCGGCAGGTGATAACTTTTTAGACCAAAACCTTATGGGTAGTACCTTCGAATTCATGCTCGTGACGTTGAACCTATGAACCCTATATGTGTGACCTTGTGTGTGATTGCTGCATCAAGCATCCATGCACTCATAAGCATCTTTTGAAGAAAACAATATTTCAAGGGATTTAAAGGTTGACTATTTGTGAATATCTCAGGTACTTTTAACCATGGATTCTGGAAAGAGAAAGACCGGGAAATACAGTTCCAAGGATCCCAAGATAGATGAGTTAGTCAGTCTAATTCCAGAGATCGAGTGTTCTGCATACTTTCAGAAGAAGTATGGATCCATTATTCCTCTCATGAAGCTGAAGATGAAGGAGGGTATTCTCTCGACCTTGGTCTAGTTCTATGATCTGATGTATCATTGTTTTACTTTTCCCGATTATAAGTTAATGCCTACACTGGAGGAGTATTCTTATCTATTGGATTTACCCATTACCAATCATGTTCCTTTTACTGGTTTAGAAGGCGAGCCAAAACCACATGAGGTTGCTGCTTTGATTCATCTGGGGAAGTCTGAGGTGGAAGCCCATATGACTACTAAAGGAGGGATTAGAGGATTACCAGCTCAGTTCTTATTGGAGAAAGCTCGTTACTTTTCCAGAATGAAGAGTACAGTTTCTTTTGAGGCCGTCTTTGCTCTACTTACTTACAGACTGTTCTTATTTCCTAATGTGGACAAGTTTGTCGACATTAACGCTATCAGGATTTTCATGATTGGAAACCCAGTTCCTACACTGTTGGGTGATGCTTATTACTCTGTTCATCTTCGGAGTTCTTATCATGGGGGAATGATTATCTGTTGCACGCCTTTGTTGTATCGGTGGTTCATTTCTCATATGCCTCAGTCTGATTCTTTTTGGGATGTCAAGAAGGAACCCCGTTGGGCTCCTAATATCATGGCACTTACTCACTCGGATATTGATTGGTACCATCGAGCTTACCAGGATGTGGATATTATTGACAGTTGTGGTAGTTTCCCCAATGTACCTCTTCTTGGTACAAAAGGAGGAATTAACTATAACCCGGTTCTTGCACGGCGACAGCTTGGTTATCCGATGAGGGATAAACCGAATATTATTCATTTGAGTAGTTTCTTTCTGAAGGAAGGAGAAGACCACGGGGAAGCTAGGGAGCAGATTGCGAAGGCTTGGCGTCATATTCATAAGAAGATTAGAAAGGATCTGGGACCTAGGGGTGCTGTTTCTTTGGAGCCATATCTTTAGTGGATCCGATTGAGAGCTATTCAGCTAAAGATGTCGTATACTCGGGAGACACCCATGCCTGATCTATTTGTGAAGACCACCCCTCCCTTACTATATGATCTAGAAGAACTGCAATTCGCTTTGGTTAGGATGCAACAGGAAAGGGATGCTTGGAAGAACAAGTTCCAGACTTTAGAGAGTTTCTACAGAGCAGACCTGAAGGAGAAAGACGATTTGATCGAGATCCTTGAGAGTCGAGTGGTGGAGTCTATGGAGAGGAAAGGGGATTTATTTTCCCCTAAGCCTCAAATAAGTGCTGATTATTCACTTTCTAATCCAGATGATTGGAGGGAGGTTGCCATCAGACATGTGGAAGAAAACCAGAGGTTGAGGGCTCAGATTGCCAGGCTCACAGGGAAGCGCCAGCGTACAGATTGATCTCCATTAGTTCCTTCTCTAAAGATTTTAGATTGTATTTTCATCTTTTACTTGGGATCATTGAAACTTGTAATCCATTTTTAAGTTATTATAATAAAAAATTTCAGTATTTCAAAAGCTTTATTACTTTGATGTTTGCAATATGTCTATAAATCTTAAATCCCTTGAAATATTAAATAATGAAGTAAAAATAATCATGTGCATTCCATATCATGCATCATATTGCACATATTTCTTGCATTTGTTATGCATACCCAAGTGTCTTACCCATCTTCTTTACTTCATTCAGCAAGCTGACTCATCACAACAACACTCGGGCTAATTTCGAAAAGAAGAGGGACAACTTAGAACAAGAGAATCGCGAGCTGCGCGAAGAAGTTTCTTCTTTGAAGGCCGGCTTGGCCAATTTGACTACTTTGATGGAAGCTCTGGTGGTTGCTCAGAATCAGCCACCAAGTGTTCAACCTCAACCAACAAGGGCAAATACCAAAGTTCCAACTGCTCTTATATATGCTAGTCCAACTGTTGTTCAAAACCGTATGCCTCAAGGTTATCCATGGGGAATGCCAGAAAATTTTGCACCTGAAGGTTTCAACCTTGGCCCTCAAGACGCTCCAGTGGTTCAGACTGTTGTTACTCCTGCACCTCATATGGTGCATATTGTTCCTGCTACACCTCCTTCAGTGAATTTGGTTCTATTTGTTAATGAAGATGTGTGTCGTCCTTTCCCTCCGCTGAGTGAAGACTTGGGTCTTTATGATAGAATGGATGATTTTCAAGAGCAGTTTGATAGAATGCAAAGAGAGATGAAGGCTCTTAGCGGAAAAGAGCTATTTGGGCAGAATGTGAATGAGCTATGTTTGGTCCCGAATGTTAAGATACCTGCTAAGTTCAAGGTCCCGGAATTTGAGAAGTATAAGGGCAACACTTGCCCTCGTGCTCACTTGGTGATGTACGTAAGAAGAATGTCTACCCACACTAATGATCAGCGTCTGCTGATTCACTTTTTTCAAGATAGTTTGACTGGCGCAGCATTGAAATGGTATATGAGCTTGGAGAGTGTCAACATCCATGCTTTTAATGATTTGAGAGAAGCATTCATCAAACAATACAAGTACAATGTGGACATGGCGCCCGACCGTGACCAACTTAGGGCCATGGTTCAGAAAGATGGAGAATCGTTCAAAGAGTATGCACAGAGATGGCACGAGGTAGTTGCCCAAGTGATTCCTCCCATGGAAGAGAAAGAAATGACTAAGATTTTTCTGAAGACGCTAGGCGCTTTCTACTACGAAAGGATGGTAGCAAGTGCGCCAAGTGATTTTACAGAGATGGTAGGGATGGGTGTCCGTCTAGAAGAGGTTGTAAGAGAAGGTTGTTTGACGAAGAGTGAAGGATTTGGAGGTGTGAAGAAGCCATCTTATGGGTTTACCAAGAAGAAAGAGGGGGATGCAAATTTTGTTATACAAGAAAGGAGGGTAAACGCTCCTAGAAGGAATTACCAGCGTCACCAGCAAGTCGCCTCAGTTACTCCTGTAATGAGTGCCGCTCCGACTATCGTTGCTTACTAAAGACAGTCCCAACAGGGGAACCAAGGGAATACTCAGAGAAGGGAGAACTATAACCCTATTCCCATGAGCTATGCAGAGTTACTACTAGCATTGATTCAGAAGAAGTTGGTCCAGACACGACCACCTCCCGCCGTACCATCACCATTACCTTGGTATTACAAAGCAGATCAAACGTGTGCTTTTCATAAGGGAGAACCAGGGCATAGTGTTGAGAATTTTTATCCTTTGAGGACTGAAGTGAAAAGGTTGGTGAAGTCTGGAAGTCTATCTTTCAAGGACATGGGACCTAATGTGAAAGAAAATCCTCTACCCAAGCATGGGGGAGTGAATGTTGTAAATATGGTGGCCGATTGTCCAGGAAACTTCCAGATTTTTGACGTTAATCTGGTTAGAGGAGATTTGGTGAAAAAGCATACATACCTCTGTGAATTCAGCTACTATACGCATGACCATGCCGGTTGTGCTGTTTGCAGTTCAAACATACAGGGTTGCGAGAAGATAAAGGCTGATTTACAGGAGATGATGGATGAGGGTTTAATCCATATAATCAGGCCTAGGGAAGAGTATGAGGAGTAAGTGAATATGGTTTCTGGATGTCCTGGTGAATTCAAAATTTTTGATGTGGAGTATTTGAATGAGGATCTCGTGCAGTTGCATGATACCTTCTGCCATACTGCTGGTCAGGTGGAACACCAATATGGGTCTTGCATAGTTTGTTGTCGAGACCCCCGAGGATGTGCTATTGTGAGGGAAGGTGTTCAGTTGCTGTTACACAATGAAACTATCAAGATTACATGTCAGAGGGATGATTATCATGAGATTGATATGGTTGAAGTTTGTTTAATGGAAGAAGAGTCAGAGGAAGAGTATGCCTCCGCAGATGAGTATTTCCCTTCAGAAGAAGATTTGTTTGCCAAAAATTACTTTTTGATGTCTGATTGTGTTGAAGAAGGGGTAAACGTTATTGTGCATTGTTTTGGTGCACCCGCTCATCTTGAAGTGGAGTACCATAGCAAACCAGCTGTTACCCCATTGGTAATTAGTCTGCCAGGTTCTATTCCCTACAAATCAGATAAGGTTGTGCCTTAAAAATACAACGCTACGATCTTAGAAGATGGGGGTGGAAGTCCCCATCCATCCAATGCCTGATGTTGGTAATATAGCTGAAAATAGCAGGGTGACCCGTAGCGGTCGTGTGTTTGCACCGGTTGTACGAAGAGATGTTGTTGCTGGAAAGAAAATTGCTGAGAATGATGAGCCTAATAAGGTTACAGGAGAGACCAGTGGAGCTACATTAGAGAAAGAAGTGGATGATATTTTGAAGATAATTAAGATGAGCGACTACAAAATTTTAGATCAGCTATTGCAGACTCCTTCAAAGATATCTATCCTAGCTTTATTGATGAACTCCTCTGCTCATAGAGAATCATTGATGAGAGTGCTAGACCGAGATTTTATGGAGAGTGACATGCCATTAGATCAATTCAGCAGCGTAATTGGGATCATTACATCATGTAACAACTTGAGTTTCTACGATGATGAGTTACCAGATGAAGGGAAGAATCACAACCTGGCCCTCCACATATCTATGAACTTCAAGAATGATTCGCTATCCAATGTGCTAACTGGTAATGGATCCGCGCTGAATGTTATACTAAGGAGTACTCTCATGAAGTTAAAGTATCAAGGAGCACCTATGCGCCCGAGTGGCATCATTGTGAAGGCTTTTGATGGGTCGAGGAAATCTGTCATCGGTGAAGTGGACTTACCCATCCATATAGGACCCCATTTGTTCCTGATAACCTTCTAGGTCATGGAAATTATTCCCGCATATAGCTGTTTTCTAGGACGGCCATGGATACACGAAACAGGGGTTGTCACTTCAACTCTGCATCATAAGCTAAAATTTATGCGTGAAGGGAAGGTAGTGATCATAAATGGAGAGCAAGCGTTGTTGATATCCCATCTATCCTCTTTTAGTATTGTAGAAGCGAATGAGGATGCTATTGGAACCTAGTTCAAAGCCCTATCCATTGACAACATAAGAAGAAATGAGAATTTTGTGGTTTCACTGAAGGATGCACAGCAGGTTGTGCGCAATGGTCATAATACAGTTTGGGGACGACTTGTGGATCCACCCGTGAACAAGAATAGAACTTGTTTGGGTTTCTCTCCGAAGATTGGTGTTGTACCCCAAAATTTTCCCTCCCATTTCTCTCAACATTTTCTCATCACAAGACCCTTGGAGCTCAACATCCAGTTAGGGTTTCCTCTGCTCAAGACTCCTCCTTGCACTGTTGACCCAAATTAGGGTTTGTGTTTGCACAAAGATATTTTGACCTAAAATTCCTAAGATGACTTTCATGCTTCATGTTGGACTCCCAAGTTTATCCATACTAAGTTTCAAATCTTGATTCCAAATTTTGCCCAGTCAATTGGACAGTTGACCTAGAAATCAACTGTATTGGGGAAAAAGTCAATTGTGGCCAATTGACAGTCAAATCTCATGAAAATTGACCCACATCAACATTATGAACTCATATGGACCATTGGATCAAGTTTGGATCACAATTCCACAAGAAATTTGATCAGATCACCAAAAGGGCAAAATGGTCCTTTTTTAGGGTTTTGACTGCACAAAGGCAATTTTTGACTGTTTGACCTAGCCAATGGCAAACCAAGCTCACATATGGACTCAAGGACCCCATGGAATTGTCTTGACCTACTCAACAAGTTCAAAAGATCCCAAATGCACAAGATTGACAGTTGAATTTCCCAGTCAATTGATCAATTTTGACTGTATACTGAAAAGTCAAACTTTGACTTTTTGGTCAAAATCAAGTGTCAAGATTCATTTTTCATCAAAAAATGCCAAATCATGAAACTTGTTCATCAAGAAATCAAGAATTGCAAATTAGGGTTTGAAATGAAGATTTTTCATAACTTAGAATTTTTCTAAGTTATGAAAAAACCCTAATTTTTTCCTAACTTTGTCCCACTTTCTCACCAAGATTCATTTGGATTCAAGCAAAAGTCAAAACATGAAAGTTATAGTCCATTGCAAAGTCTACAACTTTGATTCACAAAGTTTTCCAAAAAGAAGCTTGTAGCTCAAGTTACAATTTTTGGAACAAGGGTACCAAACCATTCTTAACTTAGAGAAATTTTGAACCATTTTAGGCAGGATTGTTGCCTAACTTCAAGACCATTTTTCACATACTTCCACTTGGAATTTCAATTTGCATTTCAAAGATGGATTGTAGTACACATTCCAAGCTTTCCAAAATGTCCAAGAACTCATCAAACAACCTCATGGTTAGGGAGAATCGTATTTGGCAAGTTTGGAAAAACTCACTTTTGATTTGGTCAATTTACATGTTCATACACTTGTGCCATTTTGAACTCAGCTTGCATTCCTTGATTACAGGTCCTATATCCCATTTGCACTCAATAATTTAATGCTAACTCATTGTGCCAAGGCCTTGTTTTATGTGTTTAAGCATTACATGGAAGATTAAGCCATTTTTAGAAAAAGCATAATATCCATTTTTGAAAAGTATGGCTTTATGTCAAAAGCAAATCCAAGCAAGTACAGGGTAAATCCTTTTGGCACAAGTTTATGAACTAATTACACTGATCAAGGCCAAGGTATGCAGCACATTAGGGGGGCCTCTATCAGTCTAAAACTCAAGTGGACACTTTGTTGCTTAAAGTTGAAGTAACATAGCATAACAAGACACAACTCTCATTCCTGTGAACCAGACCTAAAACAAAGTTATCAAACACTTTCTAATCATTAAACCTAAGCAAAAACACGAGCCAACCAACTCCATTGCCTTCTCAAACACAAAATCACCCTCAAACTGCCAAAACAGGGTACCTGCTGCAGATTGAGTTCCATAACTCAATCCATTCATGCATTCTTGCTAAAACCACTTCAAACACATCCCACATCATCCCTTGAAACTATTCCAAGCCCTAAACACGACCTATAACATCCCTAGCTAACATCACCATTTTCATTTTTCTGTTTTGCAGTTGAGGTACCATAGCACGATTCTCTTGGTTTCCAAGCAAACTAAAGCTTGGAATAGCATCCCTGGACATTAAGGAAGTTGTACCAATCATCACCTTGCATTGAAAACACCTCCATCACCAGATACGATTCCAACTGAACAGGTAAGTTCATGAACTCGTATCTCTCTATCCAGGCATTGTTAGCTTTAGGTTTGTGAAGAAAATATGTCACATTCATAGCCCTGAACTTGCCCATGTAATTAGTTTTCATTTATGTTATGTGTGCTATGAGAATTTGATGTCTGAACTTGGAACAAAAACTAGGTCAGGAATTAGGGGAGAAGAAATTCTCTCTCATTTCTGAAAGTTAGATCATGTTTTTTATATGTATGAAATCGTGAGATGATGCTTTACATTTTTTGTGTTGTAAGTTTTCATTAAAAATCAAAGAATCAGGATCTTGATGTTGAAGCAAGAAGGCGCGCGTTTTCAAACAGAGAATGACTGGAGGTTGAAGAAGCTCCACGTGGGCTGGGCCTGATTTGTTATTTCTGTTTACACCTCATTTTTACTTTTACACCCCCTAGGCCCATTATGCTTATTTTTATGATTTTTTGACCTTTTCTTTTTTGTTATGACTTATTTATTTTTTCTTATAATATTAAAAATATAAAAAATATTTTTCACACCATTTTTTAATTTATTAGGCATTTATTTGTTTAAAATAATATTTGTACATAAATAAATATATAGATATACTTTTATTCAAAATACTAAAAAATAATGCAAACATATTTTATTTCTGATTTTTATTTTATTTTCTCTCTTGAAAACATTTTATATAAAAAATACTTTTTTTTGTAAATATTAAATATTTTATTTTTGTATATATTTAATATATTTAGTAAATAATACAAATACATATATATTTATTAGAATATTTAGGATAAAAATACAAAATATAAACATTTTTATTTTTATTAATATTTAATATTAAAAATACCTTTTTTACAAATATAATTCATTTTCATTTTATTTTGTACATAACTAATAAATATTGCACATATTAAATAATTAATACCTTTTATTTAATAAATTAGGGTTTTGCCCTAAATACATAAAAACTCCAAAAATTAATACTTTTTATTTTGTTTATTTGACATATAAAAAACACTTTTTTTCATACATATAAAAAACATTTTTTTGCATCTTGCATATTTATTCCATTTTATTTAATTATTATATATTAAATAATTTGTATAATTCCAATTTGATTTAATAGTCTAGGTTTAAATTCCTTGTCAAAATACCCCCATTCGAACATTTGTACCCCCCTTCCCATATATTGTGTTGTAATAACTTAGGAACTTTATATTTCGCACTTTAAAGCTTTCTAAATATACCATGCTAGAATTAGGGTTTGTATGCAAATCAATTAACCAAAATAGTTTGACCTAATTTCAAGATAATCAAACATGAAAATGGACAACACTAATCACACTTTCACCCCTAGGGTATTCCACTTGTTGCCTTCAATAATGGGCCATATTGCATGTTAGGTCTCTTTGGGCAAAACAAACACAATTTAAATGATCATAGTCCCTCGATGACGCTTTCGAAAGTTGCCTAAAAAATGATCAAGTCCCTCCAAGGAAAAATTGCCCAAAGATACTTGGCACCATTGCAATTATGGTCTAAACGATGACCCGCGCCCGTCCCTTTCACATCCTAACATAAGATTGTCCACCAAATGCAATGGTGGAACAAAATTGTTAAAAGGGTTAAAAACATAGGAGAAATCTTTGAGAAATTTAGGAGTAGACAAACTCTTAGTTACTTGAATCAAACTTGCAAAACAAAACACTTGCCTATTTTCAAACCACACATCACTACACTTTCAAAAACAACTTTCAAAAACAAATGAAAAACTTTTCAAAAGACATACACCTTTGTATACATCCCAACATGGATCATTACAAAGGTTGCCACCACATTGGCTTCTTTTCAAAACATTTTTCAAACCCACACACACAAAGCACCATTTCAAACAATTGAAAATTAAGGCAAGTTGATCTAATCAAGTAACTAAGAGCCCATGGATAACCATGGATAGAAAGGGTGCTAATACGTTCCCTTTCTATAATCTACTCCCCGAACCCAAGAAAACATCTCAAAGGTTTTTGCTGTGCTTTTTAACCTTTCCTTAGGATAAAATAAAAAGTCGGTGGCGACTCTTGCTTAACCGAAACATTTGCAAAAACAAACGCAAAACCTCAAGTCAGTTCTCCCACCGTATCACAGAACTGGCGACTCTGCTGGGGATTGGCTTAAAAGTGGAGTAACCTTAGGGCTTAGATCACCCTCTTACATGACTAATTGTTTGTCTTGATTGCTTTATATCTTGGCTCTCTTGTTTGGGTTTGCAATCCTACACCCGGATTTTGGGAAACATTCGTAGATAGCAATACGTTGTGGAAACTGTGCGGGGTATACCGACACGGTCGAAGCAATAACTATATTAGTACGACATATTTGTGAGTACCGGTAACCCTTGAGTTCAATCAAGGAGAGTACGGGGCCGCTGAGTGATGTCACTAAGCACTAATGACCTAGAACCTTACTTGACCATCTTGGCCTTTTATTAGGGGTAGTGAGATGACCGGCTTTGGTACAGTCCGAAGTTGGTAGATACTCGATACTACACTCATTGAGGGTTGTTTTCTTGGAATATTTTGGTCGCTAGTTAAGTGGCTAAACCAAAACAATGAACAATGAAAACAATCCAATGATATTGAGCTCCTTAGAACCCGGTTACTATTTATAGGACAGGTTTTTAAGCCAACTACACTCAAGAGGGTACTTACCTATGAAACCCCATGCAAGCCTAAAACTAGGGTTTGGTGTGATTTGCTTGTACATATGTTTGTGCATACATCATAAACATCATAAAGCATCATATGCATTCACTAACCACTTCAAGGGTTTAGATCTTCATCTTTGTTCTTGTTTTGTAGGTCATGGAAATTCCTCGCAGAAAACCCATCCAAGTCAATCTTGTGAGAATCTCTCCTCAACTCAAGGAGCTCACATCAAGAATTCCGGAAAGCTCATCCTTCAGTGAAAGACATGGTAGACTGCTCAGCTTAGTCAACACCAAGATTAAAGAAGACATGATGAAAGTGCTATTTCAGTTCTTTGACCCTCTTCACCACTGTTTCACTTTCCATGACTACCAGTTGGTACCCACTTTGGAGGAATTTTCTCAACTCCTGAGAATTCCTATCATTAATCAACTACCTTTCAACGGTACAGAAAAGGAACCAAAGCCTGAAGATGTTGCTCGAACATTACATCTACAGCCTTCTGACATCAAGGGGCATTGGGAAACCAGAAGCGGCGTCAAAGGATTCTAAGCAAAATTCTTGTTTGAGAAGGCACAAGAATGTTGGAATTCATTGGACCTACAAGCCTTTGAAGAAATTGTGGCACTCCTTATCTATGGGTTGGTCCTGTTCCCAAATCCTGACCAGCTTGTGGAGGTCAACGCCGTCAAAATCTTCTTGTCCAGAAATCCAATACCAACATTGCTTGGGGACATCCTTCACTCATTTTACACACGAACAATGAGAAATAGGGGTGTTCTCATGTGTTGTACTCCTCTCCTTGCAAGGTGGTTTATTTCGCACCTTCCAAAATCTGTCTTGAAGAATGACCAAGGCTCAAGGTGGTCCCAACGGTTGATGACTCTTACTCATTCTGATGTACATTGGTGTTCTCGGTCCAGAGAAAATGTCATCATCGTCGATCATTGTGGAGAGTTTCCTAATGTTCCTTTACTTGGAATCAGAGGAGGTATCACCTACAACCCTTGCCTAGCTTTGAGGCAATTTGGATATGCGCGAAGAGATGGCCATCACGACATGTTGATTCCTGACCTAGTTTTTGACTTCGACAACGATGCACAAGGACTTCGCCAAAGATTCATCAGAGCTTGGGGGAGGCCCAACAAGGTTGACAGCAAGACACTGGGGCACAAGAACTCCATCCCTCTTGAGCCTTATCTCAAGTGGGTACGAGCCCGAGCCCAGAGTCTAATGATGCCTTATCCTCATGTTCTCCCTGTGATTAAAGAGCCCGTTAAGGAAGGAGAGGTTCCCTACACCATCCTACATCCTGACATGCCTACATCGTGGGAGGAGATGCAGAAGAGTTGGATCCAACTCAAGGAGGAACGGAACACTTTTGAAGCCAGCTTCTACGCCAGCGAGAAGAAGGTTTTAGAGCTCACCCGCCGACTCCATGAGCAAGAGGCCCTCAACACCTACATTGCGCCAAAAAGGATGCGCAACGTCTTTTTACCTTGAGAAGTCATTTTTGTAATATTTGGCCCATGGGGCACTTATGTACTAACAAATTTCTTCTTATTAATATGACGTGCGTTCTTTTTGGCTGCAACAATTGTGAATTTCTAAAATCCTTGAATGCATTGCATAGATAGCATCTCATGCATCATGTGCATAACAGGTACCCTTTTTCTACAGGTTGCTTAATCTTCTTCGCTGTTTATTTTGAACAGTCATCATGAATCCAGAATCATCCAGTGAGCAAGCAATCAAGGCCCTTCAGGCCCAAAGTGCCCAGTTTCAAGAAATGGTCATGAGCCTGGCCCAAGGTCAGCAAGAGTTGAAAGCTTTGCTCCTAAAGAAGAAGAAGAAGAAGAGGACTGCGTTGTTCAATACTGGACGCAGGTTTGGGAACACACTCCATAACGAGGCTGATCCAACTACTTCCTCTGCAGAGAAAGACAGTCCCCAAGGGGGAGGAGCTCCTAGTCCTGCAGTCTCTGACAACGAGACGGATTACAATGACGAACAATACCTTCCCGCTGCTGACAGATACAAGCAATTAGAGGACCGCTTGAGCGCCATGGAGATTCAGAATGTGCCGGGGCTGGATTTCGGAGATTTAGGGTTATCTTCTGGGGTGGTAATCCCACACAAGTTCAAGGCGCCTGCCTTTGCCAAATACGACGGGGCTTCCTGTCCAAAGCTGCATCTCAGGTCGTACGTAAGGAAGATCCAACCTTACACGGCAGATAAGAACCTTTGGATCCACTTCTTCCAAGATAGCCTTTCGGGGTCACAGCTTGAGTGGTTCTATCAGCTAGATGGAACCAGTATCCGACATTGGGAAGATTTGGCGACCGCATTTTATAGACAATATCAATACAATTCTGACCTCGCTCCTACGCGTACCCAACTCCAGGGTATGTCTCTAGGAACGGGCGAAGGGTTCAAAGAATATGCGCAAAAATGGAGAGATTTGGCTGGCAGGGTGCAGCCCCCATTGACTGACCGTGAGCTGGTTGACATGTTTCTAGGGACCTTGTCTGGTCCATTCTTCAATCATCTGGTTGGTAATTCCTCCGCTGGGTTTACGGATTTGATCCTGACGGGTGAAAGGATAGAAGCTCACATCAGGTCAGGAAAAATACAGAAAGTTGCCTCCGCAAGTACTGAGAAGAGGCCTTTCAAGAAGGAAGCTAGTGCAGTCTATGGTCCTAGAAGACAAGTCAAGCCAGAAAGCCGTCAAGCCGTCAATGCCTTGGTAATTTCAAAACCTGTTGCTGCTCCTCAGCAGTACAATCAACAAAGGGGTGAGAGGCCCAAAAGGCAATACACTCGGCTGAGTATGACCTTGTCACAAATCTTACCGCAACTGTTATCAACCAACTTGGTGACCATCAAAGAGGCTCCGAAGGTCGTGAATACTGCATCTCCTAAGTATATTCCAAATGCCCGTTGTGCTTATCATTCTGATAGCCCCGGGCATACTACTGATGATTGCTGGGCCCTGAGAAACAAAGTTCAAGACCTTATCGATGCGAATGAAATTCAGTTTGAGGCGCCTGAGAGGCCAAATGTTGTAACTGCACCTATGCCCCAGCATAGAGTAAATGCCATTGAGGAAGATTTGTATGCTGTTTCGGTGAATGATGTTGCTACCCCTCTATTGACTGTTAAGAGGAACCTACTGCTAGCCGTTTTATTTCCGGGTTGTAGCAAGGGTTGCCTCCTGTGTGCTGTTATCCCTACCGATTGTCCGCTGCTGAAATCAGGCATCCAAAGCCTGATGGATAGCAAAGAAATTCTGTTCAAGAAAACTGCTGTTCTGTTTGTTTCCGCTGAAGAAGTGTCTGTCGTCACAATTTTCAACAATCCTACCAAGGCTCTCCCAAGGAAGCCAGTCCAAATTATGTCTGTTGCACCCATTACCATTACTGTTCCGGGGCCCCTCCCCTTTGAATCTGAAAAGGATGTCCCATGGCACTATGGGGCGGACGTGTATGTGCTTGGAGTGAAGCAGGAGTTCAACACCGGTACCAGTATCAGTAACATCACTGGTCCCGCCAAGATTACTCGCAGTGGCAGGCTTTTCTCGCCTAACATTGCACCACCGGTTATCCGAAAACCTCTTATCATCACACCCGCAAGTGTGCATGTTTCAAATCAAGTTCCTGTGTCTACTACTGCCGCCGAGTCCTCTGATGCTCGGGGCAAAGAAGTTGCTACCGATTCGCCTGCCCGGACGGAGGCACCAAAAAAGACTGCTGTTGAAGCCTCCCAACAAGAGATGGAGGAAATCCTTAAAATCATTAAAAAGAGTGACTTCAATGTCGTTGAACAGCTGGGGCATACCCCCTCCAAAATCTTTATGCTATCATTGCTGCTTTGCTCAGAGGCCCACGCCAAGGCCCTGATTTCATTTCTAAAAACGGCCCACGTGCCGCAAGAGACCTCTGCAGATCAGTTCACTGATTGTGTGGCTAATTTGACAGTTGACAATGGCTTGGGTTTCTCAGATGCAGACCTTACCGCCAAAGGAAAAAACCACAATGATGCCCTGCACGTCTCTATAGAATGCAGGGGCACTACTCTCGCACACGTGTTGGTGGATACCGGTTCTTCCCTGAATGTACTGCCCAAGAAGGCCTTAGATCGGTTGGACTGTGAGGGCCTAGAATTGAAACCTAGTAACATCATTGTTAGAGCCTTCGACGGTTCTAAGAGGATGGTGCACGGTGAGGTAGATATTCCTATTCGTGTGGGTTCCCAAGTCTTTGACTCAATGTTCTACGTAATGGATATTCGTCCATCATATTCCTGTTTGCTGGGTCGACCCTGGATTCACAAGGCTGGGGAGGTAACATCCACTCTACACCAAAAGCTCAAATACCCTGTCAACGGGAAGATTGTTACTGTGCAGGGTGAAGAGGAATACATGGTTAGTCACTTGAATTCATTCCGGTATATCGAGATGGACGGGGAGTTTATTGAAACCCCCTTTCAACATTTTGAGGAGGTACCTCCAACATTGGCGTCAGCTGAGACAGTGGTTGAAGAAGACTTTCCTTTGAAGATGGCTTCCTTGAAGGATGCCCGGGCAGTAATCGAGAAAGGCAAATGCGTAAACTGGGGTCAACTTCTTGACTTCACTCAAAAGACCGACAAGTATGGGCTGGGCTTCACTGCAGAGGCTCAGAGGGCTTTTCGCAAAGAAAGGATCAGAAAGGCTCTGGTGTTCATAACCAATCCAAGGGTGAATGCTATCGAGGAGGACATAGAGGAAGCAGAGTTTGACAGTTGGATCTATCCAGCAACCAGCAACGGACTAAGCAACTGGACGGCAAAAGATTTTACGCCTATTACATTTGTCACGCAGTAATGAACTCTTTTGATTTTCAATTTGTAACAAACAATATGTTGAAACTTTTATTGGCTCGGTGTCCTACCCGGGGCACCGTGGCTCCATTTGTGAGGGCTTTTTGTATGACATTTCCATATATCATTAATCAAAACATTGGACGTTTGTTGCATTTCAAATCTTGTGCTCTTTTTATTTCTGTGTTATATATTGCAAAACAACTATATTTACACACACTCACTTATACAGGTTCCAATCCACTCTGGATCTCACTGGTAACAGCTCTGCTACTGCCAGTTATGACTTCGAAAATCCGATCAACTTAGCCGAAGACGAAGGTGAAGATGATTGCGAAGTGCCTGGTGAACTCGCAAGACTGCTACTCCAGGAAGAGAGGGCCATTCAGCCGCATGAAGAGCCGGTGGAAACAATGAACCTGGGTACTGAGACAGATAGAAAAGAAGTCAAGATTAGTGCCAATCTAGAGCTCAGCGTGAAGCAACGATTGATCCAGATGTTGCATGATTACATGGAGATCTTTGCTTGGTCTTACGAAGACATGCCTGGTTTGGATGCCGACATTGTGGTTCATCACCTGCCTACCAAGGAAGACTGCCCTCCGGTAAAGCAAAAGGTCCGCCGTATGCGTCCAGAGATGTCCGAAATGATCAAAGCTGAGGTTATGAAGCAATTCGATGCCGGGTTTCTAGCAATGACTTATTATCCTCAGTGGGTTGCCAACGTGGTGCCAGTGCCAAAGAAGGACGGTAAGGTCAGAATGTGTGTTGATTACAGGGATCTAAACAGGGCAAGCCCCAAGGATGACTTACCCCTACCTCACATCGACGTTCTTGTTGACAATACTGCTCAACACAAGGTGTTCTCCTTCATGGATGGTTTTTCAGGGTATAATCAGATCAAGATGGCTCCTGAAGATATGGAAAAGACTACCTTTGTAACTCAGTGGGGCACCTTCTGCTACAAGGTCATGCCATTCGGGTTGAAAAATGTTGGGGCAACCTACCAACGTGCCATGGTTGCTTTATTTCATGATATGATCCACCATGAGATTGAAGTGTACGTCGATGATATGATTGCCAGGTCCCAAACTGAGGAGGAACACCTTGACCATCTGCGGAAGCTGTTTGACCGACTGAAGTTGTACAAGCTGAGGTTGAACCCAAACAAATGCACCTTTGGGGTGAGGTCTGGAAAATTACTAGGTTTCATTGTAAGCGATAAAGGTATTCAGGTGGACCCTGCCAAGGTGAAAGCCATACAAGAGATGCCGACTCCCAAGACAGAGAAAGAAGTCCGAGGCTTTCTAGGACGACTGAATTACATCGCCCGATTCATCTCACATCTAACTGCTACCTGTTAGATAATCTTCAAATTGCTGAAGAAAGATCAAGTAGTACGCTGGAACGATGAATGTCAGGCTGCTTTCGAAAAGATAAAGGAGTATCTCCAAGAGCCACCCATTCTTATGCCTCCGTTTGAAGAGAGACCTCTAATACTATACTTGACGGTACTTGACAACTCAATGGGGTGTGTGCTGGGGCAGCATGACGATTCTGGCCGAAAAGAGCACGCTATTTATTACCTGAGCAAAAAATTAACCGACTGTGAGTCTCGGTACTCACTGCTCGATAAAACTTGCTGCGCTCTGGTATGGGCTGCTCGCCGGCTGAGACAGTATATGTTGACTCACACTACTCTGTTGATTTCAAAAATGGATCCAATCAAGTACATATTCGAAAAGCCTGCTCTGTCTAGAAGAATAGCAAGATGGCAAATGATCTTGACAGAATATGATATCCAGTACACAACTCAAAAAGCAATTAAAGGAAGTGTACTGGCAGATCATTTGGCACACCAACCTGTGGACGATTACTAATCATTGAACTTTGAATTTCCGGACGAAGATATCATGGTGGTAACTGATTGTGAAGTACCTGGACCGGATGAAGGACCTGAGGAAGGATCCCGATGGTCTATGCATTTTGACGGAGCCTCGAACGCTTTGGGTAACGGCATCGGCGCTGTGATCATATCCCCTAAAGGTACTCATACTCCACTCACTGCCCGACTGTGTTTCAACTGCACCAACAACATGGCAGAATATGAGGCGTGTATCATGGGTCTTCAAGCTGCAATCGACTTAAGGATCAAGTTTCTGAGTGTCTTCGGAGATTCCACTCTCGTGATCAATCAGATCAGAGGCGAGTGGGATACGAAACACCCAAATCTTATTCCTTACAAGGAGTATGTGTTGACTTTGCTGCCCCACTTTGAAGAGATAACCTTTGAGCACTTCCCAAGAGAGGAGAATCAGTTAGCGGATGCACTAGCTACGATGTCTTCAATGTTCAAAGTCAAATGGGACAATGAGGCTCCCCGGATCATTATCTGGAAGTTGGACGAACCCGCATACTGCTGCGATCTTGAGGCCGAAGAGATAATTGAGAAACCCTGGTATCATGAGGTGAAGAGATATTTGGAAGCTCAAGAATACCCCGAAGGCGCATCGGTCAATGACAAGAAGTTCATGAGAAGGTTTGCGGCAAAATTCTTCCTCAGCAACGGCATTCTCTACAAACGAAATCATGATTCAACTCTACTGCGTTGTGTGGATATGACTGAAGCAGAAAAGATCATGGTAGAACTACACGAAGGTGCATTCGGAACACATTCCAGTGGATATACCATGGCAAAGAAAATCCTTCGGGCAGGATATTTCTGGTCCACAATGGAAGCCGATTGTTACCAACATTCTCGAACTTGCCATAAATGCCAGATCTATACGGATAAGGTGCATATCCCTCCGGTTCCTCTGAACGTCCTAACGGCACCTTGGTCTTTTGCAATGTGGGGCATTGATATGATCGGCGAGATCCGACCGACGGCATCCAACGGGCATCGCTTCATCTTGGTAGCGATTGATTACTTCACGAAGTGGGTTGAGGCAGCTTCCTACGCCACGGTAACCAAGAGCGTCGTTGCACGTTTCATTCGGAATAACTTGATCTGTCGGTACGGCGTCCCGGAAAGAATCATTACAAACAATGGTACCAATCTTAATAACAAGATGATCACTGAGCTCTGCGAGCAATTCAAGATACAGCACCACAACTCTTCTCCTTACCGGCCGAAGATGAATGGGGCTGTAGAAGCAGCTAATAAAAACATCAAGAAGATTGTGCAGAAGATGACAGTGACCTACAAAGATTGGCACGAGATGTTACCGTTTGCTCTTCACGGGTACCGTACCTCAGCAAGGACGTCAACCGGGGCAACACCCTTTTCCTTGGTCTATGGCATGGAGGAAGTCTTGCCAATTGAAGTCCAGATACCCTCTCTCCGGATAATGAAGGATGCAGATTTGAGTGAAGATGACTGGATCCAGACTCGACTTGATCAATTAAACCTAATCGATGAAAAGAGACTTACTGCTATCTGTCATGGTCAAACGTATCAAAAACGGATGATCAGGGCATTTAACAAGAAAGTCAGACCACAAGAGTATCAAGTTGGGGACCTGGTAATCAAACGCATCATCCTTCCTCAAAGTGATCCCCGGGGCAAATGGACCCCTACGTACGAAGGGCCATTTGTGGTTAAACATGTGTTCTCAGAAGGAGCCATGATTCTGACCACCATGGATGGTGACGACCTTCCTCACCCCGCCAATGCAGACATAGTAAAAAGATACTACGCATGTATCAAAGACCCGCTAGGTTGACATACCTAGGCAAAAATAAGGGCTTCCCGGTGAACCAAAAGGGTTCGGGCAAAAATAAGGGATGAAATAAAAAAAAATCTGTACACCCGGCAAGTCGAAAACCTGAAAAGGCGGCTTGGGCAAAATTGGGTATCCCGGTGGACTGAAAACCCGAAAGGGCGGTCTAGGCAAAAGTTAGGGATAAAACGTAACACTATGTCTCATTGGATCACTTTGCATCCAGAATTCGGCATCAACTATCTGGCTCAGACTTCGCCATCGATCAATCAGCTTCATCTTCAACCAAGCAGCAAAGTGATGAGACGCTTGAAGACATAAAGGCGATAGCAGAGTTGGAACCCAGTGGGAATATTGTGCACATAGCTGTTTTGTTTCCTTTTTAAAATTGTATAAACTTTATGTTATTTGGCGGCGTTCTCTTACTAGGACGTCGGCCTCTTGTACAAAAAACGCCTATTTACAAGCAAATTTCAAAATCAATACAAGTTCACTTTTCCAAACAAATTGCCCATTGTTTTTCCTTTTTCTGTTTTGTCTTGCGAAGAACGTCCAATGTTCATTTTTGATATATGCATTTGACATTAAATTGCTGATTCATAAATACTTGCATATGAAACAAAAGACTAATTACATGTGACATCAGAAGTAGGGGCAGTGTAGAATTGTCCCGGCAGTCTAGTTGCTTTGTCCGCCAGGATGCCAAGGTAGATTCAACTGAAGAATGTGACCAAGTTATCTCAACTCCTCACAGAGTAAGACAAGAATCAGCAATACCCTCCCAGGGAAGATTTAGTCTATCATCAGCCCTACAATAGGCACCCTGTTCCCCTAGCAAGTCAGCAATACTCCCCTCCAGTGGAGTATAGGCATTTCATCAGCAAGCATCCCCGACAGTCTTGATCTAAGATTGTTCCCCGGCGGAATACAGACACCCCAGTAGAACCATTTACCATTACAGTCTGAAGGTTTCCCCCAGGAAAGTGGAATTCATATCCCCAACAGGTCTTGAAGCTTATCCCCATTAGATTCTGGAAGCTCATCCCCTGTAGAGTATGGACGTCTCTCCCGAGCTTTATTCAAAGTTATTCCTCACAAGGGCTTATAACTGGGTTATCCTCAGCTAATTGCCACGGAAGATCGCCCTCGGCGAAGTTCTTCCTATCCCCAGGAGTTCATTAAAGTTCCCCAACATAACTTATCAACACAATCCCCAGCGGAGTTTATCATTGTCATCCCCAGCGGAGTCCATCATTGAAATCCTCAGTGGAGCTCCCATCAAAACTTCAGCGAAGTATCTCTTCCCACAGAACAATTCCCCTCAGAGTAATCTCTCCAACAAGTTTATTCCCCAACGGAGTCATCTTCTCCTACCGGTATATTCTTGCAACCATTATCCCCAGCGGAAGCCAAGAGCTCTACTCTTCAACGTCAGCCCAGGATTTAATTCCTCGGCCGATCGTCAAGGATTTATTTTCCTAGACGAAAATACATTCATAAACATTTGACATTTCATACATCTTGCTTACATACATGATAAAGTGCATACAACACCATCTCATTTTGAACATCATGACATCATGCATTTCGTACATCACGACATTGCATACAATTGATGTTTTGCCTTTTCAGGGAAAAGACAACCCAAAAGACAACTACTTTCAACTGTCACAAATCCAGATTCGATTCCTGTATCTAGCCAGGGCACATCTGTGAGTGATCAGTTTCCAGATTCGATTCCTGTATCCAGCCAGGGCATATCTGTTGACGACTATTTCCAGATTCGATTCCTGTATCCAGCCAGGGCACATCTGAAGAGTTTGAAGATTTGATTCCTGTATCTAGCCAGGGCACATCTGAAGAGTTCGAAGATTTGATTCCTATATCCAGCCAGGGCATATCTGTTGACAACTATTTCCAGATTCGATTCCTGTATCCAGCCAGGGCACATCTGAAGAGTTTGAAGATTCGATTCCTGTATCCAGCCAGGGCATATCTGTTGACAACTATTTCCAAATTTGATTCCTGTATCCAGCCAGGGCACATCTGAAGAGTTTGAAGATTCGATTCCTGTATCCAGCCAGGGCATATCTATCAACTGTCACAATTCCGGATTCGATTCCTGTATCTAGCCAGGGCACGTCTGAAGAGTTCGAAGATTCGATTCCTGTATCCAGCCAGGGCATATCTGTTGACGACTATTTCCAGATTTGATTCCTGTATCCAGCTAGGGCATATCTGTGAGCAACCGATTGTAGACTCGACACCTGTATCTAGCCAGGGCATGTCTACATGAAGAGATTGAAGATCAACACATGTAACAAGCCAGGAAAACATATGTCTTTCTCAAAATAAACAAGTTCTCGCTAAGGAATCTCTTATGCGATCAACACTTCCAAATGGCATCTATAAGCCCATTCCCGACAAGGTTCTGTCACACCTTCAGATGGCATCTATAAGCCCATCTCCCTATCCACCATCTCTCCAAATGGCATCTATAAGCCTATTCCTGACATCACATTTGCTGATACTCCAACATGCGAGTGCAAATTTCCGGGCACTCTAGTGTCCAATCTCCTTTTACCCTCGAGTCACGAAAGGCAAACTTGTCAATCTAACTCTTCAGGTTCAAGAAGATTGAACAGGGGCAACTGTTGTACCCCAAAATTTGCCCTCCCATTTCTCTCAACATTTTCTCATCACAAGACCCTTGGAGCTCAAGATCCAGTTAGGGTTTCCTCTGCTCAAGACTCCTCCTTGCATTGTTGACCCAAATTAGGGTTTGTGTTTGCACAAAGATATTTTGACCTAAAATGCCTAAGATGACTTTCATGCTTCATGTTGGACTCCCAAGTTTATCCATACCAAGTTTCAAATCTTGATTCCAAATTTTGCCCAGTCAATTGGACGGTTGACCTAGAAATCAACTGTATTGGGGAAAAAGTCAACTGTGGCCAATTGACAGTCAAATCACATGAAAATTGACCCACATCAACATTATGAACTCATATGGACCATTGGATCAAGTTTGGATCACAATTCCACAAGAAATTTGATCAGATCACCAAAAGGGCAAAATGGTCATTTTTTAGGGTTTTGACTACACAAAGGCAATTTTTGACTGTTTGACCTAGCCAATGGCAAACCAAGCTCTCATATGGACTCAAGGACCCCATGGAATTGTCTTGACCTACTCAACAAGTTCAAAAGATCCCAAATGCACAAGATTGACAGTTGAATTTCCCAGTCAATTGATCAATTTTGACTGTATACTGAAAAGTCAAACTTTGACTTTTTGGTCAAAATCAAGTGTCAAGATTCATTTTTCATCAAAACATGCCAAATCATGAAACTTGTTCATCAAGAAATCAAGAATTGCAAATTAGGGTTTGAAATGAAGATTTTTCATAACTTAGAATTTTTCTAAGTTATGAAAAAACCCTAATTTTTTCCTAACTTTGTCCCACTTTCTCACCAAGATTCATTTGGATTCAAGCAAAAGTCAAAACATGAAAGTTATAGTCCATTGCAAATTCTACAACTTTGATTCACAAAGTTTTCCCAAAAGAAGCTTGTAGCTCAAGTTACAATTTTTGGAACAAGGGTACCAAACCATTCTTAACTTAGAGGAGATTTGGTGAAAAAGCATACATACCTCTGTGAATTCAGCTACTATACGCATGACCACGCCGGTTGTGCTGTTTGCATTTCAAACATACAGGGTTGCAAGAAGATAAAGGCTGATTTACAGGAGATGATGGATGAGGGTTTAATCCATATAATCAGGCCTAGGGAAGAGTATGAGGAGTAAGTGAATATGGTTTCTGGATGTCCTGGTGAATTCAGAATTTTTGATGTGGAGTATTTGAATGAGGATCTCGTGCAGTTGCATGCTACCTTCTGCCATACTGCTGGTCAGGTGGAACACCAATATGGGTCTTGCATAGTTTGTTGTCGAGACCCCCGAGGATGTGCTATTGTGAGGGAAGATGTTCAGTTGCTGTTACACAATGAAACTATCAAGATTACATGTCAAAGGGATGATTATCATGAGATTGATATGGTTGAAGTTTGTTTAATGGAAGAAGAGTTAGAGGAAGAGTATGCCTCCGCAGATGAGTATTTCCCTTCAGAAGAAGATTTGTTTGCCAAAAATTACTTTTTGATGTCTGATTGTGTTGAAGAAGGGGTAAACGTTATTGTGCATTGTTTTGGTGCACCCGCTCATCTTGAAGTGGAGTACCATAGCAAACCAGTTGTTACCCCATTGGTAATTAGTCTGCCAGGTTCTATTCCCTACAAATCAGATAAGGTTGTGCCTTAAAAATACAACGCTACGATCTTAGAAGATGGGGGTGGAAGTCCCCATCCAGCCAATGCCTGATGTTGGTAATATAGCTGAAAATAGCAGGGTGACCCGTAGCGGTCGTGTGTTTGCACCGGTTGTACGAAGAGATGTTGTTGCTGGAAAGAAAATTGCTGAGAATGATGAGCCTAATAAGGTTACAGGAGAGACCAGTGGAGCTACATTAGAGAAAGAAGTGGATGATATTTTGAAGATAATTAAGATGAGCGACTACAAAATTTTAGATCAGCTATTGCAGACTCCTTCAAAGATATCTATCCTAGCTTTATTGATGAACTCCTCTGCTCATAGAGAATCATTGATGAGAGTGCTAGACCGAGATTTTATGGAGAGTGACATGCCATTAGATCAATTCAACAGCGTAATTGGGATCATTACATCATGTAACAACTTGAGTTTCTACGATGATGAGTTACCAGATGAAGGGAAGAATCACAACCTGGCCCTCCACATATCTATGAACTTCAAGAATGATTCGCTATCCAATGTGCTAACTGGTAATGGATCCGCGCTGAATGTTATACTAAGGAGTACTCTCATGAAGTTAAAGTATCAAGGAACACCTATGCGCCCGAGTGGCATCATTGTGAAGGCTTTTGATGGGTCGAGGAAATCTGTCATCGGTGAAGTGGACTTACCCATCCATATAGGACCCCATTTGTTCCTGATAACCTTCTAGGTCATGGAAATTATTCCCGCATATAGCTGTTTGCTAGGACGGCCATGGATACACGAAACAGGGGTTGTCACTTCAACTCTGCATCATAAGCTAAAATTTATGCGTGAAGGGAAGGTAGTGATCATAAATGGAGAGCAAGCGTTGTTGATATCCCATCTATCCTCTTTCAGTATTGTAGAAGCGAATGAGGATGCTACTGGAACCTAGTTCAAAGCCCTATCCATTGACAACATAAGAAGAAATGAGAATTTTGTGGTTTCACTGAAGGATGCACAGCAGGTTGTGCGCAATGGTCATAATACAGTTTGGGGACGACTTGTGGATCCACCCGTGAACAAGAACAGAACTGGTTTGGGTTTCTCTCCGAAGATTGGTGTTGTACCCCAAAATTTTCCCTCCCATTTCTCTCAACATTTTCTCATCACAAGACCCTTGGAGCTCAACATCCAGTTAGGGTTTCCTCTGCTCAAGACTCCTCCTTGCACTGTTGACCCAAATTAGGGTTTGTGTTTGCACAAAGATATTTTGACCTAAAATTCCTAATATGACTTTCATGCTTCATGTTGGACTCCCAAGTTTATCCATACTAAGTTTCAAATCTTGATTCCAAATTTTGCCCAGTCAATTGGACAGTTGACCTAGAAATCAACTGTATTGGGGAAAAAGTCAATTGTGGCCAATTGACAGTCAAATCTCGTGAAAATTGACCCACATCAACATTATGAACTCATATGGACCATTGGATCAAGTTTGGATCACAATTCCACAAGAAATTTGATCAGATCACCAAAAGGGCAAAATGGTCCTTTTTTAGGGTTTTGACTGCACAAAGGCAATTTTTGACTGTTTGACCTAGCCAATGGCAAACCAAGCTCACATATGGACTCAAGGACCCCATGGAATTGTCTTGACCTACTCAACAAGTTCAAAAGATCCCAAATGCACAAGATTGACAGTTGAATTTCCCAGTCAATTGATCAATTTTGACTGTATACTGAAAAGTCAAACTTTGACTTTTTGGTCAAAATCAAGTGTCAAGATTCATTTTTCATCAAAACATGCCAAATCATGAAACTTGTTCATCAAGAAATCAAGAATTGCAAATTAGGGTTTGAAATGAAGATTTTTCATAACTTAGAATTTTTCTAAGTTATGAAAAAACCCTAATTTTTTCCTAACTTTGTCCCACTTTCTCACCAAGATTCATTTGGATTCAAGCAAAAGTCAAAACATGAAAGTTATAGTCCATTGCAAAGTCTACAACTTTGATTCACAAAGTTTTCCCAAAAGAAGCTTGTAGCTCAAGTTACAATTTTTGGAACAAGGGTACCAAACCATTCTTAACTTAGAGAAATTTTGAACCATTTTAGGCAGGATTTTTGCCTAACTTCAAGACCATTTTTCACATACTTCCACTTGGAATTTCAATTTGCATTTCAAATATGGATTGTAGTACACATTCCAAGCTTTCCAAAATGTCAAAGAACTCATCAAACAACCTCATGGTTAGGGAGAATCGAATTTGGCAAGTTGGGAAAAACTCACTTTTGATTTGGTCAATTTACATGTTCATACACTTGTGCCATTTTGAACTCAGCTTGCATTCCTTGATTACAGGTCCTATATCCCATTTTCACTCAATAATTTAATGCTAACTCATTGTGCCAAGGCCTTGTTTTATGTGTTTAAGCATTACATGGAAGATTAAGCCATTTTTAGAAAAAGCATAATATCCATTTTTGAAAAGTATGGCTTTATGTCAAAAGCAAATCCAAGCAAGTACAGGGCAAATCCTTTTGGCACAAGTTTATGAACTAATTACACTGATCAAGGCCAAGGTATGCAGCACATTAGGGGGGCCTCTATCAGTCTAAAACTCAAGTGGACACTTTGTTGCTTAAAGTTGAAGTAACATAGCATAACAAGACACAACTCTCATTCCTGTGAACCAGACCTAAAACAAAGTTATCAAACACTTTCTAATCATTAAACCTAAGCAAAAACACGAGCCAACCATCTCCATTGCCTTCTAAAACACAAAATCACCCTCAAACTGCCAAAACAGGGTACCTGCTGCAGATTGAGTTCCATAACTCAATCCATTCATGCATTCTTGCTAAAACCACTTCAAACACATCCCACATCATCCCTTGAAACTATTCCAAGCCCTAAACACGACCTATAACATCCCTAGCTAACATCACCATTTTCATTTTTCTGTTTTGCAGTTGAGGTACCATAGCACGATTCTCTTGGTTTCCAAGTAAACTAAAGCTTGGAATAGCATCCCTGGACATTAAGGAAGTTGTACCAATCATCACCTTGCATTGAAAACACCTCCATCACCAGATACGATTCCAACTGAACAGGTAAGTTCATGAACTCGTATCTCTCTATCCAGGCATTGTTAGCTTTAGGTTTGTGAAGAAAATATGTCACATTCATAGCCCTGAACATGCCCATGTAATTAGTTTTCATTTATGTTATGTGTGCTATGAGAATTTGATGTCTGAACTTGGAACAAAAACTAGGTCAGGAATTGGGGGAGAAGAAATTCTCTCTCATTTCTGAAAGTTAGATCATGTTTTTTATATGTATGAAATCGTGAGATGATGCTTTACATTTTTTGTGTTGTAAGTTTTCATTAAAAATCAAAGAATCAGGATCTTGATGTTGAAGCAAGAAGGCGCGCGTTTTCAAACAGAGAATGACTGGAGGTTGAAGAAGCTCCACGTGGGCTGGGCCTGATTTGTTATTTCTGTTTACACCTCATTTTTACTTTTACACCCCCTAGGCCCATTATGCTTATTTTTATGATTTTTTGACCTTTTCTTTTTTGTTCTGACTTATTTATTTTTTCTTATAATATTAAAAATATAAAAAATATTTTTCACACCATTTTTGAATTTATTAGGCATTTATTTGTTTAAAATAATATTTGTACATAAATAAATATATAGATATACTTTTATTCAAAATACTAAAAAATAATGCAAACATATTTTATTTCTGATTTTTATTTTATTTTCTCTCTTGAAAACATTTTATATAAAAAATACTTTTTTTTGTAAATATTAAATATTTTATTTTTGTATATATTTAATATATTTAGTAAATAATACAAATACATATATATTTATTAGAATATTTAGGATAAAAATACAAAATATATACATTTTTATTTTTATTAATATTTAATATTAAAAATACCTTTTTTACAAATATAATTCATTTTCATTTTATTTTGTACATAACTAATAAATATTGCACATATTAAATAATTAATACCTTTTATTTAATAAATTAGGGTTTTGCCCTAAATACATAAAAACTCCAAAAATTAATACTTTTTATTTTGTTTATTTGACATATAAAAAACACTTTTTTTCATACATATAAAAAACATTTTTTTGCATCTTGCATATTTATTCCATTTTATTTAATTATTATATATTAAATAATTTGTATAATTCCAATTTGATTTAATAGTCTAGGTTTAAATTCCTTGTCAAAATACCCCCATTCGAACATTTGTACCCCCCTTCCCATATATTGTGTTGTAATAACTTAGGAACTTTATATTTCACACTTTAAAGCTTTCTAAATATATCATGCTAGAATTAGAGTTTGTATGCAAATCAATTAACCAAAATAGTTTGACCTAATTTCAAGATAATCAAGCATGAAAATGGACAACACTAATCACACTTGCACCCCTAGGGTATTCCACTTGTTGCCTTCAATAATGGGCCATATTGCATGTTAGGTCTCTTTGGGCAAAACAAACACAATTTAAATGATCATAGTCCCTCGATGACGCTTTCGAAAGTTGCCTAAAAAATGATCAAGTTCCTCCAAGGAAAAATTTCCCAAAGATACTTGGCACCATTGCAATTATGGTCTAAACGATGACCCGCGCCCGTCCCTTTCACATCCTAACACAAGATTGTCCACCAAATGCAATGGTGGAACAAAATTGTTAAAAGGGTTAAAAACATAGGAGAAATCTTTGAGAAATTTAGGAGTAGACAAACTCTTAGTTACTTGAATCAAACTTGCAAAACAAAACACTTGCCTATTTTCAAACCACACATCACTACACTTTCAAAAACAACTTTCAAAAACAAATGAAAAACTTTTCAAAAGACATACACCTTTGTATACATCCCAACATGGATCATTACAAAGGTTGCCACCACATTGTCTTCTTTTCAAAACATTTTTCAAACCCACACACACAAAGCACCATTTCAAACAATTGAAAATTAAGGCAAGTTGATCTAATCAAGTAACTAAGAGCCCATGGATAACCATGGATAGAAAGGGTGCTAATACATTCCCTTTCTATAATCTACTCCCCGAACCCAAGAAAACATCTCAAAGGTTTTTGCTGTGCTTTTTAACCTTTCCTTAGGATAAAATAAAAAGTCGGTGGCGACTCTTGCTCAACCGAAACATTTGCAAAAACAAACGCAAAACCTCAAGTCAGTTCTCCCACCGTATCACAGAACTGGCGACTCTGCTGGGGATTGGCTTAAAAGTGGAGTAACCTTAGGGCTTAGATCACCCTCTTGCATGACTAATTGTTTGTCTTGATTGCTTTATATCTTGGCTCTCTTGTTTGGGTTTGCAATCCTACACCCAGATTTTGGGAAACATTCGTAGATAGCAATATGTTGTGGAAACTGTGCGGGGTATACCGACACGGTCGAAGCAATAGCTATATTAGTGCGACATATTTGTGAGTACCGGTAACCCTTGAGTTCAATCAAGGAGAGTACGGGGCCGCTGAGTGATGTCACTAAGCACTAATGACCTAGAACCTTACTTGACCATCTTGGCCTTTTATTAGGGGTAGTGAAATGACCGACTTTGGTACAGTCCGAAGTTGGTAGATACTCGATACTACACTCATTGAGGGTTGTTTTCTTGGAATATTTTGGTCGCTAGTTAAGTGGCTAAACCAAAACAATGAACAATGAAAACAATCCAATGATATTGAGCTCCTTAGAACCCGGTTACTATTTATAGGACAGGTTTTTAAGCCAACTACACTCAAGAGGGTACTTACCTATGAAACCCCATGCAAGCCTAAAACTAGGGTTTGGTGTGATTTGCTTGTACATATGTTTGTGCATACATCATAAACATCATAAAGCATCATATGCATTCACTAACCACTTCAAGGGTTTAGATCTTCATCTTTGTTCTTGTTTTGTAGGTCATGGAAATTCCTCGCAGAAAACCCATCCAAGTCAATCTTGTGAGAATCTCTCCTCAACTCAAGGAGCTCACATCAAGAATTCCGGAAAGCTCATCCTTCAGTGAAAGACATGGTAGACTGCTCAGCTTAGTCAACACCAAGATTAAAGAAGACATGATGAAAGTGCTATTTCAGTTCTTTGACCCTCTTCACCACTGTTTCACTTTCCATGACTACCAGTTGGTACCCACTTTGGAGGAATTTTCTCAACTCCTGAGAATTCCTATCCTTAATCAACTACCTTTCAACGGTACAGAAAAGGAACCAAAGCCTGAAGATGTTGCTCGAACATTACATCTACAGCCTTCTGACATCAAGGGGCATTGGGAAACCAGAAGCGGCGTCAAAGGATTCTAAGCAAAATTCTTGTTTGAGAAGGCACAAGAATGTTGGAATTCATTGGACCTACAAGCCTTTGAAGAAATTGTGGCACTCCTTATCTATGGGTTGGTCCTGTTCCCAAATCCTGACCAGCTTGTGGAGGTCAACGCCGTCAAAATCTTCTTGTCCAGAAATCCAATACCAACATTGCTTGGGGACATCCTTCACTCATTTTACACACGAACAATGAGAAATAGGGGTGTTCTCATGTGTTGTACTCCTCTCCTTGCAAGGTGGTTTATTTCGCACCTTCCACAATCTGTCTTGAAGAATGACCAAGGCTCAAGGTGGTCCCAACGGTTGATGACTCTTACTCATTCTGATGTACATTGGTGTTCTCGGTCCAGAGAAAATGTCATCATCGTCGATCATTGTGGAGAGTTTCCTAATGTTCCTTTACTTGGAATCAGAGGAGGTATCACCTACAACCCTTGCCTAGCTTTGAGGCAATTTGGATATGCGCGAAGAGATGGCCATCACGACATGTTGATTCCTGACCTAGTTTTTGACTTCGACAACGATGCGCAAGGACTTCGCCAAAGATTCATCAGAGCTTGGGGGAGGCCCAACAAGGTTGACAGCAAGACACTGGGGCACAAGAACTCCATCCCTCTTGAGCCTTATCTCAAGTGGGTACGAGCCCGAGCCCAGAGTCTAATGATGCCTTATCCTCATGTTCTCCCTGTGATTAAAGAGCCCGTTAAGGAAGGAGAGGTTCCCTACACCATCCTACATCCTGACATGCCTACATCGTGGGAGGAGATGCAGAAGAGTTGGATCCAACTCAAGGAGGAACGGAACACTTTTGAAGCCAGCTTCTACGCCAGCGAGAAGAAGGTTTTAGAGCTCACCCGCCGACTCCATGAGCAAGAGGCCCTCAACACCTACATTGCGCCAAAAAGGATGCGCAACGTCTTTTTACCTTGAGAAGTCATTTTTGTAATATTTGGCCCATGGGGCACTTATGTACTAACAAATTTCTTCTTATTAATATGACGTGCGTTCTTTTTGGCTGCAACAATTGTGAATTTCTAAAATCCTTGAATGCATTGCATAGATAGCATCTCATGCATCATGTGCATAACAGGTACCCTTTTTCTACAGGTTGCTTAATCTTCTTCGCTGTTTATTTTGAACAGTCATCATGAATCCAGAATCATCCAGTGAGCAAGCAATCAAGGCCCTTCAGGCCCAAAGTGCCCAGTTTCAAGAAATGGTCATGAGCCTGGCCCAAGGTCAGCAAGAGTTGAAAGCTTTGCTCCTAAAGAAGAAGAAGAAGAAGAGGACTGCGTTGTTCAATACTGGACGCAGGTTTGGGAACACACTCCATAACGAGGCTGATCCAACTACTTCCTCTGCAGAGAAAGACAGTCCCCAAGGGGGAGGAGCTCCTAGTCCTGCAGTCTCTGACAACGAGACGGATTACAATGACGAACAATACCCTCCCGCTGCTGACAGATACAAGCAATTAGAGGACCGCTTGAGCGCCATGGAGATTCAGAATGTGCCGGGGCTGGATTTCGGAGATTTAGGGTTATCTTCTGGGGTGGTAATCCCACACAAGTTCAAGGCGCCTGCCTTTGCCAAATACGACGGGGCTTCCTGTCCAAAGCTGCATCTCAGGTCGTACGTAAGGAAGATCCAACCTTACACGGCAGATAAGAACCTTTGGATCCACTTCTTCCAAGATAGCCTTTCGGGGTCACAGCTTGAGTGGTTCTATCAGCTAGATGGAACCAGTATCCGACATTGGGAAGATTTGGCGACCGCATTTTATAGACAATATCAATACAATTCTGACCTCGCTCCTACGCGTACCCAACTCCAGGGTATGTCTCTAGGAACGGGCGAAGGGTTCAAAGAATATGCGCAAAAATGGAGAGATTTGGCTGGCAGGGTGCAGCCCCCATTGACTGACCGTGAGCTGGTTGAAATGTTTCTAGGGACCTTGTCTGGTCCATTCTTCAATCATCTGGTTGGTAATTCCTCCGCTGGGTTTACGGATTTGATCCTGACGGGTGAAAGGATAGAAGCTCACATCAGGTCAGGAAAAATACAGAAAGTTGCCTCCACAAGTACTGAGAAGAGGCCTTTCAAGAAGGAAGCTAGTGCAGTCTATGGTCCTAGAAGACAAGTCAAGCCAGAAAGCCGTCAAGCCGTCAATGCCTTGGTAATTTCAAAACCTGTTGCTGCTCCTCAGCAGTACAATCAACAAAGGGGTGAGAGGCCCAAAAGGCAATACACTCGGCTGAGTATGACCTTGTCACAAATCTTACCGCAACTGTTATCAACCAACTTGGTGACCATCAAAGAGGCTCCGAAGGTCGTGAATACTGCATCTCCTAAGTATAACCCAAATGCCCATTGTGCTTATCATTCTGATAGCCCCGGGCATACTACTGATGATTGCTGGGCCCTGAGAAACAAAGTTCAAGACCTTATCGATGCGAAGGAAATTCAGTTTGAGGCGCCTGAGAGGCCAAATGTTGTAACTGCACCTATGCCCCAGCATAGAGTAAATGCCATTGAGGAAGATTTGTATGTTGTTTCGGTGAATGATGTTGCTACCCCTCTATTGACTGTTAAGAGGAACCTACTGCTAGCCGGTTTATTTCCGGGTTGTAGCAAGGGTTGCCTCCTGTGTGTTGTTATCCCTACCGATTGTCCGCTGCTGAAATCAGGCATCCAAAGCCTGATGGATAGCAAAGAAATTATGTTCAAGAAAACTGCTGTTCCGTTTGTTTCCGCTGAAGAAGTGTCTGTCGTCACAATTTTCAACAATCCTACCAAGGCTCTCCCAAGGAAGCCAGTCCAAATTATGTCTGTTGCACCCATTACCATTACTGTTCCGGGGCCCCTCCCCTTTGAATCTGAAAAGGCTGTCCCATGGCACTATGCGGCGGACGTGTATGTGCTTGGAGTGAAGCAGGAGTTCAACACCGGTACCAGTATCAGTAACATCACTGGTCCCGCCAAGATTACTCGTAGTGGCGGGCTTTTCTCGCCTAACATTGCACCACCGGTTATCCGAAAACCTCTTATCATCACACCCGCAAGTGTGCATGTTTCAAATCAAGTTCCTGTGTCTACTACTGCCGCCGAGTCCTCTGATGCTCGGGGCAAAGAAGTTGCTACCGATTTGCCTGCCCGGACGGAGGCACCAAAAAAGACTGCTGTTGAAGCCTCCCAACAAGAGATGGAGGAAATCCTTAAAATCATTAAAAAGAGTGAATTCAATGTCGTTGAACAGCTGGGGCATACCCCCTCCAAAATCTTTATGCTATCATTGCTGCTCTGCTCAGAGGCCCACGCTAAGGCCCTGATTTCATTTCTGAAAACGGCCCACGTGCCGCAAGAGACCTCTGCAGATCAGTTCACTGATTGTGTGGCTAATTTGACAGCTGACAATGGCTTGGGTTTCTCAGATGCAGACCTTACCGCCAAAGGAAAAAACCACAATGATGCCCTGCACGTCTCTATAGAATGCAGGGGCACTACTCTCGCACACGTGTTGGTGGATACCGGTTCTTCCCTGAATGTACCGCCCAAGAAGGCCTTAGATCGGTTAGACTGTGAGGGCCTAGAATTGAAACCTAGTAACATCATTGTTAGAGCCTTCGACGGTTCTAAGAGGATGGTGCACGGTGAGGTAGATATTCCTATTCGTGTGGGTTCCCAAGTCTTTGACTCAACGTTCTACGTAATGGATATTCGTCCATCATATTCCTGTTTGCTGGGTCGACCCTGGATTCACAAGGCTGGGGCGGTAACATCCACTCTACACCAAAAGCTCAAATACCCTGTCAAAGGGAAGATTGTTACTGTGCAGGGTGAAGAGGAATACATGGTTAGTCACTTGAATTCATTCCGGTATATCGAGATGGACGGGGAGTTTATTGAAACCCCCTTTCAACATTTTGAGGAGGTACCTCCAACATTGGCGTCAGCTGAGACAGTGGTTGAAGAAGACTTTCCTTTGAAGATGGCTTCCTTGAAGGATGCCCGGGCAGTAATCGAGAAAGGCAAATGCGTAAACTGGGGTCAACTTCCTGACTTCACTCAAAAGACCGACAAGTATGGGCTGGGCTTCACTGTAGAGGCTCAGAGGGCTGTTCGCAAAGAAAGGATCAGAAAGGCTCTGGTGTTCATAACCAATCCAAGGGTGAATGCTATCGAGGAGGACGTAGAGGAAGCAGAGTTTGACAGTTGGATCTATCCAGCAACCAGCAACGGACCAAGCAACTGGACGGCAAAAGATTTTACGCCTATTACATTTGTCACGCAGTAATGAACTCTTTTGATTTTCAATTTGTAACAAACAATATGTTGAAACTTTTATTGGCTCGGTGTCCTACCCGGGGCACCGTGGCTCCATTTGTGAGGGCTTTTTGTATGACATTTCCATATATCATTAATCAAAACATTGGACGTTTGTTGCATTTCAAATCTTGTGCCCTTTTTCTTTTTGTGTTATATATTGCAAAACCGCTATATTTACACACACTCACTTATACAGGTTCCAATCCACTCTGGATCTCACTGGTAACAGCTCTGCTACTGCCAGTTATGACTTCGAAAATCCGATCAACTTAGCCGAAGACGAAGGTGAAGATGATTGCGAAGTGCCTGGTGAACTCGCAAGACTGCTACTCCAGGAAGAGAGGGCCATTCAGCCGCATGAAGAGCCGGTGGAAACAATGAACCTGGGTACTGAGACAGATAGAAAAGAAGTAAAGATTGGTGCCAATCTAGAGCTCAGCGTGAAGCAACGATTGATCCAGATGCTGCATGATTACATGGAGATCTTTGCTTGGTCTTACGAAGACATGCCTGGTTTGGATGCCGACATTGTGGTTCATCACCTGCCTACCAAGGAAGACTGCCCTCCGGTAAAGCAAAAGGTCCGCCGTATGCGTCCAGAGATGTCCGAAAAGATCAAAGCTGAGGTTATGAAGCAATTCGATGCCGGGTTTCTAGCAATGACTTCTTATCCTCAGTGGGTTGCCAACGTGGTGCCAGTGCCAAAGAAGGACGGTAAGGTCAGAATGTGTGTCGATTACAGGGATCTAAACAGGGCAAGCCCCAAGGATGACTTACCCCTACCTCACATCGACGTTCTTGTTGACAATACTGCTCAACACAAGGTGTTCTCCTTCATGGATGGTTTTTCAGGGTATAATCAGATCAAGATGGCTCCTGAAGATATGGAAAAGACTACCTTTGTAACTCAGTGGGGCACCTTCTGCTACAAGGTCATGCCATTCAGGTTGAAAAATGTTGGGGCAACCTACCAACGTGCCATGGTTGCTTTATTTCATGATATGATCCACCATGAGATTGAAGTGTACGTCGATGATATGATTGCCAGGTCCCAAACTGAGGAGGAACACCTTGACCATCTGCGGAAGCTGTTTGACCGACTGAAGTTGTACAAGCTGAGGTTGAACCCAAACAAATGCACCTTTGGGGTGAGGTCTGGAAAATTACTAGGTTTCATTGTAAGCAATAAAGGTATTCAGGTGGACCCTGCCAAGGTGAAAGCCATACAAGAGATGCCGACTCCCAAGATAGAGAAAGAAGTCCGAGGTTTTCTAGGACGACTGAATTACATCGCCCGATTCATCTCACATCTAACTGCTACCTGTTAGCTAATCTTCAAATTGCTGAAGAAAGATCAAGTAGTACGCTGGAACGATGAATGTCAGGCTGCTTTCGAAAAGATAAAGGAGTATCTCCAAGAGCCACCCATTCTTATGCCTCCGTTTGAAGGGAGACCTCTAATACTATACTTGACGGTACTTGACAACTCAATGGGGTGTGTGCTGGGGCAGCATGACGAGTCTGGCCGAAAAGAGCACGCTATTTATTACCTGAGCAAAAAATTAACCGACTGTGAGTCTCGGTACTCACTGCTCGAGAAAACTTGTTGCGCTCTGGTATGGGCTGCTCGCCGGCTGAGACAGTATATGTTGACTCACACTACTCTGTTGATTTCAAAAATGGATCCAATCAAGTACATATTCGAAAAGCCTGCTCTGTCTGGAAGAATAGCAAGATGGCAAATGATCTTGACAGAATATGATATCCAGTACACAACTCAAAAAGCAATTAAAGGAAGTGTACTGGCAGATCATTTGGCACACCAACCTGTGGACGATTACTAATCATTGAACTTTGAATTTCCGGACGAAGATATCATGGTGGTAACTGATTGTGAAGTACCTGGACCGGATGAAGGACCTGAGGAAGGATCCCGATGGTCTATGCATTTTGACGGAGCCTCGAACGCTTTGGGTAACGGCATCGGCGCTGTGATCATATCCCCTAAAGGTACTCATACTCCACTCACTGCCCGACTGTGTTTCAACTGCACCAACAACATGGCAGAATATGAGGCATGTATCATGGGTCTTCAAGCTGCAATCGACTTAAGGATCAAGTTTCTGAGTGTCTTCGGAGATTCCACTCTCGTGATCAATCAGATCAGAGGCGAGTGGGATACGAAACACCCAAATCTTATTCCTTACAAGGAGTATGTGTTGACTTTGCTGCCCCACTTTGAAGAGATAACCTTTGAGCACTTCCCAAGAGAGGAGAATCAGTTAGCGGATGCACTAGCTACGATGTCTTCAATGTTCAAAGTCAAATGGGACAATGAGGCTCCCCAGATCATTATCTGGAAGTTGGACGAACCCGCATACTGCTGCGATCTTGAGGCCGAAGAGATAATTGAGAAACCCTGGTATCATGAGGTGAAGAGATATTTGGAAGCTCAAGAATACCCTGAAGGCGCATCGGTCAATGACAAGAAGTTCATGAGAAGGTTTGCGGAAAAATTCTTCCTCAGCAACGGCATTCTCTACAAACGAAATCATGATTCAACTCTACTGCGTTGTGTGGATAAGACTGAAGCAGAAAAGATCATGGTAGAACTACACGAAGGTGCATTCGGAATACATTCCAGTGGACATACCATGGCAAAGAAAATCCTTCGGGCAGGATATTTCTGGTCCACAATGGAAGCCGACTGTTACCAACATTCTCGAACTTGCCATAAATGCCAGATCTATGCGGATAAGGTGCATATCCCTCCGGTTCCTCTGAACGTCCTAACGGCACCTTGGCCTTTTGCAATGTGGGGCATTGATATGATCGGCGAGATCCGACCGACGGCATCCAACGGGCATCGCTTCATCTTGGTAGCGATTGATTACTTCACGAAGTGGGTTGAGGCAGCTTCCTACGCCACGGTAACCAAGAGCGTCGTTGCACGTTTCATTCGGAATAACTTGATCTGTCGGTACGGCGTCCCGGAAAGAATCATTACAAACAATGGTACCAATCTTAATAACAAGATGATCACTGAGCTCTGCGAGCAATTCAAGATACAGCACCACAACTCTTCTCCTTACCGGCCGAAGATGAATGGGGCTGTAGAAGCAGCTAATAAAAACATCAAGAAGATTGTGCAGAAGATGACAGTGACCTACAAAGATTGGCACGAGATGTTACCGTTTGCTCTTCACGGGTACCGTACCTCAGCAAGGACGTCAACCGGGGCAACACCCTTTTCCTTGGTCTATGGCATGGAGGCAGTCTTGCCAATTGAAGTCCAGATACCCTCTCTCCGGATAATGAAGGATGCAGATTTGAGTGAAGATGACTGGATCCAGACTCGACTTGATCAATTAAACCTAATCGATGAAAAGAGACTTACTACTATCTGTCATGGTCAAACATATCAAAAACGGATGATCAGGGCATTTAACAAGAAAGTCAGACCACAAGAGTATCAAGTTGGGGACCTGGTAATCAAACGCATCATCCTTCCTCAAAGTGATCCTCGGGGCAAATGGACCCCTACGTACGAAGGGCCATTTGTGGTTAAACATGTGTTCTCAGAAGGAGCCATGATTCTGACCACCATGGATGGTGACGACCTTCCTCACCCCGCTAATGCAGACATAGTAAAAAGATACTACGCATGTATCAAAGACCCGCTAGGTTGACATACCTAGGCAAAAATAAGGGCTTCCCGGTGAACCAAAAGGGTTCGGGCAAAAATAAGGGATGAAATAAAAAAAAATCTGTACACCCGGCAAGTCGAAAACCTGAAAAGGCGGCTTGGGCAAAATTGGGTATCCCGGTGGACTGAAAACCCGAAAGGGCGGTCCAGGCAAAAGTTAGGGATAAAACGTAACACTATGTCTCATTGGATCACTTTGCATCCAGAATTCGGCATCAACTATCTGGCTCAGACTTCGCCATCAATCAATCAGCTTCATCTTCAACCAAGCAGCAAAGTGATGAGACGCTTGAAGACATAAAGGCGATAGCAGAGTTGGAACCCAGTGGGAATATTGTGCACATAGCTGTTTTGTTTCCTTTTTAAAATTGTATAAACTTTATGTTATTTGGCGGCGTTCTCTTACTAGGACGTCGGCCTCTTGTACAAAAAACGCCTATTTACAGGCAAATTTCAAAATCAATACAAGTTCACTTTTCCAAACAAATTGCCCATTGTTTTTCCTTTTTCTGTTTTGTCTTGCGAAGAACGTCCAATGTTCATTTTTGATATATGCATTTGACATTAAATTGCTGATTCATAAATACTTGCATATGAAACAAAAGACTAATTACAGGTGACATCAGAAGTAGGGGCAGTGTAGAATTGTCCCGGCAGTCTAGTTGCTTTGTCCGCCAGGATGCCAAGGTAGATTCAACTGAAGAATGTGACCAAGTTATCTCAACTCCTCACAGAGTAAGACAAGAATCAGCAATACCCTCCCATGGAAGATTTAGTCTATCATCAGCCCTACAATAGGCACCCTGTTCCCCTAGCAAGTCAGCAATACTCCCCTCCAGTGGAGTATAGGCATTTCATCAGCAAGCATCCCCGGCAGTCTTGATCTAAGATTGTTCCCCGGCGGAATACAGACACCCCAGTGGAACCATTTACCAGTACAGTCTGAAGGTTTCCCCCAGGAAAGTGGAATTCATATCCCCAACAGGTCTTGAAGCTTATCCCCAGTAGATTCTGGAAGCTCATCCCCTGTAGAGTATGGACGTCTCTCCCGAGATTTATTCAAAGTTATTCCTCACAAGGGCTTATAACTGGGTTATCCTCAGCTAATTGCCACGGAAGATCGCCCTCGGCGAAGTTCTTCCTATCCCCAGGAGTTCATTAAAGTTCCCCAACATGACTTATCAACACAATCCCCAGCGGAGTTTATCATTGTCATCCCCAGCGGAGTCCATCATTGAAATCCTCAGCGGAGCTCCCATCAAAACTTCAGCGAAGTATCTCTTCCCACAGAACAATTCCCCTCAGAGTAATCTCTCCAACAAATTTATTCCCCAACGGAGTCATCTTCTCCTACCGGTATATTCTTGCAACCATTATCCCCAGCGGAAGCCAAGAGCTCTACTCTTCAACGTCAGCCCAGGATTTAATTCCCCGGCCGGTCGTCAAGGATTTATTTTCCTAGACGAAAATACATTCATAAACATTTGACATTTCATACATCTTGCTTACATACATGATAAAGTGCATACAACACCATCTCATTTTGAACATCATGACATCATGCATTTCGTACATCACAACATTACATACAATTGATGTTTTGCCTTTTCATGGAAAAGACAACCCAAAAGACAACTACTTTCAACTGTCACAAATCCAGATTCGATTCCTGTATCTAGCCAGGGCACATCTGTGAGTGATCAGTTTCCAGATTCGATTCCTGTATCCAGCCAGGGCATATCTGTTGACGACTATTTCCAGATTCGATTCCTGTATCCAGCCAGGGCACATCTGAAGAGTTTGAAGATTCGATTCCTGTATCTAGCCAGGGCACATCTGAAGAGTTCGAAGATTCGATTCCTATATCCAGCCAGGGCATATCTGTTGACAACTATTTCCATATTCGATTCCTGTATCCAGCCAGGGCACATCTGAAGAGTTTAAAGATTCGATTCCTGTATCCAGCCAGGGCATATCTGTTGACAACTATTTCCAAATTCGATTCCTGTATCCAGCCAGGGCACATCTGAAGAGTTTGAAGATTCGATTCCTGTATCCAGCCAGGGCATATCTATCAACTGTCACAATTCCGGATTCGATTCCTGTATCTAGCCAGGGCACGTCTGAAGAGTTCGAAGATTCGATTCCTGTATCCAGCCAGGGCATATCTGTTGACGACTATTTCCAGATTCGATTCCTGTATCCAGCCAGGGCATATCTGTGAGCAACCGATTGTAGACTCGACACCTGTATCTAGCCAGGGCATGTCTACATGAAGAGATTGAAGATCAACACCTGTAACAAGCCAGGAAAACATCTGTCTTTCTCAAAATAAACAAGTTCTCGCTAAGGAATCTCTTATGCGATCAACACTTCCAAATGGCATCTATAAGCCCATTCCCGACAAGGTTCTGTCACACCTTCAGATGGCATCTATAAGCCCATCTCCCTATCCACCATCTCTCCAAATGGCATCTATAAGCCTATTCCTGACATCACATTTGCTGATACTCCAACATGCGAGTGCAAATTTCCGGGCACTCTAGTGTCCAATCTCCTTTTACCCTCGAGTCACGAAAGGCAAACTTGCCAATCTAACTCTTCAGGTTCAAGAAGATTGAACAGGGGCAACTGTTGTACCCCAAAATTTTCCCTCCCATTTCTCTCAACATTTTCTCATCACAAGACCCTTGGAGCTCAAGATCCAGTTAGGGTTTCCTCTGCTCAAGACTCCTCCTTGCACTGTTGACCCAAATTAGGGTTTGTGTTTGCACAAAGATATTTTGACCTAAAATGCCTAAGATGACTTTCATGCTTCATGTTGGACTCCCAAGTTTATCCATACCAAGTTTCAAATCTTGATTCCAAATTTTGCCCAGTCAATTGGACAGTTGACCTAGAAATCAACTGTATTGGGGAAAAAGTCAATTGTGGCCAATTGACAATCAAATCTCATGAAAATTGACCCACATCAACATTATGAACTCATATGGACCATTGGATCAAGTTTGGATCACAATTCAACAAGAAATTTGATCAGATCACCAAAAGGGCAAAATGGTCATTTTTTAGGGTTTTGACTACACAAAGGCAATTTTTGACTGTTTGACCTAGCCAATGGCAAACCAAGCTCACATATGGACTCAAGGACCCCATGGAATTGTCTTGACCTACTCAACAAGTTCAAAAGATCCCAAATGCACAAGATTGACAGTTGAATTTCCCAGTCAATTGATCAATTTTGACTGTATACTGAAAAGTCAAACTTTGACTTTTTGGTCAAAATCAAGTGTCAAGATTCATTTTTCATCAAAACATGCCAAATCATGAAACTTGTTCATCAAGAAATCAAGAATTGCAAATTAGGGTTTGAAATGAAGATTTTTCATAACTTAGAATTTTTCTAAGTTATGAAAAAACCCTAATTTTTTCCTAACTTTGTCCCACTTTCTCACCAAGATTCATTTGGATTCAAGCAAAAGTCAAAACATGAAAGTTATAGTCCATTGCAAAGTCTACAACTTTGATTCACAAAGTTTTCCCAAAAGAAGCTTGTAGCTCAAGTTACAATTTTTGGAACAAGGGTACCAAACCATTCTTAACTTAGAGGAGATTTGGTGAAAAAGCATACATACCTCTGTGAATTCAGCTACTATACGCATGACCACGCCGGTTGTGCTGTTTGCATTTCAAACATACAGGGTTGCGAGAAGATAAAGGTTGATTTACAGGAGATGATGGATGAGGGTTTAATCCATATAATCAGGCCTAGGGAAGAGTATGAGGAGTAAGTGAATATGGTTTCTGGATGTCCTGGTGAATTCAGAATTTTTGATGTGGAGTATTTGAATGAGGATCTCGTGCAGTTGCATGCTACCTTCTGCCATACTGCTGGTCAGGTGGAACACCAATATGGGTCTTGCATAGTTTGTTGTCGAGACCCCCGAGGATGTGCTATTGTGAGGAAAGGTGTTCAGTTGTTGTTACACAATGAAACTATCAAGATTACATGTCAGAGGGATAATTATCATGAGATTGATATGGTTGAAGTTTGTTTAATAGAAGAAGAGTCAGAGGAAGAGTATGCCTCCGCAGATGAGTATTTCCCTTCAGAAGAAGATTTGTTTGCCAAAAATTACTTTTTGATGTCTGATTGTGTTGAAGAAGGGGTAAACGTTATTGTGCATTGTTTTGGTGCACCTGTTCATCTTGAAGTGGAGTACCATAGCAAACCAGCTGTTACCCCATTGGTAATTAGTCTGCCAGGTTCTATTCCCTACAAATCAGATAAGGTTGTGCCTTAAAAATACAACGCTACGATCTTAGAAGATGGGGTGGAAGTCCCCATCCAGCCAATGCCTGATGTTGGTAATATAGCTGAAAATAGCAGGGTGACCCGTAGCGGTCGTGTGTTTGCACCGGTTGTACGAAGAGATGTTGTTGCTGGAAAGAAAATTGCTGAGAATGATGAGCCTAATAAGGTTACAGGAGAGACCAGTGGAGCTACATTAGAGAAAGAAGTGGATGATATTTTGAAGATAATTAAGATGAGCGACTACAAAATTTTAGATCAGCTATTGCAGACTCCTTCAAAGATATCTATCCTAGCTTTATTGATGAACTCCTCTGCTCATAGAGAATCATTGATGAGAGTGCTAGACCGAGATTTTATGGAGAGTGACATGCCATTAGATCAATTCAGCAGCGTAATTGGGATCATTACATCATGTAACAACTTGAGTTTCTACGATGATGAGTTACCAGATGAAGGGAAGAATCACAACCTGGCCCTCCACATATCTATGAACTTCAAGAATGATTCGCTATCCAATGTGCTAACTGGTAATGGATCCGCGCTGAATGTTATACTAAGGAGTACTCTCATGAAGTTAAAGTATCAAGGAGCACCTATGCGCCCGAGTGGCATCATTGTGAAGGCTTTTGATGGGTCGAGGAAATCTGTCATCGGTGAAGTGGACTTACCCATCCATATAGGACCCCATTTGTTCCTGATAACCTTCTAGGTCATGGAAATTATTCCCGCATATAGCTGTTTGCTAGGACGGCCATGGATACACGAAACAGGGGTTGTCACTTCAACTCTGCATCATAAGCTAAAATTTATGCGTGAAGGGAAGGTAGTGATCATAAATGGAGAGCAAGCGTTGTTGATATCCCATCTATCCTCTTTCAGTATTGTAGAAGCGAATGAGGATGCTATTGGAACCTAGTTCAAAGCCCTATCCATTGACAACATAAGAAGAAATGAGAATTTTGTGGTTTCACTGAAGGATGCACAGCAGGTTGTGCGCAATGGTCATAATACAGTTTGGGGACGACTTGTGGATCCACCCGTGAACAAGAACAGAACTGGTTTGGGTTTCTCACCGAAGATTGGTGTTGTACCCCAAAATTTTCCCTCCCATTTCTCTCAACATTTTCTCATCACAAGACCCTTGGAGCTCAACATCCAGTTAGGGTTTCCTCTGCTCAAGACTCCTCCTTGCACTGTTGACCCAAATTAGGGTTTGTGTTTGCACAAAGATATTTTGACCTAAAATTCCTAAGATGACTTTCATGCTTCATGTTGGACTCCCAAGTTTATCCATACTAAGTTTCAAATCTTGATTCCAAATTTTGCCCAGTCAATTGGACAGTTGAATTAGAAATCAACTGTGTTGGGGAAAAAGTCAATTGTGGCCAATTGATAGTCAAATCTCATGAAAATTGACCCACATCAACATTATGAACTCATATGGACCATTGGATCAAGTTTGGATCACAATTCCACAAGAAATTTGATCAGATCACCAAAAGGGCAAAATGGTCCTTTTTTAGGGTTTTGACTGCACAAAGGCAATTTTTGACTGTTTGACCTAGCCAATGGCAAACCAAGCTCACATATGGACTCAAGGACCCCATGGAATTGTCTTGACCTACTCAACAAGTTCAAAAGATCCCAAATGCACAAGATTGACAGTTGAATTTCCCAGTCAATTGATCAATTTTGACTGTATACTGAAAAGTCAAACTTTGACTTTTTGGTCAAAATCAAGTGTCAAGATTCATTTTTCATCAAAACATGCCAAATCATGAAACTTTTTCATCAAGAAATCAAGAATTGAAAATTAGGGTTTGAAATGAAGATTTTTCATAACTTAGAATTTTTCTAAGTTATGAAAAAACCCTAATTGTTTCCTAACTTTGTCCCACTTTCTCACCAAGATTCATTTGGATTCAAGCAAAAGTCAAAACATGAAAGTTATAGTCCATTGCAAAGTCTACAACTTTGAATCACAAAGTTTTCCCAAAAGAAGCTTGTAGCTCAAGTTACAATTTTTGGAACAAGGGTACCAAACCATTCTTAACTTAGAGAAATTTTGAACCATTTTAGGCAGGATTTTTGCCTAACTTCAAGACCAGTTTTCACATACTTCCACTTGGAATTTCAATTTGCATTTCAAAGATGGATTGTAGTACACATTCCAAGCTTTCCAAAATGTCAAAGAACTCATCAAACAACCTCATGGTTAGGGAGAATCGAATTTGGCAAGTTGGGAAAAACTCACTTTTGATTTGGTCAATTTACATGTTCATACACTTGTGCCATTTTGAACTCAGCTTGCATTCCTTGATTACAGGTCCTATATCCCATTTGCACTCAATAATTTAATGATAACTCATTGTGCCAAGGCCTTGTTTTATGTGTTTAAGCATTACATGGAAGATTAAGCCATTTTTAGAAAAAGCATAATATCCATTTTTGAAAAGTATGGCTTTATGTCAAAAGCAAATCCAAGCAAGTACAGGGCAAATCCTTTTGGCACAAGTTTATGAACTAATTACACTGATCAAGGCCAAGGTATGCAGCACATTGGGGGGGCCTCTATCAGTCTAAAACTCAAGTGGACACTTTGTTGCTTAAAGTTGAAGTAACATAGCATAACAAGACACAACTCTCATTCCTGTGAACCAGACCTAAAATAAAGTTATCAAACACTTTCTAATCATCAAACCTAAGAAAAAACACGAGCCAACCATCTCCATTGCCTTCTCAAACACAGAATCACCCTCAAACTGCCAAAACAGGGTACCTGCTGCAGATTGAGTTCCATAACTCAATCCATTCATGCATTCTTGCTAAAACCACTTCAAACACATCCCACATCATCCCTTGAAACTATTCCAAGCCCTAAACACGACCTGTAACATCCCTGGCTAACATCACCATTTTCATTTTTCTGTTTTGCAGTTGAGGTACCATAGCACGATTCTCTTGGTTTCCAAGCAAACTAAAGCTTGGAATAGCATCCCTGGACATCAAGGAAGTTGTACCAATCATCACCTTGCATTGAAAACACCTCTATCACCAGATACGATTCCAACTAAACAGGTAAGTTCATGAACTCGTATCTCTCTATCCATGCATTGTTAGCTTTAGATTTGTGAAGAAAATATGTCACATTCATAGCCCTGAACATGCCCATGTAATTAGTTTTCATTTATGTTATGTGTGCTATGAGAATTTGATGTCTGAACTTGGAACAAAAACTAGGTCAGGAATTAGGGGAGAAGAAATTCTCTCTCATTTCTGAAAGTTAGATCATGTTTTTTATATGTATGAAATCGTGAGATGATGCTTTACATTTTTTGTGTTGTAAGTTTTCATTAAAAATCAAAGAATCAGGATCTTGATGTTGAAGCAAGAAGGCGCGCGTTTTCAAACAGAGAATGGCTGGAGGTTGAAGAAGCTCCACGTGGGTTGGGCCTGATTTGTTATTTCTGTTTACACCTCATTTTTACTTTTACACCCCCTAGGCCCATTATGCTTATTTTTATGATTTTTTGACCTTTTCTTTTTTGTTCTGACTTATTTATTTTTTCTTATAATATTAAAAATATAAAAAATATTTTTCACACCATTTTTGAATTTATTAGGCATTTATTTGTTTAAAATAATATTTGTACATAAATAAATATATAGATATACTTTTATTCAAAATACTAAAAAATAATGCAAACATGTTTTATTTCTGATTTTTATTTTATTTTCTCTCTTGAAAACATTTTATATAAAAAATACGTTTTTTTGTAAATATTAAATATTTTATTTTTGTATATATTTAATATATTTAGTAAATAATACAAATACATATATATTTATTAGAATATTTAGGATAAAAATACAAAATATATACATTTTTATTTTTATTAATATTTAATATTAAAAATACCTTTTTTACAAATATACTTCATTTTTATTTTATTTTGTACATAACTAATAAATATTGCACATATTAAATAATTAATACCTTTTATTTAATAAATTAGGGTTTTGCCCTAAATACATAAAAACTCCAAAAATTAATACTTTTTATTTTGTTTATTTGACATATAAAAAACACTTTTTTTCATACATATAAAAAACATTTTTTTGCATCTTGCATATTTATTCCATTTTATTTAATTATTGTATATTAAATAATTTGTATAATTCCAATTTGATGTAATAGTCTAGGTTTAAATTCCTTGTCAAAATACCCCCATTCGAACATTTGTACCCCCCTTCCCATATATTGTGTTGCAATAACTTAGGAACTTTATTTTTCGCACTTTAAAGCTTTCTAAATATACCATGCTATAATTAGGGTTTGTATGCAAATCAATTAACCAAAATAGTTTGACCTAATTTCAAGATAATCAAGCATGATAATGGACAACACTAATCACACTTGCACCCCTAGGGTATTCCACTTATTGCCTTCAATAATGGGCCATATTGCATGTTAGGTCTCTTTGGGCAAAACAAACACAATTCAAATGATCATACTCCCTCGATGACGCTTTCGAAAGTTGCCTAAAAAATGATCAAGTCCCTCCAAGGAAAAATTGCCCAAAGATACTTGGCACCATTGCAATTATGGTCTAAACGATGACCCGTGCCCGTCCCTTTCACATCCTAACACAAGATTGTCCACCAAATGCAATGGTGGAACAAAATTGTTAAAAGGGTTAAAAACATAGGAGAAATCTTTGAGAAATTTAGGAGTAGACAAACTCTTAGTTACTTGAATCAAACTTGCAAAACAAAACACTTGCCTATTTTCAAACCACACATCACTACACTTTCAAAAACAACTTTCAAAAACAAATGAAAACCTTTTCAAAAGACATACACCTTTATATACATCCCAACATGGATCATTACAAAGGTTGCCACCACATTGGCTTCTTTTCAAAACATTTTTCAAACCCACACACACAAAGCACCATTTCAAACAATTGAAAATTAAGGCAAGTTGATCTAAGCAAGTAACTAAGAGCCCATGGATAACCATGGATAGAAAGGGTGCTAATACCTTCCCTTTCTATAATCTACTCCCCGAACCCAAGAAAACATCTCAAAGGTTTTTGCTCTTCTTTTTAACCTTTCCTTAGGATAAAATAAAAAGTCGGTGGTGACTCTTGCTCAACCGAAACATTTGCGAAAACAAACGCAAAACCTCAAGTCAGTTCTCCCACCGTATCACAATTGGTAAAGGCGAAAGTTTGAAGTCAAAGTCTACTGTAAACAGTTATCAAGATATTTTCCACAGTGGAGGCTACCTCCATCCCATTGGTTCTAGAATTAATGTTGTTGAAGAGGATGAAGTAGAGCAAGAAGTACCGAATTATGTGACGCATGGAGTCCGAGTTCAGAACTGGGTCACCATTGATGTTTCTTCTTGCATACATGTTTTAAAGTAATTTGCTTTGTTAATCTGTTTCTTTCTTTTGAAAAGCTTTCACTCTGCCCAAGGTGGAAGTATTAATGTTGTAGGGCTTATCTGTTTGCTATGACTTTTAAAATCATTAATAAAAGTTGTCTTTGCTTCCCAAATCATGTCTTTATTTTCTGCTTTTTCTTGGGAAATGGTAATTAAAAAAAACCTTTCAAAATAAATAATAACTGAAAATTAATCTGCATGATCAGTTGTGATATGTGTCAGTTTCTAAAAGCAATCATAAATCATATGTGCAGATTAATTAAAAAAACCCGTTGAATACAATGACCCTGCACCCTCTCCCAACTTTGAAAGTCATGTGTTTGGGGATGAAGAAGAAGATTATGATGAGATTCCAGAAGACGTCTCACGGTTTCTTGAGCACGAGGAAAATACCATTCATCCATATAAAGAGCCTTTGGAAGTGATCAATTTGGGTTCAGAAGAAGATTCGAAGGAAGTCGAGATTGGAGCATCGTTGCATCCTGATGTGAAGAGCGGGTTGATTGAGCTGTTGAAAGAGTATGTGGATATTTTTGCTTGGTCTTATCAATATATGCCTGGTCTAGATACTGATATTGTCGAGCATTGTTTGCCGTTGAAGCCAGAGTGTCCGCCAGTTAAACAAAAGTTGAGAAGAACCCACCCAGATATGGCAGTAAAGATCAAAGAGGAGGTCCTAAAGCAGATTAATGCTGGTTTTCTTGTGACATCAGTGTGTCCTCAATGGATTGCCAATATTGTCCCAGTACCAAAAAAAGACGGAAAAGTCTGCATGTGCGTAGATTACAGAGATCTAAATAAAGCTAGTCTAAAAGATGATTTTCCATTACCTCACATCAACATGTTAGTGGACAGCACAGCAAAATTCAAAGTATTCTCGTTCATGGATGGATTTTCCGGGTATAATCAAATAAGAATGGCTCTAGAGGACATGGAAAAAACAATGTTTATCACACCCTAGGGAACATTCTGTTACAGAGTGATGCCCTTCAGGTTAAAGAACGCTGGTGCAGCGTACCAGAGGGCTATGACAACCATATTCCATGATCTGATGCATAAAGAAATCGAAGTATATGTTGATGATATGATTGCCAAATTCCAGACTGAAGAAGGGCATATAGAAGATTTGTTGAAGTTGTTTCAGTGTTTGAGGAAGTATCGTCTCCGCTTAAATCCAAATAAATGCACCTTCAGTGTTCGATCGGGGAAATTGTTGAGTTTCATTGTTAGCCAGAAAGGAATTGAAGTTGGCCTCGATAAAGTCAAAGTAATCCAAGAAATGCCAGCACCAAAAACTAAAAAGCAAGTCAGGGGTTTCCTCTGGCGTTTGAATTATATTTCCAGATTTATTTCCCACATGACTGCAACATGTGAACCGATCTTTAAGTTGTCAAAGAAAGATCAAGGTTGTGTGTGGATGAATGACTGCCAAAGGGCATTTGAGAGTATTAAAGAATATCTGCTTGAACCTCCTATTTTGGTCCCTCCTGCAGAAGGAAGACCGTTGATTATGTATCTAACAGTGTTAGATAAGTCCATGGGTTATATTCTAGGACAACAGGATGAAACAGGGAAGAAGGAGTTCGCCATTTATTATCTCAACAAAAAGTTCACTAATTGTGAGTCACGGTATTCCATGCTGGAAAAGACATGTTATGCTTTGGCCTGGGCGGCAAAGCATTTGCGACAGTATATGTTGAATCATACCACTTGGTTGATCTCCAAAATGGATTCAATCAAGTATATTTTTGAAAAGCCTGCTCTTACCGATAAAATTGCCCGCTGGCAGATGTTGTTATCTGAATATAATATCGAGTACCGCACTCAAAAGGCTATTAAAAGTAGTGTGTTGGCAGATTACCTTGCTCACCAACCGGTGGAAGATCATCAGTCTGCAGAATATGAATTCTCCGATAAGGATGTGATGTTCCTAAAAGTGAAAGATTGTGATGAACCATTGCCTGAGGAAGGCCCTTACCCTGAATCTCGTTGGAGTATGATTTTTGATGGAGTTGTGAATGCTTATGGTAAAGGAATTGGTGTTGTGATTGTCACTCCTCATGGATCGCACATTCCTTTTACTGCAAGGTTGACATTTGATTGTACTAATAATATGGCAGAATATGAGGCTTGCATTATGGGTCTTGAGGAAGCTATTGATCTCATAATCAAAATTCTAGATGTGTATGGTGATTCAGCTTTGGTAATAAATCGTATTAAAGGAGAATGGGACACTCGTAACCCTGGCTTGATCCCTTACAAAGATTATGCTAGAAGATTATTACCCGTCTTCAATAAACTTGAATTTCGTCACATCCCTAGAGATGAAAATCAAATGGCGAATGCTCTGGCAACTCTGGCCTCCATGTACCAAGTGAATACTTGGAATGATATACCTCGAATTGCAGTTCGACGGCTAGATAGGCCCGCTCATGTGTTTACGAAAGAGGAGGTAGCGGATGAAAAACCTTTGTATTACGACATCAAGCATTTTCTTCAGACTCAGGAATACCCGATTGGTGCATCGAGGAAAGATAGAAAGATACTGAGAAGGTTAGCAGGCATTTTCTTCCTCAGTGAAAATGTGTTATACAAGAGAAATTATTACATGGTCTTTCTCAGATGCGTGGATAGACACGAAGCAGACATGTCGATGCATGAGATTCATGAGGGTTCATTTGGCACTCATGCTAATGGACATTCGATGGCTAAAAAGATGCTAAGGGTAGGTTATTATTGGTTGACAATGGAATCTGACTGTTAAAAATTTTCAAAGAAGTGCCATAAATGCCAAGTTTATGCAGATAAGGTCCATGTGCCTCTGATACTTCTTAATGTGATTTCCTCCCCACGGCCTTTCTCTATGTGGGGTATAGATATGATCGGGATGATAGAACCCAAAGCTTCAAATAGGCACCGTTTTATCTTGGTAGCAATTGACTACTTCACCAAATGGGTGAAGGCTGCTTCATATTCCAATGTTGCCAAACAGGTGGTTGTGTGTTTCATCAAAAATAATCTTATATGCCGGTATGGTGTGCCAAGAAGAATCATCACCGACAATAGCTCGAATTTGAACAACAAGATGATAACAGAACTGTGTGAAGAATTCAAGATTGTCCATCACAATTCGTCTCCATACAGGCCAAAGATGAATGGGGCTGTTGAGGCTGCTAATAAGAATATCAAGAGAATTATCGAGAAAATGGTTGTTACTTATAAGGATTGGCATGAAATGCTCCCTTTTGCTCTGCATGGATATCAAACATCTGTTCGCACTTCAACAGGATCAACCCCGTTCTCCCTGGTTTATGGAATGGAAGATGTACTCCCTGTCGAGGTAGAGATTCCCTCGTTGCATGTGATAATGGAAACCAAGTTGACAGAGGCTAAATGGGTCCAGAACAGGTTTGACCAATTAAACTTGATTGAAGAGAAAAGAATGACAGATTTATGTCATGGGCAGTTATATCAGAGAAGAATGAAGAAAGCATTTGATAAAAAGGTCAAACCTCGTGAATTCAGAGAAGGCGACCTCGTGCTCAGGAAGATCATGTCTTTCAACACTGATTCTAGAGGCAAGTGGACTCCCAATTTTGAAGGCCCATATGTTGTCAAGAAAGCCTTCTCTGGTGGTGCATTAATTCTTAAAACTATGGATGGCGAGGAGTTCCCACGTCCCATGAATGTTGATGCAGTCAAGAAATACTTCTCCTAAAGAAATAAAAGAACAGCTCGCTAAGTTAAAAACCCGAAAGGGCGGTGTGATCGGTGGAAATAGAACTGACTGTTTTGGAATGCTGGTTCGCGGAATGTCGCGGTAAGCAAGAGTCGCCACCGTCTTTTATTTTCTCCAACAAGGAAAGGACAAAAGCACAGCAAAATTCCTTTTCGTGATGTTTCTCGGTTCGGGAGGTAGATTATAGAAAGGGAAGGTATTAGCACCCTTTCTATCCGTGGTTATCCACGGGCTCTTAGGTACTTGCTCACTATGTTTTCAAAAATTGTTTGCTTTTCTTGTGTATGTGGGTTTGAAAAAAAGTTTGTTTTGAAAACCTCTAGGTAACTCTTGTATCACTCCTCAAGAGTGTATGAAGTGTTTGTTTGAAAACTTTTTGAAAGTGTAAGTGCGAAAAGTTGTTTTTGTTTTTTTGAAAGAGCAAGTACCCAGGAGAAATCTACCTACTCTAAGGAATTAAGCTGTGTAAATGTCCTTTAGACAGTACTATCCCACTATTGAGAAGTAGGTAGCACCGTTGTTGGAGTTATTCGGGTCAATTCGATTATAGGGACATGTGGTCACCAAAGCAATAGTAGGACGCCTTAGCGGTAACCCTAATGTCCTAGATCCTTTTTATCCGAGGCAACCGTTCCGAGGCAACTGGATCTTTAGACAGGAGGGAGACCTCTAAAACACCCTATACTTAATGACCACCTCGAGGCAACCAAGCGAGGCGTACCCTAGGAGTGGCATGTGCGTGTGTGTCAGGTTTCATGTTAAAGTTATCTTTGCACATGTATTATGGTGAGCTACGAGTTGATTTTATTTTTCAGGCAAGTCTTGTCATGCATAGTTAACAGTTAATAATTATGCGGAAAATAAATTGCTGAAAGTAAATCTACGCTATTACAAGGCGTCGGGTATTTACATCGCCAAAAACATAACCCTTTGAAAAGTAAATGCGAGAAAATAAAGAAAGCGATAAAAGGTCCTAATTACGCTATTACATTCTCGGAGCAGTTACATAAATATGATCAAAATAATTATGCGCGCAAAGAAATTGAATTGGAAAAGTCCTTAGGGTTTTGACCCTTTTGTTGTGAAAGAATGAGATTTTAGTCCTTTTTGTATTTAATTAAATATTAAACCTAAAACTAAATAATTAATTAAAAGAAATGTTTTTTAAGTTTTTTTATGTTTTAATGAAATAAAAGAAAAGAAATTAAAATTGTCAAAACCCTAATTCTATGTTAATTTTATTTATTGTGAAAAAGTCAAAATTAAACCTAATTAAACTAAATGGATTTGTTAGTATTTATTTACAAAAATAATAATTAATAGTGAATTTAATAAATAATAATAATAATATTAGTTTTCAGAATTTATTATGAAAAATATTAGTTAAGTTAATTAAATAATAATAATAGTTAATAAAAGAAATTAAAAGAAAAAGAAAATAAAAAGGAAAGAATCAAAGAAACCAGGGGGTGCTGGGCCTTTTTGGAGGTTTGGAAGTAATTCCTGGCCCATTAACAATTCAGTCCATTGACTTTCCTGATTGGCTGCGTGTTCATTGACCAGGAGTATGATGGTCTTCTAATCCAGGGCTTTGGATCTATGCTGGCAGCCACATGGCACTTGAGATGTGAGAGTGTATGGTGGAATGTTTTGAGAAGCCTGCACATAACCATGTTATGAAAAATATGAAACAATTATTGGGGTGGACCTGGGAATCGAACCCAGGTCCCAAGGGTTACCAGCCAGCGCACTATCCACCCAGTCACTTGTCTGCTTTTGTAATTATAATGACTAATGAATATAATATTAAGAAACAATTAATAATGCTGGAAACACAAAAACGCGCGCTGCTTTTCAAATGGACCAACCACACGCTTACACGCCTTCATCTCCTTCGTTGATGCCTGTAAAAAGAAAATAGATAGCGGCGGTTTTTAACCCCCACAATTTAAAATGAGGAATATTAGCGAATAGGTCCCTGATGCACATAAATATTTCGCGAGGGTGGTTTTAGATTCGTCTTGTCTCAACGAATTCAACCATGTGCATTAGAGGTTCCAATTTTGCTTGGTTACTGAATCCCCAAATTCAAGGTTTATAAACCCTAAAATTCTCCAATGGTAACTTTCAATTCATGCATAATAATTCAATTAACCTATGCCAAAAGCTTCTTGTGGATTCAAGCAATGCAAAGCAACCAATAAATTATGTTAAAAGCTTATGAATCATGCGTTTCGATTATGAAAAAGAAAGTCAAACCGTGAGTCTGTGAATGATGATTTCTTAGGCCTTAACACTTGGTTTTGATTGCAAAAGGTCCCTGAGAATTCCAGCAATGTATTAGAAACAATAAAATGCTTTGAATCGTGCTGGAATGCAAAGAACAGTTTTGACTTTTTCTTGAATTTTTTTCAATGTTGTTATGGCTTTGTATGCAGCAATTCACGTCCAATGCATTAGGTTTAGGTTGTGTACTTATAGAAGAATGGAATTAGGTTAAATCTTGGCTAAGAAATCCATGGAATTGATATTTGATTGAAAATCAAATATTTTTCAATCTTTTTGATTGGAAAAACTTGCCAAACTTGGAGATTTTTGTCCCCTTGATGTGCACACGAATTTTCCAGCTCTTTTAGGTCTTATTTGCTTCATGAAAAGATTGAAAAACCATATCTTGATATTTCCTACAATTTAAATTAATTAAATGAATTAAAATTGATTAAAAATCCAATTAATTAATAAAGAATAAGAAAATAAATCAATTTAAGCTTAATGGGTCGTGCATAGGCCTTGGATAAAGTTTCAAGAAGGAATTTGAGGCCCAATAGCAAAAATAAGGTATTTAGAGCAAAGTTGACTTTTGCAAATTCACAAAACTTTCCCAACTTCTCCAATGCATATCTTGCTCAATTTGGATCATATGAACATGTTCTTGGACATTTTGGAAAGGTCTTGAAGTCCTCTAACCAATGCCTTTGGTCCCATGTCATTTGGATTTACCAATCTCAAGTTATGGTCTTTGACTTAAAGTGCATTTTTGTTGACTTTTGAAATTGACCTATAATGTAGAAATTGATAACTTTTTATGAGAGCATTTCTTGGACTTGGAATGTGAATATGAGTTGTAGGAAATGTCATCCCCTTCAAAATGAGCATTGGATGGAATTTTTCTGATGAACCATGAAACAGTTATGCCTTGGTCAAGATACAGTTCACTTTTCTGCTGTCCAAAAATAGTAACTTTTGCATCTTGATGATGTTTGAGCCATTCTTGTGAAATCATGATCAAGACTTGATCAAATGATGATTGTGGACTAAAAATAAGATGTTGACCAAAAATTATGACTTTTGATTGCAAAATGACCATTTTACCCCTGCAGTTGACTGTAGAGCAAATAGGGCTTTTGACTATGCAAATTGGCACTGTGAGTCTTGAAACTTGGCATGTAGGAGCTTGAGAATGCATATAGGCACATGAGCCTTGATTGAGCCATGTAAAACCTCAAATTCCTTGAAAGAAACAAAACCCTAATTTTGACTGTCTTAGGAGGTATTTGGACTGTGCAACCCTTTGAGAAATCTTGAACCATTTGAAGATGACTCTTGTCAAACTTTGAAGAATATGGGAGGGCAAATTTTGGGGTACAACAGGCGGCTTAGGTAAAAAGGAGCGTCTCGGTAGGCCGAAAACCCGAAAGGGCGGTCTAGGCAAAAATTAGAGACATAAACAGAATAAATTTCCCGCTAAGTTGAAAACCTGTAAGGGCAGCTTAGGCAAAAGTTAGGGATTCTCTTGGCAAGTAACTACGTCAGACAAGACTTGATCGTTGAAGCAACAATCTTCTCGGATCCTCACCATACTTCAACAAAAGTTGCGGCTCTAGATTTCAAAAGTTGTTAGGGGGAACAATGGTCATTGTATCTTAATATATCTTTTCCATTATGTATTACCATTTCCCAAACTTTGTAATCATCCATGGAGTCTCGCTATTCGCAGACTACCATTCTATTAATGAAATTCGAGCTTTATCCAATTCTTTGTGTTCTTATTTTATTTAGCTTGCAAAGACTCCATTTATTACTGATAATAACTTTCAAAGCAAAAAGATTAAAAATAAAAATTGACTTTTCAAAAAAAAGGGAGAGATTTTTACAATTCAATTTACTTTGAGATTTGTGATAACACAATGACAACAAAAAATGGTGATCCCAGGAATGAACAAACTCTGGTTGTTTTGAGAAGATTTACTTCCTTCTTGAGGTTCTCTTAGGTCATTTTGCTGGTATGTGCACGATTTTTGTATGTTTCTTAGATAGTTAAAGATGATAACAATCAGTGTAAGGTGCAGTATTGGGTTCGTGATCCCATTGTCTCCAGTCAAGTCTTGGTTCACTTTTGATTTTGGGTTTTCATGGTCAGAAGCCTCTGTCCTAGATTCCCCAACGAAGTCTGCCCTCATATGATGAAAGGTTTTATTCCCTTGGTGTGCTGAGATGTCGCTCTTTCTGCAGTATTGGAATTATTGTTGTTATTTATTTCCCAGCCAACTAGACTAGGGAAGTATCTTTTCTGAGAAGTGTTGAAATGATTATCAACCTTTGGGTTTTCACCCACCAAGTGCTGGGTTGGATTTAAAATTCCCATGGGTTTGACCTCTTTCTATATTGATGACTTTCTGATTCCCCGGGAAGGCTATCCTAGGGCATCTTTTGTTGGAATAAGTGTTCATGATGTAAAGTTTCAATCCGCATCTTTCTCCAGAGAGGTAGCCTTGAGTTCCCCAGTGAGGTTTGGTTGTTTCGGCGTCAGTCTGCTTTATTTGAGGATGGTCTTGCAATCTCTAGTAGGCATGTTTCTTTTGGAAAACTAGTTTCTCTGATGAAGCCGGAAGGAGGATTTTCTATCTCAGTATCAGTTTAATTTGTCTATCTCCGAATTATGTTTCTCTTTAGTAAAGTCAAAGGCAGACAATAGGTTTGGTTTCCGCAGTTGGCTTTTACCTTTCTTGGAATGATCTTTCTGGTTGAAGTTTAGCCAAGTGTTGTTAGTACCTGAGGCGGTTTTGTTTGCTTGTTCCTACTGTTTGTGTATCTGTTTCACCAGCATATACACGATAGCACTCATACATTCATACATACATCATGCAAGTCTAAAATTGACAAATCATTGTTCATTGACATTGTGTTCTGACCTTCCTGCAGCGCTCTTTGCTTATATGGATTTGGTTTTCCCTCTTGAGTTTATTTCTCAAAGGATGTATCTTCGTTAACTGTCTTGCTCCAGTTTATTTCTGATTTGGATCTGTGGTTGCATGACAATATTAGTTACTTTGGATTTCTGAAAACTTCGAGTTTTAGTTTGCGCATTTATTTTGCACGAGAAGACTTTATCTCCTCAGTAGGAATATCGTGGAATTTCCCCGGGAAATCATATTTCTATCCCCAGACAAGTCATTTCTTTCAGCAATTCTCCATGACAACAAGTGACAAGTATCTTTATTTGAGACAGCTTATATTTGATCCTTTCCAGGAAGATTTCCTTGGTTAAAGAAGAAGTTGAGACCCGTTCTAGGTGAAACACAAGAATTTTGGGGAAAACATGATATATTTTCTCTTTCTACCTTCAGTGAATGTTGGTAGACCATCGCCAGTGAATGTTGGTGCTTATTATCTTTTTGCTATCTTCAGTGAACGTTGATAGTTCATCGTCAGTGAACAACAGTGATATGATATATTTTCTCTTTCTACCTTCAGTGAATGTTGGTGGACCATCGGCAGTGAACGTCGGTGCTTATTATCTTTTTGCTATCTTTAGTGAACGTTGATAGTTCATCGTTAGTGAACGGAAGTGATATGATATATTTTCTCTTTCTACCTTCAGTGAACGTTGGTAGACCATCGACAATGAACGTTGGTGCTTATTATCTTTTTTCTATCATCAGTGAACGTTGATAGTTCATCGTCAGTGAACGGCGGTGATATGATATTTTCTCTTTCTACCTTTGGTGAACGTTGGTAGACCATCGGCAGTGAATGTTGGTGCTTATTATCTTTTTGCTATCATCAGTGAACGTTGTTAGTTCATCGTCAGTGAACGGCGGTGATATGAAATTTCTCTCTCTCTACCTTCAGTGAACGTTGGTGGACCATCGGCAGTGAACGTCGATGCTTATTATCTTCCTCTCTGATTCAGTTCTTTTGGTCTACCAGTGATTTATTTTCTTGGTGGGGTTGCTCCTTTGTTTCTTTATTTTTGTGGCATCCCCAGTGTTACTTTCCGTCTCTTTGGCACTGTTCATATGCATTCACACGCATAAGCATTTGCATGGCATCTTAGGGCCAAAAATAGGGTTTGTTTTAAATTTAAGTAACTTCGATCACGTCGACACGAAGATTTTCAACCTTCGTATCTCCGAATAGAAGAAACTTAAATTAGGGCAGCTATTGTACCCCAATTTTTGACCCTAAGATCCCTTCATCTCATCCCCTTCTTATTGCACTAAATGTTGTTGGAGCATGATCTCTATATCATGTCTCAAAACAAATGGTGCATAGATTGCTATTGACCGGCCTCAAAATAGGTGCGACTTCTATATAAGTCCACTTACGATTGCTTAACATAGTGTTAAATTTTGTCCTGATTCGAATAAATGATCATTCGTGGCCCAAACTTATGATTGCAAGCCCAAGTATGTTAATTTGATCTCTTTAATCCAATAACCTTGAGATTCATTGTGTGGAGGCTTTGGTTCTACCAATCCTCTAATGGATCTATAACAACTTTGGTCAACACGGATCACTTAAACATCGTTGATCATTAAATGGTACTTGTGAGAATTCCAAATGGATGATATACTTGACAAAAAGCAAATGCAACTTGTTGTGTGGAGGCTTTGGTTCTACCAATCCTCTAATGAGTTCCAAATGCAAGTTTCAAGATGGTCATCCAACTAACCACTAATTATTGACTTGTTTTATCTTATGCTTTTATTCTTTTTATTCTTTATGTACTACTTATTTTTCAGCATTTACATTTCATGCCATTTTCATCTTTGCTCATTTGAGCATTTATTTTCTTGTCATTTTTACTTTGCTCACTTGAGCTTCTCTTTTCTTTTCTTAAGATACTTAATAATCAACATAAACCCTAAAAAACTCTTAATGGTACTTGGACTATTTGGTTACTATCCTTGGCATTATGGAGCATGGGACTATTTCTTAGACTTAGGATTAGAAACCTTGGCCTATCTTGGAGACCTTGTGATCTTATCTGATTATTTTGTCTGGAGTATTTGAGGTTTACCTCAAGACATTAGGTTGCTTGTTTGTTTTTGTGTGCAGTATATTGTGATTACATTCTGTGTTTGTAATCTGGAATTCACCTGTATACAGCCGTTACTCTGCCCAATTTTTGTGAAGACTTAATACACTTAAAGAGGTCAAGTATCTTTGCTTGCTTGGTTTTAAATCCAAAGAATGGGAATTCTATCTTGGCTCATAATGTCAAGTTTTGGCTTCTTGTTGGTTAGATAGTCCTTATCCTTCGCTTTTACCTTATGCTTTAGGATAGCCTCTTCTACTCCTCCCATCTTCTTTAATTTCAAAAAATCTTCTCCCTCCTTTTAAAAACTCTTCTTGTTTTGAAACTTAAAACACTTTCATAATAAACTTGGACTTATGTCCATGCATTTTCAAAACATTTTCATAAATAAACTTCAATCATTTCAAACCATTTTGCCACTTTGGCTTTTATCTTTAAACTTTTCTCAAAATATTAGACTCTTGTCAATCTTTGTAGTAATGCAAACAACTGTACTTCTACAAAATATAGTGAAGAGAGATATTTTCCACTTGGGTGTTGAGTGAGGCATTGTTGATTTTAAGATCCAAGCCATATCCTCCACTTTAAGATGATGCAAATTCTCCTTTCTCATGATTGTGGGTAGTAAGTATGTTTTCCATACGGACAATGACGATGATGTCTTATCTCTTAAAATCAACCAACACACTTGTGTTTCAAATTTTTAAAAGAGGACCTATGTGTACCCTGATCCCCTATTGCACGAAAGGTGGTACGTAGGCACTAAAGATTCGCAACCGCGGCGGGTGCAAAAATCGTAAAAATATTTCTTTTCTCACCTCCACCATCCATTTTATATACAACACATTTTTATAGCCAAAATATACAGATTTTTTCAAAGAGGTTCCTGCGGAGTACCGTAGATGTTTAGGGTGTTAATACCTTCCCTTTGCATAACCAACCCCCTTACCTTGAATCTTTCCCCCTCTTTTTGGGTTATTAGCTCTTTTCCCATTCCTTTGGAAACAATAAAGCGCGGTGGCGATTGTTATTTTGATTTGTAGAAAGTCTAGTCAATCCAATGGCTTAGTCTTGAACATTTCTACCGCCACAGTAAGGTCTGGTAAGCTTCTTGGATTCATTGTCAGTGACAAAGGTATTCATGTAGACCCTGCAAAGGTGAAGGCCATACAAGAGATGTTGGCTCCCCACACTGAGAAGGAAGTTAGAGGTTTCTTGGGTAGCCTATATTACATTTCTCGATTCATTTCATATCTGACTGCTACTTGTGAGCCAACCTTCAAGCTTCTAAAGAAATATCAAGTGGTAAAGTGGAATGACGATTGCCAGGTAGCCTTTGACAGAATCAAACAACATCTGCAAGAGCCTCCTATTCTGATGCCTCTGACTGAAGGAAGACCTTTGATAATGTACTTAACAGTGCTAGATAATTCAATGGGGTGTGTGATGGGACAGCATGACGAGTCTGGTCGAAAAGAGCACGCAATATACTTCCTAAGCAAAAAATTTACCGACTGCGAAACACGATACTCACTTCTCGAAAAAACTTATTGTGCTTTGGCTTGGGCTTCTCGCCGACTGGGACAGTATATGTTGACCCACACTACTTTGTTGATATCTAAGATGGATCCAATCAAGTACATTTTCGAGAAGCCCTCTCTCTCCGGAAGAATAACAAGATGGCAAATGATCTTAACCGAAAACGACATTCAATACACAACCCAAAAGGAAATCAAGGGAAGTGTGTTAGCTGATCATTTGGCGCATCAGGCCGTGGACGACTACCAGTCCATGAATTTCTAGTTCCTGGATGAGAACATCATTTTGGTAACCGACTGTGAAGAACCTGGACCAGATGAAGGACCTGAGGAAGGATCCCGATGGTCTATGTATTTTGATGGAGCCTCAAACGCACTAGGTAATGGTATTGGCACCATGAACATATCTCCCGAGGGCTGTTATACTCCATTCACTGCCCGGTTATGTTTCAATTGTACCAACAACATGGCGGAGCATGAAGCATGTATCATGGGTCTTAGAGCTGCTATTGACCTAAGGATCAAGTTCTTGAGTGTATTCGGGGATTCTGCTTAGGTGATAAGTCAGATCAAAGGTGAATGGGATACGAAGCACCTGAACCTTATTCCTTACAAAGAGTATGTACTGACACTGTTGCCGCATTTTGAAGAGATCACCTTTGAACATTTCCCACGAGAAGAGAATCAGTTAGCGGACGCGCTAGCTACTATGTTGTCAATGTTTAAAGTCAGGTGGGACAATGAAGCTCCCCTAATCACTATTGAGAGGTTGGATGAACCGGCATACTATTGTGAGATTGATACTGAGGAGGTAGCCGACAAACCTTGGTTTCATAAGGTGAAAAGGTATCTCTAGGCTCAAGAATACCCCGAGGGGGCATCTGTCAATGACAAGAAATTTCTGAGAAGGTTTGCTGCAAAGTTCTTCCTCAACAATGGAATCCTCTATAAGCGCAATCATGACTCTACCTTACTGCAGTGTGTAGACAAGAGTGAAGCTGAAAGGATTATAGCAGACCTACACGAAGGTACCTTCGGCACTCATTCCAATGGACATACCATGGCAAAGAAGATCCTGCGGGCAGGATACTACTGGTCCACTATGGAAGCCAACTGTTATCAGCATTCTCGAACCTGTCACAAGTGCCAAATCTACGCTGATAAGGTGCATGTACCTCCAGTTCCCTTGAATGTTTTGACGGCTCCCTGGCCCTTCGCAATGTGGGGCATTGATATGATCGGAGAGATTAGACCTATCGCGTCCAACGGACATCGCTTCATCCTAGTGGCCATTGATTACTTCACGAAGTGGGTTGAGGCTGCCTCCTTTGCGACGGTTACTAAGAATGTGGTGGCGCGGTTCATCAAGAATAAATTGGTTTGTCATTATGGTATGCCTGAGAGAATCATCACGGACAATGGTACCAATCTCAACAACTTGATGATCACTAAACTTTGTAAACAGTTCAAGATTCAGCATCACAACTCTTCGCCTTACCGGCCGGAGATGAATGGGGCGGTTGAAGTTGCTAACAAGAATATCAAAAAGATCATACAGAAGATGAAGGTGACATACAAAGACTGGCACGAGATGTTACCGTTTTATCTTCACAGGTACCGTACTTCAGCATGTACGTCGACAGGGGCAACACCCTATTCTCTGGTATATGGCATGGAGGTTGTCCTACCCATAGAGGTCTAAATCCCTTCTCTACGGATTATGAAGGATGTGGGTTTGAGCGAAGACAATTGGATCCAGACTCGACTTGATCAATTGAACTTAATTGACAAGAAAAGACTTATTGTTGTCTTCCATGGTCAAATGTATCATAAACGGATGATCAAGGTCTTCAACAAGAAAGTCAGACAACAATATATCAAGTAGGGGATCTGGTGAAGATGTGAAAAACACAAGAAGGGGGGTTGAATTGTAAAACTTAAATCAAAAGCTTAGACAACACTGTATTTTTATCCTGGTTCGTTTGATCTCAAACTACTCCAGTCCACCCGTCAAGGTGATTTCGCCTCTCTCCAACGAGGTCTTAATCCACTATATTCAAAGGATTACAATAGTCTACTTTAACAACTGTAAAAACCTTCTTGAGTATAACCACAGACCGATTTATCTCAAGGAAATCTCTTACAAAGAATTGAACAATGATGTTTTTAACGTTTTCTAATAAAACAGTATATCACAATTGTGATAGTAACACAATTTAAGCTTAGAATGAAACTGAATTTACTAAAGCGTTTTAGTGAGCATGGTGTTGAAAGCTTGGCAAATATTGTAAGTGCATGTGTACGTCTTTTCCAATGCAGACTTGTTTAAATAGGCAAGACAGAGATACGTTGTCCATAAAGCCATTTCAATGATAATAACGCACTTTCCTTATTGAGAAGATCTTGTCTTGAAGAGAGTCGTTAGCATTTAATTCTGTCTTGAATACTTGGTAACGCTTCAGAGTTTTCTTTGCTTATGATAGCGCTTCAGAGTGTTCTGCCTTATCTTATGATGACGCTTTTGAGTGTTGATGACTTGGTAAAGATCTTTGATCAGAGTCAGAGTGTATCTGTTTATGCGCAGATTCTGGTCATCAAGCTTCAGCGTATGATCTGGTAGCTTCAGCATGTAGCACATGTTACTGATCTTCTGATGCTGACATAATGCTGATTCTTCTGATGCTGATTCCATCAGAACTTCTGTATATACAAAAAATAATTTTAAGAAGCATATTTGTCATATATATAAATCTTACAATTTATTTATTCTTTGTATTTTGTTATCATCAAAACTCTAATCAAGGGTTGTAGAATCAAACTATGTTCTAACAATCTCCCCCTTTTTGATGATGACAAAAACCAGATTTTTCAATTAAGAATAAAGAATAAAAAGTATAGGATTAAGGAGAGAAAACTCCCCCCGAGTTGATTACTTCCCTTTAATTCCATGAGTCTTTGAGCATCATAACTTTACTGTATCTTTCATCAGAATTTTGTACCTGTAAGCTTTTCAGAAGAGAAAAAAATTTAAATAGATCATAATGTTTGAGACTTATGTCTCAGTAATCCGTTATTGAAAAATATCATTCTTTCTCCCCCTTTTTGTCAGTTATCAAAAAGAACTAATAATCAGAGCTAAAATGCGTTTATATTAAAAACAGAAGCAATGATAAGTTCAGAACAATGTAAAAATATTACAGTTAAACAAGTTATAAAAACAAGGAAATTATAAGAGGGAGGAGGAAGACGTGTGAACAAAGCCTCCAACATGCTCTTGATCTGGGTGTTGGTTTCCTGTTGCTGGGTTAACATGCTTGTTATTGCATCAATTTTGTTGTCCTGCTTATCCATTCTTTCCTTCATCAACATATCAGATCTTTTTAGGTCTTCTAGAGTATGCCTATCATGGGAGGAAACTTGAGGATCTTCAGAAACAGGATGCTTCTCAGAGCTTTCTGCAATATCTTCTTGACCCAGTTCTTCAGCAGGAACCATCTGCTCTTGAGTATCAGTCAGAACCTTGGATGCTGGACGATGTTCAGACCAGGGAGCAATGTCCAGAGGGAGAACTTCTTCCTTAAGCAGCTTGCTCAGAACTGGACCTTCAATTTCTTTCAGCAGATTGCTGAAGTTCTGTTGAGCTTGTCCGTAGCTCTGTTCTTGCAACTTAAAAGTTTCAGAGCATACCCATCTTCTGAACTTTGTCCAAAGGTAGTCTGATGCAGCAGGATCAACCAGTTCAGGACTAGCGTGTTTCAGAGAAGTGATCCACTTCTGTACTTCTGTTTCAAATGTCAATATGTTGGTACCAACATCTGGATGTTTTGGTTTAGGGATAGTTGTTTTGTGGGTTATGGCAGCAAGACGTTCAAAGACTGTTAAGTCAATGACAGTCTTGATGTTGTCTTCTGGATTGTTCTTTGGTGAGGGAGTGGGAGAGTCAGGAATTATGATTGGGCTTGATGGGGAGTTTGGTGGAGTTAATTCTTGTGAAGAGGGAAGTTAGGGAAAATTCACAATGGTACCAAGGGGCAAACGAATGGCCAGAGGTTCTGTGATTCCCAGAATGGTATCAAAATCAACAGTTAAATTATGAGGTTCTGGTTCATAGGATTCAGAGGGTTGAGCCTCAGAAGTTTGAACTTTTGGGTGAGATAGTTCAGGTTGTGGAGAAGGTGGATTAATTTCTAGTTGAGGAGATGGAGGTAGTGGGATTTCTGGTTCTGGTGAGAGGGGAATTTCTGGTTGTGCTTTTGTGGTGGTTTCAGGGTTTGGATTTTCTGGCATGGGAGCAGAAGTGTGTTGGTCTATATCAGATAGAACTTTTGCAAGTTCTTGTTAGGTTGCTTCAATATTTGGATTTTGAGGTTGGGAGCGAGATCTTCTAAGAGTTAAGGATTCAGAAGGGTCAAAATCAATGTCAAAGTCATCAAAAGTTTGTGGTGTGGGGTTTTCAGATTGAATGGGAATTGGTATAGATGTTGATACAACAATTAAATCTAAAACAGTTACAAAAGAAGGATTACCTCTCTTTTTAGGAGTCTGCTGAGATGATCCTTCTTCTACAGCTTTCCTTTTCTTGGTTTTCTTTACCACAACTTCTGGAGCCTTCTGCTGCAGATCCTGAATGTTCAGATTTGGTGTTGTGCCATCTGCCTTGCAAGCATCCAGATATCTGACTATTATATCTGGTTTAGAATCAATTTCAGAGAACAGAGGAAAGTTATCCAGAGGAACTCTTCTACTGGAGATTGCTGCAAAAGGAGTGACGCTGGGTTCCTTCTTGATGTTCTCAATCAACTACATTTTCTTTAGATTCTTGGCATTCAGCTGTTTGCCAACAGTAGCTTCCAGAGGGCTGATTTCCTGAGCCTCTGTAAGATGATCAATCAGCTTATTCTCTGTTAGAATATCTGATATAAGTCTTCCTAGGGGTATCCAATCCCTTTTTGTGCGCTCCTCTTCTCTGGTTTCTTTAACACTTGTCCTGAGATGGTTAAACAGAAGATGAGCTAGATTTACCTTGATCTTTTGAGAGATGAAGTAGATCAGAAATTGCTGATCAATATTGATGTAGTCAGGAGAGCTGGTAGGCTTCCTGTGGTTTATGCATCCCAGAATGATCTTGGCCCAAATTTTGTGATGGTCTTTTAAATCCCTTATCTTGCTGGAGGGAAGCCCCAGAGTGAAGATTTCTCTAGCAATTAGGGCAACATCAGTGCATCTTTCAGCCATGTCAATGCAACGAACACCACCACCATTGTAGCCTATTAGTCTTGCAATGAGGTCCTCAGTAATAACAATCTTATTTCCCATGATGTATGAAGTGACTTGATGGTTGGAAGATGAAGCGTGAATCCAAAATTCCTTTACCAGAATTGGGAATGTTGGACCCACCAGTCTGTCAAAGTATTTTTCCCAGCCTTGAGCCTTAACCTCTTCAGATAGATTAAACCCATTCTCTTGAAGGCTGTTGAAATCCACGATCAATTCTGACAGAACCTCTAGATTTTTGATTGGAGTGAGAAGCGTTCTGTAGGGTTCTTCGTATTGTTCAGTGGAGTCTGATTTCTGAGAACTTGAAGTAGGAATGCTGGAGGAAGCCATGTTCACACGAAGGTTTTGTGAAGAAAAAAATTGAAAGGGTTTTGAGAAAGTATGCAAACTGAAATCAGTAAGATTGAGAGAAAATGAAAGTGAAGGTAAAAGAGTGTAAATGGTGAGAAACATGTTTAAATAGATTTCTAAAAAAAAATTGAAAACATAAATGTAAGAGAGAGAATTAAATATAATAATTATTAGCATTTAATGATAGCTGATTTAGGGGGATTCAGAAAGATATTGGAACAGTTACCCATGACATGTGTCTCAATGCATCCAATCAGCGCTTTTGCCTTTTCAGAAACGTGAACGTGTGTTCAGCCTCAGAAAGTAACTGATGACTGGATGACACTTGTTTGCTTGAGTGAACAGCACATTTCTATCCTTGAAATGAAGCGCTCAGATCTTCATGGATAGATTCTGATACAATCTGTACTTCTAAAGATCTGAAGAAGGATTGATCAGTAATTCACCGAAAAATAAACAAAGTTCTGAAGGTTAAGATATGGAATCAAAACAGTTTTATTCTTGGCAGAGCTTCATGCTGAGATGTTTCAGAATGAAGTTCAACCTATCTTCAGAAAGAGGTTTTGTAAAGATGTCAGCCCATTGATGGTCTGTGTTAATAAATTTTAAATTTAGAATCCCTTTCTGAATATAGTCCCTAATAAAATGATGTTTTATTTCTATATGCTTAGCTCTAGAATGCAAAATAGGATTTTTACTAAGACAAATAGCAGAAGTATTGTCACAGAGGATGGGGATGTTACTCTCAAATATCTGGAAGTCCTCAAGTTGACTTTTCATCCAGAGCATTTGTGTGCTGCAACCAGTTGCTGCTATGTATTCAGCTTCAGCTGTTGATAAAGCTATTGTGGATTGTCTTTTGCTGGACCATGAGATCAGATTTTCTCCCAGAAACTGGCAGCTTCTAGAAGTGCTTTTACGCTCTACTCTGTCTCCAGCGAAATCAGCATCACAGTATCCTATCAGGCTGTAATCACTTGATTTTCTATAAAACAAACCCAGATCAGTAGTACCTTTCAGATACTAGAATATTCGCTTAACTGATGTTAAGTGAGATTCTCTAGGATCTGATTGGAATCTAGCACAAATGCAAACACTGAATAGAATGCCAGGCCTTGAAGCCGTCAGATATAGAAGAGAACCAATCATACCTCTGTAGACCTTCTGTTCTACCTTTTTACTTACCTCTTCTCTTTCCAGAATGCACGTGGGATGCATTGGAATCTTTGATGACTTACATTCTGAGAGATCAAATTTCTTCAGAAGTTCTCTGACATATTTGCTCTGATGAATGTAAGTTCCTTCTGGGGTTTGATTAATCTGAATGCCCAGAAAGAATTTTAGTTCCCCCATCAGGCTCATCTCAAATTCTGCCTGCATACATTTAGCAAACTTTCTTCCCAGAGAAGGTTTAGTAGATCCAAATATGATGTCATCAACATAAATCTGACATACTAAAATGTCATTCTTAACTGTCTTACAGAACAAAGTTGTGTCCACTTTCCCTCTGGTGAATTCCTTTTCTAACAGGAAGTTACTTAGTCTTTCATACCAAGCTCTGGGAGCTTGTTTCAGACCATACAGTGACTTCTTTAGTTTGAAAACATATTCTGGATTTTTGGAACTTTCAAAACTAGGGGGTTGGTGCACATATACCTCTTCTTCTATATAGCCATTTAAGAATGCACTCTTAACATCCATCTGATACAGAGTGATGCCTTTATTAACAGCAAATGAGATTAAGAGTCTGATAGATTCTAACCTGGCGACTGGAGTAAAGGTTTCTGTATAGTCTATCCCCTCTTGCTGACTATAACTTTGTGCTACCATTCGTGCTTTGTTTTTGATGACTTCACCTTGTTCATTCAGTTTGTTTCTGAACACTCATTTTGTTCCAATGACATTGAATCCTTTTGGTTTGGGAACTAGATCCCATACGTCATTTCTTGTGAATTGATTTAGCTCCTCTTGCATTGCTAGAATCAAGTCATTGTCCAGAAGTGCTTCATCAATTGTTGTTGGTTCAATTAGAGAAACCAGTCCAATGAGGGATTCTTCAGAGTTTCTGAAGCTAGATCTTGTTCTGATTGGATCTTCCTTTCTTCCCAAGATTGTTTCTTCTGGGTGATCCATGTTGCTTCTGGATAGTCTTTTCTGGAGTTGATCAATAGAAGGTGCTGGATTGCTTGCAGTTACTCTTTCTGACGTTGAGGGAGTGTCTCTGTTGAGAGCTTCTGATGATTTGTCTTCAGTACCTGTGAGTTAAACTTCCATACCTGCAAGGAATTCATTCTGCTTTGACTTTTGAGAGTCAAGCTTATCATCAAAACGAACACTGATTGACTCTTCCACAATCTGTGTTTCTTTATGGTATACTCTGTAACCTCTTGAGCATTCAGAATATCTGTTCCAGAGCCAATGATCTTTCCTCTCTGATTGCCTCCAAAGCCTGCGTGGCCTCCAAGCTTAAGTTCCAGGCTTTGGAACATATACCTTCTTCCTGTCATGTGTCGTGAGTAGCCAGAGTCCAGGTACCATGATTGGTGTTTTTGCTTTGCTGCTAAAGATATCTGCCACATGTATTATTTTATCCTTAGGTACCCATATTTTCTTGGGTCCTGATTTGTTAGTTTTACCAAAACTCTGGTTGAATTTTGGTTTGACAGAGTAATCACTACTAGTATATTTTATGTCATGTGTGTGCCCATATATAAAGTGTGAATTAAGTGGAGTACGTTTTATAACTAAATCCATGGCATTTTTGGTTTAGGTACCTTACCTTGATATCCTATCCCTTTTCTTCCATTTCTGCTAACTCCATAGATCATTGAAGCCATTTTGCTTATGTCTATGTTTTTAGCTAGAAACTTCTGAAAGCTGTGATCATACTCCTTGATGATCTCATCAACATTGCTGGGAGTTTCAGGGATTGTTTCCTTCTGAGAGTTTTTCAATTGGTTTTCTAATTTTGAAATTTTATCTTTTAACTCAGAATTCTCCAATTTGAGACTCTCAGTCTTATCAGAGTCAGAAGCAAGATTCCTTTTCAGGTTTCTGAATTTGACTCTGATCTGCTGATATCTTTCCAGAATTTCATTAAGGCTTTCAACTAGTTCAGCCTTAGTAAAGTTTATAGCAAAGTCAGGGAATACCTCTTCTGTATCTGATTCAGATTCTGACTCAGAAGCTTCACTGTCTTCTGTTATGTTTGTCATGAGAGCTATGTTTGCTCTTTCATCATCTGATTCTGAGTCAGCTTCAGATGTGTCAGAATCATCCCATGTAGCCATGAGACTTTTCTTCTTTTCCTTGCCAAACTACTTTTTGGGCTTTTCCTTCTGAAGCTTTGGGCAATCACTTTTGTAGTGCCCTTGCTCGTTACATTCATAGCAGATGATGTCTTTGTTGTTTGGCTTTCTGTTTCCTGAAGAACCTTCAGATCTTCTGTGTCCAGAGGAGGATTCTGACCTTCTGTATTTGGAGAAAGATTCATTCTGATTTTCTGATCATCTGGGATTCCTGAACTTTCTTTGCCTCTGCTTCCACAATTGGTTTACCCTTCTGGAGAGTAGAGATAGTTCATCTTCTTCTGATGAGGACCCATCAGAGGTTTCTTCCACAGCCTGCAAAACTTTAGAGTCAGATTTTTTGTTAGATTTTAAAGCTAATGGCTTACCTTGCTTTTGAGGTTCATCTGCTTCTAGCTCTATCTCGTGACTTCTGAGGGAGCTGACAAGTTCCTCCAGAGATATTTTGTTGAGATCCTTGGCTAGCTTAAGCGCTATGACCATTGGCCTCCATTGTTTTGGAAAGCTTCTGATGATCTTCTTAATGTGATTAGCAGTAGAATACCCTTTGTCAAGAACTTTTAGACCAGCAACAAGAATTTGAAATCTTGAAAACATAGTTTCTATTGATTCACTCTCTTCCATCTTGAATGCCTCATACTTCTGAATGAGTGCAAGGGCTTTGGTTTCTTTGACTTGAATGTTGCCTTCATGCGTCATTCTCAGAGAGTCAAACATATTCTTTGCAGTTTCTCTGTTTGATATCTTCTCATATTCAGAATAAGAGATGGCGCTGAGAAGAATTGTTCTGGCCTTGTGATGATTTCTGAACTCACACTTTTGCTGATCAGACATTGTTTTCCTGTCAATCTTCTGACCACTTCCATCCACTGGGTGCGTGTATCCATCAGTCACCATGTCCCACAGATCAGCATCATGGGCCAGAAAGAAACTCTCAATTTTGTCTTTCCAGTAGTCAAAGTTCTCTCCATCAAAGACTGGAGGTTTTCCACTGAATCTGTCTCTTTCTTCATTATTGTCATTGCTGATGTTTTGATTTGGTCCTGCCATTGTGTTTTTCTGACGCTGGATCTTGTACTGACACGGTTAAGTGTTATAAGCTCAGAACCAGGCGCTCTGATGCCAATTGAAGATGTGAAAAACACAAGAAGGGGGGATGAATTGTAAAACTTAAATCAAAAGCTTAGATAACACTGTATTTTTATCCTGGTTCATTTGATCTCAAACTACTCTAGTCCACCCGTCAAGGTGATTTCGCCTCTCTCCAACGAGGTCTTAATCCACTATATTCAAAGGATTACAATAGTCTACTTTAACAACTGTAAAAACCTTCTTGAGTATAACCACAGACCGGTTTATCTCAAGGAAATCTCTTACAAAGAATTGAACAATGATGTGTTTAACGTTTTCTAATAAAACAGTATATCACAACTGTGATAGTTACACAATTTAAGCTTGGAATGAAACTGAATTTACTAAAGCGTTTTAGTGAGCGTGGTGTTGAAAGCTTGGCAAATATTGTAAGTGCATGTGTACGTATTTTCCAATGCAGACTTGTTTAAATAGGCAAGACAGAGATACGTTGTCCATAAAGCCATTTCAATGATAATAACCCACTTTCCTTATTGAGAAGATCTTGTCTTGAAGAGAGCCGTTAGCATTTAATTCTGTCTTGAATACTTGGTAACGCTTCAGAGTTTTCTTTGCTTATGATAGCGCTTCAGAGTGTTCTGCCTTAACTTATGATGACGCTTGTGAGTGTTGATGACTTGGTAAAGATCTTTGATCAGAGTCAGAGTGTATATGTTTATGTGCATATTCTGGTCATCAAGCTTCAGCGTATGATCTGGTAGCTTCAGCATGTAGCACATGTTACTGATCTTCTGATGCTGACATAATGCTGATTCTTCTGATGCTGATTCCATCAGAACTTCTGTATATACAAAACATAATTTTAAGAAGCATATTTGTCTTATATATAAATTTTACAATTTATTTATTCTTTGTATTTTGTTATCATCAAAACTCTAATCAAGGGTTGTAGAATCAAACTATGTTCTAACATCTGGTAGTCAAGCGCATTATACTGCCGCAAGATGATCCCAGGGGCAAATGGACTCCCACCTATGAGGGACCATTTGTAGTCAAGAACATATTTTCCGGTGGAGCCATGATTCTGACAACCATGGACGGTGACGACCTTCCACACCCTGTCAATGCGGACATAGTGAAAAAATACTACGCATAATAAAGACCCGCTAGGTTGACATACCTAGGCAAAAATGAGGGCATTCTGACGAACCAAAAGGGTTCGGGCAAAAATTAGGGATAAAAATGAAAAAATATGTACACCCGACAAGTCGAAAACCAGAAAGGGCAGCTTGGGAAAAAAAGGGTATCCCGTTGGACTGAAAACCGGAAAGGGCGGTCCAGGAAAAAGTTAGGGATTAAAGCGTATCACTACATCCTATTGGATCACCTTGCGACCAGACTTCAGTAATCAGATATCAAGCTCAAACGGTGCCGATTAATCCAGTCGGCTTCGGACAAGCAGCAAAGTGATGAGATGCTCGAAGACATGGGGGCAATAGCAGAATTGAAACCCAATGGGATCACTACACATAGTTGTTTTCTTTTTGTACACAATTTCTGTAATAATTTCCATGTTTATGGCGGCGTTCTCTTACTAGAGCGTCAGCCTCCTTGTAAAAAACGCCTGTTATAGGCAAATTTCAAATTAATACAAAGCGTCTTTTGAGTACAAAACTCTGTGTTTGAGTTTTTCGTTTTTCTGTTTTGTTTTGCAAAAACTTCCAATGTTTTATTCTTGACATATGCATTTGAATATGATTACTGTTCACAAATATCTGCATATAAAACAAAAAGGACAGTTGCTAAGAACTCGAAGAAACTGGTACAAAACCTAAATGTCGACAGTTACCCCGTCCATCATGGTACAAGGGGCAGAGACAGTTGGAATCAAAGTCACTATCACGAATAAGCCAGTGATACATATATTCCCTACAGAGCCGAGACAACTAAAGTCTGACCTCCGTATCCCCAAGCAGGAATTCCTTCCCCAGCAGGCTCATTCAGAAAGCTGATATCCGCATTCCCCAGCCGAGTTGTATAATCATGAGCAGTTTATAAAGCCATCTCCCGAGAAGAGTTTATTTCTCTGACAGCGGAAGCTCAATCTCCAACAGAGCTCTTCTCTCTAGCAATGGAAGTTCATCCTCAGCTGAGTTTATTTCTCCAAATCTACAGATCTTCTAACAAAGTACCTCTCTTCCCCCACAGATTCATTCCCCCCGCAGGATTATTCTCAGACAGAGTCTCTCCCGGCAAAATATTCTCAAGCAGAATGGATGCAAATCTCTAGCTAATCATCTTCGTTCACTATCCCCAGCGGAAGTGAAGAACTCAACTCCTTATACTCTCCAGCAGCAGCAAGGATTTATTTTCCCTAGCTAGAGAATATCACAAAAGCATTGCATATCCATACATCATGGCATGTGCATACATATTATACAGCACAATCTCATTTATTTTGAGAACATCATTACTCAATACATTTCATACATCATGACATTACATACGACTAACTCTTTACCTTTCAGTGAAAGATGCAATCAAGTTCTCACGAGTTCTCTCTGGTTCAGTCAAACCGACACCAAGGTTTCTATTCCAATTGAAGATATTCCAACACTTTTCAAGATTTTCTCTGGTTCAGTCAAACCAACACTAAGGTTTATATTCGAGTTGAAGATGTTCTAAGACTTTCGTATGGGTCAGCCAAATCGCCGTAAGATTCCCCTGATTTCTATGCCAGTCAAAGTTAATCCGAGACCTCTTCTGGGATCAATCAAATCGATACTAAGATTTCTCTCCCAGTTGAAGTTCTCACAAGTTCTCTCTGGTTCAATCAAACCGACACCAAGGTTTCTATTCCAGTTGAAGATGTTCTAAGACTTTCGTCTGGGTCAGCCGAATCGCCGCTAAGATTCCCCTAATTTCTATACCAGTCAAAGTTAATTTGAGACCTCTCCCGGGATCAGTCAAATCGATACTAAAATTTATCTCCCAGTTGACGTTCTCACAAGTTCTCTCTGGTTCATTCAAACCGACACCAAGGTTTCTATTCCAGTTTGTGATACGGTGGCAGAACTGACTATTAATACTGGTTTGCATTTTTTGTTCACAAAATGTCACGGTAAGCAAGAGTCGCCACCGACTTTTATTTTATCCAATCAGGAAAAGGGAAAAGAACAGAAAAACCTTTTTCGAGATGTTCCTGAGTACGGGGGGTAGATTATAGAAATGGTAGGTGTTAGCACCCTTTCTACCCGTGGTTTTCCATGGGCTCTTAGGTACTTGCTCATTTTGAAATTGCTTATGTGTGCTTGTTTTCAAAAGTTTTGTTTTACTTCATTTTAACCCTTGTTTCTGTCCTCAAGAATGTTACGAAGTTGTTTTTTGAAAACTGTTTGAAAAGTGTTTGGTGTGAAAAAGTTTATTCATTTGAGCAAGTACCTAGGAACTAATCTACCTACTCGAAAAAGTCTGTTTATTTTCCTTTTAGATAATGTTATCCCATTATTGAGAAATAGGTAGCATCGTCGTTGGAATTTTAAAGGGGCGTTCGAAGGGACAAAATGGTCACTGAAGGCAACAAGTAAGGATACCTTAGCGTTTTGAAGGGACTATCGTCATAAGATCAATTCGTAGGCAACTTGAGGGACAAGTACGGACTGTGATCTTTATGACGACTTTGAATCGCGGGTCATTGCTAAGGTATCCCTACGTTTGAGGGACACGACCATTATTTCCGAGGCAATCAAGTAAGGTAATACCCTAGGGGTGCAAGTGTGCAAAAGTGTTTGATTTCAGTTATATTTATCTTTGCAGTTTAGTGATCTAAGATTTATTCGTTAGTCATACACGCCTAAGTTGCTAACAATTATATACAAGCATCCAAAATATAAAAGCGAGAAGGTAAAGGTCCTACGCTATTACAAGGCTTTTGCAGATACATAATTATCTTGACTATAAATAAAAATGTGGAAGTTTAAACCGTAATTACAATTACAACCTCGAAACAGTTACAATAATAATAAAAGGAAATCAAAAAATGCGCGCGGCGAATTAAATGCGAGAATTAAAGAACCCTAAAAATTTAATTGAAAAAATATTTAGGTTATTATTTTTTTTTTTTGAGAAAAAATTAGGTTATGTATAAATTAAACCCTAATTTCTAATTAATTTAAATTATATAGAAAAAAAATTAAATTGTCCTAAATAATTAAAATAATTAATTAATTAAAGAAACAAAATATTTTTTTTAGGAAAAAGATTTTTTAGGTTCTTGTGATTTTTTGATTTAATAAAAAAAAGCTTAATTTTTTGTGTTATTTTGTAAAAAAAGAAATTAAATAAACAATTGAAAATAAGAAATAAAATAAAAGGATTAGAGATGGGCCTGTATTGAAGCTGAAAATGGGGATGTATATCTGAATTATTCAGGCCCAATAGTGGTTGCGCCCAGCCTTGGCGTGAGATTCAGTGTTGTGTTCTTTCTGATGGTGCACCCTGATCCTCTCTTGCATGGGCGTTGGATTGGATTGATGAGGAATCCATTGGCTGGATGATGGAAGCGCATGGTAGGCGCTTTGGATGATAATGTATAGAATCTGTAGAAACAAAGTGAGAAAATAAAACTTGTTGGGACCTAGGATCGAACCCAGGTCCTCCCACTCAATACCAACGCGCCTTACCATCTGAGCCATGTTTCTTGTTTGTTATTATAATGATAACAACTAATATTATATAAAAACAAGTGGATTAATGAATTAAAACAAAAACGCGCGCCAGTATTCAAATGGACCAATGATGATTGAACATGTCGTCTTCTTCTTCCTCATCCATCGTCTTAGGTCCCAGACTTTTACCTACGGCCAGGACTCCATAGCTAAAACCATGTAAGCTTTAAAAATCTTAAACAAGCAAGATAAATTACTGGTGAATACATAGATCAACTCGTTTTGATCTCACGGGTATCATGGTGCTCTTTTCTTGGCCCAATTTAACCTGTAGAATAAAGCCCTAAAACGCAAGAACAAACCCTAATAATGGCAAATACGCATACAGACGTCCAAATGCAAAATTGGTTAAACCAAAACGTTCCAAATGATGATATAAACACAATGTTATGCTTAAAAGTAATTAATCATGCATAAATTGCAAAATCAAATTCAAGATTGTATGAGCAAACTGTGGGTCTGTAGCTCGTGATTCTGAGCGTGAGGATGCTTGCAATGGATTGAAACACGTTCTGGAGATGTCCAGGAATCTATTGGTAGTCTTAGAATGCTTTGAATTGGCCTCTATGCTTGAAATCGATCCACCACTTTTTGACAATTTTGCAGTTTTTGTTTTCAGCTTTCACGACTTCTATACCTCATTTTTATGCATTGGTTGTGTCCTATATATGTATTAGAACTGATTAGGTCAACAAAAATTCATTGTATCTTTGAATATTATGAAGATTGAATTTGATTTTGTTTTTGTATGATATCTTTCCAAAACAACCAAAATCATGCTATTTTTGCTTCAATCAACCCTTGCACGATTTGGATATGATATGCTATCTTGATTGGATTTGATTCCTACAAAAAATCAGATCAAAAACCAATCTTTTGTATTTTTTGCAATTTATTTGATTTAATTTGAATTTTAAATATTAAAAAATCCAAATAAAATAAATAATGAAGCAAATAAAGTGTAGATGCTGATTTGGGTCGTGGACCATGTGACAAGCAAGATTCAATCATGAAAAACTAGGCCCATTTGACAAAATATATATTTTTGAGCACATTTGACTTTTGACAATTTTTCAAAAATGGTCAACTTTGACAAGGCATATCTCCTCCAATTTTAACCCTAGAGAGGTGTTATTTGGCTTTTTAGAAAGCTTAGGGTGTCCTCTATACAACACTTTTAGTCTCATCTCAATTGGGTCTTCCATGTTCATGTAAGAAGCTTTGACCCAAAAGGTGTTTTTGTTGACTTTTCAAAGGGACCTATAATGTAGAAATTCATATCTTTTGATGAGTGCATATTTTGAACTTGTGGGATGAAGATGCGTTGTAAGGAATTAAATCCTCTTCAAAATGATCCTTGGGTGAAAAATTTATGATAAAGTATGAAGAAGTTATGCTTGGTCAAAGTTTGGTTGACTTTTCCTGTAAACCCTTGATCAAATGATGGATATTACTTCAAAATGTTGATGTTGAAAAAAAATCTTGAAGTTTGACTATATGTGGGCCACAATTGACTTTTGACCTAGTAGAGTTGATTTTCAGGCATCTGAGTAGTTAACTGAGCAAACTTCTTGTGCAAGACATGAAACTTGACATGGATGATCTTGAGAACATATTAGGACCATGGAAAGCATTTGGGACCTTTGGAGCTCCCACACCCTGATGAAAATGGAAACCCTAATTTGAGGTACATTGCCTTAGGAGAGAGTTTGTCTGGTCAACTCTTGGGCATCCTTGAGAAAATTGAGGACCTCAATGGGCATGTGTTGAGTAAAATGAGAGGGAAAATTTTGGGGTACAACACAGTTGAAGATGTTCTAAGACTTTCTTCTGGGTCATCCGGATCGCCGCTAAGATTCCCCTGATTTCTATGCCAATCAAAGTTAATCCGAGACCTCTTCCGAGTTCAGTCAAATTGATACTAAGATTTCTCTCCCAGTTGAAGACAACTCGAGACCTTTCCCTGGTTCAGTCAAATCGATACTAAGATTTATATTCCAGTCAAAAAAGCTATGAATCTCGGAAACTGACCGGATAATAGTCAACTAACAATACATCATACTATGAAGCCTGGGACACGACCAGATAACAGTACAAAATACTATGAAGCCTGGAATCGACCAGATAGTGGTATATCTAAAATTCAAGCTATGAAGCCCGGAAATCGACTGGATAATATCTTAATTTCTCCAAATTACTGAAGCCTGGGACACGACCGGATAACAGTACAAAAGACTACGAAGCCTGGAATCGACCAGATAGTGGTATATCTCAAATTCAAGCTATGAAGCCCAAAAGTCAACCGGATAATATCTTAATTTCCCCAAATTGCTGAAGCCTGGAGCACGACCAGATAACGGTAAAAGACACGATGAAACCTGGAGCATGACCAGATAACAGCATAAGGTTCTGCGAAGCTTGGAATTTGACCAGATAGCAGTTTACTCGGCTAATTACTATGAATCCCAGAAATCGAACGAATATTAGTATGCCTTAAATTCAAGTTGAAACCCGGATGCGACCAGATAAACACTTAGTTCCTTCTGAAGCCGGGAACACGGCCATATAAGAATTGAGAAATTGCAAAGCCTGGAGCACGACCAGATAGCCAGTTTAATCTCATCTCCCTAGTAAGTCACTTTGAAACCTGGAGCACGACCAGATAGCAGTTAATATTATTATCCTCAGCAAATCACTATAAAGCCTGGAGCACAACCAGATAGTAGTTCACTTTCACCTCCTCGACTAAGAGATGATTCCCCAATAGACTAACGGACAACTCAAGCTCCTAAAATTCTATTTCTCCCACGACAGAGACCAATATTCCTCAGCAAATTCCTCCTCAACGACAGGAACAGGAATTCTCATCGAAGGAATATCTCATTAAATCATCATCATCCTGGATGGCATCTTTAAGCCCATCTCCGACGACTCTCCGTCATCATCCTGGATGGCATCTTTAAGCCCATCTCCGATGATCTTCCATAATCTTTTCCAAATGGAATCTGTAAGGCCATTCTCGATACTACCTACACAATCCAGCACCATCTCAGACGAGTGCAAATTTCTGGGCACTCTAGTGTTCAATCATCTTCCACCTTCAGATTACAAAAGGCAGACAACCAATCTACATCCTCAGGTTTAAGAAGATTGAATAGGGGAAGATGTTGTACCCTAAAATTTTCCCTCTCATTTTACTTAACACATGCCCATTGAGGTCCTCAATTTGCTCAAGGATGCCCAAGAGTTGACCAGACAAACTCTCTCCTAAGGCAATGTACCTCAAACTAGGGTTTCCATTTTCATCGGGATGGTTGAAGTCCAAAGGTCCCAAATTCTTCCATGGTCCTAATATGTTCTCAAGATAATCCATGCCAAGTTTCATGCCTTGCACAAGAAGTTTGCTCAGCCAACTGCTCAGATGCCTGAAAATCAACTATACTAGGTCAAAAGTCAACTGTGGCCCACATATAGTCAAAATTTAAGATTTTTGGTCAACATCAACATTTTGAAGTGATATTCATCATTTTATCAAGGGTTAATCATGATTCCTCAAGGAATGCCCCAAATTCATCAAAACCCAAAAGTTGTTAAATTAGGGCTTCTCAGGAAAAGTCAACCAAACTTTGACCAAGCATAACTTCTTCATACTTTACCATAAATTTTCCATCCAAGACTCATTTTGAAGAGGATACAATTCCCTACAAATCATCTTCATCCCACAAGTTCAAAATATGCACTCATCAAAAGATATAAATTTCTACATTATAGGTCCTTTTGAAAAGTCAACAAAAACACCTTTTGGGGCAAAGCTTCTTACATGAACATGGAAGACCCAATTGAGATGAGACTAAAAGGGTTGTTTAGGGAACGTCATAAGATTTCTTAAAGGTCCAAGAACACCTCTCTAGGCTTAAAATTGGAGGATATATGCCTTGTCAAAGTTGGCCATTTTTGCAAAATTGCCAAAAAGTCAAATGTGCTCAAAATGCATTTTTTGTCAAATGGGCCTAGTTGTTCATGATTGCATCTTGCTTGTGACATGGTCCACGACCCAAATCAGAATCTACACTTTATTTTCTTCATTATTTACTTTATTTGGATTTTTTATTATTTAAAATTCAAATTAAATCAAATAAATTACAAAAAATGTATAAGATTGATTTTTGATCTGATTTTTGTAGAAATAAAATCCAATTAGGCTGACAAATCATATCCAAAACGTGCAAAACAAATTGAATCAAAATTGGCATGATTAGGCTTATTTTGGAAACATATCATACAAGAGAAAAACCAAATCAAATCTTCATGATCTTCAAAGATACATGGAATTTCCGTTGACCTAATTCGTTCTAGTATATATGCTGAACATAACCAAGCCATAAGGACAAGGATTGCAGGTCGTGAGAGCACAAAGCAAAACTGAAAAATTGATAAAAAGTGGTGATATGTTTTCCAACTTAGAGGACAATTCAAAGTATTCTAAGACTACCAATAGACTCTTGGACATTTTCAGAACATGTTGTAATCCAGTGCACGCATCCTCACGCCCAGAATCGCCCTTAGATGTCACACGGTTTGCGTTTTTTTAAGATTTAATTACTGTGTTTCTTGCATCATGAACATATTTCAATGGTATATTTGTGCTTGTCGTTATGTTTGCAACATGACTGGACGATTTAATTGAAGTTTTGATGTCTGTATACATAATTGCCATGGTTAGGGTTTTCATGGCCGTTTTAGGGTTTTTCCATACAGGTTAAATTGGCCCAAGAAAGGGGTGCTATGATGCTCGTGGCATCAAGATGAATCGATCTATGTGCTTAGAAGTAATTTATCATGCTTTCTTTTGACTTTTGAAATTTGCAGTGCTATAGCCATGCAGAATGTCTGTAGGTATAAGTCCCATACCTAAAGCGACGGACAGTGGAAGAAGAAGATACGTGGCTAATAACTATTGGTCTATTTGAATCTGGCGCGTGTTTTTTCTTTTGTTCAGATCATCCATTTTGTTTTATATATCATTCATTGCTTTCATTATTATAACAAATGAGAACAGGTGGCCCAGTGGTTAAGCACGCGTATGTTGAGTGGGAGGACCTGGGTTCGATCCTAGGTCTCAGTGTTTTGCAAATTTTCTTAATATTTAACTGCAGATCACGTGCACCGTCATCCAAGACATCCACCATGTGCTCCAGCAATCCAGCCAATGGATTATCATCATCACAAATCCAGCGTCCCACATATATAGGAGCATGGTAGACCATCAGAAGGGAATCACACTGAATCTCACGCCAAGGCTGGGCTGACCATTCTTTTGGGCCTTGCAATTCAATGTTGCACCCCCCTCCTCTGCTTCTAACAGGCCCAATTTCTTTTCTTATTTACTATTTCATTTATTTTAGTTATTTCATTAATAATTTTCGTTTTTACAAAATAACAAAAAATCATTTTTTTATTAAATCAAAAAATCACAAAAAACCTTAAAAATTTCATAAAAAAAAAATATTTTGTTTCTTTAATTAATTAATTAGTTTAATTATTTAGGGAAATTTAATTCTTTTTTTATAATTTATATTAATTAGAATTTAGGGTTTTAATTTGTACCTAACCTAATTAATTTTATTCTCAAAAAAAATAATAATAACCTGAATATCTTTTCAATTAGATTTTTAGGGTTCTTTAATTCTCGCATTTAAATCGCCTTGCACATTCTAATTCTTTTTTTCTATTATTCTAACTATTTCGAGGTTGTAATAGTAATTAGGGTTTAAATTCCGCATTTTATTTCCAGTCCAAGATAATTATGTATCTGCGAAAGCCCTGTAATAGCTAGTAACTTTAACTTTCCACACTTTTAATTGTAAGTCTCAGAGTGCCTAAGAGGGGGGGGGGGTGAATTAGGTCTTATAAAAATTTATTCGGTTTTATGAGAATGCTTGGTAGTAATTTTGGTTAAGTGTTTGAAGGTTTTGTTTATATCTTTATCTTTTCTTGATTATGGTGATGAAAGCGATAAATGCGGAAAAGTAAAGAACACGGTGATATATCCTGGTTCCCCTCACAATCTGAGAGTACTCCAGTCCCCTTTCCAACACGAAAGAGATTTCACTATAGTTAGAATGATTGTACAGCCTATGCTTACTATCTAACCTATAGGGTGATCAAAGGTTCTTAACACCTTTAAGACCAAACAAACACTAATGTGAATGAAGAACAATCCTCTTCAAATCACAACACTTACTTCCAACAATCCTGGATAGTAAGGGAAAAAACCTTTAAGTAATACAATGATTAATTTTGAAGTATATGGAGAGCTTTATCAATCTTCAATTGATCTTATTCTTCAAGATAAAAACAATTCTCAACAATGTATATAAATGTTCACAATGTATGAATGAAACTTGTAATGATAATGAAAGTGTATATGGAAAGTTTCACAAAATTATGAACACATGAAAGTATAATTTCAAATGTGAGTAACTGAGAAAATTGTTAATGAAGAAGTATATTTGTTAATTTGAAAATTGAAGTATTGAACATTGTTTGAAATAAGAAAATCTGCATTTTATAAAGTTGTAAGAACCTCTTCATTCATTCCAATTCATATGAAAAGTTGCAATGCATTCATGAAAAGATACCACTTGAAAAATGTTCAAAAAACAAAGTAAAAGCTGCATTGGTTCGCTAGGAACCGGTTCCGACACTGACAGAACCCGGTTCTTAGTGAATGTTATAAGTTGGAATTCAAATTTTTCACGCAGGAACCGGTTCCCCTATTGGCACAACCCGGTTCCTGGTACAAAATCCAGGGACATGTTTTTTGAGAAATGCTGGAACCCGATTCCCTGTTAGGGAGGAACCGGTTCCTAAAGCTTTATTTTCAAAAATACATTTTGAAAGATATTTCAAACAAAGTTTTTCTTGATGTTAAAGTTATGGAATATGTATATGTTGATGAATGCATATTGTGAACATCTATATTCAAGATTTTAAGAATTATTTATAACATATTGACATTTGATGATTTCTTCAATAATTCTTCAATAATCTTCAAGACTTTTATTTGATGTTGATAGGCTTTTTGCACATCCTTTGAAAGTTGATGTCCATGTTGTCTTCATCAAAACTCATGCTTTAAATATGACTTGAGAAGCTTGTAATTACATTCTCCCCCTTTTTGATGATGACAACCAAGTCTTGAAAACGATTTCTTGAAATGTTCATGTTGTTTTGTGTAGCAAACATGTTGAGCAAATGCAAGGCTCCCCCTAAATTGTATGATCCCCCTAAGTCCATGACTCTTTGAATTTTGGAGAGAGTTTGATATTTATTTGGGCCTGCAATTTCTTGAAACAAAACAACACACATGCATACTCTTCTCCCCCTTTGTTAACATCAAAAAGGATGGGGAAAAAGAGTGAAATAGATACATATAAAAATTAAGACGTGTATAAAACACAATCATACAAAAGAAGGAGTGCACCTTATGCGAACATTTAGTGATCATCTTCTTCCAAAATGCCATGATCTTTTCCAAGCTTTTTGTTCTTGATGGACCAAAGAGATCCATGTGTAACAATTGTAGTGCTCTTGTAGTAGACACCACATTCTTAGATTTGAAAGTTGTTTTGGTCTGTTTGCCCTTTTGGCATGCATGACATAATTTGTCCTTGATGAAGTTCATCTTTGGTAGACCAATAACTAAGTCATGCTTAACCAATTTGTTCAAGTGCTCCATGTGAATGTGAGCGATCCTCTTGTGCCATAACCAAGCGTCATTGTTGTTTACCATAAGACATTGTACCTTCAGAGACAAATCGTCTAAAGTAATCATAAAAATATTGTTAGTTCTTATACCTTTGAGTTTTACCTCATTGGTTGCCTCATCCATAATGAGACATTCATCTTTGTTGAATTTGATCTTGAACCCTCTATCGCAAAGTTGACTTATGCTAAGAAGATTGTGTTTTAATCCTTCAACATAGAGAACATCCTCAATTTGAATGGATGGAGGTGTGCCAACTATTCCAACGCCAAGAATCTTTCCTTTGGTGTTGTCTCCATAGGTGACATACCCTTTGGCTTTATGTACTAGATATGAAAATTGGTGTACATCTCCTGTCATATGCTTTGAACATCCACTATCAAGATACCAAACATTTGATGTGGATTTCAAGCATACCTACACAAACAAATTATTCTTTGTTAGGTACCCAAGTTGCCTTGGGTCCTTCATAGTTAGTTCCCTTTTTCACCCATACATAATGCCCACTTGCTATACTAAAGTTTCTAACATAGCAAGAATTATGTGTATGGCCTTTAATACCACAATAAAAACAAGTAGGTTCAAAGTTACTTCTATATCTAGAAGGATAAGATTTCTTCTTAGGAAATGTTTTATTTTTCGATACATTAGCCTTTTTCTTTTGATGATTATGAACAACTTTCTTCTTTTCTACTTTCGTGGGATTGGAACTATTACTAGCCTTCACAAAAACAGTGGGATTGTTAATTGGTTTCTTAGAATTCACATAACCAAGACCCCTTTTATCATTAGGATAGCGTTGTTGGCTTAGTAATCCTTCTAATCCTATTTGTCCTTTTTCATATCGTTCAATGACTCTTTTCAATTGAGCAATTTGAAAGACATTTGATTCACACTTGGAGCATGCAAAGTTTTCTTTTTCTTTAATAAAATTTTGTTTTTGAAGTTCAAAATCTTTAGTCATGGTGTCAATTTTTTCTAAACAACTTAAAAGTTCTTTTTCTTGATTTGACACCTTTTTGTATAAACTTTTGCATTCTTTCAAGAGTTCATCAATAGCATCTTGAACATCATCATCAAAAAGATTAAATTCATTACTAACCTCTTCTTCATTGTCGGAGTGATGTGAAGCCATTAATGCTAGATTTGCATATTCCTCGCTTTCCGAATCGGATGAAGAACTTATCTCATTATCTTCCCATGCAACATAAGCCTTTTTGTTCTTGAACTCCTTTTTTCCTTTGAATCCATTTTTCTTGGAGAGTTTTGGACAATCCGGCTTTATGTGACCTTGCTTTCCACATTCATAACATGTGACATCTTGTGTTGATGTGGAGGCTTCTTTATCTTTATGATTATAAAATTTCTTTCTCTTGACAAAGTTAGCATTATGAAGATTATTCTTATGACCAAAATATTTTCCTAACCTTTTTACAAGAAGCAAGAAGTTTTCATCTTCCTCTGATGCATCTTTATCTTGACTTTCCTTTGAATCAACTTTCAAGGCAATGCCTTTGGATTTCTTCTCTAAATTTTCATGTTTTTCAAGTCTACCGAGTTCCGTTTCATATTCTTGAAGTTTGCCAAATAATGTAGTGGAATTCATTGCGGAGAGACTCTTCTTTTCCGAGATTGCCGTTACCTTTGGTTGCCATTCCCTAGTCAATGATCTAAGGATTTTCAAGTTGAGTTCATCATTTGTCAAGGTTTTACCAAGAGCATTTAAGTGATTTGTCAAATGCACAAATCTCTTTTGTAAGTCAAGAATGGATTCTCCGGGCTGCATTCGAAATAGTTCATATTCTTGACTCAAGGTATTTAGCCTTGATCTTTTTACTTCAGCCGTTCCTTCATGAGTTTGAACCAGGGTATCCCATATTTCTTTTGTTGTCTTGCAGTTCGAGACACGGAAAAATTCGTCCATACTGACTGCACCTTGAAGAAGGTTTATTGCTTTTTTGTCATAGAGAACTTTCTTTTTATCATCGTCGTCCCATGCAGTTTTGGGCTTTACAGAACCAATGCCATTGATAACTGATATCGGGATAAATGGACCATTTTCAACAGCATCCCATACTTCCTCTCCTTGTGCTTCTAAATGCGCCTTCATGCGTATTTTCCAGAAGTCAAAATATTCACCACATAATAGAGGAGGCTTATTGTTACTACCACCATCTCTGAAGACTGGTTGATGATTTGCGGAAGCCATTATGGATCTTTAGGAACAAGTTACCTATAACTTGCTCTGATGCCAATTGTAAGTCTCAGGGTGCCTAAGAGGGGGGGGGGTGAATTAGGTCTTATAAAAATTTATTCGGTTTTATGAGAATGCTTGGTAGTAATTTTGGTTAAGTGTTTGAAGGTTTTGTTTATATCTTTATCTTTTCTTGATTATGGTGATGAAAGCGATAAATGCGGAAAAGTAAAGAACACGGTGATATATCCTGGTTCCCCTCACAATCCGAGAGTACTCCAGTCCCCTTTCCAACACGAAAGAGATTTCACTATAGTTAGAATGATTGTACAGCCTATGCTTACTATCTAACCTATAGGGTGATCAAAGGTTCTTAACACCTTTAAGACCAAACAAACACTAATGTGAATGAAGAACAATCCTCTTCAAATCACAACACTTACTTCCAACAATCCTGGATAGTAAGGGAAAAAACCTTTAAATAATACAATGATTAATTTTGAAGTATATGGAGAGCTTTATCAATCTTCAATTGATCTTCTTCTTCAAGATAAAAACAATTCTCAACAATGTATATAAATGTTCACAATGTATGAATGAAACTTGTAATGATAATGAAAGTGTATATGGAAAGTTTCACAAAATTATGAACACATGAAAGTATAATTTCAAATGTGAGTAAATGAGAAAATTGTTAATGAAGAAGTATATTTGTTAATTTGAAAATTGAAGTATTGAACATTGTTTGAAATAAGAAAATCTGCATTTTATAAAGTTGTAAGAACCTCTTCATTCATGCCAATTCATATGAAAAGTTGCAATGCATTCATGAAAAGATACCACTTGAAAAATGTTCAAAAAACAAAGTAAAAGTTGCATTGGTTCGCTAGGAACCGGTTCCGACACTGACAGAACCCGGTTCTTAGTGAACGTTATAAGTTGGAATTCAAATTTTTCACACAGGAACCGGTTCCCCTATTGGTATAACCCGGTTCCTGGTACAAAATCCAGGGACATGTTTTTTGAGAAATGCTGGAACCCGATTCCCTGTTAGGGAGGAACCGGTTCCTAAAGCTTTATTTTCAAAAATACATTTTGAAAGATATTTCAAACAAAGTTTTTCTTGATGTTAAAGTTATGGAATATGTATATGTTGATGAATGCATATTGTGAACATCTATATTCAAGATTTTAAGAATTATTTATAACATATTGACATTTGATGATTTCTTCAATAATTCTTCAATAATCTTCAAGACTTTTATTTGATGTTGATAGGCTTTTTGCACATCCTTTGAAAGTTGATGTCCATGTTGTCTTCATCAAAACTCATGCTTTAAATATGACTTGAGAAGCTTGTAATTACATTAATTTCCGCAAACTATAAACTGCTAGATGTATGTTAATAGGATTGTATGGAAAGACTAACTAGAAATTAAAATAGTAGATCACCTCTATTGTGCAAAGATTAAATAACTGAAATCAAACACATGCACATGTTCACTCCTAGGGTTTGCCTCACTTGGTTGCCTCGGAAATAATGGTCGTGTCCCTCGAACGTAGGGCTACCTTAGCAATGACCCGCGATTCAAAGTCGTCATAAAGATCATAGTCCCTACTTGTCCCTCGAGTTGCCTACGAATTGATCTTATGACGATAGTCCCTTCGAAACACTAAGGTATCCTTACTTGTTGCCTTCAGTGACCATTTCGTCCCTTCGAATATCCCTTTAAAATTCCAACGACGGTGCTACTTATTCCTTAATAATAGGATAACACTGTCTAAAGGAAAACGAATAGTCTTTTTCGAGTAGGTAGATTAGTTCTTAAGTACTTGCTCAAATGAACAAACTTTTCACACCAAACACTTTTCAAACAGTTTTAAAAAAACAACTTCGTAACACTCTTGAGGACAGAAACAAGGGTTAAAACGAAGTAAAACAAAACTTTTCAAAACAAGCACACACAAGCAATTTCAAAATGAGCAAGTACCTAAGATCCCGTGGAAAACCACGGATAGAAAGGGTTCTAACACCTTCCCTTTCTATAATCTACCCCCCGTACTCACAAATATTCTCGAAAAAGGTTTTTTCTGTTCTTTTTCCTTTTCCTGCTTGGATAAAATAAAAGTCGGTGGCGACTCTTGCTTACCGCGACATTTGCAAACAAAATATGCAAACCAGTATTAATAGTCGGTTCTGCCACCGTATCACACTATTGAACAAAAGTAATAGGCACAAAATCTTTGGCCTCCCAATTGTTGAGTCCACCGCTGATAGTTGGGAAGATCCACTTGTCCACGTCGCAGTTTTTGTCAGCATCCTCTGTAGCGGAAACAACATCAATAACACTGATCCCCGGTTCATGCTTGGGCATTGGTGCAGTTATGACATTCTGGATCTTGGGAGGATCAAACTCAATCTCCTTCGCCTCAATGAGATCTTGTACTTTATTATTTAAATCCCAACAGTCGTTTGTATCATGTTCGAGACTTTCAGAGTGGTAGGCGTATCGTGCATTAGGTTTGTAGAGGGGAGATGTAGTATTGGGATTCTTAGGAGCTTCCTTTAGAGTCACCATATTAGACTTCAGCAGATGTGGAAAAACCTGGGATAAGGTCATGTTGATCTAGGTAAACTGTCTTCTGGGCGTATCTGGCCTGCGCTGATTGCTTCGTTGTTGGTTTGAGGTAGGATTGGAAATCATAACAGCCCCTACCGTCGGGCGATGTTCATTTTTGTTTTGATTTCTTTGGCCATAAGCAACACTGACCTCCTTCTTTCCTGTGAAGGGTTTATTTGTTGTACTGGAGGAAGCATCTTTCTGTATTTTACCACTTTTGATGTCAACTTCTACCCGTTCACCAGTCAGTATCAGTTCAGTGAACCCAGTAGAAGAGCTTCCAATCAGATGATTAAAGAACGGGCCAGACAATGTGCCCAAGAACATGTCCACCAGCTCTCTATCAGACAACGGAGGCTGGACTCTTCCCGCAAGGTGTCTCCATTTTTGGGCATAATCTTTAAAACCTTCGTCGAAACCCATAGACATAATTTGCAATTGCGTACGAGTTGGAGCAAGGTCAGCGTTATATTGGTACTACTTATAGAAAGTAGCAGCCAGATCTTCCCAATTACAAATGTTGGTTCTTTCCAGTTGATAGAACCATTCCATCTGAGTCCCTGCCAAACTTTCCTAGAAGAAATGTACCCACAAATTCCTATCAGTAGTGTGGGGTTGAATCTTCCTCACATATCACCTTAAGTGCAGCTTAGGACAGGAGACACCATCATACTTAGAAAAGGTGGGGACCTTGAATTTTTGCGGGATGACCACCCCTGATATCAGTCCTAGCTCTTCAAATTTCAGCCTGGGTACTCTCTGAATCTCCATAGCATTAAGACGATCCTCCAGCTGTTTGTATTTATCATCAGTAGGAGGATACTATTCCTCATAGTAGTTAGCCTCCTCCTCATCAGTTCCAGGGTTATTATTTTCTTTTGTTGGCTTCTATTCTTGATTGTCCCCCTCATTTGACGGGGTTGCAAAATCTAGAGCTCGCTTAGCCGGTCCTCTAAACCTTCTACCCAAATTCAAGACATTAGCTGGTTTCTTTGCCTTCTTGGTCTTCTCTTTGATGATCAGAGCTTTCAGATCTTCTTGCCCCTTGGCCAGAGCCAGGAACATTTGTTGGAACTGAGCATTTTGAGCTTGAAGGTCCTTCACTGTTTGTTTAAGAGCCATTTCTTTTGCTGAAATAAACAACGAAAAGAATAAGAAACATGTCTTGAAATACCTTCTTATGCAATGAAATGCATGATATGCTTATGTGATGTTTTCAAGGACTTCGGGAAATTTAAATTTGCGAGCCAAAATGAAACAAAGATTTAATTAGTAGAATTCAAATTACAACTTCCTTTTAGGCTTATAATTGAAAATTAAAAATTCTTAAAATCTAAACATCAGGTTTCCCATGGGCGTTTCCTCTTTGTGCCGAGGTAGACATTAAGACTTTCCTCTTTGTGAAGTTGCTTTGTGAGCTCCAACACTCTCTTCTCACTAGTGTAGAATTCATCTCTAAAGGTATCTCGTTCTTCCTTCAGATGAATCCAAGACCTCTGTAGCTCTTCAAGATCAGTAGGCATGTCAGGATGGAGAACTGTATAAGGAACATCCTCTTCAGCGACCAGTTCCACAATCACTGGTAAGATGGCCTTATATGTCATCATAAGATTTTAGGCACGAGCTCGTACCCATCTAAGATAAGGTTCCATAGGGATGGAATTCGTGTGCCCCAAAGCCTTACTATCCACCTTATTTACCATGCCCCAAGCTCATATGAACTTTTGACGATACCCTTGAACATCATCCTCGTAGTTGAACATAATGCCTTGGATAAGCATATCATGGGGACCATCTCTCCGAGCATAACCAAGCTGTCAGAGAGCTAAGGAAGGATTATAAGTGATACCTCCCCTAATACCGAGGAGTGGGAAATTAGGGAATTCCCCACATCGGTCAATAATAGAAATATCTCCCATAGACCTAGAGTACCAAAGAATATCCGAGTGGGAAAGTTACATTACCCTTTGTGACCAACCCAAACCTTGTTCATTCTTCAATACTGATTGAGGAAGGTGTGAAATAAACCACCTAGATAGCAAAGGCATGTAGCACATAAGAACCCCTCTTCTTTTCATAGTACGATTGTGAAGGGAATGCAAGATATCTTCGAGCAAAGTAGGCACAGGGTTACAGGAGAGAAAAATATTGACAGCATACACATATATGAGCAAGTACGGATTAGGGAACAGTACTGACCCATAGATTAGAAAAGCCAGCACTTCTTCGAAGGCTTGGAAATCTAAATCATCCCAAAACAACTGATCCTTTTCCAATAGGAACTTGAATAAGAAACCCTTGACTCTGCTTCTTGTTTCCCAGTTGGATATGATGTCAAACTGTTTTAGATGTAAGGCAGCTGCAATGACCTCTGGCTTTGGAGCTTCCTCTAAACCGGTGAAAGTCATTTGATCCAGAATGGGTACACCCAATAACTGAGAGAACTCTTCCATGGTGGTTACCAACTGATAATCGGGAAATTTGAAGCAATGGTGCTTGGGTTCAAAGAACTGAAAGAGTACCCCCATCATCTTCTCGTTAAAGCTTGAGGTAACTAGGTTGAGAAGTTGACCATATTTCTTAGTGAATGAGGAAGTCTCAGGAACCCTTTATACTAGCTCTTTGAGTTGGAGAGGTATTCTCACAAAGCTGATTCGGATGGTGTTTCTACAATCGAAGGCCATGATCTTCAAAACAGAATAAAGATAAACTTCCTTGGTCCTTGAAATGGTTAGTGAACTGCAATATGGATGTTATGATGCATGATGTTATGTTTGAATAGTTTAATCACACACAAGCACATACACAAGACCTTAGGCTTAGGCTAGCATGGGGTTTATAGGCAAATACCATATTTAAGTGTAGTTGGTTCAACCTGTCTTAGAAAAGTAACTGGGTTCTAAGGAGTCTCAATATCACTGATCTTTCTTTATCATGCATTGTTTCAGCTCAAGCGATCTTTACTCGCGGTCGAAATATCCTGAAAGTCTAATCTCAATGAGTGTAGCATCGAGTATCAACCAATCCTCAGCTTTATACCGAGGCCGGCTATCTCACTACTTTCTAATGGCCAAGTTTGTCCAACTAAGGTTCTAAGGTCCGTTAGTGCTTTATGACACCACACAGCGGCCCCGTATTCTCCTCGATTTAACACAAGGGATATCGGTACCAACCAAAGTGTCACAACAACGCATCTATCGTTTCAACCATATCAATTTTCATCGAACAGTCTCCACGATCTATTGCTGCTTACCTAAAAGGTGCCCGAGTTCCGGGTGTAGGATCTTTTAGTAACAAACCAAACAAGCCCTCAAAAGTAAAGTATACATAACACACAATGTAAAGCAATTTAAAAATGAACTAAACTCTAAGGTAACCCCACTTTATAAGCCATCCCCAACAGAGTCGCCAGTTCTGTAATACGATGGGAGAACTGAATGTTATACTGGTTTTGCGTTTGTGTTCGCAAATGTTGTGGTAAGCAAGAGTTGCCATCGAATTTTCTTTTATCCAACAAAGGAAAGGGTGAAAAGAACAGAAAAAGACCTTTCGAGATTATTTGAGTAAGGGGGGTAGATTATGGAAAGGGAAGGTGTTAGCACCCTTTCCATCCGTAGTTATCTATGGGCTCTTAGATTCTTAGCTCATTTTTGAAATACCTTGTGCTTTTGTGTGTTTTTGAAAAGTATTTTTTGAAAGTGCCTTAGTGCGGCGATTCGCTTTATGATAACTCTTGTATCAGTCCTCAAGAGTGTTGATAAAGCATTTTTTGAAAGTGTTTTTGAAATGTTTTATGTAAGTGTGAAAATTTGTTTTTGAGCAAGCATCTAACAGCTATCTACTTTTACTTGAAAGGTTGTTCTTTTCCTCTTTTCCTTTAGACAGTGATATCCTACTATTAGTGAGTAGGTAGCCCTAGTCGTTGGATGTTTGAGGGATATTCGAAGGGATGACTTATATTCACAAAGGCAACTTGGCAAGAAGTTTTAGTAACTACCCTAGGGTTCTAAGATTATATTTTTACTGAGGCAACATTGAAAGGGTCATCGAGGGACTTATGATCTTTTGAACTGGAAGGTAGCCAATAAAATCTCTCATGTTTCGAGAGTTGTGACTATTTCCGAAGGCAACCGAAGTGGGAATACCTTAGAGGTATATATGTGCAAGTGTGTTTGCTTCAGTTATTTGTCTTTGAATTTAAATTTTGCTAACGTTTAACTTTATTCTTGCCATACAATCCTATTAGTCTAGCAGTTAATATATGCAATAATTAAAAGTGCGGAAATTGTAAATCCTACGCTATTACAAAGCTTCGGGGAGGGGGATTATTACATGTCCAAACTTCGGGGAATAAAGAAAACAGTAAAGTAAAAGTGTCCTAATTACAGTCTATTACAACCAGGAAGCAGATACAATAATATGATAACGCTAAAATAAAATTGCGCGCGAATTAGAAAAGACGTCTAAAACCCTATGGAATAAAAATCTTTTTGTTGTTTTTTTTTTTTGTTTTTTATGAAAAGAAAATAAATTGAAAAAATAAAATTAGACCTACATTCTAATTTATTTTATTTTTTCTTTAAAAAAAGAGGATGTTAAAATCAATTAATTAATTATTTCATAAATTAATTTAATCAATAAAATCTAATCCTATTTTTTTGTGATGATTTTTATAAATATTTTGCAGAGTAAATAAAACTAAATAAACGCAAAACAGAATTCAAAAGGGCAGGATGGTGCAGGAGACTATGAAAATTATAGCATGTAGGCATGGATCTAAAAGGAGCCTAGAGCTGCCTTTCGATCCGATGAGGAAGTTAGTCAAAGGTGCCTGATACATTCCTTCGATCTGCAAAAGAAAATCTATTAGAGAAACAAAACGAAAATCAGATTTGGATCGAATCTGGTCTTGGATTCGACAGCCTATGGTTGTATCATCCTAATTTGAATCCCGTGGTTCTGAATTAAAAGCCATTTCAGCTTGCAACGTCATAAATCCTGAGATTAGAAAGAAAATATAGATCGTGCCCAAGCAATGGAACGATCTCACCCTTGCGCTTAATCTTGCATGTAACGCGTGAAAGCAATGGCAAACATTAGCAATAACATGAATATATGATTAACATGAATTGAAAAATTGTGTACTTAGCTAGATAGAGATCAAAAGCAAGTTACCAACGGATGGATTGTGTGAGTGGTGCTCCAATATATGTTGGACCTGCCTATTGCTTGGGAATGCCTCCTACAAACTTCAGGGAGTGAGTGGAGTGTTGTTTAAGATTGCTTCGATTTGGATCATTTACGATATTTTTGATCACTTTGGTGTGGCTTATGAGGCAGCGTGTGCGTGTAGTCTTTCCTTGTGTGTATGTATCTGCCCCTTTGGCTTGTAGAAGTGTTATGTATTTATAGGAGATGGAGAGAGGGTCATAGCATAGAAATGGCAAGGGACAGCCATTAACTAGGCTTTGAAGGCTAAATCAGACACATTAAGGGATTTCCTTTTTTGATGAGTTCCTAACCCTTTGAGCTTTGGGGTAAACCTGGACACATTTGACTCCTTCAAATACCCTCAATCTTTTCTCTTTTATTGGCCCATGGTTGCCTCCTTCAAATGGCTCCAATTCTCATCATTAGGGCTTCTTCGATTGAGCCCTTATTTGTCTTGGTAGCTTGATCTAAACTCTTCAACTAGCCCAAACGAAAGCTCCTTTCTGGCCAGTCAAAACTTCCCTTGTTACCTCTTTCGAATGCAATTATGCAGGAGGCTTGGGCTTGGTAACATGTTGGTTGTTAGGCCAGCAAGCATCTTGGACCAAGACTTATCATAAGACAAACCTATTTTCAATAATTATGTGTCTCCTTCGAATGGAACAATTGTACATCCTGCGAATGGCCCTTTTGTGTGTCTTTCGAATAGCTCACATGTATGCCTTATGCCTTGCATGCTGAAGGCAAGCATAGAGGGAGGATGTTCCTAGTGCACTGAAGGCATGCTGAAGAGAAGGCCTTTGCCTTGTGCACTGAAGGCGCGTTGAAGGTAAGGCGCTTCTGGAATGATACTTGTGGACCCCAATTTTGATCGAAGGGTCTTAGAGGATCAATCGAAGCTTTCCTGCAGGGGACTACTACTTTGTGAATCAAATAAGGCGTGTAGGAAGTTCTTTCCCTGTGAATTGAAGGCAAGCCTGAAGCAGCTGTAGCGGCAGAAATGTTTAAGACTAAGCCAATGGATTGACTAGACTTTATTCAAATCAAAATAAAAATCGCCACCATGCTTTATTGTTTCCAAAGGAATGGGAAAAGAGCGAATAACCCAAAAAGAGGGGGAAAGATTCAAAGTAAGGGGGTTGGTTATGCAAGGGGAAGGTATTAGAACCCTAAACATATACGGTACTCTGCAGGAGCCTCTTTGTAAAATCTGTATATTTTGTCTATAAAAATTGTTGTATATAAAAAGTGGATGGTCAAGGTGAGGAAAGAAGCATATTTATTTTATAATTTTTGCACCCGTCGCGGTTGCGAACCTTTAGTGCCTACGTACCACCTTTCGCGTAATAAGGGATCAGGGTACACGTAGTTCCTCTTTTAAAAATTTGAAACACAAATGTGTTGGTTAATTTTATGAGATAAAACATCATCGTCATTGTCCGTGTGGAAAACATACCTACTACCCACAACCATGATAAAGGATAATTTGCATCATCTCAAAGTGGAGGATAAGGCTTGGATTTTAAAATCAACAATGTCTCACTCAACACTCAAGTGGAAAATATCTCTCTTCACTATATATTGTAGAAGTATAGTTGTTTGCATCACTACAAGGATTGACAAGAGTCTAATCTTTTGAGAAAATTTTAAAGATAAAAAGCCAAAATGGCAAGATGGTTTGAAATGAGATTGATTGACTTTTAATCTTCTCACAAAAAAATGTCAAGGTATCATTAAGTTGATTGGGGTTAATTTATGAAAATGTTTTGAAAATACATGGACATAAGTCCAAGTTTATTATAAAAGTGGTTCAAGTTCAAAAACAAGAAGAGTTTTTTTTCAAAAAAAAGGGAGGAAAAAGATTTTTGAAATTGAAGAAGATGGGAGGAGAATAAGGGACTATCCTAAAGCATAAAATAAAATCTAGGGATAAGAACCATCTAACCAACAAGAAGCCAATACTTGACATTATGAGCCAAGATAGAATTCTCATTTCTTGGATTGAAACCAAACAAGCAAAAATACTAGACCTCTTGAGAGAACCAAACTTCAAGTGTATTAAGTCTTCACAAAAATTGGGCAGAATAACGGCTGTATACGGGTGAATTCCAGATTACAAACAGAGGGTGTAATCACAAAAACCTGCACCCAAAAACAAACAAGCAACCCAATGTCTTGAGGTGAACCTCAAGAATTCCAGACAAAATAATCAAATAAGGTCACAAATTCTCCAAGATACGCCAAGGTTTCTAATTTCAAGTCTAAGAAAAGTCACATGATCCATAATGCCAAGGATAGTAACCAAATAGTCCAAGTACCATTAAAGATTTTTTAGGGTTTATGTTGATTATTAAGTATCTTATGAAAGTAAAAGAAAAGCTCAAGTGAGAAAATTAAAAATGGAAAGAAAGTAAATGCTCAAATGAGAAAAGATGAAAATGGCATGAAATGTAAATGCTAAAAGTAAATGGTACATAAAGCATAAAAAAGAATGAAAGCATAAGGTAAAACAAGTCAATAATTAGTGGTTAGTTGGATGACCATCTTGAAGCTTGCATTTGGAACTCATTAAAGGATTGGTAGAACCAAAGCCTCCACACAACAAGTTGCATTTGCTTTTTGTCAAGTATATCATCCATTTGGAATTCTCATAAGTACCATTTAATGATCAACGATGTTTAAGTGATCTGCATTGACCAAATGTGTTGTAGATCCATTAGAGGATTGGTAGAACCAAAGCCTACACATAATGAATCTCAAGGTTATTGGATCAAAGAGATCAAATTAACATACTTGGGCTTGCAATCATAAGTTTGGGCCATGAATGATCATTTATTCGAATCGGGACAAAATTTAGCGTTATGTTAAGCAATCGTAAGTGGACTTATATAGAAGTCGCACCTATTTTGAGGCCAGTCAATAGCAATCTATGCACTATTTGTTTTGAGACATGATATAGAGATCATGCTCCAACAATATCTAGTACAATAAGAAGGGGATGAGATGAAGAGGGATGGGGAAAAAATATGCATACCACATTTGAATTAAATTTTAATCAAACTATTATTAAAATCATTCATCCATTTTTGTGGAGTTAAAATCAACACCATGGATCCAATGATGTTAATAAAGTTCATGATCCAAAATCTAACCCAAGATCAGCCAGAAAACACTCACAAAATAATATCACATTTTAATATACATAAAAGGGTTTAAAAATAATGTTTAAAAATAGAAAATAAAGAGAAAAATATCAAATATGTTCAAATTAATCAAGAAATAAAAAGTAAGACCATAGAAAAATCAGAAAAAGGCTCAAATAATTTTATAAATTTTTTGGTAATTTTTTAAAGTCAGAAACTATTTTTAAAATTAAAATAAATGGGTAAAATAAACAAAAAAATGGTAAAAAAAATTAGTAAATTCATAAACAAAAATAAAATAAGGTCACCAATATTTGTCACAATATCATTGGATCATTCCATAATTTTTTCAGAATTTTAAAATGTATAAAAGTATTTTTAAACATTTAAAACAAATCAAATAAGTGTAAAATTTTTTAAAAAATACCAAAACACAAAATTAAATTGTGAAAAAATAAAAATCAGAAATAGAATAATCAAAAATATTTTTCTTAATTTTTTCATATTTTTTGGACTAAAAATGAATTTTCTATGATTTTTTGAAATTTAAAACAATTAAAATATAAAAATCAGAAAAAGAAAATAAAAGTAAAATATGTGGACCATTGGATGAGAGTCGAAATGCGTTAGTAATCAAATCTAAGGGATCTGGCGCATTGTGCATATCATGGTCATTAGTGAATATTGTACAGAATCATTAATTAAATCAGGATTTGAAAAATACAGATGGCGCGCCTTCATTGGTTGAAAGATGATACGTTGGTCATCTTCAACCTCCAGCCATCACGAATTGCATATCTCTCAAACTGTAAAATCAGAAGCTCAGACCTATGCCATTCGCTTCATCTCTTCAAGACGAAGACAACCACACCCTCGCGCCAAATTTATATAAATTGTAGCTCAAGCAATTTGGAAGGAATGTTTTGAAAAGGGATTTGAAATTTCATGGTCAAAACGTGTTTCCAGTAAAAGTTAAGTGTTGCAACTAGAACCAAGGAAATGAGAGCAACACAATGATATCAGAGTTTTGAAGAATTGAGGAAGGAATCTACCTATTGAAGTTGAGTTGCAGAGCTCTGAAACTGGACTTCTATGGAGCAGTATAGGGCACGATTCTGGAATGTAATTATGTGATTAGCTTCAGGGAAGATCAAGGAAGGTGAATTGATGGAAAATTTGGATTGAAAAAGGCTCGAGAATGGATTTTGAAGTTACAGAAAATTGAGTTATGGAGCAAGTTTGGCAGGGTGATTCTGGTTATCCAAGCTTAGGAAAATGAATGGGATAGTTCATGTATTTATAGGAGAAGCGAATGGGATCAAAAGGAAGAGTGAATGATGTGTTTTGGAGGGAATTCGTGCAAACTTGATGCACGAGTGAAGTGTGATCCAAACTTCACCAAAACTCGTCCAATTCTTGCGTTTTGATGCACTAATCAACTTAGGAAAGTTGGATAATCATGTTTAGACCTAAAACGCGTGTTAATTTGAGGTTTAGAGGTTGTAACATGAAATTCAAATTCTGACTTGCAAGGAAACTTCAATTCCAAGTTACCATTTTTGAAACTATGGCATTCTCAGCTCAAAGGGTCTTAAGGCATGATTCTTGATGCTTTATAAAGATGAGGTTACAAGCTTTGCAATGGAAAAAGAATGGAGTTAAATGGATGCTTGAGCTGAAAGTTATATTGAGTCAAAGTTGAAGAAAAAGGGTTGACTTTCCATACTTAGAAATATTTCAAATTCTTCATCAAAAATATCCTATAATGTCTTACATCCAAACATGGCCTTCCACTTGGGATTTGCTCTTGATCAAAAAAAATGAAATGAAGTAGATCTCTTGAATGACATTTTGAAACTTGAATCATTCAAAATCTCCAAAATTTGAGCAAGTTATGACTTGTTGAAGTTGGCAAAATTTCATGAAATGACCTATAATCTTTTGTATCTTTAAGGCAACTTCCATTCATTTTCCCACTTTGCACATAAAAGAAGGCATAAAGTTCACATCCTTAAGATCATTTTGGAAAAATAATGGGCTCAAGGTGATAAAAATTTACCAAGTTATGATCATTTGAAGTCACACATGGAAAATTGGGGAGTCATCTGGAGGACTTGTAATCTTTCTTCTTCACCAAGTTTCTTCCACATGAAAACTCTTTGGAACTTTTGTAGTGATTTGTTGATAACCCTTTCAAGAGAAGGATGTATTTGGAATAATTCAAAAATACCAAAAGGTGAGTAAGATATGCTCCTTTGAAGTTCAAAACCCTAGCTCCTAGATCAAGAAAATGCTTTGAAGAACTTTGACAAGCTTGAACAAACTTCTTGTACCAATATTCTTGCTTTGTGAATAGAAGTTGTTGAAGATGATTATGAGGATTCATAGCTACCAAAACCACTTCCATATCTTGAAATTTGAGATAAATATGTTCTTGTGACCAATGGGAACAAAACCTTTTCCAAACATGACAACTTCTCCAATCAAAACCCCTTGTACTTTTGAGTCAAATCTAATAACCTTGAAATGTGATGAACCAAAGCAACCTTGCCATGCCAATCCTTCCAAAACCAATCCAATGGTGAGGTTTGAACTTCTCAAGCTTTATTGACTAGGGCATGGAAATAAACTCATGAACCCATGGAGTAACTTGTTAAATCTCATTGCCCTTACCTACATGGATAACAAGCAAGAGAAGCCAACATTGAATTTTATTAGTTAAATGAAGAAATCAAAACAATATTCATGATCACAAAAGGAACATAAGTCAAGGTGCTTGGTAATCCCTCAAAAGGAGCAAAACTCAAAGTAGGGAGGGGAACCAAGAATCCTAGTGTAATCTTGTTGTGAATAAACCAAAATGGTATAATGAAGGGATCTTAGGGGGAAAAATTGGGGTACAACAGCAACCAATGCGCAATCGAAGCCTTAGGAATTGAACTTGATCGAAGGAGGCCCAACACCCAATTGAAGCTTGTGAATCAGGCTTTCATCGAAGGAAATCTAGCGCCCAATCAAATCTTGCTCAGATACCAATTGAAATACCCTGTTCAAATGTCAATCGAAAGACACTTGATTATATCCAAAAAAAATTATGTTCCTTAAGCAAGTGTTTGTAACCACCATGCAGAGGGAAGATCTTGGAAAACCTGAGAGGGTAACTTTTGGGGTACAATAATCTCGATCACCTACACAAGCTATTTGAGAGGCTGAAGAAGTACAAGTTGAGGTTGAACCCTAATAAGTGCACATTTGGAGTAAGGTCTGGAAAGCTTCTAGATTTTGTCGTCTGTGGTAAAGGCATTCAAGTTGATCCTGCAAAGGTATAAGCCATCTAAGAAATGCCAGTTCCCCATTCTCAAAAGGAGGTTAGAGGATTCTTGGGTCGTCTTAATTACACTGCTCACTTCATCTCTCACTTAACTGCTACTTGTGAGCCAATCTTCAAGCTCTTGAAGAAAGATCAAGTAGTCAAATGGAACACCGACTGCCAAGTTGCCTTCGACAAAATCAAGGAATATTTTCAAGAGCCTCATATCCTTATGCCTCCAGTTGAAGGAAGACCTTTGATCATGTACTTAACTGTGCTAGAGAATTCTATGGGGTGTGTGTGGGGCCAACATGACGAGTTTGGCTGAAAAGAGCATGCAATATACTACCTGAGCAAAAAGTTTACCGACTGTGAAACCACATATTCATTGCTCGAGAAAACTTGTTGCGCTCTCGCATGGGCTGATCGCCGGCTAAGACAGTATATGTTGACTCACACCACTTTATTGATTTCTAAGATGGACCCTATCAAGTACATCTTCGAGAAGCCCGCTCTCTCCAGATGGATAGCTAGATGGCAAATGATTCTGACTGAATATGATATCCAGTATACAACATAAAAGGCTATCAAAGGAAGTATATTGGCAGATCATTTGGCCCATCAAGTTGTTGATGACTATCGATCTATGAACTTTGACTTCCCGGATGAGAATATCATGTTAGTGACCGACTGTGCAAAACCTGGACCATATGACGGACCTGAACAAGGATCCCGATGGACTATGGTTTTTGACGGAGCTTCCAACGCTCTGGGTAATGGAATTGGTGTTGTGATAATTTCTCCTGAAGGTTGCCACACTACTTTCACTGCTAGATTATGCTTTTATTGTACGAACAACATGGCTGAGTATGAAGCATGCATCTTAGGTATGAAGGCTGCCATTGACTTGAGGATTAAATAGTTGAATGTATTCGGAGACTCTGCTCTAGTGATTAGCCAAGTGAAAGGGGAATGGGACACTAAGAATCCTAACCTAATTCCTTACAAAGAGCTTGTATTAACTCTAATTCCATGCTTCGAGGAGATCACCTTTGAGCATTTCCCTAGGGAGGAAAATCAGTTAGTCGATGCTTTGGCCATAATGTCTTCCATGTTCAAATTCAAATGGGACAATAAAGCTCTTATGATAACAATCGAAAGATTTGACGAACCTGCACACTGCTATGAGCTTGACACTGACGAAGAGAAGCCATGGTACCATGAGGTGAGGAAATATCTTGAGGCACGAGAATATCCTAAAGGAGCTTCTGTCAACGATAAGAAATTCTTGCGAAGATTTTGAGACAAATTCTTTCTAAGCAACGGAATCCTATACAAGCGTAACCATTATTCTACTCTACATTGATGTGTGGACAAGAAGGAGGTAGAGAAAATTATGGAAGACATGCATGATGGCCTCTTCGGGACCCACTCTAGTGGACCCACTCTACAGCCCCATTCATCTTTGGCCGGTAGGGAGAAGAATTATGGTGCTGTATCTTGAATTGTTCGCAGAGTTCAGTGATCATTTTGTTATTGAGATTGGTACCATTGTCCGTAATGATTCTTTCCGGGACACCGTACCGACAGATCAGATTATGCCGGATGAAACGTGCCACGACGCTCTTGGTTACCGTTGCGTAGGAAGCTGCCTCAACCCACTTTGTGAAGTAATCGATCGCTACCAAGAGGAAGCGATGCCCATTGGATGCCGTCGGTCGGATCTCACCAATCATATCAATGCCCCACATTGCAAAAGGCCAAGGTGATGTTATGACGTTCAGAGGGACTGGGGGAATATGCACCTTGTCAGCATAGATCTGGCATTTGTGACAAGTTCGAGAGTGTTGGTAACAATCGGCTTCCATGGTGGACCATAAATATCCTGCCCTAAGGATTTTCTTTGCCATGGTGTGTCCACTGGAGTGTGTTCTGAATGTACCTTCATGCAGTTCTATCATGATTTTCTCTGCTTCAGCCTTATCCACACAACGTAGTAGAGTTGAATCATGATTCCGTTTGTAGAGGATGTCGTTGCTGAGGAAGAATTTTGCCGCAAACCTCCTCATGAACCTCTTGTCATTGACAGATGCACCTTCAGGGTATTCCTGAGCTTCCAAGTACCTCTTCACCTCATGATACCAGGGTTTTTCAGTTGCCTTCTCGGCCTCGAGGTCGCAGCAGTATGCCGGTTCATCCAACTTCCAGATAATGATCCGGGGAGCCTCATTGTCCCATTTAACCTTGAACGTTGAAGACATCGTAGCCAGTGCGTCCGCTAGCTGATTCTCCTCTCTTGGGAAGTGCTCAAAAGTTATTTCTTCAAAGTGGGGAAGCAAGGTTGACACATACTCCTTGTAAGGAATAAGATTTGGGTGTTTCGTATCCCACTCGCCTTTGATCTGATTGATCACGAGAGCGGAATCTCCGAAGACACTCAGGAATTTGATCCTTAAGTCGATTGCAGCTTGTAGACCCATGATACATGCCTCATATTCTGCCATGTTGTTGGTGCAGTTGAAACATAATCGGGCGGTGAGTGGAGTATGCGTTCCTTTGGGAGATATGATTACAGAGCCGACGCTGTTACCCAAAGCATTGGAGGCTCCGTCAAAATGCATAGACCATCGGGATCCTTCCTCAAGTCCTTCATCCGGTCTAGGTACTTCACAGTCAGTTACCACCATGATGTCTTCGTCCGGAAAATCAAAGTTCAAGGATTGGTAATCGTCCACAGGTTGGTGTGCCAAATGATCTGCCAGTACACTTCCTTTAATTGCTTTATGAGTTGTATACTGGATATCATATTCTGTTAAGATCATTTGCCATCTCCCTATTCTTCCAGACAGAGCGGGCTTTTCAAATATGTACTTGATGGGATCCATCTTTGAAATCAACAAAGTGGTGTGAGTCAGCATATACTGTCTCAGCCGGCGAGCAGCCCATACTAGAGCGCAGCAAGTTTTCTCAAGCAGTGAGTAACGAGACTCACAGTCGGTAAACTTTTTGCTCAAGTAATAAATAGCATGCTCTTTTCGGCCGGACTCGTCATGCTGTCCCAGCACACACCCCATTGAATTGTCAAGTACTGTCAAATATAGTATCAGAGGTCTTCCTTCCACTGGAGGCATAAGAATGGGTGGCTCTTGGAGGTATTCCTTTATCTTTTCAAAGGCAGCCTGACATTCATCGTTCCAACGTGCTACTTGATCTTTCTTCAGTAATTTGAAGATTGGCTCACAGGTAGCAGTTAGATGTGAGATAAATCGGGCAATGTAATTCAGTCGTCCTAGGAAGCCTCTGACTTCTTTCTCTGTCTTTGGAGTTGGCATCTCTTGTATGGCTTTTACCTTGGCAGGGTCCACCTGGATACCTTTATCACTTACAATGAAACCTAGCAATTTTCCGGACCTCACCCCAAAGGTGCATTTGTTGGGATTCAACCTCAGCTTATATAACTTCAGTCAGTCAAACAGCTTCCTCAGATGATCAAGGTGCTCCTCCTCAGTTTGAGACCTTGTAATCATGTCATCGACGTATACCTCAATCTCGTGATGGATCATATCATGAAATAAGGCAACCATGGCACGTTGATAGGTTGCCCCAGCATTTTTCAATCTGAATGGCATAACTTTGTAACAGAAGGTGCCCCACTGAGTCACAAAGGTAGTCTTTTCCATATCTTCCGGGGCCATCTTGATCTGATTATACCCTGAAAAACCATCCATGAAGGAGAACACCTTGTGTTGAGCAGTATTGTCAACGAGAACGTCAATGTGAGGTAGAGGAAAATCATCCTTGGGGCTTGCCCTGTTTAAATCCCTGTAGTCAACACACATTCTGACTTTACCGTCCTTCTTCGGCACTGGCACCACATTGGCAACCCACTGAGGGTAGGAAGTTACTGCTAGAAATCCGGCATCGAATTGCTTCATAACCTCGGCCTTGATCTTTTCAGACATCTCTGGGCGCATGCGGCGAACCTTTTGCTTTACCGGAGGGCAGTCTTCCTTAGTCGGCAGGTGATGAACTACAATGTCGGCATCCAAACCAGGCATGTCTTCATAGGACCAAGCAAATATCTCCATGTAATCCTGTAGCATCTGGATCAATCGTTGCCTCACGCTGAGCTCTAGATTGGCACCAATCTTGACCTCTTTCCTATCTGTCTCAGTACCCAGGTTAACTGTTTCCACAGGCTCTTCATGTGGTTGAATAGCCCTCTCTTCCTGGAGTAGCAGTCTTGCGAGTTCACCAGGCACTTCACAATCATCTTCACCTTCGTCTTCGGCCAAGTTGATCGGATTCTCGAAGTCATAACTGGCGGTAGCAGAGCTGTTACCAGTGAGATCCAGAGTGGATTGAAACCTGTATAAGTGAGTGTGTGTAAATATAGCTGTTTTGCAATATATAACACAAAGAAAAGAGCACAAGATTTGAAATGCAACAAACGTCCAATGTTTTGATTGATGATATATGGAAATGTCATATAAAAAGCCCTCACAAATGGAGCTACGATGCCGCGGGTAGGACACCGAGCCAATAAAAGTTTTAACACATTGTTTGTTACAAATTGAAAATCAAAAGAGTTAATTACTGCGGGACAAATGTGATAGGTGTAAAATCCTTTACCGTCCAGTTGCTTGATCCGTTGCTGGTAGTCGGGTAGATCCAACTGTCAAACTATGCTTCCTCTACATCCTCCTCAATAGCATTCACCCTTGGACTGGTGATAAACACTGGAGTCTTTCTGATCTTTTCCTTGCGCACAGCCCTCTGAGCCTCTGCAGTAAAGCCCAGCCCGAACTTGTCGTTCTTTTGAGTGAAGTCAGAAAGCTGACCCCAGTTCGCACAATTGCCTTTCTCGATTACAGCCTGGGCATCCTTCAAAGATGCCATCTTCAACGGGAAGTCTTCTTCAACCACTGCTTCAGCTGATGCCAAAATTGGAGGTACTTCCTCAAAATGCTGAAAGGGGGTTTCAATAAACTCCCCGTCCATCTCGATATACCGGAATGAATTCAAGTGACTAACCATGTATTCCTCCTCACCTTGCACGGTAACAATCTTCCCTTTGACAGGGTATTTGAGCTTTTGGTGTAGAGTGGAGGTTACGGCCCCAACTTTGTGAATCCAGGGTCGACCCAATAAGCAGGAGTAAGATGGACGAATATCCATTACATAGAACGTTGAGTCGAAGACTTGGGAACCCACACGAATAGGAATGTTTACTTCACCGTGCACCATCCTCTTAGAACCGTCGAAGGCTCTAACAATGATGTTACTAGGTTTCAACTCCAAACCTTCACATCCCAAGCGATCCAATGCCTTCTTAGGCAAAACATTCAGGGAAGAGCCGGTATCCACTAATACGTGTGCGAGAGTAGTGCCCCTGCATTCTATGGAAACATGCAGGGCATCATTGTGACTTTTCCCTTTAGGGTTGAGGTCAGCATCCGAGAACCCCAAGCCATTGTCAGCTGTCAAATTAGCCACACAGTCCGTGAACTGATCCGCGGATGTCTCTTGCGGCACATGGGCCGTTTTCAGAAATGAAATCAGGGCTTTTGCATGGGCCTCTGAGCATAGCAGCAATGATAGCATAGAGATTTTGGAGGGAGTATGCCCCAACTGTTCAACAACGTTAAAGTCACTCTTTTTGATGATTTTAAGAATTTCCTCCATTTCTTGTTGGGAGGCTTCTACAGCAGTCTTTTTTGGTGCCTCCGTCCTGGCAGGCAAATCTGTAGCAACTTCTTTGCCCCGAGTATCAGAGGACCCGGCGGCAGTAGTAGACACAGGAACTTGAACTGGAACATGCACACTCGCGGGTGTGATGGTGAGAGGTTTTCGGATAACTGGCGGTGCAATGTCAGGCGAGAAGAGCCTGCCACTGCGAGTAATCTTGGCGGGACCAGTGATGTTACTGATACTGGTATTGGTGCTGAACTCCTGCTTCACCCCAAGCACATACACGTCGGCTCCATAATGCCATGGGACCGCTTTATCAGACTCATAGGGGAGAGGTCCCGGAACAGTAATAGTAATGGGTGCAACAGACATAATTCGGACTGGTTTCTTCACGGGAGCTTTGGCAGGATTGTAAATTGTGACAACAGATATTTCTTCAACGGAAACAAACGGAACAGCAGTTTTCTTGAACAGAATTTCCTTGCTATCCATCAGGTTTTGGATGCCTGATTTCAGCAGTGGACAACTGGTAGGGATAACAGCACACAGGAGGCAACCCTTACTACAACCCGGAAATAAACCGGCTAGTAGTAAGTCCCTCTTAACAGTCAACAGAGGGGTAGCAACATCATTCACTGAAACAGCATACAACTCTTCTTCAATGGCATTTACTCTATGCTGGGGCATAGGAGCAGTTACAACATTTGGTCTTTCAGGCGCTTCAAACTGAATTTCCTTTGCGTCAATAAGATCTTGCACTTTGTTTCTCAAGGCCCAGCAATCATCAGTAGTATGCCCGGGGCTATCAGAATGATAAGCACAACGGGCATTTGGGTTATACTTAGGAGATGCAGTATTCACGACTTTAGGAGCTTCTTTGGTGGTCACCAGGTTGGTTGATAACAGTTGGGGTAAAATTTGTGACAAGGTCATACTCAACCGAGTATACTGTCTCTTGGGTCTTTCACCTCTTTGTTGATTGTACTGCTGAGGAGTAGAAACAGGTTTTGAAATGACCAGAGCATTGACGGCTTGGCGACTTTCTGACTTGACTTGTCTTCTAGGACCATAGACGGCACTTGCTTCCTTCTTAAAAGGCCTCTTCTCAGTACTTGCAGCAACACCCTTCTGAATCTTTCCTGACCTGATGCCAGCTTCTATTCTTTCGCCCGTTAAGATCAAATCGGTAAACCCCGAGGAAGAGTTACCAATCAGATGATTGAAAAATGGCCCAGATAGGGTCCCTAGAAACATATCAACGAGCTCACGATCGGTTAAAGGAGGCTGCACCCTGCCAGCCAAATCCCTCCATTTTTGTGCGTACTCTTTGAATCCTTCGCCTGTTCCTAACGACATACCCTGAAGTTGGGTACGAGTAGGGGCAAGGTCAGAATTGTATTGGTATTGTTTGTAGAAAGCGGTGGCCAAATCTTCCCAATTTCTGACACTGGTTCCTTCTAGCTGATAAAACCACTCCAACTGAGCTCCCGAAAGGCTGTCTTAAAAGAAATGAATCCAAAGATTCTTATCTGCCGTATAGGGTTGAATCTTTCTCACGTAGGACCTGAGATGCATTTTGGGACAGGACAGCCCATCATACCTCACAAACACTGGCACTTTGAATTTTGGGGGAATCACAATCCCGGCAACCAAACCCAAGTCTTCAAAATCCAAACCCGGTACTCTTTGTAGCTCCATGGTGGCCAACCTGTCTTCTAGCCCTTTGTATTTATCATCAGCTGGAGGGTATTGTTGATCGGTATAATCTTCATCCTCTTCGACCTCCTCCTCTTTCGCATCAGACTCGGAAGGTACCGCAGCCCCACCTCCTTTGCTGGTTCCTTCATCAGAGATAGGAGGAAATTCAAGCACACTCCGAGCTTCTCCGTCAAATCTTCTCCCCAAAGTAGCCACCCCGATTCTCTTTTTCTTCTTTTTCACTGGGTCTTTGTTCCCCAATTGAGTCTTGATATCCTCCTGACCCTTAGCCAAGGTCATCAGGAGTTGCTGGAACTGTGCATTCTGAGCTTGTAGGTCTTTGACTGTTTGCTCGAGATCCATCCTGACTGACATGAACAGTAGATAGATAAGAAAACTTGGAGTGAGACCTGCTTATGCACATGATGAATGGTATGCTTATGTATGCAATGCATTCAAGGTATTAGGACATTCAAAATTGTTTCAGACAAAGAAGAACGTACGTCATATTAATAAGAAGAAATTTGTTAGCACATAAATGCCCCATGGGCCAAATATTACAAAATAACTTCTCAAGGTAAAAAGACATTGCGCATCCTCTTTGGTGCGATGTAGGTGTTGAGGGCCTCTTGCTCATGGAGTCGGCGGGTAAGCTCTAGAACCTTCTTCTCACTGGCGTAGAAGCTAGCTTCAAAAGTATTCTGTTCCTCCTTGAGATGAATCCAACTTTTCTGCATTTCCTCCCACGATGTAGGCATGTCTGGATGTAGGATGGTGTAGGGAACCTCTCCTTCATTGACGGGCTCTTTAATCACAGGGAAAATATGAGGATAAGGCATCATCAAACTTTGGGCTCGGGCTCGTACCCACTTGAGATAAGGCTCAAGAGGGATGGAGTTCTTGTGTCCCAGAGTCTTGCTGTCAACCTTGTTGAGTTTTCCCCAAGCTCTGATGAATCTTTGGCGAAGTCCTTGCGCATCGTTGTCGAAGTCAAAAACTAGGTCAGGAATCAACATGTCATGAGGACCATCCCTCCGTGCATATCCAAACTGTCTCAAAGCTAGGCAAGGGTTGTAGGTGATACCTCCTCTAATTCCAAGTAAAGGAACATTAGGAAATTCTCCGCAACGATCGACGATGATGACATTTTCTATGGACCGAGAACACCAATGTACATCAGAGTGAGTAAGAGTCATCAACCGTTGGGACCACCTTGAGCCTTGGTCATTCTTCAAGACAGATTGTGGAAGGTGCGAAATAAACCACCTTGCAAGGAGAGGAGTACAGCACATGAGAACACCCCTCTTTCTCATTGTTCGTGTGTAAAATGAGTGAAGGATGTCCCCAAGCAATGTTGGTATTGGATTTCTGGACAAGAAGATTTTGACGGCGTTGACATCTACCAATTGGTCGGGATTGGGGAACAAGACCAACCCATAGATAAGGAGTGCCACCATTTCTTCAAAGGCTTGTAGGTCCAATGAATTCCAACATTCTTGTGCCTTCTCAAACAAGAATTTTGCTAAGAATCCCTTGACGCCGCTTCTGGTTTCCCAATGCCCCTTGATGTCAGAAGGTTGTAGATGTAATGCTCGAGCAACATCTTCAGGCTTTGGTTCCTTTTCCGTACCGTTGAAAGGTAGTTGATTAAGGATAGGGATTCTTAGGAGTTGAGAAAACTCCTCCAAAGTGGGTACCAACTGGTAATCGGGGAAAGTGAAACAGTGGTGAAGAGGGTCAAAGAACTGGAATAGCACTTTTATCATGTCTTCTTCAATGTTGGTGTTGACCAGGCTGAGCAGTCTGCCATGTCTTTCACTGAAGGATGAGCTTTCCGGAATTCTTGAGGTGAGCTCCTTGAGTTGAGGAGATATTCTCACAAGGTTGACTTGAATGGTTTTTTGCGAGGAACTTCCATGACCTACAAAACAGGAACAAAGATGAAGATCCAAAACCCTTGAAATGGTTAGTGAATGCATATGATGTTTTATGATGTCCATGATGTATGCACAGCACATATGTACAAGCAATTCACACCAACCCTAGTTTTAGGCTTGCATGGGGTTTCATAGGTAAGTACCCTCTTGAGTGTAGTTGGCTTAAAAACCTGTCCTATAAATAGTAAACGGGTTCTAAGGAGCTCAATATCACGGGATTGTTTTCATTGTTCATTGTTTTGGTTTAGCCACTTAACTAGCGACCAAAATATTCCAAGAAAACAACCCTCGATGAGTGTAGTATCGAGTATCTACCAACTTCAGACTGCACCAAAGTCGGTCATCTCACTACCCCTAATAAAAGGCCAAGATGGTCAAGTAAGGTTCTAGGTCATTAGTGCTTAGTGACATCACTCAGCGGCCCCGTACTCTCCTTGATTGAACTCAAGGGTTACCGGTACTCACAAATATGTCGCACTAATATAGCTATTGCTTTGACCGTGTCGGTATACCCCGCACAGTTTCCACAATGTATTGCTATCTATGAATGTTTCCCAAAATCCGGGTGTAGGATTTGCAAGCCCAAACAATAGAGCCAAAGTATAAAGCAAACAATCCAAACAATTAGTCATGCAAGAGGGTGATCTAAGCCCTAAGGTTACTCCACTTTTAAAATACTCTCCCCAGCAGAGTCGCCAGTTCTGTGATACGGTGGGAGAACTGACTGTGGTTTTGCGTTTGTTTTCGCAAATGTTTCGGTTGAGCAAGAGTCGCCACCGACTTTTTATTTTATCCTAAGGAAAGGTTTAAAAAGCACAGCAAAAACCTTTGAGATTTTTCTTGGGTTCGGGGAGTAGATTATAGAAAGGGAAGGTATTAGCACCCTTTCTATCCATGGTTATCCATGGGCTCTTAGTTACTTGCTTAGATCACTTGCCTTTTTCAATTGTTTGAAATGGTGTTTTGTGTGTGTGTGTTTTGAAAATGTTTTGAAAAGAGGCCAATGTGATGGCAACCTTTGTAATGATCCATGTTGGGATGTATACAAAGGTGTATGTCTTTTGAAAAGGTTTTCATTTGTTTTTGAAAGTTATTTTGAAAGTGTTGTGAGGTGTGGTTTAAAAATAGGCAAGTGTTTTTTTGTTTTGTAAGTTGACAAGTACTTAAGAGCGATCTATCCTAAAGTTCTCAAAGATTTTTTTTATGCTTTTAACCCTTTTAACAATTTTGTTCCACCATTATATTTGGTGGACAATCTTGTGTTAGGATGTGAAAGGGACGGGCGCGGGTCATCGTTTAGACCATAATTGCAATGGTGCCAAGTATCTTTGGGCAATGTTTTCTTTAAGGGACTTGATCATTTTAGGCAAAGAAAGGCGTCATTGAGGGACTATGATCATTTGAATTATTTGTTTTGCCCAAAGAGACCTAACATGCAATATGGCCCAATTTTTTTGAAAGGCAACAAGTGGATGTAACCCTAGGGGTGTTAGTGTGCAAGTGTGTTTTATTGCATACAAGAGTTTTTTTCTTTGAATTAGGTTTTTCTATTTCATTGATTTTATCTTGCCATACATGTCCTAATTACTAGCAATAAGAAGCGGAAATATAAAATCCTACGCTATTACAACAATTAGGGGAGGGGGATACACATTTGTACATGGGGGGTTCAACGAGAAAAATAGACAAAAAAGAAAATAGCAAAAAACAAGATATATAGAGAGAGAGAGGGAGCCCGCGCGCTGCTGGGAGGTCATCAGAAGTTCTGACCCAGATCCGCTGCCAGATGATCAACCTGTTAGTGAAACTGGATGAGTCAGAACTTCTGACTCTGGCACCTGCAAAACAGAACCTTGTTAGTGGGGAAATCAGAAGTTCTGATTTCCCTGCGCTGCAAGACAGAAGTTTGTTAGTGGAGAAACCAGAAGTTCTGATTCTGTTGAAAAGGCAATAACTCTCAGAGGTTCTGATATCATTGACAGCAAAACAGGCTTCAGATGTGCTAACGTCAAAGTCAGCACTTGGCTTTTTCCTGTACTAATCAGAACATCTGCAATCCTGTTGTTACTCCACAAAACAGGAAACATACTTGGAACAGATCCAGCAAATACAAAAATGTTTCAGAGGTCAGAATCACCAAGGTCACAGGTAAGTCCTTTACTGGCTCAGAACGTTCTGAGGTATGAAAATCCTCAGAACATAAACAGCAATAACATGAATATTTACATTATGTTACTTGAATATGCACAGCTGATGATGCTTAACAGTGTGATGAGGGTCAGCAGGTGCTTACTTGACTGTTTGGAAAAGTTGGTGAGTGAAAGTTTTAGCTTTTGGTTCTGGTTCTGGTGGTGTTCTGGACAGATTTTGAAAAGGGGAAGTAAAGGTGTATACGTGTGTAGGGTCAGAAGTTTGGAAAGAGTGTTTTTGGTTTACAGAAAAAGAACTGGATATTTGATGAAGTTGAAGGTGAGAAACTCAAAGTTATGAAACAAAGCTGGAGATTTTGGCAGAGTTTCAGAATGTTGTGTTGCTAGGAGTTCTGTTTCTCTCATTAGCAATTTTTCTGTTTCTTTTCTTGAACGTCTTTGGCAGTGGTGAAGACTCTCTATTTATAGGCAAAATCCTTGTGGATGCCTTGAACATTTAAGGCGCCAACAGAGTTTGAATTTGTTCTTTGACATAAATTCCTGGGAAGTTGTGATACAGATAGCTTTCAGCCTAGGTTGCAGCAGCAGGCGTAGATTGGGGAGAAGTGACCTCTGAAGTGGGCGGTGGCGTGAAGACCCATACCAGAATCTGTGCAAAAGCGTTTTACAAGCCACACATGAATGCTCAGGAGTGGTTGGAAGCATTAATGGGTATTAAATGGTGACAAGACCTGTCAATACCAACATTCTGGTAATGGAAACCAGCGTTAAATCAGCAGCGTAAACCATGCTCTGGCCTTGGCTACCTGTTGTCTTAGTAAGCTCTGGAGATTCTCCTTGTTTTCTGGTACGTTTCTTGGATTTACTTCTGGACAATCTGGACTTAGAGATTCTGTATCAGTATAACACCCACTCTTCTGATCTTTCATCTTCTGATTTCAACCTGTTCTGAAGGAGCCTTCAGACTTTCCTGCTTCTCTTGCATTCCTTTAGCAAATTCTGACTGAGCTTGTGTAACTGCTGAAGGGGCATGTTCTGTTTGAGGCTTACATTCTGAACCACGTTTACAACTTCTGATTGAACTGATGTAGCTGCTGAAAAGCCAACTTCTGACCACGCTGAGCCAAGCTTGCAACTACTGACCGTTTTCATCTGGAATGGGTCCAGAAGTTCTGAAGCGCTGATTTTTCTAAAAACACTTATTTTAAAGAAACATTCTAAGTACTTAGAATTTGATTTTCCTCAAGATGAAAGCGTTGCTTCTGGAGTTCGTGAGATCATCTTGCTCTTGTAAGTGGCTTGCTTGGGCAAAAAAGGATAACTCAGGACTTGGATTTGTTTCAGGGGGACTTTGAAAAATCCAAGATGGTTTCCTGAAGAAAGGGAGGGCAAATTTTGGGGTACAACAGTGTGTATCTGAGCATTTTGCAATGATCACATTTATTACATTCTACCAAAATCAGTAAACAGGATTCCTGTTGTCATAACCAATGTTAAGACATCTTGTACTGATCTAACAGTTATGCAGTTTGGTTAATTCTGAGATTTTTCAGGAATTTGGTTCATACATTCCAGAACAGAATCTCACGTGGACTTTAGGTTAACCTAGCTCAACCCTAATCTGGTTGATAAAGTCTGGTGACCAAGTCTTGAGGTTAACCCTAATTAACCCTAGCTTTTTGTGGAAGCCCTAACTGAAGAAACAGCTGCATATATATTCAACAGTAAGGCTGTTTGGAAAATCAACTTTTTGACAGAAGATCAACTAGGGGCTGTATAGTTTTAACTACTGTAATCCAAGCAAGTATCATTGTGATAAGTGACTTGGAGTAGGTTTTGATTGTAAGGGTTGTGTATCACTCAAAGCTTTGAAGTAAGAGTGTTTGTGTCACTTGATTAAAGCTTTGAAGCAAGGTCAAGTTAGGTTTATGTATCACTCAAAGCTTTGAAGCAAGAGTGTTTGTGTCACTTGATTAAAGCTTTGAAGCAAGGTCAAGTTAGGTTTATGTATCACTCAAAGCTTTGAAGCACGAGTGTTTGTGTTACTTGATTAAAAGCTGTGAAGCATAATCAAGTGTATGTTCTGAAGAGTGTCTTCATTATTTCATTAGTCAATTGTTTAGTATCACTGCTGTGATTGAGGGGGAGTGAGTAGGAACTCAGGTTTAAGTTGAACTTAGATTGAAGTTGCATTGGGTAGGTCTTAAGTGAAGGAGATAAACTGGTTGGTTTATTCCTGAATTAATATCTCTTATAGTGGATTTCCTCCCTGGCTTGGTAGCCCCCAGAGTAGGTGTTGTTTCACACTGAACTGGGTAAACAATTGACTGTGTTCTTTACTGTTTTTTTTATTTACTGTCTTATAGAAAGTCAAATACAGTGTCATAACATTCACTGTGACATTGAGTATCTGTTGCCATAATTTTAATTGGCATCAGAGCGGGCACCCTGCCTGTCTTACTGGGTGAGATCTAGGGATATCACTTTCTGGCGCTATGGACAAAGAAGGAGTTTTTGGAAACAGACCACCCATTCTGGATGGATCAAATTATGACTACTGGAAACCTCGTATGATTGCTTTCTTAAAATCACTGGACAAAAAGGCTTGGAGAGCTGCTGACAAAGGATGGAACCATCCCACCATAACTGAGAAAGATGGGACAATCAGTCTGAAGCCTGAGGAAGAATGGAGCAAAGAAGAAGATGAGTTAGCCCTGGTGTTGTACCCCAAAATTTTCCCTCCCATATTCTTCAAAGTTTTGACAAGAATCATCCACAAATGGTTCAAGATCTCTCAGAGGGTTGCACAGTCAAACCATCCTCCTAAGCCAGTCAAATTAAGGTTTTGGTTCTTGCAAGGAAGTTGAGGTTTTCAAGGTCTCAATCAAGTCCCATATGCTCATATACATTGTCAAGCACCTACATGTCAAGTTTCAAGGCTCACAAGGTCAAGTTGCACAGTCAAAAATCCTAATTGCTCCGCAGTCAACTGCAGGGGTAAAATGGTCATTTGATAGTCAAAAGTCAAAAATTTTGGTCAACATCTTATTTTGAAGCCACAATCATCATTTGGTCAAGTCTTGACCATGATTTCACAAGAATGGCTCAAAAAGCATCAAGATACAAAAGTTTCTACTTTTGGACAGCTGAAAAGTCAACTGTAACTTGACCAAGGCATAACTTTTTCATGGTTCATCAGAAAAATCCCATCCAATGCTCATCTTGAAGAGGAGGACATTTCCTACAACTCATCTTCACACTCCAAGTCCAAGAAATGCTCTCACAAAAAGTTATCAATTTCAACATTATAGGTCATTTTCAAAAGTCAACAAAAAGGCACTTTAAGTCAAAGACCATAACTTGAGATTGGTAAATCAAAATGACATGGGACCAAATAAATTGGTTAGAGGACTTCAATACCTTTCCAAAATGTCCAAGAACATGTTCATAGCTTTAAAATTGAGCAAGATATGCATTGGAGAAGTTGGGAAATTTTTGTGAAATGGCCAAAGTCAACTATCCTTGAAATTTCATTTTTGACAAAAGGGGCCCACTTTTTCCACTTGTTTCAGCTTGGCCATGCCTCCCACGGGTCCCACAATTTATTTCAAGATTAAAAATTAATTTTTCCATTTTTATTTGATTTTATTTGATTTAATTCATTTTAAATCTTTAAAATTCAAATAAAAATCAAGAAAATTAATGGAGGGATATCTTTGAGTTTGAATAGCTTTGATACACCATCATTCACCTTCCAAATTCGTGCAAGGCCTATTCTAAGCAAGAAATTCAAATTTTCACAAAAATGGCAAGTTGTTTAAATGGTGTTCATGGCAAAATCCAAAACATGATGGCAAGGCTTCAAGGCTCTTTATTTTGATTAATACTCATTCATATACACATATACAAGCCTCCCCACCCTCATGGACGGAAAAAAAAGGCATCCCTAAAACGGCAGAGCAAAAACTCAGAATTTGTCAAAAAAGTGTGAGATCTAAAGCAAGGTTGCAGGCAGTTTCAGACAAAACAAAGCACGTGAGATCCTTCATTGCCATACCCTGAAACTAAAGAGACCTTTACCACTCCCTGAGACTCCATATCAAGCACTGTAAGTCATCACAAACTCACCCCCGCTATCTGCTTTATGTTTTTTACAGGAAACGAAGAAGATGAAGGACGTGCCTCCATGTGATTGGCTGGTTCAAAACGGGCGCGCGCTTTTTCCTTTTTTCAGCATATAGTGCGCTTATTTTATATTATTTTTCTTTTCTATTTTACTAACAAACGCGCAGGATTAGTGTAGTGGTTGGCAATATACTTGGTGATCTCTGGGACCTGGGTTCGATTCCCATGTCCCCCCATAATTCCAATATTATTTTTCTAACGCTTTCCAGTGCAGCGTCTCATCAAATAACTCACATAAACCTCACAGACCCAAGCGCCAGGTGGCCTCTCTCATAGATCTGATGGCCAGGAGGTGGTCCTCACCATGTTCAGGAGTCAACACACAAGCATTGGATTCCAGAAAGTCAAACGAGCTGGATTCAAATGGGCCTAAATTCCTGATTCACCCCCCTTGGGTTTAATCTTTTTTTATTTTTTCATTTTCATTTTTTATTATTTGCCTTATTTTATTTATTTTATTATTAACAATTAACATAATTAACATATTTTTCATAAAAAAATCAAAAAAGAATTAACATCATTATTATTATTATTAGTTTATTTTGTAAATAAACAATAATTGAATTAGTTTAATTAGCCAATTTCAATCTCTTTTCTTAATAATTAAAATAAATTTAGAATTAGGTTTTATTAACTTTTAATTTTATTTTCTTTTATTTTATTTCATTAAAAACATAAAAATACAAAAACATTTTTTTTAATAAATAAATTAATTAGTTTAGTTATTAGTTATTAATTTCATTTAATCACAAAAAGACCAAAAAAATCAATTTCTTTTCTTAAAAGGGTCAACACCCTTAGAACATTCACGATTAATTTATTCGCGCGCATTTACTTTATTTGATTATTATGTAATTGCCTTCAAGAATGTAATAGTTAAATAGGTTTATCGCTTTATTTAATTTCCGTACTTATTTACTAAAAAACGGGTCTTTGTAATTTTTGGCGATGTATAGACCCGCGCCTTGTAATAGCGTAGGATTTATGTTTCCGCAATTTACTTTCCGCACCCCTTAACTGCTAAACTTGCATGAAAGAATGTATGTAAATAAAAACAACTCGTAGCTCACTAATTAACAAGACAAACATTAACTGAATACAACACACAAATACACACACCACTTCTAGGGTACGCCTCACTTGTTGCCTTCGAAACGTGGTCGTCAAGTATAGGACGTCTTAGCGGTCCTTATGTCCATGATCCAGTTGCCTCGAAACAGTTGCCTCGAAACAGTTGCCTCGAAATAGTTGCCTCGAAACAGTTGCCTCGAAACGGTTGCCTCGGATTAAAAAAGGATCAAGGACATAAGGGTAGCTTCTAAGGTGTCCTACTGTTGCTTCGGTGACCACACTGTCCCTAAAATCGAATTGACCCGAACACCTCCAACGATGGTGCTACCTACCTCTCAATGGTGGGATAGCACTATCTAAAGGACACTTACACAGCTTAATTCCTTAGGGTAGGTAGATGACTCATAGATACTTACTCTTTTCAAAAACAAACAAAAATACTTTTCACACCCTACACTTTCAAAAAACTTTCAAAACAAATTTTACAAACACTCTTGAGGACAGATACAAGAGTTATTGAGAAATCTTTCAAAGAAACTTTTTCAAACCCACTCACATTTTGAAAAGCAAACATTTTGAAAACATAAGAGCAAGTATCTAAGAGCCCATGGATAACCATGGATAGAAAGGGTGCTAACACCTTCCCTTTCTATAAATCTACCTCCCGAACCGAGAGACAATCTCATAAGGAATTTTGCTGTGCTTTTGTCCTGTCCATGTTGGAGAAAATAAAAGACGGTGGTGACTCTTGCTTACCGCGAAATTTCGCGAACCCAGCTAAAAAACAGTCAGTTCTCATTTCCACCAATCACAGAACTGGCAACTCTGCTGGGGAGAATTAAAGTGAGGTGTACCTTAGGATAGCTCATACTTGTGTTTTCAATTGCTTTGTTTTGCTTGCTTTAATATTATTGGGCCAGTCTTGGGAGTTCTATAGATCCTAACACGGATCTGGGGGATACCTTCTTAGAAAGTAGCAACAAGACTGTGAGGGAACTGTGCGGGGTATACCGACACGGTTGAAGTAGTCTGCTACGTTGATGTGGCACTTTGGTGAGTACCGGTAACCCTTGAGTCCAGTCAAGGAGAGTACGGGGCCGCCGCGTGGTGTCGTGAAGCATCAACTGACCTTAGGAACCTTAATTGAACCATTTTGGCCTCTTTAGGGTAGTGAGATAACTGACTTTGGTGCAGTCCGAAGTTGGTTGATACTTGATGCTACACTCAGTTGAGGGTTGTTTTCTTGGGATATTTCGGTCGCCAGTTCAGTGGCTAAATCGAAACAATGAACACAGAAAACAACCCAATGATATTGAGATCCTTAGAACCCGGTTACTTCTGATAGGACAGGTTTTGAGCCCACCAACTTCAAGAGGGTAGTACCTAAACTTCATGCTGGCCTAAACTCTAAGGGCTCTTTGTGTGACTTGTGTGCCTTCAAACTTGACTACTTGCATGCTTGTTATCTAACACATGAGTTTCTTGCAGGGTTTGTTTACAGTCCTTAACCTGGACTCATAACAGGGTTTACTTACATCACTCCATGCATAGCATAACATCATACCATTGCAAGCATCCTGCATAAAGACTAATCCATTTCAAGGATCTCAAGGGTTTGTGACGCAGGTCATGATGAACCAGAATGTCTAGCAAGGGGCAAAGGGGATTTATTTTCCTCCAGCCAGGTTGATGACTTGAGTCAGGGGCTATGACCCACTAGATATGGTGAGCCTTGACTCTTGAAGAAGGGCTCTCAGCAACATGAAGTTCCTTCCATCAAGCTAACAAAATTCAAATGCTAACAATTTTTCTTGTTTACCCCGCGAGATCCTTGGAAACATTGCATGCATACATATCATTGCATCCCAGGTTCCCTTTTGTTACAGGTCACTTACCTTCTTCGCTGTTTATTTCAGCAGTCATCATGAATCCTGAATCATCCAATGAAATGGCTATCAAGGCCCTCCAGGCCCAGAATGCCCAGTTCCAGGAGTTGATTATGAGCCTAGCCCAGGGTCAAAAGGAATTGAAGACTCTGATTCAGAAGAAGAAGAAGAAGAGGACTGTTTTGTTCAACCCTAGACGCAAATCTGGGAACACACTGCAGAATGAAGCTGAGAGGACTACTCCATCTGCGGGGGAAGGCAGTCACCAAGGGAGAGAGGTTCCTAGCCCTGTGGTCTCTGACACCGAGACAGACTTCAATGATGAACAGTACCCCCCTGCTGAAGATAGGTACAAAAAGCTGGAGGACCGACTGAATGCTATGGAGATTCAACGTGTGCCTGGGTTGGACTTTGGGGACCTAGGTTTATCTTCTGGGGTGGTGATCCCTCACAAGTTCAAGGCACCTGCCTTTGTAAAGTACGACGGGGTTTCCTGTCCTAAGCTGCACCTCCGTTCATACGCAAGGAAGATCCGTCCCTACACGGCAGACAAGAATCTATGGATCCATTTCTTCCAGGAGAGTCTTTCAGGGACTCAGCTCAATTGGTTCTATCAGCTGGATGGAACCAGTATTCGTAACTGGGAGGACTTGGCAACTGCTTTTTATAAGTAGTATCAGTATAATGCCGACCTCGCTCCCACGCGTACCCAACTCCAGGGTATGTCACTTGGGACGAGTGAAGGTTTTAAGGAGTATGCGCAAAGGTGGAGAGATCTGGCTGGAAGGGTGCAGCCACCCTTGACTGACCGTGAGCTCGTTGACATGTTCTTGGGGACCCTGTCTGGTCCCTTCTTCAACCATCTGATTGGAAATTCTTCTGCTGGGTTTACAGATTTGATCTTGACCGGGGAGAGGATCGAAGCTGGCATCAAGGCTGGAAAGATTCAAGAAGCTGCACCTTCTGATACTCACAAAAAGCCTTACACTGGGAAGAAAGAGGCCAATGCTGCGTACAGCCAAAAGGGTCGCCAGGATCAACATGTAGGGGCATTCCAGATCTCTAATCCTAGGCATGCTCAACAAGGACAGGGGCATCAACGTAAGGAGGTTGCACCCAAGAGACAAGTCACTAAAATCAACATGTCACTGGATCAAGCGCTACAGCAAATGTTGAAGGCAGGGCTGATTACCTTGAGGGCTCCTCTCCCGAATCCAAACACCTCTGCTCCCAACTACCATCCTAATGAGAGGTGCGCATACCACTCCGATAGCCCGGGTCATACTACGGACAACTGCTGGCCTTTGAAGAACAAGATTCAAGACATGATCGACGCCGAAGAGATTCAGTTTGAAGCGTCAGATACTCCAAACATAATCAATGCTCCTTTGCCCAATCATTGAAGACTTTTGTTTATTTGAATTTCCGAGTTGTAATTTTTTGCTTATACAAACAATTAAATGTCATAGCGAACTCTTTTATTTCATTAATGCACGGCATATGTCTGTTTTTGAATTAATCCAATTATTTTCACTATATTCACATTGCCTTCATATTTTTTGTGATGTTCAACTCTCGGTTAATAATTCTAAGCCTCTTGAGGGAGGATGACGAAAACGATACCACAATTTACAGTATGCTTTTGAACAGACCCCACTGATGAGGTACAGGCATTGTTTCAAATCCTAAACACTGGAGTTATAAGGAAGATAATCCCTCTTTACCCCCTTTTTTTAGCCAAAGAAGTAGGAGGTTTCTTTTCACAAAAAATTAAAACCCTTAATCATAACCTGGGGCAGGGTAGTTCTCTCAGTTGGTCCAAGTGCACAACGAATGGCACCAAAGGAATCCTTACAAAACAAAAGACAGTGATGGCTCCGAATAATCATAAAGACAGGCAGTCATTATCTCCCAAAAATAAAAACCCATAAGTCAAAACCTATGAAGGAGACTTACAAAACTGGGGCATCCCGCTGACTGTAAATCACAAAAGAAACAGTTCAGGAAAAAATAGGGATAACGAAATCAAAAAAGAAAGAGGTCCTACAAACCCTCAACACAAAAGGAAATGACTGCCTATCCAAAATAAACTGTCAATATCCGAACCATCACCGGAATATCAAAGCAAAGATTCAAACTAGGTCTAACGCACGATCAGCTGAGTTTAGGTTTGAAGAACATCACGAAGAGCGGGTGGGTACAAATATAATTTGAGCCTTTTCCTTTGTTTCGTAAACAGTGAACCAGGCCACGTTACAGCCCTTAAAAGTCCTAGCTGAAGCATGGTTTAGTTCGAAGGCATACTGTTACGAAAGGTATCCTGACTCCTTAAGGCTTGCTGTAAAATACTGAGTTGACATCACATTTTACAAAATTTGCTTGTTTTACTGAAAATGCATTTTCAAAAATTTCAAGACAGACATAAGTGTTGCATTCTTAATATAACATTGTTTGCATATGACTATTTGTCTAAACAGCATAGAAGTTCGCACGACGAATGTCTAAATGAACAAAAGTACTTCCAACCAAGGGACAGACATGATCATGGTCTATTATCTGGGGCAGTTAGGTCAAGATTCGAAGAATCTCTCAAAAGGCCAACCAGCTTGGGGCAAATCTCCATCTGGATCACTTGGGGCATTGGACGATCAAACAAAGATCTTCTGGTGGCATGGTAACACTGCACTACTGACAGTGACAACTCCCTGCATCCTGAGAGCATGGACATAGTCGGAAAAAAAACACTACGCATAAGCAAAGACCCGCTAGGTTGACACACCTAGGCAAAAATAAGGGCTTCCCGGCGAACCAAAAGGGTTCGGGCAAAAATAAGGGACGAAAATGAAAAATCTGTACACCCGGCAAGTCGAAAACCTGAAAAGGCGGCTTGGGAAAAAATGGGTATCCCGTTGGACTGAAAACCCGAAAGGGCGGTCCAGGCAAAAGTTAGGGATCAAAGTGTACGACTATGTCCTGTCTTCTCGTCACTTGCCTACCAGAAGAAGATCTGTCAAATCGGCAGTCATCAAGCACCTCATAGGCCTTCTTCTCCCGCAGAAACTGGGGCAATAAGAATCGTCTAACTGTACAAACTGCTCTGTCCTCCAGGCGCAAGATACCTTCACTCCCAGAGTAAGACAAGATTCAACAATTCTCCCCCAAGCAGTTGGTCTCCAATCAACCCTAACAAGGCACAGTATCCCAAGCAAGTCAGCAACACTCTCCCCCAAGCAGAGTTAGTCTACTGTCAGCCTTAAGGAAGTTGGGTATCCCCAGAAAATCTCAATATTCCCCAGCAGAGTATACAGATGTTCCTAAGCAAGCATCCCCGGCATTCTTAAGATAAGATTGTTCCCCGGCGGAATACCAGACACCCCAGTAGGAAGCTTATCCCCGGTAGATTCCGGAAGCTTATCCCCTGCAGAGCACGAACGCGTCTCCCCGGCTTTATCCAAAGGTTATTCCCCACCAGGGCTTATAACTGGGTTATCCTCAGCTAAAAACCACAGAAAGATCATCCTCGGCGAAGTTCTTCCTACCCCCCAGCGGAGTTCATCAATTCCCTCAACAAAGCTTATCAACGGTATCCCTCAGCGGAGTTATCATCAAATTCTCAGCGAAGTATCCCTTCCCCACAGAGTATTCCCCGCAGAGTAATCTCTTCGCCAAGTTTATTCCCCAACGGAGTCATCTTCTCCTATCGGTTTATTCTTGCAACCATCACCCCCAGTGGAAACCAAGAACTTCACTCCCCAACATCAGCCCAGGATTCAATTTCTCGGCATTCGTCAAGGATTTATTTTCCTAGACGAAAATACATTCATAAACATATCACTTTTCATACATCTTGCTTACATACACAATGCATGCACATACGTATCATATCACACAATCTCATTTCTCCCTGAGAACATCATGACATCATGCATTGCACAACTGATGTTTTGCCTTTTTCAGGAAAAAGGTCAATCCAAAGACGATTACTATCAACTGTTGCAATTCCAGATTCGATACCTGCATCTAGCCAGGGCATATCTGTGAGCGATTGATTATGGATTCGATACCTGTATCTAGCCAGGGCATATCTACATTAAAGAGATTAAAGAGATAGCTAGAAATACTCCAGAGATAGGCGCTATTCTGTTGCTTGTTCAGAGTTACTTGTTCAGAAATAGTTCAGATATGCTCCAGATGGACGCTATTATGTTGCTTGTTTAGAGTTACTTGTTCAGAAATAGTTCAGATATGCTCCAGATGGACGCTATTCTGTTGCTTATTCAGGGTTTCTTTTCAGAGATAACTTAGAGATGCTCCAACCACGGATGCTATTCTATTGTTTATTCAGAGATTCTTTCTAGATATGGTTCAGATGTGACCCAGGCATGGCGACATTCTGATACTTATTCCAGATTTCCTTTCAGAGATAGCTTGGAAATGCTCCAGATATGGATGCTGTTCTTTTGCTTATTCAAGACTCCTTCTAGATATAGTTCAGATGTGACCCAGGCATGGCGACGTTCTGATACTTATTCCAGATTTCCTTTCAGAGATAGCTTGGAAATGCTCCAGATATGGATGCTGTTCTTTTGCTTATTCAAGACTCTTTCTAGAGATAGTTCAGATGTGACCCAGGCATGGCGACGTTCTGATACTTATTCCAGATTTCCTTTCAGAGATAGCTTGGAAATGCTCCAGATATGGATGCTGTTCTTTTGCTTATTCAAGACTCCTTCTAGAGATAGTTCAGATGTGACCCAGGCATGGCGACGTTCTGATACTTCTTCCAGATTTCCTTTCAGAGATAGCTTGGAAATGCTCCAGATATGGATGTTGCTCTCTTGCTTATTCAAGACTCCTTCTAGAGATAGTTTAGATGTGACCCAGGCATGGCGACGTTCTGATACTTCTTCTAGATTCCCTTTCAGAGATAGCTTGGAAATGCTCCAGATATGGATGATGTTCTCTTGCTTATTCAAGACTCCTTCTAGAGATAGTTCAGATGTGACCCAGGCATGGCGACGTTCTGATACTTATTCCAGATTTCCTTTCAGAGATAGCTTGGAAATGCTCCAGATATGGATGCTGTTCTTTTGCTTATTCAAGACTCCTTCTAGATATAGTTTAGATGTGACCCAGGCATGGCGACGTTCTGATACTTATTCCAGATTTCCTTTCAGAGATAGCTTGGAAATGCTCCAAATATGGATGTTGTTCTTTTGCTTATTCAAGACTCCTTCTAGATATAGTTCAGATGTGACCCAGGCATGGCGACGTTCTGATACTTATTCCAGATTTCCTTTCAGAGATAGCTTAGACATGCTCCAGATATGGATGTTGTTCTTTTGCTTATTCAAGACTCCTTCTAGAGATAGTTCAGATGTGACCCAGGCATGGCGACGTTCTGATACTCATTCCAGATTTCCTTTCAGAGATAGCTTGGAAATGCTCCAGATATGGATGTTGTTCTTCTGCTTATTCAAGACTCCTTCTAGATATAGTTCAGATGTGACCCAGGCATGGCGACGTTCTGATACTCATTCCAGATTTCCTTTCAGAGATAGCTTAGACATGCTCCAGATATGGATGTTGTTCCTTTTCTTATTCAAGGCTCCTTCTAGAGATAGTTCATATGTGACCCAGGCATGGCGGCGTTCTGATACTCATTCAGATTCCCTTTCAGATATAGCCTAGAGATGCTCCAGATCTGGACGCCGTTCTATTGCTTATCCAGATTCAAATTTCTAAAAGACAACTTAGAGATGCTCCATCCCGGATGCTCTTCTATTGTTCAGTCCATATACGATCCAGATTCGGATGACATTCTGTTACTCATGCAGTATGGATATACCCCAGACACGGCGGTCATTCTACCATTTATTCAGACGTCAGCAATCAGGCACAGACTAGATATGCTCCAGACACGGAAGCTATTCTATTTCTTATTCAGATTCAACTATCCATCACAGTTCCAAATGGCATCTATAAGCCCATTCCCGACAAGGTTCTGTCACACCTCCAAATAGCATCTGTAAGCCCATCATCCTATCCATCAGTCTCCAAATGGTATCTATAAGCCCATTCCCGCTATCACACTGCTGACACTCTACTATGTGAGTGCAAATTTCTGGGCACTCTAGTGTTTAATCATCTTCCACCCTCGGATCACGAAAGGCACACAAGCCAATCTACATCCTCAGGTCTAAGAAGATTGAACAGGAGCAACTGTTGTACCCCAAAATTTGCCCTCCCATATTCTTCAAAGTTTTGAAAAGAATCATCCACAAATGGTTCAAGATCTCTCAGAGGGTTGCACAGTCAAACCATCCTCCTAAGCCAGTCAAATTAGGGTTTTGGTTCTTGCAAGAAAGTTGAGCTTTTCAAGGGCTCAATCAAGTACCATATGCTCATATACATTGTCAAGCACCTACATGTCAAGTTTCAAGGCTCACAAGGTCAAGTTGCACAGTCAAAAACCCTAATTGCTCCACAGTCAACTGCAGGGGTAAAATGGTCATTTGACAGTCAAAAGTCAAAAAATTTGGTCAACATCTTATTTTGAAGCCACAATCATCATTTGGTCAAGTCTTGACCATGATTTCACAAGAATGGCTCAAAAAGCATCAAGATACAAAAGTTTCTACTTTTGGACAGCTGAAAAGTCAACTGTAACTTGACCAAGGCATAACTTTTTCATGGTTCATCATAAAAATCCCATCCAATGCTCATCTTGAAGAGGAGGACATTTCCTACAACTCATCTTCACACTCCAAGTCCAAGAAATGCTCTCACAAAAAGTTATCAATTTCAACATTATAGGTCATTTTCAAAAGTCAACAAAAAGGAACTTTAAGTCAAAGACCATAACTTGAGATTGGTAAATCAAAATGACATGGGACCAAAGAAATTGGTTAGAGGACTTCAATACCTTTCCAAAATGTCCAAGAACATGTTCATAGCTTTAAAATTGAGCAAGATATGCATTGGAGAAGTTGGGAAATTTTTGTGAAATGGCCAAAGTCAACTATCCTTGAAATTTCATTTTTGACAAAAGGGGCCCACTTTTTCCACTTGTTTCAGCTTGGCCATGCCTCCCACGGGTCCCACAATTTATTTCAAGATTAAAAATTAATTTTTCCATTTTTATTTGATTTTATTTGATTTAATTCATTTTAAATCTTTAAAATTCAAATAAAAATCAAGAAAATTAATGGAGGGATATCTTTGAGTTTGAATAGCTTTGATACACCATCATTCACCTTCCAAATTCGTGCAAGGCCTATTCTAAGCAAGAAATTCAAATTTTCACAAAAATGGCAAGTTTTTTAAATGGTGTTCATGGCAAAATCCAAAACATGATGGCAAGGCTTCAAGGCTCTTTATTTTGATTAATACTCATTCATATACACATATACAAGCCTCCCCACCCTCATGGACAGAAAAAAAAAAAAGGCATCCCTAAAACGGCAGAGCAAAAACTCAGAATTTGTCAAAAAAGTGTGAGATCTAAAGCAAGGTTGCAGGCAGTTTCAGACAAAACAAAGCACGTGAGATCCTTCATTGCCATACCCTGAAACTAAAGAGACCTTTACCACGCCCTGAGACTCCATATCAAGCACTGTAAGTCATCACAAACTCACCCCCGCTATCTGCTTTATGTTTTTTACAGGAAACGAAGAAGATGAAGGACGTGCCTCCATGTGATTGGCTGATTCAAAACGGGCGCGCGCTTTTTCCTTTTTTCAGCATATAGTGCGCTTATTTTATATTATTTTTCTTTTCTATTTTACTAACAAACGCGCAGGATTGGTGTAGTGGTTGGCAATATACTTGGTGATCTCTGGGACCTGGGTTCGATTCCCAGGTCCCCCCATAATTCCAATATTATTTTTTCTAACGCTTTCCAGTGCAGCGTCTCATCAAATAACTCACCATAAACCTCACAGACCCAAGCGCCAGGTGGCCTCTCTCATAGATCTGATGGCCATGAGGTGGTCCTCACCATGTTCAGGAGTCAACACACAAGCATTGGATTCCAGAAAGTCAAACGAGCTGGATTCAAATGGGCCTAAATTCCTGATTCACCCCCCTTGGGTTTAATCTTTTTTTTATTTTTTCATTTTCATTTTTTATTATTTGCCTTATTTTATTTATTTTATTATTAACAATTAACATAATTAACATATTTTTCATAAAAAAATCAAAAAATAATTAACATCATTATTATTATTATTAGTTTATTTTGTAAATAAACAATAATTGAATTAGTTTAATTAGGCAATTTCAATCTCTTTTCTTAATAATTAAAATAAATTTAGAATTAGGTTTTATTAACTTTTAATTTTATTTTCTTTTATTTTATTTCATTAAAAACATAAAAATACAAAAACATCTTTTTTTAATAAATAAATTAATTAGTTTAGTTATTAGTTATTAATTTCATTTAATCACAAAAAGACCAAAAAAATCAATTTCTTTTCTTAAAAGGGTCAACACCCTTAGAACATTCCCGATTAATTTATTCGCGCGCATTTACTTTATTTGATTATTATGTAATTGCCTTCAAGAATGTAATAGTTAAATAGGTTTATCGCTTTATTTAATTTCCGTACTTATTTACTAAAAAACGGGTCTTTGTAATTTTTGGCGATGTATAGACCCGCGCCTTGTAATAGCGTAGGATTTATGTTTCCGCAATTTACTTTCCGCACCCCTTAACTGCTAAACTTGCATGAAAGAATGTATGTAAATAAAAACAACTCGTAGCTCACTAATTAACAAGACAAACATTAACTGAATACAACACACAAATACACACACCACTTCTAGGGTACGCCTCACTTGTTGCCTTCGAAACGTGGTCGTCAAGTATAGGACGTCTTAGCGGTCCTTATGTCCATGATCCAGTTGCCTCGAAACAGTTGCCTCGAAACAGTTGCCTCGAAATAGTTGCCTCGAAACAGTTGCCTCGAAACGGTTGCCTCGGATTAAAAAAGGATCAAGGACATAAGGGTAGCTTCTAAGGTGTCCTACTGTTGCTTCGGTGACCACACTGTCCCTAAAATCGAATTGACCCGAACACCTCCAACGATGGTGCTACCTACCTCTCAATGGTGGGATAGCAATATCTAAAGGACACTTACACAGCTTAATTCCTTAGGGTAGGTAGATGACTCATAGATACTTGCTCTTTTCAAAAACAAACAAAAATACTTTTCACACCCTACACTTTCAAAAAACTTTCAAAACAAATTTTTCAAACACTCTTGAGGACAGATACAAGAGTTATTCAGAAATCTTTCAAAGAAACTTTTTCAAACCCACTCACATTTTGAAAAGCAAACATTTTGAAAACATAAGAGCAAGTATCTAAGAGCCCATGGATAACCATGGATAGAAAGGGTGCTAACACCTTCCCTTTCTATAAATCTACCTCCCGAACCGAGAGACAATCTCATAAGGAATTTTGCTGTGCTTTTGTCCTGTCCATGTTGGAGAAAATAAAAGACGGTGGCGACTCTTGCTTACCGCGACATTTCGCGAACCCAGCTAAAAAACAGACAGTTCTCATTTCCACCGATCACACCTGGGTAATTCCAAAGCATTAAATGCCTTGTTCAATGGAATTGATAGAAACATATTCAAACTAGTACATCAATGTGAACTGGCCAAGGAAGTTTGGGACACTCTCAAAACTACACATGAGGGCACATCCAAAGTAAAAATGTCAAGGCTTCAGATGCTGACTACCAAATTTGAGAACCTAAGGATGATGGAAGATGAAACCATTCATGAGTTTCACATGAACATCTTGGAAATTGCCAACACCTCAGGAGCATTGGGAGAAAAGATGTCAGAAGAAAAACTGGTGAGAAAGATTCTCAGATCCTTGCCTAAAAGATTTGCAATGAAGGTAACTACTATAGAGGAAGCCCAGGATATCAGCAAGTTGATGGTGGATGAACTCATTGGGTCTCTTCAGACCTTTGAGATGGGGATCAGTGACAATGTTGACAAGAAAAACAAGAGCATAGCACTTGTATCCAACACTGAAGATGAAAACAAGGAGGATGAAGAAGAAAATATTTTAGAAGCTATAGCCATGCTTGGAAGACAATTCAACAAACTCATCAAGAGAATGGATCCAAAGTCAAGGTCAAATGTTAAGAACAATCCTTCTGACATTAACAGATCTTATGACTCTAGCAGAAGACCAAAGTCTGAAGAGAAGGGAAATCAAAGCAGGGGAATTCAATGCCATGGATGTGAAGGATATGGGCACATTCGAGCTGAATGTCCTACCTTTCTTAAGAAACAAAAGAAAGGAATGTCTGTTACTTGGTCTGACTGTGATTCAGAAAGTAATTCTGAAGAAGAATCTGCCAAACTAGTTACTGCACTAACTGGTATTTGTACCTCTGATAGTGACACTAGTGATGAGGAAGTGACATTTGAAGAACTGGTTGATACCTACAAGAAATTATGTATCATAAGTGCTGAAGTCTGTCAGCAAAATGAGAGACAAACAAAACTCATAATAAAGTTGGAGGCTGAGAAAAGGGCAGACATTGAAACTATAAGTCATCTAGAAGGGGAAGTTCAAATACTGAACTCAAAACTGGACCAGATGACCAAATCTGTCAAGATGTTGACAAATGAAACTGACAAATTGGAAGAAATCCTTCAGGTTGGACAAAATATGGGAAACAAGCCTGGTCTAGGATTTGTGGCAGCAAAGAAAACTGGTACAGACAAGAAAATCAGGTCTGATAAACAAATGTCAAAGCAGATGTCACAACATAGCACTCAACATCGGGAACAGAGAAATATGAAGAAAAAGTACCAAAGATGGAGATGTCATCATTGTGGGAGGTTTGGTCACATAAAGCCATTCTACTTCAGACTGTATGGATACCCTAATCAGAACCCAGGTGTTAAACCTAAGTCTTACAAGGTACCACATACTCCACAGTGGAAGAAAAAGGCTACTGCCCTGATAGCCCACACTTCCCTTAGAGTCTCTGCAAAGGAAGACTGGTACTTTGACAGTGGATGTTCTAAGCACATGACTGGAATCAAGAACCTTCTCAATAATGTTAAACCTCACACCACTAGTTATGTGACCTTTGGAGATGGTGTTAAAGGAGAAATCAAAGGAGTTGGAAACTTGGACTGCCCTGGAGTTCCAAATCTAAATGAAGTATTGCTGGTAAAAGGCCTGACTGCTAATCTCATAAGTATCAGTCAATTATGTGATCTAGGATTCAAGGTCAACTTCTCAAAATCTGAATGTCTTGTAACTAATGAGAAACAAGAAGTTGTAATGAAAGGAGTCAGATCTAAAGACAACTGCTACTTGTGGGAGCCTGAGAACACTAATTACTCCATTGTGTGTTCTATTGCCAAAGAAGAAAAAAAAGTAAAAATGTGGCACCAAAAACTTGGCCATCTACATCTAAGAGGAATGAAAAGGATTATATCCATGGAGGCAGTCAGAGGGATTCCAAGACTGCAAATTGATGAAGGGAGAGTATGTGGTGAATGTCAGGTTGGTAAGCAGACTAGGATGTCACATCCAAAGTCAAGACATCTGACCACCTCTAAGGTTCTAGAACTTCTACATATGGATCTGATGGGACCAATGCAGGTGGAAAGTCTTGGTGGAAAAAGATATGCCTATGTTGTTGTGGATGATTTTTCCAGATTCACCTGGATTAACTTCATTAGGGAAAAATCTGATGTATTTGAAGTTTTTAAAGAACTGTGCAAAAGAATTCAAAGAGAAAAAGAAGGGTGCATTGTCAGAATCAGAAGTGATCATGGCAAGGAATTTGAAAACAGTAAGTTTAATGAGTTTTGTTCCTCAGAAGGAATTAATCATGAATTCTCTTCTCCTATAACTCCTCAACAAAATGGAGTTGTAGAAAGGAAAAACAGGACCATACAGGAATCTGCCAGAGCAATTATACATGCCAAAAGACTTCATATTCATTTTTGGGCTGAAGCTATGAATACAGCTTGTTATGTCCATAACAGGGTCACCTTGAGAAAGGGAACCTCATCCACCATTTATGAACTCTGGAAAGGAAGAAATCCAACAGTGAAGTACTTCCATGTATTTGGTAGCAAATTCTATATTCTGGCAGATCGTGATCAAAGGAGAAAGCTGGACCCTAAAAGTGATGAAGGAATATTTCTAGGATACTCCACCAACAGCAGAGCTTATAGGGTATTCAATTCCAGGACCAAAGTCATGATGGAATCAATAAATGTCATAGTTGATGATTATCATGAGGAAACAGATGTCCCTTGTAATGTTGAGACATTCTTTGAAACATCAACTCAACAGAATGACCTACCTAACACCACTGCAGCAGACTCTGAATCCAAGGAAGCTAGCAAAATCCCTTCCATCAGAATTCAGAAAGATCATCCTAAAGAACTCATCATAGGATATCCTAACAGTGGAGTCATTACAAGATCTAGAGAAATCATCTCAAACTCTTGCTTTGTGTCGAAAATTGAACCAAGAAATGTTAAGGAGGCTTTAACTGATGAATACTGGATTGGTGCAATGCAAGATGAATTGAACCAATTCAAGCAACATGAAGTATGGGAGTTAGTTCCTAGACCAGAAGGAACAAACATCATTGGCACAAAATGGATATACAAGAACAAATCAGATGCTGAAGGAGTTGTCACCAGGAATAAGGCAAGACTTGTTGCTCAAGGATACACTCAAGTTGAAGGGGTTGATTTTGATGAGACCTTTGCCCCTGTAGCCAGACTGGAATCTATCAGACTCCTATTGGGAATTGCTTGTCTCCTGAAGTTCAAGTTATTTCAGATGGATGTAAAAAGTGCCTTCCTAAATGGGTACTTAAATGAGGAAGTTTATGTGGAACAGCCTAAAGGTTTTGTGGATCCAAACTACCCTGATCATGTCTACAAATTGAGGAAAGCTTTATATGGCCTGAAACAAGCTCCTAGAGCATGGTATGACAGGTTGACAAAATTTCTCTCTGACAAAGGATACAGAAAAGGAGGCTTGGATAAAACCCTCTTTGTCAAAAATGAAGGAGGAAAGATAATGGTAGCTCAAATCTATGTTGATGACATAGTGTTTGGGGGAATGTCAGATAAAATGGTTAAACATTTTGCTGACCAAATGCAGGCTGAATTCGAAATGAGCCTCATGGGAGAATTGACCTACTTTCTTGGACTGCAAGTCACACAGATGGAAGACTCAATTTTTCTGTCTCAAAGCAAGTATGCAAAGAACATTGTCAAGAAGTTTGGAATGGAGAATGCCAGTCACAAAAGGACTCCTGCACCTACTCATTTAAAGTTGTCCAAAGATTCAAGTGGGGTTAAGGTGGACCAAAGCCTGTACAGAAGCATGATAGGAAGCCTGCTATACTTAACAGCCAGCAAACCTGACATTGCTTTTGCAGTTGGAGTATGTGCAAGATACCAAGCTGATCCCAAAGTCATTCATATTAACCAAGTGAAGAGAATTTTGAAGTATGTAAGTGGAACTTACAACTATGGCTTGATGTACTCTCATGGTTGTGAACCAACTCTGACTGGTTACTGTGATGCTGATTGGGCTGGAAGTGCTGATGATAGAAAGAGCACCTCTGGAGGATGTTTCTTCTTAGGAAATAATCTGGTCTCCTGGTTCAGCAAGAAACAGAACTGTGTGTCTCTCTCTACTGCTGAAGCTGAATACATTGCAGCTGGTAGTAGCTGTTCTCAAATGATATGGATGAAACAGATGCTTACTGAGTATAATGTCACACAAGATGTTATGACATTGTACTGTGACAATCTGAGTACAATCAACATTTCCAAGAATCCTATTCAGCATAGCAGGACCAAGCATATTGACATTAGACATCATTTTATCAGAGATCTTGTAGAGGAGAAGACGATTAAACTGGAATATGTTGCCACTGAACTACAACTGGCTGACATTTTTACCAAAGCACTTGATGCAAATCAATTTGAAAATTTGAGGGGCAAGTTGGGTATTTGCCAACATGAGGAAATGTAGCAATTAATTTTGCTTAAAACAAGGGATGAAGGAGTTTTTTTTGTTAAGTCTATTTTGATTGGGTTAATCATATGTTTTCCTATTTCTTTCAAAATTGTTAAGAAGTTGAATAGACACTCATTTACCTCCTTCCTCTCTCGGCTCTGCAACAATCTCCATTCTCTCAATCAAAGATTTCTCTCTCGTTGTTACTAGTTTTCTAAGACTCTCAAAATGTCTCAAACATCATCCTCTTCCAAGACGACTGTTTCATCCGCATCCTCTGATCGAGATCCTAGGGCAATCACAACATGCATGGATTCTGAAGTCCTGGAGATTACTCCTCTTAGAGAACTGGAAACTAACCCCTCTAAGGTTAAAAAGCTGAGAACAAGGCATGCAGGAAGGTCTCAAGCTACGTCATCTGGTAATCCCTCTAAACCATCATCTTCTGTTCCCTCAGGAATAGCAAATAGGGAAGGCACAGCTTATGTTCATCAAGCAATAGCTAGACTTGTTACAAGAATTCTGAATGAAAACCACTCTGTACCTGGAATTTCTGTTCCTTTAAATCAAGAATCTGCTAGTCCAAATGTGGAAATCAATCCAGATGTCTCTAAGAATGTTGAGACACCGGATGACAATATTCAGAAAACATCTGAAAATCTTGATGATATCCAGAACCCTTCAGAGAAGGATGTTGAACCACCGGTTATAGATGTGGATGAAGAATACTCTGACAATGACCTAACTGCAAATATCAACCCTAGCATAGCTAGGAGGATGATGAATAGAAAAGGTAAGCAGGATGCTGCAAAATGTATGACCAAAGAGAAGACTGATGATGTTGCTCATAAGAAAACTAGGTCTGAAGGCAAGACTGGTGTAGAAATTGTGAAGACTGGATTGTCCAAAGGGAAGGTGAAAACCCGAGTACATGCTGGTAGTCTCTCAAAGCCTGTGAGACAACAAAAGCAAAGAAAAGGAAAGAGCCTGAACCTTCTGATTCTGATGAGGAATCAGAATTTGAAGTTGATGCTGAAGACATTCCTCTCAGAAGGAAACTCCCTTCAAGCAAAATGGCTAAAGTTCCTGAAGTCCCCACTGACAACATTTCTTTTCACCACCCTGAAAATGCCAACAGATGGAAGTATGTTTGTTTGAAAAGAATAGCCTTGGAAAGAGAACTGAACAATGGTGCCATGGAATGTAAGGAGATCATGGACCTAATCAGAACTGCTAGACTAATGAATACTGTGGTAAAGTTTACCAATTGCTATTAAAATCTTGTCAAAGAATTCATAGTGAATTTATCTGATGGATGTGCTGATGGAAGGTCAACTGACTTTAAGTGTGTCTATGTGAGACGAAGAAAGGTTAATTTCTTTCCCTCTGAAATAAACAAATTCCTTGGAAGACCAGATGAGGATTGTCCTGAACTAGAGGTTACTGACAATCAAGTATGCCAAACCATCACTGCAAATCAAGTAAGGAGCTGGCCCTTAAAAGGCAAGCTGAATGCAAGCAAGCTAAGCATGAAATTTGCCATCCTGCACAAGATTGGTGCAGCCAACTGGGTTCCTACCAACCATAAATCAACCATCTCCACAGGATTGGGAAGATTCATTTATGTTGTTGGAACCAGGACAGAATTTGACTATGGCAGGTATATCTTTGATCAAACTTTAAAACATGTTGGAAGCTATGCTGTTAAAGGCCCTATTGCCTTTCCCTCCCTCCTATGTGGTATTGTCCTTGCTCAGTATCCTGACATCCTAGTGGAAAGAGATATTATATGCAAAAGAGCCCCTGCTCTTGGGTTGCACTATAAGCTATTTCAGGGAACTCATGTTCCTGACATTGTCATGACATCAGCTGAGACATCAACTGTCAAAACTCAGTCCAAGAAATCTGATGTTATAGCTGTGCTGAAGGAAACCTGCAAAGAGCTGGAGACAAGGAAAAGGACTCTTGAGAACCTAATTGATAGACTAGAACAGGAGGAGGCTGAAGGACAAAGAAGGGAAGAGGATGTTGCTAAAGATCAGCTTAATGATGAAGATAATGCCTCCTCTGAAGATGACAGTGCTTGAAGATCAGTGGAGTGTCAAGCTTGCTGCTGATACCTGTTGCTGCAAGTGATTTCAGACGTTTTGTTGTTTTTATTATTATTCATTTTGGATGACTGTATAACCTAAAAGTACATGTATCTTTGGCCTATTTATGGCTAAAGAGGGGGAGAAGATTATGTGTTAATTATTCTTGGTAGACATTAATTTTTCTACAGACATATTATTTCTGCTGCTCTCTATTCTCTGATTGTTTAGGGGTTTTAGCCAAAAATTTGCCAAAGGGGGAGTTTGTAAGTGTTTATTTATTGGCATATATTTTTGGTAAAACCAGGTGTGTGAATGTCATGACTGGTGTCATAACATTCTGAGTTATTAGGTACTTTATGCAGAAAAATAATGGCATACAGTAGCTGCTCTTTATGAGTGTGTATCTGAGCATTTTGCAATGATCATATTTATTACATTCTACCAAAATCAGTAAACAGGATTCCTGTTGTCATAACCAATGTTAAGACATCCTGTACTGATCTAACAGTTATGCAGTTTGGTTAATTCTGAGATTTTTCAGGAATTTGGTTCATACATTCCAGAACAGAATCTCACGTGGACTTTAGGTTAACCTAGCTCAACCCTAATCTGGTTGATAAAGTCTGGTGACCAAGTCTTGAGGTTAACCCTAATTAACCCTAGCTTTTCGTGGAAGCCCTAACTGAAGAAACAGCTGCATATATATTCAACAGGAAGGTTGTTTGGAAAATCAACTTTTTGACAGAAGATCAACTAGGGGTTGTATAGTTTTAACTACTGTAATCCAAGCAAGTATCATTGTGATAAGTGACTTGGAGTAGGTTTTGATTGTAAGGGTTGTGTATCACTCAAAGCTTTGAAGCAAGAGTGTTTGTGTCACTTGATTAAAGCTTTGAAGCAAGGTCAAGTTAGGTTTATGTATCACTCAAAGCTTTGAAGCAAGAGTGTTTGTGTCACTTGATTAAAGCTTTGAAGCAAGGTCAAGTTAGGTTTATGTATCACTCAAAGCTTTGAAGCACGAGTGTTTGTGTTACTTGATTAAAAGCTGTGAAGCATAATCAAGTGTATGTTCTGAAGAGTGTCTTCATTATTTCATTAGTCAATTGTTTAGTATCACTGCTGTGATTGAGGGGGAGTGAGTAGGAACTCAGGTTTAAGTTGAACTTAGATTGAAGTTGCATTGGGTAGGTCTTAAGTGAAGGAGATAAACTGGTTGGTTTATTCCTGAATTAATATCTCTTATAGTGGATTTCCTCCCTGGCTTGGTAGCCCCCAGAGTAGGTGTTGTTTCACACTGAACTGGGTAAACAATTGATTGTGTTCTTTACTGTTTTTTTTATTTACTGTCTTATAGAAAGTCAGATACAGTGTCATAACATTCACTATGACATTGAGTATCTGTTGCCAGAATTTCACCTGTTATAGGTAAATTTATTCAAATTAATACAAAATTATATCTTTGAAAGTGCAAAACTGCTTGTTTTTTATTTTTCAGTTTTGTTTGCAAAAATGTCCAGTGATTATTTTTGAACATATGCATTTGAATGTGATTACTGTTTACAAATACACGCATAAAAATAGAAAGACAGTTGCTAAGGGTTTTAATAGGGACAATGTCGAAAAGCCATCTGGAAATCCCCACAGAACACTCCTAGGGGATCATTTTCACAAAATTCATTATCAGCAAGGGTACATTCATCAGTTAGATACAGAGATAAAGACGTCCTCCCGTAAAGTCATCGTCGTATCTTTAACATATAATCTAATGATGTCAGAGGTTCTAATATCCCCTGTAGATCAAGAGTTTCAATCATCTCTCCAGCATCTTGGAGCATTCCTCAGCTTGGTCTTTAAGTTTTTTGGGTTCCCCAACAGGGTTTCATAAAATACCCAAACAGTTTGTGAATTTTTCTCCCCCCAGTAGAGTTTATTTCTCTAGCCACGGAAATACATCTCCCAGCAATTCAACTTCAACAAATAATAAAGAATCATATTCTTCATCTCCAGCAGCAGTCAGGGATTTATTTTCCCTAAATTCAATGACGCTATGAAGAACAACTAATCGGTTCATATATTGCATTCATACATTATCTTACAAAAATCGTAGCATATGCATACAAAATACATATACCACAATCTCATTTATTTTGAGAACATCGTTACACAATGTGTGTCATGCATAATGACATTGCATATAGCTAATTCTTTACCTTTTCAGGAAAGATCAATAAACAAATATCATCATCAAGTTTCTACAAGTTCCAGATTAATTCCTGAAATAAGATAGGGCAACTATCTGAAGTAACAGCTCATCAATCACTATGAAGCCTGGACCCGACCAGAAAGCAGATAACATCAAATACAATTTTGTGTGAAGCCTGGAATCCGACTAGATAGAAGTTTACAATTATTGCTAAAGCCTGGAATTCGACCGGATAACAGTCAAACTTCATCAAGATTGTGAAGCCTTGACCCGACCAGATAGCAGTTAACATCATTGCTAAAGCTCGGAATCCGACCGGATAACAGTCAATCTATAATTCAAGACACTATGAAGCCTGGAACCCGTCCAAATAACAATATAGGTTGCTACAAAGTCTGGAGTCCGACCAGTTAGCAGTTTACTCTGTCAAATTACTGCGAAGCCTGGAGTCCAGCCAGATAGCAGTTTACTCAATCAAATTACTGGGAAGCCTGAAGTTTGACCAGTTAGCAGTTCATTCTATCAATTACTATGAAGCCTGGACCCGACCAGATGATAGTATAATCTATAACATTGCGAAGCCTGGGCCCGACCAGATAGTAGTTAACATCATTGCTGAAGCCCGGAATCTGACCGGATAACAGTTCAGCTCTGTCAATTACTATGAAGCCTGGACCTGGCCAGATGACAGTATACCTCAAATTTAAGTTGAAGTCTGGACCTGACTAGATAACAGCTTAATTTCTTCAAATCACTAAAGCCTGGATCCGACCAGATAACAGTCCAAGTCACTAAAGCCTGGACCCAACCAGATAACAGTTTAATTCACTATGAAGCCTGGATTTTGACCAGATAACAGTTTGAGTTAATGCAAAGCCTGGAAATCGACCAGATAATAATTAATTTCATATTCCCCTATAAGTCACTATGAAGCTTGGAATATGACCAGATAGCTGTCAACTTTGTTATCCTTAGCAAGTTACTATGAATACTGGATTTTGACCAGATAACAGCTAACTTTCATCTCTCCAATCAAGAGATAACTCCCCAGTAGAATAATGGACAACTAAAGCTCCTAGACTTTATTCCCCAAACAGAAATTAACATTTCCCAGCGGTTTCTTCCTCAAACAACAGGAACAGGAATCCCCACAAAGAGACCTCTTATGAAGTCAGCATCTACTTTGAGTGGCATCTTTAAGCCCATCTCCGATAACTCTTAGCCATCTTCTCCAAATGGCATCTGTAAGCCCATTCCTGATATCATCAACCAGCAGTGTTACTTCATGTATATGCGAGTGCAAATTTTTGGGCACTTTGGTGTTCAATCATCTTCCACCTTCAGATTACGAAAGGCAGACAAGCCAATCTAAATCCTCAGGTTTAAGAAGATTGAACAGGGGCAGCTGTTGTACCCCAAAATTTTCCCTCCCATTTTTACTCAAGACATGCTCATTGAGGTCTTCAATTGCTCAAGGTTGACCAAGAATTGACCAGACAAATTCTCCTCCTAAGCAATGAACCTCCAACTAGGGTTTCACTTTTCACCAAGATGTTTGGGTTGCAAAGGATCCAATTGATTTCCATGGTCCCTAATATGTCTTCAAGAATGTCCATGACAAATTTCATGCCTTACACTACAAGTTTGCTCAGTCAACTGCTCAAGTGTTTGAAAATCAATTCTACTAGGTCAAAAGTCAATTGTGGCCAATATGCAGTCAAACTTCAAGTTTTTTTGTGAAAGTCAACATTTTGAAGTGATAATCATCATTTGATCAAGGTTTTATCATTATTACTCAAGTAATGCTCTTAATTTATCAAAAGTCAAGAATTGTAAAATTAGGGTTTCCTTAGGATAAGTCAACTGAACTTTGACCAGGCATAACTTTCACATACTTCATCCATTTTGACCCAACCAAAGATGATTTTAAAGATAATCCAATTCCATATAACTTCTCTTTTGTCCTCAAGTTCAAGAAATGCACCATTTGAAAGATACAAACTCATACATTACAGGTCATTTTCAAAAAGTCAACAAGAGACATTTTTTTCCAATACCATTTAAATTAATATAAATCTTCAAATGCAAAATTGAACAAAAGAGGGATTAAAGGAGACATCTTGGGCTTTCCAAAAAGTCTAAGATCATATTCATTGGATAAAAATTGAGCAAGTTATGGCTTGCCCAAGTTGGGAAAATTTGAGAAATTTCAAGAATTGTGCATTGGGCAAGCTTGAACTTTTAGGTCAATGGCCTAACTTTTTGGGTTTCAAACATCTTCCTATCCTTATGAAAGACCTCTAAAATCATTTCTACACTGCCTTTCCATTTCTACCTATTTTATCCATATTTATTTTGTTTTATTCAAATAAAAAACAAAATAAAATTGCATAAAATAGTAAATAATGGGTTATAGCCTAATGGGCTAATGTTTGGATTTGTGCTGAAGCCCATGAACTCGTGCAAGGGTGTCTAGGTTCACTCAAAGTGAAAAATTGGCAAGAATCTTAATTTTTTGGCAAGTTTTCAAAGTTGAAATCATGGCTTCATTACAATAGTTATGAGGGAGATTCTTTCCATGTTTCCTTGCCCTCTCCACCTCCTTTATTTATACAACAGTTCTGGAAGCTTAGAACACGCACAAGTTGCCCTGAAACCACCATATCAAAATTCTCAAAATCTCTACAAAGTTGTCAAAATCGAAACAATCTTTGCAAGCCTCCTCGGGCCAAACTAATTGCTCAGTCGCCTTGCGCCTTAATCCATTAGTTTTGTATTTTATTTGATTTATTTTGAATTTAATTGAATAAAATCAAAATAAAAAGAAATAAAAATCACAAAAATATATGAATGGATTTGGAGGTCTAATATGAGGTCATGAACACTTTTGAACCTAAAAACTTAGGCCCATTAGCCCAAAAATTCCACTTTGCTCAAAGTGGACTTCATGCATTTTCTCAAAATTGCTCAACTTGCACCAATCATAACTCTCTCAATTTTTGTCATGTAAATATGATCTTGTACTTTTTGGAAACCTCAAAAAAGCTCCTACAACTTTCATGCTGGTCATGTTTTCATTTGAAGTCTTTAACTTGATGTAAATTGCTTTGACAAAAAATACCTTTTTGACTTTCAAAATGACCTGTAAAGTTTTGGCTCATATCTCTCAAATGAAGCATTTTTTGCCTTGAGATTAGAGAGACAAAGTTGTAGAGAATTGAATTTCCTTCAAAATGAGTTTTGATTGAGAAATTTCTGATGAAGTATGTGAAAGTTGTGCTTGGTCAAAGTTCAGTTGACTTCTCCTTAAGAAAACCCTAATTTAGTAACTTTTAACTTTTGATGAATCTTGAGTTTTCTTGATGAATCATGATCAAACCTTGATCAAATGAAGAATGTGACTTCAAAATATTGATGTTGACCAAAAATCTCGAAGTTTAACTATAGATTGATCGAATTTAACTTTTTATCCAATAAAGTTGATTTTCAATCATCTGACTAATTGACTGAGCAAACTTGTGATGTAAGGCTTGAAATTTGGCATGAGGATACTTTGAGGCATATGAGAAATCATGAAGTCCATTTGAGGCATTATAAACTCAATTTCCTTTAAGAGAAGCAAAACTCTAGTTGTAGGTCAATTGCTTAGGAGGAGAGTCCATCTGATCAATCCTTGATGAGTCTTGAGTGTTTGAGACCTTCATGAGCATGAGGAGGTGTCTTGAATTAATTTGCCTCAAAGATCGGAGGGAAAATTTTGGGGTACAACACCTTTAAGAATCATTAGGAGAATTAGTTGATATCCTAAGGAATTACCAACCAGGAAACAACATTTTGTTCGCTGGTCCATTATGGCTAATAGCTTCAGACAAGACCATTACTCCCCCCGTCACAAATAATCATTACTCCCTCTCAAGGGACCATCAAAACAACACTATGAATTGTCCAAGTTCACGCATCAGACAAGATGTCATAGCATTTGGTAAGACATCACACACACATATCACCATCAGTTGTTTCAGAAGACGCATAGCGTTGGAAACAACACACTCTTGATCAACTTCAGATTGTTTTCCATATCTTGCCCCTATCAAACAACCTCCTACACTCCTTGAATATGTCACATGTTCTAGAAGTGTTACCCCCGAACTCCCTTGTCATCACCTCTGAATAATTATTCTTTAAATCAGCCCTTTGTGGAGTTATTTTGTTCACAAATCCTCCTTCCTTGTCCATTAAACTAGAAAGTAACTTCCCTGAATCTCACCCAGAGTTAGAGTTGGATGCTTACTCTGATACCAATTGAAATTCTGGTATTCAGATCACAAATGTCCTAAGAGATGTCGAGACACCAATCTCTAAACAACAACACGATGAACAATATAACACAATAGTGCAGAAAGTAAATAACACGTAGAATTGTTAACCCAGTTCGGTGTATAACAACACCTACTCTTATGGCTACCAATCCAAAAAGGAAATCCGCTAAATAGTATAAATTCAAAGCTAAACACGTCTATTTACAACTTCTCACTTAATCATTACCCGTTCTATATTTCTACCTAAGACACACATAGGTATAAGACCCACCTCACTTCCCTTGCAGTCACAGACAGTGACGAGAACACACAATCACAAACAGTGACAAGAACACAACTTAACAGACTTAGAAGACAATCTTCAAGAACACATAATCACTTTATACTTAGAAGCTTAAGAGTGATTTATAATCAAGAGGAGGACACCCTCAAATAAATAGAAATCACTTTTGATTAAAAGCTTATTGTGATACGGTGGGAGAACTGACTTGAGGTTTTACATTTGTGTTCGCAAATGTTTCGGTTTAGCAAGAGTCGCCACCGACTTTTTATTTTATCCTAAGGAAAGGTCAAAAAGCACAGGAAAGACCTTTGAGATGTTTTATTGGGTTAGGGGAGTAGATTATGAAAAGGGAAGGTACAAGCACCCTTTTCATCCATGGTTATCCATGGGCTCTTAGTTACTTGTTTAGATCACTTGCTTTGCTTTTCAATTGTTTGAAATGGTGCTCTTCAATTGTTTGAAATGGTGCTTTGTGTGTGGTTTTGAAAGATGTTTTGAAAAGAGGTAATCATTGTGGAAACCTTTGTAATGATTCTTGTCTGAATGTATACAAAGGTGTTTTTGTCTTTTGAAAAGTTTCCAATATTTGAAAGTTGGATTTTGAAATTGTGTTGTGAAGTGTGTTTGAAAATAGCAAGCATGTTTTGCAAGCTTTTGATCAAGTAACTAGGAGTTATCTACCCTATTTTACTCAAAGATCCTTCTTATGTTTTTAACCCTTTTAACAGTGTTATTTCACCATTGCATTTGGTGAGCAACCTTGTGTTAGGATGTTAAACGGGACAGGCGCGGGTCATCGTATAGACCATGATAGCAATTGTGTCAAGTATCTTTGGCAATTTTCTTGAGTGACTTGATCATTTTGTTTAGGCAACTCAGATAGCTTCATCGAGGGACTATGATCTTTTATTTTGTTTTTGTTTTGCCAAAGCACTTAACATGCATACCATGGCCCATTTTTGAAGGCAACAAGTGGATTGTAACCCTAAGGGTGCAAGTGTGCATTGTGTTTGTTTTTCATGCATTTTTGTCTTTGATTAGGTCAAACTATTTGTTAATTTGATTTTGGCATACAAACCCTAACTCTCTAATCATGGCATAATTGAAAGCATTAAGTGCGAGAATTTAAATTCTAAGCTATTACAACATGATTATGGGGATGGGGGTACAATTTTGGATAGGGGATTATTTTGTAAGAAATTTAAACCCATTACAACCAAATTGAATCTCAAATGCATCAAAATTTAAATGTACAATATTTAAATAACAAAATGAACAAATATTAAATAAAATGTATTATGCAAAGAGAAGTTTTTATTTGTTATGTAAAAATATTTTCAATGTAAAGAAATATAAAGAAATAAATAAATAAAAAAAGGATTAATTTTATTTATTAAAGGGGTAAACCCTAATTTCTTTAAGAAAATAATATCTTATATTATTTATATACAAAAAATATATTAATATGTACAAAAATAAAATGTATTAAAAAAAAGTGTTTTTTTAGTATAGATAATAATAAAAATAAAAATGTAATATTTTGTATTTTTATTCTATGTTTTTAATAAAATAAAAGTATATATGTATATATTTAAATATATTAAGGATGTAAAAAATAAAATAAAATATTTACAAAAATAAAATATATTCAAGAAAATATTTTCAGTGTGAATAAAAATAAGAAATGAAAATAAAAATATTATTCACATTATTTTTAAATTTAAACAAATAAGATAAAAGTATAAAAAATGTTTTAATGTTAGAAATAATAGAATAAAATGCCAAATAAATGTAAAACAAATGTGAAAATATTTTTAAACATTTTTTATATTTGGAAATAAATAAACAAAGTCAGAAATGAAATTAAAATGCAAAAATAATAAAAAAATACAAGAAATTGGGCCAGGGTGTGCATTTAGCAAAAGGGGGTGCAGACAGCAAGAAGGCCAGGCCGAGCCCAGACTTCATCTTCAACCTCCAGAATATTTGAAAACACGCGCGCGCCTGTACAAACTGCTAACTCCTGTATTTGTGATCTTTTGCCAAAACTCAAAACATGAAACTTGTAGAGCATTAAACCACGATTCTAACCATATAAAAAACTTGATCTAACTCTCAAAGACCAGAGAGAATTTCTATGGCCCTAAAATCTGACCTAGTTTTTTCAGCATGTTCATGGATGAAATTCTCTTAGCACGCTTAATATAAATGAAAACTGAGCATGTGTACAGCTTCATGGCAATGAGTACTACATCTTTCATTCACAAACCTAAGGCTAAATGTTCCTAAATAGAGAGATAGAAGTTTGAGAAATACCTGTTTCAGTCAAGCTCGAGTATGGCAATGCAGCAACTTTCAGTGAGGCCTGAGGTTCTTTTGAGCTTGCTTGATATTCCCTGGACCTTTCCCAATGCTTAGTTTGTTTTGAAATGGTCTGAATCTCTCTATAAAACTCAACCTGCAAAGCTTCAAAACAGAAATGGTGAACACTGTAAATGGAGTTACAGTTGGAAATGGAGGTTTGGGATAGCTTAAATGAGTTGAATGGAAGGTATTGGAACAAGTTTGAGGCCAAACGCACGAATGGTTTGTGTGATGGATGTGAATCTGCAGGGAGTGCCCTATTTTGCAAGTTCTTGGTGTTTTGGTGTTTTGGAAGGCTTGAGGGCTCAGCAATTCGTGTTTCTGGCTCAAGGCAACGCACAAAACTTGTTTGAAATGTTGGCTAGAGTTGAATATATTAGATGCTCAAGTTATGTCCTTTTGGCAAGTTGACTTGTTCTGAAAGAAAAGTGTGAAGTGAAATGAGGTAGGCCTGTATAGGCTATCTACAAGCATGCACAAGTTTCTTGTACCTTTGCCTGAGTTTGTGGAACTTGTGTGCTGCAAAGAAAGAGGTCCAAGGCTCAAGAGAAGCAATGTTGACATAAAATTGCCTTTATGAAAATGGAAGTGCCACCTTTATGCCAAAAATGGATTTGTTCATTGTGCAAAGCTCTAATGATCAGAATAACACCAATGTCCAATTAGTTTGCATTCAATTTTTGAGTGTTTAAGGGTTTAGAGACCTGTAATTAAGTACAAAACTAGTTTGGACAGATTTTGCAACTTGTATGAACATGTATTGGCCATGGTTACAAAGTGAGTTTTTGCCAACTTCAAGCATTCGATTCTCCCTAACCACAAATGTGTTTGAGGAGTTCTTGGACAATTTGGAAAGCTTGCAACATGTACTATAATCCATCTTTGAAATGCAACTTGAGATTACAAGTGGAACTATGTGAAAAATGGCCAAGAAGATGGGTCAAAATCCTGCCTAAATTAGGGCAAAATTTCTCTAAGTTAAAAGTTTTAGGGACCCTTGTTCCAAAAATCATAACTTGAGATCCAAGCTTCTTTTGAGAAAACTTTGTGAATCAAAGTTGTAGACTTTGTGGAGTAATACAACTTTCATGTTGTAAGTTTTTTTTTAATCCATTTGCATCATGGTGAAAATGTGGGCAAAGTTAGGAAAAATTAAGAAAATTTCATAACTTAGAAAATTTCTAAGTTATGAAAATTTTCAATTTCAAACCCTAATTTGCAATTTTGGGTTTCTTGATGAACAAGTTTCATATTTTGACACATCTTGATGAAAAATGACCCTTGGCACTTGATTTTGACCAAAAAGTCAAAGTTTGACTTTTCAGTATACAGTCAAATTTTGATCAGTTGATTGAAAAATTCATCTGTCAATCCCATGTATTTGAGATCTTTTGAACTTTTTGAATAGGTAAAGATAATGTCATTGAGTCCTTGAGTCCATGGTTGAACTTGCTTTTCCATTGGCTAGGTCAAACAGTCAAAAATTGCCTTTGTACAGTCAAAACCCTAAAAATGACCATTTTGCCCTTTTGGTGATCTGATTAAATTTCTTGTGAAATTATGGTCCAAACTTGATCAAATGGTTCATATAAGTTTATAATGTTGATGTGGGTCAAAATTCATGAGGTTTGACTGTCAATTGGCCACAGTTGACTTTTTCCCCAATACAGCTGATTTCTAGGTCAACTGTCCAATTGACTGGGCAAAAATTTGATTCAAGGCTTGAAACTTAGTATGGACAAACTTATGAGTCCAACATGAAGTATGAAAGTCAATTTGGGCATTGAAGGTCCAGAAATCCATGTGCAAACTCAAACCCTAATTTCAGGTCAACAGTGCAAGGAGATGTCTTGAGCAGAGCAAACCCTAGCTTGGTCTAGAGTTCCAAGAGTCTTGTGATGAGAAATGTTTGATAAAATGAGAGGGCAAATTTTGGGGTACAACAGTTTCCCCTGTTCAATCTTCTTGAACCTGAAGAGTTAGATTGGCAAGTTTTGTCTTTCGTGACTCGAAGGTAAAAGAGGTTTGGACACTAGAGTGCTCGTAAATTTGCACTCGTCAAAATATTATTGAGGGAATGGGCTTAAAGATTCCATTTGGAGATGGGCTTAAAGATGCCATCCAAGAATGTTTGTTGAACTGCAATTTTGTAGGTCAGAAGAATGAGCATCAAAATGGTATCCGTGTCTGGATTGCATTTGAACTGTATTTGGAGACTGAGTTTGTATGAGCAAAGGAATGGCGTCCGTGTCTGGAGCGTATCCGAGCTGTAACTGTATTTTATCTTTGAATGAATATCATAATGATTGCATGTCTGGAGTGTATCTGTATTCTGAATGGGTAACAAAGAAACATCTGTATACGGAGCATCTAGGTGCTGGGGGTAAGTTCTGAATGAGTGGCAGAATGGAAACCGTGTCTGGAGCGTATCTGGATTGTATCTTAAATTGAGATTTGTATGAGTAGCAGAATGACTTTCGTGTCTGGAGTGTATCTGAAACTGTAACGGGGATCTGAATAAGTGACAGAATGACTTCCGTGGCAACTGCACTGGGGAGAATCAAACTTCTGGTGTAAGGGCCAGAATGGCATCCGTGTTTGGAGCATATCTAGTCTTTATCGGATTGTTGAAGTCTGAATGAGTAGTAGAATGATCGTTGTGTCTGGGGTTTATCCGTACTGTATTTTGACTTGAAATTCTGAATGAGTAATAGAATGACCGTCGTGTCTGGGGTTTATCCATACTGTATCTGAATAATTGTTAACGATAGCCTTTTAATCTTATCCTGAAAAGGGTAAAATGTTAGCTAAAACACAAAATTATGTTGTATGATATGTATGATGCAATGAACTGTGTTTCATCAATGTTTATGATATATAAATGTAATGGATGTGCATGTAAGCTGAGTAGCTATCTTGCTGAGGAAGATAAATCCTTGATAACTGGAGATAATGAAATCCTTGACTGCTGCCGAGGAAAGTAAATTCCTGACCGATGCTGAGGATTCAAAAAATATTTGATTGTTGAATATGAGAAATCCTTGCTGGCTGCTTAGGGATTAAAGAACTCTGAATGTTGAGAATGAGCAATCCTGGGACCACTGCTGGGGATTGAAAATCCCTTGGTGACTGGTGGGGACTAACCAGAGCCTTGACAACTTCTGCGGGGAATGAGAATTCTTCATGACTTTCCTGGGAAATAAGGAAAACTCTGACGACCTCTATTGGGGAATTAAAACCTGGGAGGCTTCCAATGGAGAAACATGAACTAGAATCCTCATTCTGTCGGGAAATAACTCTGTGGGGAGAGTGTTTACTTGGCCGGGGAAATCAGGAGCTTGGGTTGTACGCCAATCTACTGGGGAAGTTGGGGAAAACTGAATGGTTCCCACTGGGGATTGATAGTTTTGAATTCGCTGGGGAAGAAGGTTTAGAACATTATAGCTCCGCTAGGGATATGTATTTCAGGGTTTTCGGGATCCACTGGGGATCGGAAGTTCGGAGACTTAACTCTGATGGGAATTCTGAAACTTAACTCCGCTGGGGGATAAAGTTTAGAACACACTGGCTCCGCTGGGGATCTTGAAATTTAACTCCGCTAGGGATGTATACTTCAAGGTTTTAGCTTTGTTAAGGATATGGCTGATGTACTGTAGGGGATTTCTTCTAGAATAGCTTAAGTATATCTTCCTACACCTTCAACCTATCAATAGTTATCCTTTCTCAATTTCGTTTTATTTGTAAGCAGTGATTATATTCAAATGCATATGCCTATTTAACCAAAATATTGGACGTTTTCAAATAAAACATATGTGTAAAAAGAAAGGAAAGGCAAGCAAATTTATGCACTTTGAAGTATCTTTGTATTAACTTCTGTAAGTATATTTGTACAAAGGAAACAGACATCCTAGTAAGAGAATGTTGTCGAAAAATTGAGACAAACTTTTATACAAAAGAAATATGGCTATGTATAACAATTCCATGGGGTTCCCATTCTGCTATAGCCTTCACAACTCTGAGTATCTTGTCCATTCGCTGCTTCGTCCGCCGATGATTGGATTGATCTGAAGCTTGGAGCTTGTTGGTGAAGAGATTGTTCTTAAAGTGATCCGACGAGACATAGTCATACGCTTTAATTCCCTAACTTTTGCCTGGACCGCCCTTTCGGGTTTTCAGTCCATCGGAAAACCCTTTTTTGCCCAAGTCGCCCTTTCGGGTTTTCAACTTTCCGGGTGTACAGATCTTTTGTTTATCCCTAATTTTTGCCTGAACCGCCCTTTCGGGTTTTCGATTCACCGGGATGCCCATTTTTGCCCAAGTTACCCTTTCGGGTTTTCGACTTGTCGGGTCGTTTTATGCGTAGTATCTTTTGACTATGTCTGCGTTCGCAGGGTGCGGCAAGTCATCGTCGTCCATGGTGGTCAGAATCATTGCCCCACCAGAAAAGATGCTCTTGATCACAAATGGCCCTTCGTAAGTAGGAGTCCACTTGCCCCTGGGATCACTTTGCGGCAAGATGATCCGCTTGATTACAAGATCTCCGACTTGATATACCTGACGCATGACTTTCTTGTTGAAAGCCTTGATCATCCGTTTTTGATACGTCTGACCATGACAAACAGCAGTAAGTCGCTTCTCGTTAATCAAGTTAAGTTGATCAAGTCGGGTCTGAATCCAATCGTCTTCACTCAAACCAGCATCCTTCATAATCCTCAAGGAAGGAATCTGAACTTCCATAGGTAGAACAGCTTCCATGCCATATACCAAAGAAAAGGGGGTTGCCCCTGTTGAAGTACGTGCCGTGGTACGATACCCGTGCAGAGCAAACGGTAACATCTCATGCCAGTCCTTGTAGGTGACTGTCATCTTTTGAATGATATTTTTGATGTTTTTGTTCGCGACTTCAACAACACCGTTCATCTTTGGCCGATAGGGAGATAAATTGTGATGATAAATCTTGAACTGCTCGCACAGAGCGGTGATCATAGTGTTATTCAAATTTGTACCATTGTATGTGATGATCCTGTCGGGGATACCATACCGGCATATGAGGTTCTGTTTGATGAAGCGGGCAACCACATTCTTTGTAACAGAGGCGTAGGAAGCTTCTTCGACACACTTGGTAAAATAATCAATAGCGACCAAGATGAAGCGATGTCCATTGGATGCCGTAGGCTTGATCTCTCCAGTCATGTCAATGACCCACATTGCGAATGGCCAAGGAGTTGTCAGAATGTTGAGAGGAACAGGAGGAATATGTACTTTTTCGGTGTAGACTTGACATTTGTGGCAAAGACGGGAATGTTGATGACAATCAGCTTCCATGGTAGACTAGTAGTAGCCTTCCCTTAGGATCTTCTTAGCCATCGTATGTCCGCTCAAGTGGGTGCCAAATGTGCCACTGTGTATTTCAGTTATGATCAACTCAGCTTCAACCTTGTCCATACAACGAAGTAGAACACAATCATGGTTGCGCTTATAAAGGATGCCATTGCTTAGGAAGAACTTGGCAGCAAATCTCCTTAAGAACTTTTTGTTATTGACGGAAGCTCCTTCAGGGTATTCTCGAGTATGGAAATACCTTTTGATTTCATGAAACCAGGGTTGTTCCACTACTTCTTCGGTATTAATCTCATGACAGTGCGCAGGTTCGTCCATTCGCTCGATGGTGATTTGGGGAGCCTCGTTATCCCAGTTGAGTTTAAACATGGAAGACATTGTAGCCAGAGCATCTGCTAGCTGATTTTCTTCTCGCGGGAAGTGCTCGAAAGTAATCTGCTCGAAATGAGGCAACAATGTCAAGACACGTTCTTTGTATGGGATAAGATTAGGATATTTAGTGTCACACTCTCCTTTTACTTGACTGATAACCAAAGCCGAGTCCCCAAATACGACCAAAGATTTGACTCCCAAGTCTATAGCAGCCTTGAGACCAAAGATGCAAGCTTCATATTCAGCCATGCTGTTCGTACAACTGAAGCAAAGTCGGGAAGTGAAGGGTGTATGGCAACCTTCCGGAGAAATGAGCACCGCACTGATACCGTTGCCAAGTGCATTTGAGGCACCATCAAAGTATAGGGTCCATCGGGATCCCTGTTCAGGTCCGTCATACGGTCCGTTATCTTCAATGTTGTCCAATGTCATGATGTCCTCGTCAGGGAAGTCGAATTTCATAGATTGGTAATCTTCAACGGCTTGATGAGCTAGATGGTCAGCTAGTACACTCCCTTTTATAGCTTTTTGGGTAGTATACTGGATATCATACTCAGTCAGGATCATTTTCCATCTAGCGATTCTTCCAGATAAATTAGGCTTCTCGAAGATATACTTGATCGGATCCATCTTAGAAATCAGCAAAGTGGTATGAGTCAACATATACTGCCTTAGCCGGCGAGCAGCCCATACTAAAGCGCAACAAGTTTTCTCGAGCAGTGAGTAGCGAGTCTCACAGTCGGTAAACTTTTTGCTAAGGTAATAAATGGCATGCTCTTTTCAGCTAGACTCGTCATGTTGGCCCAGTACTCACCCCATTTAGTTATCCAAAACAGTTAGATACATGATTAACGGCCTTCCTTCGACGGGTGGCATCAAAATAGGAGGTTCCAGTAAATACTCCTTGATCTTATCAAAAGCAACTTGACAATCATTGTTCCATTCAATCATCTGATCTTTCTTCAACAGCTTGAAGATTTGCTCACAGGTAGATGTTAGGTGAGAGATGAACCTCGCAATATAGTTTAAGCGTCCCAAGAAACCTCTAACCTCCTTTTTAGTGCGGGGGGCATGCATTTCTTATATAGCTTTTACTTTAGCAGGATCAACCTCAATGCCTTTGTTGCTGACGATAAATCCCAAAAGTTTACCAGACCTGACTCCAAAAGTGCACTTTCTTGGGTTCAGTCTGAGCTTATACTCCTTCAAGCTGACAAACAGCTTTTGCAGATGATCAAGGTGTTCTTCTTCTGTCTGTGAATGGGCTATCATGTCGTCTACGTAAACTTCGATCTCATGATGTATCATGTCATGAAACAAAGCTACCATGGCGCGTTGATAGGTTGCCCCGGTATTCTTCAGTCCAAATGGCATCACTTTGTAGCAGAAGGTACCCCACTGCGTAACAAAAGTAGTCTTCTCCATGTCTTCGGGGGCCATTTTGATCTGGTTGTATCCCGAGAATCCGTCCATGAAGGAAAATACCTTGTGTTGAGCTGTGTTGTCAACCAAGATGTCAATGTGTGGCAGCGGAAAATCATCTTTAGGGCTAGCCCTGTTTAAATCACGATAGTCCACACACATTCTGACTTTGTCGTCCTTTTTAGGCACGGGCACAATGTTAGCAACCCATTGTGGATAGGAAGTAACATCCAGAAAACCAGCGGTTAATTGCTTCATTACCTCAGCTTTGATCTTTTCAGACATGTCGGGCCTCATTCGGCGGACCTTTTGTTTGATCGGTGGACAGTCTTCTCTTGTAGGGAGACGGTGAACCACGATATTTGTATCTAGTCCCGGCATGTCTTCATAGGACCAGGCGAAGATTTCAACATATTCATTCAACAACTGCACTAAGCGCTCTTTGACACTTGGTTCCAGGTTGGCACCCACCTTAACCTCTTTCTTGTCTTCCTCTGTTCCCAAGTTGATGGTTTCTAGCAACTCTTCATGGGGCAGAATAGCCCTTTCCTCTTGTTGCAGAAGTCTGGCTAACTCTCCAGGCACTTCACAGTCTTCATCACCTTCGTACTCGGCATGATTGACCAAATCTTCAGAGTCACCGAAGGCTAAAACAGAATAGTCACCCATGGAATCCGGAGTGGATGGGTACCTGTATTTTGTGAGTGTGGGTGTGTGTAAGGGATAGTCATCCTTAAACAAAACAAAATGTAAAAGGAAAGAAAATGAACACAACAGTTTATAGATGAAAACGTCCAATGATTCATTAAACATGGCATATGATAATGAAGAAAATAAAGCCCTTACAAATGGAACTATATGCCCCGGGCAAGGCATAAGGTGAAAATAGTGTTCGAATTGTTTAGTTATTACAGACCAAAATAGGAAATTGTTCAAAGATAAATTACTGGTTGATGAAAGTGATGGGAATAAAGTCCTTCGCTTCCCAGTTGCTTAATCCTCCTTCGACTGTTGGAAAGATCCAATCTTCAAATTTGTCTTATTCATCATCATCTTATAAGGCATTAATTCCATGGTGAGTGATTTTTACGGGTGGTCCTCCGGCCCTGGAGCGACGCACAACTTTTTGGCCAGCAGCAGTAAAACCTAGTCTGAACTTGTCTGTCTTGTGAGAAAACTCAGGCAGTTGCCCCCATATTGTACTCCTTCCTTCTTTGATTACAGCCTCTGCATCTTTGAGGCATGCCATCCTAGACACAAGCTTGGAAATAATAGGCACATCAGTCATTGTCTTCGCAATCGCGACTTCAGGAGAAACTTCCTCGAAATGTTGGAAAGGTGTTTCTATGAATTCGCCATCCAACTCCACATAGCGCAAGGAGTTGAGGTGACTTATCATGTACTCTTCCTCACCGTGCACCATTATAATCTTACCCTGAACAAGATACTTTAGCATTTGGTGTAAAGAGGAGGTAATTGTGCCAGCATAGTGGATCCACGGCCTTCCCAACAAGCAAGAATATGAAGGACGGATGTCCATCACATAAAAGGTAGAGTTGAAAATTTCTGTGCCCACCTTGATAGGAATGTCCGCTTCTCCATGAACCATTCTCTTAGAACCGTCGAAGGCTCTAACAACGATGTTACTAGGCTTCAATATCAATCCTTCGCAGTCCAATCTATCCAACGCCTTTTTCGGCAACACATTCAAAGATGAACCGGTATCAACTAGGACATGGGCAAGGGTGGTTCCTCTGCATTCTACTGAGACATACAGTGCATCGTTGTTCTTCCTTCCCTTGGGGGTCAAATCATCATCGGAAAAACCAAGACCATTATCAGCAGTAAGGCTAGCCACGCACTCTTGAAACTGGTCAGCCGAAGTTTCTTGAGGCACGTGTGTCGTCTTTAGAAATTCGATTAAGGCCTTAGCATGAGCCTCAGAGCAGAGTAGGAGAGCCAACATGGAGATTTTGGAAGGGGTTTGCCCTAGCTGTTCCACGACATCATAGTCGCTCTTCTTGATTATCTTTAAGATTTCTTCCATCTCTTTCTGGGTGGTCTCGGGTGTGATCGGTGGGAAAGAACTGACTGTTTTTAGAATGCTGGTTCGCGTTTTGCATTTATTTTCGCAAAATGTTGCGGTAAGCAAGAGTCGCCACCGTCTTTTATTTTATCCAACAAGGAAAGGAAAAAAGCACAGAAAAATTCCTTTTTTTCGAGATGTTTCTCGGGTTCGGGAGGTAGATTATAGAAAGGGAAGGTGTTAGCACCCTTTCTATCTGTGGTTATCCACGGGCTCTTAGGTACTTGCTCAAAGTGTTTTCAAAATTTGCTTTTCTTTGTGTTCGTGGGTTTGAAAGAAGTTTTTGTTTTTGAAGGGAGTGTGAGTGTGAAAAGTTTTGTTTTGTTTTTAAAAGTAGCAAGTACTTAAGAACCATCTACCTACTCGAAAAAGAAATTAATCTGTACAAATGTCCTTTAGACAATGCTAGCCCACTATTGATGAGTAGGTAGCATCGTCATCGGAGTTTTCGGGTCAATTCGATTAAGGGACGTGTGGTCACTAAAGCAATGTTAGGACGCCTTAGAGGTAACCCTAATGTCTTAGATCATTTTATCTGAGGCAACCGTTTCGAGGCAACTTATGATCTTTGGACAAGAGGGCGACCTCTAAAACTTCCTATACTCAATGACCACGTTCGAAGGCAACCAAGTGAGGTGTACCCTAAGAGTGCGCATGTGAGAGTGTGTTATTTCGGTTAATTTTATCTTTGTACATGTTATGAGTGAGCTATGTTGATTTTAAGTTCATACATTGGATCTTGTCATGCATTCCCTATTTATCAAAAATCTAACAATTAATAGTTTGCGGAATTTAAATTGCGGAAATTAAATCTAAGCTATTACAAGGCGTCGGGTATTTACATCGCCAAAAACAAACCCTTTAATTTAAATTGCGGAAAGTAAAAGAAAATGATAAAATAAAGGTCCTAATTCAAAGCTATTACATACCGGGAGCAATTACAATGTTGGAAAAATTGATCGCGTGCGAGAAAATTAAATCGGCGTATTTTTTAGGGTTTTGACCCTTTTTTGAAAGAAAGCATGTTTTTGTTATTTTTGAATTTAATGGAATTAAATCTAAGCTAATAATTAAATTAATTAATTAATGAAAATATTTTTGGATTTTTGAATATTAAAGGAAATAAAATAAATTTAGTTAAAAGTTAGTAAAACCTAATATTCTACATTGATTTTAATTTATTGCAAAAATATTAAGATTATACCTAATTAAAAAACTAAATTAATTAATTAATATTTATTTACAAAAATAAAGTGATATATTTAATTTTAATAAATAAAAATAATATTTTTATGTTTTTTGATTTTATGAGAAAAAATATTAATTGATTAATTAACAATAAAAATAATAAAACAATTTAAATAAAAGAAATATAGAAAAGTAAAGAAATAAACCAAAGGGGGTTTGGGCCCCAAATCAGGAGGTGAGATAGCAAGTCAGAGGCCCATTTGTGAGCAAGCCTCGTTTGACTTTTGCAATCCTCCATGGCACGTTGACTGATGAACATGATGCACACTCAATCTTGGCCCTTGGATTTGGCCTGAAGGTCATCTGGCGCCTGGATCTTTGAGGAGTACGGTGTGCTACGCCTTGGGAACCACATGCAATTATCTGAAGAAAAATGAAACAAATATATTGGGGGACCTGGGATTCGAACCCAGGTCCCATTAGACTTTCCACTAGCGCGCTTGCCACTGCATCACTTTGTTCTTTTTGTTATTGTATTACACAGCAATTATTATATATCAAACATACAATTATGCCTAAAAAAAAATAATAATAATGGCGCGAGATTTAAACGGGCCGATGGGAAGGAGACACGCCTTCGTCTTCCCCACAGATCCCTGGTTTATTTTTCCTGCGGATTTGAATCCGCAACAAAATCCATGGCTCGATCTCAAAATCATCTTTAGGCTATATAAACGCAAACGGAGACCATCATCATGCTCGTCTCTCCTCCCTGAATACAACCATGTCCATGGTTTGTTCCAATTTTACCTGCAAAGCAAATGCCCAAAAACGAACCTCCAAAACCCTAGATTCGGGTATGGTGCTATGGCTCACGAAAACAAAATCAAATGATGCAGAAAGACTGGAAATTGAATGATAAGCATGATAGTATAAAAAATTTGCTCAAAAGATGCAGGAATATGGGAACCCGATTTTGTGTATAGGGCCAATTTCAGAGAGGCTTACAGTGCGCTTGGGGACGTTTCAGGGCTCGTGAATGGTTGCAATAGCTTCAGTGGACTCCTGGCAATTGAACCATGTTGAGATTTTGGGTTGAATTGGTCTCTAATATGGATTTCGATCTCCAACTTTTTCAAGATTTTTTTTCAGTTTTGGTTTTGTGATTTGGGCAGATTTCTGGTCGTGTCCTTGATGTCTTTTGCCTTGTGTGAGTAATAAGGAATGAATTAGGTTAAGTCTTGGGCCTTGAATCCATTAGCATTGATGTTTGAATATTAGATATGATTCCTCCATTAAAGGCTTCCAAATCCAAGATTTTGTGCATGATATGGCTTGGCACGAATTTGATTGTGTTCATGATGTCCATTAAGACCTGTAATGATCAAAAAGATATCAAGTTATTAAGATTTGGATTTTATTTGGATTTAAATTGATTAAAAATGAATTAAATCAATAAAAATCAAATAAAATAGAAAAATTAATAATTGGCCATGAAACTGAAGATAGGATACGTGTGTGGTGTGACAAGATCAAATCAAGTGGAAAAAAGTGGGGCCATTTGACAATTTGAAGTTTTGGGGATAGTTGACTTTTGGCAATTTTGGGAAAATTCCCAACTTCAACAATGCATAACTTCTTAAATTTTGAACTTTTGGAAGTGTTCTTGGACTTTTTATAAACCTTGAGATGTCATCTAACCAACCCTTTTGGTTTAATCTCATTTTGATATTCCATGCTCAAGTTATAAGCTTTGGAAAAAAATGTGTTTTTGTTGACTTTCAAAAATGACCTATAATGTCCAAATTTGTAACTTCTTGTGAGTGCATTTCTTGATCTTGGGGTGTGAATATGGATTGTATGAAATTGCATCCTCTTCAAAATTAGCTTTGGATGGGTCATTTCTCATAAAGTATGAGAAAGTTATGCTTGGTCAAAGTTGAGTTGACTTTTCCTACAAAACCCTAATTTAGCAACTTTTGAATCTTGATGAATCTTGAGAAATCCTTGATGAATCATGACCAACCCTTGATCAAATGATGAATTATCCTTCAAAATGAGAATGTTGACAAAAAATCTTGAGGTTTGACTATTTGTAGGTCACAGTTGACTTTTGCCCTAACACAGTCGATTCTTGGTCTTCTTGAGCAATTGACTGACCAAACTTTCTCTGCAAGGCTTGAAATTTTACATGGATGAACTTGAGAGCATATTAGGACATTGGGGAGAAATTGAGGCCATTTGGATGCAAGGACCTTGATGCAACCCAAAACCCTAATTTGAGGTTGACTGCCTTCGGAGGTGATTTGACTGTCCAACTCTTGAGCTATCTTGAGCAACTTGGGAGTTATTCTTGAAATATCTTGGGAAATATGGGAGGGAAAATTTTGGGGTACAACATCAGGGATAATCACGGTATAAGCCTTTGTCCTGACAGACGCTTCTATTATTCCCTTACTTTTATTGGAAGTAACATCAGAGGGTCCAGCTTCGGGTACATCAACTTCTTCAATTATCGGGCTTTGCACAGATGGCCAAATAGGCACAGAAACTCTCGAGGGTCCGAAGACTGCTTGTGGAGGAGAAATCTCTGGAGAAAATATCCTTCCGCTGCGAGTTATCTTGCTCGTTCCCACAATATTCCCTATATCGGGGGTTTCATCATCAGAATTCTCTTGGACTGATTCAATCTGTTTGACACCATGGTAGAAGATTTCTCCTCCGTAGCTCCATGGTATCGTCTTGTTAGATTTATACTGGACAGGCCCCGGCATGGTGATTTTTAACGGAACAAACTTAGGATCAGGCATAATCTTGACGGGCCTTTTGCAAGCCTTGGGAAGATTGTCAGAGATGGTTATTATCGCAATGTCATTGGTTGAAGCAACAAAGGTAGCAGGAGTAACAGGGGTGATGGTATCAATAGGAGTCTTTTGAAAGAGTATCTATTGGGTATCCATCAGACGTTGGATGCCTGATTTCAATAGTGGGCAGTCAGATCGTATGTTTAAACAAAAGTAACAATCTTTTCCACAGCCTGGGAATATCCCGGCTCTCATCAAATTCACTTTAATCACTGGTAACGGAGTCAAAAGGTCAGCAACATTGGTAACATGAAGGTCTTCCATAACGGCATGAACATTATGACCGTGCTTGGGCATTGGGGTAGAAATCACATTCGGCTTTTCGGGCGCATCGAATTCTACCTCCTTGGCGTCAATCAAGTCTTGGAATTTGTTCTTAAGAGCCCAACAGTTGTTGGTATCATGCCCTACACTGTCAGAGTGGTAAGCACATTTTGCATTAGGGGTGGTAATATGGAGAAGAGGTATTAGGGTTCTTTGGCGCTTCTTTCAAATTGGTGAGATTCAGCTTTAACAGATGAGGGAGTACTTGAGCCGGTGTCATGTTGATTCAGGTGAAATGCCGTTGTGGCCTTTCTACCCTTTGCTGATTAGATCTTGGCTGATTACTGCGAGGTTGGTCGGTTGAAGAGTTTTGAATCATCACAGCCCCTACCGTTGGTTGGCGCTCGGTTCTTCCTTGGTTTTTCTGAGAATAAACAACAGAAGCTTCCTTCTTAGCTAGGAGGGTCTTCTTAATAGCAGTGGATGCAGAGGCATCTTTCTGAATCTTACCACTTTTAATGCCAGCCTCGACCCTTTCACCGGTCAGAATTAATTCGGTGAATCCTGCAGAGGAACTCCCGATTAAATGATTGAAGAAAGGGCCAGACAGGGTCCCTAAAAACATGTCAACCAGCTCTCTATCCGACAATGGTGGCTGCACCCTTCCAGCCAGATCACACCACTTCTGGGCATACTCCTTAAATCCCTCGTTAGAAGCCATACCCATACTCTGTAGTTGAGTACGGGTGGGCGCTAAATCAGCGTTGTATTGGTATTGTCGATAGAAAGCAGCAGCTAAATCTTCCCAGTTATGAACCTCATACCTCTCGAGTTGATAGAACCAGTCCAATTGTGTGCCTGACAAACTGTCTTGGAAAAAATGGACCTAAAGATCTTTATCAGAAGAGTGGGGTTGGATTTTTCTGACGTAGGATCTCAGATGCATTTTTGGACAGGACAAACCGTCATACTTAGCAAATGTAGGAACTTTGAACTTGGGAGGAATGACGATCCCAGCGACCAACCCTAGTTCTTCGAAATCTAAACCAGGTACCCTTTGCAACTCCATGGCTGCCAACCGATCCTCAAGATTTTTAAATTTATCGCCCGCCGGGGGATATTGCTGTTCGGAGTAATCTTCGTCTTCTTCCTCTTCCTCCTCTTCAACCTCAGATTCAGAAGGCATTGTTGTTCCTTTTCCTTTACCATCCCCTTCATCAGACGTTGAGGGGAACTCGAGAACTTTTCTAGCATGGTTTTCAAACCTCTTTCCCATAATGACCACACCAGGTCTTTTCTTATTTTTCTCTTTATCTTTCTCCAACAGTGCTTTAAGGTCCTCCTGACCCTTTGCTAAGGTCATGAGGAGTTGCTGGAATTGCGAATTCTATGCTTGCAGATCCTTAACCGTCTGCTCCAAATCCATCTTGCTGAAATAAACAGCAGAAAGATAAGGAAACCTGGTGTGAAGACCTGTTTATGCATATGATGAATGATATGTTATTCATGTAATGCATTCAAGGATTCAGAAATTCAAATTTGTTGCAAACAAAAAAAGAACACACGTCATATTAAGAAGAAATTTGTTAGTACATAAGTGCCCCATGGGCAAAATATTACAAAATTCTTAATGTAAAAAGACATTGCGCATCCTCTTTGGTGCGATGTAAATGTTGAGAGTTTCCTCCTCATGAAGTCGGTGGGTAAGTTCCAAAACCTTCTTCTCACTAGCATAGAAGTTGGCTTCAAAAGTATTTCGTTCTTCTTTGAGTTGGATCCAACTCTTTTGTAATTCTTCCAATGATGTTGGCATGTCTGGGTGTAGGAGGGTGTATGGAACCTATCCTTCCACAACAGGCTCTTTGATCACGCGGAGAATGTGAGGATATGGCATCATAAGATTCTGGGCGCGGGTTCGTACCCACTTGAGATAAGGCTCAAGGGGGATGGAATTCTTGTGCCCCAGTGTCTTACTATTCGCCTTGTTGGGCATCCTCCAAGCTCTGATGAATCTTTGTCGAAGTCCTTGCGCATCGTTGTCGAAGTCAAAAACCAAGTTAGGAATCAGCATGTCATGAGGGCCAACCCTCCAAGCATATCCAAATTGTCTTAGGGCTAAACAGGGGTTGTAGGTAATGCCTCCCATAATGCCAAGTAGTGGGACATTAGGGAATTCCCCACAAGGATCAATGATGATGACATTTTATCTGGACCGAGAACACCAATGAACATCAGAATGTGTGAGGGTCATCAATCATTGTGACCACCTTAAACCCTGATCATTCTTCAAAACTGATTGGGGAAGGTGAGAAATATACCACCTTGCTAGAAGAGGAGTACATCACATGAGAACACCTCTTTTCCTCATTGTTCGTGTGTAAAATGAGTGGAGGATGTCCCCAAGCAATGTAGGCATAGGATTCCGAGATATGAAGATTTTCACAGCATTCATATTTATAAGTTGATCAGGGTTTGGGAACAAGACCAACCCATAGATGAGAAGTGCTACAATCTCCTCAAAAGCTTGTAGATCTAGAGAATTCCAGCAGTCTTGTGCCTTCTCAAACAGAAACTTTGCCAAGAAACCCTTGACACCACTTCTGGTTTCCCAATGTCCTTTGATATCAGATGGTTGCAAGTTTAATGCTTGAGCAACATCTTCAGGCTTTGGTTCTTTTTCCATACCGTTGTAGGGTAGTTGATGAAGAATAGGAATTCTTAGGAGTTAAGAAAATTCCTCCAAAGTAGGTACTAGTTGGTAATCAGGGAATGTGAAACAATGGTGTAGGGGGTCAAAGAACTGGAAGAGAACGTTCACCATGTCTTCTTCAATGTTGGAGTTGACCAATTTGAGAAGTCTACCATGTCTATCACTGAAGAGAGAATTCTCTAGAATCCTGGAAGTAAGCTCCTTGAGTTGAGGAGGGATTCTCACAAGGTTGACTTGAATTGTTTTCCTGCGAAGAGATTCCATGACCTACAAAACAAGAACAAAGATGAAGATCCAAATCCTTGAAATGGTTAGTGGATGCATATGATGTTTTATGATGTTCATGATGTATGCACAAGCACATGTACAAACAAGTCACACAAGATCCTAGTTTCAGGCTTGCATGAGGTTTCATAGGTAAGTACCCTCTTGAAGTTAGTTGGCTCAACCTGTCCTATAAATAGTAATCGGGTTCTAAGGAGCTCAATATCACTGGATTATTTTTTGTGTTCATTGTTTTGGTTTAGCCACTTAACTGGCGACCAAAATATTCCAAGAAAACAACCCTCAATGAGTGTAGTATCGAGTATCTACCCACTTTGGACTGCACCAAAGCCGGTCATCTCACTACCCCTAAAAAAGGCCAAGATGGTCAAGAAAGGTTATAAGAGTTAACTAGTGCTTCATGACATCACTCAGCGGCCCCGTATTCTCTTTGATTAACTCAAAGGCTACCGGTACTCACAAATATGTCGCACTAATATAGCTATTGCTTCAACCATGTCGGTATACCCCACACAGTTTCCACAACGTATTACTATTTACCTATGAATGTTTCCCAAATCCGGGTAGAGGATTTCAAGCCCAAACAAGAGAATCAAATGTAAAGCAATTAAAGCAATCAAGATAAGCATGCAAAGGGTGATCTAAGCCCTAAGGTTACTCCACTTTTAAACATGTCCCCAGCAGAGTCTCCAGTTCTGTGATACGGTGGGAGAACTGACTTGAGGTTTTGCGTTTGTGTTTGCAAATGTTTCGGTTTAGCAAGAGTCGCCATCGACTTTTTATTTTATCCTAAGGAAAGGTCAAAAAGCACAGGAAAGACCTTTGAGATGTTTTCTTGGGTTCGGGGAGTAGATTATGAAATGGGAAGGTACAAGCACCCTTTTCATCCATGGTTATCCATGGGCTCTTAGTTACTTGTTTAGATCACTTGCTTTGCTTTTTAATTGTTTGAAATGGTACTCTTCAATTGTTTGAAATGGTGTTTTCTGTGTAGTTTTAAAAGATGTTTTGAAAAGAGGCCATCGTTGTGGCAACCTTTGTAATGATTCTTGTTTGAATGTATACAAAGGTGTTTTTGTATTTTGAAAAGTTTCTAATATTTGAAAGTTAGATTTTGAAATTGTGTTGTGAAGTGTGTTTGAAAATAGCAAGGATGTTTTGCAAGATTTTGATCAAGTAACTAGGAGTTATCTACCCTATTTTACTCAAAGCTCCTTCTTATGTTTTTAACCCTTTTAACAGTGTTATTTCACCATTGCATTTGGTGAACAACCTTGTGTTAGGATGTTAAACGGGACAGGCGCGGGTCATCGTATAGACCATGATAGCAATTGTGTCAAGTATCTTTGGCAATTTTCTTGAGTGACTTGATCATTTTGTTTAGGCAACTCAGATAGCGTCATCAAGGGACTATGATCTTTTGTTTTGTTTTTGTTTTGCCAAAGCACTTAACATGCATACCATGGCCTATTTTTGAAGGCAACAAGTGGATTGTAACCCTAAGGGTGCAAGTGTGCATTGTGTTTGTTTTTCATGAATTTTTGTCTTTGATTAGGTCAAACTATTTGTTAATTTGATTTTGGCATACAAACTCTAACTCTCTAATCATGGCATAATTTAAAGCGTTAAGTGCGAGAATTTAAATTCTAAGCTACTACAACATGATTATGGGGATGGGGGTACAATTTTAGATAGGGGATTATTTTGCAAGAAATTTAAACCCTAAGTTATTACAACCAAATTGAATCTCAAATGCATCAATATTTAAATGTACAATATTTAAATAACAAAATGAAAAAATATTAAATAAAATGTATTATGCAAAGAGAAGTTTTTATTTGTTATGTAAAAATATTTTCAATGTAAAGAAATATAAAGAAATAAATAAATAAATAAAAGGATTAATTTTATTTATTAAAGGGGTAAACCCTAATTTCTTTAAGAAAATAATATCTTATATTATTTATATACAAAAAATATATTAATATGTACAAAAATAAAATGTATTAAAAAAGTGTTTTTTTTAGTATAAATAATAATAAAAATAAAAATGTAATATTTTGTATTTTTATTCTATGTTTTTAATAAAATAAAAGTATATATGTATATATTTAAATATATTAAGGATGTATAAAATAAAATAAAATATTTACAAAAATAAAATATATTCAAGAAAATATTTTCAGTGTGAATAAAAATAAGAAATGAAAATAAAAGTATTATTTACATTATTTTTAAATTTAAACAAATAAGATAAAAGTATAAAAAATGTTTTAATGTTAGAAATAATAGAATAAAATGCCAAATAAATGTAAAAAATATGTGAAAATATTTTTAAACATTTTTTATATTTGGAAATAAATAAACAAAGTCAGAAATGAAATTAAAATGCAAAAATAATATAAAATACAAGAAATTGGGTCAGGGGGTGCATTTAGCAAAAGGGGGGTGCAGACAGCAAGAAGGCCAAGCCGAGCCCAGACTTCATCTTCAACCTCCAGAATATTTGAAAACACGCGCGCGCCTGTACAAACTGCTAACTCCTGTATTTGTGATCTTTTGCCAAAACTCAAAACATGAAACTTGTAGAGCATTAAACCACGATTCTAACCATATAAAAAACTTGATCTAACTCTCAAAGACCAGAGAGAATTTCTCTGGCCCTAAAATCTGACCTAGTTTTTTCAGCATGTTCATGGATGAAATTCTCTTAGCACGCTTAATATAAATGAAAACTGAGCATATGTACAGCTTCATGGCAATGAGTACTATATCTTTCATTCACAAACCTAAGGCTAAATGTTCCTAAATAGAGAGATAGAAGTTTGAGAAATACCTGTTTCAGTCAAGCTCGAGTATGGCAATGCAACAACTTTCAGTGAGGCCTGAGGTTCTTTTGAGCTTGCTTGATATTCCCTGGACCTTTCCCAATGCTTAGTTTGTTTTGAAATGGTCTGAATCTCTCTATAAAACTCAACCTGCAAAGCTTCAAAACAGAAATGGTGAACACTGTAATTGGAGTTACAGTTGGCAATGGAGGTTTGGGATAGCTTGAGTGAGTTGAATGGAAGGTATTGGAACAAGTTTGAGGCCAAACGCACGAGTGGTTTGTGTGATGGATGTGAATCTGCAGGGAGTGCCCTGTTTTGCAAGTTCTTGGTGTTTTGGTGTTTTGGAAGGCTTGAGGGCTCAGTAATTCGTGTTTCTGGCTCAAGGCAATGCACAAAACTTGTTTGAAATGTTGGCTAGAGTTAAATATATCAGATGCTCAAGTTATGTCCTTTTGGCAAGTTGACTTGTTCTGAAAGAAAAGTGTGAAGTGAAATGAGGTAGGCCTGTATAGGCTATCTACAAGCATGCACAAGTTTCTTGTACCTTTGCCTGAGTTTGTGGAACTTGTTTGCTGCAAAGAAAGAGGTCCAAGGCTCAAGAGAAGCAATGTTGACATAAAGTTGCCTTTATGAAAATGAAAGTGCTACCTTTATGCCAAAAATGGATTTGTTCATTGTGCAAACCTCTAATGATCAGTATAACACCAATGTCCAATGAGTTTGCATTCAATTTTTGAGTGTTGAAGGGTTTAGAGACCTGTAATTAAGTTCAAAACTAGTTTGGACAGATTTTGCAACTTGTATGAACATGTATTGGCCATGGTTACAAAGTGAGTTTTTTCCAACTTCAAGCATTCGATTCTCCCTAACCACAAATGTGTTTGAGGAGTTCTTGGACAATTTGGAAAGCTTGAAACATGTAATATAATCCATATTTGAAATTCAACTTGAGATTCCAAGTGGAACTATGTGAAAAATGGCCAAGAAGATGGGTCAAAATCCTGCCTAAATTAGGGCAAAATTTCTCTAAGTTAAAAGTTTTAGGGACCCTTGTTCCAAAAATCATAACTTGAGATCCAAGCTTCTTTTGAGAAAACTTTGTGAATCAAAGTTGTAGACTTTGTGGAGGACTACAACTTTCATGTTGTAAGTTTTGTTTTAATCCATTTGCATCATGGTGAAAATGTGGGGCAAAGTTAGGGAAAATTAAGAAAATTCCGTAACTTAGAAAATTTCTAAGTTATGAAATTTTTCAATTTCAAACCCTAATTTGCAATTTTGGGTTTCTTGATGAAAAAGTTTCATATTTTGACACATCTTGATGAAAAATGACCCTTGGCACTTGATTTTGACCAAAAAGTCAAAGTTTGACTTTTTAGTATACAGTCAAATTCAGATCAGTTGATTGAAAAATTCATCTGTCAATCCCATGTATTTGAGATCTTTTGAACTTTTTGAATAGGTCAAGATAATGTAATTGATTCCTTGAGTCCATGTTTGAACTTGCTTTGCCATTGGCTAGGTCAAACAGTCAAAAATTGCCTTTGTACAGTCAAAACCCTAAAAATGACCATTTTGCCCTTTTGGTGATCTGATTAAATTTCTTGTGGAATTGTGGTCCAAACTTGATCAAATGGTTCATATAAGTTTATAATGTTGATGTGGGTCAAAATTCATGAGGTTTGACTGTCAATTGGCCACAGTTGACTTTTTCCCAAATATAGTTGATTTCTAGGTCAACTTTCCAATTGACTGGGCAAAAATTTGATTCAAGGCTTGAAACTTGGTATGGAAAAACTTATGAGTCCAACATGAAGTATGAAAGTCAATTTGTGCATTGAAGGTCCAAAAATCCTTGTGCAAACTCAAACCCTAGTTTCAGGTCAACAGTGCAAGGAGATGTCTTGAGCAGAGCAAACCCTAGCTTGGTCTTGAGTTCCAAGAGTCTTGTGATGAGAAATGTTTGATAAAATGAGAGGGCAAATTTGGGGGTACAACACTTATGATTGATTTATAATTACAACTCAACTAGCAGTCCAACTCAAGTAATAAAATATACAAGAGTGGCTCATAAACAATGAAAAGACGAAGCCCTAAAACTAATACTTTTACAACTCTGGCTCGTATCTCATTTAGGTATTGAGTCTTCTTTTTATAACACTTTTCCTATACTGGATTAGGCTTCAACACCGCAACAAATGAGCTATAACAAATCAGCAGAAACTTTTGCACACAATCAACAAAATCTTCTCCATGAAAATAGGTCTTCAATAGTAACTTTCCTAAAATGTCTCATAATTCAAAAAACTTGGATAACTTCAATACCAACATATATCCCTGATTTCTCACACTTGGACGCCACATGTAGTTACTAAATATTCCCATAATATTCAACATTTGTAACAAACTGACAGAATCTAAAAGTCCAGCTGTAACAGACACGATGTCGAATGATTATGCATAGGACATATTATTCAACATGTTTTCTCAGCAAGTTAGAACATTCTACTTAACACGTTGTATCCTAATTTGTTTTACTAAAATTAATGTCAATCCTAAAATAGATAATTAACAATCTCCCCCTTTGGAAATTTTTGGCTAAAACAAATTATCAAATTACAATTCAGATTTTAGTAACAACAGAGTAAAAAATAAAACAGAAATCTAGCATTGATCATATATCTCAACTTGGGACATTAGCGGAGAGTTAGTCTTCAAAAGCTACAACAACATAGAAAAATCAAATTCTCAGTCTGGTTAATGTCAGGACATTATGTTCAACATCTCTTCACGGTAGTGCAAATAACTTCGTTATCGCATATAAGACTCAACACCACAATACAACAAACTCAAGAAGAAAGGAGTAGAAAGTCATGAAGTCATTTGGTGTACATGATAAAGAAGATGGATGACACTCCCCCTTCATCGAGGAACATTTTCTTTCAATAAAGGGATAAATCTACCACTTGGGGAGCATAAGAGGACACTTAAGAAGCAACCAAATGCCAACCTGCACAAACAAATTCTAGCTTCGGGCAACTCAGAACACAAGACGCAATTGTGTTCATAACTCAGATCACAAGACACAAAACAAACAAGGACTAAAATATGAATATCCTACCCTAAACAAACAGAGCCAATTGCGAACAAACTCCAGACCCAAAAGATTAGTAGAAACAAACTCTTTCTCCCCCTTTTTATCCAAAAATTGACAAACAAATTAACCATAAACCCATACCCAAACAGTACTTATCCATACCCGGACAAAATCCATAAGAATTGTTTTTGAACACAATCAAAAACAAGATGATAGAAAGGAAATGCATGATCTCTTTAAATAACTGAGCAATTGCTTAGGAATTAACATTCCTAGACTGTAACAATGGTCTTGTTCAAGGAAAAAGTTATTTGAGGAAGATAACTGCACCAAAATTAATGTGCACCATCCAAGTCAGTTTTGAACACCTTTATTGACTCTCGAGTGATTCTCCTAGAATTGATAGTTCTAATAAATGTGCGTGCATAGTCAAACACATGTTTCACCTTCCTTTTGACATATGCTTGATTACATCGTCCAAAACTCCTTTGTCAATATAAAAAGAAACAAGTCCTGAACAATGTTCTCACATCCTGTCAGACATTGTCTACTTTCCCTTGTCAAAAATACTTCAGATATTAGGAAAAGATGTTTCACAGAGTTATCCACATGTTCTGAAGCATAACCACAATGCCTTCCACTAGATTCTAAATAAACTCCTTTCAACCATAATTAGTGAAACAAACCAAGATATCAAAACATCATATGTGTCATCTCCCATTCATCAACCAAGACATCCGTTGAGTCCCAACTACACCTAGAGAAAAATAAATTCTCCGGTTCAAGAACACTGTCTCTTAGAGTTCCCGTAAGAGGCATGTGTACACATGATTCAATCAACCAACTTTATATGGCTAGAACCATACATACCCCGTATAGAGCACAAGGAACTACACCTGGTAGCCATATGTCATGGCATATTGTCTAATATCATATCCTCATAAGAAGTATATAAGGTCATGCATCTTTCTCCTTCAAAATTATCTATTTCCACTTATTTAATAATGCTAAATTCAAGATCTATGTGTCTTTAACACCAAGCCCGCCTTGATCATTGGGTTTGCAAATGATATTCCAATAAACCCAATGAATCGTCCTTCTATTCTCACAACCTTGACAAAATAAATTACTTTGGATTCGACAAATCTCTTGTAAAACTTTAGATGGCGCTTTGTAAAAAAATAAAGTGTAAATGAGGATTGCATTAAACACTGAGTTAATCAACACCACACACCCTGCAAAAGTGAGGTGCCTACCTTTCCAAATAGCCATCCAACTCTTCACCTGATTGATTAAATCCTTCCACATAACTAGTTTTCTAGGGTTCACCTAATTAAGTTCATCTTCTTCATTATACTTAAACACTCTAAAATCTCCTAACTCCACTGCCTTATTCATGAGACCTGTTAGAGCCTCCATTACCAACACAAACAAAAAAGGAGATAAATGATCTCCTTCACGGAGACCTCTTTCCACTTTAAAGTCTTTAGTAGTGCTACCATTAACGATGACGGACATGGAGCTGGAGAAAACCTAACCTTTCATCCAACTAATCCACCTTCCTCCAAACCCTATTTTAGGCAGAAAGAATCTCAAAGTTCCAACTAACACTATCATATGCTTTTTCGAAGTCCACTTTCAAAACAACACAAATCCTCTTCTCTCTTCTAGCCAAATCCAAAACCTCACTGACCATTAAAACTCCATCCGCAATGTTTTTACCTGGAACAAATGTTGATTGATTAACCGAGACAATGCTACCCAAGACACATATCAGTCTTACCGCCAATAATTTGAATAATGTCTTGTGCAAGCTCCCCATAAGACAAATGGGCCAGAACTCATTAAGGGATTAAGGATTTTTTATCTTCGAAATGATAGTGATAAAAGAAGAAGTACGCGCTTTTGTGAGCTTAGCACTATGATGAAAATCCTCCACAAATTTTAAGATATCATTCTTAATAATTTCCCAGTTTTGTTTGAAAAATTCTAGAGAAAAACCATCTAGACCTACAGTTTTGTTTCCATCACAAGACCATACAGCTTCCTTCACTTCTTCTTTGAAGAACTCTCTTTCAAACCATAAATAATCCCGCTTACTTAAGGATTTGAAATTAATTCCTTTCGAAACCGGTCTAGAGTGATTTCTTTCCTTTAAGGACTCCTCGAAATAAGTCTTAACTACCTCCTTAATTTTTTCACCCCTACCACTCTCCCATCAACCCCGTCCACTAACATAATGGCATCCCTCCTATACCTCACCTTCAATGAGTTATGCCTTCAACCAAAGTTGCCTAAATTTCAACCTAAGCATACTTTCCTTTAAGTTTAACGTATTCCAAATATCACCTGTCACCTTACCCCTTATCTTTGACTATCTCCTCAATATCTTCACCATAAAGATCTACCAACAAGTTATCCAACATATTGAAGTCTCTTAAGGGTGTCATTACAACAAGAAGAGTAGAAAATTGGTAATGAAAAATGTGTGTTGGTTGCTCTCAAATATAACTGTTGGGGAAATCACTGAGATTGAAGAAGTTATTATTGGAGGATTAATTCCACATTTGATTGTATTTCTTATATGTTGTAATAAATTTAATATTGTTGGGTAGCGCAAAAGGCAATATTCTCTTGAGCAGCGAAAAGGCTTAGGAACTAGTTGCAATTAATGTCGAAGCATTTATATCTTATCTTAGGTCTCTATATAAAGACTAGTTGTAACCTTATTTAAAAAAAGAATATAGCAAGCCTGAATCAAGTGAAAAGACTTCCTCAAGTAGAAGAATAAGCGTAATATTGCAACAAATTAGTATCAGAGCTAATGGCGAACATGACGAGTCAAATGCCACTGTCGTGACTATCAAAATCAAACTATGAAAACTGGAGTTTCCAAATGAAGGTGCTCCTTGGATCTTTAGATGTGTGGGAAGTAACAGATGATGGGTTTAAAGAACCAACAAACACGACGGGATACACAATATCCCAGAACAAGGTGTTGAAAGATACGTGATCGAAAGATAAAACATCATTTTACATGTTGTTTAGAGTTGTCGATGAATCAGCCTTCGAAAAAATTATTGGTTCGACTGCGTCGAAGGAAGCGTGGGATACGCTAGAAAAAGCGTTCAAAGGAGAAGATCGATTTAAGCAAGTTCGCTTGCAAACTCTTCGAGGAGAACTAGAAAGAATAAAGATAAAGGAGATAGAGTTTGTGTTAGACTATATCACGCGTGTGCAAACAGTCGCAAACCAACTGAATCGAAATGGAGAAGCATTGATTGACGCTCGTATTGTCGAAAAGATTATGTGATCTTTGACAGACAAGTTTGAAAATATAGTAAGTGAAATAAAAGAGTCGAAGAACCTGTCGACGGTCACTGTCGAAGAAGTCGCTGTCTCCCTCAAGGCACATGAACAACGTAAGATGAAAAAGAAGGAAGAATCAGTCGAGGAAGTAAATCAAACCAAGGAGTCAATCAAAGATGAAAAGGAACTTTTTTCTCAAAATTTTCATGGGAGAGGACGAGGCCGTGGAGGTCGTGATGGTGGTCGAAGTTATCAAAACAACAACTTTGAGAGATGACAGTCAAGCCAGCAAAATTGGTGTGGCAGAGGACGTGGTTAGAGAGGTGGAAGACCAAACCACTCCAACATCGAAAGTTACAAATGTAACAAACATGGGCACTATGTGAAGGACTGCAATTCCTACTGTTACTATAATTATGGTAAAGTGGGACATCTTGCAAAAAATTGTCGACTCAGAAGAAAGGTGGAAGTGACAACAAATTTTGCCCTAGAAACATAATTAAATGAAGGATTTTTATTGATGACTCAAAAAGAAGTAAACGTAGAGAATGAAATTATGTGGTATCTTGACTCAGGAGAAAGTAACCACATGTGTGGTCACAAAAACATGCTTAAAGAGATGCAAAATATTGAAGATGGTCATGTATCTTTCGGAGATGCATCGAAAGTGAAGGTCGAAGGCAAAGGAAAAATTTGTTACCTGCAGAAGGATGACTTGATTGGATCAATCCAAGATGTTTATTATGTACCAGATCTCAAGGAAAATATTTTGAGTTTGGGGAAACTCACAGAAAAGGGTTATTCAATATTTATGATAGATCGAACATTGCAGCTGAAGGATAAATTGGGGCATCTGTTCACTCAAGTCGAAATGGGGGAGAAATCGAATGTACAAATTGAATTTGATAAGTGTTCGAGAAAAATGCTTGCAAGTTAATGTCGAAGACAAAGCATCTCTATGGCATCTACGCTTTGGTCATCCACATTATGCTGGGCTAAAGAGATTAGCAAAGAAGAACGTGGTGCATGGACTACCAGACATGGAATATGAAGGAAAGTTTTGTGAAGAAAGTGTGCTTAGAAAACAAACGAGAACCTCATTTTAAAAGAAGGCGGAATATCAGGCTAAACCATTCTCGAATTGATTCACACTGACATATGTGGGCCAATCACTCCATAATCCTTCAGTGATAAGAAGTAATTCATTTCCTTCATTGATGATTTCTCAAGAAAGACTTGGGTCGATTTCCTAAAAGAAAAATCGGAAGCATTTGAAGTATTTAAAAAATTTAAAGTAATGGTGGAGAAGGAAACCGATAGACACATAAAAGCCCTTTGATCAGACAAAGGTGGAGAGTATACTTCAACAGTCTTTATGAAGTACTGTGAAGTGCAGGGCATAAGGAGATTTCTAACTGCGGCATACTCACCTCAACAAAATGGGGTGGCTGAAAGGAAAAATTGAACAGTCGTCGACATGGTTCGCTCAATGCTTAAGAGCAAGAACATGTTGAAGGAATTTTGGGCAGAAGTTGTGCAATGTGAAATCTATGTTCAAAATAGATGTTCACATTAGAGTTTAGGAGATCAAACACCACACGAAATATAGAGCGGACAGAAGCCAACCGTGTCTCATTTCAAAAAATTTGGTAGTGTGGCCTATGCACATGTACCGGATGAACGAAGAACAAAGGTTGAAGACAAAAGTCAAAAGTACATACTCATTGGGTATGATGAGAAAACAAAAGGATACAGGTTGTTCAACCCCATAAACAAAAAGGTAATAGTGAGTAGAGACATTTGAGTAAATGAAGAAAGCAAATAGGGCTGGAACAATTTGACAGACCTGAAGACTCTGGAGAATCTAGAGAATCATCAGTCGTTGTACCAACAAACAATTCGACAGACCCTAAAGACTCTGACAATGAAAGTGAACCTTCCCAACCCAGAATGTGAAGTTTGAAAGATTTGTATGACAACACAGAAGAAGTACATCTTGCATGTTTGTCGGCATATGCTGAAAACATCAGTTTCGAGAAGCGCTACGAGACAAGAAGTGGAAAAGTTCCATGGACGAAGAGATTATAGCAATAGATCACAACAACACTTGGGATCTAGTCGAACTGCTAAAAGATAGTCGACCCATTGGTGTAAAGTGGGTATTCAAGAAAAAGATGAATGCGCAAGGAGAAATAGAGTGATACAAAGCACGACTTGTTACAAAGGGATATAAACAAAAAGCAGGAATTGATTATGATAAAGTATTTGTACCTGTTACAAGAATAGAGATAATTCGATTGCTCATTTCTCAAGCCGCTCAATTCAAATGGCTGATATATCAAATGGATGTCAAGACAGCATTTTTGAATGATGTAGTCGAAGAAGAAGTCTATGTCGAACAACCACTCGGGTATATACGGATTGGAGAAGAGAAAAAGGTGTTGAAATTGAAGAAAGCGTTATATGGGCTGAAGCAAGCACCGCGAGCATGGAACACACGTATCGACACATATTTCAAGGAGAATGGGTTTGAGCAATGTCGTATGAACATGCCCTATATGTGAAGAAAAATGAAAGTAACATATTACTTGTTGCTCTCTATGTAGATGACCTGATTTTCTTGGGCAACAATGATCAGATGATAGAAGAATTCAAAGGCACAATGACACGTGAATTCAAGATGACAGACTTAGGTCTGATGAGATTCTATCTTGGCATGGAGGTTCGACAAGAAGAGACAGGAATTTTTATCTCACAAGAAAATTATGCAAAAGACGTCCTGAAGAGATTTAAAATGGATAGCTACAATCCAATTTTGACACCGATGGAACCAGGAACAAAGCTCTCGAAATTTGATGAGGGAGAGAATTTCGAAGCAAAAAAAATTTGAAGCTTGGTAGGAAGTCTTCGATACCTCATTCCACAAGGCCGGATATTTCATTGAGTGTTGGAATTGTGAGTCGATTTATGGAAGAACCAGTCTATACACACTGGAAGGAATTAAAAAGAATCCTCCAATACGTCCAAGGAACTGTGTCACTTGGAATGTTTTACTCGAGAACAGAAGATTATAAGTTGACTGGCTACTCTGACAGCGATTGGTGTGGAGACATAGATGATCGAAAAAGCACTTCAGGATATGTGTTCTTCATGAGAAACACTATTTTTACCTGGCTTTCGAGGAAGCAACTAATTGTAACTCTTTCGACATGTGAAGTAGAGTATGTGGCAGCATCTTGGTGTGTATGTCATGCAATATGGCTCAGAAGACTGTTGAGCAAGATGTAGCAAAGACAAGAAGATGTAACAACAATTCTAGTCGATAATAAATCTGCAATCGAACTGACGAAGAATCCAATGGACCATGAAAGAAGCAAACATATTGACATTCGATTCCATTTCATTCGACAACATGTGAAGAAAGAAAGTGTCGAACTGAAGCATGTAGCAAGTAAGGATCAAGCTGCGAACATCCTCACGAAACCATTGTCGAAGGTGTTATTCGACAGAGGCAAGAGGATGCTGAGAATGATGGATCGAAGAAGTATTTAAATTTACGAGGGAGTTTTGTTGTAATAAATTTAATACTGTTGGATAGCGCAAAAGACAATATACTCTTGAACAGTGAAAAAGTTTAAGAACTAGTTGCAATTAATATCGTAACATTTGTATCTTATCTTAAGTCTCTATATAAAGACCAGTTGTAATCTTATTAAAAAAAAAAGGAATATAGCAAGCCTGAATCAAGTGAAAAGACTTCCTCAAGTAGAAAAAGAAGCGGCATATTACAACATTAGAAATGCAGATTTCTGGGTCAAGATTGAGGCAGTTTATGCACGTACAAATGCAGTTGTTGGGTGCTTCAATAAACAACTGTCCTTTTTTGTTAGCGAGGGATGCATAGAAGCGTTTTGCCACGCTTTATATTACTCAGATATAAATGCAATCGAAAATTGTCTTGAAGGAATAGAAAAGTTTTTGGATAGAGGTAAATGGCAATTATACTGTAGGAGGGTTATTTTCCATCGTACTTTGTCTTAAATCCTCTTTTAATTTCTGTTACTTTGAAACCTCATGAATTACTTTGCTTAATTTTTATATTCTCTCATACTTTGCTTATTTCAATTGATAAATGAAAGTGTTTACTAACTGATCTAACCTGATCAGACTTGGACCGTCACGGCTGGCTCCGAGCTGAAAGTTTTGAACGAGGTGGGGGGGGGGGGTACCTGCAAGACACTCTGATGCTGAAGTAAGTACGAGCACGAGCAGGCAATAGTAAGTATGGGTAGAATGATGAATACCTGACCCTCTGGAAACAGAGGGTATTTATAGCCCCCAGCGCTGGGCCAAGGTTCCTTCATTGGGTCGGGTAGGTTTGGCCCAATGGAGGAACTGCCAGGTTCTACGTGCGTAGTGGGGACCCGCACGTGGTCCCCTCCCTGGATGTTCGGCGTGAAGTGCGGGCGGACAGAGACGCGGTCTTTTCGGGGTCTCGTTGGGAGTGCAGTGGAATGAGTCTGCCCTAGTTGGGGTGCTCGCGGTGATGTCGAGCTGGACGGCAGGATGTCGAGCTGGACAGTTGGAGGTCGAGCAAGTAACCTCAGGGAGCACGTCGGGCACGACTGTGTCCCTTTGGTCGACGTGGTCCTCAGGAAGTCCATTTGGATTGGGCCTTATCAATGCTATTGGGCTTGTCGGGCCCAGTCCAGAACAGGAGCCCCCCAAGTCGTGGTTCCTTGGTTAGAAGCCATGGCTTGATCTCAGGTCGTTTCCGTTTCGGGGTCTCGCGCCCGGGTCCGAGATACAGGTCCTCGAGGGCCTCTCTGTGTCGTGCTCGGAGACAAATCCTTCGCGGTGGATGCTCGGGGAATCCTCACTGGCGCGCATTTGTCAAGCGCACGGGGTATCTTTCGGGAACTGTGCCGCCACCCTATGATGATAGGGTCATCATTTCCTTGGGAGCCGTGCATCGAGGAGAGGAACTCCGTGGTTGCCCGAGGTGACGTTTGGTATTCCACATCATCACTATAAATAGGATCCTTGGGCCCCATAACGCGTTACTACTCTTTGCGCTCCTACTGCTGCTGTTCTTCCAGATTTTCATAGCATAGCTGCGATTCCCGTCACAGATTCCTTCCCTCCGTTGCAGAACTCACTCCTTGATTGCAAGTAAGTGATTTATCTTCTTAGTTTTCCTGTTGTGATGCATGATTTTCACCGTTGTAGACGTTTTAAGGACTGTGCGCGTGGGACTAGCCCGGTATATTCATGTTTAGCTCGACAAATTCATGCTTAGGGCCGGCAAACATATGCTCGTGGCTGGTAGATACATAGTTTAGGTTACAACCTGAAGTGCTGCCCGGGGTCTTCATGATCCAGGGCGCCTGATTCATGATCGTGCCCGGTATGTTCATGGCTCTGGCCGTAAGTTTTATGATGTTGCTCGCCATGTTCATACCTTGGGTCGGCATACTCGTGAATGACCGCGTTGTCGGTTTGCTTAGGCGGTTTGGAGAAGGTCTCATCGGGTTATCCGGACGTCGGGGAGGCGACTGTTATTTTGTTGCAAACTAACTTTTGTGGTCGTGCATGGAGCGACGTGGTTTGTCGTACACTACATCTGGTCCGTTACGTCGAGCGTATGGTTTCGTGCCCAATTGACTGGTTTCTCGTGCTCTGCAGGTAACCATGGCGGACGAGTCGTGCTCCTCTGGACGCCCTGAACGGGAGGAACAAAGTGCCGACGAGGCGGTGAGTTTGATCGACACTGTCGACGACCCTCTGTTGGATTGGGTGGGCGACGAGCCCAGAGGAATCGCGTCGATCTATAGCCGGCGTAACCGAAAACCATATGCTGTCCTCGAGGCGGGCCACGGTCAGCCTGATTTTCAAAAGAATTTCGTTGTTATGCGGCCGACCTCCAATGCCCGGATCTGCTCGGTGTACCCCGAGTATAGCTTCCCTATGTACGAAATTGCGTTCAAAGATCTTGGGTTGCAGCTGCCCTTTAGTGATTTTCAGACCGGGGTCTTCGCCCATCTGGGGCTGGCCCTGTCGCAGCTACACCCGAACTCGCTCGCCTTTATCCGGGCATTTGAGCTGACATGTCGTTTTCTGAGGATTGGGGCGACTATACCGCTCTTCTTCAGAATTTTCCATCTGCAGCGCCAGTCCCGAGGAGGGAAGCACAGCTGGGTCTCCTTAAAACAGTCGAGGAGACTATTCAAGATGTATATGGACTCCGTAAGGGGTTTTAAAGACAAGTGGTATATCGTGAGGTCGGTTACCACGTCTGCTTTAGAATCTCTGTACGAGGAGGAGGCGCCCATAAGTGATGATGACGGGGAGGCGGTTTTAGACAACAACGGATATCCCGTGATGGCCCGCACGACCAAGTTCCCCGTGCATTGGATGTTCAGGCATTATGAGCACGGGACTGGATACTATCATACCGCTGCGGGCGACATGTGTTCGGAGGACGAGAAGGCGTACGCCACTCTTTGTCGGTTCGTCGACAGCTTCCACCCCGCCCGGTGGGCCACGAGGGAGGGGGAAGATGTCTTGGACGAGGAGGGTTATCCGACATTCGAGTCTCAGCCGATCGATACTAAGGCACTCGTGGAGTGCCAGTCGTTCAGACAGGCTGCTCGTCTTCTAGGTCATTTATTGCTTGAATTTCTTTGCTCGTCATTTGTTTGCGTATTTGCTCGACACTAACCCGTCTTTTATTTTGTGTAGGTTCGATGGTCGGGCGACGGGAAAGACTCTTGAAGTTGTCTTGCGATCAGAAGCGAGGTAGGAGGGTCGTGAAGGCTCCCCAGGCAACGAAGATGGGCTCGCCGCATAGTCCGGGCGCTCCTCAGGTGGTGAGGGTGGATTCGTCGCCCAGCTCGGGGGCCGCGTCGGACGAGATCCCAGAGGTTCAAGAGGTCGAGCCACATGCCGACCTGATACAAAGAAAGAGGAACCGGGTGGAAAGCGGGCCGGCGGTCGGCGAGGACACCAGCGCCGTCAGGTCCTTCGGGTTCCCCCCTTGCTTCAAAGAGGAGGGTTTCTTCGAGAGATTCCCTCTGTCTGTGGTTGCCGACGAGGCTGAGACTATCAAGAGGATGAGTAAGGAGGATCGGAAGAGGCACCTGGCCGCCAGCATGGCCGGGCTAGTGAAAATGGCCGAAATGGCCCTGGTGCTGTCCGAGGAAGGGGAGGATCGTGTCCGTATTGAAGAACTTGAGCAGGAGAAAGCGGCTCTCACCTCGAGCTCGCGGAAGTTAAGGACTGCCCTGGAACGCTCCGAGGAGATGTTCCACGAGCAGGCGTCGCTGCTGGCCGCTGAGAGAGAGATGATGGTCCTGGAGAAAGAAAATTCGGGGAAGCTAGCCGAGGAGGGAGAGCTTCTCCGCGCGGACAGGGATCGTCTGGAGACCGACATCGGGCATCTGACCCAACAGATCGAGGACATGAAAGTCGCCATGCTTCCTGCCGAGGACGAGCCGGAGGATATAACGGCTTTGAAGAGTCGATTGGAGCTGGTCTCCCATATCCGGCTACTCGAAGCAGATTACGTCGGTGCTCTGGAGGAGGGGTTCGACTCCGCAGTCGGCCAGCTTTCCTTGTTAAACCCTGGTTTGGTCACTGAGGGGACGGGCTACACGCATCAGATCGTGGATGGCGCGATCGTGCCTCCGCCCGACTCTCCTGTTGTCGACAATGATGGTTTCGGGGAAGCCTGATTGTAGGATAGCGGGCCTGCGTGCCTTTGACATTTGTATTTTTTGGGCCTGCGTGCCCGTTGGTTGTACTTTATGAACAACGTCGGCCTTCTTGGTCGGTTTATAATTATTTGCTTTGTTGCCTTTGGGCATTTTTTTGAATCAATGCTGTTTTACATTTGATCGTTTGCCCGTGCTTGAAATCTTATATTTTTGCATAAAATTTAGCCTAAGTTACGGGCCCGAGGAGTGCCCGTAAGTGGTTGTGACTTAGCTGGCGAGTTTGCCCGCCTTTCGTTTGCATATGTGCCCGGCCTTCTCTCGATGGCCAGAATCTCCTAAGCGTTACACTCGAGGGGAGAGACTTCCTTTTGACCCTTTTTTAGATGGCCCGTCATTCTTGACGACTTGTTGGGCAGATGGAGCGGAGTTGCTCAGTCGGGCGCGAAGCCCGGTAGGGACTATTTGCCCTTGGTGTGAACTGCCCATCGCGAGCTGGGTGTTCTGCCTTACAGGTACTACGATGGTGAAGCTCGGTATAGTTGTCCACGTCGGGCACTATCGATTGGTCTCATTTGCCGAGCGATGCTGTACGATTTAGCCGTATGTCGGGCTTGTACCTCAGCCTTTATACGGAGTCGGACGTTTTTCCTCGTTGACCGAGCGCGGGTGCCATTGGTCGAGGGTCCTAGGTGTTGGTAGTTTTTAACTGTAGTACTGCTTTAGCTTAGCAGCATTCCAGGGTCGTGGTAATGGCTCTCCGTCTAATTGCTCGAGATAGTACGCCCTGGTACCAGTGGTGCCGTGGACGCGATAAGGTCCTTCCCAGTTCGCGGCCAGCTTCCCTTCGCGGGAATCCTTCTGGTTCCTACGTAATACCAGGCTGCCGATTTCGAACTCGCGCTTGATGACCTTGTCGTTGTGGCGTAGAGCCACTCGTTGTTTTAGGGTGGCTTCGCGTAGGGCTGCACCAGGTCGGATTTCCTCGACTAGATCGAGTTCGTCCCTCAGTGCCTCGTCGTTCATTTCTTCGTCGAGGGGGATTTCGGTCCGTCTGGATGGTTCCATGATTTCGACCGGGATGACGGCCTCGGTGCCATATGTCAGTCGAAATGGCGTCTCGCCCGTTGTTGAGTGGGGCGTGGTGCGGTATGCCCATAGGACGCTGTGAAGTTCCTCGACCCATCCCCTCTTCGCTTCGCCGAATTTGCGCTTGAGTCCTCGGAGGATGACTCTGTTCGCGGCTTCGGCTTGCCCGTTGGTTTGAGGGTGCTCGACCGACGTGAAATGTTGTTTTGTTCCTAGTTTGGTGACGAAGTCTTGGAACCCGTGGTCGGTGAACTGGGTACCATTGTCGGTCACCAGGGCCCGCGGAATTCCGAATCTGGCGAGGATGTTTCTTTTGTAGAAATGGAGGATATTGTGCGAGGTGATCTTTGCGAGGGCCTCGGCCTCGATCCATTTCGTGAAGTAATCCACGGCGACGATGAGGAATTTGTTCTGATAGGTTCCTTGCACGAAGGGCCCGAGGATATCCATACCCCACCAGGCGAATGGCCACGGGGACGACAGTATGCTCAGCTCGTGCGGAGGGGCGAGGTGCATGTCCCCGTGTTTCTGGCACTTATCACATTTCTTGACGTGTTCCTTGGCATCCTGCTACATCGTCGTCCACTAGTATCCCGCTCGAAGGGCTTTCCTTGCTAAGGATTTATCGCCCATGTGCTGGGCGTTGATCCCTTCGTGTATCTCCCGCAGTACTTCGGGGACTGCGGACTCGTCGATGCATTTCAGGAGGGGGATGGAGAATCCTCTTCGGTACAGTTTTTGCTCGAGAACCACGTAGGAACATGCTCGTCGCTTTGTGACGGTAGCTTCGGCCTGGTTCGATGGGAGTTCGCCTTTTGTCAGGAAATTATAAACCGGGGTCATCCAGGACGTCGCATCCCCGATGGCATGGATCTCGACTGTAGTCGAGGGTCGTTTGATACTTGGACGCGCTAGAGATTCCTGGATGACGGATTTGTTCCCGCCCTTCTTTCGTGTGCTCGCGAGTTTGGACAATATGTCCGCCCTCGTGTTTTGCTCGCGGGGAACATGTGAAATTTCTGCTCGTACGAACTTTGTCATGTATTTTTTGACCAAGTTCAAATACTCGATGAGGTTGTCGTTTTTGGCCTGGTAGCTCCCCTGTACTTGAGAGGCGACGAGCTGGGAGTCGGTGTAGATCTGTACCTCGCGGGCTCCCAGGTCCTCGGCCAGTCTCAGTCCTGCGAGCAGGGCTTCGTATTTTGCCTGGTTGTTTGACGTCGGGAAGGAGAGAGCTAAGGAGTGCTCGATTACTACGCCTTCTTCGTTTTCCAGGAGGATTCCTGCGCCGCTTCCGGACAAGCTGGATGCTCCATCGACGAAGATGGTCCACTTGTGTTCTTTCCCCGGGGGAGGGTCGTGAGTGGTCATTTCCGCGACAAAGTCGGCCAAGGCCTGTGCTTTCAGGGCCTTCCTGCTTTCGTACTGAATGTCGAATTCGGAGAGTTCCAAGGACCACTTTAGCATTCTGCCCGCCATATCTGGCCGACCCAGGGGTTGCCTCACCGGTTGGTCGGTTCGCACGATGATGGTGTGGGCCAGAAAGTAGTGTCTGAGCCTCCTCGCCGCATTGACGAGGGCCAGAGCCACCTTTTCTATCTGCTGGTATCTGCTTTCGGGCCCCTGTAAGGCCTTGCTCGTGAAGTATACGGGTTTCTGCCCGTCGGGGGTCTCGTGGACAAGAGTTGCGCTGATGGCTTCGTTCGAAACGGCCAAGTACAAGTACAGCGGTTCCCCATCGTCTGGTCGAGATAGCACGGGCGGCTGAGACAGGCTTTGCTCTAGGTGGCGTAGTGCCTGCTCGCATTCCTCATTCCATTCGAAGGCTGCTTCCTTCCGAAGGAGTTTGAAGAAGGGGAGGGCGTGCTGAGCGGATTTCGCGACGAAGCGGGACAACGACGTGAGCATGCCGTTCATGATTTGTATCGACTTCTTCGACGTCGGTGTTGGGAGGTCGGAGAACGCCCGGCATTTTTCGGGGTTGGCTTCGATTCCCCGTTCTGTTAGATAGAATCCAAGGAATTTTCCTGCCTTAACCCCGAACGTACATTTCTCGGGGTTGAACCTCATTTTACACTGTCTTGCTTGGGCAAAGACTGTCTTAAGATGAGCTGCGTGGTCGGTGTCCGCTCGGGACTTGACGATCATGTCGTCCATATATACCTCGAGCATGTCGCCTATCTGTTTGTTGAAAACTCTGTTCATCATGTACTGGTAAGTTGCTCCGGCATTTTTCAGTCCGAAGGGCATTACGTTGTAGTAATAGTTGCCCGAGCTGGTCATGAATGTCGTGCAGTGTTTGTTGCCCAGAGCCATTGGGATCTGGTTATAGCCCGAGTAGGCGTCCATGAACGACAACGTTTTGTAGCCGGCCGAGTTGTCGACCAGCATATCTATGTTAGGCAAGGGAAAAGCATCTTTCGGGCAAGCCCGGTTGAGATCAGTATAATCAACGCACATTATCCATTTTCCATTATTCTTTTTCACGAGTACAACATTTGACAGCCAGGTGGAATACCGGGCTTCAGAAATAAAATTTGCCTCTAGGAGGTCTTTTATAGCTTTTTCAGCAGCCTCCGTTTTTTCTGGAGACTGCCTACGCCTACGTTGTACTACGGCCTTAGCGGCTGGATCAATGGCGAGGTGGTGACAGGCGACCTCAGGGTCGAGTCCGGGCATCTCCGCAGCGCTCCAGGCGAACAGATCAGCATTCTCGCGCAGACAGGCCTTGATTTGCTTCCTGGCCAAGTCGGGGAGGTCTTTGCCAATCTTCACTCCCTTGGTCGGGTCTGTGCCGTGGGGAACGAGTTTAAAATCCCTGTCCGGTATTGGTCGGAGTGGGATTTGCTCGCTGCTGGATGGTTCGTCCTGATCGAAGCGGGTGTCCAGGGCTATGGAGTTGACCTTTGGTGGAGCTTTCTGGACTTCTTCCTCGGGGGATGCTTTCCTGTCGGGCTCTTGTTTTGTCCTTTTGGCGGGTCTGGTCCCTATGTCGATGGTATACCGTCCCTTAGAAGCGGCGTTGAAGCACCTACGGGCAGCGGCTAGGTCTCCTTGGATGGTGGCTACCCGTGCCCTCCTGGTGTAGAACTTCATCTTCATATGGACGGTCGAGGGCACCGCTGTTAGCTCTGCCAGTGTCGGTCTCCCCAAGATGAAATTGTACAGAGACGGGCAATCAATGACGAGGAAACGGACTTTAACTTGTCTCGTAGCCGTTCCTTCGCCGAACGTAACCAGGAGCTCGACATAACCCCAAGGTTTGGAAGTCGAGCCGTTGAAGCCTTGTAGATCCAACCCCACATACGGAGAGAGATGTGAGTCGTCCAGCTGTAGGGTTCGGAAAAGTTGGCTGTACATCACGTCGACGGAACTCCCCTCGTCGACCAGGATGCGATGCACGTCGAAATTGGCAATTCTTGCCCTTATCAGTAAGGGGATGACCGCGTTCGGGGCTCCGCCGGGGAGCTCTTCTAGGTAGAAGGTGATGGGCTCTGACCTGCCCTTCACCCTTTCGAACGTTACTGTTTGCGGGGGAGCCGCGTCGACCAGCTCATCGAGCTTCCTCTTAGCTGAATTGATGGTGAGGTCGTTGAACCCGCCCCCATTAATGACCATGGCGGATGGAAAGTATTCCCACCTGCTGTGCGTTGTCAGCAGTTCCTGCAGGTGCTCGGGAATGTCGAAGTCCTCGGGCCTGGTCACCGAGAAGGCGGTCTGGATAGGCACCGACTCGTCTGATGGTCAGGCGTCTTCTTCCGGCTCCTTGGCTTCATGGGCGTCACGACGAGGAGTGTCATTTCGCCTGTACTGCGCGAGCCTCCCTCCCTTGATGAGGGTTTCAATGGCGTCCTTGAGGTGGACGCAGTCCTCTATCAGATGACCATGACTCCTATGGTATTGACAGTATTTATTTTTGTCCGCCCCTGGCTTGGCGGGAGCAGGTCGGGGACGCTTGACGCCGCCGTCCTTGAAGTCTGTACTGGCACACTCCGCCAGAATACGCTCGCGGGAAGCTGTGAGCGGAGTGTACTCGGTGAAACGGCCCGAGGGGCCCCTTTGTTCCCGGACTTCCCGGGGTCTGTCTTCTTTCCTTTTCTCCCCGGTTCGTCGAGGAGGAGCCTCTTGGCGCGAGCTGCTGCTGTTGTTGGGACCACGAGCCCTGGAATCTCGGGCCCTGTTGGCCGCTTCCCTCTCCTCGTAATCCATGTATGCCCGAGCTTTATCGAGGAGGGCGTCGAAAGACCTGGGCGGCTCGATTCCCACGGCTTTTCTGAATTCTGTGCCGGGGAGGAGCCCCCTCTCCAGCAGATATCTCTTCATGTGGTCCGTGCAGGGGACCTGTATCGCTTCTCGGTTGAAGCGGTTGATGAAATCCCTCAAGGTCTCATCCTGTCTTTGGATGATGGCCTCGAGCGCCGCCTCGGTCTTTGGATGGCATCGAGAAGCAGTGAAGGAACCGATGAACTGGTTCTTCAGGTTCCGCCACGAGGTGATTGAGCCCGGGGCGAGCCCTTTGTACCAGTCCATGGCCGCCTTCCTGAGAGTCGTGGGGAAAAGACGGCACTTGATGGGCCCCCCGACATTATGATAATGGAGCATAGCCTCGAACCCGTCAATGTGGTCGACCGGGTCCGCGACTCCGTCGTACTCCTTCAGATGTGGGGGCTTCTCCATGCCCGGGGGATGGGTGCATCCATGATGGCCTGCGACAGGGGACCGCGTGGGTCGCCCTCGTCGCTCCTCTCCGGAGACAGAGATGGGGACCTGTAGTATTGTCTGGCACGGTGGTCGTGCTGAGTCTCCCTCGAGCGTGATGCTCGTTGGTGGAATGTTACACGCCCGTCTCCGGCGTGTCTCTTGTCGTGCCTTACCGGGTCGCGACTGGGTTCTCCGGCAGGGATGACGGGCTCTCTCTCCAAATAGGGTCGCCTCTGCTTTGGCCGGGGAGAAGGGCTTCTGGAGTTTTCCCTGTAGTGTCTCCGCGGGGGAGAAGGGTGTCGAGCTTCAGTCACTCGAGGAGGAGGAGTATGTGGTCTCCGGTGCCTCCTTGAGGGTCTTCGCTCGTCTTCAAGCGCCTTTAATCTCTCTCCTTGGGCGAAGATGAGATAGTTCGTTTGATTAATTGCTGCGAACAGCGCTTGTGTGGTGGCATCCGCCCCGGAGGGGACGGGGACTTCCTGAAACCGGACGGCTCTGTAGTGGGCGAGGGCCGCCGGGTCGTCCTCGAGTGGTGGTGGGAGCGAGGAGGATGATGCAGTAGCCCCGTCCCTGTATGAGGAAGTTCCGGGGGCGGTTGTTACAGGAATTGTGGCGTGGCCGGGATTGTCGGCGTTGTCGAGGTGTCTGTTTTTGTCCGTCGTACCGTTATTAGTGTCGGCGACACAGACGTTCTGCTCATCGTGAACTGGATCAGCCATGACAGGTAGTTGAATATGAGCTTTGGTCTTTTGAGTTGTTTGTAAGACGGGGAAGCTAGTTTCCCACAGACGGCGCCACTGATCTAACCTGATCAGACTTGGACCGTCACGGCTGGCTCCGAGCTGAAAGTTTTGAACGAGGTGGGGGGGGGGGGGGTACCTGCAAGACACTCTGATGCTGAAGTAAGTACGAGCACGAGCAGGCAATAGTAAGTATGGGTAGAATGATGAATACCTGACCCTCTGGAAACAGAGGGTATTTATAGCCCTCAGCGCTGGGCCAAGGTTCCTTCATTGGGCCGGACAGGTTTGGCCCAATGGAGGAACTGCCAGGTTCTACGTGCGTAGTGGGGACCCGCACGTGGTCGCCTCCCTAGATGTTCGGCGTGAAGTGCGGGCGGACAAAGACGCGGTCTTTTCGGGGTCTCGTTGGGAGTGCAGTGGAATGAGTCTGCCCTAGTTGGGGTGCTCGCGGTGATGTCGAGCTGGACAGCAGGATGTCGAGTTGGACAGTTGGAGGTCGAGCACGTCGGGTACGACTGTGTCCCTTTGGTCGGCGTGGTCCTCAGCAAGTTCATTTGGATTGGGCCTTATCAATGCTATTGGGCCTGTCGGGCCCAGTCCAGAACACTAACAATTATGGTGGGGTCATACTAAATTATAATAGTACATCTTCTCTTCTAAAAACTTCCCGTCAAAACTATTATTAATTAATTGATTAATTAATTCAATTAATTTAATAATTTAATATTTAATCAATATTGATTAAATCTAAATAACCCTCTATATTTATAGCAACTTGTGTAAAATACATAACACGGAGGACACGTTCAATTAATTTAATATTTAATAATTATTAATTAAATCTAACAAAACCCGAGACATATGTAAGATGGTAAAAAAAAAGGAGGATACATGATAAAATTCAATTAATTTAATATTTAATAATTATTATGTTTATTTATTGCCTAGTCTAACTTTCTGAACACCCCCACAATCAACCCACTTCCACACTTCCACTTGCATTCATTCTCCTAACTATTTTTCAAGCTTTTTAACTCTCTGTTATAAATACTAAGAAGAGACGTATCGTAAGTTGAAATATTTTGAGTCCACCTCTTCGAGCACCACCACAATCAACCCCACTCTCACACATCCACTGCCATTTATTCTCCTAACTATCATACTAAATTATAATACTACAACTTCTCTTTTAAAAACTTCTCATCAAAATTATTTATTAATTAATTAATTCAATTAATTTAGTAATTTATTATTTAAGTACTATTAATAAAATCTAAATAACCTTCCTTATTTATAACAACTTATATAAAATATATAACATTGGAGTGGAGATAATAGAGATGATAATGACTATTCATTAATATATGAACTAGTCTCCTATTATCCACCTCATTTAATAAATATGATATTCATACCTACCTTATATCTTTGTAGGTATTTTTAAATTTTAAAATATCTGTAAATATTTGCGGATATTCATAAATATTATTATTTAATTTTTTTTAAATAGATTTAAATGACTAATTTTTTTTATCTCTTTTAAAGGTAAAAAAAAAATTCAAATTTAACATATAATAAATAATAACAAATATAAATTACATTCATTTAATTTCTTCTTTTAATCAAAACAATAATAATAATAATAATAATAATAATATATTTAACAAAATAATAACAACAATATCAATAATAATAATAATTTTTTATCGAAAAAAATAATGTTTAAACATTTTTTCTAATTTTTACTTAGTGGTTTGAAACAATTTTTGTGAGATTTTTTAATTTATAAAGTTGTTATCACTACAAGAATATATGTCCCCAGCGACATATATTAGCGACGTGCTTATCACGTGAGTAGTAGCGACGTGATAACCACGTCGCTAATATATTTTAATGATATATAATGCAAATCAGAGAACGTTGTAAAGGGGGAAATTTGAATTTTGGTAGCGACGTGATAGCCACGTCGCTATATTTTAGGGGGGAAAATAAATTTGGCTGATGACAGAGTTGCAGAGTTGGAGAGAGAATAATTTTTCTGTTTAGTTTGTAGCGACGTGATTATCACGTGGCAATGTTGCGACGTGACAGTCACGTCGCTACTAGACGTTACATCTCCAAAATTTTCATTTTTACAGAAGCGTTGTTTTGCTTTCTTCTTCCTTCCTCTTCCTTTCTTCTTCCTCACAAACCCATACTTCTTCCTCTCAAACCCAAATTCCCGAATCAAATTTCCTCCATCCCAAATTGTTGAAGAAAAATAAGGTATTCATATTTTGATAAATGTTTATTTCGTTTGTTCATTATTTATTATACTGGAAAGAAATATTAAAAAGGGTATTTGTTCGTTTGTTCATTATTATTTGTAGAGAAATTTGAAGAAGAACACCAAGAACTATCCAAGAAGACGCAAATTTATTGAAGAAATTATATAGAGGTATTTATGCATTTTTTTTTTAGATTTTATATGTATTATATAGATTAGTGGTATATGTATTTTATGGTTAGGAAGTATATGTTTTTTTTGTTAGTAGTATATATGTACCGATAATAAAAAATTTTAGAAAACATAAAATTAAAAGTTTTTTTTTATAGATGTATATATATATATATATATATATATATATGTTAACACATAAATTTAATAATATATTTAATAACATATTTTTTATAGATGTATATTATATTTATTATAATAGTTTTATTTTTTTATTTATATGTTAAAGATATGGAAAAAAAATTATATATTAAAATAAGAATTTATAAAAAACATAATTAAAAAAAGAATATATATATATATATTATATTATTATTTTAATATTATTGTTATATATATAATAAAAAGTATATATGTTACATTATTTGTTTTCTAATATTATTGTTGTATATATAATAAAAAGTAAATATGTTATATTATTGTTTTTTGATATTATTGTTATGTAATAAAAAATTATATATTTTATATTTGAATATTTATTTATATGTTAGTATATATATAAAAAAGCAAAATTTATATTTTTAAAAATAGTATTAAATAGTTTAAGAATAATATTATTAAGTTGATTAATATTTCTAATGAAAAAGACAATGATTGTATAAATGTGTAGTATGGAATATTATCGGTATTATCGCAGTTGGATGTGCGATAGAACATATCCAGGAAGAAGTGGACTTAAACCCAATTTTATAGTAGGAGTTGATGGGTTTATTAAGTGGGCGTTTGCTCAGGATTGTTGTCGAAGCGAAGGAGGGGTTAGGTGTCCCTGTTTTAAATGTGAATGTAGACCAATAATTAGTGACCCAGAGGAAGTAACACGTCATCTGCATAGAAGAACATATTTGATAGTAGAACATGTGTAAGGGCTCGTAAGCACAAGGTCTTGAATTCGAATCTTATATTTTTTTGATATTTGCAAAATCACAAAATACAAACAAAAAAAAAGCATTTATTTTTATATTTATTATTAATTTTAGTTTTTTATTTTTATGTTTTTTAATAAATATATAATTTTCATTTTTCTTTATTTTATGTACAAAATAACCCAAAAATCATTAAATAAAATATTAATGGTAGTTTTGTATATTACTTTTTGTCCAAGTCAATCAAATTAAAATTTTAATTAATCCTTTCTACTTCTAGTAAGAATCAAAATAATCATTCTTATTTAATTTTAATACTTGTAAATACTTTTAATTATGAGATATGGTTACCAATTTGGTTAACCTAATATTCTTGTATAAATAGTACACATTTTATTTTACACCCACATGAGTTCATTCACTAACCATCCAACACGTACATTCTACACTACACAAAAACCCTCGTATAGAGTCAAACTTCCTTTCACATTTTTTGTCAAACTTTTTCTACCCCTTTGAAAAACCAACAATTTTGAACCCAATTTCAGTAACCTATACAACCACACTCACACAATTTCCCCTTCTTTTTATAAGTAACCATGCAATGCAATAATAATTGTAAAGATTTATTTTCTAATTGTTATGAGTTCTTAATAATTTTTTAAATTGGAATCATTTAAATTGAAATTAGTTGTAAAGATAAAATATTATAACAAAATATGTACAAATATGAAACTAGGAATTTTCTAAATGATAAAAGATAAATAATAAAATTTAAAGAACTCGTAGCATTACACCTGCTTGTTGTACAGAATAGAAAGCATGCTTCTGTTTAGTTTCTGTTACCATTGTTAGTAACGCAGTTACATAAGCGGTTACATGGGGTTTATACTTACAGTACAGTAATGATCTGACCTGATCAGAAATGGACCGTCACGGCTGGCTCCGAGCAGAAAGCTTTTTTGAACGAGGTGGGGGGGAGGGGGGTACCTGCAAGGCACTCCGATGCTGAAGTAAGTAGGAGTACGAGCAGATAATAGTAAGTTGAGGTTAGAATGATGAATACCTGACCCTCTGGAAGCAGAGGGTATTTATAGCCCCCAGCGCTGGGCCAAGGTTCCTTCATTGGGCCGGGCAGGTTTGCCCCAATGGAGGAACTGCCAGGTTCTACGTGGGTAGTGGGGACCCGCATGTGGTCCCCTTCCTGGATGTTCTGCGTGAAGTGCGGGCGGAAGGAGACGCGGTCTTTCCAGAGTATCGTTGGGGGAACAGTGGACTGAGTTTGCCCTAGTTGGGATGCTCGAGGCGATGTCGAGCTGGACATCAGGACGTCGAGCTGGACAGCAGGGTGTCGAGCTGGACATCAGGACGTGGAGCTGGACAGCAGGGTGTCGAGCTGGACATCAGGACGTGGAGCTGGACCGCAGTATGTCGGGCACGGCTGTGACCCTTTGGTCGGCGTGGTCCTCAGTAAGTCCATTTGGACTGGGCCTTAGCAATGCATTTGGGCCTGTCGGGCCCAGTCCAGAACAGGAGCCCCCCAAGTCGTGGTTCCTTTGCGAGGAGCCATGACTTGAACCCAAGTCGTTCCCTCGTCTCGTCGAGGTCTCTTGCCCGGGACAGAGGTGTGGGCCTTCGAGGGCCCCCTCGTGTCGTGCTCGGAGACATCTTCGGCGGTGGATGCGCGGAGGATCTTTATCGGGCGTGTCTGTCGAGCATACGAGGTATCTTTCGGGAACTGTGCCGCCACCCTATGGGGATAGGGTCATCATTGCGTTGGGAGCAGCGCGTCGAGGAGATGGAGTTCGTGGTTGCCCGAGGTGACATTTGGTATTCCACGTCATCACTATAAATAGGAACCTTGGGCCCCATAATACGTTTCTACTCTCTGTGCTCTCTCTGCTGCTGCTCTTCCAGATTTTCTCCAGTTTCGATTTTCTGTCACAGATTCTTCTACTCCGTAGCTAAATCCTACTCTTTGATCCAAGTAAGTGATTTATCTTCTTCATTTTTCTGTTTAGAATGCATGATTTCTGGCATTTGTAGATGTTTTAGGGCCGTGCGCGTGGGGTTAGCCCGGTAAACTCATACTTAGCCCGAAATATTCATGCCTAGGGCCGGCAAACGCATGTTTGTGGCCGGCGCATTCATAGTTTTAGGTGATAACCTTAAGAGCTGCCCGGGGTCTTCATGATCCAGGGCGCCTGATTCATGATCGTGCCCGGTATGTTCATGGTCTTGGCCGTGGGCTTCATGGTGTGGCTCGCCATGTTCATACCTTGGGTCGACATGCTTGGAGAGTGACCGCGCAGTTGGTTTGAGGAAGAACACCGGGTTCAGGATGTCGGGGAGGCAACCATTCGTGGAAACGGACTTATGTAGTCGTGCATGGGACGACGTGATTTTTCGAGCGTATGGCTTCGTGCTCAATTGACTGGTTTCCCGTGCTCTGCAGGTAACCATGGCGGACGAGCCGAGCTCCTCCGGACGCCGCGACCGTGAAGAACAGAGTGCCGACGAGTCGGTCACCCTGATTGATACCGTGACCGACCCTTTGCTGGAATGGGTGGGTGTCGAGCCACGGGGGATAGCGTCGGTCTACAGCCGGGACGACCGACATCCATACGCTGTCATCGAAGAGGGTCAAGACCAGCCCGGCTTCCAGAAGAACTTCGTAGTCATGCGCCCGTCATCCCGTGCAAGGATTTGCTCGGTTTATCCGGAATACAACTTCGTGATGTATGAGATCGCGTTCAAAGACCTAGGGCTGCGGCTGCCCTTCACTGATTTCCAGGCCGGGGTCTTTACGCACCTGGAGCTGGCCCCGTCCCAGCTACATCCAAACTCTCTCGCCTTCATCCGGGCGTTTGAGTTGACGTGTCGCTACCTGAGGATCGGGGCGACCATCCCGCTTTTCTTCCGGATATTTCACCTGCAGCGTCAGTCCCGAGGAGGGAAACATAGCTGGGTCTCCCTGAAGCAGTCGAGGAGACTCTTCAAGATGTATATGGACTCCGTGAGGGGGTTTAAAGACAAGTGGTACGTGGTGCGGCCAGTTACCAATTCTGCTTTAAATTCCCTTTTCGAGGAGGAGGAGCCGGTGAGCGACGAGGACGGGGAGGCGATGTTGGGCGACGATGGGAACCCTGTGTTGGGCCGTACGGCTAAAGTCCATGTGCACTAGATGTCCCGGCATTACGAGCATGGGACCGGTTATTATCATACTGCCGCCGGGGACATGTGCTCGGAAGACGAGCAGGCGTACGGCGCTCTTTGCCGGTTTGTCGATAGTTTCCATCCCGCCCGGTGGGTTACACGGGAAGGGGATGATATCCTGGACAAAGATGGTTACCCAACGTTCGAGTCCCGTCCGATTGACACCAAGGCGCTGGTGGAGTGCCCGACGTACAGGCAGGCTGCCCGCCTGTTAGGTTGTTTGTTGCTTGAAATTCTTTATTCGTCATTTATTTATGAAGTTTGATCGATACTGACCTAACCTTTATTTTGTGCAGGTACGATGGCTAGTCGACATGAAAGGCTCTTGAAATTATCCTGCGACCAGAGGCGAGGCAGGAGGGTCGTGAAGGCCCCACAGGCGACGAGGATGGGCCCACCACACAGTCCAAATGCTCCTCAGCCGGTGAGGGTGGACTCGCCGTCAAGCTCGGGGCCCGCGTCGGATGGGACCCCAGAAGTCGAGGAGATCGACCCCAGTGCCGTTTTGATGCAGAGGAAGAGGACCCGTGTGGAAGGTGGTCCGACTGTTGGCGAGGACGCCGGTGCTGTCAAATCTTTCGCCTTCCCCCCTTGCTTCGAAGAGGCGGGCTTTTTCGAGCGATTCCCTCCGACAGTGGTTGCCCACGAAGCTGCAGCCATAAAAAAGATGAGTAAAGAGGACCGGAAGGCGTATCTGGCCGCCAGCATGGACGGGCTGGTAAAAATGGCCGAGATGGCTTTGGTGCTATCCGAGGATGGAGGGGATTCTGCCCGTGTTGAAGAACTCGAACAGGAGAAGGCGGCCCTGACCTCGAGCTCGCGGAAGTTGAAGGTCGCTCTAGAACGCTCCGAGGGGATGTTCCGAGAGCAGACTGCGATGCTCGATGCTGAGAGGGAGATGTTGACCCTGGAGAAGGAGAAGTCGGGGAAGTTGGCCGAGGAAGGGGAGCTTCTTCGGGCAGACAGGGATCGTCTGGTGGCCGAAGTCGAACGCTTGGCCCAACAGGTCGAGGAAATGAATGCTGCCCTGCAACCTGCCGAGGACGAGCCCGAGGACATAGTAGCTTTGAAGAGTCGGGTGGAGCTGGTCGCCCATATCCGGCTCCTCGAGGTAGACTGCGTCGGTGCCCTGGAGGACGGGTTCAACTATGCGGTCGGTCAACTCTCCTTGCTAAACCCTGGCCTGGTCATTGAGGGTATCGGCCACACACATCAGATCGTGGATGGCGTGATCGTTCCTCCGCCCGACTCTCCAAACGCTGACAATGATGATTCCGGGGAAGTCTGAATAGGATAGCGGGCCTGCGTGCCCTTGATATTTGTATTCTTTGGGCCTGCGTGCCCGTTTATTGTACGTTAATAACATCGCCGGCCTTCTTGGTCGGTTTATTATTGTTTTGTCGCCTTCGGGCATTTATATCAATGATGTTTTACATTTTGGATGTTTTGCCCTTGTTTGAAATCATATATTTGCATGAATTTTTAGCCTAAGTCATGGGCCCGAGGAGTGCCCGTAAGTGGCTTTGATTTGGCGAGCGATTTTGTCCGCCTCCGTTTGTATGCGTGCCCGGCCCTCTTTCGCTGGCCCGGGGTCACTTAAGTGTTGTGTTCGAGGGGAGAGATTTCCCTTTGACCCTTTTAGATGGCCCGTTATTCTTGATGGAATGTCGGGCATTTCGGAGCGAAGTTGCTCTGTCGGGCGTGGAGCCCGTTAGGGACTATTCGCCCTTGGCGTGAACTGCCCATCGCGAGTTGGGTGTTCTGCCTTATGGGTACAACGATGGTGGGGCTCGGTATAGCTGTCCACGTCGGGCACTATCGATCGTCATCGCTTACCGCGCGATGCTGTGCCATTTTGGCCGTATGTCGGGCTTGTACCTTAGCCTTACACGAAATTGGACGTTTTTCCTCGTAGACCGAGCGCGGGTGCTGCTGGTCGAGGGTTCCAGGTGTTGGTAGTTTCTAACTGTAGTACTGCTTTAGCTTAGCAGCGTTCCAGGGTCGTGGTAATGGCTCTCCGTCTAGTTGCTCGAGGTAGTACGCCCCGGTACCCGTGGTGCCGTGGACGCGGTAAGGTCCTTCCCAGTTCGCGGCCAACTTCCCTTCGCGGGAATCTTTCTGGTTCCTGCGTAATACCAGACTGCCTATTTCGAACTCGCGCTTGATGACCTTGTCGTTGTGGCGCAGAGCCACTCGTTGTTTTAGGGTGGCTTCGCGCAGGGCTGCACCCGATCGGATTTCCTCGACAAGGTCGAGTTCATCCCTTAGTGCTTCGTCATTCATTTCTTCGTCGAGGGGTTCCTCCGTTCATCGGGATGGTTCCATGATTTCGACCGGGATGACAGCTTCGGTGCCGTACGTCAGTCAGAATGGTGTCTCACCCGTCGTTGAGTGGGGTGTGGTGCGGTATGCCCACAAGACGCTGTGGAGCTCCTCGACCCATCCTCTTTTGGCTTCGCCGAGTCGATGTTTGAGCCCTCGGAGGATGACTCTGTTCGCGGCTTCGGCTTGCCCGTTGGTCTGAGGGTGCTCGACCGACGTGAAATGTTGCTTTGTCCCCAGTTTGGTGACGAAGTCTCGGAACCCGTGGTCGGTGAACTGGGTACCGTTGTCGGTCACCAGTGCCTGCGGAATTCCGAACCTGGCGAGGACGTTTCTTTTGTAGAAACAGAGGATATTGTGTGAGGTGATTTTTGCGAGTGCCTCGGCCTCGATCCACTTCATGAAGTAATCCACGGCGACGATTAGAAATTTGTTCTGGTAGGTTCCTTGCACGAAGGGCCCGAGGATGTCCATGCCCCACCAGGCGAACGGCCATGGGGACGACAATGTGTTCAACTCGTGCGGGGGGCGAGGTGCATATCCCCGTGCTTCTGGAACTTGTCACATTTTTTCACGTGTTCCTTGGCGTCCTGTTGCATCGTCGGCCAGTAATATCCTGCTCGGAGGGCTTTCCTTGCCAAGGATTTACCGCCCATGTGCTGGGCGTTAATCCCTTCGTGTATCTCCCGCAGTACGTCGGGGATGGTGGACTCGTCGATGCATTTCAGGAGAGGAATGGAGAATCCCCTTCGGTACAGTTTCTGCTCGAGAACAACATAGGAACACGCTCGTCGCTTGATTATGGTAGCTTCGGCCTGGTTCGATGGGAGTTCTCCCTTTGTCAGGAAATTATAAACCGGGGTCATCCAGGACGTGGCATCCCCGATGGCGTGGATCTCGACCGTAGTCGAAGATAGTTCGATACTCGGTCGTGCCAGAGATTCCTGGATGACGGATTTATTCCCGCCCTTCTTTCGTGTGCTCGCGAGTTTGGATAATATGTCCGCCCTCGTGTTTTGCTCGCGGGGAACATGAGAAATTTCTGCACGTACGAACTTTGTCATGTGTTTTTTGACTAAGTTCAAATACTCAATGAGGTTGTCATTTTTGGCCTGGTAGCTTCCCTGTACTTGAGAGGCGACGAGCTGGGAGTCGGTGTAAATTTGAACCTCGCGGGCTCCTAGGTCCTCGGCTAATCTCAGTCCTGCGAGCAGGGCTTCGTATTCTGCCTGGTTATTTGACATCGGGAAGGAGAGAACCAAGGAGTGCTCGATCACTACCCCTTCTTCGTTTTCCAGGAGGATCCCTGCGCCGCTACCGGACGAGCTGGAGGCTCCGTCGACGAAGATGGTCCACTTGTGTTCCTTCCCCGGGGGAAGGTCGTGAGTGGTCATCTCCGCGACGAAGTCGGCCAAGGCTTGTGCTTTCAGGGCCTTCCTGCTCTCGTACTGAATGTCGAATTCGGAGAGTTCCAAGGACCACTTCAGCATCCTGCCCGCCATATCTGGCCGACCCAGGAGTTGCCTCACCGGCTGGTCGGTTCGCACAATGATAGTGTGGGCTAGAAAGTAGTGTCTGAGCCTCCTCGCAGCGTTGACGAGGGCCAGAGCAACCTTTTCTATCTGTTGATATCTGCTTTCGGGGCCTTGTAAGGCTTTGCTCGTGAAGTAGACAAGTTTCTGCCCGTCAGGGGTCTCGCGGACAAGGGCTGCGCTGATGGCTTCGTTCGAAACGGCCAAGTATAAGTACGGTGGTTCCCCGTCGTCTGGTCGAGACAACACGGGCGGTTGAGACAGGCTCTGCTTCAGATGGCGAAGTGCGTGCTCGCATTCCTCGTTCCATTCGAAGGCTGATTCCTTTCGAAGGAGCTTGAAGAAGGGGAGGGCGTGCTGAGCGGACTTCGCGACGAAGCGGGATAGTGACGTCAACATGCCGTTCATGATTTGTATCGACTTCTTCGACGTCGGTGTCGGGAGGTCAGAGAACGCCCGACATTTGTCGGGGTTGGCTTCAATCCCTCGTTCTGTTAGATAGAATCCGAGGAATTTTCCTGCCTTAACCCCGAACGTGCACTTCTCGGGGTTGAACCTCATTTTGCACTGTCTTGCTTGGACGAAGACTGTCTTGAGATGAGCTGCGTGATCGGTGTCTGCTCGGGATTTGACGATCATGTCGTCCATATATACCTCGAGCATGTCGCTAATCTGTTTGTTGAACACTTTGTTCATCATACGTTGGTAAGTCGCACCGGCGTTCTTCAGTCCGAAGGGCATTACGTTGTAGTAATAGTTGCCCGAGCTGGTCATGAACGCCGTGCAGCATTTGTCGCCTAGAGCCATTTGGATTTGATTATATCCCGAGTAGGCGTCCATGAACGACAAAGTCTTGTAGCCGGCCGAATTGTCGACCAGCATGTCTATGTTAGGTAGAGGAAAAGCATCCTTCGGGCAAGCTCGGTTGAGGTCGGTATAGTCAACACACATTCTCCATTTTCCATTATTCTTTTTAACAAGTACAACATTTGACAGCCAGGTGGAGTACCGGGCTTCAGAAATAAAATTTGCCTCTAGGAGGTCTTTTACAGCTTTTTCAGCAGCCTCCGTTTTTTCTGGAGACTGCCTACGCCTACGTTGTACTACGGCCTTGGCGGCTGGATCAATGGCGAGGTGATGACAGGCGACCTCAGGGTCGAGTCCGGGAATCTCTGCAGCGCTCCAGGTGAAGAGATTAGCATTCTCGCGCAGACAGGCCTTGATTTGCTTCCTGGCCAAGTCGGGGAGGTCTTTGCCAATCTTCACTCCCTTGGTCGGGTCTGCTCCGAGGGGAACGAGTTCAAAATCACCGTCCGGGATAGGTCGGAGTGGGATTTGCTCGCTGCTGGATGGCTCGTCCTGGTCGAAGCGAGCGTCGAGGGCTATGGAGTCGACCTTTGGTGGAGCCTTCTGGACTTCTTCCTCGGGGGATGCTTTTCTGTCGGGCTCCTGCTTTGTCCTCTTGGTGGGTCTGGTCCCCACGTCGACGATATCCCGTCCCTTTGAAGCAGCGTTGAAGCACCTGCGGGCAGCGGCGAGGTCTCCCTGGATGGTGGCTACCCGTGCCCTTTTGGTATAGAACTTCATTTTTAGATGGACAGTTGAGGGCACCGCTGTCAGCTCCTCCAATGTCGGTCTCCCCAAGATACAATTGTATAGAGATGGGCAATCAATGACGAGGAAGCGGACCTTAACCTGTCTTGTAGCCGTTCCTTCTCCGAACGTCACCAGGAGCTCGACATAACCCCAAGGTTTGGAAGTCGAGCCATTGAAGCCTTGAAGATCCGAACCCACATACGGAGAGAGATGTGAGTCGTCCAGTTGCAAGGTCCGGAACAGCTGGCTGTACATCACGTCGACGGAACTCCCTTCGTCGACCAGGATGCGATGTACGTCAAAATTGGCCATTTTTGCCCTTATCAGCAAGGGGATGACCGCGTTCGGGGCTCCGCCGGGGAGTTCTTCCAGGTAGAAGGTGATGGGTTCTGACCTGCCCTTCACCCTTTCGAACGTCACAGTTTGTGGAGGAGCTATGTCGACCAGTTCATCCAACTTCCTCTTGGCTGAATTGATGGTGAGGTCGTTGAACCCGCCCCCGTTGATGACCATGGCGGAGGGGAAGTATTCCCACCTGCTGTGTGTTGTCAGGGGCTCCTGCAGGAGCTCGGGAACGTCGAAATCCTCGGGCCTGGTTACCGAGAAGGCGGTCTGGATTGGTACCGACTCGTCTGATGGTCGGGCATCTTCTTCGGGCTCCTTAGCTTCATGGGCGTCACGACGGGGAGCTTCGTTTCGCCTGTACTGTGCAAGCCTCCCTCCCTTGATGAGGGTTTCAATGGCGTCCTTGAGGTGGACGCAGTCCTCTGTCAAATGACCATGACTCCTATGGTATTGACAGTATTTATTTTTGTCTGCCCCTGGCTTGGCGGGAGCAGGTCGGGGACGCTTGACGCCACCGTCTCTGAAATCTGTACTAGCACACTCCGCCAAAATACGCTCGCGGGAAGCCGTGAGCGGAGTGTACTCGGTGAAACGGCCCGAGGGGCCCCTTTGTTCCCGGACCTCCCGGGGTCGATCTTCCTTCCTTTTCTCCCCGGTACGTCGGGGAGGAGGGTCTTGTCGTGAGCTGCTGCTGTTGTTGGGAGCGCGAGCCCTGGAGTCTCGGGCCCTGTTGGCAGCTTCTCTCTCCTCGTAGTCCATGTATGCTCAGGCCTTGTCGAGGAGGGCATCAAAAGTTGGAGGTGGTTCAATACCCACAGCTTTTCTGAATTCTGTGTCGGGGAGGAGGCCCCTCTCCAGCAAATATCTTTTCATATGGTCCGCGCAGGGGACCTGTATTGCTTCCCAGTTGAAGCGGTTGATGAATTCCCTCAAGGTTTCATCCTGTCTTTGGATGATGGCCTTGAGGGCCGCCTCGGTCTTCGGATGGCGCCGAGAAGCTGTGAAGGAACTGATGAACTGGTTCTTCAGGTTCCGCCATGACGTAATTGAGCCCGGGGCGAGTCCTTTATACCAGTCCATGGCCGCCTTCCTGAGAGTCGTGGGGAAAAGACGGCACTTGATGGGCCCCCCGACATTATGATAGTGGAGCATGGCTTCGAACCCGTCAATGTGGTCGACCGGGTCTGCTACTCCGTCATACTCCTTCAAGTGTGGGGGCTTCTCCATACCCGGGGGGATGGGTGCGTCCATGATGGCCTGCGACAGGGGACCGCGGGGGTCATCCTCGTCGCTCCTCTCCGGAGAAAGAGAAGGGGTCCTGTAGTTATGTCTGGCACGATGGTCGTGTTGAGATTCCCTCGAGCGTGATGCTCGGTGGTTGAAGGTCACACGCCCGTCTCCGGCGTGCCTCTTGTTGTGCCTTGATGGGTCGCGACTGGGTTCTTCTGTAGGGATGACGGGCTATCTCTCATAGTAGGGCCGCCTCTGCTTTGGCCGGGGAGAGGGGCTCCTGGATTTCTCCCTATAGTGTCTCCGCGGGGGAGAAGGGTGTCGAGCTTCCGTGACCCGAGGAGGAGGAGAATGTGGCCTCCGATGCCTCCTCGGGGGTCGTCGATCATCTTCAAGTGCCCTTAATCTTTCTCCTTGGGCGAAGATGAGGTAATTTGTCTGATTAATGGCCGCGAACAGTGCCTGAGTCGTGGCATCTGCCCCGGCAGGAACTGGGACTTCATAGAACCAGGCAGCTCTGCGATGAGCGAGAGCTACCGGGTCGTCTTCAAGTGCTGGAGGGGTCGTAGAGGATGATGCAGTAGCCCCGTCCCTGTAGGTGGAAGGTCCAGGGGCGGTTGTCACAGGGATGGCACTATGGCCGGGATCACCGGGATTGTCGAGGTGTCCATTCTTGTCCGCAGGGCCGTTATTAGTGTCGGCGACACGGACGGGCTTCTCGTCGCGAGCTGGATCAGCAATGACAGGTAGTTAGATTGAGCTTTGGTCCTTAGAATTGTTTGTTAGACGGGGAAGCTGGTTCCCACAGACGGCGCCACTGATCTGACCTGATCAGAAATGGACCGTCACGGCTGGCTCCGAGTAGAAATTTTTTTTGAACGAGGTGGGGGGGGTACCTGCAAGGCACTCCGATGCTGAAGTAAGTAGGAGTACGAGCAGATAATAGTAAGTTGAGGTTAGAATGATGAATACCTGACCCTCTGGAAGCAGAGGGTATTTATAGCCCCCAACGCTGGGCCAAGGTTCCTTCATTGGGCCGGGCAGGTTTGGCCCAATGGAGGAACTGCCAGGTTCTACGTGGATAGTGGGGACCCGCATGTGGTCCCCTTCCTGGATGTTCTGCGTGAAGTGCGGGCGGACAGAGACGCGGTCTTTCCGGAGTATCGTTGGGGGAACAGTGGACTGAGTCTGCCCTAGTTGGGATGCTCGAGGCGATGTCGAGCTGGACATCAGGACGTCGAGCTGGACAGCAGGGTGTCGAGCTGGACATCAGGACGTCGAGCTGGACAGCAGGGTGTCGAGCTGGACATCAGGACGTGGAGCTGGACCGCAGTATGTCGGGCACGGCTGTGACCCTTTGGTCGGCGTGGTCCTCAGTAAGTCCATTTGGACTGGGCCTTAGCAATGCATTTGGGCCTGTCGGGCCCAGTCCAGAACAAGTAAGTATAAACCTAAGTCTTTTTTGAGAGAGATTGGGTTGGTCCAATTAAATTTTTTTATTCGCTGTAATATTATAATGGATTAATTATATTTAATTTTTTTAATTTTTAATTTTTTCCGGGTTCGCAGACTACCTATAGTCTGTACGGATTGATTTATATTTTTTTGAGTTTTTCGGGTCGGACTCGTAAAAGTCTGGAAGTAAGTGAACTACAAAAATAAAACATAAATTCTAATTTTTTTCGAGCTCGATGATCCAGCCCATAGATTTTGGTCCATTTTGACAGCCTTACATATAATGTATAGGAATCACAGAAGTTGTTCGGGAGGAACGATGGCACACTAGCTTTTTAGGAGCACCAATTTTTTTTAATATATATATATATATATATATATATATATATATATATATATATATATATATATATATATATATATATATATATATATATATATATATATATATATATATATATATATATATATATATATATATATATATATATATATATATATATATATATATATATGAGTCTTTTGAGAAATCTTTTAAGATTCATTATTTTTTATATATTGTAGATTAAATAATTGGTTTTTTTTAAAAGAAAATTTGAGCAATATAGCACACATGAGAATATTTTTAAATTTTTGTTTAATATTGAAAGACTTTAGTCATTTTCCGACGAGGACTTGAAATTTTCTTACATAAAGTTTGAAACTTATTTAAAACATGACAATTCTTATAATTTTGATGGTGGAATTTTATATGAAGAATTAAAAGTCATTAGAGAGATTTTAACAGTAGTTTATAAAATAATATTAACTATTGTTGTTACTATTATATCGGGTGAGAGGAATTTTTCAAAATTAAAATTACTTAAATCTTATTAGCGTTCGACAATATTATATATTAGATTAAATAAATAGTCTTGTTTTAATTTCAATTGAAGATGATTTTTTAAAGAATCTTGATTTTGATTAATGGTGATTTTGTAGAAAAAAATGCTAGGAAGCAAAAAAAAATATATTAGGAAGATGATATTCAAAAGATTAATAGTTGGAGGTTGTAACTAGTGTACAATTTGAAATGATACGGATACATGTTTGGATTGATAGATATATTATAACTACTTTTGTTATAATTTTATTATAGTTTTGATTTGGTGTAAACTTTTTAATATTAATATAATATTTTGATTTTTTTATAATTATGTGATTTATAAATTTGATAAAAAAAATATAAATTAAAAAAAAACACTAAATTCATAATTTCCATGATAGTACATGACCATACACTTATGATCCACTGAGACACCATGCAAAACACACATAAAAAATCCATAAACCATGCAAAACCTCACAAAACCTTAAATTAAATAATCAAAACAATCACCATGACAACTACAAATAGGGATGTCAATTTAAATCTGTTAACGCAGATTCCTGTAGAGATTATCTGTTTGTAATTCTGAAGATAAGGATTTTATCCCCCGCATGGATGGAGATGGAGGGAAAAATTCGCTCGATAACACTTTGGAACGAGAATTGGGAAAGTATCCTCCGCTCCGCGGATTTTCCGATCCCGACCATATTCTTTAACTTTTATATATAATTATATAACTTTACATATTTTTTTATAAAAAATAATTAATATATTAGGATGAAGAGTCATTAATAGATAATTGCCTTGAAATTAGTGATTATCATCCAATTATATTTTGTTATGTATTGTGGGATATTTATGAGCATATTTTTTTTAGATATTTGACAATTTTATATATATATATATATATATATATATATATATATATATATATATATATATATATATATATATATATATATATATATATATATATATATATATATATATATATATATGTGTGTGTGTGTGTGTGTTTTTTGTATGATTATGTATGGTAACAACATGTTCGGTTGGATCTTTATTATTTTTAAGTAAAATTAAATATTAACAATTGCAAATACTTTTGCATTTTTGTTTGTTATTGATCCACATGCTTTTGTATTTTTGTTTGCTATTGATGCAACATGTGTTTTTTTCAAAAATAATGATATAAAAATATAATATTTTTATAAAAATAACGAAATACTAGTGTCAGAGTTTTGATCGAAAAATATAAAAAATTTAAGACTCGATGTTCGTAGATCTCCCTGAAACCGTAGACATCTGTCGAGATGGGGATGTAGACAATTTGTTTCCGTGACGGAGATTGGGGATGGGGATAGGAAAAATATTGGGAGGCAAGACGGGGGAGTAAGGAAACATCCTCTGCATTCCCTGCCCCGTTGACATCCGTAGTCAGAAACCAACATCTCTTTATTAACCTTAATATTTTCACGACCAAAATTGTTCACACAAATCCATAACCTTCAACCTGTTGAAAATGATTCCTTCATCCAAACCATTGAACCTTCAAACCATACACCAACTTTATGCAAACTTCACAACACAAGACAACACAACAACAAAATCTTAAACATATTGAAATATTAAATTAGATTTGTTAAAATATTAGATTAGATTAGATTTGATTAGATTTAATATTTAAATATAATCCAAGTTGTGTTAGTCAAACCCAATTAGGGTTGTATATAAATAGTCATAGTGTGTATCATTATTTGTACAATTCAATAATACAAATCCTTATTTCCTTTGTCATTCTCTCTTTCTCTCCTCACTAAAAGTGTCTCACGCACTAACAAATTGGTATCCAGAGCTTCCGATTATTGTTCTTGATCAATTTTTCAAGAATTTCACGTCAGAGATCGTGTTTCTAGAGCAAGTGAATCAACCACTGCAAAGATGGCTAGTGATAAGGGCATTTCAAATTCTCTTCCAATGCTTGACGGAAAAAGTTAGATCCGATGGAAAAAACAGATGCAATCCTTGTTTGGCTTCCATGAAATCCTAGAAGTGGTTACCGATGACGTTCCTGCGTTGGCTGCAAATGCAACCGACGAACAGAAAAAATCCCACAACATAGTCAAGAAGAAAGATTGCAAGGCTACTTATTGCATTCAAACGGCTGTCAATGCTGCTAATTTTGACAGAATCTCTCATATTGAAACGGCGAAAGAGGCATGAGATATTATGGTGAAGTATTATGAAGGAGGTGAGAAAGTCAAGGTTATCAAATTATAAATCTTGCATCGATAATATGAGTTGTTGTCGATAGGAGAAGATGAAAAAGTTGCAGAATATGTGTCGAAGGTTCAGAAACTCATCCATCTCATGAAGGGTTGTGGTGAAACCATTATTGATAATATGATAGTTGAGAAGGTAATGAGAACATTGACCTCTCACTTTGATCATGTTATCGTAGCTATTCAAGAATCCAACAATCTTGAAACCACTAAAGTAGAAGATTTGGTTGGTTTGTTGGAGGCACATGAGATGAAGATTTTCGAAAGGAAAGGAGTTCAGAACTCGATATAAGTACTACAAGCTCAGTCATGGAAAAAGGATGGTGGTTCTAACAAATTCAAAGGCAAGTTCGACAAGACTCATGGCAAGAAGTCTTGGTTAAATCTCCATAAGAATGAGGTAGAAGATATATCTTCTGAATCCTCGAAAAGGGGAGGAGGAAACTATCGAAAAGACAAAGAAGATAAGAAAGGTATGCAATGTTATAACTGTGAAAAGTGGGGACACTTGGCCAAAAATTGTTGGTACATAAAAGACAAGGGATTGACATGCAAGGACGAAGGAGCGAACCTTGCACGCCAAAATTCAGATGATTCTGAAGGTGGTATGGTGGTTATGGTTGCAGTTGAAGATAACCATGTCGAATCCAAGATCTGGTTTCTCGACTCAGGCTGCTCAAACCACATGACTGGTCGAAAGGAGTGGTTGGCAGATTTTGACGAGTCGAAGAAGAGCAAAGTAAAACTTACTGATAATAGTCCGCTGTAAGCATAAGGTACTGACAATATAATCTTTCAAATGAGTAATAGAGGGAAAGCTATGATCAAAGATGTGCTCTATGTACCTGGAATGAAATGCAACTTTCTAAGTGTTTGACAACTAGTCAAAAAAGGTTTCTCAGTTGTCATGAAAGATGGAGTTTTGAAATTGTTCGACACCAAGAACAATTTGGTCTTAAAATCTCCATTGTCGAAGAATAGGACATTTAAGACTATGATCAGTTCGACAAAAGTTCAATGTTTGAAAACTGTTGTCGACCACAAGGATAGTTGGTTGTGGTATTTGAAGTTTGGACATTTGAATTTTCTATCACTTAATCAACTGATTACTCAAGATATGGTTACTGGTATTCCAAGCCTTGAGATACCTGGAAAACTTTGTGAAGGTTGTTTAGGGGGAAAACAATCCAGAAATTCTTTCGTTTCGACTATGTCAACGAGATCATCCCGCATTCTAAAAGTGGTGTATTCAAATGTATGTGGTCCATTCGAAGAACATACAATTGGTGGAAACAGATATTTTGTTTCGTTTGTCGATGAGTTTAGTCGAAAGTGTGGATCTATGTGATCAAACGAAAGGATGAAGTATTCGAAATTTTAAGAGATTCAAGATACTTGTTGAAAACCAGAGTGAGAAGAAAATCAAAGTTCTGCGAACAGATGGAGGTGGCGAATACACATCCAAGATGTTTGAAGATTTCTGTGCAGAACATGGTGTTGATAATGAGGTAACTGCTCCTTATACACCTCAACATAATGGAATTGCTGAAAGAAGAAACAGAACAATATTAGATATGGCGAGATGCATGTTGAAGCAAAAGAATTTTCCAAAGTCTTTATGGGGAGAAGCTGTTTCAACTGCAGTTTATATTTTAAATAGGTGTCCTGCTAAGATATTGAAGAACAAGGTTCCTGAAGAAGTATGGAGTCGCAAACGACTATCAGTAAGTCATTTGAAGTGTCTGGCTTTATGTGTTACAAGCATATTCCTGATGCAAGGAGAAAGAAACTTGATGACAATAGTGAACCTATGATTCTGGTAGGATATCATAAAACTGGGGCATACAGACTATTCAATCCAGTTAATAAGAATGTTATGTTGAGTCAAGATATTGTGATTAATGAAAATTCTTCCCGGGATTGGAATTCTAGAAATTCAATTAACAAGCCATTAATGAACTTTGATTTCGACAAAGAAACTTATGAAGTAGAGGTCAAAGGAATTGTTGAGAATCCAGTCGAAGTCGAAGAAGAAGCATTTGCTGAAACTCCCGACACAGTCAAAGTCAAAGAGGTTGCGGCTGAAACAAGTCAAAGACCTCAAATAAATAGAGTTCTTCCAACAACACTTCATGATTATGAAGTGGTGGGTGATGATGAAATCACACCAGATGGAGAATTAGTTCATTTTGCTTTACTTGCAGGTGTTGAACCAATCAACTATAGTGAAGCTTTGAACATTAACAAGTGGAAGTTAGCTATGGTCGAAGAGTTACAGGCAACCGAAAGAAACAATACATGTGAGTTAGTCGAATTTCCAGCACATACAAAATTTATCAAAGTAAAGTGGGTGTTCAAGTTGAAACACAATGCAGATGGGTCAATAACAAGACATAAAGCAAGATTAGTAGCTCGAGGTTTTCTTCAAAGAGCAGGACTCAACTACTCTGAAGTATTTGCTCCAGTAGCAAGATTAGAGATTGTTCGACTAGTGGTAGCATTGGCATGCAACCAAGGCTGGTCGACATTCCATCTAGATGTGAAATCAGCATTTCTGAATGGTCCTTTAGACGAAGAAGTTTATGTCACACAACCTCCTGGGTTTGTGATTCAGAAGGAAGCGAGTAAAGTATATAGACTGCACAAAGCACTCTATGGCCTCAAGCAGGCATCTAGGGCATGGAACAAGAAGATTGACTCATACTTAGTCGAATTGGGATTCTTCAAATGCAAATCAGAGTATGGTGTCTATGTTCAGGTTGTAGCACAAGATATAACAATCATCTGCTTATATGTTGATCACTTTCTAGTAACTGGAAATAGTTTGGAGAACTTGTTGAAGTTCAAAGAGCTGATGGCGAAGGAATTTGAAATGTCGGATCTAGGATAATTATCTTATTTTCTAGGCATGGAATTTCAAATGTCGAAGCAAGGTATGGTGCTACATCAAAGAAAGTATATCAAAGAGATACTCAAGAGATTCAGAATAGATGATTCGAATCTTGCATCCTCACCTGTCGAACCAAATGTGAAGTTGGAGAAGAATGGAGAGGAAGACAAAGTCAATGCAACTTTGTTCAAATAAATTGTGGGATCTCTGAGGTATGTGTGCGACAGTCGACCTGATATAGAATTTGCAGTCGGATTAGTAAGCAGATATATGGGTGAACCAAGAGTGTCACATATGAAGGTTGCAAGAAGAATCCTAAGATATTTGAAGGGTTTAATAAATTGTGGAATACTATTTCGACGATATTCTGAAGGCAAAGAAGCAATAGTTAATTGTTTTTCAGATGCTGATTGGTATGGAGATAAGGAAGATCGAAGAAGCACAACTGGATGTTTCTTTCAAGTATTTGGTGCCCCAATCTCATGGTGTTCGAAGAAGCAACCTGTGGTGGCATTGTCATCGTGTGAAGCTGGATATATAGTAGGATCATATGCTGCATGTCAAGCAATTTGGATCAAATCTGTACTTGAAGAAATGACTGTCGAAGTGAAGAAACCTCTAGTATTACAAATTGACAACAAGTCAGCCATAAATTTGGCGAAGAACTCAGTTCTGCATGGAAGAAGTAAACATATTGAAGCAAGGTTTCACTTCTTGAGGGAAAAAGTAAATCAATGTGAACTTGAAGTTAGGCATTGCTCAAGTGAAGCACAGTTGGCCGACATTTTCACCAAAGGATTGAAGATCGACAGATTCCTAAATTTGAGAAAGAAATTAGGAATAGTTCAAATTGACTATTTTTGGGGATGTTCGATAACTTGGATTATGGGGGTGTGCTGAAATATTAAATTAGGTATGTTAAAATATTAGATTAGATTAGATTTGATTAGATTTGATATTTAAATGTAATCCAAGTTATGTTAGCCCAAACTCAGTTAGAGTTGTATATAAATAGTCATAATGTATATAATTATTTATACAATTCAATAATACAAATCATTATTTCTTTTGTTATTCACTCTTTCTCTCCTCAATAAAAGTGCCTCACGCACTAACAAAACAGAACCAAAACACAAAATTTTGAAACAGAAAAAGAAATAGAGGAGGAAGGAAGAGTTTTTGGAAAATCCCCACTGCTCGCGACCGCATCGAACCCCACACAACCACCGCACAGAAATAGCCACGAACGCTGATTCGAAACATCCCAAAACCTAGCCGTGAAATTGCCGATGAGTTCCCTCCGACAGTCATTCGCAAGCAACGCCACACACAGACGCGTATAACTCAATCGCGGCGGACTCCAAACACCGACCACACCTTCTGCACTGCCACCTTCTAACCCGCCTTTGACAGCTCCATTTACGCTTCCTCACAACCGTAAATCCGCGACTAACCATCAGTGACCACCGTGAATCACATGTAAAAACATTTAGACATAATTTATTTATTGAAGAGACATATGTCGAGCTACCATTGAATATTTTAGGAAGTTTGAAAAACTAATTCTTTTGATTCTTACGGCGGTTCCTCACAACACCAATCCTTTTTATTTATTTATGTCATTTAATTTTTCTCTTATTTATTTGGTTTATTATTTTTAATATTAGAGTTTTAGTGTAGTGGGCCTTAGATTTCATGTTAACTTAATATCCATCATTATTACTAAATTACATCCTCTGATCTTCATTTTTACTTTAATTTCATTTGTCATTGTCATTATTAAGAAATTATACCAAATACAAAAAACAATAAAAAAATATAAAAATTCAAAAAAATGTGCCTCTAATTTTTATTTTTTTAAAATTAATTTGGTTGTACATAATTTGTTAGGTTCCCCTGATTAAATCTAAATCTTTCATCATCTCTTATAAATAATTTCCGACTTGCACATAAATTATTAATTACAAAAATAAAGCAAAAAACCATTCTCATACTAAAATGATTGTCACCTATTAAATTATTTGTTTTTTTCTTACTCTGTACGACAAACAATCTCCGTGCGACAATCAAATCAAATTTTGTTTTTGTGTATCTAATTCAAAATTAATTTTTTTTTCATAAACTAAAATCAATTAACTCAACAAAACTACAGATTACATAGACTCTGATTCTATCACTTGTTGATGAATACGTAGGCATAAGGATGCGAATCCGAATCCTTAGCAAGTCTATTAACCTTAGAACTACCTCTTTTCTCATTTTATTCTTTTGTAAAAATATTCTTCTTTTGTAAATAAAATAAATAAAGCAATTAGACAAGAAATAAATAATTGGACAAACATTCTCTTAGGCAAACACATTAAATTCTATAATAGAGAAGGTTTATATCGATTATAATAGAAGTAAAGGGTGTCTAATATCTTTTTTTCATTTAACCGATTTTCAAAATTATATTCGATTACGATAATCATCTTATCCTTTTTATTGTGGATTTTTATCATTATTTCCTCTATCCCTTAAAAATAATAAAATATAGTAATAACTCTATAATTTTTCCAACTGCGACACAATATACACTTTAAAAACTCCATTTTTACTATATTAAAACTATGAATTTGAACAATAGAAATACCGTGCTTTTAATTATCGGGGTAATAGAAAGATTAAAAATTTAAATAACTATAAAAAAATTACAAACTTAAAGGTAGAAAGTATTCATACTAAAATTTGAGATGAATCATAGTTGTTTGACATAGAAATCGAATTTTCCTCTTCCTATGCAAATACGTCTTTCTAGTATTGTGGCTACATGGATACTGTTCACCTTTTATCCATACACTTAATTATTATTTAAACTTCTTTTGTGTTTAACACAAAGTCTAACTATTTTGAACACTCATTCACTTCTCTTTTTTTTCATTTCACTGTAGTATTATAAAAATAACAACCTCCAAATCACTATATTAAAATATTTTTTTTAAATAATTAAAAATAATAAATAAAATATTAATATTAATATTTTAAATTAACTATTAATTCACGATAAACATGTGTAACTTAATCACATCAAATCAAATACACATATTAGAGAAATTAATCACAATATAATTTATATATTGTATTTCCAAAAACTCAAAAGAGGAAGTTGATATATCCAACCAACGAGACATATTCACTTAAGTGTTCCGCCCCTTCAAAATAAGACTGCTTCAATACTTGGTATTTCAAGGATCTCAGCTAAAACGTCTAACCAAGCCGCTCCTACGAGTCCCCACAAGATCGCCCAAAGCTAGGTTATATACTAATCCGTCGAGACTTCAATTAACCAATCATACTTCAGCCCGCCAAGGGACCCGTCCTTTAAGAATAATTATGATTATATTAAAGTGATATTCAATGGGTGTGATTGTTCAGGGGATAAGGAGAGATACGACAATCATGGCCGTAAAACATAGAAATAATACTATAATGAGAAGATATTATAAATAGACTCATTCTCTCTTTAATATAGACAAACAATCCATAAACATGAAACAGATTACTTCAGTGTAATTTCTCTCCACCCACATCAAAAAAGTTAATAATATTATTTTGCAGGAACATATATCAAATTTTTTATTTATAAAATAATATATGAAAATAAGATGATGTCAAGAAGTAGTTAAGTAAAATTATGCATGTTTATTATTAATCCACTGTACACAAAAATATTACAATAAATAATAAATCATATATAGTGCTATTTTATCATTGGTTGGTAGAGAGCCATATCATTGGATGTAAGGGACAGGTGTGGATCGTCGTACAGTCATAGAAGGCAATTTATAAGACGTTTTAGAAATTATCGTAAGGGACTAAGATCGTTTACCGAAGGCAACATCGAATGGTCATCGAGGGACTATGATCTTTTAATCAAAGGTCTTTTGTTAAAGCGTCCCACGTTCGAGTGACATGACTGTATTTATCTGAGTCAACAAGTGAGGTTTACCCTAGAGGTGCATGTGTGCAAGGTGTTTTGTTTTCATGTATTTTATCTTGAAATAGGGTTTTCTAATGTTTGATTTTAAAACTTGTCATGCAAACCCTAATTACTAACAATAATAAGGAAAACGATAAATTGCGGAATTCAAATGTCCTACGCTATTACAACATTTTGGGAATGGAGATACAAATTTATGAATAGGGATGACATAAGAAATAAACACCCAAGCTATAGTTAAGATCACACAATACAAGTCCAAACCATTTAATAATTATTAAAGTTAAAACTCTTTTCATTTGATAAAATTAATTTATAATTTAATTAATAATGTCAAACAAAAATCACTTTAAAACTGATAATTATTTAAAAAAATATTGATCTTCTTTTGCATTTTATATTATATAAAATAAAAATAAATATAAATAATAAATCACACAATACAATTACAAACCCATTAAATAATTATTTAAATTAAATCATTTTATTTTATAACATTAATTAATAATTTAATTAATAATATCAAGATAAAAATTAATTTAAGATAAATAATTATCTAAATACAAATTATCTTTACATTTTATCTATACTAAACAAAAATAAATAATCAAGATAAGATAAAGTAAAATAAGGGTTTATAATTGGCCCTGGGAAGCAGTAAACAGGAGGTGCAGTCAGCAAAAGGAACTCAGGCCCAAAGGAGGGGATCTGCTGGATCCTGTGTGTGAAGCGTTTGAGGATGCACTTTGAGGAGGCTGGGTCTGGGACATTTGATGATGACGATGATCAATCCCACGGTCCAGATTATGTTAGTACAAGATAAGAGGCATGGAGGAGCGCTGCATGGAATTATCAAACTGTGACCACAAGGGCGATGACAAGTGTCACCACCAGATTAATTTTTAAAACAAAGTAGTAAAACAAAAAATTTTAAACTGCATTTTAATCAAAAGAGGAAATGTATCTCTCTCTTCCCTTTGTGTTTCTTCGTTCTCTCTGTCTTCCAGAGCTCTGCATGGCTCGCCGGAAATTGTCCCTAGTGGTGGCAGACGACGGCGATCACGAAGGCTTAGCTCTGATTCGTGATTTTTTTACATCAATCTCTTTGTTCTCTTCTCCTTTTTTCTAATCTCCGACTTGTTTTTGCAGATGTTGCATGAATTTGCCTAGATCTTGAAGGGGGTGACCGAAACCCTAGCGGCTTAAACTTGCTATTTCCAGTTTAAATGAGGCGACAATGCAAGATTTGAGTTCAGCAACATTGAAACAACCTCTCTGAAACGAGATCGGAGGTTTTAATAGCGATGACCCTCTCCAGTAATATCTTTCTGATCTTGTTTGTATCTCGGTCCTCTTTCTGAATTTGCACGTGAACTTGCAATTTCTTTTCATTTTCTGAAGGTGTTTTGTGAAGGAAAGTGATGGTACAAAATTAGGGTTTTCGATTTGGCTTTTTATTGTTGCTGTATTTTTTTTTGTGAACTGTCTTTTTGCTTCTGGCCTTGTGAATTGATTTTGAGAAGGTTTTGAATCTTTTTTTTGTTTTGCGGTTCTGTTTTTATATATTTTTTGTGTCTGTCTTTTTTTTAAGGGGTTTCATCCTTTTGAATGATTTTGAAGGGATTGATTTTGAGGAAAATGATGAAAGAGAACATCCTTAGGGTTTGCGTGTTTTGCGTCTGTCTATCTGTGTTTTTTGTGAATTGTCCTTGTTACTTGTTGGCCCTGTGAATTGTCTCTGTTGCGTGCTAGCTTTGTGTGAATTCTAATTTTATGTACTGTGATATTTGTGATGCCTTTTCACTGAGTTTGTACTTGTGCAGTACATTGCCTTTTTTAATTTTACTTTTACTGTGAACCAAACAAGTCCTCATTTATTTGAGATTTGTAGTAAAGGTGTTTGGGCTTGTGATTAACATTTAAAATCCGATTTGAAACAAATAAATATGAGGTTGTTGTTGTTGTGAACATGATTAAATGCAACCCCCCTTTATCTCTGATTCTTGTCACAAATCCCTAATGATGAAATCATAAAACTTTTCGAGAATTTCTTTCTTGTTCATGTTTTAGGACACCATGTAGAACCTGTGAATTTTGAATTAGAAATTAAACTTCCTTAAGATTCATTTGAAATTTGAAAGATTTGAATTGAAAACCACTTGAATCCTTGCTTAGAATTAAATTTTTAACATCATGAGCACATATGCTCTTGAACAAATTATTTTGGATGTATCAAGTAATGAAATCAAATCTTTAATTATCAAATCCAAGTTTAACTTGTACTTCAAGAAAATCCAAATAATCCAATTTTAACCTTTCTTCTTTCCAACTTCAAACAACTTGAATCATATGGTGTTGATAATGAAAGGCATATGATAGTGAAATAATGTGATGTTACAAGCTTATAAAGATAAGGTATGGTGCGACATGGTACTAGAGATGGGATAAAGAAATGATAAATTTTGATGAATAAAATGAAGATTGGTCCATGGTATGAAGTCTTGGAGGGAAAATTCAAAAGAGGTGTGAAATCTTGCCATTAGCATCTCATAGGATAGATTAGATTAGGAATTCTCTCTTTATTTCAAAGTATTCGACAAATAAATGAGCTTTTCTTATGAAGTAGTGAAAGCAACATTAATACTCTTTTCTTACAATGAGTTTTCCTCTAAGTGAAGATCTAAGTCAAAGGTTTGACTCTAGTAATAACTCAAAAGATCTCTTCTCTTAAATTTGCATCATAACTTCAACCATTGAACTCAACAATTGAATCAACAAGTAACCAAATATTCACTTAGTCTCAGAAGCCAGATAAAATTCCTTCTAAATAAAAACCCACATAGAAAACCCTATTGATAAATAAAGGTGTACTTCATGATGATAATGATTCAAGAATTTAGTCAAGAAAGACGCCACACACTCCAGTAACCAAAACCCTAGCACAAGAGCCAATAGATAAGAGAAAATGTGATTTAACTTTTGAAACACTTGCAACCCTTAATCCTTGATGAAACAAAAAAAAATCAGTTGACATGTCTTGGAGTCTGAGAAGCCTTGGTAGCCTTGAGTAGTTGGAAACTCTAAGAGAATGTCTTGAAGAAAAGGGAGGGAAAATTTTAGGATACAACAATGACCATACACTTATTATCCACTAAGACACCATGCAAAACACACATAAAAAATCCACAAACCATACAAAACCTTAAATTAAAAAATCAAAACAATCACCATGACAATCACAAATAGGGATGTCAATTTAAATATGTTAACGCAGATCTCCGTAGAGATTATCTGTTTGGAACTCCGAAAATGGAGATTTTATCCCCCGCATGGATGGGGATGGAGGAAAAAATTCTCTCGATAACACTTTGGGACGGGAATTGGGGAATCCGTCCCGCGGATTCCCTGATCCCGACCATATTCTTTAACTTTTATATATAATTATATAATTTTACATGTTTTTTTTATAAAAAATAATTAATATAATAGGATGAAGAGTCATTGATGGATAATTACCTTGAAATTAGTGATTATCATCCAATTATATTTTGTTATGTATTGTGGAATATTTATGAGCATATTTTTTTAGATATTTGACAATTAGAATTTTCTATTTTTTTAATATATATATATATATATATATATATATATATATATATATATATATATATATATATATATATATATATATATATATATATATATATATAGGTTATGAGTTTTTGTATGATTATGCATGGTAACAACATGTTCGATTGGATCTTTATTATTTTAAAGTAAAAATAAATATTAACAACTGCAAATACTTGCATTTTTGTTTGTTATTGATGCACATACTTTTGTATTTTTGTTTGCTATTGATGCAAGAAGTGTTTTTTCCCAAAATAATGATATAAAAAATATAATATTTTTTATAAGAAAAGAATAAATAACGAAATACTAGTCTTATAGTTTTGATCGAAAAATATAAAAAATTTAAGACTCAATGTTCGTAGATCTCCGTGAAACTGTAGACATCCGTCGAGATTGGGATGAAGACAATTTTTTTCCGTGGAGGAGATTGGGGATGGGGATAGGGAAAATATTGGGAGGAAAGATGGGGAGTAAGGAAGCATCCTCTGCATATTCCCTGCCCCGTTGACATCCCTAGTCAGAAACCAACATCTCCTTATTAACCTCAATATTTTCACCATCAAAATTGTTCACACAAATCCATACCCTTCAACCTATTGAAACTGATTCCTCCATCCAAACCATTTAACTTTCAAACCATACACCAACTTTATGCAAACTTTACAACACAACAACGAAATCTTAAACAAAAGCAAAACACAAAATTTTGAAACAGAAAAAGAAATAGAGGAGGAAGGAAGAGTTTTCGGAAAATCCCCACTGCTCGCGACCGCACCGAACCCCACACAACCACCACACAGAAATAGCCACGAACGCTGATTTGAAGCATCCCAAAACCAAGCCGTGAAATTGCTGATGAGTTCCCTCCGATAGCCATCCGCAAGCAATGCAACACACGAACGCATGCAACTCAACCGCGGTGCACTTCAATCACCGGCCACACCTTTTGCACTGCCACCTTCTAACTGTTGGTGCACAAAGAAGAGATGAAAGGCAAAAAGAATATATTAAGTGACGGCTACAAAAATAAGGAATAATGATTGAGCTACCTCACTAGGCTATTTATACACAAAATGAAATACTAAATATCTTTTAACAAAGATATAAAAAGATATAATAATATCCTCTAAAAATATATTCCTAAAATATAGATTAATATCCAAAATATATTCCTAAAATATAGATTAAATCTAACACCGTCCCTTAATTTATATTTTATCCAAAACTGACAACACCAATTTCATCCCTCAAGCGAAGAAATTGATCAGTCTTGATAGCCTTTGTTAGAACATCTGGCAGCTGCTTCAGGGTGCTACAGTGCACAACTTCTAATATTCCACTCTGAACTTGATTCCTCATAAAGTGATATTTGGTCTCAATATGCTTGCTTCTCCCATGCAGCACTGGATTCATGGAAAGATTGATCGTAGACTTGTTATCAATCATCAGCTTCAGAGGTTTGGCTACTTCAATCTTCAGATCTTGCAACAAGTTCAGAATCCACACAGCTTGACATGCAGTCAGAGCACCTACAATATATTCAGCTTCACAGGTTGACAGCACAATAACATGTTGCTTCTTGGAACACCAAGAAATAAGACCTCCCAAAAATTTAAATAAGTACCCAGAAGTACTTCATCTGTCCACTCTATCTCTGCACCAATCAGAGTCTAAATAATTCATAAGTTCTGATTCGATCTTTCTTTCAGACGGAAATAACACTCCATACTTCAGAGTTCCCTTTACATACCTCAGAATCCTGACAACAGCTTGGTAATGAGACCACTTTGGTTTACTCATAAATATGCTAACCATTCCAACTACATAGAAAATATTAGGTCTGGTATTACATAAATACCTTGGAGAACCAACCAATTGTTTGAAGGTTGTAGCATCCACACCCTCTCCATCAGAATCAGAGTCCAACTTCTGATTCGTATCAGCATGTGTGATAGCAACTTAGCAATCCTCTGGCTCAAATCTATTCAGAAGCTCAAGTTCATAATTAATCTAATGCAAAATGATTTCTTTCTCAAAGTACATAAATTCCATCCCTAGAAAGAAACTCATTTTCCCAAGATATGTCATCTCAAATGTATTCATCAGAACTTTCTTGAACTCAGCTATCTCTTGTTCAGAACTTCCTATGAGTAATATGTCATCGATATATAAATAGACCATAATCATATTACCTTCTGAAGTGTGTTGAAGATAAACACCATACTCCATCTCACACTTCTGAAACCCTTGTTCCTTGAAAAACAAATCAATTTTCAAATTCCAAGCTCTGGGAGCTTGCTTCAATCCATACAAGGCTTTGTGTAATTTGAACACCATCCCTTCCTGATTCTTTTTCTCAAATCTAGGAGGTTATGATATGTATACCTCTTCTTGTAATGGACCATTCAGAAATGCAAATTTTACATCTAAATGCATCAGAGGCCAATTCCTGTTAGCAACTATTGCAATCACTAGTCTGATTGTTTCATGTCTCGCTACAGGTACAAACACTTCAAAGTAATCCAACCCAGGCTTCTATAGAAAACCTCTTGCTACAAATCTTGCTTTGTGTTTGCCAATTGATCCTTCTGGCTTTAGCTTCTGCTTGAAAACCCATCTGATGTTGATGGCTTTCTTTCCTTTTGGAAGTTATGTCAGCTTCCAAGTCTTGTTTCTCTCTATAGCATCAAGTTCTTCTTTCATGGTATGTAACCAAACTTGCTGCTTAAGAGCCTCTTCCGTACTCACGGGTTCAGAGTGTACTAACATTGCACATTGAATAATGTCTCATTCAGAGTCTACTTCAGTGTCTTGTAACATGTCAAACTCTGCAAATCTTCTTGGGATGCTTTTGACTCTTTGTTGCCTCTGAACTGGAACTTCAGGACCTTGGACACCAGATCTTTCCCCTTCAGAAGCGGTTGCTTTAGAAATTGGACTTTCTCCAGAACTTTGACTGTCTTCAGAGTCTGGATCACCATCGGAGTCAGAGTCAGAAACATCTTCTCCTTTTGTATCTTCTTCAGAGTCAGTCTTTACCAGCTTAAGAAGCATGTGTTTCTGAATTTTCTTTAGGAGTTCTCTCATCAGAGTCAGGACGAGACCTTTCCCAATTCCAAACTTTTGATTCTTTTACAATAACGTCTCTGCTGAACTCAACTTTGTTAGTTTCTGGACAACAAAGTTTGTACGAACCTGTACTGTGGTACCCCACCACTAACATTACTTTACTTCTATTATCCAACTTCTGTCTTCTGGCTTCTAGAACATGTTTGTAACATACAGAACCAAACACCTTCAGATGACTAACACTTTGCTTATCTCCAGTCCACTTCTGAATAGGAACTATTTCCTTCAATTTCTTTGTTGGACATCTGTTGAACACATAACATGCAGTTGCAACAGCTTCTCCCCACAGAGTATGAGGAAGTTTCTTCTCTTTCAACATGCTTCTCACCATATCAAGCAAAGTATGATTTCTTCTTTAAGCAAGACCATTGTGTTGAGGAGTATATGGAGCAGTAACCTCATGCTCAATTCCATTCTCCTCACAAAATCTTCTAAATCCTATGGAGTTATACTCACCACCACCATCAGTTCTAAGAATCTTCAGAGTCTGGCCACTTTGATTCTTAACCTTCAGTCTGAACTTCTTGAATTCAGCAAACACCTTGTGTTTAAACTTTATGAGAGATACCCATGTCATTCTGGTGAACTCATCAACAAATGACACAAAATATTTATTCCCTCCAATTGATGCTACTGGAAAAGGACCGCACACATCAGAATGCACTACTCCCAAGGCATGTTTTTCTCTTGAAGCTACTTCTGATGCAAATGATAATCTTGGTTGCTTCCCTTCCATGCATACCTTGCATGACTTTTCAGGCTTCTAGATTGTAGGAATTCCATTTACCATATTCTTTGATTTTAGATGCCCTAAACTCCTGAAATTCAGATGACCAAATCTTTTGTGCCACAATTCACTCTCCTTGACAACACTTGTTGCACTAAGACATTCAGAGTCTGCAGTTCTAACATTCACCTTGAATATTCTGTTCCTTCCCAGTTCTGACTCCATAATCAACTTCTGATTACAGTCATACAGCTTCAAAAGATTGTCCTTCATGGTAACTGAAAAGCCTTTCTCAATCAGTTGTCCCACACTCATCAAATTACTTTTCATGCCAGGTACATATCATACATTCTGGATCACTGCTACTTTCCCATTGTTTAGAATGATTCTGACATTTCTCATACCTTCTGCATTGAGGTATTTATCATCAACACATTATATCTCTGTACTCTTTCCAGAGTCAAAATCAACCAACCATTTCTTGTTTCCAGTAAGATGGTTTGAACACCCTGTGTCCATATACCACCATTCTGATGAATTCAGACATCAGGTTCATCATCTGACTCTCCTCTGGCTATATTTTCTTCTTTTGACTTTCTTTCTTTGTTTGACCAACAATCTTTGGCATAGTGACCAAAGTTCTTGCAACAGTAACACTGAACATTCTTCTTGTCAGACTTCTCATTTCCCTTATGGACATTCTTCTGCCTATCAGAGTTTGAAGCTTCTGACCTTTGACCATCCTTAGTTTTCTTCCTGGCTTTTGATACTTCTTACCATAAGTTACTTTCAGATCCTGCTACTCTACTTCCCTCTCAGAAGTTCTCGCAGTCATACGCAACTCATGCGCCTCTAGACTACTTTGCAACTCTTCAACTCTCATGGTGCTCAGATCTTTGGAGTGTTTAATTGCTACCACAATGTAATCAAACTGAGAAGTTAAAGATCTCAAGATATTCTCAATAATTATTTGTTCAGAAAGAGTTTCTCCATAAGCTTTCATCTCATTAGTGATTAGAATCACTCTAGATATGTACTCAGAAACCTTCTCGTTGTCCTTCATGTTGAGATTCTCATATTGCTTTCTGAGAGACTGAAGCTTCACCTTTTTCACTGATGCATCACAACCGTAACATCTGACCAATGTGTCCCACACAGCCTTTGCTGTTTCAGAATCAATAATCTTCTCAACACATTTGCATCCACACATTGATGGATGTAGAACAACGCATTCTGATCTTTCTTCCTTAGCACCTTCTGTGTTATCTTTTGTGTCTCTGTTGCGTCTGCTTCTAACAGATCATAGCCATCGGTGACAAGATCTAACACATCTTGAGAACCAAATAACATGCGCATCTGGATCTTCCAACGATTCCAGTTTTTTCCATCAAATACTGGAAGCTTGTAATGGACATCGCCGTCGTTTCCATTCATCTTCTACCTTGTGCAAATTTACGCAGAAACTCAATAAAGCAGTGTTTCCCAAATCCCCGGAATCAGGAACGACGATTATCACACAACACCTCACTGTTCTCTCGTGTTTCCCGTTTTTCCCATGGATTTCGAACCGGAGCTCTAGATACCAATTGTTGGTGCACAAAGAAGAGATGAAAGGCAAAAAGAATATATTAAATGACGACTACAAAAATAAGGAATAATGATTTACAATAAATTGCATTGAGCTACCTCACTAGACTATTTATAAACAAAATAAAATTCTAAATATCATCTAACAAAGATATAATAATATCCTCTAAAAAAATATTCCTAAAATATAGATTAATATCCAAAATATATTTCTAAAATATAGATTAAATCTAACACTAACCCACATTTGACAGCTCCGTCCATGCCTCACAACCGTGAATCGCGACTAGCCATCACTAATCACCCTGAATCACGTGTAAAAACAATTAGACATAATTTTTTTATTCAAGAGACACATGTCGAGCTACCATTGGATATTTTAGGAAGTTTGAAAAACCAAAATTTTTAATTCTTGGGGGCGGTGCTCACAACACCAATCCTTTTTTTTATTTATATCATTTAATTTTTCTCTTATTTATTTAGTTTATTGTTTTTAATATTAGGGCTTTAGTGTAGTGGGCCTTAGATTTCATGCTAACTTAATACCCATCATTATTACTAAATTACGTTCCTTCTGATCTTCATTTTTACTTTAATTTATTTTGTCATTGTCATTATTAAGAAGTTATACCAAATACAACAAACAATAAAAAAAATATAAAAATTCAAAACGATATGCCTCTAATTTTTATTCATTTTGAATTAATTTGGTTGTACATAATTTGTAAGGTTCCCCTGATTAAATCCAAATCTTTCATCATCTCTTATAAATAATTCCCGACTTGCATATAAATTATTAATTACAAAAATAAAACAAAAATTATTCTCATACTAAAATCATTGTCACCCATTAAATTATTTCTCTTTTTTTTTACTCCGTATGACAATTAATTTTCGTGCGACCAGTGACGGAGTCAGAAAAATTATAAAGTCTGGGCAAAAAATTAAAGACCACAAATTTACATTGTATATAATATATAAATAGTTATCAATCAAAATAAAAGAGATTCGTCATTTTGTCAATAAAAATATAGTTTAAAATAAAAGAGATAAACATAACCTTACAATAGCGGGTTAAATAAAATCACGAGGCAAGTGTCCTTTTTGAGACTTCTTTGCGGTAAATGTTTGAATAATATCAATATCATCAAGTGACTTGAATATCTCTCGTTCGGTATAACATACCATCAAGTCATTAAACCACACACCGTTGATCTTATTGCGTAATTTAGACTTGATAATCTTCAAAAGCTATTTCAACGGATGTTGTCGACACCGACAATATCAAAGCTAACTCAATAAGTTTATAAATGAATGAAAATACCAAATGTTTCTCAGTTTGAACCATCTTCATAGCCAAAATTTGAACATCTTCACAAGTGGAAAATTAAGCATTTCTTCTCACTTGAAGAACATAAGTGTAAAGTTGATCCCTTATTGTTCCTGGACCATCATCAGAAAAGTCTGTATGATAAATTCAGCAAGACGAGCAAGCTTATCAACATTAAACTTGGAGAAAGAGTTCTTGGGGTCAAGACATGAGAAGTAATTAAGGATAATGTTACTTCCTTCACTAAAGCGATGATCCATCTCCACACATATTTTTTCAATAGCAACATAAAAAATCTCTGCATGATAATGATAAAGATTAGTGATAGTCCTCCCTTCTACCCTTGAACAACCCCGAACCGGTATTTCTTCATCCATATTTAGAACCGGAATACCTTTAGCAACACAAAAATCTTGGACATCGGCAAATAAATCATCCCAACCATTCTCTCTCGTTGTGGCCAATCGAGCTTTGACATCATGAACTAATTCCATGACAATCACAATATTAAGATCTTTTCTTTGTAATACATTTGAAAGCTCGTTTGTGATACCAAACAACTTTAACATTAACTTTAAAATGAAAGCAAATTTAAAGCTCTCCATTTTTTCTATCAAACCCGCTGCTTGAGATGGTCCACGTTCATCTTCATCAACCATACTAAGCACCTTTAACACGGAGGACTACATATGATCCAAATGAAACAATGTAGTATGATGTGAACCCCGTCTAGTATCCCCGACTCTAGTGAGACTAGATGATTGGTGCAAGCCTTTTCCTCTATATATCTCACCACTCTCAAGTTTATTTAAAATATCTTGGTGTTGTGCCTCCTTCAAAGCATCCCGCCTCTTATAAGATGCACTTGTTGTGGTCACAATTAAGGAGATGTACTCAAAGAAATCATGAATAGATGAGCAACTACTAGCAATAGATACAACAACTAATTGCAAACGGTGAGCATAGCAATGAACATAGAAATAAGGGTGTTCGTGGTCCGGTTTGGATCGGTTTTGAGACAAAATATCATCCGATCCAAAAATATATAAAGCATACGGTTTGGTTCGGTTTTTGGATGACAACAAGAAAAATCCAATCCAATCCAATCCAATTTATACGGTTTACTTCGGTTCGGTTGAATCGGTTTTATTCGGTTTTTAAACCAACACTATTTAGAAATTTAAAAAGAATATATTTCAATACCAGTTACAATTATGCCACCAACGTCTACTGAGACAATATCTAATTGCTATGTTCATATGGCTATTTGATGTCATTATTGCAAAGTTTCATTATAATATATGTATAATATCTATCCCAACGAAATAGACATGGCTATAATATATAATATATATAGAGATATGCTTAGTTCTTATATGGAGATTTGTATTATAAATTAAATATATGACAAACATATAAAACCGTGAACAAATGAAGATTCCAAAGCTATATTAAAGCGAATATAATAATAAAACTTCAAGAAAAATATCAATAACAGTGGACATGCGAAAGTTGCATCACAAGGAATATATAATAATAATATGACAAACTGTATTATATATAGAGAAAAGATCTGCATTATATATAGAGAGAAGATATGCTTTATAATAATAATATGACAAGCTTGCTTACTTATAGTATAATTCAGAAAACTAATTGAGATGAATGTCTATTTAGCATTATTGAATTTATTGCGGTTACAACAATGAATAGCATTCATTGTATTTAATTTTAAGATAATTTAGAATCTGAATAGGGAAATTATAGGAATGATTGAGATTCTCTAGAGAAATTAGTGCTGGCTAACATAATTAATTTGGGAGGATGGCTATAAATGATTCGATATTAATTTATTTTAAATAATAAATGGCAAGTAAATGGAAGTAATACCGGTTCGGTCTGGACCGGTTAGGTTCTCATGAAGCCAACCGTAAACCGAACCGAACTGGTCGGTTATGCTACATGGTGATCCAAATACATCCAAAAAAAATCGGTTTTTTTGGATTTCGGTTTTTTCGGTTCGATTTTTGGATTTTTTTTTATCAGATTGGATCTGAACACCCTTACATAGAAAGCATAAGGGTTTTCTTCTAGAATTTTTCTTTACAAACCATTAAATTCACCTCTCATATTTGAAGCTCCATCACATCCTTGCCCTCGTATCCTTGAAATCGATAACATGTACTTATCAAGAATATCATAAAAAGCATCTTTTAGTGACTCTGATGTAATATCTTTGACATGATGTAGAGCAATAAATCGTTCCACAACATTCCCCTTGTCATTCAAAAACATAAAATAAATTCAATAAGTTTACTTGGCGGCAAAAAAATAATAGGTAATGAAAATTGGAAAATATAACTACTAACCTCAACATCATTGTTATTTGCTCTATGACAGATATATCATGTGACTCGTCAATAAGCACAGAGAATTGTCTATCACCAAACTCTTCCATAATCACCTTGGTAACTTCATGTGCACAACACGTTACAAGCTCCTTTTGAATGTCACCAGAAGTCATTGTGTAATTTTTTCCACCACAGTCAAAAGCATCCCCCACTTGTTCATTATGAAATTTTACCCAATCTACCATCTCTCTAAAATTACCCTTATTTAGAGAAGTAGAGGATTCATCACGGTCACGGAAAGCCATGCCTTTTGCTATGAGATATCTTAAATAATCTACAGAATAAGTCAAATGAATCTTATACAATTTTTCTGATTCCTTGGTTGCTTTAACAAACTTACTTGTCATACTTTGTCTTTGATTATTATAATCATCGTAGTGCTTGAAACATGAGTTGTAAAAACTATTATGACTACCAATGTGACGTTTCAAGCCTTGAGATGCATGCTTCTAATCTCTATATTCGCTTTTAGTGAAGACTTCAAAATCAAAGTGCTCGGTCCTCCCAGATTGTTTAAAGAGAAAGCAATAAAAATAATAAGTTGTATCCTTTATCTCACTGTATTCTAACCATGTATAGTTATTATACCATGATTTACTAAATTATCTTTTAACACTCCCAAATGGAGTACGAGGAAAGCTTGGAAAATCTAGTTGCATTGAACCCTTCAATATATACACCCTCCTCACTTGGTTTTGAATATCTGGAGCATACTCATTAATTTGTTTCCTATGACCTGGATCACACACAATCTCATTTGGATTAAACTCATTAACCACATTAGACAATAGTTCTAATTCGACTTCTGGTTGCACACCATTCATATTTTCAATATTTTCTCTAGCAACCAAAAATCTCCTCATCTCTGAACAAAAGATAAAATAGTTACAAAATTGTAGTTTCAAAATTTAAAATAATAATAATCAAATAAAACAAATAAGAATAAACAATATTCTTCAAACAAATAAAACAAAATTTAAAAGTCTAATAAATAAGTTAGTATTTATAATCATACATGGTTAATAAAACAACCTAAACTCTAATTAATAAATAAATTAGTACATGGTTAATCAAACAACCTAAATTTTAATCAATAAATTAGAATCAATCGTGAAATTAAACAAGTATAATATATAGACTTATTTCTACAAGTTTCATTTGAAAAATAGCAAGTAGCATAATCACTAATTGATTTTGTAATTGTAAATATGTCAATTCAATTTTATACTAGTTTGATGGCTTAAATTAAACTTTTTGCATTAAACATTTGTCAACTTTCCAGCGAAATAAAAGTACAAAAAGAGAAAAATTATATACGTGTCTATCTAATTCTTTACCAGTATATTAGTAATCTCTAAATCTTTATTTCTTGTTGTGACAAACATATCAAATAGATTAGTAGACCAAGTCAAACGCGTGTAGTATATTTGTATTATATAGAAAGAGAAACACACACATCTGCTATTTAATAATCAAGTTAAAGTTTTACATTACCTGCTGTAGAAATGGTATGGTACTGTAAGGGAAGTTGACGATGATAGATTGAACATAGAAGGAAAGAGAACGACGACGACTGTTATTCAATAATATTTTCCCTCTTTAGGTTTTTCCAATTCTAAGTTCCACTATTTTTTTCTTTTAATTTTATTTATTTAAAAAAAACATGAGTACTAAAAAAAAATTTGAGCTGGGCCGTGCCTGGGAATTTGCCCAAGCTGGCCGTATGGTAGAACCTCCCATGCATGCGACAATCAAATCACTTTTTGCCTTTGTGCATATAATTCAAAATTGAAAAAAAAATTTATAAACTAAAATCAACTAACCCAACAAAATTACATACTACATAGACTCTGATTCCATCATCTGTTGATGAATACGTAGGCATAAGACTGCGAAGCCTTAGCGAGTCCACTAACCTTAGAACTAACTCTTTTCTAATTTTATCCTTTTGTAAAAATATTATTCTTTTGTAAATAAAATAAATAAAGCAATTAGGAAAGAAATAAATAATTGGTCAATCATTCACTTAGCCAAACACATTAAACCCTATGATAGAGAAGGTTCATGTTGATTACAACAGAGGTGATGGGTGTCTAACACTTTTTCCTCATTTAACTGATTTTTGAAGCCATATTCGATTATGATGACCGCCTTATCCTTTTCCTTTAGGGTTTTTATCATTATTTCCTCTATTTCTTAAGAATAATAAAATATAGTAACAATTCTATGATTTTTCCAACTACGACACAAGATACACTTTAATAACTCCACTTTTACTATATTAAAACTATGAGTTTGAACAATAGAAATACCATGTTTTTAATTATCGAGGTAATAGAAAGATTAAAAATTTAAATAACTATAAAAAATTACAAACTTAAAGGTAGAAATTATTCATACTAAAATTTGAGATGAATCATAGTTGTTTGACATAGAGATCGATTTTTCCTCTTCCTATGCAAATACGTCTTTCTAGTATTTGTTAGTGCGTGAGGCACTTTTAGTAAGGAGAGAAAGAGAGAATAATAAAGGAAATAAGGATTTGTATTATTCAATTGTACAAATATGATACACACTATGCCTATTTATATACAACCCTAATTGGGCTTGGGCTAACACAACTTGGATTATATTTAAATATTAAATCTAATCATATCTAATCAAATCTAATTTAATATTTCAACACACCTCCATAATCCAAATTGCCAAACATCCTCAAAAATAGTCAATCTGAATTATTCCTAATTTCTTTCTCAAATTCAGGAATCTGTCGATCTTCAATCATTCGGTGAAAATGTCGGCCACCTGTGCTTCACTTGAGCAATGTCTAACTTCAAGTTCACCTAGATTTACTTTTTCCCTCAAGAAGTGAAACATTGCTTCAATATGTTTACTTCTTCCATGCAAAATTGGATTCTTCGCCAGATTTATGGCTGACTTGTTGCCGATTTGCAATACTAGAGGTTTCTTCACTTCGACAGTCATTTCTTCAAGTACAGATCTGATCCAAATTGCTTGACATGCAACATAGGATCCTTCTATATATTCAGCTTCGCACGATGACAATGTCACCACAGGTTGCTTCTTCGAACACCATGATATTGGGGCACCAAATACTTAAAAGAAATATCCAGTTGTGCTTCTTCGATCTTCCTTATCTCCATACAAATCAGCATCTGAAAAACGATTAACTCTTGCTTCTTTTCCTTCAGAATCTCGTCAAAATAGTATTCCATAATTTATTGAACCCTTCAAATATCTTAGGATTCTTCTTGCAGCCTTCATATGTGACACTCTTGGTTCACCCATATATCTACTTACTAATTCAATTGTGAAACCTATATCAAGTCGATTGTTGCACACATACCTCAGAGATCCCACAATCTGCTTGAACAAAGTTGCATCGACTTTGTCTTCCTCTCCATTCTTCTCCAACTTCAAATTTGGTTCGACAGGTGAGGATACAGGATTCAAATCATCCATTCTGAATCTCTTGAGTATCTTTTTGACATACTTTCTTTGATGATCACCATACCTTGCTTCGACATTTGAAATTCCATGCCTAGAAAATAAGACAATTTTCCTAGATCCGACATTTCAAATTCCTTCGTCATCAGCTCTTTGAACTTCGACAAGTTCTCCAAACTATTTCCAGTTACTAACAAATCATCAACATATAAGCAGATGGTTGTTATATCATGTTCTACAACCTGAACATAGACACCATACTCTGATTTGCATTTGACAAATCCAAATTCGACTAAGTATGAGTCGATCTTCTTGTTCCTGTTAGAACAAGATTGGTTCTGATCATATCTCCGAGTTTTGATGATAACAATAAATTATATTTTATATATTTGATACTCTGATGAACATATTTAATTGTTTCAGATAATGTTTTGACAGAAGCATTTTGATGTGCTGAGCTGAAAATAAATGAAGAAGTTCTTTGATGAAAGAACTATTTGTTTTAGCGCAAGTGTTGATGTTGACTCTGATAAGAAATTAGTTAATGCATCTTCTAATGTTTAGCAGGTTTCCATGTTCATAAGTACTTTAAAAGCAAGCACTGATCAGAAGTACTTAGCAAGCAAGCGTTGATAAGAAGATATGCAAGCTTGTTCTGAATCAAGACGTGAAGCTAGTTCTGAAAGAATATAAAAGCTAACAAGTCTTGTCAAGGATCAGGAAACATGCTCTGACAAAGTGTTGTTTGCTCATTTAATGCAAAGACAGCTACATGCACTCAAGTGTCTACGCTAGTTCATTGGAAAATGCAATACTGCAAGCAAACACGCAAACATTAATTGCTCTCCACTTTTAAAGGCAGCAACTGTCAATTTTCTTCATGCTATATATAGAAGAACATTTATTGCAAGCCAACAACTCAACAAATTCAAAAGAAGCAAGAACTACGTGAAAATATTCTGGGCTCACAAATTATTTTACATATACTTTGTGCAATACTAATCTTAGTGAAAAATCACAGTTGTGATATAGCTTTCTTAGAAGCAAATTTTGTTTCACTATCTGTAAAGATTTAACTCTTGTAATTGTTCCTTGAGAGACCAAGTTTGGTCATATTTCTCAAGTAGACTAGGACTAGTTTAAGTCTTAGTGGTGTTAGTCACTTGTAAGATTACTTGTGCATTGTTAGTCACAACAGTTGTTGCGTGATTGTAATCAGTTGATTATAGTGAATTAAGTCCTTGTTGAGAAAGGCAAAATCACCTTGGCAGGTGGACTGGAGTAGTTTGAGTTCAAACGAACCAGGATAAAAATAACCGTGTCTTTCCATTATTGTTGAGCCTTTAAGAAAAAGAAAAAGAGAAACTTATTCACCCCCTCCCCCCCCCCCCCCCCCCCTTCTATGTGTTTTCTCACCCTTCAATTGGTATCAGAGCTCGACTCTGAGCACAACACTTAACCATGTCAGGAAAAGATCCAGAAGAAAACACAAATGGCTACTGAATAAAACAACAATAGCTACAACAAACCTCCTATATTTGATGGAGAAGATTTTGAATATTGGAAAGATAGACTAGAAAGTTTCTTTCTAGGTCATGATAGTGATTTATGGGATATAGTCTTGGATGGTTACACACATCCTACAGACTCAGAAGGAAACAAGATTGATAGAAAAATATGGATAGACAATAAAAAGCTGATTTCAAAAATCATCATAGAGCTAGAAATATTTTTCTAAATGCTATCTCTAAAATGGAATATGAAAAGATCACAAAGAGATACAACACATGATATGTTTGAGTCTCTCAAAATGTCTCATAAAGGAAACACTCAAGTGAAGGAGTCTAAAGCTCTGGCTCTCGTTCAGAAGTATGAAGCCTTCAAAGTAGAAGAAAGTGAATCTATAGAAGTTATGTTCTCAAGGTTCCAAACTATGATTGTTGGTCTGAGAGTTTTAAACAAGGGATACACTAAGGCAGACCATGTTAAAAAGATGATCAGAAGCTTACCCAAAAGATGGGCACCTATGGTCACTGCTTTCAAAGTTTCAAAAGATTTGAACAACGTGTCTCTTGAAGAACTCATCAGCGCTCTCAGAAGTCATGAGATAGAACTTGATGAGCACGAGCCTCAGAAGAAAGGTAAGTCTGTTGCCCTTAAATCAATTAAAAAATATGAAACTAACGCTTTTCAGGCTGAAGAGGAAAACTCTGAAGAATTTGCGTCAGAAGAAGATGAACTATCCTTGCTCTCCAGAAGGATCAATCAGTTGTGGAAGCACAGATAGAAGAAGTTCAGGAACTTCAAGAAGTCAGGAGATAAACCAGAATCTTCTGGACAAAAAAAGTCAAATAGAAGAGAGATAATCTGTTATGAATGCAAAGAACCTGGACACTACAAGAGTGATTGTCCAAAACTTCAAAGAGAAAAACCAAAGAAAAAGTTTGGTAGAAAGAAAGGGATGATGGCAACCTGGGACGATTCAGAATCTGATTCTGAAGATGAGAACGGCAACCTAGTTCTGATGGCTACCACAGTAGATGACTCAGACTGTGAGTCAGATCCAAAAGAGGTATTCTCTGAATTTACTAGAGATGAACTTGCTGAAAGTTTATCAGAACTTCTGGAAAACTATAGTCAGCTCAAAATCAAATACAAGAAACTCAAGAAGAGTCTTGCATATGATCTTGAGAAACATGAAACAGAAAATTTTGAACTCAAAGAAAATAATTTTAAACTTAAAGAAGAAATTCAAAATGTTCAAAAAATTTCTAGTTCAGATTCTGTGTCAAGTTCAAAAGATATTCTGAAAGAATATGACTGTAGCTTTCAAACTTTTCATGCTAAAAGCATAGATAGAAGAAAAATGGCTTCAATGATCTATGGAGTTAGTGGGAAAAACAGAAGAGGAATTGGATATGAACCTCCCAAAGGGAAGGAGACATATATACCAAAACCTGTTGCTAAGATGACTTTCACTTATAAACCTATGAACAAAGAATTCAAGTTTGGACACACACATGATATAAAATATACATCACATTCTGGAAACTCTTATGCTAATCCAAAGTTCAAATAGAACTTTAAATACTCTAACCCAAGAGGACCCAAAAAGATATGGGTGCCTAAGTGTGATACGGTCGGAAGAACTGACTGTTTTTGGAATGTTGATTTGCGTTTTGCGTTTATGTTCGTAAAATGTCGCGGTAAGCAAGAGTCGCCACCGACTTTTATTCTATCCAACAAGGAAAGGAAAAAAGCATAGAAAAATTCCTTTTTCGAGATATTTCTCGGGTTCAGGGGGGTAGATTATAGAAAGGAAAGGTATTAGCCCCCTTTCTATCTGTGGTTATCCACGGGCTCTTAGATACTTGCTCATCATGTTTTCAAAATTGCTTTCTTTGTGCTTGTCGGTTTTGAAAAAGTTTTTGTTTTGAAATTTCGATTTAACTCTTGCTTCTGTCCTCAAGAGCGTATGCAGTGTTTTTGAAAACTTTGTTCGAAAAGTGTAAGTGTGAAGAGTTTGTTTTTTTGAAAGAGCAAGTATCTAAGAACCATCTACCTACTCGAAAAAGGAATCGTTCTACGCTATCTTTCTTTAGACAATGCCATCCTACTATTAATAAGTAGGTAGCACCGTCGTTGGAGTTTGAGGGTCAATTCGAATTTAGGGACTTACGGTCACCAAAGCAATGTTAGGACGCCTTAGCGGTAACCCTAATGTCTTAGATCATTTGTTTTGAGGCAACAATATCCGAGGTAATCGTTTTGAGGCGACTATGATCTTTAGACAAGAGGACGACCTCTAAAGTGACCTATACTCAATGACCGTTTACGAAGGCAACCAAGTGGGGTGTACCCTAAGAGTGTGCATGTGCGAGTGTGTCGTTTTCAGTTATTTTTGTCTTTGTACATGTTATGGGTGATCTAAGTTGATTTTACGTTAAAACATTCAGTCTTGTCATGCATCCCCTATTATCAAACATCTAACAGTTATATTTTGCGGAAATAAAAATGCAGAATTTAAATTACAAGACGTCGGGTATTTACATCGCCAAAGACAAACCCTTTAAAAATAAATAAAGCGATAAAAGGTAAATAAAGGTCCTATTAACTATTACAAACCGGAGGCAAGTACATTAATATGATAGAAGAAAATAAATCGCGTGCGGGAAATTAAATCGAGTACAAGATTAGGGTTTTGACCCTTTAAAGAAGACATTTTTTATTGTTTTTTGAATTAAGAAAGAAATTACCTAAGTTAATTACTAAATAAAGTTAAAAAAATTAATTAATAAAAATAAATTATTTTTTGGATTTTGTTATTTTAAGAAAGAAAAATAAAATAATTAATGTTAGTAAAACCTAATGAAATCTAATTTAATTTTAATTATTTACAAAAATATGTTAAAGTTATTCTAATTAAAACTTAAATCAATTAATTAATGTTTATTAATAAAAATAAAAGTTAAAATTTAATTTGATAAAGAAAATATTTTTGTGATTTTATTTTATGAAAAGAATTTTTTGATTGGTTAATAATTAAATAAAACAATAAAAAACAATTAATAAAACTAAATAAATAAAATAGAAAAAGAAAGGGGTTTGGGCCTGATTTAGGGTGTTTGAGAAGCAATTTTATGGCCCAAGAACATTGGCCCTATTGACTTTGTAGATTTGGTGTGCACGCGCTGACTTGGCTCCATGGTGGACCTTCAGATCCTGGCCACCAGATTTGACCTTTGGCCATCTGGCCATTGGATAGATGATAGTGTATGGTATGTTGCGTGCTTGGACATGTACAAGATCACCTGAAGGACAAAATCAAATAGAAATTGGGGGACCTGGGATTCGAACCCAGGTCCTGATGGTGACTGGAACGTCTGCCTTGCCACTACACCACTTGGCTTTGTTTGTTAATATAATACAAAGAAAATATAATGAAATAAAAAAAGTTAATGTGCCAGCAAAATAAAAATGCGCGAAAATTAATTTGAATTGGCCAATGGGAGAACGACAGCTCGTCGTATCCTACCTCTAAATCCTGCAAATATTACCTGCGGATTTTGATCCGCAGCTAAATGCGCAAGCTTGCTCTAAAATCCATTCCATACCATGAAAACAAATTCCACGAACATGGTTGGATTCGTCTTGGCTCCCTGATCAACACAATGCCCTTCTTGATTCCTGATTTTTCCTGAAAAAGAAAACCCTAAAAAACAAACGAAGAACCCTAACTATGGAGGTTCTTCGTTTAGGCCAGAAAAACGCAATTGGATGATGCCAAATGTTTGCAAATATCATGAGGGTTATGAATATGTGATTATTTCATGCAAATGATTCCAGAATAGGACAAGTTGAATCCAAGAACAGAGCTAGGTAACGAGGAACTTACAACGCGTTATAGTGTGTGAGGAAGCTTGCTTTGGATCAGTTTAGCTTCAGTGTACATCCAGGAAACGATTGGGATAGGTCTTGGCTTCTGAAAACACCTCCAACTATCAATTCGATTCCAAGCTGTTTTGTATATTTTTCAAGTTTTTGCTGGCCTCTTCTTGGAGCCTCCAACCCCTATTCCGATTCCTTTGGCTTCTTTATGTATGGTACAGTGTGCTAGGGTAACAAACTTGGCTCAAATCTTCCCCCATCAATGCTTGCCAATTTGATTTGATTCACTCTTTAAACCTTTCTAATTTTGCCAAATCTCAATCTTTTTGCACATGGTTTTGCTTGATACGAATTTGATGATGTTAATGATGATAATTACAACCTGAAACAGCCAAAAAATCTCATGTAATCAAAGCTTTGGATTTTATATGATTTAATTTGATTAAAAATGAATAAATTAAATAAAAAATCAAATAAAATAATAAAAATAGAATATGGGCTCATGGCTGAAGCTAGAATACGTGGGCAACTATGCAAGCTCAAATCAAGTGGAAAAGAATGGGCCAATTTGACAAAATTTGAAGTTTTGGGGATAGTTGACTTTTGGCAATTTTGCAAAAATGTCCAACTTCAACAATGCCTAACTTCTTCAATTTTGAACTTTTGGAAGTGTTCTTAGACTTTTTAGAAAGCTTGAGATGTCCTCTAACCAACCCTTTTAGTCTCATCTTATTTTGATATTCCATTCTCAAGTTATAAGCTTTGGCAAAAAACATGTTTTTGTTGACTTTCAAAAATGACCTATAATGTCCAAATTTATAACTTCTTGTAAGTGCATTTTTTGATCTTGGGGTATGAATAAGGATTGTAGGAAATTAAATCCTCTTCAAAATGAGCTTTGGATGGTTCATTTCTAATAAAGTATGAGAAAGTTATGCTTGGTCAAAGTTGGTTTGACTTTTCCTACAAAACCCTAATTTAGCAACTTTTGAGTCTTGATGAATTTTGAGCAATCCTTGATGAATCATGATCAACCCTTGATCAAATGATGAAATATCCTTCAAAATGAGAATTTTGACCAAAAAGTATGAAGTTTGACTGTTTATAGGTCACAGTTGACTTTTGCCCTAGCACAGTCGATTTTTGGACCCTTTGAGCAATTGACTGAGCAAACTTCCTCTGCAAGGCTTGAAATTTGACATGGGTGACCTTGAGAACATATTAGGAAATTGGGGGATAACTTGAGGTCATTTGGATTCAAGTATCTTGGTGCAACACAAAACCCTAATTTGGGGTTGACTGCCTTAGGAGATAGCTTGTCTGTCAAACTTTTGAGCAAACTTGAGCCACTTGGAGATTTTTCTTGCAATGTTTTGAGAAATATGAGAGGGAAAATTTTGGGGTACAACAACTGCCCCTGTTCAATCTTCTTAAACCTGAGGATGTAGATTGGCTTTCGTGTCTTTCGTGATCCGAAGGTGGAAGATGATTGAACACTAGAGTGCCCACAAATTTGCACTCGCATGAAGTGGTATCAGCCTTGTGATGTCGGGAATGGGCTTACAAATGCCATTTGGAGACTACTGGAGGGTGGATGGGCTTAAATATTCCATCAGCAGGAGTGTCAATCGCATAAGAGATTCCTTAGCGAGAACTTGCATATCTGTTGTTGTGGAAGATTCCGCTGGGGAAGCCTGATCTTTGTTGAGATTTAGGAACTTGCCTGTACCTTATCTGAGAGAAAATCTCTGCTGAGTTTTAATAACTTGTCTGTAATTCAACTGGGGGGAAACATCTTCATCGAGATTTAGGACTTGTCTGGAATTCAACAGAGGATAATTCTGTTGAGATTTAAGAACTGTCTGTACTTCGACGGAGGAAAATTGCCGAGATTGAGAACCTTATCTGTAATTCAACCGAGGATAATTCAGTTGAGATTTAAGAACCGGTCAGTTCTTCGACTGAGGGAAACATCTTCATCAAGATCTAGGACTGTCTGTTACTTCAACGGAGGATAATTCTGTTGAGATTTAAGAACCCGTCCACACTTCGACGGAGGAAAATTGTCGAGATTGAGAACCTTATCTGTAATTCAACCGAGAATAATTCAGTTGAGATTTAAGAATTGGTCAGGTCTTCGACTGAAGGAAACATCTTCATCAAGATCTAGGACTGCCTGTTACTTCAACGGAGGATAATTCTGTTGAGATTTAAGAACTCGTCCACACTTCGACGGAGGAAAATTGTCGAGATTGAGAACCTTATCTGTAATTCAATCGAGAATAATTCAGTTGAGATTTAAGAACCGGTCAGGTCTTCGACTGAGGGAAACATCTTCATCAAGATCTAGGATTGTTTGTTACTTCAACAGAGTATAATTCTGTTGAGATTTAAGAACTCGTCCACACTTCGACGGGAGGAAATTGTAGAGCTTGAGAACCTTATCTGTAATTCAACCGAGAATAATTCAGTTGAGATTTAAGAACCGGTCAGGTCTTCGACTGAGGGAAATATCTTCATCAAGATCTAGGACTGTCTGTTACTTCAACGGAGGATAATTCTGTTGAGATTTAAGAACTCGTCCACACTTCGACGGAGGAAAATTGTCGAGATTGAGAACCTTATCCTTAATTCAACCGAGAATAATTCAGTTGAGATTTAAGAACCGGTCAATTCTTTGACATAGATGAGAACCTAACTGTATCCTTCCTGAAAAGTATAGGTCAGTCGTATGCAATGCATGATATATATCAAGCAATAATGTTCTCAAAATAAATGAGACTGTGTTGTATGATGCGTATATGCATGTGTCATGATGTATGGAAATGTAATGTTTTTAGCTGGGGAAAATAAATCTCGGATAGCTGCTGGAGAAAAGAGTTGATTCTTCGTTCCCGCTGGAGATAGCGGACGATGATGATTGATGAGAATAAACCTGCAAGAGAGGATAACTCCGTTGGGGAATAAGCTGATGAAGAGGTTACTCTGTGGAGAAGAGATGTTCTATTGAGGATTCCACCGATAAATTCCGCTGGGGATGAATTACCGTTGCTGGTGATACTGAATCCTGTTGGGGATTGACTTCTGTTTATGAAAGGAAAGAACTCCGCTGGGGATGATCTTCAGTTGCGACTTCACTGGGAATAACCTCTTAGACTCTAATGGGGATAATCCTTTGAGTTCTGCTGGGGATAATCTTCCAAAGTCTACTGGGGATGATTCTCCAAACTCTACTGGGGAAGCTTCTTCAGACTGCACTGGGAAAACTTTTAAACTCCACTGGGGATATCTTGTATTCTGCCGGGGAATATTCTTATACTCCGCTGGGGAATATTAAGACTGTCAGGGATATTAAGCCTTTTCAGTGTTGATGGTAGATAAACTCTGCTTGGGGAGAATATTACCGATTCATTCATAGTTGTAAGTCTCAGCTGGGGAGAGCCATCATTACTGTCTTACTCTGCAGGGAGTGAAAGTACATTGGCCATTATTCTTCAGCTGAACTTACCTTTGTACCTTGGTGGATGGAGCAATTGTAAAGCTTGGACAAATCTTATTGCCCCTGTTTCTGATATTACCAGTAATCGTCTTTTGTTTCGCATGTAAATATTTATGAGTAGCAATTAATGTCAAATGCATATATCAAAAATGAACATTGGACGTTCTTTGCAAAACAAAACAGATAAAGGAAAAACAGTTTGAAATTTCTCTGAAAATGAATTGTATTAATTTTGAAGTTTAGCCTGTAAATAGGCATTTTTGTACAAGAGGCTGACGTCCTAGTAAGAGAACGCCGCCGAACAAATAGAATTTATACAATTTGTGAAAAACTAAACAAAACAGCTATGTGAATAATCCCACTGGGTTCTAACTCTGCTATTGCTTTTATTTCCTCAAGCATCTCATCACTTTGCTACTTGGTTGAAGGTAGATCAGATTGATTAGTGTCGTCCGAGCTTGATAGTCGATACCGAAGTTTGGTTTCAAGGTGATCCAATGAGACATAGTGTTATGCTTTGATCCCTAATTTTTGCCTGGACCGCCCTTTTGGGTTTTCAGTCCACCAGGATACCCTTTTTTGCCCAAGCCGCCTTTTCAAGTTTTCGACTTGCCGGGTGTACAGATTTTTTCATTTTCATCCCTTATTTTTGCCCGAACCCTTTTGGTTTGCTGGGAAGCCCTTATTTTTGCCTAGGCCAGTCAACCTAGCGGGTCGTTGATTATGCGTAGTATCTTTTCACTATGTCTGCATTGACGGGGTGAGGAAGGTCGTCACCATCCATGGTGGTTAGAATCATAGCTCCTCCTGAGAAAATGTTCTTAACCACAAATGACCCTTCATAAGTAGGGGCCCATTTGCCCCTGGGATCACCTTGAGGTAGTATGATACGCTTGATAACCAGGTCCCCAACTTGATACTCTTGTCGTCTGACTTTCTTGTTAAATTCCTTGACCATCCGTTTTTGATACGTCTGACCATGGCAAATAGCGGTAAGTCTCTTTTCGTCGATTAAGTTCAGCTGATCAAGCCGGGTCTGAATCCAGTCATCTTCGCTCAAACCTGCATCCTTCATAATCCAAAGAGAGGGTATCTGAACTTCAATGGGCAAGACTGCCTCCATACCATATACCAAGGAATAGGGTGTTGCCCCTGTTGACGTGCGCGCTGAGGTGCGGTACCCATGAAGAGCAAATGGAAACATCTCGTGCCAGTCTTTGTATGTCATCGTCATCTTCTGCACAATCTTCTTAATGTTCTTATTGGATGCTTCAACAGCCCCGTTCATCTTCGGCTGATAGCGAGAAGAGTTATGATGGTGTATCTTGAACTGCTTGCAGAGCTCGGTGATCATCTTATTGTTGAGATTTGTACCATTATCCGTAATGATCCTCTCTGGTACACCGTATCGACAGATCAGATTATGCCGAATGAACCGTGACACGATGTTATTGGTTACAGTAGCAAAAGAAGCTGCTTCAACCCACTTCATAAAGTAATCAATAGCCACCAGGATGAAGCGATGCCCGTTGGACGCTGTAGGTCTGATCTCGCTGATCATATCAATGCCCCACATTGCAAAAGGCCACGGAGTTGTCAAGACATTCAGAGGTACTGGAGGTATGTGCACCTTATCAGCATAGACTTGGCACTTGTGACAGGTCTGAGAATGCTGATAACAGTCGGATTCCATCGTGGACCAATAATATCCTGCCCGAAGGATTTTCTTTGCCATGGTGTGTCCACTGGAATGAGTCCCGAAAGTACCTTCATGTAACTCTGCCATGATCCTTTCTGCTTAGTTCTTATCCACACATCACAGTAAGGTTGAATCATGGTTGCGCTTATAAAGGATGTCATTACTGATGAAGAACTTTGCCGCGAACCTTCTCAGAAACTTCTTATCATTAACAGATGCACCCTCGGGGTATTCATGAGCTTCGAGATACCTATTCACCTCATGAAACCAGGGTTTATCTGCTACCTTTTCAGTCTCAACATCACAACAATGTGCGGGTTCGTCCAACCTTTCAATGATAATCCGGGGAGCTTCATTGTCCCAATTGACTTTGAACATAGAAGACATTGTAACTAGCGCGTCCGCTAACTGATTCTCCTCTCTTGGGAAGTGTTCAAAGGTTATCTCCTCGAAATGGGGAAGCAACATCAATACATACTCCTTGTAAGGAATAAGATTTGGGTGTTTCGTATCCCACTCGCCTTTGATCTGACTGATCACGAGAGCGGAATCTCTGAAGACACTCAGAAACTTAATCCTTAGGTCAATTGCTGCTCGAAGACCCATGATGCATGCTTCATACTCCGCCATATTGTTGGTGCAGTTGAGACATAGTCGAGCGGTAAACGGAGTATGAGAGCCTTTAGGAGATATGATCATGGCGCCAATGCCATTACCCAAAGTGTTTTAAGCTCCATCAAAGTACATAGACCATCGGGATCCTTCCTCAGGTCCTTCATCCGGTCCAGGTTCTTCGCAGTCAGTCACTATCATGATATTCTCATCCGGGAATTCAAAGTTCATAGACTGGTAATCATCTACTGCCTGATGTGCCAAATGATCTGCTAATACACTTCCCTTGATTACCTTTTGGGTCGTGTACTGGATTTCATACTCAGTCAAGATCATCTGCCATCTTGCTATTCTTCCGGATAAGGCGGGCTTCTCGAAGATATACTTGATTGGATCCATCTTTGATATCAATAGAGTAGTGTGAGTCTGCATATACTGTCTCAGCTGGCGAGCAGCCCATGCTAAAGCGCAACAAGTTTTCTCGAGCAACGAGTATCAGGTCTCGCAGTCGGTAAACTTTTTGCTAAGGTAATAAATAGTATGCTCTTTTCGGCCAGACTCGTCATGCTGCCATAGCACACATCCCATTGAATTGTCGAGTACCGTCAAGTATAAGATCAAAGGTCTCCCTTCAACTGGAGGTATCAGAATTGGTGGTTGTGATACGGTGGGAGAACTGACTTGAGGTTTTGCGTTTGTGTTCGCAAATGTTTCGGTTTAGCAAGAGTCGCCACCGACTTTTTATTTTATCCTAAGGAAAGGTCGAAAAGCACAGGAAAGACCTTTGAGATGTTTTCTTGGGTTCGGGGAGTAGATTATAGAAAGGGAAGGTATTAGCACCCTTTTTATCCATGGTTATCCATGGGCTCTTAGTTACTTGTTTAGATCACTTGCTTTGCTTTTCAATTGTTTGAAATGGTGCTCTTCAATTGTTTGAAATGGTGCTTTGTGTGTGTTTTGAAAGATGTTTTGAAAAGAGGCCATCATTGTGGCAACCTTTATAATGATTCTTGTTTGAATGTTTACAAAAGTGTTTTTGTCTTTTGAAAAGTTTTCAATGTTTGAAAGTAAGGTTTTGAAATTGTGTTGTGAAGTGTTTTTGAAAATAGCAAAGATGTCTTTGCAAGTTTGATCAAGTAACTAAGAGTTTGTCTACCCTATTTTACTCAAAGATATTTCTTATGTTTTAACCCTTTTAACAGTGTTGTTTCACCATTGTATTTGGTGAACAACCTTGTGTTAGGATGTTAAACGGGACAGGCGCGGGTCATCGTATTGACCATGATAGCAATGGTGTCAAGTATCTTTGGCAATTTTATTGAGGGACTTGATCATTTTGTTTAGGCAACTCAGATAGCGTCATCGAGGGACTATGATATTTTTGTTTGTTTTTCCAAAGTACTCAACATGCAACCATGGCCCATTTTTGAAGGCAACAAGTGGATGAAACCCTAGGGGTGCAAGTGTGCATTGTGTTTGTTTTTCATGCATGTTTATCTTGGATTAGGTCAAGCTAGTTGTTGATTTTATTTTGCATACAAACCCTAAGTCTAAGCATGGCATAATTTGGAAGCTTTTAAATGTGCGAGAATTTAAATGCTACACTATTACAACATGATATAGGGAGGGGATACAAATTTGAATTGGAAGTATTTGACAAGAAAATAAGTTCTAAGTTATTACAACCATATTGAATGTAGAGGCACTATTTAATATTTAAATAAATACAATTAAACAAATATCAAATAAAATGTATTATATAAAAAAAGATCTTTATGTATGGAAAACGTATTTTTTCAATGTGAAATGTAAATAAATAAAAAAAGGGTCAATTTTAATTATTTTCCTATTTAGGGCAAAAACCCTAAATCTTGATAAATAATATTATATACAATAATATACTAATTTATACAAAAAAAATAAAAATATATTATGAAAATGATATTTTTAGTACAAAATATTAATAAAATGAAAATGTAGTATTTTTGTATTTCTTGACCTAATTTATTTAATAAAACAAGTATATATATATATATATATATATATATATATATATATTTACAAAAATGGGTATTTTCAAGGAAATGTTCTCAAATATAAATAGAAATAATAAATGAAAATAAATATATTTTTTGTATTATTTTTGAGTTTTATTAAAAAGAAAATAGTTTACTTACATATTTATACTTAGTAAAATAAATATGAAAAATATAGAAAATAATTTTTTGCCATTTTTTATATTTGGACAAAAAATAATAAAGTCAGAATAAAAAAATAAAATGTCAAAATGATAAATATTTAAATAAATGGGCCAGGGGGGTGTAAACAGAAAAGGGGGGTGTCAAAAGCAAAGAACAACCAAGCCCAGCCCAGTCAGACTTCATCTTCTTCCTCTTGTTCACAAAACGCGTGCCTCTGTACATCAATGGCTATCTCCTGATTCTTTGATTTTTTGACAAAACTCATAACATGAACATTGTAGAGAATTAAACAACGAATCCAACCATATAAAAAACTTGGATTAACTCTCAAAGACCAGAGAAAATTTCTCTGGCCCTAATTTCTAACCTAGTTTTTTCCAGAAAGTTCATGAGTGAAATTCTCTTAGCACGATTAATGTAAATGAAAACTAAGCATATGTATGGCTTTAGGGCTATGAGTACAACATATTTCATTCACAAACCTAAGCCTAACCATTCCTAAATAGAGAGATAGAAGTCCATGAAATACCTATTTCAGTTGACTTCGAGCTGGACAATGTAGTAACCTTCAATGGTGTTTAAGCTTCTTTTGAGCTTGCCTGAGGTCCAAGGAAGCTTTTCCAATGCTTGGCTTGTTTTGAAACAGCTTGAATCATGCTGTAGAACTCAACCTGCAGAGCTTTGAAACAAAAATGGCAAAGTGTGTTAGAGGTGTTACAGCTTGCAATGGGGGCCTGAGATAGTTCAAGTGAGTTGATTGGAAGGTGTTTGAACTATCTTTGGATAAAACGCACGATGGAATTTGGTTATGGCTTGCAAAATGCAGAACTTGCCCTATTTTGCAAAAAAACAGTGATTCTGTGCACAAGGGAGTTTGAGAGGAAAAGGGGTCGTGTTTCAGGATTGTTGGGAGGTATGGAACTTGTCTACAATGTTTGTGTAAGCTTGTCTTAATAGATATGAGAGAGGGCATATGATTTGCACCCTTTCTTCTACTTGAAGTAAAAGAATGAAAGTGATGTTATAGCCTTGTACAGGCCCTCCTATCACCCTGCACACAATACTCTTGGCCCCTCCAATTCATGGATTTAGTTTGCAGTCTCAGATTTTGTTCAAGGCTCAATGCTTAGTGTTTTGACATAAAGTAACCTTTTGCAAAAATGGCAATATACCTTTTACCATTTAGGGCTTAATCTTGTGTACAATGCCCTAATGACCAAGACAAAACCTTAACTCAATGGATATGCATTGAATTATGGAGTACAAGTTGGTTTTGATGCCTGCAAGCTAGCACCAAACATGATGATTTGAAAATGCAAGTTTGTATGAACATGTATTGGCCATGGACAAAAGTGAGTTTTTGCCAACTTCAAGCATTCGATTCTCTCTAACCACAAGGGTGTTTGAGGAGTTCTTGGACAATTTGGAAAGCTTGGAACATGTAATATAATCCATATTTGAAATGAAACTTGAAACTCCAAGTGTAACTATGTGAAAAGTGGCCAAGAAGATGAGTCAAAATCCTGCCTAGATTAGGGCAAATTTTCTCTAAGTTAAAAGTTTTAGGTACCCTTGTTCCAAAAATCATAACTTGAGATACAAGCTTCTTTTGAGAAAACTTTGTGAATAAAAGTTGTATACTTTGTGATGGACTACAACTTTCATGTTGTAAGTTTTCTTTTAATCCATTTGCATCTTGGTGAAAAAATGGGACAAAGTTAGGAAAAAATAAGAAAATTTCATAACTTAGAAAATTTCTAAGTTATGAAAATTTTCCATTTTAAACCCTAATTTGCATTTTTGGGTTTCTTGATGAAAAAGTTTCATAATTTGACATGTCTTGATGAAAAATAACTCTTGGCACTTGATTTTGACCAAAAAGTCAAAGTTTGACTTTTTAGTGTACAATCAAATTTTGATCAGTTGACTGAAAAATTCATCTGTCAATCCTATACATTTGAGATCTTTTGAACTTGTTGAATGGGTCAAGACAATGTCATTGAGTCCTTGAGTCCATGTGTGAGCTTGATTTTCCATTGGCTAGGTCAAACAGTCAAAAATTGCCTTTGTGCAGTCAAAACCCTAAAAATGACCATTTTGCCCTTTTGGTGATCTGATCAAATTTCTTGTGGAATGGTGATCCAAACTTGATAAAATGGTTCATATGAGTTCATAATGTTGATGTGGGTCAAATTTCATGAGGTTTGACTGTCAATTGGCCACAGTTGACTTTTTTCCCCAATGCAGCTGATTTCTAGGTCAACTGTCCAATTGACTGGGCAAAACTTTGAATCAGAGGCTGAAACTTGGTAAGGACAAACTTGTGAGTCCAACATGAAGTATGAAAGTCACTTTGGGCATTGTAGGTCAAACTATCCCCATGCAAACTCAAACCCTAATTTAGGTCAACAGTGCAAGGAGGTGCCTTGAGCAGAGCAAACCCTAGCTTGATCTTGAGTTCCAAGAGTCCTTGTGATTGAGAAAATATTGATGAAATGAGAGGGAAAATTTTGGGGTACAACAGTGGCTCTTGGAGATATTCTTTGATCCTTTCGAGAGCGGCCTGACATTCATCATTCCATCTCACCACTTGATCATTCTTCAGCAACTTGAAGATTGGCTCACAAGTAGCAGTCAGGTGTGAGATGAACTGGGCAATATAGTTCAGACGTCCCAGAAAGCCTCTGACTTCTTTCTCTGTTCGGGGAGCTGGCATTTCCTGTATAGCCTTCACTTTTGTAGGATCCACCTGAATACCTTTATCGCTTACAACGAAACCCAACAGCTTACCAAATCTCACCCCGAAGGTGCAGTTGTTCGGGTTTAACCTCAGCTTGTACAATTTCAACCTGTCAAATAGCTTCTAAAGATGGTCGAGATGCTCTTCTTCAGTCTGGGATCTTGCAATCATGTCGTCGACGTATACCTCAATCTCATGATGGATTATGTCATGGAATAAAGCAACCATGGCACGCTGATATGTTGCCCTAGCATTCTTCAATCCAAAAGGCATGACCTTGTAGCAAAAGGTACCCCATTGAGTAACAAAGGTCGTCTTCTCCATGTCTTCGGGAGCCATTTTAATGTGTTTGTAACTGGAGAAATCATCCATAAAGGAGAATACCTTATGCTGAGCGGTGTTGTCAACCAGAACGTCAATATGAGGTATAGGGAAATCATCCTCGGGGCTCGCCCTGTTTAGATCCCTATAGTCGACACACATTCGAACCTTACCATCCTTCTTCGGCACCAGAACCACGTTGGCTACACATTGTGGGTAAGAAGTAACTGCTAGAAAGCCGGCGTCAAACTGTTTCATAACTTCAGCCTTGATTTTCTCAGACATCTCTGGGCGCATTCGGCATACTTTTTGTTTCACTGGAGGACAGTCTTCCTTGGTAGGCAGGCGGTGAACCACAATATCGGTATCCAACCCAGGCATATCTTCATAAGACCAGGCAAAGATCTCAACATAGTCTCGCAGCATCTGAATCAACCGTTGCTTAACACTAGCTTCCATATTTGCATCGATCTTGACCTCTTTCTTGTCTACCTCTGTACCAAGATTCACTGATTCCACCGACTCTTAGTGCGGATGAATAGCCCTATCTTCCTGAAGAAGCAATCTAGCAAGTTCACCAGGCACTTCACAATCATCTTTACCTTCGTCTTCGGCTAAGTTGATCGGACTTTCAAAGTCATAACTGGCAGTAGCAGAGTCGTTACCAGTGAGATCCAGAGTGGATGTAGACCTGTATATGTGAGTGTGTGTAAAATAGCTGTTTTGCAATATATAATAAAAGAAAAACAAGGAGCGCAAAATTTGAAATGCAAAAAACGTCCAATGCTTTTATTAATGATATATGTAGATGACACACATAAAGCCCTCACAAATGAAAACAGTGTCCCGGGTAAGACACTGAGCCGTAAAGTTTAAAACATTGTCTGTTACAAATTTAAAACAAAAGTCTCATTACTGGGTAACAAAAGAAATTGGGATGAAGTCCCCTGCTGTCCAGTTGCTTAGTCCTCCATCAGTAGTAGGATAGATCCAATTGTCGAATTCAGACTCTTCAACATCGTCTTCAATGGCATTCACTCCTGAATTGCTGATGAACAGGGGAGGTCTTCCGATCCGTGCATTCCGAACAGCCCTTTGAGCTTCTGCAGTGAAACCCAAACCAAACTTGTTAGTCTTTTGTGCAAAATCAGGGAGTTGGCCCCAATTTGCACACCCATATTTCTCAGCAACAGCCCGGGCATCTTTAAAGGAAGCCATCTTCATTGGAGGATCTTCAGCAACAGTCTCGGTTGATGCCAGCGTCTGGGGAACCTCTTCAAAATGTTGAAATGGGGTCTCAATGAACTACCCATCCATTTCTACATATCGGAAAGAGTTGAGGTGGCTCACCATGTACTCCTCCTCTCCTTGTACTGTCACAATTTTCCCTTTCACTGGGTACTTTAGCTTCTGGTGGAGCGTTGAGGTTACTGCCCCAGCTTTGTGGATCCACGGACGACCCAGCAAATAAGAATAAGATGGCCGAATGTACACCACATAGAATGTAGATGCAAAAACCTGAGAACCAACCTTGATCAAAATATCCACTTCTCTATGCACCATCCTCTTAGACCCATCAAAGGCCCTAACGATAATGTTGCTTGGTTTCAGCTCTAACCCTTCACAGTCTAATCGGTCTAGAGCTTTCTTGGGTAACACATTCAACAAAGATCCAGTATCTACCAACACGTGAGCAAGAATAGTGCCCCTGCATTCAATGAAGACATGCAGGGCATCATTGTGATTCTTTCCCTTAGTAGTCAAGTTGGCGTCAGAGAAACCCAACCCATTATCAGCAGTCAGACTAGCCACACAATCTTTGAACTGATCAGCTGATGTTTCTTGTGGTACGTGTGCAGTCTTCAGGAAAGCAATTAGAGCCTTGGCATGTGCTTCTGAGCAAAGTAACAGAGACAACATAGAGATTTTGGATGGGGTTTACCCCAGCTGCTCGACTACATTGTAGTCACTCTTTTTAATGATCTTCAAAATTTCCTCCATCTCCTGTTTAGAGGCTTCAACAGTAATCGTCTTTGGTGCCTCCGTTTGGGCAGGCTCACCGGTGGTCCCTTTTCCCCGAGCGTCAGACGACTCGGCAACAGGGGTAAGAATTGGAACTTGAGTGGGGACAGTAGCAGGTACATTGGCAGGTGTAATGACAACAGGCTTTCGGGAAGTTGGTGGAGAGATATCAGGGGAGAAAAGTCTTCCGCTGCGGGTGACTTTGGCAGGTCCAACAATATTGCTGACGTCAGTATCAACATCCAAATCTTGTTTAACTCCGTGATAATACACGTCAGCCCCGTAGTGCCATGGAACAACTTTATTGGATGTATAGGGGATAGACCCTGGAACAGTGATGATCAATGGTGCGATTCTTGGAACAAATGTAATTCTAACAGGCTTTCTCGTGGAACCCTTGGAAGAATTGTCGAAAATGGTGATGATATCAACTTCTTCAGTAGGAACCAAAGGAACAAAAGTCTTCTCAAACAGAATTTCTTTATTATCCATCTAGTGTTGGACACCTGACTTCAAAAGATGGCACCCGGTAGGTAGGACAGAACAGATACGACAACCTTCGTCACAGCCCGAAAATAAACCGGCTAACAAAAGGTTCTTCTTCACAGTCATCAATGGGGTAACAATTTCGTTCACAGAAACCACAAACAAGTCTTCATCTATAGCATTCACTCCATGCTTGGGCATAGGAGCTGTCACAACATTAGGTCTTTCAGGTGCTTCGAACTCAATCTCCTTCGCATCAATCAAGTCCTGTACTTTGTTCTTCAAGACCCAGCAGTCATCTGTATCATGCCCCGGGCTATCAGAGTGAAAAGCACAGCGGGCATTAGGGTTGTACTTCGGTGATGTTGTATTTGGATTCTTCGGGGCCTCCCTTGGAATCACTAGACTGGTCTTTAATAAATGCGGCAGAATCTGGGATAAAGTCATGTTGAGCTGAGTGAATTGTCTTCGTGGTCTCTCGGCCCTTGGCTGATTGTTGCACTGAGGAACAACAACAGGTCTTGAAATAACCACCGCGTTAACAGCTTGGCGGAGTTCAGGTCTATTCTGACTTTTTGAACTGTAGACAGCGCTGGACTCCTTTTTAAAAGGCTTCTTCTCAGTGCCTGATGAAGCACCCTTCGGTATTTTACCGGATTTGATACCGGCCTCAATACTTTCCCCGGTCATAATCAGCTCTGTAAACCCAGACGAAGAACTTCCAATTAGATGGTTGAAATACGGACCAGACAAGGTCCCTAGAAACATGTCCACTAGCTCCCTATCAGCCAAGGGTGGTTGCACTCTGCCAGCGAGGTCCCTCCACTTCTGAGCATAATCTTTGAAACCTTCGCCCGCACCCATTGACATACCCTGGAGTTGTGTACGCGTGGGAGCGAGGTCGGCATTGTATTGGTACTGCTTGTAGAAAGCAGCAGCCAAGTCCTCCCAATTACGGATACTAGCTCCTTCTAACTGGTAAAACCATTCAAGCTGAGTCCCTGAGAGACTGTCTTGAAAGAAGTGGATCCAGAAATTCTTGTCAGTGGTGTACGGCTGAATCTTCCTAACATACGAACGGAGGTGCAGTTTCGGGCAAGAAACCCCATCGTATTTAGCGAAGATCGGTGCTTTGAACTTGTGGGGAATCACCACCCCAGATGACAGACCCAGATCACCAAAGTCCAGACCAGGCACTTTCTGAACTTCTATCGCATTCAACCGGTCTTCCAGTTGCTTATATCTATCCTCAGCCGGAGGATACTGGTCTTCGTCGAAGTCGGTCTCGTGTCAGAAACCACAGGGATAGGAGCCCTCCTTTCTTCCTGATTATCTTTCCCTCCAGATGAGGGGGTCAAATCAACCTCTTCTCGTAAATCATTTCTGAATCTGCGACCCATATTAAACAGGACCGTCTTCTTCTTCTTCTTCTTCTTCTTCTTCTTCTCTTTCAAGATAAGGGCCTTCAGATCTTGCTGACCCTTAGCCAGGTTCATGAATAATTCCTGAAACTGGGCGTTTTGAGCCTATAGAGCCTTGATTGCTTGTTCAGTTGATGGTTCAGAAGACATGATGCTGAAATAAACAGCGAAGAAGATGAGAAAACCTGTAAGGGTACCTGTTATGAGGTGCATGGGAATGATATGCGCATGATATGATTTCAAAGACATCGAGAGATTCAAATTCGTAAACAAAAAATGAAACACACTTTTATTAGATAAGCTTGAAATTTAATTGTTCAACAGATGCCTTTAAGGCGTTACAAGAAAGAAAAACTGAAAAGTAAATCAAAACTAGAAATAATCAAAAGACAATCAGTGCTCTCATGGTCGTTTCTTGTCAGTGTAGACATAGTCATTGAGGATCCGCTCGTTCTCCAGCTGCCTTGTCAACTTCTGAATCTTCAGCTCTTGCTCGTGATACTTTTCTCTATAAGTATCCCGCTCTTCTCTCAACTGCATCCATGATCTTTTCAATGCCCCAATGTCAGTAGGCATGTATTGATGGAGAATGGTAGGAGGAACCCCTTCTTCATCAGCAACCTCAATAATTATAGGCAAGACGGCTTCATACGGCATTCCCAGATTTTGGGCACGGATACGAACCCATCGGAGATATGGCTCCATCGGAAGAGAAGTCTTTGCACCCAACTCGTGCGGATCAGACCTGGGAACTCTATCCCAAGCTCTTATGAGTCTGCGGCGTTGCTCGTCACTATCCCCTTGGAAATCAAAGACAATGCTCGACATTAGCAACTCATGAGGTCCTTCCCTCCTAGCTCGCCCAAATTGACGTAAGGATAAACACGGATTATAAGTGATCCCTCCATTGGTTCCTATCAGTGGAACATTGGGGTATTCCCCACAGCGATGAATAATGGCCACATCTTCCATGCCCTTGATAGTCCAAATGATGTCATTATGGGAGAGATACATAATCCTATAGGCCCAGCCCATGCCTTCCTTGTTCTTCAAAACCGATTTGGGGAGGTGAGACATAAACCACCTCGCCAACAATGGAGCACAGCATATCAGGGTTCCCCGCTTCCGAGCAGTACGAGCATAGAGAGAGTGAAAAATGTCACCCAAGAGAGTGGGTATAGGATTACCAGACATAAAAATATTCACTGCATTCACGTCGACGAAAGCATCTGAGTTAGGAAACAATACCAAACCATATATGAGAAGAGCCAGAATGTCCTCAAATGCCTGGAAGTCTAGACTGTCCCAGAACTGATTAGCTTTACCGACCAAGAATTTAGTCAAGAAACCCTTTGCTCCACTTCTAGTTTCCCAATTAGACATTACCTCAGCCTTTATAAGATGGAGGGCTGAAGTAATTTCTTCCGGCCTAAGGATTTTCTCCCAACCTGTGAACGGGGTCTGCTCCAGAATAGAGATACCAAGCAGATCAGAGAACTCTTCCAAAGTGGGGACCAACTGGTAGTCCTGAAAAGTAAAGCAATGGTACAGTGGATCAAAGAACTGGACTAGGACATTCATCATCTGCTCGTCCAATTTGGAAGTGACCAAACCCGGGAGGCGACCATGTCTTATGATAAAGGAGGAAGTATCTGAAATCTTTGCAACCAATTCCTTGAGCTGAGTGGGAATCTGGACAAAGTTGATCCGAATAGTGTTCCTACGCATGGGTCCCATGACCTACAAAACAAAACAAAGATGAATCCCTCTTGTCTTTGAAATAGGTTAGTCCAATGCAAGATGTATGCAATGTTATGATGTCATGATGTTATGATAGAAAACACACCACAAGTATCCACAAATAGCAAACATGGTAAGGGCACACAAGCCACACAGAGAGCCCTTATATTTCAGGCTGGCAAGGAGTCTAGGTACTACCCTCTTTCAGTTCAGTTGGTTCAAACCTGTCCTAAAAATATTAACCGGGTTCTAGAGGATCACAATATCACTAACTACCCTCGATCGGTCATAATTCCAGTTTAGCAACCTTTTCTTGCAGCCAGAATCATCGCGAGAGTTTAGTCTCAATAAGTGTAGCATACTGCTACTGTTCTATGGCCAAGTTGGTCAATTTAAAGGTTCTAAGGTCAGTTGGTGCTTAATGACCCCTTAGAAGACCCATATTCTCCTCGTTGCGCCACAAGGGATATCGGTACAAACTAAAGTGCCACACCAACGTAACTACTGCTTCAACCATATCGGTCTACGCCATACAGTTCCCTCACAGTTTATTGCTACTTACCTAAAGGGTATCCCCCAGATCCAAGTTAGGATCTATAGTAACCCCGGTTCAAGCCCATAAAGATAAATCATGCAAATCAAGCAATTGAAAACATCATGAACTATTCCTAAGGTACACCCCACTTATAAGCGTCCCCAGCAGAGTCGCCAGTTCTGTGATACGGTGGGAAGGACTGACTGTTTTTGGAATGCTGGTTTTCATTTTGTGTTTATGTTCGCAAAATGTCGAGGTAAGCAAGAGTCGCCACCAACTTTTATTTTATCCAACAAGGAAAGGAAAAAAGCATAGAAAAATTTCTTTTTCGAGATATTTCTCGGGTTCGGTGGGTAGATTATAGAAAGGGAAGGTATTAACACCCTTTCTATCCGTGCTTACCCACGGGCTCTTAGATACTTGCTCATCATGTTTTCAAAATTGCTTTCTTTATGCTTGTGGGTTTTGAAAAAGTTTTTGTTTTGAAACTTCGATTTAACTCTTGCTTCTGTCCTCAAGAGCGTATGAAGTGTTTTTGAAAACTTTGTTCGAAAAGTGTAAGTGTGAAGAGTTTGTTTTTTTGAAAGAGCAAGTATCTAAGAACCATCTACCTACTCGAAAAAGGAATCGTTCTATGCTATATTCCTTTATACAATTTCATCCTACTATTAATGAGTAGGTAGCACCGTCGTTGGAGTTTGAGGGTCAATTCGAATTTAGGGACTTACGGTCACCAAAGCAATATTAGGACGCCTTAGCGGTAACCCTAATGTCTTAGATCATTTGTTTTGAGGCAACAATATCCGAGGCAACCATTTTGAGGCGACTATGATCTTTAGACAAGAGGACGACCTCTAAAGTGACCTATACTCAATAACCGTTTAGGAAGGCAACCAAGTGGGGTGTACCCTAAGAGTGCGCATGTGCGAGTGTGTCGTTTTTAGTTATTTTTATCTTTGTACATGTTATGGGTGATCTAAGTTGATTTTAGGTTAAAACATTCAGTCTTGTCATGCATTCCCTATTATCAAACATCTAACAGTTATAATTTGCGGAAATAAAAATGTGGAATTTAAATTACAAGGCGTCGGGTATTTACATCGCCAAAGATAAACCCTTTAAAAATAAATAAAGCGATAAAAGGTAAATAAAGGTCCTATTAACTATTACAAACCGAAGGCAAGTACATTAATATGATAAAAGAAAATAAATCACGTGCGAGAAATTAAATCGAGTACAAGATTAGGGTTTTGACCCTTTAAAGAAGACATTTTTTGTTGTTTTTTGAATTAAGAAAGAAATTACCTAAGTTAATTACTAAATAAAGTTAAACAAATTAATTAATAAAAATAAATTATTTTTTGGATTTTGTTATTTTAAGAAAGAAAAATAAAATAATTAATGTTGGTAAAAACCTAATGAAATCTAATTTAATTTTAATTATTTACAAAAATATGTTAAAGTTATTCTAATTAAAACTTAAACCAATTAATTAATGTTTATTAATAAAAATAAAAGTTAAAATTTAATTTGATAAAGAAAATATTTTTGTGATTTTATTTTATGAAAAGAATTTTTTGATTGGTTAATAATTAAATAAAACAATAAAAAACAATTAATAAAACTAAATAAATAAAATAGAAAAAGAAAGGGGTTTGGGCCTGATTTAGGGTGTTTGAGCAGCAATTTTGTGGCCCAAGAACGCTGGCCCTGTTGACTTTGCAGATTTGGTGTGCACGTGTTGACTTGGCTCCATGGTGGACCTTTAGATCCTGGCCACCAGATTTGGCCTTTGGCCATCTGGCGATTGGATAGATGATAGTGTATGGTATGCTGCATGCTTGGACATGTACAAGATCACCTGAAGGACAAAATCAAATAGAAATTGGGGGACCTGGGATTCGAACGCAGGTCCTGATGGTGACTGGAACGCCTGCCTTGCCACTACACCACTTGGCTTTGTTTGTTAATATAATACAAAGAAAATATAATGAAATAAAACAAGTTAATGTGCCAGCAAAACAAAAATGCGCGAAAATTAATTTGAATTGGCCAATGGGAGAACGATAGCTCATCGTCTCCTACCTCTAAATCCTGCAAATATTACCTGCGGATTTGGATCCGCAGCTAAATGCGCAAGCTTGCTCTAAAATCCATTCCAGACCATGAAAACAAAATCCACGAACATGGTTGGATTCGTCTTGGCTCCCTGATCAACACTATGCCCTTCCTGAGTCCTGGTTTTTTCTGAAAAAGAAAACCCTAAAAAACAAACGAAGAACCCTAATTATGGAGGTTCTTCGTTTAGGCCAGAAAAACGCAATTGGATGATGCCAAACGTTTGCAAATATCATGAGGGTTATGAATATGCAATTATTTCATGCAAATGATGCCAGAATAGGACAAGTCGAATCCAAGAACAAAGCTAGGTAACGAGGAACTTACAGCGTGTTATAGTGTGTGAGGAAGCTTACTTTGGATCGATTTAGCTTCAGTGTACGTCCAGGAAACGATTGGGATAGGTCTTGGCTTCTGAAAACACCTCAAACTATCAATTTGATTCCAAGCTTTTTTGTATATTTTTCAAGTTTTGTCTGGCCTCTTCTTGCAGCCTTCAACCCCTATTCCGATTCCTTTGGCTTCTTTATGTATGGTACGGTGTGCTAGGGTAACAAACTTGGCTCAAATCTTCCCCCATCAATGCTTGCCAATTTGATTTGATTCACTCTTTAAACCTTTCCAATTTTGCCAAATCTCAATCTTTTTGCACATGGTTTTGCTTGATACGAATTTGGTGATGTTAATGATGATAATTACAACCTGAAACAGCCAAAAAATCTCATGTAATCAAAGCTTTGGATTTTATATGATTTAATTTGATTAAAAATGAATAAATTAAATAAAAAATTAAATAAAATAATAAAAATAGAATATGGGCTCATGGCTGAAGCTAGGACACGTGGGCAACTATGCAAGCTCAAATCAAGTGGAAAAGAATGGGCCCATTTTACAAAATTTGAAGTTTTGGGGATAGTTGACTTTTGACAATTTTGCAAAAATGTCCAACTTCAACAATGCATAACTTCTTCAATTTTGTACTTTTGGAAGTGTTCTTGGACTTTTTAGAAAGCTTGAGATGTCCTCTAACCATAACTTTTTGTCTCATCGCATTTTGATATTCCATGCTCAAGTTATAAGCTTTTGAAAAAAAGGTGTTTTTGTTGACTTTCAAAAATGACCTATAATGTCCAAATTTACAACTTCTTGTGAGTGCATTTTTTGATCTTGGGGTATGAAGATGGATTGTAGGAAATTGCATCCTCTTAAAAATGAGCTTTTGATGGGTCATTTCTTATAAAGTATGAGAAAGTTATGCTTGGTCAAAGTTGGTTTGACTTTTCCTATAAAACCCTAATTTAGCAACTTTTGAGTCTTGATGAATTTTGAGCAATACTTGATGAATCATGATAAACCCTTGATAAAATGATGAAATATCCTTCAAAATGAGAATGTTGACAAAAAAATATGAAGTTTGACTGTTTATAGGTCACAGTTGACTTTTGCCCTAGCACAGTCGATTTTTGGACCCTTTGAGCAATTGACTGAGCAAACTTCCTCTGCAGGGCTTGAAATTTGACATGGGTGACCTTGAGAACATATTAGGACATTGGGGAGTACTTTAGGTCATTTGTATTCAAGGATCTTGGTGCAACACAGAACCCTAATTTGGGGTTGACTGCTGTGATCGGTGGATCTGGAACTGACTGTTTTTAGCTGGTTTCGCGAAATGTCGCGGAAGCAAGTGTCGCCACCGTCTTTTATTTTCTCCAACATGGACAGGACAAAAGCACAGCAAAATTCCTTATGAGATTGTCTCTCGGTTCGGGAGGTAGATTTATAGAAAGGGAAGGTGTTAGCACCCTTTCTATCCATGGTTATCCATGGGCTCTTAGATACTTGCTCATTGTGTTTTCAAAAGTGTTTGCTTTTCAATTGTGAGTGGGTTTGAAAAAGTTTCGTTTAAATATTTCAGATCGACTCTTGTATCAGTCCTCAAGAGTGTTTGAAAAATCGTTTTGAAAGCTTTTGAAAGTGTCGGTGTGAAAAGAGTTTTTGATTTGTTTTTTAGAGCAAGTATCTATGAGTCATCTACCTACCCTAAGGAATTAGGCTGTGTAAATGTCCTTAAGGTAGTGCCATCCCACCATTGAGAGGTAGGTAGCACCACCGTTGGAGGTGTTCGGGTCAATTCGTTTGTTAGGGACAGTGTGGTCACCAGAGCAACAGTAGGACACCTTAGAAGCTACCCTTATGCCATTGATCCTTTTTAATTCCGAGGCAACCGTTTCGAGGCAACTGGATCATGTTATGGACATAAGGACTTACTAAAACGTCCTATACTCGACGACCACGTTTCGAGGGCAAGGCAACAGTGAGGCGTACCCTAAGAGTGGTGTGTGAATTTGTGTGTCATTTTTCATGTTATGTTTTATCTTGTACATGTATCATGGTGATCTACGCTTGTTTTTATTTTAGGCCATACATTCTTTCATGCAATTATAATTTAAAAGTGCGGAAATTTAAATGCGGAAAAGGTAGATCCTACGCTATTACAAGGCGCGGGTCTATACATCGCCAAATTAACAAAGACCCGTTTTGAATAAAAATGCGGAAAGTAAATAAATTCCTAATTACTATTACAAGGCTTGAGCAATTACATAATATTCATAAAGGAAAATAAGAATAAATGCGCGAAAAGAATAGAAATAGAACGTTCGAGGGCGTTGGACCCTTTTGAAATTAAATGAAATTAAAAGATGATTAATTATTAAATTAAAGAAAAGAAATGTTTTTAGGTTTTGGTTTTGTATTTATGAAATAAAGAAAATTAAAATTAAAAGAAACCCTAATTCTAAGTTATTTTTAATTATTAATGAAAAAATATTAAAGTTTAACCTAATTTACTAAATATTTAATGTGTATGTTTATTTACAAAAATATTTAATAATTAATAATAATGATAATAAGAAAAAATTATTTATTAAAAAAATGATGAAAAGTTACAAACCCTAATTTCTACATATTTTAATTTGTTAAGGAAAAGACTTAAATTTTAAAACCTAATTTAACTAAATAATTAATGTACATTTATTCACAAAAATATTTAATAAGTAAATTAATTAATATATTTTAGTTTCTGATTTTTTATATTTATGAAAATTAATTATTGGAATTTAAAGAGAACAATTAAAATAATTAAAAGAAAAGAAATGGAAATTAAAAAAAAGAATACAAACAATGGGGGTGTCTGACCCAAAGGGAGGTGAATTGGAGCATTTTTGGCCCATTGAACAAGAAGCCTGTTTGACTTTCCAGCGCGTGTGCATGAGCATTGACTGAGGTACATGGTGGAATTCACGTTATGGCCATTGGATTGACCATCAGATCCACTTGGCAGGCACAGGCGTTGGGATGCATGGCGCTCCTTTGAATGAGTGCTGCATAGAAGCGTGTTATGATAAAAAACATGGAATATGAGAGGGGACCTGGGAATCGAACCCAGGTCCCAATACTTGCCAGACAGCTCACCCACCAACTGAGCCATTGAGTTTCTTTGTTAACCTAATACATGGAAAATATAATATGCAAAAAACGTTAGTTAGTGGTGTTAACAAAAATTCGCGCGCCAGTATTCAAATCCCCCAGTCATGTCTTGACACGCCATCTTCGTCTTCATCTTTCTGCCTGTAATAAAAACGAATAGCGGGGGTTTTAAACCCCCACTAACTGCAATGCATAAAAATAGCGATTAGAGCATGGGCAATTATAAAAAGGGCGCGAGGTGTGGATTGATTTCGTCTGGATGTCCTGATTTCAATGGAATAGGTTTGGTTGTCCAATTTTTCCATATGTGTAAACCTCTAATTCCAAGCTTCTAAAACCCTAGCAAGCGTTAATGGCAAATCTCTATACAGGAATTGTTAGTTCAATCAAAGGGTACCATTAGCTTCAGAACATCCATATTAGTATAAATCAATAGTTAAAAATCACGAATAATGCATGGAAATTGAAACACGATTATGGAAAAGTTCAAGAAAAGTGTGATGTCGTTCTACCAATTCTTGAGGTCTGGAGATCTGGTTTTGATTGCAAATGCTTCCTGGATGTCTTAGCAATGTTTTGAAATCCTTTTGGAGCTTTGAAACGCTTTGTAACTAGGTTTTCAGTTTTAAAAAGTTTGATGAAAATTTGCAATTTGGTGTGCAGCCTCTGAGCAATATTTCGTGTGTGTTAGGATTAGGTCATGTTGTGTATAAGTATCTAAATGCAATTAGGTCAAAACCAAGCCCAAAGATCCATTGATTTAATGATTCAAATATTTGATTTTGTTACATCTTTTTTCAAATCTTTTTGCCATGGAAACTTGCCAAATAGGGATGATTTTGTCCCCTTGAGATGGTGCACGAAATCTCTTGCATATATGGAAGATATTTGCTGCATAAAAGAGATTTAAAAACATGATTTGGTATTTTTCTTATATTTAAATTTAATTAAATGAATTAATGATAATAAAAATTCAAATAATTAATTAAAAATGAGAAAATAACTCCCTTTGAGCTTAGTGGGTCGTGCATAGCCTTTGGGTAATGATTCATGGAAGAAATTGAGGCCCATTAGCATTTTTGAAGCCTTTTGTACAAAGTTGACTTTTCAAAATTCCCAAATATTTCCCAACTTCTCCAAGGCATATCTTGCTCAATTTTGAAGCTATGAACATGTTCTTGAACATTTTGGAAAGGTCTTGAAGTCCTCTAACCACTGCCTTTGGTCCCATGTCATTTTGATTTACCAATCTCAAGTTATGGTCTTTGACTTAAAGTGCCTTTTTGTTGACTTTTGAAAATGACCTATAATGTTGAAATTAATAACTTTTTGTGAGAGCATCTCGTGGACTTGAAGTGTGAAGATGAGTTGTAGGAAATGTCATTATCTTCAAAATGAGCTTTGGATGGGATTTTTCTGATAAAACATGAAGAAGTTATGCCCTGGTCAATTTGCAGTTGACTTTTTCAGCTGTCCAAAAATAGAAACTTTTGCATCTTGAGACTTTTTGAGCCATGCTTTGAGAATCATGATCAAGAATTGATCAAATGATGTTTGTGGCTTCAAAATAAGATGTTGACCAAAAATTTTGACTTTTGACTGTCAAATGACCATTTTGCCCCTGCAGTTGACTGTGAAGCAATTAGGGTTTTTGACTATGCAATTTGATGCTGTGAGTCTTGAAACTTGGCCTATGGATGCTTGACAATGTATATGGGCATGTGGGACTTGTCTGGACCCTTGAAAACTTCAATTTCTTTGCAAGAACCAAAACCCTAATTTTGACTGTGTTAGGAGGCAATTGGACTGTGCAACCCTTGGGGGATTTTGAGCCTTGATCTTGGCAAATCTTGAAGAATATGGGAGGGAAAATTTTGGGGTACAACAGTTGCCCCTGTTCAATCTTCTTAGACCTGAGGATGTAGATTGGCTGGCGTGCCTTTCGTAATCCGAAGGTGGAAGATGATTGAACACCAGAGTGCCCAGAAATTTGCACTCACATAGTTGAGTATCAGCAGTATGATGTAGGGAATGGGCTTACAAATGCCATATTGAGAGGTGATGGATAGGAGGATGGGCTTATAGATGCCATCTGGAAGTGTGATAGTACCTTGTCGGGAATGGGCTTATTGATTCCATTTGGAGGCTGTTGGTATGTGGATGGGCTTATAGATGCCATCTAGGTGTTGATTGCGTAAGAGATTCCTTAGCGAGAACTTGTGTACCTGAGAAAGAAGAATAATTACCTGGCCTGTTACAGGAGTTGACCTTCAAACTCTTTATGTAGATGTGCCCTGGCTGGATACAAGAATCGAATCTTTAAACTCTTCAGACGTGCCCTGGCAGGATACAGGAATCGAGTCCGGAGAATATAGTCGTCAACAGATACACCCTGGCGAGATACAGGAATCGGATCTTCGAACTCTGCAGACGTGCCCTGGCCGGATACAGGAATCGAGTCTGGTAATGTTAGTCGTCAACAGATACACCCTGGCAAGATACATGAATTGGATCCTCAAACTCTTCAGACGTGCCCTGGCAAGATATAGGAATTGAGTCTGGTAATGTTAGTCGTCAACAGATACACCTTGGCAAGATACAGGAATCAGATCCTCGAACTCTTCAGACGTGCCCTGGCAAGATACAGGAATCGAGTCTGGTAATGTTAGTCGTCAACAGATACACCCTGGCAAGATACAGGAATCAGATCCTCGAACTCTTCAGACGTGCCCTAGCAAGATACAGGAATTGAGTCTAGAATCAGTCGTCAACAGATACACCCTGGCAAGATACATGAATCAGATCTTTAGTTGCGACCGTTGATGGTAATTATCTTTGTATTAACCTTTGTCCTGAAAAGACAAAATGTTAGTTGTATGCGATGTCATGTTGTATGACATGCATGATGTTTTCAGAATGAATGAGACTGTATGTTCATGATGCGTATATGCATGCTATAATGTATGAAAATGTGATGTTTATGAATGTATGTTTTTGTCTAGGAAAGTAAATCCTTGACGGGTGCCGGGAAGTTAGATCCCGGGCTGATGTTGAAGAATAGTGTTCTCTGCTTCCGCTGGGGATGATAGTTGCAAGAATACCGGTAGGAGAAGATGACTCCGTTGGGGAATAAACTTGGCGAATAGATTACTCTGTAGGGAGTGAACTCTGTGGGGAGAGAAAGGTACTTTGCTGAGGTTGATGATAACTCCGCTGGGGATACCATTCATGTGTTATGGAAGATTTGATGAACTCCGCTGGGGATGGGAAGACTTCGTCAGGGACGATCTTTCCGTGGCAATTGGCTGAGGATAACCCAGTTATATCCTGGTGGGGAAATAACCTTTGAATAAAACCGGGGAGACGCGTTCGCTCTGCAGGGGATAAGCTTCCAGAATCTACTGGGGATAAGCTTACTACTGGGGAGATTGATTGAACTCTCCTGGGGGAATCTTTTCAGATTGGACTGGACTCTCCTGGGGAAATTTTTGAGATATACTGGGGAAGTGGCTCCACTGAATGTCCGTATACCGCCGGGGAACAATCTTAGATCAAGACTGCCGGGGATGCTTGTTAAGAATGTTTGTATATTGCGCTGGGGAATGTTGAGATCTGCTGGGGATACCCAATTTCCTCGTGGCTGACAGGATAACTCTGCTTGGGGAGAGTATCGTTGACTTACTGGCTCACTCTCTGGGGATTTAAGGTATCTTGGTTATGTTCTTCAGCTGAACTTACCTTGGTACCTTGGTGGATAGAGCAATTAGATCGCTTAGATAACTCATTACTGCCCCTGTTTCTAATGTTACCTGTAATTAATCCTTTGTTTCGCATGCAAATATTTATGAGTTAGCATTTAGTGTCAAATGCATATATCACAAATTGAACCTTGGACGTTCTTCGCAAAACAAAACAGACAAAGGAAAAATATTTGGCAATTTAGCTGAAAAGTGAATTTATATTGATTTTTGAATTGCCTGTAAATAGGCGTTTATGTACAAGAGGCTGACGTCCTAGTAAGAGAACGCCTCCGAACAACAGAGTTTATACAATTTTGTGAAAAAGGAAAACAAAACAGCTATGTGAAAAGAATAATCCCACTGGGTTCCAACTCTGCTATCGCCTTTATATCTTCGAGCGTCTCATCACTTTGCTGCTCAGTTGACGATGAAGCTGATTGATCGATGCCGTTTGAACTTGATAGTTGATACCGGATTCTGGATGCAAGGTGATCCAATGAGACATAGTATTACGCTTTAATCCCTAACTTTTGCCTGGACCGCCCTTTCGGGTTTTCAGTCCACCGGGATACCCATTTTTGCCCAAGCCACCTTTTCAGGTTTTCGACTTGCCGGGTGTACAGATTTTTTATTTATTTCATCCCTCATTTTGCCCGAACCCTTTTGGTTCGCCGGGAAGCCCTAATTTTTGCCTAGGTATGTCAACCTAGCGGGTCTTTTATCATGCGTAGTATCTTTTTACTATGTCTGCATTGGCAGGGTGAGGAAGGTCGTCACCATCCATGGTGGTTAGGATCATGGCTCCTCCTGAGAACACATGTTTAACCACAAATGGCCCTTCGTACGTAGGGGTCCATTTTCCCCTGGGATCACTCTGAGGAAGGATGATGCGTTTGATTACCAGATCCCCAACTTGATACTCTTGTGGTCTGACCTTCTTGTTAAATGCCCTGATCATCCGTTTTTGATACGTCTGACCATGACAAATAGCAGTAAGTCTCTTTTCGTCAATTAGATTTAGTTGATCAAGTCGTGTCTAGATCCAGTCATCTACGCTCAGATCTGCATCCTTCATTATCCGGAGAGAGGGTATTTGCACTTCGATCGGTAAGACTGCCTCCATGCCATAGACCAAAGAAAAAGGAGTTGCCCCGGTTGACGTCCTCGCTGAGGTACGGTACCCATGAAGAGAGAACGGTAACATCTCGTGCCAATCTTTATAGGTCACTATCATTTTCTGCACAATCTTCTTAATATTCTTATTCGCTGCTTCTACAGCCCCATTCATCTTCGGCCGGTAAGGAGAAGAGTTGTGGTGCTGTATCTTGAATTGCTCGCAGAGCTTAGTGATCATCTTGTTATTGAGATTGGTACCATTGTCCGTAATAATCCTTTCTGGGACGCCGTATCGACAGATCAGGTTATGCCGAATGAACTGTGCCACAACGTTCTTGGTTACAATAGCATAGGAAGCTGCTTTAACCCACTTGGTAAAATAATCGATCGCTACCAGGATGAAGTGATGCTCGTTGGATGCCGTAGGTTTAATCTCGCCGATTATATCAATGCCCCACATTGCAAAGGGCCAAGGTGCAGTCAGGACATTCAGAGGGACGGGAGGAACGTGCACCTTATCTGCATAAATCTGGCACTTATGACATGTCCGAGAATGTTGGTAACAGTCGGCTTCCATTGTGGACCAGAAATATCCTGCCCGAAGGATTTTATTTGCCATGGTGTGTCCACTGGAATGTGTTCCGAAGGTACCTTCATGCAGCTCCGCCATGATTCTTTCTGCTTCAGTCTTATCCACACAACGCAGTAGGGTCGAATCATGGTTTCGCTTGTACAGAATGCCATTGCTGAGGAAGAACTTTGCTGCGAACCTTCTCAGAAACTTCTTGTCGTTGACAGATGCACCTTCAGGGTATTCTTGAGCTTCCAAGTACCTCTTCACCTCATGATACCAGGGTTTTTCAGTCACTACCTCAGCCTCAAGGTCACAACAGTATGCCGGTTCGTCCAGTTTCCAGATGATGATCCGGGGAGCCTCATTGTCCCATTTGACTTTGAACATGGAAGACATCGTAGCTAACGCGTCCGCTAACTGATTCTCCTCTCTTGGGAAATGTTCAAAAGTTATCTCTGTGAAGTGGGGGATCAATGTCAACACACATTCTCTGTAAGGAATAAGGTTTGGGTGTTTCGTATCCCACTCGCCTTTGATCTGATTGATCACAAGAGCGGAATCTCCGAAGACACTCAGAAACTTGATCCTTAAGTCAATCGCAGCTTGAAGACCCATGACGCATGCCTCATACTCCGCCATGTTGTTAGTGCAGTTGAAACATAGTCGGGCAGTAAGTGGAGTATGAGTGCCTTGAGGGGATATGATCACAGCACCGATACCGTTACCCAAAGCGTTGGAGGCTCCATTAAAGTGCATAGACCATCGGGATCCTTCCTCAGGTCCTTCATCCGGTCCAGGGACTTCACAATCAGTTACTACCATGATATCCTCGTCTGGAAATTCAAAGTTCATTGACTGATAGTCGTCTACTGCCTGGTGTGCTAAGTGGTCTGCCAATACACTTCCTTTGATGGCTTTCTGGGTCGTGTACTGGATGTCGTATTCTGTCAAGATCATCTGCCATCTTGCTATTCTCCCAGACAGAGCAGGCTTTTCGAATATGTACTTTATTGGATCCATCTTCGAGATCAACAGAGTAGTGTGAGTCAGCATATACTGTCTCAGCCGGCGAGCAGCCCATACCAAAACGCAACAAGTTTTCTCGAGCAGTGAGTATCGGGTCTCACAGTCGTAAACTTTTTGCTAAGGTAATAAATGGCGTGCTCTTTTCGGCCAGACTCGTCATGCTGCCCCAGCACACACCCCATTGAGCTGTCAAGTACTGTCAGGTATAGTATTAGAGGTCTCCCTTCAACCGGTGGCATAAGAATGGGTGGTTCTTGGAGATACTCTTTGATTCTGTCAAAAGCGGCCTGACATTCATCGTTCCAACGTACTACCTGATCTTTCTTCAACAGCTTGAAGATTGGTTTGCAGGTAGCAGTTAGGTGCGAGATTAATCGGGCAATGTAATTCAGACGTCCCAGAAAGCCTCTGACCTCTTTCTCTGTCTTGGGGACTGGCATCTCTTGAATGGCTTTAACCTTGGCAAAGTCCACTTGAATACCCTTGTCGCTTACGATGAAGCCTAGTAATTTTCCAGATCTCACCCCAAAGGTGCACTTGTTCGGGTTCAATCTCAGCTTGTACAACTTCAGACGGTCGAACAATTTCTGCAGATGGTCAAGGTGCTCCTCCTCAGTTTGGGACCTTGCAATCATATCGTCGACATATACTTCTATCTCATGATGGATCATGTCATGAAATAAAGCGACCATGGCACGTTGGTAGGTTGCCCTAGCATTCTTCAACCCGAATGGCATGACCTTGTAGCAGAAGGTGCCCCACTGAGTAACAAAGGTAGTCTTTTCCATATCTTCAGGAGCCATCTTGATCTGATTATAACCAGAAAAACCATCCATGAAGGAGAACACCTTGTGCTGAGCAGTATTGTCAACCAGAACGTCAATGTGAGGTAGGGGGAAGTCATCCTTGGGGCTGGCCCTGTTCAGATCCCTGTAATCGACACACATTCTGACCTTACCATCTTTCTTAGGTACCGGAACCACGTTGGCAACCCACTGAGGATAAGAAGTCACTGCTAGAAACCCGGCATCGAATTGCTTCAAAACCTCAGCTTTGATCTTCTCGGACATCTCCGGACGCATACGGCGGACCTTTTGCTTTACCGGAGGGCAGTCTTCCTTGGTAGGCAAGTGATGGACCACAATGTCGGTATCCAACCCAGGCATGTCTTCGTAGGACCAGGCGAAGATTTCCACATAATCATGTAACATCTGAACCAACCGTTGTTTCATGCTGAGCTCTAGATTGGCACCAATCTTAACTTCCTTTCTATCTGACTCAGTACCCAGATTTACCGTTTCCACTGGCTCTTCATGTGGCTGAATGGCCCTCTCTTCCTGGAGTAATAGTCTTGCAAGCTCACCAAGCACTTCGCAATCATCTTCACCTTCGTCTTCGGCTAAGTTGATCGGATTTTCGAAGTCATAACTGGCAGTAGCAGAGTCGTTACCAGTGAGATCCAGAATGGATTGAAACCTGTATAGGTGAGTGTGTGTAAATATAACTGTTTTGCAATATATAAAGAAAGAAAGAAAGAAAGGGAGCACAAGATTTGAAATGCAAAAACGTCCAATGTCTTTATTCATGATATATGGAAATGACAAGTAATATGCCCTCACAAATGAAGCCAACGGTGTCCCGGGTAAGACACCGGGCCATAAAGTTTCAATTTATTGTTTATTACAAATAAAAACAAAGGAATTCATTATTGCGTAGCAAAAGTAACAGGTATGTTGTCTTTTGCAGTCCAATTGCTAGGTCCACTGTCGGTCGTTGGATAAATCCAGCTGTTGAACTCAGATTCTTCCACTTCGTCATCATCCCTGATAGCATTCACTCCATGGTCAGGCAGGGGAGCTGTCACTACATTGGGTTTCTCGGGTGCCTCAAAATGTACCTCCTTCGCATCAATAAGGTCCTGCACCTTATTTCTCAGGGCCCAGCAATCATCAGTAGAATGCCCCGGGCTATCAGAGTGATAAGCATAGCGGGCATTTGGATTATACTTCGGAGATGCAGTATTCACAACCTTTGGAGCCTCTCTGACGGTAACCAAGTTGGTCGATAGAAACTGCGGCAAGATCTGTGACAAGGTCATACTCAGCCGAGTGTATTCTCTTCTGGGTCTCTCACCCCTTGGTTGGTTAGGTTGCCGAGGAGCGGCGGCATGCTTAGCAATTACCACCGCGTTGACTGCTTGGTGGCGCTCTGATTTGTCTTGCCTTCTAGGCCCATACACAGCACTGGCTTCCTTTTTAAAAGGTTTCTTCTCAGAACTTGAGGATGCACCCTTCTGAATTTTCCCTGATTTCATGCCAGCCTCTATCCTTTCCCCAGTCAGAATGAGGTCTGTAAACCCTGCAGATGAATTACCGATGAGATGATTGAAGAACGGTCCGGATAGAGTCCCCAAGAATATATCCACTAGCTCACGGTCGGTTAATGGTGGCTGCACCCTGCTAGCCAGGTCCCTCCACTTCTGCGCATACTCTTTAAAACCTTCTCCCGATCCTAGCGACATACCCTGGAGTTGGGTACGTGTAGGAGCGAGGTCGACATTATATTGATACTGCTTGGAAAAAGCAGTAGCCAACTCCTCCCAGTTACGAACCTTGGTTCCATCCAGCTGATAGAACCATTCGAGATGAGTCCCTGAAAGACTCTCTTGGAATAAGTGGATCCACAAGTTCTTGTCCATAATGTACGGTTGAATCTTCCACACATAAGATCTGAGATGTAGCTTAGGGAAGGACGCCCCGTCATACTTTGCGAAAGATGGTGCTTTGAACTTGTGTGGGATGACCACACCAGAAGATAAACCCAAGTCTCCGAAATCCAAACCAGGCACTTGTTGAATTTCCATGGCATTCAGACGATCTTCCAACTGCTTGTACCTGTCTTCAGCTGGAGGATACTGCTCCTCATTAAAATCAGTCTCGTTGTCAGAGACCACCGGACTTGGAGCCCTTCCCCCCTGGGGACTGCCTTTGCCTACAGAAGAACCAGCTTGATCAACCTCATTCTGCAGTGTGTTACCAAACCTCCGGCCCATGTTGAATAGAACAATTCTCTTCTTCTTCTTCTTCTTAACCAGCAGAGCCTTCAGTTCCTCCTGACCTTGGGCCAAACTCATGATCAGCTCTTGGAATTGGGCGTTCTGAGCCTGAAGGGCCTTGATAGACTGCTCGGTAGATGATTCAGGGTTCATGATGCTGAAATAAACAGCGAAGAACATTAAGCAACCTGAAAAGAAGAGTACCTGCTATGCACATGATGAATGATATGTGTTTATGCAATGCATTCAAGGGTTCGAAAGTTCAAATTTGTTGTAGACAAAAAGGAACACACGTTATCATTAAGAAATCATTATTCAGTACATCAAGGCCTCATGGGCAAAACATTACAAAAGTGAATCAATCTCAGAAGACACTACGCATCCTCTTTGGAGCTATGTAAGTATTGAGAGTCTTTTCCTCGTGCAGTAGGCGGGTGAGCTCCAAGACCTTCTTCTCACTAGTATGTAGACTGGACTCAAGAGAATTTTGTTCTTCCTTAAGCTGGATCTAACTCTTCTGCATTTCTTCCCAGGATGTAGGCATGTCAGGATGTTGAATGGTGTAGGACACCTCACCTTCCAAGACTGGCTCTTTGATCACGGGGAGTACATGAGGATAGGGCATCACTAACTTCTGGGAGCGGGCTCGTACCCACTTGAGATAAGGCTCCAACGGGATGGAGTTCCTGTGCCCCAGTGTCTTGCTGTCTATCTTGTTGGGCATCCTCCAAGCTTTGATAAATCTCTGGCGAAGTCTTTGTGCATCGTTGTCGAAGTCAAAAACTATGTTAGGAATTAACATGTCATGAGGGCCATCCCTCCGAGCATAACCAAACTGTCTCCAAGCCAAGCATGGGTTGTAAGTAATACCTCCTCTGATTCCAAGTAAGGGAACATTAGGAAACTCCCCGCAACGATCAATGACAGTGACATCTTCTCTGGACCGAGAACACCAATGTATATCAGCATGTGTAAGAGTCATCAATCGTTGTGACCATCTCAAACCCCGCTCATTCTTCAAGACTGATTGTGGAAGGTGCGAAATAAACCACCTTCCCAGGAGAGGAGTGCAACACATAAGAACACCTATTTTTCTCATGGTTCGAGTGTAACATGAGTGAAGGATGTCCCCAAGCAACGTAGGTATAGGATTCCTGGACATGAAGATCTGGACGGCACTGATATCTATAAGCTGATCGGGATTCGGGAACAAAACCAATCCATAGACAAGGAGGGCCACAACTTCTTCAAAGGCTTGTAGGTAAAGGGAGTTCCAACATTCTTGGGCCTTCTCAAACAGGAACCTGGCTAAGAATCCTTTGATACCACTTCTAACTTCCCAATGTCCCTTGATGTCAGATGGTTGTAGGCGTAGTGCTTTAGCAATCTCTTCAAGTTTGGGTTCCTTTTCCGTACCGTTGTAGGGTAGTTGACTAAGGATAGGGATCTTCAGAAGCCGGGAGAACTCTTCCAATGTAGGCACCAGTTGATAATCCAGGAAAGTAAAATAGTGGTGCAGAGGGTCAAAGAACTGGAACAGGACCTTTATCATATCTTCCTCAATGTTGGTGTTGACCAAGCTGATGAGTCTTCCATGCCTCTCACTGAAAGAAGAGCTCTCGAGAATCCTGGATATAAGCTCCTTAAGCTGAGGAGGGATCCTTACAAGGCTGATCTGAATTGTCTTTCTGCGAACAGTTTCCATGTCCTACAAAACAAGAACAAAGATGAAGATTCGAACCCCTGAAATGGTTAGTCAATGCATATGATGTTGTATGATGTCATGATGCTATGATTAAACACACCACAAATATTCACAAGAAGCAAACATGATAAGGCACACAAGTCACGCCGCAGCCCTTAGAGTTTAGGCCAACATGGGGTCTGGGTATTACCCTCTTGAAGTTGGTGGGCTCAACCTGTCCTATCAGAAGTAACCGGGTTCTAAGGGTCCCAATATCATTGGATTGCTTTCATTGTTCATCGTTTCGATTTAGCCACTGAACTGGCGACCGAAATATTCCAAGAAAACAACCCTCAATTGAGTGTAGTATCGAGTATCAACCAACCTCGGACTGCACCAAAGTCAGTTATCTCACTACCCTAAAGAGGCCAAGATGGTTCAATTAAGGTTCCTAAGGTCAGTTGATGCTTCACGACACCACGCGGAGGCCCCGTACTCTCCTTGACTGAACTCAAGGGTTACCGGTACACACCAAAGTGCCACATTAACGTAGCAGACTGCTTCAACCATGGCGGTATACCCCGCACAGTTCCCTCACAGCCTTGTTGCTACTTTCTAAGAAGGTATCCCCAGATCCGGATTAGGATCTATAGAACTCCCGAGACAGTCCCACAATAATAAAGCAAACAAGCACAACAATTGAAAACACAAGTGATCTTAGTCCTATGGTACACCTCACTTTTAAAGAGTCCCCAGCAGAGTCGCCAGTTCTGTGATCGGTGGATCTGGAACTGACTGTTTTTAGCTGGTTTCGCGAAATGTCGCGGAAGCAAGAGTCGCCACCGTCTTTTATTTTCTCCAACATGGACAGGACAAAAGCACAACAAAATTCCTTATGAGATTGTCTCTCGGTTCGGGAGGTAGATTTATAGAAAGGGAAGGTGTTAGCACCCTTTCTATCCATGGTTATCCATGGGCTCTTAGATACTTGCTCATTGTGTTTTCAAAAGTGTTTGCTTTTCAATTGTGAGTGGGTTTGAAAAAGTTTCGTTTAAAGATTTCAGATCGACTCTTGTATCAGTCCTCAAGAGTGTTTGAAAAATCGTTTTGAAAGCTTTTGAAAGTGTCGGTGTGAAAAGAGTTTTTGATTTGTTTTTTAGAGAAAGTATCTATGAGTCATCTACCTACCCTAAGGAATTAGGCTGTGTAAATGTCCTTAAGGTAGTGCCATTCCACCATTGAGAGGTAGGTAGCACCACCGTTGGAGGTGTTCGGGTCAATTCGTTTGTTAGGGACAGTGTGGTCACCAGAGCAACAGTAGGACACCTTAGAAGCTACCCTTATGCCATTGATCCTTTTTAATTCCGAGGCAACCGTTTCGAGGCAACTGGATCATGTTATGGACATAAGGACTTACTAAAACGTCCTATACTCGACGACCACGTTTCGAGGGCAAGGCAACAGTGAGGCGTACCCTAAGAGTGGTGTGTGAATTTGTGTGTCATTTTTCATGTTATGTTTTATCTTGTACATGTATCATGGTGATCTACGCTTGTTTTTATTTTAGGCCATACATTCTTTCATGCAATTATAATTTAAAAGTGCGGAAATTTAAATGCGGAAAAGGTAGATCCTACGCTATTACAAGGCGCGAGTCTATACATCGCCAAATTAACAAAGACCCGTTTTGAATAAAAATGCGGAAAGTAAATAAATTCCTAATTACTGTTACAAGGCTTGAGCAATTACATAATATTCATAAAGGAAAATAAGAATAAATGCGCGAAAAGAATAGAAATAGAACGTTCGAGGGCGTTGAACCCTTTTGAAATTAAATGAAATTAAAAGATAATTAATTATTAAATTAAAGAAAAGAAATGTTTTTAGGTTTTGGTTTTGTATTTATGAAATAAAGAAAATTAAAATTAAAAGAAACCCTAATTCTAAGTTATTTTTAATTATTAATGAAAAAATATTAAAGTTTAACCTAATTTACTAAATATTTAATGTGTATGTTTATTTACAAAAATATTTAATAATTAATAATAATGATAATAAGAAAAAATTATTTATTAAAAAAATGATGAAAAGTTACAAACCCTAATTTCTACATATTTTAATTTGTTAAGGAAAAGACTTAAATTTTAAAACCTAATTTAACTAAATAATTAATGTACATTTATTCACAAAAATATTTAATAAGTAAATTAATTAATATATTTTAGTTTCTGATTTTTTATATTTATGAAAATTAATTATTGGAATTTAAAGAGAACAATTAAAATAATTAAAAGAAAATAAAAGGAAATTAAAAAAAAGAATACAAACAATGGGGGTGTCTGACCCAAAGGGAGGTGAATTGGAGCATTTTTGGCCCATTAAACAAGAAGCCTGTTTGACTTTCCAGCGCGTGTGCATGAGCATTGACTGAGGTACATGGTGGAATTCACGTTATGGCCATTGGATTGACCATTAGATCCACTTGGCAGGCACAGGCGTTGGGATGCATGGTGCTCCTTTGAATGAGTGCTGCATAGAAGCGTGTTATGATAAAAAACATGGAATATGAGAGGGGACCTGGGAATCGAACCCAGGTCCCAATACTTGCCAGACAGCTCACCCACCAACTGAGCCATTGAGTTTCTTTGTTAACCTAATACATGGAAAATATAATATGCAAAAAACGTTAGTTAGTGGTGTTAACAAAAATTCGCGCGCCAATATTCAAATCCCCCAGTCATGTCTTGACACGCCATCTTCGTCTTCATCTTTCTGCCTGTAATAAAAACGAATAGCGGGGGTTTTAAACCCCCACTAACTGCAATGCATAAAAATAGCGATTAGAGCATGGGCAATTATAAAAAGGGCGCGAGGTGTGGATTGATTTCGTCTGGATGTCCTGATTTCAATGGAATAGGTTTGGTTGTCCAATTTTTCCATATGTGTAAACCCCTAATTCCAAGCTTCTGAAACCCTAGCAAGCGTTAATGGCAAATCTCTATACAGGCATTGTTAGTTCAATCAAAGGGTACCATTAGCTTCAGAACATCCATATTAGTATAAATCAATAGTTAAAAATCACGAATAATGCATGGAAATTGAAACACGATTATGGAAATGTTCAAGAAAAGTGTGATGTCGTTCTACCAATTCTTGAGGTCTGGAGATCTGGTTTTGATTGCAAATGCTTCCTGGATGTCTTAGCAATGTTTTGAAATCCTTTTGGAGCTTTGAAACGCTTTGTAACTAGGTTTTCAGTTTTCAAAAGTTTGATGAAAATTTGCAATTTGGTGTGCAGCCTCTGAGCAATATTTCGTGTGTGTTAGGATTAGGTCATGTTGTGTATAAGTATCTGAATGCAATTAGGTCAAAACCAAGCCCAAAGATCCATTGATTTAATGATTCAAATATTTGATTTTGTTACATCTTTTTTCAAATCTTTTTGCCATGGAAACTTGCCAAATAGGGATGATTTTGTCCCCTTGAGATGGTGCACGAAATCTCTTGCATATATGGAAGATATTTGCTGCATAAAAGAGATTTAAAAACATGATTTGGTATTTTTCTTATATTTAAATTTAATTAAATGAATTAATGATAATAAAAATTCAAATAATTAATTAAAAATGAGAAAATAACTCCCTTTGAGCTTAGTGGGTCGTGCATAGCCTTTGGGTAATGATTCATGGAAGAAATTGAGGCCCATTAGCATTTTTGAAGCCTTTTGTGCAAAGTTGACTTTTCAAAATTCCCAAAAATTTCCCAACTTCTCCAAGGCATATCTTGCTCAATTTTGAAGCTATGAACATGTTCTTGGACATTTTGTAAAGGTCTTGAAGTCCTCTAACCAATGCCTTTGGTCCCATGTCATTTTTATTTACAAATCTCAAGTTATGGTCTTTGACTTAAAGTGCCTTTTTGTTGACTTTTGAAAATGACCTATAATGTTGAAATTGATAACTTTTTGTGAGAGAATCTCTTGGACTTGAAGTGTGAAGATGAGTTGTAGGAAATGTCATTCTCTTCAAAATGAGCTTTGGATGGGATTTTTCTGATAAACCATGAAGAAGTTATGCCCTGGTCAATTTGCAGTTGACTTTTTCAGCTGTCCAAAAATAGAAACTTTTGCATCTTGAGACTTTTTGAGCCATGCTTTGAGAATCATGATCAAGAATTGATCAAATGATGTTTGTGACTTAAAAATAAGATGTTGACCAAAATTTTTGACTTTTGACTGTCAAATGACCATTTTGCCCCTGCAGTTGACTGTGAAGCAATTAGGGTTTTTGACTATGCAATTTGATGTTGTGAGTCTTGAAACTTGGCCTATGGATGATTGACAATGTATATGGGCATGTGGGACTTGTTTGGACCCTTGAAAACTTCAATTTCTTTTCAAGAACCAAAACCCTAATTTTGACTGTGTTAGGAGGCAATTGGACTGTGCAACCCTTGGGGGATTTTGAGCCTTGATCTTGGCAAATCTTGAAGAATATGGGAGGGCAAATTTTGGGGTACAACAACTGCCTTAGGAGATAGCTTGTCTGTCCAACTTTTGAGCAAACTTGAGCCACTTGGAGATTTTTCTTGCAATGCTTTGAGGAATATGAGAGGGAAAATTTTAGGGTACAACACTAAGGATAAAATAATATTTGTTCCAGATGTCCTTAACAACTCAATTAAGACACCAGTCATGGTACCTGGACTTTGGGTGTTCACGACACATGACGGGAAGAAAGTCTATGTTCCAAAACCTGGAATTTAAAGCTGGAGGAGATGTCAAGTTTAGAGGTAATCAGAAAGGGAAGATTATTGGTTCTGGAACCATTGGAAATGGTAACCTTCCTTCTATCTCTAATGTTTTATTAGTAGAAGGATTAGCGCATAACCTGCTGTCCATAAGTCAATTAAGTGACAACGGTTATGACATTATCTTTAATCAAAATTCCTGTAGAGCTGTTAGTCAAAAAGATGGAACAATCCTCTTTTCTGGCAAGAGAAAGAACAACATATACAAAATTGATTTGTCAGATCTTAAATCTCAGAATATTAAATGTCTTTTGTCTGTTAGCAATGAGAAATGGGTATGGCACAAAAGATTGGGACATGTCAGCTTAAGAAAAATCTCTAAACTAAATAAATTAAATTTAGTCAGAGGACTTCTCAATCTGAAGTGCAACTCAGAAGCTCTGTGCGAAGCATGTCAAAAAGGAAAAATTTCAAAACCTTCCTTTAAATACAAAAATGTTGTTTCTTCCTCTAGGCCATTAGAACTACTTCATATTGATCTGTTTGGGCAAGTTAAAACTGCATCCATCAGAGGCAAGAAGTATGGATTGGTCATTGTTGATGACTTCAGCAGATGAACATGATTTAAGTTTTTAAAACACAAGGATGAGTCACATTATGTGTTCGTTGACTTCTATAACCAAGTGCAAAACGAAAAAGATTTTAGAATTATAAAAGTCAAAAGTGATCATGGTGGAGAATTTGAAAACTATTATTTTGAAAAATATTTTAAAGAAAATGGTATTGTTCATAATTTCTCTTGTCATAAAACACTCCAACAAAATGGAGTTGTAGAACGAAAGAATAGAATATTATAAGAAATGGCCAGAACCATGATCAATGAAACAAATATGGCTAAGCACTTTTGGGTAGAAGTTGTGAACACAACATGTTATATTCAGAATAGAATCTCTATAAGACCTATTCTTGAAAAGACTCCCTATGAATTGTGGAAAAACAGAAAACCCAACATTTCTTATTTCCATCCTTTTGGATGTACTTGTTTTATTCTGAACACTAAAGAAAATCTGAACAAGTTTGATTCTAAAGCACAAAAGTGTTTTCTGCTTGGATATTCTGAACGCTTAAAAGGCTATAGAGTATACAACACAGAAACTCTGATTGTTGAAGAATCAATCAAAGTCAGGTTTGGTGATAAGCTTGGCCAGCAACAGCCAAAGCAAATTGATATTTCTGTATGTACAGAAGATCATCCCTCAAACTCCGAAACTTCAGAAGCAAAGGAAGACTCAGAAGCAAAGGAAGACTCAGAAGATCATCCTCTTGACAATGCTCTGGATAATCTCAGAATCTCTGAACAACCCACTCAAAAGGTTTCCTAGAATCTCTTTAGCTCATAAAGAAGACGTGATTATTGGAAGAATAGAAGATCCCATCAGAACAAGATCCTCTCTGAGAATCAATGAAGAATCATTGTTTGGATTGGTATCTCTGATTGAGCCAACTTATATTGATGAAGCTTTGGAAGACAATGATTGGATCTTAGCAATGCAAGATGAACTCAATCAATTTTCCATAAATGATGTGTGGGATCTAGTTCCAAGACCCAAAGGATTCAACATTATAGGAACTAAATGGGTTTTCAGAAACAAACTAAATGAGCAAGGAGAGGTGGTCAAAAACAAAGCACGTCTGGTTGCACAGGGTTATAGTCAATAAGAAGGAATTGATTATAATGAAACCTTTGCCCCAGTCGCCAGGTTAGAGTCTATTAGATTATTAATTTCTTTTGCTGTTCAAAATAACATTTCATTATATCAAATGGATGTTAAAAGTTCATTTTTAAATGGCTATATAGAAGAAGAAGTTTATGTCCATCAACCTCTTGGCTTTAATGACTCAAAACATCCATAACATGTTTTTAAATTAAAAAAGTCTTTGTACGGTTTAAAACAAGCTCCCAGAGCTTGGTATGATCGTCTGAGTAATTTTCTTTTAGAAAAAGATTTTACCAGAGGGAAAGTGGACACAACTTTATTCAGAAAGACATTTAAAAATGATATCTTAATTTGTCAAATTTATGTTGATGATATTATTTTTGGAACCTCTAATATCTCCCTTGGAAAAGAATTTGCTGAGACCATGCAGGTAGAATTTGAGATGAGCATGATGGGAGAATTAAAGTTCTTTCTGGGAATACAAATTAACCAGACTCCAGAAGGTAGTTACATACATCAGACGAAGTATGTTAAAGAACTTCTGAAGAAATTCCAGATGTCAGAAAGCAAAGATGCTAAGACACCAATGCATCCAACATGCATTCTGGGAAAAGATGAGGTAAGTATGAAGGTATATCAGAAGCTCTACAGAGGTATGATTGAATCCCTTCTCTGTCTGACTGCATCTAGACCTGATATATTATTCAGCGTATGTTTATGTGCTAGATTCCACTCAGATCCTAGAGAATCTCACTTAACTTCTGTTAAGAGAATTCTGAGGTATCTGAAAGGTACTACTAATCTGGGTCTGTGTTACAAAAGATCAAAAGATTTCAGACTAGTTGGTTATTGTGATGCTGACTTTGCTGGAGATAGAATTGAAAGAAAGAGCACCTCTGGAAGCTTCCAGTTTCTGGGTGACAATATTATCTCGTGGTACAGCAAGAAGCAAGCAACAATTTCACTTTCAACAACAGAAGCTGAGTATATATCTGCTGCTGGAGGTAGTTGTCAGATGATTTGGATGAAAAGTCAGTTAGAAGATTTTAATCTTTATGAAAGTAAGATTCCTATCTTGTGACAATACTTCTGCAATTTGTCTTTCTAAAACTCCTAATTTACATTCTAAAGCTAAACACATTGAAATTAAATATCATTTTATAAGGGACTACACTCAGAAGGGAATCTTAAATTTAAACTTTGTAAAAACAGACCATCAATGGGCTGATATTTTTACCAAACCCCTTTCAGAAGATAGATTTAAATTCATTTTGAAAAATATTTGTATGGAATTATGTCCTGAATAAAATTGTATTTATCTTCTGTGTTTGACTTCAGAATGTTCTGAAATGAATGTTCTGATTAACAACTCTTCAGAAGTTAGAAGATAAGTTACATCAGAAGTTATATGTAAAGTTCTGAAATGTTCTAACGTTTCATTTCAAGTATAGCTCAGTAGTTCATTAGATCAAACAGTTGTCCCATGTAACCTTCAGGAGATGAACACGTGGTGTGTTTCTGAAAGGTCACGCGTGCTAAGCTATTGACGCCATTCTAGGTAACTCTTATGATTTGCTCAAATCTCACGTTTTCCCCTAAATTTTCATTATCATTAAATGCTTGTCATGATTAGATTCTTTTTAATTAATTTTTTTAAAAAAAAACTCTTTTTACAGTTTTATTTTTAAAAAAACCTATTTCTCAAAAGTTTTCATATAAATACCTTTGTAAAAATCCTTTCTCACTTTTTACCTTCTCTTTCAAAAACTCAATCGTCTCTGTGTATTTTTCTCTGAAACCCATTTTTTCTTCTCTCAACTTAAGTGCTCAAATGGCTTCCTCCTCTACTCATTTTGAGAACACCCAATCTGATAAGTACGCCATTCCTGAGAGAACCACTCTCATTCCAGTGGAAAGCCTAGAGGTTATAAGTGAATTAATGGTGGATTTTGATAACCTAAAAGCAAATGGCTTTGATCTTCTTCCTACTGTGGAGTTTCAAGGATGGGGAAACTTCTTTGACCGTCTAGTTGGTCCTATTGTTCCACACCTTGTTAAGGAATTTTGGATACACGCTATTGCTTCTCCAAAAGTCATCCTCTCATTTGTGATGGGCAAGGAAATCTCTATAACTGAAAATCTCATCAGAAAACTACTGGGTTTTGAAGGAACTAGAGTGACTGGAATTTCAAGTGGCAGAATGGAAATGTCAAAAGTTTATGCAGAAATTTTTACAAATGGGCAAGCATCTTCAAAAGTCAGAGACTTGAAAAATAAGTAGAAAATCTGGGAAAGAATCATCCATGGTTGCATTCATCATAGGAAGGAAATAAGTTCTCCTGACTATATAAATGATGACCAACAATACTTGTTGTTCTGTCTTAGAACAAATGTTAAGATTGATTTACCCTATCTATTGTTTGATCATCTCTGGGCTCATGTCAAAGAAACTAGGGAAGCGGAAAGAATGAAGAACCCTAAATCCAAAAGGAATTGGATTCCAATGGGGAGATTGATTTCAGACATTCTGACTGAGAATGGTCTGATTGCTCACTTGGATGAAGAAAATCTGCTGGGGGAGTTTGAGCCTACATGTGGGAAAGCTCTAACTGGAAAGAATTTGGTGAAGAGAAAGATTATTGACAAACTGCTGATATTTGGGACAAGAAGTCTTCTCTGATGATTGCTAATGCTCCAGCTGATCAAATGGACATTTCAGAAGATGAGTCTGAAGATGCCTCTGAAGATTCAAATCCTCTGGCAATAGTTCTGTTGAATCAACCTTCTGCTAAAGCTGCACCTGAACCTGTGCCAACTCTAATGGTGGATCTAGGCACTCTTCTTTCAACTTTTGTTCATTCTGACTCAAAGGTTTCTACTCCTAAGGTTGTATCTGCTGAAGCTTCTTCATCATCTGCTCCTACTTCACTTGTTATGGATACTCTGGATGAGCTTAAGAGGGAAAATGAATCTATTCATGAGCACTTGGACAAGCAAGATCAGTCAAACCAGGAAATCAGAAATTGGATGATGAAACAAGAGGAATCTGCATCTGAGATCAAGAATCTTCTTATGGCCCTTGTTTCTAAGAAATCTTAGTGTCATTCTGTTTCTTGTTTTTGTTTGTTGTTTTGTACCTCTGAATATTTTATTAAAAAAACTTTTATGCTCTTCAACTATTTTTATATACTTTTTGATTATGCCAAAAAGGGGGAGAAAATTTGTATTTTGATCTAATCCCTGACTAACAGTTATGGGACTAAGTCTCAAACATTCTAACAAAATACAAAGATTTCTTTCTATGTTTAAAAGAATTTTGCAGGTATCACTTAAACTCTGGAAGTTTAATTCAACTGAACATTATCTTCAAAAGACTTGCTGAAGAAATCCCAGAAGAAAATTTCAAAGCTCTGATGAAAATTCTCAGGAAGTTTTTCTTATAGAAATATTTATTTCAGGGGGAGATTCTTATCTCTTGTTAAAATTTATTTCTATACCTGAATATTTTTGTCATCATCAAAAAGGGGGGATTGTTAGAACAAGATTGGTTCTTATCATATCTAAGAGTTTTGATGATAACAATAAATTATATTTTATATATTTGATACTCTGATGAACATATTTAATTGTTTTAGATAATGTTTTGACAGAAACATTTTGATGTGCTGAGCTGAAAATAAATGAAGAAGTTCTTTGATGAAGGAACTATTTGTTTTAGCGCAAGTGTTGATGCTGACTCTGATAAGAAATTAGTTAATGCATCTTCTAACGTTTAGCAGGTTTCCATGTTTAGAAGTACTTTGAAAGCAAGTGCTGATCAGAAGTACTTAGCAAGCAAGCGTTGATAAGAAGATATGCAAGCTTGTTCTGAATCAAGACGTGAAGCTAGTTCTGAAAGAATATAAAAGCTAACAAGTCTTATCAAGGATCAGGAAACATGCTCTGACAAAGTGCCGTTTTCTTATTTAATGCAAAGACGGCTACATGCACTCAAGTGTCTACGCTAGTTCATTGGAAAATGCAATACTGCAAGCAAACACGCAAACATTAATTTCTCTCCACTTTTGAAGGCAGCAACGGTCAATTTTCTACATGCTATATATACAAGAACATTTATTGCAAGCCAACAACTCAACAAATTCAAAAGAAGCAAGAACTACATGAAAATATTCTGGGCGCACAAATTATTTTACATACACTTTGTGCAATACTAATCTTAGTGAAAAATCACAGTTGTGATATAGCTTTCTTAGAAGCAAATTTTGTTTCACTATCTGTAAAGATTTAAATCTTGTAATTGTTTCTTGAGAGACCAAGTTTGGCCAGATTTCTCAAGTAGACTAGGACTAGTTTAAGTCTTAGTGGTGTTAGTCACTTGTAAGATTACTTGTGCATTGTTAGTCACAACAATTGTTGTATGATTGTAATCAGTTGATTATAGTGAATTAAGTCCTTGTTGAGAAAGGTGAAATCACCTTGGCGGGTGGACTGGAGTAGTTTGAGTTCAAACGAACCGGGATAAAAATAATCGTGTCTTTCCATTATTGTTGAGCCTTTAAGAAAAAGAAAAAGAGAAACTTATTCAACCCCCCCCCCCCCCCTTCTAAGTGTTTTCTCACCCTTCAGTTCCATGCCCTAGGTGCCTTCTTGAGGCCATAGAGCATTTTGTATATACTTTACTCGCTTCCTTCAGAATCATAAACCCAGGAGGTTGTGTGACATAAACTTCTTCGTCTAAAGGACCATTCAGAAATGAGGATTTCACATCTAGATGGAATGTCGACCAGCCTTAGTTGCATGCCAATGCTACCACTAGTCGAACAATCTCTAATCTTGCTACTGGAGAAAATACTTCAGAGTAGTCGAGTCCTTCTCTTTGAAGAAAACCTCGAGCTACTAATCTTGATTTATGTCATGCTATTGACCCATATGTATTGTGTTTCAACTTGAACACCCGCTTTACTTCGATAGCTTTTGTATGTGTTGGCAATTCGACTAACTTCCATGTGTTGTTTCTTTCTATTGCCTGTAACTCTTCAACCATAGCTGATTTCCACTTGTTAATCTTAAATGCTTCACTATAGTTGATTGGTTCAACACCTGCAAGTAAAGCAAAATGAACTAATTCTCCACCTGGTGTGATTTCATCATCACCCACTACTTCATAATCATGAAGTCTTATTGGAAGAACTCTATTTCTTTGAGGTCTTTAGCTTGTTTCACCCACAACCTCTTCGACTTCGACTGTGTCGGGAGTGTCAACAATTGCTTCTTCTTCGACTTCGACTAGATTCTCAATAATTCCTTCGACCCATACTTCATCAGTTTCTTCGTCGAAACCAAAGTTCATTAATGGCTTGTTAATTGAATTGCTAGAATTCCAATCCCAGGCAGAATTTTCATTAATCACAATATCTCGACTCAACACAATCTTCTCATTAACTAGATTGAATAGTTTGTATGCACCAATTTTATGATATCCTACCAGAATCATAGGTTCACTCTTGTCATCAAGCTTCCTTCTCCTTGCATCAGGAACATGCTTGTAACACATAGAGCCAAACACCTTCAAATGAGTTACTGATGGTCGTTTTCCACTCCACACTTCTTCAGGAACCTTGTTCTTCAATATCTTAGTAGGACACCTATTCAAAATATAAACTGCAGTCAAAACAACTTCTCCCTATAAAGACTTTGGCAAATTCTTTTGCTTCAGCATGCATCTCGCCATATCTAATGTGGTTCTATTTCTTCTTTTAGCAATTCCATTATGTTGAGGTGTATAAGGAGCAGTTACCTCAAGATCAACACCATGTTCTGCACAGAAATCTTCAAACATCTTGGATGTGTATTCTCCACCTCCATCTGTTCGTGGAACTTTGATCTTCTTCTCACTCTGGTTTTCGGCAAGTATCTTGGATCTCTTAAAGACTTCGAATACTTCATCCTTTCTTTTGATCACATATATCCTTAGCTTTCGACTAAACTCATCGACAAATGAAACAAAATATTTGTTTCCACCAATTGTATGTTCTTCGAATAGACCACATACATCTGAATGCACCACTTCGAGAATGCAGGATGATCTCATTGACATAGTTGAAACGAAAGAATTTCTGGATTGCTTTCCCACTAAACAACCTTCACAAAGTTTTTCAGGCATCTCAAGGCTTGAAATACCAGTAACCATATCTTGAATAATCAGTTGATTAAGTGAACGAAAATTCAAATGTCCAAACCTCAAATGCCATAACCAACTATCCTTGTGGTCGACAACAGTTTTCAAACATTGAACTTCTGTCGAACTGATCATAGTCTTAAATGTCCTATTTTTCGACAATAGAGATTTTAAGACCAAATTGTTCTTGGTGTCGAACAATTTCAAAACTCCATCTTTCATGACAACTGAGAAACCTTTTTCGACTAGTTGTCTAACACTTAGCAAGTTGTATTTCATTCCAGGTACATATAGCACATATTTGATTATAGCTTTCCCTCCATTACTCATTTGAAAGACTATGTTTCCAGTACCTTCTATTTGCAATGAATTATTATCAGTAAGTTTTACCTTGCTCTTCTTCGACTTATCAAAATCTCCCAACCACTCCTTTCGACCAGTCATGTGGTTCGAGCAGCCTGAGTGGAGAAACCAGATATTGGATTCGACATGGTTATCTGCAACTACAGCCATAACCACTATACCACCTTCAGAATCATCTGAATCTTGGCGTGCAAGGTTCGCTCCTTCGTCCTTGCCTTTCGATCCCTTGTCTTTTTTGTACCAACAATTTGTGGCCAAGTATCCTTATTTTTCACAGTTATATCACTGTATACCTTTCTTATCTTCTTTGTCCTTTCGATAGTTTCCTCATCCCCTTTTCGAGGATTCAGAAGATCTATCTTCGACCTTATTCTTATGGGGATTCGACCAAGACTTCTTTCCATGAGTCTTGTCGAACTTGCCTTTGAACTTGTTGGAACCACCATCCTTTTTCCATGACTGAGCTTGCAGTGCCTGTATCGACTCTTGAACTCATTTCCTTTTGACAACCAACCAAATCTTCCACTTTAGTGGTTTTAAGATTGTTAGATTCTTGAATAGCTACAATAACGTGATCAAAGTGAGAGGTCAACGTTCTCATTACCTTCTCAACTATAATCTTATCAGTAATGGTTTCACCATAACCCTTCATGAGATGGACGAGTTTCTGAACCTTTGACATATATTCTGTAACTTTTTCATCTTCTCCCATCGACACCAACTCACATTGTCGATGCAAGGTTTGTAATTTGACAACCTTGACTTTCTCACCTCCTTCGTAATACTTCACCAGAATATCCCATGCCTCCTTCGCCGTTTTAGCATGAGAGATTCTGTCGAAATTAGCAGCATCAACAACCATTTGAATGCAATAAGTAGCCTTGTAATCTTTCTTCTTGACTTCGTTGTGGGATTTTTTCTATTCGTCAGTTGCATTTGCAGCCAACACATGAACGCCGTCGGTAACCACTTCTAGGGTTTCATGGAAGCCAAACAAGAATTGCATCTGTTTTTTCCATCGTATCAAATTTTTGCCGTCAAGCATTGGAAGAGAATTTAGAATTCCTTTATCACTAGCCATCTTCGCAGCGGTTGATTCACTTTCCCTAGAAAAACGATCTCTGACGTGAAATTCTTGAAAACTTGATCAAGAACAATAACTGAAAGCTCTGATACCAATTTGTTAGTGCGTGAGGCACTTTTAGTGAGGAGAGAAAGAGAGAATAATAAAGGAAATAAAGATTTGTATTACTCAATTGTACAAATAATGATACACACTATAACTATTTATATACAACCCTAATTAGATTTAGACTAACACAACTTAGATTATATTTAAATATTATACCTAATCAAATCTAATTTAATATTTCAACAGTATTATAGCTACATGAATATTGTTCAACTTTTATCCATACACTTAATTATTATTTAAACTTCTTTTGTTTTTAACACAAAGTCCAACTATTTAAACACTCATTCACTTTTTTTTTTCATTTCACTGTAGTATTATAAAAATAATAACCTCCAAATCACTATATTAAAATATTATTTTTAAATAATTAAAATAATAAACTAAATAAATAAAATATTAATATTTTAAATTAACTATTAACTCACGATAAACATGCGTAACTTAATCACATCAAACCAAATACACATATTAGAGAAATTAATCACAATATAATTTATATATTGTCTTTTCAAAAACTCAAAAGAGGAAGTTGATGTATCCAATTAACAAGAAGTATTCACTTAAGTGTTCCGCCCCTTTAAAGTAAGACTACCTCAACACTTGATATTTCGAGGATCTCAGCTAATACATCTAACCAAGCCGCCCCAACGAGTCCCCACAAGATCGTCCAAAGCTAGACTATATACCAATCCGTCGAGAGTTCAAGTAACCAATCATACTCCAGTTGTTGTACCCCAATTTTTGCCCCTAAGATTCCTTTATCATATCATGTCAACTTGATCATAACAAGATCACATTAGGGTTGGTTCTTCCTCTTTTTCTATATCCTATCTTTAAGTTTTCTCTTGAGGAATTTCCAAGCACCTTGGTTGTGTTTTGTATATGTGTTGATTGATTAACTTCTAACCAAAATACAAAAAAAATATATTTGTCCTTGTCTTTGCAAATTTGTGTTTTAGGTACCAAGTATCCAACAAATGAGCTCATGCAAAGTTGATTTGATCCTTTATTGTGGCAAAAAATCCAGCATGTATCGATACGTAGAGGTATGTATCGATGCATAACCAGCATGTGTCGACACATGCATGTATGTATCGACTCATCTTGTTTGTATAGCTAGCATGTGTTGACACATGCATGTATGTATCGACTCATCCTTCTTGTTTAACTAGCATGTGTCGACACATACGTGTTATGTATCGACTCATGCAGTTTGTGTGATTCTGTAATGAGCTGAAATAACAGTATGTATCGACACATAGAGGCATGGATCGACACATGCTGTGTTATGCAGCTAGGGTGTATCGATACATACCACCTATGTATCGACCCATAATGGCAAAATGCACGTGTTTTTTTTGAAAAAAAGCCAGCAAATTCAAATTGTTATCATTTTGGCTCCAATTTTTTCTGCATAATTTGAAATTATATCATTAATTCAAATTTGGCTCCAAGAATCAATTACCAAATTACCACTAATCCAAATCATAAAACTCTATAAATAGAGACCTCATTTCATTCAAATGACAAGCTTTTGATAGCCAAAATCATCTTGCTAAAAAATCTCACAATTCTCTCCACTTTTACCAAATTCACTCAAAGCTCCATTTTCAAAAGTTAGTAAGCTTTGCATTGAAGCTTACTAATCTTTGAGCTAAACCTTCATCCAAACACTTTTTCTCCATAAATTCTCTACATCCAAGCTTTGGTAATTGATTCTAGTAGTTGAATTGAAGCAAATTCTGGAAGTTGTTTGATAATTCTCTAATTCTACCTTTGGTAAGTTGGATCATCATCTTTCATAATGTGATCTCTTGTGGATTTCTGGTTTTGCTTCATTGAGCACTGTCTTATAACTCCATTAGTGCTATTTTCTCAAAATTTGCTGGAATTTTCACGTTCAATTGGATCCATGATCATAAGGTGTTTGATGAAAAGTTGGAACAAGAATTTGATCTTTAAAATGTTGTTTTCTACTGATTTTTAACAGGTTGCAATCAATTGTTGTAACATTGCAATTGATTGTCACAGAAAATTGATTTGATAAAAAATTGCACTGATGCAATAGGTTGCTGTCTAAACACAATTGATTGTAACAGTGCCAAAAATACTTTTTCTGCCTTATTTCGGGACTGTTTTGACTCAAATATTTTTCTGCTCACTCTCTTTGATGGATAACTTGGATTGCAATTTTAAATGTCTAATTTGTTTTTAAACTCAATGGACTTTGTGATGTAGATGAAGTTGGATAAATGTTCATCAATTCAAATCTATCAAAGAGTGAATTATTTAATTCATTTTTTGGTGCTTTAGATTAATGATATGTTTAGTACTTTAATCCATCTAGAGGAGTGGTTGAATTTAAAGATGAAAGAATTTTGAAATGGTAATCCAAATTAGCTTATCATTCCCATCCCTCTTCATCTTATCCCTTTCTTTTTTAATTGTGCTACATGTTATGGGATGGTGATCTCTATATCATTTATCCAAACATGAAGTACATAGATTGCTATTGACCGGCCTCAAAATAGGTGCGACTTCTACATAAGTCCACTTACAATTGCTTAACATAGCGCTAAATTTTGTTCCGATTCGAATAAATGATCATTCGTGGCCCAAACTTATGATTGCAAGCCCAAGTATGTTAATTTGATCTCTTTGATCCAATAACCTTGAGATTCATTGTGTGGAGGCTTTGGTTCTACCAATCCTCTAATGGATCTACAAAACTTTTGGTCAACGCGGATCACATAAACATCGTTGATCATTACATGTTACTTGTGAGAATTCCAAAATGGATGATATACTTGACAAAAAGCAAATGCAACTTGTTGTGTGGAGGCTTTGGTTATACCAATCCTCTAATGAGTTCCAAATGCAAGTTTCAAGATGGTCATCCAACTAACCACTAATTTCTAACAATTGACTTTACTTTATGCTTTATAATTTTTATGCTTTATGTACCATTTAATTTAAGCATTTTCATTTCATGCCATTTTTATTTTGCTCGCTTGAGCATTTATTTTTATGTCATTTTTATTTTTGCTCACTTGAGCTTTTCTTTTCATTTTAAAGACACCTAATAATCAACATGAACCATAAAAATCTTTAATGATTCTTGGACTATTTGGTTACTATCCTTGGCATTATGGAGCATTGAACTTCTTGGACTTAGGATTAGAGACCTTGGCCTATCTTGGAGACTTTGTGACCTTAATTCATTATTTTTTCTGGAGTTCTTGAGGTTTACCTCAAGACATTGGGTTGTTTGTTTGTTTTGTGTGCAGGTTATTGTAATTACATACTTTGTTTGTAATTTGGAATTCACCCGTATACAGCCGTTACTCTGCCCAATTTTTGCGAAGACTTAATACACTTGAAGTTTGGTTCTCTCAAGAGGTCTAGTATCTTTGCTTGCTTGGTTTCAATCCAAAGAATGGGAATTCTATATTGACTCATTATGTCAAGTATTGGCTTCTTGTTGGTTAGATGGTTCTTATCCCTAACTTTTACCTTATGCTTTAGGATAATCTCTTCTTCTCCTCCCATCTTCTTTAATTTCAAAAAATTTCTCCCTCCTTTTAAAAACTCGTCTTATTTCTAAACTTGAAACATTTTCATAATAAATTTGGACTTAGGTCCATGCATTTTCAAAACCTTTTCATAAATAAATTTCAATCAATTTGATAATACCTTGACATTTTTGTGAGAAGACTAAAAGTCAATCAATCTCATTTTAAACCATTTTTGCCACTTTGGCTTTTTATTTTTAAAAAACTTTTCTCAAAAGATTAGACTCTTGTCAATCCTTGTAGTGATGCAAACAACTATACTTCTACAATATGTAGTGAAGAGAGATATTTTCCACTTGGGTGTTGAGTGAGGCATTGTTGATTTTAAAATCCAAGCCATATCCTCCACTTTGAGATGATGCAAATTCTCCTTCCTCATGATTGTGGGTAGTAAGTATGTTTTCCACACGGACAATGACGATGATGTCTTATCTCATAAAATTAACCAACACACTTGTGTTTCAAATTTTTAAAAGAGGAACTACGTGTACCCTGATCCCCTATTGTACGAAAGGTGGTACGTAGGCACTAATGGTTCGCAACCGCGACGGGTGCAAAAATCATAAAAATATTTCTTTTCTCACCTTCACAATCTATTTTTTATGTAACACATTTTCATAACCAAAATATACAGATTTTTCAAAGAGGTTCCTGTGGAGTACCGTAGATGTTTAGGGTGCTAATATCTTCCCTTTGCATAACCAACCCCCTTACCTTGAATCTTTCCCCCTTTTTGGGTTATTCGCTCTTTTCCCATTCCTTTGGAAACAATAAAGCGCGGTGGCGATTTTTATTTTGATTTGTATAAAGTCTAGTCAATCCAATGGCTTAGTCTTGAACATTTCTACCGCTACACCAGCCTGCCAAGGGACACTACCCTTTAAGCAGTGGCGGAGCCAGCGTCCGGCCAGGTAGGGCAGCTGCCCAGGCTCCGCCCGACCATGCTTCACCATCTCGCGATGGAGATCTTCTATGGCCATCTTTCGACACACCATACCGTAAACAGATACACACCGCAACACCACGCTTGCCTTTCCGGTTTCCGTTCAATCAATTGTCGGCGAGCATCACCTTCCTCCGCCGATTCTTTCTTCTTCTTGCTTCTGTTTCAATTCATATCTCCTACATCATTGTTGTTGTTTTGTTATTTGTTGTTGTTGTTGTTGCAGGTGAATGATTCACGTTGATTACGGTTTCAATTGGTTTCTATGGTGTTTTATTTCGGTATTGATTCTAAATTAAGTTAACACTAGGATACACCATTATGAAGCTAAATGGAGGAGTGTTTACAGGTTAAAAATGTAGAAAAATACAGCTTTTGGTCTTGCTCGCAAGGTGTTCGATAAAACGCCTCAACCATATCTTTTGATTATTTTTTCTTCAATTCTTTCAATTCATGATGCTGAGTTGTTGTACTACTAGTATTGTTGATTAGTGATCATTTGCGGTGTGTGAATTGACGGAGAATTGTCGCTGTTACTACCGTTTTTAGAACTCATGTGTCACGTGTTCAACAAAATGTTTCAACCGGTTTCTTTCCTCTTTTCGCTTGTGTTTTAATGTGCATTCTGATGTGCATTGTGATGTGTATTGTGATGCTGAATTTATTTTGAATATGATTTGCATTTTTTATGTGGCAGATGAATTTGTTAGATGTTGAAAATCAATTTGTTCAACACGTTGCGGTCAATGATATTGTCTTAATTTCAGAGTTTGTGTTCACTTCAGTACATAATATTCGTAGTGGTTTCTATGAGGTTATGATAATTTTATGCTTATGCATGGTTTATGATATTTATGATTCCTTGTGATGATTTGCAGGGGAACAATTAGGATGAATTCGTCCATTTGTTATGTTGTTCCTTAGAAATGGCTTGAAATCCTTCATAACTACTTTCAAGAGCTTCTGCTACAACCTTTAATTCAATTTCTATCCGCTCAAGGTAGTTGTCTTGAAGGATCTCCATTTTTATTGAGTTTGTCTGATGGAGAAACATATGGGATGTCTTTCATCCATCTACAAAGACAAGATATTTTTCTCATACTGGATTGTTCTCTCTGTTTGATCAGTCAAAGAAGATCAAAGGAAAACCACAATGATTGTTCAGCTTCAATCTCATATTTTAACAATAACCCAGATCCAGAGTTTGATCACTTTCAGATAAAAAAAGGGATTACTAGAGCTTGACGAGTAGATTCAAGAACATCTTCCAAGTGAGGTCACTATTAACTGTGAAAACTACTCGGAGATATATTTGAACTTCATGTCATCTTTTATCCAGCTATATCTTTATGAGTTTGTCTAATTTCCATTTTCTTGTTGTTTATGCATATTAGTTTATGAGTGTGAAGCTTGTCTGACATGGCCATTATTTTCAAAGCAGTGTTTGATTCTGAAAATTTGGCTTTTACAAATTTGGCTTTGATGAAAACAAACTTGGGAGTAAAGATACTGAGCTGGAGAACCTGGAAACTAATTCCTTGGTTGCAAAGGATTGCATTTCAATAAACACGAGTACCACTTCATTGGCTAATGAAAGTGATGTATGCAATCTTGATGTACTGATACATGACGCTTCACCATTAAATAATGATGCAGTTCCGAACAGAAAAGAAGTTAATCCACTGTGTTCAGACTATTTTCTTAAAGTTGTGCCAAATAATCAAATGTAAGCACCATAACTATAACTAGTATTATGATTAAAATCAGTCATTTTTATCCTCAATTGTGCGAATCTAACTGATGATTGGTGTTGTAGATGAGACTGATATGTTTTGTTTCAGTGATTTACTCGGATGCTGCACATTTTTACCATAATTTGATTCTTGATGAGGGAAATACAGAGAAATCACACGGGATGGTTGTGGCCACATTGCAAGCAGAAGATGAATACTTAAAAGAAAGCAAGAAGTTATGTGAGGCATTCAATGCCGCTCTTCCATTGTCAAGGTTATCTATTGTCTTCCTCTTTACCCAATGATATGCTTATTGCGCACACGAAACCTATGTGATTGTGTTTATAACAAGCTTATAATATTTTAGCAATATCTTATGATATACTTGTAAGAAATACACGTGTTTCATGAACTTGTGATCCTTACTTCTTTTCTGCAAGAGCCTTTAACATTATTTTGAAGAGCGTTCATCTGTTACAATTCATCAAAAAATTATCATGTCAAATATTGTCTTGATAGAAAATTATGAAGCCAGTGACGGAGTCAGTGGAAACTTGCCCAGGCTTCATATTTTTTCTGGCTCCGCCATTTCCTTTAAGAATAATTATGATTATATTGAAGTGATATTCAATGATGCGATTGTTCAGGGAACAAGAAGAGATACGACAATCATAATCGTAAAACATAAAAATAATACTATAATGAAAAGATATTATAAATAGACTCACCCCCTCTTTAACATAGACAAACAATCTATAAACATGAAACAAATTACTTCAGGGTGATTTCTCTCTACCTACATCACATAAAGGTCTTTACTTCAGGGTGATTTCTCTCTACCTACTGTTTACCGTGGTTATTGGTAAACAACCGCTGATCCTCCAAATGGTTACTTATTTGGTTACTCGCAGGATCGATCAGATTGATCCTAAGACATGGTTGATTTTGAGGTTTTGATTAAGTTGGATAATGGTTAAATGACAAGAAATTAAAGAGGCTTTAAGTAAATTGCATAAAGAAATGCACTTGATAAAATAAATGAAGGCTTGAAATAAAGGGCTTCGACAGGAAAAGTAAAGAAGAAAGCAAGTAAAGTTTCTGGAAAGTAAATGACTTTGATTAATAAAAGTGGTGTTTCACACATACATTCTCAACAATTCTTTCTCACACGCTGGGTACTCGAATCTATATGAGTGACTTTGTATATAATTGTGAACACACGCGAAAAACTGCGTGACCTACTACTATTTATACTAAAACATCCCAAGTAACCGTCGGGCAGTTACACTGCTTCGAGATGACTCCACTTGGCACGTTCTCAGCGTTCGACGCTCCAGATCTTTGCACGTTGCACATGGTAACCGCTGGAAACCGTTTTCCCTCCAAACGCTTGAATTTCAAACCGTTCCACTCTGAACCATCGAACACCTTCGTCGAGAAGCATCTTCGACGAGAAACACCTTCGACGTCAAAGGCAACCAACTTCTCCCTTGGAAGAAATCCTCTAAGTACATTGCCACCTTTCGATGGGCATTTTGACAGACCCAGCTGGTAGAAAACATCCTTCAGCTTTAATGGCTGATATTAATAAAACAAGGGTGTCGAATTTAGGAGCCAACAAATTGCCCCCCAAGAATGCCTTATTTCGACTCTGAAAGAAAAAGGCATTCTTTGAAATGCCATTTGACACCTGTCTTTTCATTCTTAGTCACAAATTAAATTGTGCACTTTTTTTGTCTTCTACCAACCACTGACAATCCCAAGGAAAAGCCATTATTTCATCCGTACCTAAGACGTCACTTCAGTACGGCGTGCAGTGTGCCAAACGTCTTTTCACAAATTGTCATCATGACAATTCCCAAAAACGAGGGCGCACGCTGCACCCTTCCATTTCTGCAGAACGACTACAACAACAGGGAGACGCCACGTGTCCCACTACCTTCTGCAACATTAAATGGCATTAAATGTCCTCGAATTTGAGGATTTCCCCAACTACTATAAATAGCGCTAAGTACCCATTGTGGGACTTTTTCACGCTACCTTGCCTTCAGATATTCCTCATTGCATACAAACTCTTGCCTCCTTTGCAAACCACCTGTTTTTCGCTTCATCTTCAACCTTAGTATCAACAATGGCATCTGGTTCTTCCAACGCTCCTAGCGCCAACACTCCCTCTGGAAATGTCAAACCCAGGATTTTCTCCACTGCTCCCGTAGTGACTCCCACGGGCCAACGAAGGGTCCCTGAGCCTTTGGACATTGCTGTACGTGATGCTTACTCACGCCACCTCATGATTCCGGTTGGATATTCCAATCAAATCTTTGCCATGTCTGGCCCACTATACCCAAGCATTGCTGAAGCCATGAAGATTAAAAGCTACTTTCCGATACTTGAAAAACTCAAACCGGTTGGATGCTCCAAGAAAGATGCAGAAGATAATGAAGATCCTGCTAAGGAGAAAATCGACCTTCGGTTTTTCAACAGAGGTGTTAGGGCTTTCAGGTCTAGCCCTAGCCTTACTCCTGACTATAGTGCTTGGCTGGAAAAAATGGAGAAACGCCAGGCTTCGATCTGGAAAGACATGGGGATATTCGACCTGGTTATGTTGTCGAAGACAGGTCTTAACTATTCCCCAGAAATGTTGATAGCTTCCTTACTCTTCTGGGATTACACCCATTTCACCTTCCATCTTCCCTGTGGAATGCTGACTCCCACGCTCTTCGACGTGGCCGCCATCACTGGCCTTCGACCCACTGGGGACTACTTCGACCCAGAGGAAATGTCGGAGGATCAGATTGGATTCTCTGCCACAAAACCAACCTACACCACCTTCATCAATCACTACCATGATAAGTCGACGGACGCTGTGTCGGACGTAGAACATATCGCGTTTCTAGCCCTATGGCTGACACGCTTTGTGTTTTGCACCAAGTCTTTTCAGGTGACCAAGAAGATGGTCACTCTCGCCACTCAACTCCACCACGGCCAAAATATCTGTTTGGAAGAATTGATTTTGGCGAGTCTGTACGAGTCAATTAGCAACGGAGCGACTCTTCTGAAGATCATCGAGAACAGAGCCAGTCTGCTGCTTGTTGGACCTTTTTGGCTGCTTCAGCTGTGGCTCAATGCCACCTTCGAGTCTTTCTTGCCTCAGAAGACTCAAATAAATGAGCAGGCTCCAGAAATAGCAAATAGGTGCATCGAAGGCACCAGATTGGCTCTGTTGACTCCAACGGAAGATGGGCTGGAGCTTCAACAAACTTTTACAAACTTCGTCTTGATGTTTGCTAAAAGGAAAGAGTTTGCTTCGACCATGGCTCCGTTTGCCCGACGAAAAGTTGGCCCAGAGTGGTTCACGAGGCCACATCCTAAGGCGTCAAGTGGTCCTCAGGTCGAAGAGCATACAACTGTGTGGGAGGCATTTCTCACGCCAAGAATAATGCCCCTACGATTCAAGAGCTCCAAGACTCACTTGAGTCTAATCGCGTATCAACCAAACTTGGTGTCTTGCCAGTTTGGTATTATCCAAACACTACCTTCTCCAGTTTTTCCCAGGGAGAAGTCTATGTTATACTTCTGCAACGACTACACTGAAGACGCTGCCACTAAGCATATCGGCAGATATGCTGGTCGAACAGTTCTTTCGTTGTTTGACTATCAGCTTAACTTTCTCTGCTCACCATCCTTCGAGGAGTGGTGGAAAAGTTACTACACTGAGGAGTTTTTCAACGAGAAAAACTTCGTGGACGAACTTCAGAAGTCTTTTGTCCTTGTCTTGGACAAAATAAAGAAATGTAAGTTCATCCTTTCGAATTACTTTGTCTTTCCCTTTCGACTGGTAGCCTGTTAATTATTTTGTCTACTTTCAGTTGTTCGAAAGCCTGCAGCCAAGAAGGCTGCAGAAGGCCACCAGGGAGGAGGCCCCTTAACAAAACCTCCACCACCGGCGAAGACTATAGCGCCGGCGAAGACCACAACAAACCAACAGGGGTAAGGCCCTTCTAAAAAGCCTTCTGCATCGGTAACCAGACTTTTATTATTTTCTTCTGGCTTTAACTTTCTGACTGTCGATGCAACTTCTAAATCGAACTCCAATTGGTTTTTTAGGCACCTTCACCCAAGAAACGGCCAGCACTGGAGGTCGAATCTGGGAGTGACGAAGAAGATGATTCTCCCCCTGCTCCTCTTAAAAGGCGAAAGCTGAAGAAGGACGCTCCTCTTCCTGAGGCTCGAACAATCAGGATAAAGGTTGCTGGGAGAAAGCCCAGGCCACCTCCAGTAATCATTGAAGAGCCAACGGAGGAGGAACTAAATGTTCTTCTCAATAAACCTGTCGAAAGCGACAATTCCAGCTCTGGGGCTGAAGCTCCTTTGAAGGTAATCTCTTTGATCCCTTTGTAACTCAGGTGTCGATACCCACGTTCGATTATGTCTCTTTCGAATTTAGAAGATTCTTCTTCTTCTCTTTTCAGGACACCACTGAAAGCTCAGCGCCAAGGACTTCTGAAACGTTGGATTCTGCTGAACTCAGCAGGCCACAAGAAAAAGACTTGGCGAACGATGAAGCCAATACTGAAACAAATGAAGCCAATGCTGAGACAGCAGAACAACCAACAGAAGATCCACAAACAGAAGAGCAACAACCAAAATAGATTCAGGTGGTTGATCTGTCGGAAGAAAATCGCGACGAAGGGGACCGCGGTGACGCTGGCGAAGAGGATCAAGGTGAAGCTGGTACTACCGCAGTCCGAGTCGAAGAGAGTCAAGTCGAGGCAAATGCTATTCAACAGCCTCAACCCCAAGACAACGCTGTTGCAAAGGTTGTCACCTCAACAAAGCATAGGTCGAAAGAAGACTAAGAACTCTTGAAGCAAACTGATCCTGTTGGCTATCTGAATGCCATCATCGAAAGCAAGGGAAGTTCGTCTGATGTTAGTCAGGAGGCTTCTACTCTGTCGGGGAAGTCCACTGAAACTTCTCCTCTCGATGAGCCTTTGACGAAGGTTAAGGCTCAGTTCTTCAAGAAGGATTTGATGAAAGCTTTGGAGGGGGACCCTACTGCTCCATCATAATTGGGGGCTGTTTTGAATGCCGTAGACTTGCTAGCTGTACCTCCGGAGGTTTCAGGCTTTATCATGGAGTTACACTCCATTATTGATCAAGTCTCAGCAGATTATCGGCGACAAAGGGGCTTTAATAGCCAGCTTGAAGTGTTATATGGCAAAAGCTCTTCTGCATGGACTGCTGTAGCAGAGACAACTTCTCGAATTGCGGAGTTGTCGAAGCAAAAAGCATCTAAACAAGAAGAAGTTGATGCCATCGATCGAGATAATGCTTCCATCAAGGCGCAAATCGAAGAACTAGAGGCCAAGATGAATGCCAATACTAAGCGCAAGGAGGAACTTCTCTCGACTGTTCCAGACACCGAAATTCAAGTTGAAATCACACAAGGCCTAGAATTTGCTGAGAAAGCTCAAGCCTTCGACGATCAAATTGCCAAGCTTGCGCAGGCGAATGTCTTGTGCAACAAAAGATTGGAGTTACAGCAAGCTAAATACCTTCGACTCAAAGATTCCATCCCCTTCTAATTGATTCAGCCCTTTAACCATATATTGTAATATGTATTCGACAATATTGCCATTTTGGCTAATTTATAAAAATTTTCCATTTTGGCTTATTTATGGTTAATTTAATCGTTACTTGTTATTTATTTTTATCTCTTGGAGTATAGGTTTATACTTTTTCAAATATTTACCATTTACTCTCAAAAGCCTTTTATCTTCACCTAACTCTTCAACTTCATAAGCTCCACCAGAAAAAGTCTGGATAACTCTGAATGGTCCTTCCCATTTGGGTGACCATTTTCCCATGCTTCGATCCCTTCGATCCATGGGAAGAATCACCTTCCAAACTAGTTCTCCAGGCGAAAATGCCTTAGGTTTCACCTTTTTATTATAAGAGTCTTCTACTCTTTTCTTCTGAAGCCTGAGTAGGTCAAGAGCGCGCAATCTTTCTTCGTCTAAATCTACTAGTTCGTCTAACATCATATCCCAATAAATTTCAGAGGGAATATCATAATGTCTCTGAACCCTTGCAGATTGAAGACAAATTTCTGCTGGCAACACTGCGTCATGGCCAAAAGTTAGCCTATATGGTGTTGTACCTATGGCTTCTTTTGGGGACGTTCGACAGGCCCACAAAATCTGGTCTAACGTCTTATGCCAATTTTTTGGCTTCTTCCCAACATGCTTTTTTATCAAGCCAATCACTACTTTGTTCGCTGCTTCGACTTGACCATTTGCCTGTGCATAATAAGGCGTTGATGTTAGGAGTTTAAAGCTCGTTTCCTGAGCGAATTCCTGCATCTTTCGACCGGTGAAAACTGATCCTTGATCAGTTGTTATAGTCTCAGGGATTCCATATCTAAAGATAATGTTCTTTTGAATAAATTCAATGACATTTTCTTGGTCTACATTGACTAAAGGGATAGCTTCGATCCACTTAGTAAAATAATCAATGCCTACCAATATATACTTCTGGCTCTTTGATGATGCTGGTCGAATCTCTCCAATGAGGTCCAACGCCCATCCTCTAAAAGGCCAAGGTTTCACTATCGAGTGAAGTTCGCTTGCTGGTACATGTTGGATGCCTGTATGGACTTGACATTCTTGGCAACCTTTAGCGAACTCGACACAATCTTTCAACATGGTGGGCCAGTATAATCCTTGTCGAAACAACAACCATTTCATCTTATGGCCTACTTGGTGAGCCCCACATGCTCCAGCGTGCGTAGTCGAAAGGGCTATGTATGCCTCAGTTTCACTTAAGCATTTTAGCAATACCCCTTCAGGCGTCTTTTTAAATAACTCATTACCCATGAGTACGTAACTCAACGCCCTGTACTTTGTTTTTCGTTCTGTCGAAGCTACTGGATTTTGAAGATAATCCATAATGGGCTTCCTCCAATCTTGCTCTGACAAATTATCTATGAACGAAATTTCGAAGTTACTTTGATCAGCATATCCTAGTCTGTTGGTGATAGACAAGTTGCTTTTATCTTTTCTCGAACTTCGATTGCTCTTTGTAATCTCGTTTTTGAAATCTTGTACCCAGATGCAATTTGTGCCAAATCGTTGGCTATTTGATTTTCCAATCTGGGTATGTGTCGAATATTGACCATTTCAAATTTTTCAATAAACGATTTGCTATCACAAAGTACATAATGAGATTTTCTCTTATGCATTTATATTCTTTTGTGACTTGCTTAATGACTAACTCTGAGTCTCCCATTATTTCGACTCGAGTTGCCCCCAATTCCAACAATATCTCAAGGCCAGTAATTAGAGCTTCATACTCAGCCTCATTGTTTGAACAAGAACCTGATATCTTGTACTTGAATGTTGTTGGAATTTTTTCTGGAGAAATGATCAAGACTCCTACTCCTGTTCCATCTTTATGGCTGGAACCATCGAAGTAGAATTTCCAAGGTTCTATCTCCACATAATTAACATCCTCAACTTGAATTGAGTGGTCGACTATAAAGTCTGCAACCACTTGTCCTTTCACTGCCTTAAGAGGCATAAAGGTCAAGGAGTATTCAGTTAATGATAGTGCCCACTTGCCAATTCGACTGTGCAAGATGGGTTTCGACAACATGTACTTGAAAACATCAAAATGAGACGAAACATACACATCAACTGGTTTTATATATTGCTTGAGTTTTGTACAAGAGAAATACAGACATAGACACAATTTTTCAACTTCGCTATATCTAGTTTCTGCATCGTTCAAAACTCTACTAAGATAGTAAATGGGTCTTTCGACTCCATTCTCATCTTCTTGGGCTAACATGCTTCCCAAAGTTTTGTCGGATGCAGCTATGTACAATCTCATACTCCTATTGCTATAAGGAGGCACCAAAATAGGTGGCTTGGTGAGGTACCCTTTGATTTTGTCGAAGGCTTCTTGTTGCTCTTGCCCCCATTCGAATCCCTCTTTATTCAGTCGAAGTAAGGGTGAAAAGGCTTGAGCTTTCCCACTTAGGTTAGATATAAATCTCCTTAAGAAATTTATCTTGCCTAACAGAGATTGCAGTTCCTTCTTATTCGATGGCGCTTTCGCTTCCAGAATAGCCTTCGTCTTGTTCTGGTTGATTTTGATTCCTTTCTTGTGGACAACGAAGCCCAAGAAATCTCCAGCTTTCACACAGAATGCACACTTCAAAGGGTTCATCTTCAGACCATGTTCTCTCATTCTTTCGAATGATTGTCGAAGGTGGTCAATATGATTCTTCCTGGAAACAGATTTTATAACAATGTCATCAATATATACTTGTATAAAAGTGTTAATAAAATCATGGAAGATAGAATTCATTGCTCGCTGGTATGTTGCCCCAGCGTTCTTTAGGCCAAAAGGCATCACTACCCATTCGTAAGTGCCTAGAGCCCCAGGGCATCGAAAAGCTGTTTTCGACACATCCTCTTCAGCAATGAATATTTGATTATATCCTGAATAACCATCGAGCATACTCAGGTATTCATAGCCAGCAGAAGAATCGACTAGCATTTCCGCCACAGGCATAGGATATTCATCTTTGGGCGTAGCAGCATTCAAATCTCTGAAATCTATGCACACCCTTAATGTGCCATTTTTCTTAATTACTGGCACAATGTTTGCAATCCATTCGACATACCTTGTAACGCGTATGAATTTGCACTTCAGCAGTCTTTCGACTTCCGTTTTGATCTTCGACAGTATTTCTGGAGCGAAGCGTCTTGGACTTTGCTTGATTGGATTCTTCCCAGGTTTGATTGGCAACTGAAGTTCTACCAATCCTCTGTCGAGACCAGGCATTTCGTCGTAATCCCATGCAAAACAATCCTTGAACTCTTTCAACAGTTGGATTACTTCCAACCTAAGTTCTGGGTCAATTTTGGCGCTGATGTAAGTTGGCTTTTTCTCTGACCCTTCGCCTAAGTTGATTTCTTCTAAAGGATCTTGCACTAACATTTTAATGTTGTTCGCCAAGGGGTCCTTTTCGAAGCCCAAAGGCTCATCGTCATAGATGGCGTCGAGCCTATGTTCCTGCATTCCTTCTGGCATGATATCAGGAGGTTCTAGATCGAAATCCTTTCCCGGACCTGCAGCAGATAACTGTTGATCATTGGCCTGTGTGGCCATGTACTTTACTTCGGCTTCGAGAGCCGTTATCATCTTTGTTTCGGCTACATAAGCCGAAATTCGCTTCAATGATTGTGACTCAGTCATTATCACTGAATTCACTTCCCCAACCAGTTGGTTGGATATCAGTTAACCCACTGAAGTCTATGTGGGACAAGTCTTCTCTGTCCCATTGAAAACCATGCTCAGGGTGCAGGTATAGGGAACAAAAAGTATTTGGCGCTGGCGCCAAGTCGAAGTCAGGTGTTGGACATGGCCCTATGTGAGCCAAGTTCTTGTCGAAATCTGCCAGCCCTAGGTGATTCACTTCGCCCAGGTAATAGCTTTGATCTGCCTCTATGTTTTCGACCATCCCATCTGGACGCCATAGCAGCAACCTCTGGTGCATTGATGATGGCACAGCTCCAACACCATGAATCCATTCACGGCCCAACAAGAGATTATAGTTAGGTTTGGCCGATATGACCATAAACATTGTTGGTCGAAGGATAGATCCTACCTTGATATCCAGTTGGATCACTCCCATAGTGGTCCCTATGCCGCCCTCATAGTTCGACAGGACCATGTTGTGAGGCTTGATGTCCTCATCCCTTTTGCCTATTTTCCTTAGCATAAAGTGAGGAATAATGTTGATGGTTGCCCCACAATCCACCAAGATTTTATTCACTGTAGTTTCTTCGAGTTTAGCCCTTATAAATAAAGGCTTGAGGTGATTTTTCATCGCCTCTGTAGGTGGTTCGAAGAACCCATTTTGCTCCTCAGTAGTGCCATTGTCCATGACGAAATAGCACACTGGCCTATGTTTGGCCATTTCTTGCTCCACTTCCCAATCACTTGTTTCGACCTCCACCTGTCGGTTGAACTCTCTGGACAGCACTGAGACTATATTCACCATGATGTCCAAAGTATCATCAGACTCAAAACCATCTTCATCCTCAATTTCACCTTGGTTAGGCCAAACTAGCCTGTTGGTTACTGGCTCTCTTTCCAGAGGTTTCCTTTGCTTCCTTAGAGGAACATTTGAATTGGTTTCTGCCTTTGGTTCATTGGCAGCCTCCCTCTCAGCTTTTCGTCGCCTCTGGTATCTCCTCCATTGAGATCGAGACATGGGATTTTTCCCTTTGTAGTTGCTTGACACCTGTGTAACTTTAGGGGCAGCAACTTGAGGCTCTTTCTTTTGTGTTAAAGATGAACCCCTTGGCACGTCGAAAGAGTGCCATCTTTCTTCGCTAGGCCTCTTTCGACCAGATGTTTTGTACCATGTGTCTACTGGCACATTAGTTGGAGGCCTGAAAGTCAATGGCCTCTTTTCTTGGTTTGAACCTCTTTGGGAGGCTCTTCTGGGATCATGTCGAAGATCAACATTTTCCTTTCTCCTATTTGCTGCTCTTACACCTTGAATATGTTCAGCAGCTTTTTTGTCAAAGATCGAACTGCATCTTGGACACAGCATCACTTCTGACTTCTTTTTCTGGCATCTTTGCAGGAAATCTGCCAGATTTTCATTTTCCCGAGGGAAAGCAGTCTTGTTAGCTTGTTCTTGCCTCATGGCCTCCTCTGATGCTTTTGGGTCAGAGACTTCGACCATGTTGACATTCATGGTATCTTTGTTGGCAAGAGTTAACTGCTTCATTTGAATCTCCAAGTCCTCTGTCTGGCCTTGAACTGTGGCCAAGTGAGAACTGGGTTTTGGTCCAGATTTTTGGGCTCCAACTGTCTCCAGCTTTGGGCTTTCGACCGCTTTCTGAACCGCTTCAATTGTCTTTCTAGATAAATTCCCAGAAAAACTGCCAAAGATTGGCATGTTGACATGGTCCTTTGAGACTTCGACCATTGTGATTCCCGGCCTCTTCGACTGGCTTCTGGATGCCTCGATCACGTTCACCTCTGAAGGTTCAGCATAGTGGGCTTCAGCCTGCAACGGATTGGAATCCACAGCCATGGGGGTCTTGTCAGCAAACTTCAACCTCCCTTCTTCGATAGCGTCTTGCACAAGATTCCTGAAAAGAAAACATTGAGACGTTTTATGGCCCAGAAAATTATGATATTTACAAAAGCCTCTCTTCTTTCTTTGATCAAGAGGAGGCACTTTTACCCCTGGGGGTATTATCATTTGGCCATCTTTTACAAGAAAGTCAAAGATCTCATCACATTTTGTAATATCAAAACTATAAGTCTTTTTGGGGAACCTATCGTTGGTCCTTTCTGGACCAATGGGATTTTTCCCACTTGAGGGGACTAACAGTTTGCAAGAGTATGGCGGCCCTTATTTTAGTTCCGCTAAATCAACTTCTCCTTCTTCGACAGTTATAGTATCGTCGAAGGATTCTGGATCTTCGTCATCCATCTCAACATACGCTATCCTCTCTCTCTTATGAGTTTTCGTTGCCTTTGCTTTTTCAGCTTTGAGGCGTTCTACCTGTCGAACTCTATCGGCCAGTTGGGCCATGTCTCTCAGGTATTGAGTGTCTAACTTCTTCCTAATGGAATAATCTAAACCGCCTGCGGCTATTTCGACTAACTCATGTTCTGGCACTTGTATAAAACATCTTGCTTTGAGCAACCTAAACCTATTTAGATATTCGTCTATAGGTTCAGTGAAACGTCTCTTTACACTGGCCAATTCTTTCAGGCTTATCTTGGTTTGCCCCATGTAGAATTGCTCGTGGAACAATCTTTCCAACTGGGTCCAATGATGGATCGAAATGGGGGGGAGAGTTGTAAACCAAGTAAAAGCGTTCTTTGTTAAAGAACTTGGGAAGTACTTAATCCTCAGGTTTTCGTTGTTCGAAATATCTCCTGCTTCGATCAAGTATCTCGCCACATGTTCGACAGTAGATTCCGTCGTGTCCCCAGAGAACTTAGTGAATTTAGGGACTTTACATCTAGGAGGTAAGTCTGTTTGTAACACGTATTCTGACAGCGGGGATGTAAAGTTGGGCCTTCGAAAGCCCATGTTCATCCCATTTTGAGTCATGATCCTTTCGATCATGGTTGCCAGATTATTTTCCAAACCCATGTTTTGGTATTGGATATGCTGAACTACTTCGTCAGCATTTTGGTTTCTGTTAACTAACCTTACCTCTGGGGTTATTACCCTAGGTTCCTCGACAGGCTGCTCCAATCGTGCCCTAAGGTTTTCTTCGACAGGCTGTTGGACTTGGTTGATAGTGGTTTCTTCCTCTAAGAATACACCCTGGTTTCCCCTTATTTGTGCCCTTTGGGGCTGTCGAATAGGTTGGGGTACTCCAAAGAAATCAGCCAAACGCGTCATTTGCGCTGTCATCTGCTGATTCGATTGAGTAGTGTTTTGTATTAGAGGGTTCAGCACTGTACTTAAAGTTTGTGCCAACATTTGAACCATATCATGGTTGCTTTCGTCCATTTGTTGCCTCAAGACTGCTGTCGAGGCATTTGTAAGGCCATGTGCTACTTGGGACGTTCCTCCTAAGAGTTGGGTCCTATTTCTATTCGCCATACCTACTCCAGAACCTTGGAGTGGCGAAGAGGCACTCACTAAAGGGTCTGAAAAAGTGGACGCAGCGTTCGTCAGGCTAGCCAAGTCAGAAGTTGGCATGCCATAGAGTGGTTCTCGATTATGACCGCCTGTCATAAATCCTGGGGGAACATAAGGCCTTGTGCCTAAATTTCCCCTTGGTGGGGGGGTTCCCAAAGGCACTCTGGGGCCTGTGAACGGAGGTAATGGCCCCGTTGTTGTGATCGTTACTGCTGGTGTTGAACCAGCGGTTATCGCTTCACTTACGGTCGGGATAACCGTTGCTCCCACATTCGTTTGTGGGATTTCGTTATTGTTTGGCGGATTCGCCATCTCTTCCCTTCTTCTGGCAGTATTGGTATCGTTAGTGTATATTCTACCACTTCTCAATAACATGCAACACTCCTCGAACAAGATGAGATTATGTTTAAAAAAGGTTAAACTTCAAAAATCAACACACAGTCCCACCAGGTGTGCCAATTTGTTTACTGTGGTTATTGGTAAACAACCGCTGATCCTCCAAATGGTTACTTATTTGGTTACTCGCATGATCGATCAGATTGATCCTAAGACATGGTTGATTTTGAGGTTTTGATTAAGTTGGATAATGGTTAAATGACAAGAAATTAAAGAGGCTTTAAGTAAATTGCGTGAAGAAATGGACTTGATAAAATAAATGAAGGCTTGAAATAAAGGGCTTCGACAGGAAAAGTAAAGAAGAAAGCAAGTAAAGTTTCTGGAAAGTAAATGACTTTGATTAATAAAAGTGGTGTTTCACACATACATTCTTAACAATTCTTTCTCACGCGCTGGGTACTCGAATCTATATGAGTGACTTTGTATATAATTGTGAACACACGCGAAAAACTGCGTGACCTACTACTATTTATACTAAAACATCCCAAGTAACCGTCGGGCAGTTACACTGCTTCGAGATGACTCCACTTGGCACGTTCTCAGCGTTCGACGCTCCAGATCTTTGCACGTTGCACATGGTAACCGCTGGAAACCGTTTTCCCTCCAAACGCTTGAATTTCAAACCGTTCCACTCTGAACCATCGAACACCTTCGTCGAGAAGCATCTTCGACGAGAAACACCTTCGACGTCGAAGGCAACCAACTTCTCCCTTGGAAGAAATCCTCTAAGTACATTGCCACCTTTCGATGGGCATTTCGACAGACCCAGCTGATCGAAAACATCCTTCAACTTTAATGGCTGATATTAATAAAACAAGAGTGTCGAATTTAGGAGCCAACACCTACATCACATAAAGGTCTTTCTAGACACTGAATAGTGTTGGAATACCAGCAATCACTTTAACCTTGGTCTTTGGATTCATATTCTCGTTAAACATTTTAGTTAATGCTACTTCTTGAGATAGAGATGAGATTACATCCATTTGTGTGTTTTCTTTTTGAGTTATTATTATGCATAAGATCTTCTAAAATTGTTTATATATTACTAATTACAAATAGTATTTGTTTACTTGGATCAGGGTTCAATCTCTATCAGTAACATTTCTTTGCATTTTTTCATAAAGTACTAATGTAAACAAATTAGATTGATGTAATATTTGATTATTCTTACCTCCTTCAATAAAGTTTTTACTAGATACTTGTATTACACAACTCATTGTTTATTGAAAGTTGTTTGTTATCACATATCTTTTTTTTTAAAGTTACATTTTGATCAAAAGCCATTTGAAATGTTATGTGTAGCTAATGTCTCTGTCAATATGAAAAAATATGGAAAATAATTTAGGGTTTATGTGATATTAGAAAAATATAAAAAATTAAGTATTAAAATTTTTTATAGAAAATTCATTTCGATTATGCTAAAAAATAGTCTAATTTTTTAAAAAAGATAGCAAATATATTATTTCAGATGCGTTATGCAATCGATGTTAAAACTTATATTTTACATCGGGCTAATAAGACATCTAATGTTAAAACCTATATTTTATATCGGGCAAATAAGGCAACCGATATTAAATATTATATTTATTTTTTAAAAAAGTAAAATTATATTTTTTTTACATCAAACATAACAATCAATCGATGTGATAGGTGAATTTTTCACATCAAATTATTTTCTGATGTAAAATATTTTAAATTTACTACATCAGTATCATTATATCAAATCTAAATCCAATATAAAATATATTTTTGCTCGATTTAAAAGTCTTTTCGCCTGATTCATATTTGGTCAAGTCATAGGTTACTTTAAACCTCATGTATTTTAAACATTCTACACAAACTTCAATGAGTACTAGTATGTACATCCGGCGATGCTATGATTTATTTAATTAGTAATAACAAATAAATAAATTGCATTTAAAACTAATAATAAAATAATATAAAAACTTACAAATAATTTTAGAAAAATATAAATGTATAAATATAAAAAAAAAAAATTCAAAATTTTATTTTAGTAAAATATTAAAATTCTACGAAAGAAAAATATTTTTATTATTTTAGATTTATAGGTACAAAAGCGATTATATATATAACATTGAGATACTAATTGTTTTTGAAAAATAAAAGATTATATATAACCAAAAAACTATTTGTACAAAAGCGATGTATAGGGTCTAGCTAACAACACCTATACCGACCCTATACAACCTGTCCCATTATATTAACATTAATTTATATCAACATTAATTAAGCAAATTGCTCCCTAAATTTTTTGTTAACCCAAATTTTATTTACAATGGTATTTATGATTTTCCTTTCTATACTTATATCACTATGGCCTATGTTGTAAGAATCTTGAGAGTCTTGATGTCAATCATATTAATTGAGATCTTAAAACTTTAGCGTTAAATTCTCAATTCAGAGTCTAATTATGAACAATTTGATTATGAACTTAAAACTTCTATTCTTCACAATTCATATGGAGTCTTACTCAAAATAGGTCTTATAGAGATTCTATTTTGAATGTAACAGACTGTGTTTACAGCTTCTGCCCAGAAGTGCTTAGCCATATGAGTTTCTTGGATCATGGTGCAAGCCATTTCTTGCAATGTCCTATTTTCTCTCTCTACAACCCCATTTTATTGTGGAGTTCTAGGGCAGGAGAAATCATGGATTACGCCATTAGAATAAAAAAGTTTTTCAATTTTTTTCTTCAAATTTTCCACCATGATCGTTTCTAACTCTGACTATTTTACAATTCTTTTCATTTTGCACTTGGGAGCAGAAAGAAGCAAACACAAAATGTGGCTCATCCTTATCTTTTAAGAATTTTACCCATGTCCATCTATTGTAATCATCAACGATGACTAGTCCATATTTCTTACCATTGACAGAAGCAGTTTTCACTGGTCCAAATAAGTCAATGTGAAGAAGTTCTAATTGACTAGAGGTAGGAACAACCTTTTTAGCTTTAAAAGAGGTTTTTGAAAACTTGTCTTTCTGACATGATTCACAAAGAGCGTCTGAGATATACTTTAGATTAGGTAAGCCTCTAACTAGTTCAAGCTTATTTAGTTGAGATATTTTTCTCAAGCTAACATGGCCCAGACGTTTGTGCCAGACCCACTGCTCTTCTTGAAAAGTCAAAAGACATTTTACATTCTGATTTTTCAAATCTGATAATCCGATTTTATAAATATTGTTCTTCCTCTTACCATTGAATAGAACTGAGCCATCTTTCTAACTAATAGCTTTACAAGATGTTTGATAGAAAATTACGTCATAACCATTGTCACTAAGTTGGCTAATTGACAAGAGGTTATGCATCTTACTCTCAACTAAAAGAACAATGTTAATAGAAGAAAGTTTACCATTACCAATAGTTTCAGAGCCAATGATCTTTCCCTTCTGATTGCCTCTGAAACCAATGAATCCTATAACGCCATATTTTCCCCATCACATATTTGATAAAATTTGAGTAATTTAAAAATTCCAATCAACGTCAAAATAGGATGTCACATTTCATCATCTCAAAAATTGCTCAAACATTAACAAATGGATACATAACACACTATATTTGAATGAACCGACAACATAATTATCAAGGTATTCGACTTCACTTTATTAATTGCAATGTAAAACATTTCAGAATATGTTTAGTCACCAACTCCAATAATAATTCATAAACAATGTCTCATCAAGTAAAAGAGAGTCTACAATACTCTCACAATCTTTTTAAAACTAAGTAATAACTAAATAAGTAAACAAATGTCCATCCCCGGTGTTACGTATCAGAGAAATACCCGACTCAATCTACGCAATACGAGGTGCATCTCTACCTCAAGCAAATCTAATCTTCGTTACCTGCACGTTACCCATGTGGAGGCAACATTCAAATAGTAAGGGGTGAGATATCATAATAATATAAACGAATATATGATAATGAACAGGTAAAGTATGGCATACATAATCATAATATCATACTTCATGCATCAACACCAATACATTGTCACAATTTCAATAATCACATCCAACAATCAACAAGTCACATCTTATTCACCAAATACATCATAAATGCAATGAGACCAACTTCACTAATTATATGCATGTGGTACCAAAAGGGTAAAACCCTCTTCGCAATAATATCAATTTAGGGCAATCAACTTTGCTCTCCAATACAGGCCTTCGCTCTCCAATATAGGCCTTCGCTCTATGAATGCATGAGACAGTATCATGCAACAACATACCTCACATTTATCATTCTTACTCATCACAATTTCGCCAATTACAGGCCACATCGTCACTTATGAATATGCATGCAACACTACTATGCTACAATAACTTATGCAATGACACATCACACATCAATAAAACAAGCCAATACAACTAGCTAATCACACATCATTGTTCATACATCGTCACACATCACTACATCATGAAATCTCTTCAATTTCATCGTCATATTCGCAACTTCGCAATCACAACACAACACAACATTGAAACAAAACAAAATCTATAAAATCATCTCATACTATTTTAAAATCATTTTTATTGAGTAGAAAATATTTTTAGCTTTTCATAGGTTCGAACGGGGCGTCAAACGGACACCCGACTAAAAAGTTATGAGTTTTTAAAGACTTTCATAAAAAATATCATTCTGACAAAGTGGTAACTGGTTATCCTCTAGTGGTAACTGGTTACTGCAAAATAGTAACTTTTGAATTTTTAAAACTTCTCGCGGTAACTGGTTACCCTATTACAGTAACCAGTTACTGCTATTTTCTCAAAAACAGCCATTCTGCCAAAGCACTGGGTACCCGGTTACCCAATTATGGTAACCGGTTACCCTTCACAAATTTTCTTCCCATAATAAATTTTTCCACGTGGTAACCGGTTTCCCTTCTGGTGGTAACCGGTTACCCTGCGCTATTTTTCAAAAATTCTGCAGTGTAGCAGGTTGCGATTCCTCTTCTCAAAACATCCAAAATCATCAATTTTCAACATCGAATAGAGGCAATTATTCTACCAAACATGCACAATTCATCTTCATCATTTACGATCAATTTACATCATCAAAATCAAAGTTTTCACACCAAATCATCATCAATCATCATAAATATAATTTACACCAAACACATAATCCACATAAAGATGAAAGTACAATTATAATACCTAACTCTACCGATACCCACCATCATATAAACCTTTATAGAGTTAGAACCTCAGCCTTACCTTAGTTTTTGAGTTCTCTTCCCTTTCAAATGGAGTCTTCTCTTTAGCCGTAGGTTTTTCCTTTTCTCCTCTTCTCCCCAAAACACTCTTTTTCCCTCTTCTCTAGTTTCTACAATCGATTGAAAAATAATGATTCTCTATTCTCTCTTCTAAACTCTTAGACCCCTAAATCAATATCCCCATCTTGTCATTCCTTATTATTAATTAATTATTTAATTATTAATGTTATAAATAACTTATATATAATAATAATAATAATAATAATAATAATAATAATAATAATAATAATAATAATAATAATAATAATAATAAAATGATTACTAGTCTTCTCACGACACCCCCATGGTTCTATGGTTTCGGTCATACACCCTTAACACTCCATCTTCTATAATTTCTAAGACATCTCATCATCAATAAATGCATCACATCACACCACTCCACATCATAAAATCTATCAACTCATAAAAATACACTGCATCGACTAATTCACCATAATTCATATATTCACCAATAATCACCGATATTCATACTAAATTAATTAAATAATTAATCTAGATTTTTTGGTGTTACAACTCTCCCCCACTTAAAAGATTTTTGTCCTTAAAAATTATCTATTGCGAACAACTCCGGATACGACTCTCACATCCCACCCTACAGCTCCAACGTCATGTTTGGAAATCTTTCGAATACTACTATCTAACATTATATATCGTTAACTACAACAGTCAAACAAGATGCATTACTACCGAGTTATGAATGCACATATCCATTTTTCTACTTGTCCCATCACCCTGCGATACAAGATCTATTACTTTAATATATTGTTCGCGCTTGAACTGGAATACAACAAGGTCTTTTCAATCACTATAAATAACACTTCTCTAATTTCTCTTCATAAGGAAAAATATGCTCACCCTCGAGTCCTTGCCATAGGAAACGATACAACAACATAGCTTAAGGACGCAGAATCTCATGACATGAACATTGTCTATATTAATGCATCACACATCAATACCTTCCTAAGAACATCAACACAACCTTAGTGCCACCATGCTATATCCCAAAAATCTATCATGCAATTCAATACATCTATTGACATGGTGATAACACGAATAATATAGGTAACCTTTCACCTAACAATTCCATCATGGAATGTCTAATAGTTTGCATTATCCCACAACTTCTAATGTTTAATATTTGACTCCAAAGTCATACTCGTATAACAAAATGCATCACACTACACTTCCACTGCACTACTTTGATCATCTATCTTAAGTCATTGTCTTCATTTTGATTTCCACCAACCATCAGATCTACAAATTTCACATCTATCTTCAGACTCTCCTTAGTAACCACCAGAAAATCATTGTTCATTTTTCAACATCCTCAACCATCTACTCTGTGGCGTTAGCTCGCATACCAACTCAATTCTCTAAACTTCTTAATAAATCCCAACTCTTTCATAGCCACTTTTTGCATTAGGTTCACAAAAAATGGTGAACAATTATCCTCTTGATAAAGCGTCAATCACTTTACATACCATCAAGCTAGTAAGACATGTCTATCCCATCCATTAAGATCCTGTCTACTATCAACAAGAGATTAAGGGTGATCAGTTCCTCAATTTGTCAATAGGTAGCCGACAACCATAATAGTGGCATAAATCGTTACTCAACTATAATAGTGTCTTTCACCTTGTGCTCAAGGTTACCTGAGCATAATTTCCAACAATATCTCCAAGGCTTACAAACGTTTTTCTTAATTTCCTTCATTTCTACCTTGTCAATGATACATAAACTCCAAAACTCCATTTCATAGTCTCCCTTATGTGCACGCAGCACAACACAATTGCTAAGTATATTCTAATACAGGAAAACTACTACACCAAGTATAATCTAAATCGTCTCATTCCAAAATAAGTCTTTATCCAGTTAGAAGATTTTGACCACATCAATGAATCCTTACTCTTTCCTTTAATATCACATTTGGATCTCATTCTAATCACAATCTCAACGCTACCATCACTCCAATCATGCTTAATCGGCATAAGTTGCATATCTATGCACTTATCTAATACATTCACATTTTACTAATGTCAAACATTACATTCCCTTAATTCATTCACTAACAACTTATCTCACTTGACCTCATCTCAAGTAAGTTGCAATAATAACCAGTTAATTCCTGAAAAGTTCTAGTCTCATAACAAATTTCACAGTCTCTTGATATAAACCTCTATTTACTTTGAATAGATTCCACAAATATCTTCGTTCGAAATAGCATGTTCAAGAATATTCACCTCTTCAAATCATGATCTACATCCTGACATCCTAACATATGTTTCCTTCCCTTTCGACACCATAATTCGAGTCACGACATTCAACATTTCCTTTTTCTGACTCAGACTAAACCAAAAGGCCCTAAAGAAACACCGCAATAAACTGATTCAATTATTCGAAATAACTTCACTGATTTCTAAAAGTTTTCCTCTAACTATCCTTACTCTTCATCCGTATTTGAAGATAATTCGACCCCAATTCAATTATACTGAGAACATACTCGCCTACCAGTTGTTCCATCCATTCGTCAGTCATCTGAAGTGGATATGTAACCTCAACCACTATTTTAATCAGTTATCAGTAATCTATATATAGTTTCATACTACTTTATTTTTCCTTAAATAATGACATCAAAGCTCCCAAAATGATACATTCTGTTTTAAAAATATATTTCTCCGTACATCTTTTAATAACTTCTCCAATTCTCCCAACTTTTGAACTGACATCAAGTATGGTGCCATAGGAACAAGTCTGGTACCAAGTACGAGATCAACATCAAATTTCATCTCTTATCCAACATCATTATATGAAAATTAAATTACTTCTAAGTGCTGGAACCATTTTTAAAACAAAGTTCATCGCGTTATCTTTCTATCTCTTTAAACAGAACTCAAACCGGACATCCGGAACTCAAGTTATAAAAATTTGAAATTCTGTTGATTTTCATCGCAGGGTACTCAGGTACCTGGGTACCCATATATGATAACCGGGTACCGGCAGAACATAAGCAGTTTTTTTTCATTTTCTGTGTACAAAATCCATTCTAACATATATCTGAAACCCCATTCTTCTCATAACTTGAGAGACGCGTTACTCTCTTCAAAATTCAGTTTCCAAAACACCAAAATCCTGACTCTTTTCACAAGGCTACTAATATCTTTAAGTTCTGTCTATGACTCGCGATCCACAACCCTCCAAAACCATAAACAACATTTCACATATGTGATTCCAACATAAAATTTACATTAATTAATCACTCTATCACCATTCAAAATATCGACATCACGCACAATGCTAACTCAATATTGACAACTTCACAATCAACCGGTAGTGCTGAAACATTACAACGGTCTGAGCTTCACCTTCTAAAATTCATCCTACTTTGCTTAACTGATATCCTTTGGCATATGAATATGAATCGACTCATCAAATTAATTCGTAATCATTTGGTTTCACTTTAGACAGTCCACTCCAAGGATAACATTAATTCAATCCAACATCTCGCTTTAACAACAAGTCGCAATCATCCTCAAAAAAACATTAAGACCAACGCACAACTAGTACATCATTAGTCATAACATCACCCTTCATTCCTAGATATGATAACAACACAAGTACCTGATCATTCTCGCTCAAAGACACTCTGACCCGACCGCTAGGAGTAAATCTTGAATCTGTACTTCCTTCAAAATTTTGAAAAGAAACACAGTAGGACTAACGTATGCACCCATGCACTTCACGACATACTAAACCAATTGTTCACACATGAACCATCTCAGAGAAGCACAAGCTTCTCCCCCACTTGTATCAATCCCACTCCTGCAAACAAGTGATTAGAAAAGCAAGCAAGCACCAACAATGTTTCATACACTTTTCGCGTACTAAGGAACAAACAACATTAGACAACTTGGTCGGACGGGCCGACCTAATCTGATACCAATTTATAACACCCTATTTTCCCCATCACATATTTGATAAAATCAGAGTAATTTAAAATTTCCAATCAACGTCAAAATAGGATGTCACATTTCATCATCTCAAAAATTGCTCAAACATTAACAAATGGATACAAACACATTATTTTCGGATGAACCGACAACATAATTATCAAGGTATTAGACTTCACTTTATCAATTGCAACGTAAAACATTTCAGAATATGTGTAATACGGTGGGAGAACTGACTTTTGGTTTTGCGTTTTATTGAAAATGTTGCAGATAGCAAGAGTCACCACGGACTTTTCTTTTATCCAATAAAGGAAAGGGTTAAAAGAACAGGAAAGACCTTCGAGAATTTTCTGAGTAAAGGGGGTAGGTTATGAAAAGGGAAGATATTAACACCCTTTCATTCATAATTATCTAGGGGCTCTTAATCGCTAGCTCACTTTTGAAAATGATTTGTGAATGTGTAAGTTTGAAAATATTTTGAAAATGCCTAAGTTTGAAAAACTTTGTAATGATTCTCATATCGTTGAGAATGCATACAAAATGTTTATTTTGAAAATATTTGTTAAAAAAGTGTCATTGTGTGAAAAAAATGTTTTGAAATGTTCGCGAGTAAGCAATTAAGAACTATCTACCTACTCAAAAGTCTTTTGTTCTTTTCCTCTTCCTTTAGATAGTGCTATCCTACCATTAGTTAGTAGGAAGCCCTATTGTTGTATGGTTTGAGGGACAGGCGTGGGTCATCATACAATCATAAAGGAAACATATAGGGATACCTTTAGCAATTCGAAGAGACTATTATCATGTATTCATAGGCAACATCGAGAGACAAGATCATTTACCGAAGGAAGCATCGAAGGGTCATCGAGGGGCTATGATCTTTATGATTATTTTTAACTGAGGGTCTTTGCTAATGGTATCCCTATGTTCGAGGGACATGACTATTTTCCGAAGGAAACAAATGGAGTCACCCTAGAGGTGCGTGTGTAAAAATTGATTTGTTTTCAGTTAATTTGTCTTGATTAGATTTTCTAGCGTTTGATTATTATCTTGTCATACAATCCTATTTAGCTAACAGTTATATATACATACAAGGAATACAAAATATAGGTGCAAGAAAATAAAATGCGGGAAAGTAAAGACCTACGGCTATTACATGGCTTTGGGAGATTTACAATATTTACAACTTTGCGGGAATTTAAACGCTAAACTATTACAAGAAAACGTATGCGACCTACACATTTATTTCTAATCAAATAAATAGCAAAAGTAAAGACCTGCGGGAAAGTAAAGACCTACGACTATTACATGGCTTTGGGAGATTTACAATATTTACAACTTTGCGGGAATTTAAACGCTAAACTATTACAAGAAAACGTATGCGACCTATACATTTATTTCTAATAAAATAAATAGCAAAAGTAAATACAAAATATTTGCAAAATTATTTTTAAAAATCTTAACATCTAAAAGATTAGAAATCAAATTTTTTGCGCATTTTTGGTTTGACTTGAATTATAAAATAAATAGACTTTAAACCTGTTCTGGACTGGGTCGGGCTGACCCAAAAGCAAGGATGAAGGCCCAATCCAAACGGCCTTGCAGGGGGTTGCGCCGACCCAGAAGCTACAACCGTGTCCACGACATCCTCGACTTCATGCAGTCCAGCTCAACCTCAGCTCGAGCACTCCCTGTAGGGCAGACTATGACCATTACGCCATCACCTGGATTCCGAAAAGACCGCGTCCCCGTCCGTCCGTACTTATCGCAGAACACCTAGGAAGGAGACCACGTGCGGGTCCCCACTACACACGTAGAACCTGGCAGTTCCTTCATTGGGCCAAACCTGCCCGACCCAATGAAGGGACCTTGTCCCAGCGCTGGGGGCTATAAATACCCTCTGTTCCTAGAGGGTCAGGTATTCATTCTTTTACCATACACACACTTTCTTGCCTGCTCGTACTGCCACTTACTTTAGCATCGGAGTGCCTTGCAGGTACCCCCCCCCAATCTCGTTCAACTTCAACTTAGAGCCAGTCGTGACGGTCCAAGTCTGATCCGGTAAGATCAGTGGCGCCGTCTGTGGGAAACTAGCTTCCCCGTCTTGCAACAACTCAAAGACCAAAGCTCAACTCAACTACCACCATTATGACTGACCAAGTTTGTGATGAGTAAAACATTTGCGCCTTCGACACCAACCACGGCCTCGCGGATAAAAATGGACACTTGGATAACGCCGGTAACCCCGGTCACAACACCACCCCTGTGTCAACTGCCCCAGGGCCTTCAATCCACCGCGACGGAGCTACCGCGTCATCCTCCTCGGTCCCTCCGCCACTCGAAGAGAACGATGTGGCTCTCGCGAACTATCAGGCTGCCCAGTTTCAGGAAGTCCCCGTCCCCGCCGGGGCGGATGCCACAACCCGAGCGCTGTTCGCAGCGATCAATCAGACAAACTACCTCATCTTCGCCCAAGGGGAAAGATTGAGGGCACTTGAAGACAATCGAAGACCCCCGAGGAGGCACCGGAGGCCCCAGACTCCACCTCCTCGAGTGACTGAAGTTCATCTCCCGTCTCCCCCACGGAGACATTACAGAGATACCTCTCGAAGCCCGTCGCCCCGTCCATTGGGGAAACGGCCCCCTTTGGGGAGGAAACCCATCATCGAAGCCGGAGGACGCAGCCGCGCCCCCGCGAGACAGGAGAGAAGACACTCCGGAGACGGGCGTGGAAGAATCAACCAACGAGCACCACGCTCGAGAGATGCCCAGCATGACCAGGACCATCGTGCCCGACAGTATTACCGGTCCCCATCTCTGTCCCCAAAGCGGAGCGACGAGGACGACCCCCGCGGTCCCCTGTCGCAAGCTATCATGGAGGCACCCATCCCCCCGGGCATGGAGAAGCCTCCACACTTGAAGGAATACGATGGAGTCGCGGACCCGGTCGACCATATAGACGGGTTCGAGGCTATGCTGCACTATCACAATGTCGGGGGGCCCATCAAATGCCGGCTGTTCCCCACGACCCTCGGGAAGGTGGAAATGAACTGGTACAAAGGACTCGCCCCAGGGTCAATCACCTCGTGGTGGAACCTGAAGAACCAGTTCATCAGTTCATTCACGGCATCTCGGTGACACCCGAAGACCGAGGCGGCTCTCGAGGCCATCATCCAGAGACATGATGAAACCTTGAGAGAGTTCATCAATCGCTTCAACCGCGAAGCCATACAGGTCCCCTGTGCGGACCACATGAAGAGATATCTGCTGGAGAGGGGGCTCCTCCCCGGCACGGAATTCAGAAAGGTCGTGGGCATCGAGCCACCTAGAACATTTGATGCCCTCCTCGAAAAGGCCCGGGCGTACATGGATTATGAGGAGAGAGAAGCGGCCAACAGAGCCCGAGACCCCAGGACTTGCGGGTCCAACAGCAACCCGCGCCAGGAAGTTGCTCCTCCTCGACGATCCGGGGAGAAAAGAAAAGAAGACAGACCCCGGGAAGTCCGAGAGCAAAGGGGACCCTCGGGGCATTTTACCGAGTACACTCCACTCACAGCTTCCCGCGAGCGCATTTTGGCGGAGTGTGCCAGCACGAACTTCAAGGACGGCGGCGTCAAACGTCCCCGACCCGCACCTGCCAAGCCCTGAGCGGACAAGAACAAGTATTGTCAGTACCATAGGAGCCATGGTCATCTGACTGAAGATTGCGTCCACCTCAAGGATGCCATCGAAACCCTCATCAAGGGAGGAAGGCTCGCATAATACCGGCGAAACGACGCTCCTCGCCGTGACGCCCGGGAGACAGGAGAGCCGGAGGAAGACGCCCGACCATCTGATGAGTCGGTCCCCATCCAGACCTCCTTCTCCGTGACCAGACCCGAGGACTTCGACGTCCCCGAACACCTGCGGGAGCCGCTCACAACACACAGCAGGTGGGAATATTTCCCCTCCGCCATGGTCATCAACGGCAGAGGATTCAACGACTTGACCATTAATTCGGCAAAGAGGAAGCTGGATGAGCTGGTCGACGCGGCACCCCCCGTAAACAGTGACATTTGAAAGGGTGAAGGGCAGGTCAGAACCCATCACCTTCTATCTAGAAGAGCTCCCCGGGGGAGCCCCCAACACGGTCATCCCCTTGCTGATAAGGGCAAGAATGGCCAACTTCGACGTGCATCGCATCCTCGTCGACGAAGGAAGTTCCGTCGACGTAATGTACAACCAATTATTCCGAACTCTACAGCTGGACGACTCACATCTCTCACCATATGTAGGGTCGGACTTACAGGGTTTTAACGGCTCGACCTCCAAACCTTGGGGGTATGTCGAGCTCCTGGTTACATTCGGCGAGGGAACAACGACAAGACAGGTCAAAGTACGCTTCCTCGTCATCGACTGCCCGTCCCTCTACAACTGCATCATGGGAAGACCGACACTGGCAGAACTGACAGCGGTGCCCTCCATCGTCCACCTGAAGATGAAATTCTACACCAAAAGGGCACGGGTAGCTACTATCCAGGGAGACCTAGCCGCTGCTCGGAGGTGTTTTAACGCTACATCTAAGGGACGCGACACTGTCGACGTAGGGACAAGGTCCGCCAAAAGACCAGCAACGATGCGACAGGGGCCTGACAAGCAAGAGTCTGCCAAGGAAGAAGTCCATAAAGCTCCACCAAAGGTCGACTCTATAGCTCTGGACGCTCGTTTCGATCAGGACGAACCTCCCAACGGTGAGCAAGTTCCACTCCGACCGATACCGGACGAGGATTTTGAGCTCGTCCCCATCGGCACAGACCCGAGCAAAGGAGTAAAGATTGGCAAGGATCTCCCCGACCTGGCAAGGAAGCAAATCAAGGCCTGCTTGCACGAGAATGCTGACCTGTTCGCCTGGAGCGCCGCGGAGATGCCCAGACTCGACCCGGAGGTCGCCTGTCACCACCTCGCCATAGATCCTGCCGCTAGGGCTGTAGTACAACGTAGGCGTAGGCAGTCTCCAGAGAAAACGGAGGCTGCTGAAAAAGCTGTAAAAGACCTCCTAGAGGCAAATTTTATTTCTGAAACCCGGTATTCCACCTGGCTGTCAAACGTTGTACTTGTTAAAAAGAATAATGGAAAATGGAGGATGTGTGTTGACTATACCGATCTCAACCGGGCTTGCCCGAAAGATGCTTTCCCTTTACCGAACATAGACATGCTGGTCGACAACTCGGCCGGCTACAAAACATTGTTGTTCATGGATGCTTACTCGGGCTATAACCAAATCCCGATGGCCGTGGGTGACAAACACTGCACAACTTTCATGACCAGCTCGGGCAACTATTACTATAACGTAATGCCCTTTGGACTAAAAAACGCCGGTGAAACTTACCAACGCATGATGAACAAGGTTTTCCACAAGCAGATTGGGGACATGCTCGAGGTTTACATGGACGACATGATCGTCAAATCCCGAGCAGACACCGACCATGCAGCGCACCTCAAGGCAGTCTTTACCCAAGCAAGACAAAGTAAAATGAGATTCAACCCCGAGAAATGCACGTTCAGAGTCAAGGCAGGAAAATTCCTCAGATTCTACCTAACAGAACGAGGAAACGAAGCCAACCCCGACAATGTCGAGCGTTCTCCGACCTCCCAACACCGACGTTGAAGAAGTCGATACAAGTCATGAACGACATGCTCACATCATTGTCCCGCTTCGTCGCGAGGTCCGCTCAGCACGCCCTCCCCTTCTTCAAACTCCTTCTTAAAGAAGCAGCCTTCGAATGGAACGAAGAGTGTGAACAGGCACTGCGCCACCTAAAGCAAAGTCTATCTCGACCACCCGTATTATCTCGACCAGCCGACAGGGAGCCACTGTTCTTATACTTGGCCATCTCAAACGAAGCCATCAGCGCGGCTCTCATCCACGAGACCACCGACGGACAGAAACCTGTCTACTTCACGAGCAAAGCCCTACAAGGACCCGAAAGCAGGTACCAACGGATAGAAAAGGTAGCTCTAGCCCTAGTCAACGCGGCGAGGAGACTCATACACTATTTTCTGGCCCACACAATCATCGTACGAACCGACCAACCAGTGAGGTAACTCCTGGGTCGGCCCGACATGGCGGGCAGAATGTTGAAATGGTCCTTAGAGCTCTCCGAATTCGACATTCAGTACGAGAGTAGGAAAGCCCTGAAAGCACATGCCCTGGACGACTTTGTCGCGGAAATGACCACTCATGACCCACCCGCTGGGAAGGAACATAAATGGACCATCTTCGTCGACAGGGCCTCCAACTCGTCCGAAAGTGGCGCGGGAATCCTCCTAGAGAACGAGGAAGGCGTAGTGGTCGAACACTCGTTAGCTCTCTCCTTCCCGACATCGAACAACCAAGCAGAATACGAGGCCATGCTTGCAGGACTGAGGCTAGCAGAGGACCTGGGAGCCTGCAAAATACAAATCTACACAGACTCCCAACTTGTTGCCTCCCAAGTCCAGGGGAGTTACCAAGCCAAGAACGACAACCTCGCCGAATACTTAAACTTAGTCAAAAAATACATGACAAAGTTTGAACGAGCAGAGATTTCACATGTCCCCCGCGAGCAAAACACAAGGGCAGACATATTGTCCAAACTCGCTAGCACGAGAAAGAAAGGCGGAAACAAATCCGTCATACAAGAATCCCTAGCACGCCCGAGCATCGAAAGATCCTCGACACCAGTCGAAGTCCACGCCATAGGAGATGCCTCGTCCTGGATAACCCCGGTGTACAATTTCCTGACGAAAGGCGAACTCCCCTTAAACCAGACGGATGCGACCACCACAAAACGACGAGCATGCTCCTACGTGGTACTCGAGCACAAACTGTACCGCAGGGGATTCTCCATCCCCCTCCTGAAGTGCATCGATGAATCCATAGTCCCCGAGGTACTGCGGGAGATACACGAAGGGATCAACGCCCAGCACATGGGCGGTAAGTCCCTGGCGAGGAAAGCCCTTCGAGCGGGGTATTATTGACCGACAATGCAGCAGGACGCCAAGGAACACGTCAAGAAGTGTGACAAGTGCCAGAGGCACAGTGACATGCACCTCGCCCCCCTCACGAACTGAGCATAATGTCGTCTCTGTGGCCGTTCGCATGGTGGGGTATGGATATCCTCAGTCCCTTCGTGCAAGGGACTCACCAAAATAAATTCCTCATCGTGGTCGTGGACTACTTCACGAAATGGCTAGAAGTCGAGACTCTCGCGAAGATCACCTCGCACAACATCCTCCGTTTCTACAAGAGAAACATCCTCGCCAGATTTGGAATCCCGAGGGCACTGGTGACCGACAACGGCACCCAATTCACCGACCACGGGTTCCAGGACTTCGTCGCTAAACTAGGAACAAAACAACACTTCACCTCGGTCGAGCGCCCTCAAACCAACGGGCAAGCCGAAGCCGCGAACAGAGTCATTCTCCGGGGACTCAAACGCCAACTCAGCGAAGCAAATAGGGGTTGGGTCGAGGAGCTGCACAGCGTCTTGTGGGCATACCGCACCACGCCCCACTCAACGACTGGCGAGACCCCCTTCCGACTAACGTACGGCACCGAGGCCGTCATCCCGGTGGAAATCAGGGAACCCTCCAGACGGACAGAGAATCCCCTCGACGAAGAAATGAACGACGAGGCACTCAGGGACGAACTCGACTTAGTCGAGGAAATCCGATCGGGGGCATCCCTATGCGAAGCCACCTTAAAACAACGAGGGGCTCTGCGCCACAACGACAAGGTCATTAAACACGAGTTCGAAATCGGCAGTATGATGTTACGAAGGAACCAGAAAGACTCCCGCGAAGGGAAATTGGCCACGAACTGGGAAGGGCCTTATCGCGTCCACGGCACCACTGGTACCGAGGCATATTACCTCGAGCAACTAGACGGAGAACCACTACCACGACCCTGGAACGCTGCTAAACTAAAGCAGTACTATAGTTTAAAACCCTTAACACCGAGGACTCTCGCCGCCGACACCCCACGTCCGGTCAACGAGGAAAAACGTCCGACCCCGTAGAAAGGCCAAGGTACAGGCCCAACCTATGCCCAAACGGCATAGCGTCGTTCAGTAGACGAGCATGAACGATAGTGCCCGACGTGGACACCTCAATCGAGCTCCACCGTCGAAGTACCTGTAGGGAAGAACACCCAGCTCGCGATGGGCAGTTCACGCCGCGGGTGAACAACCCCGATCCAGGTCATACGCCCGACCTAGCGGCTTCGCTCCGCACACCCGACGAATCTCGAAGAACGTCGGACCATCCAAAAGGGTCGAAAAAGAATCTCTCCTCGAGGTCGTTACTTAGGCAAATTTCGCCATCGAATAGAAAGCCGAGCACAAGCATGTCCCAAACAAAAGACTTAGGCAAATTTTCCAACAAAGTCACAACCACGCACGGGCAAGACTCGGGGCCATAACTTAGGCCAGTTTTATCGCAAAATATCAAAGCATAAACACAGGCAAATAATCAAAAGTCGAAACAAACATTCATTCGAAAAGCCCGTGGGTAACAAAACAAATAGAGATAAACCGACCAAGAAGGCCGACAATGTTCAGGAATTACAAAGAACGGGCACGCAGGCCCAAAAATTAAAATATGCACGGGCACGCAGGCCCCAGAAACAACCATCAATAAAGGCGCGCAGGCCCTACTAGAATCTCACAGCTAGACTTCCCCGGGGCTATCACCGCCGACAACAGGAGACTCGGGCGGGGGCACGACCTGGCTATCGATGATCTGAGACATGTAGCCCACTCCTTTAGTATTCAGATTGGGATTCAACAGAGCGAGCTGGCTAACCGCAGCTTCAAAGCCATCCGCCAAAGCATCGACACAGTCCGCCTCGAGGAGTTGAATACGAGCAACCAGTTCCGACCGACTCCGCAAAGGAGCTATTTCCTCCAACTCATCCTCGGCAGGGAGCATGGCGGCCTTTAGTTCCTCGACCTCTTTGGCGAGGCGCCCGTTGTCATTTTCCAAGCGTTCCCGGTCCTCACGGAAGTACTCCCTCTCCTCGGCAATCTTCCCCAAGTTCTCTTTCTCTGCGGCCAGTAGCTCGGCTTGCTCGCGGAACATCTCCTCGGAGCGCTCCAGGGCAGCCTTCAACTTTCGTGAGCTCGCAGTAAGGGAAGCTTTCTCCTGTTCCAGCTCCTTGATGCGATCAGAATCTTCCCCCTCCTCGGCCAGCACAACGGCCATCTCGACCATTTTGACCATCCCAACCATGTTGGCGGCCAGATGCTTTCTTCAATTCTCCTTGCTCAGCCGCCTAATGGTATCAGCTTCGTCAGCACTTACGGACAAGGGAAATCCCTCGAAGAAACCCTCCTCTTTAAAACAGGGGGCAACCCAAAGGACCTCACCGAACCAGAGTCCTCGCCGACCTCCGGTTGGCTCTCCACCCGATTCCTCTTCCTCGGTATCAGGTCGGTATGTGGCTCGACATCCTGAGCATCCGGGGACCCTCCAGAAGCATCACCCGGGCTAGTTGGAGGGCCCATCCTCGTCGCCTGAGGAGCTCGCACCACTCTCTTGTTGACTTTCTTATCTTGTGTCAGCTTCAGGAGCCTCTCCTTTCGTCCAGCCATTAGACCTGCATAAAATAACCCCGGGTTAGTGACGAGCAAATAACAAGCGAAGAAATTCAAACAAAGCGAAAAAAGTAATGACCTAGCAGGTTCTTGGCCTGCCCGAAGGACTGGCACTCCACGAGCGCCTTCGTATCGATAGGCCGGGCCTCAAAGGTCGGATAACCATCTTCGTCGAGAATATCCTTTCCCTCCCTCGTGGCCCACCGGGCAGGGAAGAAACTATCGACATATCTGCAGAGGGTACCATAGACCTCCTCATCTTTGGTGCTCATCCCACCCGCGGGCGTATGGTAGTGCCCGGTCCCGTGCTCGTAGTGACGCGAGGTCCAATGCAAAGGAAACTTGGCCACACGCCCCAACACCGGGCGTCCCTCATCGTCTAGAAGAGCCTCCCCGTGATCGCCGATCACCACCGTTTCTTCCTTGTATACGGACTCTAGACCAGTTTTGGTAACCGACCGCACGATGTACCATTTGTCCTTGAACCCCCGGACAAAATCCATATACATCCTGAACAGTCTCTTCGACTGTTTCAGGGAAACCCAACTGTGCCTACCTCCCCGAGACTGGCGCTGTAAATGGAAGACTCTGAAGAAGAGAGGTATGGTCGCCCCAATCTTTAAAAAGCAACACGTCAGTTCAAACGCCCGGAGGAAAGCAATCGAGTTGGGGTGAAGCTGCGGTGGGGCCAGTTCCAGATGACTAAAGACCCCGACCTGAAAATCACTAAAGGGGAGCTTTAGTCCAAGGTCCTTGAAAGCGATCTCATACATGGGAAACCCGTACTCAGGGAACTCTGAGCAGATCCGCGCGGTAAAAGTTGGTCTGGTGATGACGAAGTTTTTCTGAAAGCCGGGCTGACTACCGCCCTGCTCGAAGATAGTATACGCACTCCCACTGCGCCGACTGTAAGCAGAAGCAATACCTCTGGGCTCGGCGCCCACCCACTCCAGCAAAGGATCGTCGATGGTATCGACCAGATTCACATTCTCCTCAGCGCTTTGATCTTCCACCTCATTGTGCCCCGAGGAACACGGTTCATCCGCCATTGTTACCTGCAAAGCACAGGAAGCCGGTCAATTGGGGAGCAAATCCATACGCTCGCCATAACTGACAGGGAGAAGGGCACGACCAACCGAGTCACACTCCACACACGATTAAAAAGTTGAAGTTTCGAACAAAGGAGTAGAGTCATCTCCCCGACACCCAGATACTGCGACAAGTCTTCCTACAGATCGCCTAAATGGGCCAACATCCCGGCCAATCACGAATATGTCGACCTAGGCTATGGACATGGCGAGCGATATCATAAATCCTAAAACTAGAACTATGAATTTACCGGGCACTATCAAGAATTAGGCGCCCTGAATCATGAAGATCCCGGGAAGCACTACGAGTCAAATACCTAAACTATGCATTTACCGGGCACAAACATGCGTTTAACGGGCACAAACATGCGTTTGCCGGGCATAAACATGGATTTGCCGAGCAAAAATACGAATCTACCGGGGCTAATACCAGACGCACAGTCTCTAACCTATAAAACAATGGAAAATATCATATACCACAGAGGAAAAACAAAAGGGACAAGACGCTTACTTGAAATCAGGAAAGAGATACGGCGGTGTAGAAGAGAATCAGCGGCGGAGAGCACGGAGGTCCTATGAAAATCTGGAGAAAACAGCAGCAGCAGAGGCAGAGGAAGGAGGAAAAGTGCGAAGAGAAAAAACATATTCTGGGGCCCAAGGACCCTATTTATAGTGATGACATGGAATACAAAATGTCACCCCGGGGAACCACGAACCTCCCTCCTCGACGCCTAGCTCCACTAGGCAATGATGACCCTATCTTCGATAGGGTGGCGGCACAGTTCCCAAGGGATGCCTCGCGTGCTCAACAGTACAGCCCGTCGATAGTCCCCCGAGCACTCCTCGAAAGGAATTATCTCACTAGCGCGGCACAGGGGAAACTCCTCGAGTAACCACGGGGAACTAAATCTCTTGTCCGAGCACGGGACCTCGTGACGGAGGCGAACTAAGATCAAGTCATGGCTCCTACTCCAGGAACTACGACTTGGGAGGCTCCTGTTCTGGACTGGGCCGGGCTGGCCCAAAAGCAAGGATGAAGGCCCAATCCAAACGGCCTTGCAGGGGGTCGCGCCGACCCAGAAGCTACAGTCGTGTCCACGACATCCTCGACTTCATGCAGTCCAACTCGACCTCAGGTCGAGCACTCCCCGTAGGGAAGACTATGACCATTACGCCATCACCTGGATTCTGAAAAGACCGCGTCCCCGTCCGTCTATACTTCTCGCAGAACACCCAGGAAGGAGACCACGTGCGGGTCCCCACTATACACGTAGAACTTGGCAGTTCCTTCATTGGGCCAAACCTGCCCGGCCTAATGAAGGGACCTTGGCCCAGCGCTGGGGGCTATAAATACCCTTTGTTCCTAGAGGGTCGGGTATTCATTCTTTTACCATACACACACTTTCTTGCCTGCTCGTACTGCCACTTACTTTAGCATCAGAGTGCCTTGCAGGTATCCCCCCATCTCGTTCAACTTCAGCTCGGAGCCAGTCGTGACGGTCCAAGTCTGATCCGGTAAGATCAAAACCTAAATTAAATATTTAATTAATTATAAAAGAAACTTATGTCTAATTAATTAATTAAGAAAAATATTGTCTAGAAATTAAATTAACCTATTAAAAGTATAGTTCTGATTTTGTTTTATTTTTTGTGATTTTATTGATTAAAGAAAATGATTAAAAAGAAAAATTAAATTAATTAGACAAAATGAAAAAGAAAAATAGAAATGGCTTAAAAAATATTAAAAAGAAGAAAAGAAAGGTGCAGGCGCTTGAACCCACGCCCTTCTATTTATAGTCTCCATCCTTTGCCATCTGAACCATTCGCACTTGGTGTTTGAAAAATGGAATTTGATCATTATATGATAAACCTGCAAAGATTGAAAAATAATAGCAAAAATATATCCTGCATTGTTGTACCTCATAAGATCATTAGTGGTGGTAGTATACAATAAAACAAAATGAAAACAGAAAAATGAATTTGCAAGAAATTAAAAAAAAAATAGCGTAGCATGTATGCTTATTTCATGCTCTTTGGATCATTACAAATGATCTAAACTTACCCTATAATGCTCCTGAAAGTGAATGGAAAGACTGATTTGTTTTGATCGTGGCTGCAACTAGAGTTTACAGCTTGCCCTAGTTTTGGAAATTTTGGAATTTTGGAGTGTTTTTTGGAGCAGCTTTTGTGTCCTTTGCACTTGAGTATTTCATGTATTTATAGAGGAATGAAATGGAATAAGAACAAGACAAGAATCTTGTACTATTATGTCACAATTCATTGTAAAAAAAACACATTGAAATCTTTCCAAAATTGTTTAAAAACATTCCAAACTTGAAGATTCTTATTCCCAACATGTTTTCACGGTTTTGGCATGTTTATCATGTGTTTTTGGGCCTCCATGTGATTTAAATCAAAAGCCCATGCGCCTTGACCCAATGATTTTATATTTTATTTGATTTACTTGCATTTAAATGAATAAAAATTCAAATAAAAGTAATAAAATTCATAAAAAATATATGAGTGGATTTAGAGGTCTTCTAACACATTGTAAACATGTTTGAACATCAAAAGTTAGGCCAATTGGTCTAGAATTTCATGTTTGCTCACTTTGCATTTCATGCATTTTACCAAAATTTCCCAATTTTCAATGGTCATAACTCTCTCAATTTTCATCTTTTAAAGATGATCTTGGACTTTTTTAAAATCTTAGAATGTCTTCTTCAATTTCTATATTGAGAATTTTTGCATTTGGAGACTTTATCTTGATTTAAGTTGCCTTGACAAAAAGTGTCTTTTTGTTGACTTTTGAAATGACCTATAATGTATGAGCTCATGTCTCTCAAATGAAGCACTTTTTGGACTTGAGAATACAGATACAAAGTTGTATAGAATTAAATTTCCTTCAAAATGGACTTTGTTTGGGGAAGAGTTGATGAAGCATTTGAAAGTTATGCTTGGTCAAAGTTCAGTTGACTTCTCCTGAGGAAACCCTAACTTGATAACTTTTGACTTTTGATGATTTGGGGGCTTTCCTTGGGGAATCCTGATCAACCCTTGATCAAATGATGAATATCACTTCAAAATGTTGATGTTGATCAAAAACCTTGAAGTTTAGCTGTATGTTAACCATGGTTGACTTTTTACCCAATAAAGTTGATTTTCAATCATCTGAGCTATTGACTGAGCAATCTTGTGATGCAAGGTTTGAAACTTGACCTAAACATTGTTGAAGACTTAGGGAGAACCATGGAAACCACTTGAGACCTTTGGAACCCAATATTCCATGAGAAACTCAAAACTCTGGTTATAAACTCATTGCTAAATAGGAGGTTTGACTGGTCAACCCTTCAGTATCCTTGAGCATTTTAAGAAAATGGGAGGGGAAATTTTGGGGTACAACAATATATTTAATCACCAACTCCAATAACAATTCATAAACAACGACTCACCAAGTAAAAAAGAGTCTACAATGCTCTCATAATCTTTTTAAAAACAAGTAACAACTAAATAAGTAAACAAACGTACATCCCCTGTGTTACATATCAGAACAAGATCCAACTCAATCTACGCAATATGAGGCGCATCTCTAACTCAATCAAATCTAATCTTCATCACTTGTATGTTATCTACATGGAGGCAACATTCAAACAGTAAGAGGTGAGATATCATAACAATATAAACGAATATATGATAATGAACATGTAAAGTATGGCATACATAATCATAATATCATACTTCATGCATCAACACCAATACATGTCACAATTTCAACAATCACATTCAACAATAAACAAATCACATCTTATTCACCAAATACATCATAAATGCAATGAGACCAACTTCACTAATTATATGTATGTGGTACCAACATAGTAAAACCCTCTTCGCAATAATGTCAATTTAGAGCAATCAACTTAGCTCGCTAATACAGGTCTTCTCCTTATGATTGCATGAGACATTATCATGCAACAACATACATCACATTTATCATTCTTACTCATCACAATTTCGCCAATTACAGGCCATATCATCACTTATAAATATGCATGCAACACTACTATCCTACAATAACTTATGCAATGACACATCACACATCAACAAAACAAGCCAATACAGGTCGCTAATCACACATCATTATTCATACATCGTCACACATCACTACATCATGAAATCTCTTTAATTTCATCATCATATTTGCAACTTTGCAATCACAACACAACATCGGAACAAAACAAAATCCATAAAATCATATCATACTGTTTTAAAATTATTTTTATTGAGTAGAAAATATTTTTAGCTTTCCATAGGTTCGAACGGCGCCTCAAACGGACACCCGGGTAAAAAGCTATGAGTTTTCAAAGATTTTCATTAAAAAAATGTCATTTTGACTTAGTGGTAACTGGTTACCCTCTAGTGGTAATTGGTTACTACAAAACAGTAACCTTTGGATTTTTAAAACTTCTCGCAGTAACCAATTACCCTATTACAGTCACCGGTTGCTGCTATTTTCTCAAAAATAGCCATTATGCCAAAGCATTGGGTACCCAGTTGCCCACTTATGGTAATTGTTTACCCTTCATAAATTTTCTTCCCATTATCAATTTTTCCACACGGTAACCAGTTTCCCTCCTGGTGGTAACCGGTTACCCTGCGTTATTTTTCAAAAATTCTACAGTATAACAAGTTGTGATTCCTCTTCTCAAAACATCCAAAATCTCCAATTTCAACACCCAATAGAGGAAATTATTCTACCAAACATGCACAATTCATCTTCATCATTTAGGATCAATTTACATCATCAAAATCAAAGTTTTCACACCAAATCATCATCATCAATCATCACAAATACAATTCACACCAAACACACAATCCACATAAAGATGAAAATACAATTACAATATCTAACTCTACCAATACCCACCATCATATAAACCCTTATAAAGTTAGAACCACATCCTTACCTTAGGTTTTGAGTTCTCTTCCCTTCTACAATGGAGTCTTCCCTTTAGCCCTAGGTTCTTCCTTTTCTCCTCTTCTCCCCAAAACGCTCTTTTTCCCTCTTCTCTGCTTTCTATGATCGATTGAAAAATAATGATTCTCTATTCTCTTTTCTAAGCTCTTAGACCCCTAAATAAATATCCTCATCTTGCCCTTCCTTATTTTTAATTAATTATTTAATTAGTAATATTATAAATAACTTGTATCCATAATAATAATAATAATAATAATAATAATAATAATAATAATAATAATAAAATGATTACTAGTCTTCTCACCATACTCCCATGGTTCTATGGTTTCGGTCATACACCCTTAACACCTCAGCTTCTATAATTTCTGATCGTACCTGACCAGAATGGACTGTCACATCTAGCTCGAGCAAAAGTTGAGAGTGAATTGGGAGGTACCTGCAAGACACTTTGATGCCAAAATGAGTTTGGGAATGAGCAAGCAAGTATGAGAGTTTAGAAAGTGTTGAATACCTGACCCTCCTAAAAGAGAGAGTATTTATATCCCCCAGCGCTGGGCCAAGGTCCCCATTATTGGTCCATGTTGAGTCCCAATAATGGGAACTGCCAGGGCTTACGTGTGTATGGAGTCCACCAAATGGACTCCCCTGGTCAACTGCTCCGTGAGAATAGGGGTTGTACCCGTGATTCCCGGAGGGAAGTTAAGGTGACTGACGTGAGGACGTGGGCCATGTTCCCCAACGGATATGTCGGGAGTTGCCCAACGGTCCCCAACTTGGGTTATCTGTTCTTTGGGCCTCTTATCTGAGGGGCAAGCGTAGGCCCAGTCCAGATCAATTTTTAAGATATCTCAATATCAACAAATGCATCACATCATATTACATCATAAAATTTATCAACTCATACAAATACACCGCATCGACTAATTTGTCATGATTCATATTATGGTACGATAGGAGAACTGACTTGAGGTGTTTTGAGTTTGTGTTCGCAAATATTGCGGTTTAGCAAGAGTCGCCACCGACTTTTCTTTTATCCAAAAGGAAAGGTGAAAAAGCACAGGAAAGACCTTAAAAGATGTTTTCTTAAGTTCGGGGGGTAGATTATGAAAAGGGAAGGTATTAGCACCCTTTTCATCCACGGTTTTCCATGGGCTCTTAGTTAATCGCTAGATCACTTGCTTTTGTTTGAATGTGCTTGTGGTGTGAGTTTTGAAAGTATTTTGAAAATGTAACTTTGTAATGATTCTCGTTTCTATAAGAATGCATACAAAGTGTTTGTTTCAAAAATGTTTTCAAGAAAGTGTTTGTGAGATGTTTTTTTAAAAGTGATTTTTGAAAAGGGTTTCCTTTGTAATGGCTCTCGTTTCTATAAGAACACGTACAAAGTGTTGTCTTTCGAAAATGTTTTCAAAATGAAAGTGTTGGTGTATAAAATGTTTTTGTTGTGAGCAAGCGAGTAACTGAGAGTGAACCTACCTACTCAAACGTTCTTAGATGTTCTTTTCCTCCTCCTTTAGATGTGGCTATCTTACCATTGATTTGGTAAGAAGCCCCATTGTTGGATGTGAAGGGACGAGCGTGGGTCATTGTTATAACCATGATAGAAAAGTTGTGAGATGACTTAGCACTTTTCTTTAGGCACTAAGATCATTTCGAAAGGCAACTTTGATAGCGTCATTGAGGGACTATGATCTTATATTTTTGTTTGTGCTAAGACATCCCACATGCATAACATGGCCATTCTTAGGCAACAAGTGGAGTTAACCTTAAGGGTGCTAGTGTGCAAGTTTGTTTGATTACATGCATTTTAGTCTTGATTAGGGTGATCTATTTATCAATTTCATGTCTTTCCATACACACCCTAATTACTAGCATTTATATTCGAAAGCGATAAATTTGCAGAAATGTAAAGTCCTACACTATTACAATATTTAGGGGATGGGGGTACATATGTACGAATGGGGATTGCAAGTAAAATTAAATCCTAAGTTACTATTACAACCATATTGAAATGTACAATATAAGAAAGAAAAAAGACTTGTTTAGAAACTGGTTTTTTTGTCTTAAAAAAAAGAAAAGGAATAAATTAAAAGGAAAACATCTTTATGTTTTTTATGTTAATAAAAAAATAGTTAATATTAGAAATGGTGAAAAAGAAAATAAATGAAAGATAGAAACAGTCTTGTTGCAAGCAAAACAACAAGGATCAGAAGTTCTGAAGCCAGACGCGTGGTGATTCAGAAGGAAGCGTCAGAAGTTTTGGGTTGATGCACTCTGAGGTCCTGCAAGAAACGTTAGAGGGAAAACATAGAAATTCTGGGTGGTATTCATACAGTGGGCCACAAGTCAGAAGTTTTGTATTACACTAAAACAGTGAGTAAACGTCAGCAGTTTAGTGCATTATCAGCATGTAAAAATCAGAAACTCTGAGTGTTTGAAAACAGCGAGTGGAAGCATCAGAAGTTCAGTGTATTTGACATGTAAGGAGAACTCAGAAGTTCTGTGCTATGTTAAAACAGTGAGTGAATCATCAGAAGTTCTGTGCCGTGCTAAGCCAGTGAGTGAACATCAGCAGTTCAGTGCGTTATCAACATGTAAGAATCATAAGTTCATTGTGTGTTAACAGTGAGAAAAATCATAGAAGTTATGTGTGTTAAAACAGTGAAGAGAACTCAGAAGTTCTGTGTGTGTTTAACAGTGAGAAAAATTATAGAAGTTATGTATGCTAAAACTATGAATGAACATCAGAAGTTTTAATGCCATATTTCAACACTCAATCAGCACATCAGTAATCTATTCAGTTTTCAACAATCAGCAAGTCAGAAGGATAAAAGCATAACAGTTTTCAGAAGTTCTAATCCTAAATCTGAGTCTAGCCCTAATCAAGAAGTTCTGATCCATAGTTTTCCTATTCATGCAATGATATGTACAACATTAATACTATGATATTTACATGTTAATGATGTTCAGAATGAAAAACAAGTAAAGTCAGAAAGACTTACCTTGAACCTGAAACATGGGCTTGGAGGTTTGAACTGCAGCCTTCAGATGTTCTGGTGTCAGCGAGAGTGACGGAACAGTGGTTGTGTTCTTTGATTTAAAGGGGATGAACAAAAGGTTTTGTTTTGGATTTGCGAAGGTTTTCCCTGTTTCCTCTTCTCTCTTTTGGCCAATCTCTCTCCAAAAGCCAGCCTCTCCTTCAAAGTCCAGCCCATTGAACGTGTGATGGAGCAAAGTATTTATAGGTGAATTTGTTGTGATTTTGGGGGGAAAACAAATGAGTTTTAAACACTTTTGGCATACTGTTCTTTTGCTTTTTAATCCCAGTTTTCGTATGCTAGTTTGGTGCAATTATGGGATGCAGGCGTAGGCTGAACTAGTTGTTGGTTATAGGTCTGCAGCAGGTTGTATAAACAAGGTTTTGGGATTTGGTCAAGTTCTGACCAAAGCATTGAATATAACCTTCATTTGCTAAAGCCCTGCCTTGTTCTTGAAGCAAGCATGGTGGTTCTCAGCAGGAATTAAGGAAAAGCAAAAAGCAAATCATGGGCCTAGTACCAAAGTTTGCTATCCCAAGATAGTAGAGGTACACATGGTGAAAATCCTTTGGATAAAGACTCGGAAAGTGGTTGTGAGCATTAATGACGATGAGACTTATCACAACCAGAAATCCTCCAACGTGAGATTCTACACCATGGCTTAGTTCTGGATCAGAAGTTCTGATTCAGCGTAGCATCCAACCTCTGATCTTTGTATCTTCTAGCTCTAGCATGTTCTGAAGGAGAACATTGCTTCCACATGTTCTGATTAAAGTGTCATGTTCTGAACCGGAGAACATCGCTTCCATATATTCTGATTGAAGCATCATGTTCTGAACCATGTTTGCAACCTCTGACTGAAGCTTTTTTTGAAAACTTGCCCAGAAGTTCTGACCAAACTCTGCCTTGAGAGTTACCAGAATTTGTTGAGTGTTATGGTAATAACCTGGTCAGAAGTTCTGAAATTGTCATAATTCTTAAACACTTAGAAAAATTCCAAGTATTTAGAAATTTGACTTTTCCAAAGTAAATTTGACTTTTGAATTTTTAGATGAAACAAACTTCATATTTCAACATGTCTTGATGAAATATGATTCTTGAAACTTGGTTTTGATCCAAAAGTCAAAGTTTGACCTTTCAGCATGCAAATGACCATTTTGCCCTTGCGGGTTACTTTCTTGAAAAATTGCAGTTCAAGGCTTGGAATTGGATGGAAGCAAACTTGAGGATCCAGGGTGATTCTTTGAGAAATGAGAGGGCAAATTTTGGGGTACAACAACTGCCCCTGTTTAATCTTCTTACACATGAAGAGTTAGATTGGTAAATCTGTCATTCATGACTTGAAGGTGGAAGATGATTGAACACTAGAGTGCCCAGAAAATTTGCACTCGAAGATGTGTTAGTTGATTATGTAGGGAATGGGCTTAAATATGCCATTTGGAGAGGTAATGGATAGTTGTCGGAGATGGGCTTAAAGATGTCATCCAGAAATGATTGCTGGACTGTATCTGTAAGCTCAAACTGAATGATCATCAGAATGGCGTCTGTTTCTGGAGCATATCTGAACTGTATCAGGAGTTTGGGTTGTTTAATGATGAGTGTGATACGGTGGGAGAACTGACTTGAGGTTTTGCGTTTGTTTTCATAAATGTTTCGGTTGAGCAAGAGTCGCCACTGACTTTATTTTATCCTAAGGAAAGGTTAAAAAGCACAGCAAAAACCTTTGAGATGTTTTCTTGGGTTCGGGGAGTAGATTATAGAAAGGGAAGGTATTAGCACGCTTTCTATCCATGGTTATCCATGGGCTCTTAGTTACTTGCTTAGATCACTTGCCTTTGATTTTCAATTGTTTGAAATGGTGCTTTGTGTGTGGGTTTGAAAATGTTTTGAAAAGAGGCCATTTGTTGTGGCAACCTTTGTAATGATTCTTGTTTGAATGTATACAAAGGTGTATGTATTTTGAAAAGTTTTCAATGTTTTTGAAAGTTGTTTTGAAAGTGTTGTGGAGTGTGGTTTTGAAAAAATAGGCAAGTGTTTTTTGCAAGTTTGATCAAGTAACCAAGAGCTATCTACCCTAAATTTCTCAAAGATCTTTCCCATGTTTTAACCCTTTTAACAATTTTGTTCCATCATTGTATTTGGTAGACAATCTTGTGTTAGGATGTTAACGGGACGGGTGTGAGTCATCATTTAGACCATGATTGCAATGGTGCCAAGTGTCTTTGGCAACTTTTCCTTTAAGGGACTATGATCATTTTTAGGCAACTTTCGAGAGCGTCATCGAGGGACTATGATCATTTGAAATTGTTTTGTTTTGCCAAAAACACTCAACATGCAATATGGCCCATTATTGAAGGCAACAAGTGGAGTAACCCTAGGGGTGCAAGTGTGATTGGTGTTGTCCATTTTCATGCTTTGTTATCTTTGAATTAGGTCAAGCTATTTGTTTGGTTAATTTTTGCATACAAAACCCTAAGTCTATCATGGCATATTTAGAAAGCTTTAAGGTGCGAAATTTAAATTCCTAAACTACTACAACATAATTATGGGATGGGGGGTACAAATGTTCAAATGGGGGATATTTAGCAAAAATTAAATCTAAACTATTACATCCAAATTGAATATACAAATTATTTAATTGCACAATAATTAAATAAAATACAATAAATGTGCAAGATGCAAAAATGATTTTCATATGTATGTAAAAAAGGTATTTTTCATGTGACAAATAAACAAAAATAAAAATGAATAATTTTGGATATTTTTACATTTTAGGGCAAAACCCTAATTTTCTAAGTAAGAAGTATTTATTATTTATTATATGCAATATTTATTAATTATGTACAAAAAATAAATAAAAAGGAAGTATATTATAAAAAAAGTGATTTTTGAGATTAAATATTAATAAAAATAAAAATGTATTATTTTTATGTTTTTATCCTAAATAATCTAATAATTATATAAGTATTTAAATTATATATTAAATATATTACATATACACAAAAAAATAAAAATATTTATTATTTACAAAAAAAGTATATTTTTTAGAAAATCTTTTCAAAAGATAAAATAAAATAAAATCAGACAATAAAAATGTATTTGTATTATTTTTGTATTTTTGAATAAAAAAAAGGTATTTTGTTTATTTATGTATGAAACTAAATGAAACAAAATAAATACCAAATAAAATGCAAAAAATGTGAGAAAAATAATTTTAATGTTTTTTCATGTTTGGATAAAAATATAAAATCAAAATCAAAAAGAAAAAAATCAAAAATGACAAGTATATCATGCAATGGGCCAGGGGGGGTGTATGTGAAATAAAGTGGTGCAAACAGAAAAAAGAACCAAGCCCAGCCCAAAAGGGTTGTCTTCAACCTCCAGACAGTTTTGTTTGAAAATTCGCGCGCCTCTTTGCTTCAACCACAAGCTCCTGATTCTTTGATTTTCAGCCAAAACTTACAACATAAACTATGTAGAGCATTAAATCACGAATTCATACATATAAAGAACATGATCTAACTCTCAGAAATGAGAGAGAATTTCTTCTCCCCCAATTTCTGACCTAAGTTTTTTCCAATGTTCAGGTTCAAAATATTCTTAGCACACACAATATAAATGAAAAGTAACTACATGGATGGCTTCAGGGCTATGATTAGAACATGCTTTCTTCACAAACTTAAGCCTAAATATGCTTGGATAGAGAGATAGAAGTTCAAAAACTTACCTGTTCAGCTTGAATCGTGTATGACAATGGAGGTACTTTCAATGCAATGTGAGGACTTGTATAGCTTGCTTGAGGTCCAGGGATGCTTCTCCAACCTCTAGCTTGCTTTGGAACTAACTGAAACGAGCTATGGAAGTTAACCTGCACAACTGAAAAAATGAAAATGGTGAACTTGGTTAGAGGTGTTACAGTTTGTAGCTAGGGCTTGGGATAGCTTGTATGGATGTTATGGAGTGTGTATGAACAAGCTTTGGCCAAAACGCACGAGCAAACTGAGTTGTGCAACTCAATCTGTAGGGATGCCCTGTTTTGTGCAGCAAAATGGTGTTTTGATGTTTGGGGAGGTATTGAAGGTGGTTGGCTCGTGTTTCAGGTCGGGTTTGATGTATGGAATGTGTTCACAATGTTTGCTTTGGCTTGTTGTTACAGGAATGAGAGTTGTCTTCTTAAAATGCAAGTTTCTTCTATCTTCAGTCAAAAATGCCAAGTTGGTTTACAAGCTTATGCAGGCCCCCTAAACATGCTGCAAAGTTTCTCCTTGATCAGTGGGATTAGTCCATAATCTTGTGCCTAGAAGATATGCTTTGTACTTCTTAGATTTGTGTTTGACATAAAGTCATGCTTTACAAGAATGGATAACTTGCTTTTTCTATTTATGGCTTAATCTTGTATGCAATGGTTAAACACACAAAATAAGGCTTGAACACAAAGGATTGGCATTAAATTATTGATTGTGGATGAGATAAAAGGCCTGTAATCTAGCTTGTACCATGCTGAGTTTGAAAATGCCAAGTTATGAACATGTAATAGTCAAGAACAAAAGTGGATTTTGCCCAACTTTGCCAATTCGATTCTCCCTAACCACAAGGGTGTTTGAGAAGTTCTTGGACAATTTGGAAAGCTTGGAATGTGTACTAAAATCCATCTTTGTAATGCAAGTTGAAATTCCAAGTGTAAGCATGTGAAAAATGGCCATGAAGTTAGGCAAAAATCATGCCTATAATAGGTCAAAATATTTCTAAGTTAGGAATGTTTTGCACCTCTATTCCAAAAATCATAACTTGAGCTACAAGCTTCTTTTGAGGAAACTTTGTGAATCAAAGTTGTAGATTTTGCAATGTACTACAACTTTCATGTTTTGAGTTTTTCTTGAATCCAAATGCATCTTAATGAAAAAATGGGACAAAGTTAGGAAAAAATTAGGGATTTTCATAACAGAAAATTTCTAAGTTATGAAAATTCTTCATTTTAAACCCTAATTTGTAATTTTTGATTTCTTGATGAACAAGTTTCATAATTTGACATGTCTTGATGAAAAACGAATCTTGGAACTTGATTTTGACCAAAAAGTCAAAGTTTGACTTTTCAGTATACAGTCAAATTTTGATCAGTTGACTGGAAAATTCATCTGTCAATCTTGTGCATTTGGGATCTTTTGAACTTGTTGAACTTGTCAAGACAATGCCATTGAGTCCTTAAGCCCATATGTGAGCTTGGTTTGCCATTGGCTAGGTCAAACAGTCAAAAATTGCCTTTGTGCAGTCAAAACCCTAAAAATGACCATTTTGCCCTTTTGGTGATCTGGTCAAATTTCTTGTGGAATTGTGATCCAAACTTGATCAAATGGCCCATATGAGTTCATAATGTTGATGTGGGTCAAAAATCATGAGGTTTGACTGTCAATTGACCACAGTTGACTTTTCCCCCAATACAGCTGATTTCTAGGTCAACTGCCCAATTGACTGGGCAAAGATTGGAATCAAGGCTTGAAACTTGGTATGGATAAACTTGTGGGTCCAACATGAAGCATGAAAGTCATTTTGGGCATTTTAGGTCAAAACATCTTTGTGCAAACTCAACCCCTAATTTGGGTCAACAGTGCAAGGAGGAGTCTTGAGCAGAGCAAACCCTAACTGGATCTTGAGTTCCAATGGTCTTGTGATGAGAAAATGTTGATGAAATGGGAGGGAAAATTTTGGGGTACAACAGTTGCCCCTGTTCAATCTTCTTAGACCTGAGGATGTAGATTGGCTTGCGTGCCTTTCGTGATCCGAAGGTGGAAGATGATTGAACACTAAAGTGCCCAGAAATTTGCACTCGCATAGTGGAGTATCAGCAATGTGATGTCGGGAATAGGCTTATAGATGCAATTTGGAGATAGGATGGATAGGAGGATGTGCTTATAGATGCAATCTGAAGGTGTGACAGAACCTTGTCGGGAATGGGCTTATAGATGCCATTTGGAAGTGTTGATCGCGTAAGAGATTCCTTAGCTAGAACTTGCGTACTTGAGAAAGAAAGATGGTTTCCTGGCTTGCTACAGGTGTTGATCTTCAGTCTCTTCATGCAGATGTGCCCTGGCTAGGTACAGGTATCGAATCTATAATTAGTTGCTCACAGATGTGCCCTGGCTAGATACATGAATCGAATCTGGAACTTCAAAAGGTTGTTTACAGACGTGCCCTGGTTGGATACAGGTATCGAATCTCTAAACTGTTTATGCATATATGCCCTGGCGAGATACAGGTGTCGAATCCACAATCAAATACTTCACAGATATGCCCTGGCTCGATACAGGAATCGAATCTGGAAATTATCGTCTACAGATATGCCCTGGCTGGATGCAGGTATCGAATCTGGAAATTGTCGTCTACAGATATGCCCTGGCTGGATACAGGTGTCGAATCTGGAAATTGTCGTCTACAGATATGCCCTGGCTGGATACAGGTATCGAATCTCTAAACTCTTCATGCAGATATGCCCTGGCCAGATACAAGTATCGAATCTACAATCAGTTACTCACAGATATGCCCTGGCTGGATACAGGAATTGAATCTGGAATTTGATAGTTGATAGTAATCATCTTTGGATTGACCTTTTTCCTGAAAAGGCAAAACATTAGCTGTATGCAATGTCATGATGTATGAGATGCATGATGTCATGATGCTCAAAATGAGATAGTGTTGTATGCCCTTTATCATATATATAAGCAGGATGTATGAAATGTGAAATGTCTATGAATGTATTTTCGTCTAGGAAAATAAATCCTTGACGAGTGCCGGGAACTTGTTGAATCCTGGGTTGATGTTTTGAAGAGTGGAGTTCTTCGTTTCCACTGGGGATGATGGTTGCAAGAATAAACCGATAGGAGAAGACGACTCCGTTGGGGAATAAACTTGTTGGAGAGATTACTCTGCGGGGAATTACTCTGTGGGAAGAGATACTTCACTGAGGTTTTGATGAGAGCTCAGCTAGGGATTCCACTGATAAGTTATGTTGGGGAATTTGATGAACTCCGCTGGGGATAGGAAGAATTTCGCCGAGGACGATCTTTCCGTGGTAATTAGCTGAGGATAACCCAGTTATAAGCCCTGATGGGAAATAACCTTTGAATGAAACCGGGGAGATGCGTTCGTACTCTGCAGGTGATAAGCTTCCAGAATCTACTGGGGATAAGCTTCAGAAATCTACTGGGGAGGATTCCACTTTCCTGGGGAAACTTTTCAAACTGCACTGGGGAAAGGTTCCACTGGGGTGTCTGTATTCCGCCGGGGAACAATCTTATATTAAGACTGTCGGGGATGCTTGCTGAGGAATGTATATACTCCGCTGGGGAATGCTGAGATCTTCTGGGGATACCCAATTTCCTTAAGTCTGACAGTAGGCTAACTCGGCTTGGGGAGAGTACCACTGACTTGCTAGGGAAATATTGTGCCTTTTTAGGGCTGATGGGAAACCAAACTCTGCTTGAAGAGAGTATTGCTGAAATCTGGTCTTACTCTGTGGGGAGTTGAGGTAACTTGGTTACGTTCTTCAGCCGAACCTACCTTGGTACCTTGGTGGACAGAGCAACTAGATCGCTTAGACAATTATAAATTTCCCCTGTTTCTGATGTCATCTGTAATTAGTCTTTTGTTTTGCATGCAAATATTCATGATTAGCAATTAATGTCAAATGCATATATCAAAAATGAACATTGGACGTTCTTTGCAAAACAAAATGGAAAAAGGAAAAACGATGGATAATTTGTCTGAAAAATTGAACTTGTATTGATTTTGAAATTTGCCTGTAAATAGGCGCTTTTGTACAAGAGGCTGACATCCTAGTAAGAGAACGCCGCCGAGCAAAATAGAGTTTATACAATTTTTGTGAAAAGGAAACAAAACAGCTGTGATCGGTGGATCTGGAACTGACTGTTTAACGCTGGTTCGCGAAATGTCGCGGAAGCAAGAGTCGCCACCGTCTTTTATTTTCTCCAAATGGAAAGGACAAAAGCACAGAAAAATTCCTTATAGAGATTGCTCTCGGTTCGGGAGGTAGATTATAGAAAGGGAAGGTGTTAGCACCCTTTCTATCCATGGTTATCCATGGGCTCTTAGATACTTGCTCATTTGTGTTTTCAAAAGGTTTGTTTGCTTTTCAACTGTGGGTTTTAAAAAAGTTTCTTTGAAAATTCCAGTTCGACTCATACGTCAGAGTGTTTGAAAAGTTTGCTTTGAAAGCTTTTGAAAAGTGTCAGTGTGAAAAGTCTTTTTGAGTTTGTTTTGAGATTAGAGCAAGTATCCTTGAGAACCTACCTACCCTAAGGAATTCGTCTGTGTAAATGTCCTTAAAAGTAGTGCCATCCCACCATTGAGAGGTAGGTAGCACCACCGTTGGAGGTGTTCGGGTCAATTCGAGTTTAGGGACGTGGTGATCACCGGAGCAATAGGAAGACACCTTAGAAGCTACCCTCATGCCAGGTTCCCGGATCATGAGGACTTACTAAGACATCCTCTACTCGACGATCACCTTTCGAAAGGCAACAGTGAGGCGTACCCTAGGGGTGGTGTGTGCGAATCGTGTGTCATGTTTCAGTTATTTGTCTTGTCATGTTTATTTGTGATCTACGCTTGATTTTGATTAGGGCCATTCATTCTTGCATGCTTGGTTAACAGTTAAATATTTTGCGAAAAATAAATCTAAGACTATTACAAATGGCGCGGGTCCACATCGCCAAAATTAAACCGGACCCGATTTAGCGGAAAAAATAAATAATGCGAAGAAATAAAAGGCGAAAAGTAAAAATTACATGGCTTTGGGAGAGATACAAAATTATAATTAAACGACATAAAATAAATGCGCAAAATTAAATGATTAAACAATGGGCGTTGGACCCTTTTGCAAAAATAATTAAAAGTTAATGAGAATTAAAAAATTAAATGATTAAATGCTTTTTTTGGTATTTTGTGTTTTTTAGATTTAAAAGAAAAAGGAACAATTAATTAAAATTAAAATGCTAAACCCTAGTTCTAATGTTTTTTAAGTCTATTATGAAATAATTAAATTAAAACCTAAATTAAACTCTAAATTAATTTATGTACAATTTTTAATTTATGAAAATAAAATAATAAATAAATAATATTGTTATTCTGAAAAAAGGAAAAATTAAAAAAAGAAAATAAAAGGTTATTAAACCTAAATTCTATGTTTGGATTTTTTATTATGAAAAATATTTGATAAACCTAAATTAAAGCTAAATAATTACAAGCATTTATTTAGAAAATAATTAAAAGAAAAATTATATTATTTTTGGTCTTTTCTGATTTTTTGTGATATTCTTGTATTTTGATTAAAAATTAAATAAACAATAATTAAAATAAAACACAACAATTAAAATAATAATTAAAAGGAAAAAGAAATAAAATTTGTCAAACCAGAGTGGGGTGTTGCCCCAAATGGGAGGTTCAGGCCTTAGAACATTGGCCCATTAAGCTTGAATCCGTTGACTTTGGGAATCACGTATGGTGCGTTTGACCAGGTGTATGCTGCACCCTGAAGCTTGGTCATTGATCTGATCATTGTGGACGCGTGTATGGTCATGCTTTGAGAGAACATGATGTACCTGGGTGTTAGCGCTGCATAGGATCAATTATTGAAAAATAATATTGAACATTTGCCAGACCTGGGACTTGAACCCAGGTCTTGAAGGTCACATGCATCACGTGTTGCCACTGAACCACGCACTTGTTATTTAACATATAATAAACAATAAACAATATAAGAAGAACGCGTTAGTGCTTTTGGAAATTCGCGCGAAATTCAAACTAGCCAATGGCTGATGGACACGATGCCTTCGTCTTCGTCCCTGTAAAAACAAAACTCAGAGGCCACGGTTTTTGTAGCGTTGCATTAGGGGTGATTTAAGAAAATAGCGAATAGCTCCATTCTCAACATAAATTAGGCGCGATGGTCTAGATTGCTTCGTCCAGATGCGTTGATTGCAATGGCATAGGTTTGGAATCCTAATTTTACTTGGTTTGGGAAACCCCAATTTTGTAACCTGCAAACCCTAAGATTTCAAACATGGCATAATTCTGTATGATCAATAAAAACGCAATTAAACACCACAGTTAGCTTTGAAACTTCAATATGAACAAGAATCAACAAACAAAATTCATAAAAAATGCTTAGAATATGATATGTGTTTAAGAATTTTGTGCTGTACAGTCCAAGGCCTCGTTACCAATTCTTGGGGTCTGAGTTGATGCTAATGGTTGGAATATGTCCAGGAAGTGCCAAGGAATCTATTGAGACAAGAATGGAGCCTTGAATCGCCCTAAAACCCTGATTTCAGTATTTGAGTTTTTAGGAGAATTTTCAATTTGCCAAAGGTTTCTTATGCGCAGCTTGCAGTCTCTTTTTCATTAGGGTTTGATCCTGAGTATGTATAGAGGCTTTTAGGTCAAGAAAGTTGTACAAAATCTCATGCCATAATGGATTTCAATATTTGATTTTACAAGATCTTTTCCAAATCTTTTCCATGTGCATTTTGGTTCAAATCTGATCAATTCTCATCAAAACTTGCTTAATTAAGAAGTGCACGAAATATTGACCTTGGAATATGCATAAAAAGATTTTTTTAGGTTAGGTTTGTATTTTCCATGTATTAAAATGATTTAAATGAATATAAATTAATATAAATTCAAATAAATAATTAAAAAATATGAAAATACTTCCCTTTGGGCCTAGTGGTCGTGCATAGGCTTGGCATGAAGAAACTTGGAAGAAAAATGGGCCCATTTGCATTTTTAGGTCATTTGAACCATTGTTGACTTTTCAAAATTCCCAAAAATTTCCCAACTTCCACAAGGCATAACTTTCTCAATTCTTAAGCTTTTCACATGTTCTTGGACATTTTGGAAAGGTATTTGAGTCCTTTAACCAATTCCTTTGGTCCCATGTCATTTTGATTTACCAATCTCAAGTTATGGCCTTTGACTTAAAGTCCCTTTTTGTTGACTTTTGAAAATGACCTATAATGTTGAAATTGATAACTTTTTGTGAGAGCATTTCTTGGACTTGGAACATGAAGATGAATTGTAGGAAATGTCTTTCTCTTCAAAATGAGCTTTGGATGGAATTTTTCTGATAATCCATGTGAAAGTTATGCCCTGGTCAATTTCAGTTGACTTTTTCAACTGTCCAAATATAGCAACTTTTGCATCTTTGATGATTTCTGAGCCAAATTTTGAGAATCATGATCAAGCATTGATCAAATGATGTTTGTGGCTTCAAAATGATATGTTGACCAAAAATTTGAACTTTTGACTGTCAAATGACCATTTTGCCCCTACAGTTGACTGTAGTGCAACCTAGGGTTTTGACTGTGCAATTTTGAGCTGAATGCCTTGAAACTTGACATGAGGATGTTTGACCACATTTGTAGGCATATGAGACTTGATTGGGCCTTTGAAAAGTTCATTTGCTTGACCAGAACCCAAACCCTAGTTTTGACTGTATAGGAAACAGTTGAACTGCATAGCCCTTGGGGAATTTTGTGACTTTGACTTGACAAATCTTGATGAATATGGGAGGGCAAATTTTGGGGTGCAACAGTTGCCCCTGTTCAATCTTCTTAGACCTGAGGATGCAGATTGGCTGACGTGCCTTTCGTAATCCGAAGGTGGAAGATGATTGAACACTAAAGTGCCCAGAAATTTGCGCTCACATAATAGCAATGATGATGAGGGAATGGGCTTATGGATGCCATTTGGAGATTGCTGGATAGGATGATGGGCTTATAGATGCCATCGGGATGTTGATCGCGTAGGAGATTCCTTAGCGAGAACCTGCATACCTGCAAAAGAGAAAATGAGTACCTGACACGTTGCAGGAGCTGATTTTAGATGCTTGGTATAGATGTGTCCTGACTGGTTACAGGAGCTGAATCTGGAGCTTCAAACGCTGATGAATGAACCAGGGATGGTTGCTACCTTAGCATGAATGGTAAGGGAACCTTGGGCAATTTTAACTTCAACAACGCTCGTTGAGAAAAATCTTGGGTGTCTTCTACTGGAGTAAGAATCAGGGAGATCTTAGGGTCGATCTGACTGAACCAGAGAGGCCTTTGACTGGGTAAGAATCAGGAAAATCTTAGGGTCGATTTAACTGAACCGGTCTAGGTCTTGAAACATCTTCAACTGGATAAGTATCAGGGAGATCTTAGGGTCGATCTGACTGAACCAGAGAAGGCCTTTGACTGGATAAGCATCAGGAAAATCTTAGGGTCGATTTAACTGAACCGGTCTAGGTCTTGAAACATCTTCAACTGGATAAGCATCAGGGAGATCTTAGGGTCGATCTGACTGAACCAGAGAAGGCCTTTGACTGGATAAGCATCAGGAAAATCTTAGGGTCGATTTAACTGAACCGGACAAGGTCTTGAAATGTGATTGAGAATTTTAGCTGCATCTTTCCTGAAAGGTAAAGGTCAGTTATATGCAATGCATGATATGGGTCAAGCAATGATGTTCTCGATATAAATGAGACTTGTATGATGCAATACGTTATGCATGCTATAATGATGTATGTGATGTTTTATGTATGTTTTTTGTCTAGGAAAGTGAATCCTTGACGGATGCCAGGAAGTTGTGTCCTGGGCTGACGCTGAAGAATAGATATTGCTTCCGCTGGGGATGATGATTGCAAGAATACCGATAGGAGAGGATAACTCCGTTGAGGAATAAACTTGGCAAATGGAAGATTCTGCAGGGAGAAAAGATACTCTGATGACCATGCTGGGAAGCAATACTCTGTGGGGATAGAGATGCTTTGCTGATTGTTGATAGTAGTTTGCTGAGGATACCCTTGTTATTGGAAGTATTAATGGACTTCGCTGGGGATAGGAAGGAACTACGTTGACGACGACCTTTCCGTGGCTTTTGGCTGAGGATAACCCAGTTATATCCTGTTAAGGAAATAACTCTTTAAATCAAGCCGGACGACGCGTTCGTGCTCTGCGGGGGGGGTAAGCTTCCAGAATCTACTGGGGATGAGCTTACCGCTTGGGGAGATAATGGATTCCAACTTTCCTGGGGAAGCTGGGTTGGACTGGACTCTTTGGGGAAGTTTTGATATGCTGGGGAGGTGACTCCCTTTGAATGTTGAGATACCGCCGGGGAACAATCTTTAAGCCAAGACTGCCGGGGATACTTGTTAAGAATATATGTATTGCTGCTTGGGGAAGTATTGAGATCTACGGGAGGATACTCAATTTCCTTGATATTTGATGATTTGCTTGGAGAAGAGTGTATTGTTTTGGACCACTCTCTGGGGATTTAAAATGTACCGGTTATGTTCTTTAGCTGAACCTACCTTGGTACCTTGGAGGATAGAACAATTGGATTACTCAGACAATTCTTTATTGCCCCTGTTTCCAGTGTCACCTGCAATTAACTCCTTTGTTTCGTATGCAATTATTTATGAGTTAGCAAATTATTGTCAATGCATACATCATAAATTGAACCTTGGACGTTCTTCGCAAAACAAAACAGGAAAAGGAAAAATACTTGGCACGTTTAACTGAAAATATATTTTTATTGATTTTGAATAGCCTGAAAAGGCGTTTTGTGTACAAGAGGCTGACGTCCTAGTAAGAGGTACGCCGCCGATCAAAAGAGTTTATACAAGTTTTATACAAAAGAAAATAAAACAGCTGTGTGAAAGATGAATGATCCACTGAGTTTCAATTCTGCTATTGCCTCTATAACTCTGAGCGTCTCATCACTTGATGACCTTGGTTGAAGGTGAAGCTGACTGATCGATGCCGTTTGAGCTTGATGCAGACACCGGATTCTGGATGCAAAATGATCAATGAGACATAGTTTTACGCTTTATCCCTAATTTTGCCTGGACCGCCCTTTCGGGTTTTCAATCCACCGGGATACCCATTTTTGCCCAAGCCGCCTTTTCAGGTTTTCGACTTGCCGGGTGTACAGATTTTTTCATTTTCATCCCTACATTTTGCCCGAACCCTTTTGGTTCGACGGGAAGCCCTAATTTTTGCCTAGGCATGTCAGCCTAGCGGGTCTTTTTCATGCGTAGTATTTTTTAACTATGTCTGCATTGGCGGGGTGAGGAAGGTCGTCACCGTCCATGTTGGTTAATATCATTGCTCCTCCTGAGAACACATGCTTAACCACAAATGGCCCTTCGTATGTGGGAGTCCATTTGCCCCTTGGATCACTCTGAGGAAGGATGATTCGCTTGATCACCAGATCCCCGACTTGATATTCTCGTGGTCTGGCCTTTTTGTTAAATGCCCTGATCATTCGTTTCTGATACGTCTGACCATGACAGATAGCAGCAAGTCTCTTCTCGTCAATGAGATTGAGTTGGTCAAGTCGTGTCTGGATCCACTCATCTTCGTTCAGATTTGCGTCCTTCATTATCCGGAGAGAGGGAATTTGTACTTCGATTGGCAAGACTGCCTCCATGCCATAAACCAGAGAGAAGGGAGTTGCCCCGGTTGACGTCCTAGCTGAGGTACGGTACCCATGCAGAGCGAACGGTAACATCCCGTGCCAATCTTTGTAAGTTACTGTCATTTTCTGCACGATCTTCTTGATGTTCTTGTTAGCTGCTTCTACAGCCCCATTCATCTTCGGTCTGTAAGGAGAAGAATTGTGGTGCTGTATCTTGAACTGTTCGCAAAGCTCAGCAATCATCTTATTGTTTAGATTGGTACCGTTGTCTGTAATAATCCGCTCAGGGACGCCGTATCGACAGATCAGGTTGTGCCGAATGAACCGTGCCACAACAGTCTTGGTTACCGTAGCATAGGATGCTGCCTCGACCCACTTCGTTAAATAGTCAATCGCCACTAGGATGAAGCGATGTCCATTAGATGCCGTAGGTTTTATCTCGCCGATCATGTCTATGCCCCACATTGCAAACGGCCAAGGCGCAGTCAGAACATTCAGGGGAACCGGAGGAACATGCACCTTGTCTGCATAGATCTGGCACTTGTGGCATGTCCTGGAATGTTGGTAGCAATCAGCTTCCATTGTGGACCAATAGTATCCTGCCCGTAGGATCTTTTTAGCCATGGTGTGCCCACTGGAATGCGTACCAAAGGTCCCTTCATGTAGCTCTTCCATGATTCTTTCCGCTTCAGTCTTATCCACACAACGCAGTAAAGTTGAATCATGGTTTCGCTTGTATAAGATGCTGTTGCTTAGGAAGAACTTTGCTGCGAACCTCCTCAGGAATTTCTTATCGTTGATAGAGGCACCTTCAGGGTATTCCTGAGTTTCCAGATATCTCTTCACTTCGTGGTACCAAGGCTTCTCAGTTACCAATTCAGTTTCGAGATCACAACAGTATGCCGGTTCGTCCAGTTTCCAAATGATGATCCGAGGAGCTTCATTATCCCATTTAACCTTGAACATTGAAGACATTGTAGCTAACGCGTCCGCTAACTGATTCTCTTCTCTTGGAAAGTGCTCAAAGGTTATCTCTGTGAAGTGGGGAATCAGGGTCAACACACATTCTCTGTAAGGAATCAGGTTTGGATGTTTCGTATCCCACTCTCCTTTGATCTGATTGATCACAAGAGCGGAATCTCCGAAAACACTTAGAAATTTGATCCTTAGGTCGATCGCAGCTTGAAGACCCATGATGCACGCCTCATACTCCGCCATGTTATTGGTACAGTTGAAACACAGCCGGGCAGTGAGTGGAGTATGAGTACCTTGAGGGGATATGATTATGGCGCCGATACCATTTCCCAAAGCATTGGAAGCTCCGTCAAAGTGCATAGACCATCGGGATCCTGGTTCAGGTCCTTCATCCGGTCCAGGTACTTCACAGTCAGTTACAATCATGATGCTTTCATCCGGAAACTCGAAGTTCATTGATTGGTAGTCATCTACAGCTTGATGAGCTAAGTGGTCTGCCAATACACTTCCCTTGATGGCCTTCTGGGTTGTGTACTGAATATCGTATTCTGTCAAGATCATTTTCCATCTTGCAATTCTCCCAGACAGAGCAGGCTTTTCGAATATGTATTTTATCGGATCCATCTTTGAGATCAACAAGGTAGTGTGAGTCAGCATATACTGTCTCAGCCGGCGAGCAGCCCATACCAAAGCGCAGCAAGTTTTCTCAAGCAGTGAGTATCGGGTCTCACAGTCGGTAAACTTTTTGCTAAGGTAATAAATGGCATGCTCTTTTCGGCCAGACTCGTCATGCTGCCCCAGCACACACCCCATTGAGTTGTCAAGCACTGTCAGATATAGGATCAGAGGTCTCCCTTCAACCGGTGGCATAAGGATAGGTGGTTCTTGAAGATACTCTTTGATTTTGTCGAAAGCAACCTGACATTCATCGTTCCAACGTACTACCTGATCTTTCTTCAGCAGCTTGAAGATTGGCTCACAGGTAGCAGTCAGATGAGAGATGAATCGAGCAATGTAATTCAGGCGTCCTAAAAAGCCTCTGACCTCCTTCTCTGTCTTAGGAACTGGCATCTCTTGAATAGCTTTGACCTTAGCAGGGTCCACTTGAATACCTTTATCACTGACCACGAAGCCTAGCAACTTCCCAGATCTTACCCCGAAGGTGCACTTGTTCGGGTTCAATCTCAGCTTGTACAGTTTCAAACGGTCAAACAACTTCTGCAGATGATCTAGGTGCTCTTCCTCAGTCTGGGACCTAGCGATCATGTCGTCAACATACACCTCTATCTCGTGATGGATCATGTCGTGAAATAAGGCAACCATGGCACGTTGGTAGGTTGCCCCAGCATTCTTTAATCCAAAAGGCATGACCTTGTAACAGAAGGTGCCCCACTGAGTAACAAATGTAGTCTTTTCCATGTCTTCAGGTGCCATCTTTATCTGGTTGTAGCCTGAAAAGCCATCCATGAAAGAGAATACCTTGTGCTGAGCTGTATTATCAACGAGGACATCAATGTGAGGTAAGGGGAAGTCATCCTTGGGGCTGGCCCTGTTCAGATCCCTGTAATCGACACACATTCTGACCTTGCCGTCCTTTTTAGGTACCGGCACCACATTAGCAACCCACTGAGGGTAAGAAGTCACTGCAAGGAACCCGGCATCGAACTGTTTCATGACCTCGGCTTTAATCTTCTCGGACATCTCTGGACGCATCCGACGAACCTTTTGTTTAACTGGAGGGCAGTCTTCCCTAGTCGGCAAATGATGGACAACAATATCGGTATCCAACCCTGGCATGTCTTCGTAGGACCAGGCAAAGATCTCCATATAGTCATGTAGCATCTTGGTTAACCGTTGCTTCACGCTGAGCTCTAGGTTGGCACCAATCTTTACCTCTTTTCTATCTGCCTCAGTACCCAGGTTTATGGTTTCCACTGGCTCTTCATGGGGTTGAATTGCCCTCTCTTCCTGAAGTAACAGTCTAGCAAGCTCGCCAGGCACTTCGCAATCATCTTCACCTTCGTCTTCGGCTAAGTTGATCGGATTTTCGAAGTCATAATTGGCATTAGCAGAGTTGTTATCAGTGAGATCCAGAGTGGATTGGAACCTGTATGAGTGAGTGTGTGTGTAAATACAGCTGTTTTGAAAATTATGTAAAGGAAAGGAAAGATAGAAAAGGAACACAATATTTGCAATGCGAAAAGTACGTCCAAGATTTTCATTCATGATGTATAAAATGACAGTTCGTATGCCCTCACAAATAGAACCACGGTGCCTCGGGTAAGACACCGGGCCATAGAGTTTATCATTGCTTATTACAAAATAACAAAACATAGGAATTTATTACTTAGTAACAAAAGAAACAGGGAGATTGTCCTTGGCGCTCCAATTGTTAAGTCCACCGTCAGCAGCCGGGTAGATCCAGCTATCAAACTCAGCTTCATCAACTTCCTCTTCGACCCCAATAGCATTAACTCCATGAGCGGGCAGGGGAGCTGTCACCACATTAGGCTTGTCAGATGCCTCAAATTGTACCTCCTTAGCGTCAATGAGGTCCTGCAGCTTGTTCTTCAACGCCCAACAGTCATCGGTAGAGTGCCCCGGGCTTTCTGAATGATAAGCACAACGAGCATTCGGGTTATACTTGGGGGATGCAGTATTGGGGAACTTTGGCGCCTCCCTGACAGTCACTAAATTAGTTGCGAGCAACTGTGGCAGGATTTGCGACAAAGTCATGTTTAACCGGGTGAATTCCCTCCGGGGTCTTTCCACCTTCTGAGTATTGTTTGGCCGGGGAGCGGCAGCAGGCTTAGCAATCATGACCGCACTGACAGATTGGCGGTGTTCATTTCTCTCTGATCTCCTAGAACCATACACGGCACTAGACTCCTTCTTAAATGGTTTCTTGTCCGAACCAGATGATGATGCAGCCTTTGCAATCTTCCCAGACTTCAACCCGGCTTCAATTCTCTCTCCAGTTAAGATCAAATCAGTGAAACCAGCAGAAGAATTCCCAATGAGATGGTTAAAGAATGTCCCAGATAGGGTCCCTAAGAACATGTCAACCAACTCCCGATCAGTCAACGGTGGCTGCACCCTGCCAGCCAGGTCTCTCCACTTTTGAGCGTACTCCTTAAAACCTTCGCTTGCACCTAACGCCATACCCTGGAGTTGGGTACGTGTGGGGGCAAGGTCGGCATTATACTGATACTGCTTGTAGAAAGCAGTAGCCAGCTCCTCCCAGTTACGAACTTTGGTCCCATCCAGCTGATAGAACCATTCGAGATGAGTCCCTGAAAGACTCTCCTGGAAGAAGTGGATCCATAGATTCTTGTCCGCAGAGTACGGCTGAATTTTTCGAACATAGGACCTCAAATGCAGCTTGGGACAGGATGCCCCGTCATACTTGGAGAAGGTGGGTGCTTTGAACTTGTGCGGGATGATCACACCAGTCGACAAACCCAGATCTCCGAAATCCAGCCCAGGTGCCTGTTGCACCTCCATAGCCTTTAACCTGTCTTCCAGTTGTTTATATCTGTTGTCTGCAGGAGGATACTGTTCCTCATCAAAATCTGTCTCGTTGTCGGAGACCACTGGAGTAGGAAGCTTTACTTCTGCCTGAGAAGGACTCTTGCCAACAGAAGAAACAGCCTCTTCATGCTGCAGAGTATTACCCAACCTTCGGCCCGAGTTGAATAGAACAGTTCTTCTTTTCTTCTTCTTCTCCTTCTTCAGGAGCATAGTCTTCAGTTCCTCTTGGCCTTTAGCTAGACCCATGATTAGCTCTTGAAACTGCGCATTCTGCGCCTGGAGAGCCTTGATTGATGTCTCTGTTGATTCAGATCCGGGATTCATGATGCTGAAATAAACAGCGAAGAACTGTAAGCAACCTGAAAAAGGGGAAAAAACCTGCTATGCACATGATGTATGAAATGCGTATGAATTATGTTTTCAAAGACAATCGGGAATCAACTTTGTAAACAAAAAAGGAACACACTTTATTAGATTCAACTTTGCAACTGAAATTATTCAACAAGTTGCCCTTAGGCGTTTACATGAAATGAAACAACTGGAGAGGAAATAAAAATTGTAAAGGCACATTCAGAATTCCTCATTGATCCCATGGTCTCCTCTTCTCAGTACGGAGGTAGGCATTCAGGGCTCTCTCATTCTCCAACTGCTTTGTCAGCTTCTGGATCTTTGATTCCTGCTCGTTGAACTTTTCCCGGTAAGAATCCCGTTCTTCTTGCAGTTGCGACCAAGATCTCTTCAATGTCTCATAATCAGTAGGTATCTGAGGAGGAAGGACAGTTGGAGGAACACCATCTTTATCAGGACACTCAAGAATGACGGGTCTGACAGCTTCATACGGCATACCTAACTTCTGAGCACGGATGCGGACCCATTTGTAGTAGGCTTCCATAGGTAGAGAAGTCTTTGGCCCTAGCTCTTGTGGGTCAGCTTTATGAACCTTGTCCCAAGCCTTGATGAACCTACGACGCAGCTCGTCACTATCCACCTGAAACTCGAAACTGATGTGAGGCACCAACATCTCATGGGGGCCTGCTCTTCTTGCTCTTCCAAACTGACGGAGTGGTAGACATGGATTGTAAGAGATCCCTCCTTGAGTACCAATCAGAGGAACATTAGGATACTCCCCGCATCGATCAATAATAGCTATCTCATCCAAACCTCTGCAAGTCCAAATGATGTCTTTATCGGTGAGAGACATTAACCTGTGAGCCCAACCTCTTCCTTCTTGGTTCTTCAGTACGGACTTAGGGAGGTGCGAAATAAACCACCTCACCAACAAAGGGATACAACACCATAGGGTTCCTCGTCTTCGGGTAGTACGGGCATGAAGTTGTTGCAAGATGTCACCCAAGAGAGTGGGCACAGGGTTCTGAGACATAAAGATCCTAATGGAAGTGACATTGATGAAGTTGTCAGGATTAGGAAACAGGACTAACCCATAGATTAGGAGAGCCAAGATGTCTTCATATGCCCTAAAGTCCAAGTCATTCCAGAAGCTGTTAGCTTTACCAATCAGAAATTTGGCCAAGAAACCCTTAACTCCGCTTCTAGTTACCCAGTTGTCTGTTACCTCTTGATGGGTCAAAGGAAGAGCTGCAGCAATGTCCTCAAGCCTGAGGGTCTTTTCCCAACCAGTAAAGGGAGTCTGATCCAAGATAGGGATACCAAGCAGATTAGAGAACTCTTCCAGGGTAGGGACCAGCTGGAAGTCTTGGAAGGTAAAGCACTGGTACTGAGGGTCATAGAACTGGGTCAGAACACTCATCAACTGTTGATCCCGCTTTGCAGTGACTAAACTGAGAAGAGAACCATGCCTCTGAATGAAGGAAGTGGTATTTGGAATTCTGCTAACCAACTCATCAATCAACTCAGGTGAACGAACAAAGTTGAACCGGATAGTATTCCTTCACACAGGCATCATAATGTCCTACAAAACAGAGCAAAGATGAAACCCTCTTGTCTTTGAAATGGTCAGTTCTTATGCAGGATGCATGCAATGCTCATGATGTTATGATGTTATGATAAAGCACACCACATACAGATACAAAGGCAAACATAGTAAGGCACACAAGTCACACAAGGCAAGCCCCTAAAGTTTAGGCCAGCATGAGGTCTAGGTACTACCCTTTTTCAGTTTGTTGGTTCATACCTGTCCTAATCAAAAGTAACCGGGTTCTTAGAGGATCCCAATATCATTGACTACCCTCAATCGGTCATAACTCCAGCATCGCAATCTTTTCTTGCGGCCAGAACCATCACGAGAGTTTAGCCTCAATGGGCGTAGCATACTGCTACTGTTCTAAAGGCCAAGTTGTGTCAATTAAGGTTCTAAGGTTGTTGGTGCTTAATGACTCCTTAGAAGACCCATATTCTCCTCGTTGCAACACAAGGGATATCGGTACAGACTAAGGTGCCACACCAACGTAGCCACTGCTTCACCTGTGTCGGTCTACGCCGGACAGGTCCCTCACAGCTTATGCTACCTAAACAGGGTATCCCCAGATCCGGGTTAGGATCTATGTATCTCCGATGCAACCCACAATAGTAAAGCAAGCAAAACAATACAAGTGAAAACACAGTTATGACTTAGCCCTAAGGTACACCTCACTTTAAATTAAGTCCCCAGCAGAGTCGCCAGTTCTGTGATCGGTGGATCTGGAACTGACTGTTTAACGCTGGTTCGCGAAATGTCGCGGAAGCAAGAGTCGCCACCGTCTTTTATTTTCTCCAAATGGAAAGGACAAAAGCACAGAAAAATTCCTTATAGAGATTGCTCTCGGTTCGGGAGGTAGATTATAGAAAGGGAAGGTGTTAGCACCCTTTCTATCCATGGTTATCCATGGGCTCTTAGATACTTGCTCATTTGTGTTTTCAAAAGGTTTGTTTGCTTTTCAACTGTGGGTTTTAAAAAAGTTTCTTTGAAAATTCCAGTTCGACTCATACGTCAGAGTGTTTGAAAAGTTTGCTTTGAAAGCTTTTGAAAAGTGTCAGTGTGAAAAGTCTTTTTGAGTTTGTTTTGAGATTAGAGCAAGTATCCTTGAGAACCTACCTACCCTAAGGAATTCGTCTGTGTAAATGTCCTTAAAAGTAGTGCCATCCCACCATTGAGAGGTAGGTAGCACCACCGTTGGAGGTGTTCGGGTCAATTCGAGTTTAGGGACGTGGTGATCACCGGAGCAATAGGAAGACACCTTAGAAGCTACCCTCATGCCAGGTTCCCGGATCATGAGGACTTACTAAGACATCCTCTACTCGACGATCACCTTTCGAAAGGCAACAGTGAGGCGTACCCTAGGGGTGGTGTGTGCGAATCGTGTGTCATGTTTCAGTTATTTGTCTTGTCATGTTTATTTGTGATCTACGCTTGATTTTGATTAGGGCCATTCATTCTTGCATGCTTGGTTAACAGTTAAATATTTTGCGAAAAATAAATCTAAGACTATTACAAATGGCGCGGGTCCACATCGCCAAAATTAAACCGGACCCGATTTAGCGGAAAAAATAAATAATGCGAAGAAATAAAAGGCGAAAAGTAAAAATTACATGGCTTTGGGAGAGATACAAAATTATAATTAAACGACATAAAATAAATGCGCAAAATTAAATGATTAAACAATGGGCGTTGGACCCTTTTGCAAAAATAATTAAAAGTTAATGAGAATTAAAAAATTAAATGATTAAATGCTTTTTTTGGTATTTTGTGTTTTTTAGATTTAAAAGAAAAAGGAACAATTAATTAAAATTAAAATGCTAAACCCTAGTTCTAATGTTTTTTAAGTCTATTATGAAAGAATTAAATTAAAACCTAAATTAAACTCTAAATTAATTTATGTACAATTTTTAATTTATGAAAATAAAATAATAAATAAATAATATTGTTATTCTGAAAAAAGGAAAAATTAAAAAAAGAAAATAAAAGGTTATTAAACCTAAATTCTATGTTTGGATTTTTTATTATGAAAAATATTTGATAAACCTAAATTAAAGCTAAATAATTACAAGCATTTATTTAGAAAATAATTAAAAGAAAAATTATATTATTTTTGGTCTTTTCTGATTTTTTGTGATATTCTTGTATTTTGATTAAAAATTAAATAAACAATAATTAAAATAAAACACAACAATTAAAATAATAATTAAAAGGAAAAAGAAATAAAATTTGTCAAACCAGAGTGGGGTGTTGCCCCAAATGGGAGGTTCAGGCCTTAGAACATTAGCCCATTAAGCTTGAATCCGTTGACTTTGGGAATCACGTATGGTGCGTTTGACCAGGTGTATGCTGCACCCTGAAGCTTGGTCATTGATCTGATCATTGTGGACGCGTGTATGGTCATGCTTTGAGAGAACATGATGTACCTGGGTGTTAGCGCTGCATAGGATCAATTATTGAAAAATAATATTGAACATTTGCCAGACCTGGGACTTGAACCCAGGTCTTGAAGGTCACATGCATCACGTGTTGCCACTGAACCACGCACTTGTTATTTAACATATAATAAACAATAAACAATATAAGAAGAACGCGTTAGTGCTTTTGGAAATTCGCGCGAAATTCAAACTAGCCAATGGCTGATGGACACGATGCCTTCGTCTTCGTCCCTGTAAAAACAAAACTCAGAGGCCACGGTTTTTGTAGCGTTGCATTAGGGGTGATTTAAGAAAATAGCGAATAGCTCCATTCTCAACATAAATTAGGCGCGATGGTCTAGATTGCTTCGTCCAGATGCGTTGATTGCAATGGCATAGGTTTGGAATCCTAATTTTACTTGGTTTGGGAAACCCCAATTTTGTAACCTGCAAACCCTAAGATTTCAAACATGGCATAATTCTGTATGATCAATAAAAACGCAATTAAACACCACAGTTAGCTTTGAAACTTCAATATGAACAAGAATCAACAAACAAAATTCATAAAAAATGCTTAGAATATGATATGCGTTTAAGAATTTTGTGCTGTACAGTCCAAGGCCTCGTTACCAATTCTTGGGGTCTGAGTTGATGCTAATGGTTGGAATATGTCCAGGAAGTGCCAAGGAATCTATTGAGACAAGAATGGAGCCTTGAATCGCCCTAAAACCCTGATTTCAGTATTTGAGTTTTTAGGAGAATTTTCAATTTGCCAAAGGTTTCTTATGCGCAGCTTGCAGTCTCTTTTTCATTAGGGTTTGATCCTGAGTATGTATAGAGGCTTTTAGGTCAAGAAAGTTGTACAAAATCTCATGCCATAATGGATTTCAATATTTGATTTTACAAGATCTTTTCCAAATCTTTTCCATGTGCATTTTGGTTCAAATCTGATCAATTCTCATCAAAACTTGCTTAATTAAGAAGTGCACGAAATATTGACCTTGGAATATGCATAAAAAGATTTTTTTAGGTTAGGTTTGTATTTTCCATGTATTAAAATGATTTAAATGAATATAAATTAATATAAATTCAAATAAATAATTAAAAAATATGAAAATACTTCCCTTTGGGCCTAGTGGTCGTGCATAGGCTTGGCATGAAGAAACTTGGAAGAAAAATGGGCCCATTTGCATTTTTAGGTCATTTGAACCATTGTTGACTTTTCAAAATTCCCAAAAATTTCCCAACTTCCACAAGGCATAACTTGCTCAATTTTTACGCTTTTCACATGTTCTTGGACATTTTGGAAAGGTCTTTGAGTCCTTTAACCAATTCCTTTGGTCCCATGTCATTTTGATTTACCAATCTCAAGTTATGGCCTTTGACTTAAAGTCCCTTTTTGTTGACTTTTGAAAATGACCTATAATGTTGAAATTGATAACTTTTTGTGAGAGCATTTCTTGGACTTGGAACATGAAGATGAATTGTAGGAAATGTCTTTCTCTTCAAAATGAGCTTTGGATGGAATTTTTCTGATAATCCATGTGAAAGTTATGCCCTGGTCAATTTCAGTTGACTTTTTCAACTGTCCAAATATAGCAACTTTTGCATCTTTGATGATTTCTGAGCCAAATTTTGAGAATCATGATCAAGCATTGATCAAATGATGTTTGTGGCTTCAAAATGATATGTTGACCAAAAATTTGAACTTTTGACTGTCAAATGACCATTTTGCCCCTACAGTTGACTGTAGTGCAACCTAGGGTTTTGACTGTGCAATTTTGAGCTGAATGCCTTGAAACTTGACATGAGGATGTTTGACCACATTTGTAGGCATATGAGACTTGATTGGGCCTTTGAAAAGTTCATTTGCTTGACCAGAACCCAAACCCTAGTTTTGACTGTATAGGAAACAGTTGAACTGCATAGCCCTTGGGGAATTTTGTGACTTTGACTTGACAAATCTTGATGAATATGGGAGGGCAAATTTTGGGGTGCAACAACAGCTATGTGAAAAATAATCCCACTGGGTTCCAACTCTGCTATCGCCTTTATGTCTTCAAGCGTCTCATCACTTTGCTGCTTAGTTGAAGATGAAGCTGATTGATTGAAGTCGAAGTCTGATGGTTGATGCCGAATTCTGGATGCAAGGTGATCCAATGAGACATAGTATTACGCTTTATCCCTAACTTTTGCCTAGACCGCCCTTTCGGGTTTTTAGTCCACCGGGATACCCATTTTTGCCCAAGCCGCCTTTTCAGGTTTTCGACTTGCCGGGTGTACAGATTTTTTTCATTTTCATCCCTTATTTTTTGCCCGAACCCTTTTGGTTCGCTAGGAAGCCCTTATTTTTGCCTAGGTGTGTCAACCTAGCGGGTCTTTAGTTCATGCGTAGTATCTTTTTACTATGTCTGCATTGGCGGGGTGAGGAAGGTCGTCACCATCCATGGTGGTTAGAATCATCGCTCCTCCTGAGACGATATGTTTAACCACAAATGGCCCTTCGTACGTAGGGGTCCATTTGCCCCTGGGATCACTTTGAGGAAGAATGATGCGCTTGATTACCAGGTCTCTGACTTGATACTCTTGTCGTCTGACCTTCTTGTTAAATGCCCTGATCATCCGTTTTTGGTACGTCTGACCATGAAAAATAGAAGTGAGTCTTTTTTCGTCAATTAGGTTTAATTGATCAAGCCGAGTCTGGATCCAGTCATCTTCGCTCAAATCTACATCCTTCATTATCCGGAGAGAGGGTATCTTGACTTCAAGAGGCAAGACTGCCTCCATGCCATAGACCAAGGAAAAAGGAGTTGCCCCGGTTGACGTCCGTGCTGAGGTACGGTACCCATGAAGAGCAAACGGTAACATTTCGTGCCAATCTTTATAATTCACTGTCATCTTCTGCACGATCTTCTTGATGTTCTTATTAGCTGCTTCTACAGCCCCATTCATCTTCGGCCGGTAGGGAGAAGAATTGTGGTGCTGTATCTTGAATTGCTCGCAGAGCTCAGTGATCATCTTGTTGTTGAGATTGGTACCATTTTCCGTAATGATCCTCTCAGGTACACCGTATCGACAGATCAAGTTGTGCTGAATGAACCGTGCCACGACGTTCTTGGTTACGGTAGCGTAGGAAGCTGCTTCAACCCATTTTGTGAAGTAATCAATCGCTACCAGGATGAAGCGATGCCCATTGGAAGCCGTAGGTTTGATCTCGCCGATCATATCAATGGCCCATATTGCAAAAGGCCAAGGTGCTGTCAAGACGTTCAGAGGAACCTGATTAATGTGCACCTTATCAGCATAGATCTGGCATTTATGACAAGTTCACGAATGCTGATAACAGTCGGCTTCCATTGTGGACCAGAAATATCCTGCCCGAAGGATTTTCTTTGCCATGGTATGTCCACTGGAATGTGTTCCGAAGGTACCTTCATGTAGCTCTATCATGATCCTTTCTGCTTCAGTCTTATCCACACAACGCAGTAAGGTTGAATCATGGTTTCGTTTGTACAGAATGTCGTTGCTGAGGAAGAACTTTTTCGCAAACCTTCTCAGGAACTTCTTGTCATTAACAGATGCGCCTTCGGGGTATTCTTGAGCTTCAAGGTACCTCTTCACTTCATGATACCAAGGTTTTTCAGTTACCTCTTCAGCCTCAAGATCGCAGCAATATGCAGGTTCGTCCAATTTCCAGATAATGACCCGGGGAGCCTTGTTATCCCATTTGACTTTGAACATAGAAGACATTGTAGCCAACGCGTCCGCTAACTGATTCTCCTCTCTTGGGAAGTGTTCAAAAGTTATCTCCTCGAAGTGGGGAAGCAACGTCAGCACATACTCCTTGTAAGGAATAAGATTTGGGTGTTTCGTATCCCACTCGCCTTTGATCTGATTGATCACGAGAGCGGAATCTCCAAAGACACTCAGAAACTTGATCCTTAAGTCAATTGCAGCTTGAATACCCATGATGCATGCCTCATACTCCGCCATGTTGTTGGTGCAGTTGAAACACAGTCGGGCAGTGAGTGGAGTATGAGTGCCTTTAGGGGATATGATCACAGCGCCGATACCATTACCCAAAGCGTTCGAGGCTCCGTCAAAGTGCATAGACCATCGGGATCCTTCCTCAGGTCCTTCATCCGGTCCAGGTACTTCACAATCAGTCATTACCATGATATCCTCGTCTGGAAATTCAAAGTTCATCGATTGGTAATCGTCCACTTCCTGGTGTGCCAAATGGTCTGCCAATACACTTCCCTTGATTGCTTTCTGAGTCGTGTACTGGATGTCGTATTCCGTCAAGATCATTTGCCATCTTGCTATTCTTTCGGACAAGGCGGGATTTTCGAATATGTACTTGATTGGATCCATTTTTGAAATCAACAGAGTAGTGTGAGTCAACATATACTGTCTCAGCCGGTGAGCAACCCATACCAAAGCGCAGAAAGTTTTCTCCAGCAGTGAGTATCGGGTCTCACAGTCGGTAAACTTTTTGCTAAGGTAATAAATGGCGTGTTCTTTTCGGCCAGACTCGTCATGCTGCCCCAGCACACACCCCATTGAGTTGTCAAGTACTGTCAAGTATAAGATTAGAGGTCTCCCTTCAACCGGTAGCATAAGAATGGGTGGTTCTTGGAGATACTCTTTGATTCTTTCAAAAGCGGCCTGACATTCATCATTCCAACGTACTACTTGATCTTTCTTCAGTAGCTTGAAGATTGGTTCACAGGTAGCAGTTAGGTGCGAGATGAATCGGGAAATGTAGTTCAATCGTCCTAGAAAGCCTCTGACTTCTTTCTCTGTCTTGGGAGTTGGCATCTCTTGTATGGCTTTTACCTTGGCAGGGTCCACTTGAATGCCTTTGTCGTTTACGATGAAGCCTAGCAATTTTCCAGATCTTACCCCAAAGGTGCATTTGTTTGGGTTCAACCTCAGCTTGTACAACTTCAGACGGTCAAACAGCTTCCGTAGATGGTCAAGGTGTTCCTCCTCAGTTTGGGACCTTGCAATCATATCGTCGACGTATACTTCTATCTCGTGATGGATCATGTCATGAAATAAAGCAACCATGGCATGTTGGTAGGTTGCCCCAGCATTTTTCAACCCAAAAGGCATGACCTTGTAGCAAAAAGTGCCCCACTGAGTAACAAAAGTGGTCTTCTCCATGTCTTCAGGAGCCATCTTGATCTGATTATAACTGGAGAAACCGTCCATGAAGGAGAATACTTTATGCTGAGCAGTGTTGTCAACCAGAACGTCGATATGAGGCAGAGGGAAATCATCCTTAGGGCTGGCCCTGTTCAAATCCCTGTAATCAACACACATTCGGACCTTACCATCTTTCTTCGGCACTGGAACCACGTTGGCAACCCACTGAGGGTAAGAAGTCACTTCTAGAAACCCGGTATCAAATTGTTTCATAACCTCAGCTTTGATTTTCTTGAACATCTCTGGACGCATACGGCGGACTTTCTGTTTAACCGGAGGGCAATCTTCCTTGGTAGGTAGGTGGTGAACCACAATGTCGGTATCCAACCCAGGCATGTCTTCGTAAGACCAGGCAAAGATTTCCACATAGTCATGCAGCATCTGAATCGACCGTTACTTCACACTGAGCTCTAGATTGGCACCAATCTTGACTTCCTTTCTGTCTGTCTCAGTACCCAGATTTACCGTTTCCACTGGCTCTTCATGTGGCTGAATGGCCCTCTCTTCCTGGAGTAACAGTCTTGCAAGCTCACCGGGCACTTCGCAATCATATTCACCTTCGTCTTCGGCTAAGTTGATCGGATTTTCAAAGTCATAACTGGTAGTAGCAGAGTCGTTACCAGTGAGATCCAGAGTGGATTGGAACCTGTTCAAGTGAGTGTGTGTAAATATAGTTGTTTTGCAATATATAAAGAAAGAAAAGGAGCGCAAGATTTTGAAATGCAACAAACGTCCAATGTTTTTATTGATGATATATGAAAATGACACACAAAAGCCCTCACAAATGAAGCCACGGTGCCCCTGGTAGGACACCGAGCCATAAAAGTTTCAACATATTGTTTGTTACAAATTGAAAAACAAAAGAGTTCATTACTGAGTGACAAAAGTAATAGGTGTGAAGTCTTTGGCAGTCCAGTTGCTTGGTCCATTGTTGGTTGTTGGGTAGATCCAGCTGTCGAATTCAGATTCCTCCACGTCGTCTTCAATAGCATTTACTCCCAGATTGGTGATGAACACAGGAGGTTTTCCAATTCTTGCCTTACGAACAGCCCTCTGAGCTTCTGCAGTGAAGCCCAAACCAAACTTGTCAGTCTTCGGAGTAAAGTCAGGAAGTCGGCCCCAGTTTGCACACTCACCCTTCTCAATAACAGCCCGGGCATCCTTTAAGGAAGCCATCTTCAAAGGAGGGTCTTCAATCAAAGTCTCAGCTGATTCCAGTGTCTGAGGCACCTCTTCAAAGTGTTGAAAGGGGGTCTCAATGAACTCCCCATCCATTTCTATGTACCGGAACGAGTTGAGGTGGCTGACCATATATTCTTCCTCCCCATGAACTGTAACAATTTTCCCCCTAACCGGGTACTTAAGCTTCTGATGTAGTGTGGAGGTCACAACTCCAGCCTTGTGGATCCATGGACGACCCAGCAAACAAGAATAGGATGGTCGGATATCCATCACATAGAAAGTAGAATCAAAAACTTGAGAACCAACCCTGATTGGAATGTCAACTTCCCCATGTACCATCCTTTTCGAACCGTCAAAGGCCCGGACAACAATGTTACTAGGCTTGAGCTCCAAACCCTCACAATCCAACCTGTCTAGGGCCTTCTTGGGTAATACGTTCAATGAAGAACCGGTGTCTACCAACACATGGGCAAGAGTAGTGCCCCTGCATTCAATGGAGACATGCAGGGCGTCGTTATGGTTCTTTCCTTTGGCAGTCAGATCGGCGTCAGAGAAGCCCAACCCATTATCGGCAGTCAAGTTGGCCACACAATCGGTAAATTGATCAACAGACGTTTCTTGTGGCACATGGGCCGTCTTTAGGAAGGAAATCAGGGCCTTGGCATGGGCCTCTGAGCACAACAACAGTGATAGCATATAAATCTTTGATGGGTTGTGCCCCAACTGCTCAACTACATTGAAATCACTTTTCTTGATAATCTTGAGAATCTCTTCCATTTCTTGCTGGGAAGCTTCAACATTGGTTGTCTTCGGTGCCTCCGTCAGGGCAGGCGAATCAGTAGCAATCCCTTTGCCCCGAGCGTCAGATGACTCGGCAGCAGGGGTAGAAACAGGAACTTGATCAGGAAGGGAAGCAGGCACACTTGCAGGTGTGATGACAAGAGGTCTCTGAATAGCTGGTGGCGCGATATCTGGTGAGAACAGCCTACCACTGCGAGTAACTTTGGTAGGCCCGGTGATGTTACTGACGCCGGTACTAGTATCAAACTCTTGCTTTACTCCAAGAACATAAACATCTGCCCCATAGTGCCACGAGACAGCTTTGTCAGATGTATAAGGGAGAGGTCCCGGAACAGTGATGATGATAGGAGCAATATTCTGAGTGGACATGATTTTGACAGGCTTCTTTGAGAGAACCTTAGGAGGTTTGTTGAAAATAGTGATAATAGAAACTTCTTCAGTAGGGACAGCAGGAACATCGATCTTCTCGAACAAGATTTCTTTACTATCCATTAGGCTTTAGATACCTGATTTCAGCAAAGGACAACCAACAGGTGAAACAGCACATAGAAGGCAACCTTTACTACATCCCGGAAATAAACCGGCTAGCAACAGGTTCCTTTTGACAGTCAATAACGGAGTAACAATATCATCCACGGAGGCTACATACTGGTCTTCTTCCACAGCATTCACTCCATGCTGGGGCATGGGAGCAGTCATAAAATTGGGCCTTTTGGACGCCTCAAACTGTATTTGTTTAGCATCAATAAGGTCCTGAACCTTATTCCTCAGAGCCCAACAATCATCCGTAGTATGCCCCGGGCTATCAGAGTGATAAGCGCAACGAGCGTTGGGGTTGTATTTTGGAGAAGCTGTGTTCACTACCTTTGGAGCTTCTTTGACAGTTACCAGATTGGTTGACAGTAGTTGCGGCAATATCTGAGACAGGGTCATGCTGAGCCGAGTGTACTGCCTTTTGGGTCTCTCACCCCTTGGTTGGTTATACTACTGAGGAGCAGCAGCAGGCTTTGAAATTACCAATGCATTGACAGCTTGGCAGCGTTCCGGTTTAATTTGTCTTCTGGGACCATAAACGGCACTGGCTTCCTTCTTGAAAGGCTTCTTTTCAGTACTCGCGGAGGCACCTTTCTGTATTTTCCCCGACTTGATTCCAGCTTCTATCCTCTCACCAATCAAGATCAAATCTGTAAACCCAGCAGAAGAATTACCAATCAGGTGGTTGAAGAACGGACCAGACAGGGTCCCTAGGAACATGTCAACAAGTTCACGGTCAGTCAAAGGTGGCTGCACCCTGCCAGCCAGGTCCCTCCATTTTTGCGCATACTCCTTGAATCCTTCGCCCGTCCCCAGTGACATACCCTAGAGTTGGGTACGTGTGGGAGCAAGGTCGGAATTGTACTGATATTGTTTATAAAATGCAGTAGCCAAGTCCTCCCAGTTTCGGATACTAGCTCCATCCAGCTGATAGAACCATTCGAGTTGAGCCCCTAAAAGGCTATCCTGAAAGAAATGGATCCATAGGTTCTTGTCTGCAGTGTAAGGTTGGATCTTCCTTACATATGATCTGAGATGCATTTTCGGGCAGGACAGCCCGTCATACCTTGCAAAGATTGGCACTTTGAACTTCGGGGGGATCACAATTCCAGCAACTAATCCCAAATCTTTGAAATCTAAGCCGGGAACTCTCTGCAGCTCCATAGCTGCCAACCTGTCTTCCAAGCCCTTGTACTTGTCATCGGCGGGCGGGTATTGTTGCTCAGAGTAGTCTTCGTCCTCTTCAGCCTCTTCTTCTTCAACTTCGGATTCGGAAGGTACCGCAGCCCCTTTCCCTTTACTGCTTCCCTCTTTAGAGGTAGGGGGAAATTCAAGAACTCTTCTGGCTTCACCCTCAAACCTTCTTCCTAGGGTAGCCACCCCGACTCTTTTCTTCTTCTTTTTCACTTGCTATTTGTTCCCAATCAAGGCTTTTAGATCCTCCTGACCCTTTGCCAAGGTCATCACGAGATGTTGAAACTGTGAGTTTTGAGACTGCAAGTCCTTGACCGTCTGTTCGAGATCCATCTTACTGAAATAAACAGCAGAAAGATAAGGAAACCTGGTATGGAGACCTGCTTATGCGCATGATGAATGATATGTTTATGTATGCAATGCATTCAAGGATTTAGAAAATTCAAAATTGTTGCAAACAAAAAGAACGCACTTCATATTAATAAGAAGAAATTTGTCAGTACATAAATGCTCCATGGGCCAAATATTACAAAAAACTTCTCAAGGTAAAAAGACGTTGCGCATCCTCTTTGGTGCGATGTAGGTGTTGAGGGTCTCTTCCTCATGGAGTCGGTGGGTAAGCTCCAAAACCTTCTTCTCACTGGCGTAGAAGCTGGCTTCAAAAGTGTTTCGTTCCTCCTTGAGTTGGATCCAACTCTTCTGCATCTCCTCCCACGATGTAGGCATGTCAGGATACAGGATGGTGTATGGAACCTCTCCTTCCTTAATGGGCTCTTTAATCACAGGGAGAACATGAGGGTAAGGCATCATTAGACTCTGGGCTCGGGTTCGTACCCACTTGAGATAAGGCTCAAGAGGGATGGAGTTCTTGTGCCCCAGTGTCTTGCTGTCTACCTTGTTAGGCATCCTCCAAGCTCTGATGAATCTTTGGCGAAGTCCTTGCGCATCGTTGTCGAAGTCAAAAACTAGGTCAGGAATTAACATGTCGTGAGGGTCATCCCTCTGTGCATATCCAAATTGTCTCAAAGCTAGACAAGGGTTGTAGGTAATGCCTCCTCTAATGCCAAGTAATGGAACATTAGGGAACTCTCCACAATGATCGACGATGATGACATTTTCTCTGGACCGAGAACACCAATGTACATCAGAGTGAGTGAGGGTCATCAACCGTTGTGACCACCTTAAACCTTAGTCATTCTTCAAGACAGATTGTGGAAGGTGCGAAATAAACCACCTTGCAAGGAGAGGAGTACAGCACATGAGAACATCCCTCTTTCTCATTGTTCGTGTGTAAAATGAGTGAAGAATGTCCCCAAGCAATGTTGGTATTGGATTTCTGGATAAGAAGATCTTGACGGCGTTGACATCTACAAGCAGGTCAGGATTTGGGAACAAGACCAACCCATAAATGAGGAGTGCTACAATTTCTTCAAAGGCTTGTAGGTCCAATGAATTCCAACACTCTTGTGCCTTCTCAAACAAGAATTTTGCCAAGAAGCCTTTGACACCGCTTCTAGTTTCCCAATGCCCCTTGATGTCAGATGGTTGCAAGTGTAGTGCTTGAGCAACATCTTCAGGCTTTGGTTCTTTTTCCGTACCGTTGTAGGGTAGTTGATTAAGAATAGGAATTCTCAAGAGTTGAGAAAATTCCTCCAAAGTGGGCACCAATTGATAGTCGGGGAAAGTGAAACAGTGGTGAAGGGGGTCAATGAACTGGAACAACACCTTTACCATGTCCTCTTCAATGTTGGTGTTGACTAGGCTGAGCAGTCTACCATGTCTTTCACTGAAGGGAGAGCTTTCCGGAATCCTGGATGTGAGCTCCTTGGGTTGAGGAGGGATTCTCACAAGGTTGACTTGGATAGTTTTCCTGCGAAGAATTTCCATGACCTACAAAACAAGAACAAAGATGAAGATCTAAACCCTTGAAATGGTTAGTGAATGCATATGATGCTTTATGATGTTCATGATGTATGCACAAAACATATGTACAAGCAATTGACACCAAACCCTAGTTTCAGGCTTGCATGGGGTTTCATAGGTAAGTACCCTCTTGAGTGTAGTTGGCTTAAAAACCTGTCCTATAAATAGTAATCGGGTTCTAAGGAGCTCAATATCATTGGATTGTTTTCCATGTTCATTGTTTTGGTTTAGCCACTTAACTAGCGACCAAAATATCCCAAGAAAACAAACCTCAATGAGTGTAGTATCGAGTATCTACCAACTTCGGACTGCACCAAAGCCGGTCATCTCACTACCCCTAATGAAAGGCCAAGATGGTCAAGTAAGGTTTTAGGTCATTAGTGCTTAGTGACATCACTCAGCGGCCCCGTACTCTCCTTGATTGAACTCAAGGGTTATCGGTACTCACAAATATGTCGCACTAATATAGCTATTGCTTCAACCGTGTCGGTATACCCCGCACAGTTTCCACAATGTATTGCTATCTATGAATGTTCCCCCAAATCTGGGTGTAGGATTTCAAGCCCTAACAAGAGAACCAAGATATAAAGCAATCAAAGCAAACAATTAGTCATGCAAGAGGGTGATCTAAGCCCTAAGGTTACTCCATTTTAAAATCATCCCCAACAGAGTCGCCAGTTCTGTGATACAGTGGGAGAACTGACTTGAGGTTTTGTGTTTGTTTTCGCAAATGTCTCGGTTGAGCAAGAGTCGCCACCGACTTTTTATTTTATCCTAAGGAAAGGGTAAAAAGCACGGCAAAAACCTTTGAGATGTTTTCTTGGGTTCGGGGAGTAGATTATAGAAAGGGAAGGTATTATCACCCTTTCTATCCATGGTTATCCATGGGCTCTTAGTTACTTGCTTAGATCACTTGCCTTTGATTTTCAATTGTTTGAAATGGTGCTTTGTGTGTGGGTTTGAAAACGTTTTGAAAAGAGGTCATTTGTTGTGGCAACCTTTGTAATGATTCTTGTTTGAATGTATACAAAGGTGTATGTCTTTTGAAAAGTTTTCAATGTTTTTGAAAGTTGTTTTGAAAGTGTTGTGGAGTGTGGTTTTGAAAAAATAGGCAAGTGTTTTTTGCAAGTTTGATCAAGTAACCAAGAGCTATCTACCCTAAATTTCTCAAAGATCTTTCCCATGTTTTAACCCTTTTAACAATTTTGTTCCATCATTGTATTTGGTGGACAATCTTGTGTTAGGATGTTAACGGGACGGGCGCGGGTCATCGTTTAGACCATGATTGCAATGGTGCCAAGTGTCTTTGGCAACTTTTCCTTTAAGGGACTATGATCATTTTTAGGCAACTTTCGAGAGCGTCATCGAGGGACTATGATCATTTGAAATTGTTTTGTTTTGCCAAAAACACTCAACATGCAATATGGCCCATTATTGAAGGCAACAAGTGGAGTAACCCTAGGGGTGCAAGTGTGATTGGTGTTGTCCATTTTCATGCTTTGTTATCTTTGAATTAAGTCAAGCTATTTGTTTGGTTGATTTTTTCATACAAAACCCTAAGTCTATTATGGCATATTTAGAAAGCTTTAAGGTGCGAAATTTAAATTCCTAAACTACTACAACATAATTATGGGATGGGGGGTACAAATGTTCAAATGGGGGATATTTAGCAAAAATTAAATCTAAACTATTACATCCAAATTGAATATACAAATTATTTAATTGTACAATAATTAAATAAAATACAATAAATGTGCAAGATGCAAAAATGATTTTCATATGTATGTAAAAAAGGTATTTTTCATGTGACAAATAAACAAAAATAAAAATGAATAATTTTGGATATTTTTACATTTTAGGGCAAAACCCTAATTTTCTAAGTAAGAAGTATTTATTATTTATTATATGCAATATTTATTAATTATGTACAAAAAATAAATAAAAAGGAAGTATATTATAAAAAAAGTGATTTTTGAGATTAAATATTAATAAAAATAAAAATGTATTATTTTTATGTTTTTATCCTAAATAATCTAATAATTATATAAGTATTTAAATTATATATTAAATATATTACATATACACAAAAAATAAAAATATTTATTATTTACAAAAAAAGTATATTTTTTAGAAAATGTTTTCAAAAGATAAAATAAAATAAAATCAGAAAATAAAAATCTATTTGTATTATTTTTGTATTTTTGAATTAAAAAAAAGGTATTTTGTTTATTTATGTATGAAACTAAATGAAACAAAATAAATATCAAATAAAATGCAAAAAATGTGAGAAAAATAATTTTAATGTTTTTTCATGTTTGGATAAAAATATAAAATCAAAATAAAAAATGACAAGTATATCATGCAATGGGCCAGGGGGGTGTATGTGAAATAAAGTGGTGCAAACAGAAAAAAGAACCAAGCCCAGCCCAAAAGGGTTGTCTTCAACCTCCAGACAGTTTTGTTTGAAAATTCGCGCGCCTCTTTGCTTCAACCACAAGCTCCTGATTCTTTGATTTTCAGCCAAAACTTACAACATAAACTATGTAGAGCATTAAATCACGAATTCATACATATAAAGAACATGATCTAACTCTCAGAAATGAGAGAGAATTTCTTCTCCCCCAATTTCTGACCTAAGTTTTTTCCAATGTTCAGGTTCAAAATACTCTTAGCACACACAATATAAATGAAAAGTAACTACATGGATGGCTTCAGGGCTATGATTAGAACATGCTTTCTTCACAAACTTAAGCCTAAATATGCTTGGATAGAGAGATAGAAGTTCAAAAACTTACCTGTTCAGCTTGAATCGTGTATGACAATGGAGGTACTTTCAATGCAATGTGAGGACTTGTATAGCTTGCTTGAGGTCCAGGGATGCTTCTCCAACCTCTAGCTTGCTTTGGAACTAACTGAAACGAGCTATGGAAGTTAACCTGCACAACTGAAAAAATGAAAATGGTGAACTTGGTTAGAGGTGTTACAGTCTGTAGCTAGGGCTTGGGATAACTTGTATGGATGTCATGGAGTGTGTATGAACCAGCTTTGGCCAAAACGCACGAGCAAACTGAGTTGTGCAACTCAATCTGCAGGGATGCCCTGTTTTGTGCAGCAAAATGGTGTTTTGATGTTTGGGGAGGTATTGAAGGTGGTTGGCTCGTTTTTCAGGTCAGGTTTGATGTATGGAATGTGTTCACAATGTTTGCTTTGGCTTGTTGTTACAGGAATGAGAGTTGTCTTCTTAAAATGCAAGTTTCTTCTATCTTCAGTCAAAAATGCCAAGTTGGTTTACAAGCTTATGTAGGCCCCCTAAACATGCTGCAAAGTTTCTCCTTGATCAGTGGGATTAGTCCATAATCTTGTTCCTAGAAGATATGCTTTGTACTTCTTAGATTTGTGTTTGACATAAAGTCATGCTTTACAAGAATGGATAACTTGCTTTTTCTATTTATGGCTTAATCTTGTATGCAATGGTTAAACACACAAAATAAGGCTTGAACACAAAGGATTGGCATTAAATTATTGAGTGTGGATGAGATAAAAGGCCTGTAATCTAGCTTGTACCATGCTGAGTTTGAAAATGCCAAGTTATGAACATGTAATAGTCAAGAACAAAAGTGGATTTTGCCCAACTTTGCCAATTCGATTCTCCCTAACCATAAGAGTGTTTGAGAAGTTATTGGACAATTTGGAAAGATTGGAATGTGTACTACAATCCATCTTTGTAATGCAAGTTGAAATTCCAAGTGGAAGCATGTGAAAAATGGCCATGAAGTTAGGCAAAAATCCTGCCTAGAATAGGTCAAAATATTTCTAAGTTAAGAATGTTTTGCACCTCTATTCCAAAAATCATAACTTGAGCTACAAGCTTCTTTTGAGGAAACTTTGTGAATCAAAGTTGTAGATTTTGCAATGGACTGCAACTTTAATGTTTTGAGTTTTGCTTGAATCCAAATGCATCTTGATGAAAAAATGGGACAAAGTTAGGAAAAAATTAGGGATTTTCATAACTTAGAAAATTTCTAAGTTATGAAAATTCTTCATTTTACACCCTAATTTGTAATTTTTGATTTCTTGATGAAAAAGTTTCATAATTTGACATGTCTTGATGAAAAAGTTTCAAGCCTTGATTCCAATCTTTGCCCAGTCAACTGCCCAATTGACTGGGCAAAGATTGGAATCAAGGCTTGAAACTTGGTATGGATAAACTTGTGGGTCCAACATGAAGCATGAAAGTTATTTTGGGCATTTTAGGTCAAAACATCTTTGTGCAAACTCAAACCCTAATTTGGGTCAACAGTGCAAGGAGGAGTCTTGAGCAGAGCAAACCCTAACTGGATCTTGAGTTCCAAGGGTCTTGTGATGAGAAAATGTTGATGAAATGGGAGGGCAAATTTTGGGGTACAACAATGAGTCCGTGGGATGAGTATCAGAATAATATCCATAAATGAACTGTATTTGACTCGTATCTGTGAAATGTACTAAATGAGCATCAAAATGACATCAGTATCTGGATCATATCTGGATTGTATTTGAATGAGTGACAGAATGACATCTGAATCTGGATCATATCTGGACTGTATTTGAATGAGTGACAGAATGACATCCAAATCTGGATCGTATCTGGACTGTATTTGAATGAGTAACAGAATGACATCTGAATCTGGATCGTATCTGAATTATATTTGAATGAGTGACAGAATGACATCCGAATCTGGATCGTATCTGGACTGTATTTTGAATGAGGGACATAATGACATCTGAATCTAGATCGTATCTGGATTGTATTTGAATGAGTTACAGAATGACATCTGAATTTGGATCGTATCTGGACTATATTTGAATGAGTGACAGAATGACATATGAATATGTATCGTATATGGACTGTATTTTGAATGAGTGACAGAATGACATCCGAATCTGGATCGTATCTGGATTGTATTTGAAGGAATCTGGAGTAAGTATCAGAATGTCATCCATATCTGGATCACATCTGAATTGTCTCTAGAAGGAATCTGGAATAAGTATCAGAATGTCAGCCATATTTAGATCGCATCTGAACTGTTTCTAGAAGGAATCTGGAATAAGTATCAGAATGTCAACCATATCTGGATCGCATCTGAACTGTCTCTAGAAGGAATCTGGAATAAGTATCAGAATGTCAACCATATCTGGATCGCATCTGAACTCTCTCTAGAAGGAATCTCGAATAAGTATCAGAATGTCAGCCATATCTGGATCGCATTTGAACTGTTTCTAGAAGGAATCTGGAATAAGTATCAGAATGTTAGCCATATCTGGATCGCATATGAACTGTCTCTAGAAGGAATCTGGAATAAGTATCAGAATGTCAGCCATATCTGGATCGCATCTGAATTGTCTCTATAAGGAATCTGGAATAAGTATCAGAATGTCAGCCATATCTGGATCGCATCTGAACTATTTCTAGAAGGAATCTTGAATAAGTATCAGAATGTCAGCCATATCTGGATCGCATTTGAACTGTTTCTAGAATAGAATCTGGAATAAGTATCAGAATGTCAGCCATATCTGGATCGCATCTGAACTGTTTCTAGAAGAGAATCTTTGGTCACATGTCATTAACTCAGAAATATGATGAAGGAATCTGAGACGATTGTTACTCCAAAAAGATGATGACCTTTATCTGTTGACTGATCTTTCCTGAAAAGGTAAAGAGTTAGTCGCATGCAATGTCATGATGTATACATTATGTAATGATGTTCTCAAAATAAATGAGATTTGTGTTATATGTATTTTGTATGCATATGCTATGAATGTTATTGAGATGTAAGTGTGTCTTCAAACTTTGCTCAGAATGTTTCCACCGGGGATTCCTGTTTTTGTTTGAGGAGAACTCCGCTGGGAGATGTTGAAATCTCTGTATAGAGTGTTGATTCCTTATTGGGGAAAAAGAGTTCAGGAGTCTTAGTCGTCCATTGCTCTACTGGGGAGTCGAAGTTGAACTGATATTTGGTCGGGTCCAGGTTTCACAGTAACTTGCTGGGGATTGTAGAGTACTCTACTGGGGAAGAGGAGTTGTGGTCCTTTGATTTGTAGTGGTCGGAGAGGCAAACTCAAGTTGGGTAATCCTACCATTTGTTGGGGAAATAAACCATGTTACTGGTCTGCTTGAGAGGTGATGACTTTATTGGGGAAAGTCTTCGAGGACTCTTTAGGTTGTCTCAGCTAGGGGAAGGTTTTCAGAGATTAAACCCTTGTTGGGAGTCATCCTATGAGAAGGATTTTGGGGAGATTTGTCATTGCCCCTAGTAGCAAGTGTTTGTGGCATTGCCAGAAAATGTTTGATTGTACGTAACCCTTTGCTGAGATTGACGTTCAATGCTCCAAGTGAAGGAGATGGAGACTTGCCCCTGGTTACTCTGCAATTCTTGAGAGATTTCTTGGAATCTTGACTGGACTTCCCCAGGTGTGCTGGATAGTGACATGTCATGTCCCCCTGTTGATAGGATATTTGTCAATGGAAGTGTCATCCTTCTTGAATTGATTTTGTTCACTGAGAGAGCTTTCGTTCATAGGATATTCAGTGTGTGAATTTCTCTGCTGTCAAACAAATAACTATATGCAAACAGTGATATTCAAGTAATGCAAAGTTTATGCTTGTCTTGAAGTTTTGAAAAATGTGTTTTTAGCAAGTAAAGAAGTTTGTAATTCAACTCTAGATTTTGAGTAAATCCTTACAGGAGTCAGGATACCTTTTGTAACAGTATGCTTTCGAACTAACACATGCTTCAATTAGGAATTTTGAAGGGTTGTAACGTGGCTTGGTTCACGGTTTAAGAAACAAAGGATAAAGGCTCAAAATGTATTTGTACCCACCCGCTCTTCGTGACGTTCTTCAGTCCTAAACTCAGTTAATTGTGCGTTTAAACTCTAATTGAGTCTGGAATGACGTCTTGGTGATGATTCAGACAAGTTAAGTTTGTTAGACGGCAATCATCTTTGCAACATTTTTTTCATGTTGTTGAGGATTTGTAGTGACCTCTTTCTTTTGATTTGTTATCCCTAATTTTTGCCTGATTGTTCTTGTTTTGAGACTACATCCAGTGGGATACCCCAATTTTTCTTAAGCCTCCTTTGTAGGTTTTGACTTAGTAGGCTTTTTCTTTTGAGAGATAATGACTGCCTATTTGGTAGGTGTTGTACCCCAAAATTTGCCCTCCCATATTTCTCAAAACATTGCAAGAAAAATCTCCAAGTGGTTCAAAATTGCTCAAGAGTTGGACAGTCAAGCTATCTCCTAAGGCAGTCAACCTCAAATTAGGGTTTTGTGTTGCATCAAGGTCCTTGCATCCAAATTACCTCAAGTTCTCCCCAATGTCCTAATATGTTCTCATGTTCATCCATGTCAAATTTCAAGCCTTGCAGAGGAAGTTTGCTCAGTCAATTGCTCAAAGGGTCCAAAAATCGATTGTGCTACGGCAAAAGTCAACTGTGACCTAAATACAGTCAAACTTCAATATTTTTTGTCAACATTCTAATTTTGAAGGATATTTCATCATTTGATCAAGGGTTGGTCAAAATTCATCAAGATTCAAAAGTTGCTAAATTAGGGTTTTATAGGAAAAGTCAACTCAACTTTGACCAAGCATAACTTTCTCATACTTTATGAGAAATGACCCATCCAAAGCTCATTTTGAATAGGATGAAATATCCTACAATCCATATTCATACCCCAATATCAATAAATACACTCACAAAAAGTTACAAATTTGGACATTATAGGTCATTTTTGAAAGTCAGCAAAAACACCCTTTTTTCCAAAGCTTATAACTTGAGCATGGAATATCAAAATGAGATGATACCAAAAGGGTTGGTTAGGAAACATCTCAAGCTTTCTAAAAAGTCCAAGAACACTTCCAAAAGTTCAAAATTGAAGAAGTTATGCATTGTTGAATTTGGGCATTTTTGCAAAATTGCCAAAAGTCAACTATCCCCAAAACTTCATATTTTGTCAAATGGGCCCATTCTTTTCCACTTGATTTGATCTTGTCATGCTCCACACGTGTCCTAGCTTCAGCCTTGGGACTATTTGTCAATTTTATTATTTAACTTGATTTTTTAATGAATTATTTCATTTTTAATCAATTTAAATCAAATAAAATCCAAGCATTGATGATTTGATCTCTTTTTGGCTATTTCAGGACCTAATAATCATCATCAAGTGAATCCAATTCGTATCATACATTCCATGTGCAAAAAGATTGGATTTTGGACAAAATTGGAAGGTTTTCAATGTAGGATCAAATCAAATCTCCAAGCCATAATGCACAAGGATTCAGTCCAAAATTGTTGACCTAATGCATTGCTTATTACATATACAAGTGAAAGGCACACGAATTAGAAGTTAGAGGCTGTGAAATCACCAAGAACCAAACTTGAGAAAACTTGAAAAAAGTGTGAATCTGAAATCGTGCTTAGAGGCAGTTTCAACACCAAAGCTCAACACTAATCCATTGCTGGACATCCACTGAAGCGAAGCCAACTCAAAACCAATCCCCATACGCGCCCCTAAGCTCTGTAAGTGCCTCGAAAACATGCCTTTCGGTTGAATTCGTATGTCCTTGTTCTTGCATTTTTCTTACAAAATCTTTGCATATTCATGATTATCGTTCGATTTAGAAGCTTTCTGCATTAGCCAATTGCGTTTATATGGCCTATAACCCCCTAGCCAAATCTAGGGTTCTTGGTTTGTATTTTTGGGCATTTCTTGTACAGGTGAAATCAAGGTCCAAGAATGGCATAGATTTGTTCAGGAAGCCTAGACGAGCATGACCATGGTCCTTGATTTGATTTTTATGGCCTAGAATAGAATTTAGAACGCACATGCAAATTTAGATGCGGATGTAAATCCGCAGGTAAATAACCAGGGTGAACGAAGAAGATGATGACGCGTCTCTCTCCCATTGGTTGATTCAAATATAGCGCGCTTTTATTTTTTCCTGATCCATTAATTTGTTTTTGTTTTATTATTATTAGTTTCTAATACACTAACAATAAAAGCGCATTGGTTCAGTGGCGAAGGCATACGTTCAAGTACCAACCGGACCTGGGTTCGAATCCCAGGTCCCCCCATGCGTTTGTGTTATTTTTCTTCAGGTGATTCAATGTAATACCAGGCGCGCATCATATCATACTCCCTCACTCAGATGCTTGCCAGATGACCCCAGGCCAGATCTGGTGGTCCAGATGTGATGTCCACTCTACTGCCTAGTCAACATGCCATATGGGATCAGAAAAGTCAGCAAGAGGCCTGCGCCAATTGGGCCCCAAAATTGCTATCAAGACCCCTCTAATCAGGCCCATATATTTCTAACTCTTTCTCTTTTCTTTTTATTTTGCTTAATTGTTTATTTTTATTTTTTTACTAATTCACTAACCAATTAAACTTTTTCTTAATAAAATAAAAAAAAAATCAAAAAAATATTTTCTTAATCAAATTAATTTTTAGCATTGTTATTTTTGTTAATAAATATTAATGTAATTAATTTAGTTTAATTAGGAAATAACTTTAATATCTTTTGCAATAATTAAAATTAATTTAGACAATTAGTTTTTATTAACTTTGATTAATTTATTTTTATTTCTTTAAATATCAAAAAAACCAAAAATATTATTTTCATTAATTAATTAATTAGCTTATTTATTTAACAATTAAATTAGTCTATTTTCTTTTAATTCAAAATAAACCAAAAAATATTTTCTTTAATAATCAAAGGGTCAAAACCCTAGAATGCGCACGATTTAATTTTCCCGCACGCGATCCATATTTATTCAATATTGTATCTGTTTCTCGGAATGTAATAGTTTAATTAGGACTTTAAATATTTTTATCGCTTTATTTATTTTCCGCATTTTAATTTCAAGGGTTGTTTTTGGCGATGTAAATACCCGACGCCTTGTAATAGTTAGTTTTAATTTCCGCAATTTAATTTCCGCAACTTATAAACTGTTAGATGTTTGGTAATAGGGAATGCATGACAAGATCAAATGTTTAAACCTAAAATCAACATAGATAACCATTGACATGTACAAAGATAAAGTTAACTGAAAACAATACACTCGCACATGCGCACTCTTAGGGTACACCTCACTTGGTTGCCTTTGAACGTGGTCATTAAGTATAGGAAGTTTTAGAGGTCGCCCTCTCGTCCAAAGATCATAGTTGCCTCGAAACGGTTGCCTCGGAAAAATGATCTAAGACATTAGGGTTACCGCTAAGGCGTCCTAACGTTGCTTTAGTGACCGCACGTCCCTTAATCGAATTGACCCTTAAAACTCCAACGACGGTGCTACCTACTCATCAATAGTGGGATAGCATTGTCTAAAGGAAGATAGCATAGAACGATTCCTTTTTCGAGTAGGTAGATGGTTCTTAAGTACTTGCTCTTTCAAAACAAAACAAAACTTTTCGCACTTACACCTTTCAAACAAAAACTTCTTTCAAACCCACAAACACAAAGAAAAGCAAATTTTGAAAACACTTTGAGCAAGTACCTAAGAGCCCGTGGATAACCACGGATAGAAAGGGTGCTAACACCTTCCCTTTCTATAATCTACCCCCCGGACCCGAGAAACATCTCGAAAAAGGAATTTTTCTGTGCTTTTTTCCTTTCCTTGTTGGATAAAATAAAAGATGGTGGCGAATCTTGCTTACCGTGACATTTTGTAAAAACAAACGCAAAACGCGAACCAGCATTCCAAAAACAGTCAGTTCTCTCCCACCGTATCATAGAACTGGCGACTCTATTGGGGAAGTTACTCTAATAAGTGGGGTGTACCTTAGGATTAGATCATTGTGTTTTCAATTGTTTGCTTTGTATGCTTTATATTTATGGGATTGTATCGGAGTTACTATAGATCCTAACCCGGATCTGGGGGATACCCTTTAGGTAAGTAGCAATAAACTGTGAGAGAACTATACGGCGTAGACCAATACGGTTGAAGTAGTAGCTACGTTGGTGTGGCACTTTAGTGTGTACCGATATTCCTTGTGTTGGAACGAGGAGAATATGGGTCTTCTAAGGGGTTATTAAGCACCAACTGACCTTAGAACCTGTAAATTGACTAACTTGGCCATAGAACAGTAGCAGTATGCTACACTCATTGAGACTAAACTCTCGCGATGATTCCGGCCGCAAGAAAAGGTTGCTAAACTAGAATTATGACCGATTGAGGGTAGTCAGTGATATTGAGATCCTCTAGAACCCGATTACTATTTTTAGGACAGGTTTGAACCAACTGAACTGAAAGAGGGTAGTACCTAAGCTCCTTGCCAGCCTGAAATCTAAGGGCTCTCTGTGTGACTTGTGTGCCTTTACCATGTTTGCTATTTGTGTATACTTGTGGTGTGCTTTCCATCATGACATCATGACATCATAACATTGCATACATCTTGCATTGGACTAACCTATTTCAAAGACAGGAGGGATTCATCTTTGTTCTGTTTTGCAGGTCATCATGATGCCCATGCGTAGGAATACCATCCGGATCAACTTCGTCCAGGTTCCCACCATGCTTAAAGAGTTGGTTGCAAAGATGCCTGATACTACCTCCTTCATCAGAAGACACGGGTATCTTCTCAGTTTGGTCACCTCCAAATTGGACGAGCAGATGATGAGTGTTTTGGTCCAATTCTATGATCCGATGTACCATTGCTTTACTTTTCAGGACTACCAGCTGGTCCCCACCTTAGAGGAGTTCTCTGACCTACTTGGTATCTCTATCCGAGAGCATACCCCGTTTACTGGTTGGGAGAAGGTCCTTAGGCCGGAAGAGATTGCTCCAGCCCTTCATATGACAAAGGATGAGGTGATGAATAATTGGGAGACTAGAAGTGGAGCAAAGGGCTTTCTGACTAAGTTCTTGGTTGGTAAGGCTAATTATTTCTGGGATAGTCTAGACTTTAAGGCATTCGAGGATATTCTGGATCTTCTGATATATGGCTTGGTATTGTTTCCGAATTCTGACTCCTTTGTTGATGTGAATGCGATGAAAATCTTCATCTCTCGCAATCTTGTACCCACTCTCTTGGGTGACATTCTTCATCAGCTTTATGCCCATACCGCCCGAAAGCGGGGGACCTTGATGTGCTGTGCTCCATTATTGGCGAGGTGGTTTATTTCGCACCTCCCCAAATCAGTGCTGAAGAACAAAGAAGGAATGGGCTGGGCTTATAGGGTTATGTCTCTCTCCCATAATGACATTATCTGGACTATCAAGGGTATGGATGAGGTGGCTATCATTGATCGATGCGGGGAGTACCCCAATGTTCCACTGATAGGAACCAATGGAGGAATTTCATACAATCCATGCTTAGCCTTACGTCAGTTCGGGAGAGCCTGAAGAGAAGGACCTCATGAGCTGTTAATGCCTAGTATCATCTTTGATTTTCAAGGGGATAGCGACGAGCAACGCCGTAGGTTCATAAGGGCTTGGGATAGAGTTCACAGATCTGATCCACACGAGCTAGGTCCAAAGACTTCTCTTCCAATGGAGCCATATCTCAGATGGGTTCGTATCCGTGCCCAAAAGCTGGGTATGCCGTATGAAGTCGTCCTGCCTATCATTGTTGAAGTTACTAATGAATAAGGGGTTCTTCTGATCATCCTCCATCCTCATATGCCAACTGACATTGGGGCACTGAAAAGGTCTTGGATGCAGCTGAGAGAGGAGCGGGATGCTTACCAAGAAAAGTTCAACAAGCAAGAGCAGAAGATCCAGAAGTTGACTAGGCAGCTGGAGAACGAGCGGATTCTCAATGAGTATGTCCGCACCGACAAGAAGCGGCCATGGGAGCACTGATTGTCCTTTGGATTATTTCCCTTCCAGTTTTTATTTGCTTTTCAGTATTTCCTTCCTTGTAACGCCTTAAAGGCAGCTGTTGAACAATTTGAATTTAAAAGTTTACCTAATAAAAGTGTGTTTCCTTTCTGGTTTACGAATTTGAATCTCTCGATTGTCTTTGAAATCATATCATACGCATTTCATCCCATGCACTTCATAACAAGTACCCGTTACAGGTCTCTTATCTTCTTCGCTGTTTATTTCAGCATCATGTCTGCTGAACCATCAACTGAGCAAGAAATCAAGGCCCTACAGGCCCAGAATGCCCAATTTCAAGAGCTGTTCACGAATCTAGCTAAGGGTCAGCAAGATCTGAAGACCCTTATTCTAAAAGAGAAGAAGAAGAAGAAGAGGACAATCATGTTTAACACAAGTCACGGGTTTGGAAATAGGCTACGGGATGAAGTAGATTTGACCACCTCATCTGGAGGGAAAGATAGTCAAGAGGAAAGAAGGGCTCCTAGCCCTGTGGTCTCAGATAATGAGACGGACTTCGACGAAGACTAGTATCCTCCGGCCGAGGATAGATACAAACAACTGGAGGACCGATTGAGTGCGATGGAAGTTCATAAAGTGCCTGGTCTGGACTTTGGTGATCTAGGTATGTCATCTGGGGTGGTGATTCCCCACAAATTCAAAGCACCAGCCTTTGCTAAGTATGATGGAGTTTCTTGTCCGAAGCTGCACCTCCGGTCATATGTAAGGAAGATTCAGCCGTACACTGCTGATAAGAACCTATGGACCCATTTCTTTCAAGACAGTCTCTCAGGGACTCAGCTTGAATGGTTTTACCAGTTGGACGGAGCCAGTATCCGCAATTGGGAAGATTTGGCTACTGCTTTCTACAGGCAGTACCAATACAATTCCGACCTCGCTCCCACGTGTACCCAACTCTAGGGTATGTCAATGGGAACAGGTGAAGGTTTCAAAGATTATGCTCATAAGTGGAGGGACCCCGCCGGAAGAGTACAACCACCCTTGGCTGATCGGGAGCTTGTGGATATGTTTCTGGGGACCTTGTCTGGTCCATTTTTCAACCATCTGATTGGAAGCTCTTCGTCTGGGTTTACAGAGCTGATTATGACCGGTGAAAGGATTCAGGCTGGTATTAAGGCTGGTAAGATACAAAAGGGTGCTTCATCAAGCACCGAGAGAAAGCCTTTTAAGAAAGAGTCCAGTGATGTCTACAGTTTGAAAAGCCAGATTATACCTGAACGCCGCCAAGATGTCAATGCGGTTGTTATTTCAAGACCTGCTGGTGCTCCTCAGCACAACAATCAAAAAAGGACGAGAGACCTCGAAGGCAATTCACTCGTCTCAGCATGACTTTGTCTCAGATTCTACCACAGTTACTGAAAACCAATCTGGTGATTCCAAGGGAGGCCCCGAAGAATCCAAATATAACTTCACCAAAGTATAACCCTAATGCCTGCTGTACTTTTCACTCTGATAGCCCAGAGCATGATACAGACGATTATTGGGTCTTGAAGAACAAAGTACATGACTTGATTGATGCGAAGGAGATCGAGTTCGGAGCACCAGAAAAGCCTAAACATGAGGCAGGGGTGAATGCTATCGGGGATGACGATGATGAAGAGTTTGATATCGACAACTGGATATACCCAACTGCCGATGGTGGACTAAGCAACTGGACAGCAAAGGATTTATGCCTGTTTCAGTTATCACCCAGTAATGAAACTTTTGTTTTGAATTTGTAACAGACAATGTTTTAAACTTTACGGCCCGGTGTTTTACCCGGGGCACCGTGGCTTCATTTGTGAGGGCTTTATGTGTATCATCTTCATATATCATTAATAAAATCATTGGACGTTCTTGCATTTCAAATTTTGTGCTCCTTGTTTTTCTTTATTATATATTGCAAAACAGCTATTTTACACACTCACATATACAGGTCTACGTCCACTCTAGATCTCACTAGTAACAACTCTGCTACTGCCAGTTATGACTTCGAAAATCCGATCAACTTAGCCGAAGACGAAGGTGAAGATGATTGCGAAGTGCCTGGTGAACTTGCAAGACTGTTACTTCAGGAAGTGAGGGCTATACAACCACATGAAGAGCCAGTGGAAACAGTGAATCTGGATACAGAGACAGACAAGAAAGAGGTCAAGATCGATGCAAATCTGGAGCTTAGTGTGAAGCAACGGTTGATTCAGATGCTGCATGACTACGTTGAGATCTTTGCCTGGTCTTACAAAGATATACCTGGGTTAGATACTGATATTGTGGTTCACCGATTGCCTACCAAGGAAGACTGTCCTCTAGTGAAACAGAAGGTCCGCCGAATGCGCCCAGAGATGTCTGATAAAATCAAGGCTGAAGTTATGAAACAGTTTGACGCCGGTTTTCTAGCAGTTACTTCTTACCCTCAGTGGGTGGCCAACGTGGTTCCTGTATCGAAGAAGGATGGTAAGGTTCGAATGTGTGTTGACTATAGGGATCTGAACAGGGCGAGTCCCAAGGATGATTTCCCTCTACCTCATATCGATGTTCTGGTTGACAACACCGCTCAGCACAAGGTTTTCTCCTTTATGGATGGTTTCTTCGATTATAATCAGATTAAAATGGCTCCCGAAGACATGGAGAAGACGACCTTTGTTACTCAGTGGGGTACCTTTTGCTACAAGGTCATGCCCTTTGGATTGAGGAATGTCGGGGCAACGTATCAGCGTGCCATGGTTGCTTTGTTTCATGACATGATTCATCATGAGATTGAGGTATACATCGACGATATGATTGCAAGATCCCAGACTGAAGAAGAACATCTTGACCACCTTCAGAAGCTGTTTGACAGGTTGAAGTTGTACAAGTTGAGGTTAAACCCGAACAAGTGCACCTTCGGGGTGAGGTCTGGTAAACTGTTGGGCTTCGTTGTAAGCGATATAGGTATTCAATTAGACCCGACAAAGGTGAAAGCTATACAAGAAATGCCAGCTCCCAGAACACAGAAAGAAGTTAGAGGCTTTCTGGGACGTCTGAACTACATTGCCCGATTCATCTCGCACCTGACTGCTACTTATGAGCCAATCTTCAAGCTGCTGAAGAAAGATCAAGTGGTACGTTGGAATGATGAATGCCAGGCCGCTTTCAAAAGGATCAAAGAGTATCTCCAAGATCCACCTATTCTAATGCCTCCAGTTGAAGAGAGACCTCTGATCTTATACTTGACAGTACTTGACAACTCAATGGGGTGCATGTTGGGTCAACATGACGAGTCTGGCCGAAAAGAGCATGTTATTTGTTACCTTAGCAAAAAGTTTACCGACTGTGAGACCCGATACTCAATGCTCGAGAAAACTTGTTGCGCTTTGGCATGGGCTGCTCACCGGCTGAGACAGTATATGTTGACTCACACTAATATGTTGATATCAAAGATGGATCCAATCAAGTATATCTTCGAGAAGCCTGCCTTATTCGGAAGAATAGCGAGATGGCAGATGATCTTGACTGAGTATGACATACAATACACGACCCAAAAGGCAATCAAGGGAAGTGTGTTGGCAGACCATTTGGCACATCAGGCAGTGGATAATTACCAGTCTATGAACTTTGAATTTTCGGACGAGAATATCATGTTGGTAACTGATTGTGAGACACCTGGACCGGATGAAGGACCTGAAGGAGGATCCCGATGGTCTATGTACTTTGATGGAGCTTCAAACGCTTTGGGTAATGGCATTGGCGCTGTGATCATATCTCTTAAAGGCTCTCATACTCCATTCACCGCCCGACTATGTTTCAACTGCACCAACAATATGGCGGAGTATGAGGTATGCATTATGGGTCTTCTAGCAGCAATTGACCTAAGGATTAAGTTTTTGAGTGTCTTCGAAGATTTCGCTCTCGTGATCAGTCAGATCAAAGGCGAGTGGGATACGAAACATCCAATCTAATTCCTTACAAGGAGTATGTGTTGACGTTGCTTCCCCACTTTGAAGAGATAACCTTTGAACACTTCCCGAGAGAGGAGAATCAGTTGGCGGACACGCTGGCTACGATGTCTTCTATGTTCAAAGTCAATTGGGACAACGAGGCTCCCCGGATCATCATCGAAAGATTGGATGAACCTGCATACTGTTGTGATATTGAGACTGAAGAGGTAATAGAAAAGCCCTGGTTTCATGAAGTAAAGAGGTACCTTGAGGCTCAAGAATACCCCGAGGGTGCATCTATTAATGACAAGAAGTTTCTGAGAAGGTTCGCGGCGAAGTTCTTCATCAGCAATGGCATTCTTTACAAGCGTAACCATGATTCGACCTTACTGCGTTGTGTGGATAAGAATGAAGCAGAAAGGATCATGTAAGAGTTACATGAAGGTACTTTCGGGACTCATTCCAGTGGACACACCATGGCAAAGAAAATCCTTCGGGCAGGATATTATTGGTCCACAATGGAGGCCGACTGTTATCAACATTCTCGGACATGTCACAAGTGCCAAGTCTATGCTGATAAGGTGCACATACCTCCAGTACCTCTGAACGTTTTGACAGCTCCTTGGCCTTTTGCAATGTGGGGCATTGATATGATCGGCGAGATCAGACCTACGGCATCCAACGGACATCGTTTCATCCTGGTAGAGATTGATTACTTTACAAAGTGGGTTGAAGCAGCTTCCTTTTCTACGGTAACCAAGAACATCGTGGCACGGTTCATTCGGCACAATCTGATCTGTCGATATGGTGTACCAGAGAGGATCATTACGGACAATGGTATGAATCTCAACAACAAGATGATCACCGAGCTTTGCAACCAATTCAAGATACAGCATCACAACTCTTTTCCTTACCATCCAAAGATGAATGGGGCTGTAGAAGCAGCTAATAAGAACATTAATAAGATTGTGCAGAAGATGACAGTGACATACAAAGACTGGTATGAGATGTTACCGTTTTCTCTTCATGGATACCGTACCTCAGCACGGACGCCAACAGGGGCAACACCCTATTCCTTGGTATATGGTACGGAAGCAGTCTTGCCCATCGAAGTTCAGATACCCTCTCTTTGGATCATGAAGGATGCAGGTTTGAGCGAAGATGACTGGATTCAGACCCGGTTTGATCAGCTGAACCTAATCGACGAAAAGAGACTTACTGCTATTTGTCATGGTCAGACGTACCAAAAATGGATGATCAAGGCATTTAACAAGAAAGTCAGACGAAAGGAATATCAAGTTGGGGATCTGGTAATCAAGCGCCTTATTCTACCTCAAGGTGATCCCAGGGGCAAATGGACCCCTACTTACGAAGGGCCATTTGTGGTTAAGAACATTTTCTCAAGAGGAGCTATGATTCTAACTACCATGGACGGTGACGACCTTCCTCACCCCGTCAATGCAGACATAGTGAAAAGATACTACGTATGATCAAAGACCCGCTAGGTTGACTGGCCTAGGCAAAAATAAGGGCTTCCCAGCGAACCAAAAGGGTTCGGGCAGAAATAAGGGATGAAAATGAAAAAATCTGTACACCCGGCAAGTCGAAAACCTGAAAAGGCGGCTTGGGCAAAAAAGGGTATCACGATGGAATGAAAACCCGAAAGGGCAGTCCAGGAAAAAATTAGGGATCAAAGCGTAATATTATGTCTCATTGGATCACCTTGCATCCAGACTTCGGTATCAACTATTAAGCTCGGACGGCACTAATCAATCTGATTCACCTTCAACCAAGTAGCAAGGTGATGATATGCTCGAGGACATAAAGGCGATAGCAGAGTTGGAACCCAGTGGGATTGTTTACATAGCTGTTTTGTTTTTCACAATTTGTGTAAATTCTATCTGCTCGGCGTCATTCTCTTACTAGGACGTCAGCCTCTTGTACAAAAACGCCTATTTACAGGCCAAACTTCAAAATCAATACAATTCATTTTCAAAGAAATTTCAAACTGTTCTTCTTTATCTGTTTTGATTTGCAAAGAACATCCAATGTTCATTTTCGATATATGCACTTAACATTAATTGTTGCTCATAAATATTTGCATGCGAAACGAAAAGATGAATTACTAGTAATATCAGAAACAGGGGCAATAAGAAGTGTCCAAGCTGTATAGTTGCTCTGTCCACCAGGTACAAGGTGGATTCATCTGAAGAATATGACCAAAGTACTTTCACTCCCCGTAGCGTAAGACAGTAATTATAGCTCTCCCCAGTTGAGATTTGTAACTATGAACGAATCAATAATGCTCTCCCCAAGCAGAGTTTATCTACCATGAGCACTAAAAAGCTCGATATCCTCGGCAGTCTTAATATTTCCCAGCGGAGTATAAGGATATTCCCCAGCAAAGTATAAGAATGTTCCCTGGCAGAATACAAGATACCCCCAGTGGAGTTAATATTTTCCCAGCACAGTCTGAAAAAGCTTCCCCAACAGAGTTGAAGCATCATCCCCAGTAGACTCTGAAGTTTATCCCCAGCGGAGTACAAAAATAAATCTCCCCAACCGAGTTCAAAGGATCATTCCCAGCAGAATTCAGAGGATTATCCCCACAAGAGTCTAACAGGTTATCCCCAGCAAGTTGCCATTGAAAGATCATCCCCAGTGAAGTTCTTTCCTTTCACAAACAGGAATTCAATCCTCAACGGATTCAATATCACCAGCAACGGTAATCCATCCCCAATGGAGTTTATCAATGGAACCCTCAGCAGAACATCTCTTCCCCACAGAGTAATCTCCTCATCAGTTTATTCCCCAACGGAGTTATCTTCTCCTGCAGGTCTATTCTCACAATCATCTTCGTTCATCATCCCCAGCGGAAACGAAGAATTCAACTCTATTCTCCAGCAGCTATCCGGGATTTATTTTCCCCAGCTAAAACATTACATTTCCATACATCATACATCATGATACATGCATATACGCATCATACCATACAATCTCATTTATGTTGAGAACATCATTGCTTGGTCCATATCATGCATTGCATATGACTGACCTTTACCTTTCAGGAAAGATCCAGTTAAGTTCTCAGCTATATCCAAGACCTCCTATGGTTCAGTTAGATCGCCGATAAGATATCTCTGAGTCGTATTCCAGTTAAAGTTATTCCAAGACCTTGTCTGGTCTAGTTAAATTGATTCCTAAAGATTTTTCTGATGCCGATCCAGTTAAAGTTAATCCAAGACCTCCTCTGGTTCAGTTAGATCACCGATAAGATCTCTCTGATTCGTATTCCAGTTGAAGTTATTCCAATACCTTGTCTGGTCCAGTTAAATCGATTCCTAAAGATTTTTCTGATGCCGATCCAGTCAAAGTTAATCCAAGACCTCCTCTGGTTCAGTTAGATCACTGATAAGATCTCTCTGATTCGTATTCCAGTTGAAGTTATTCCAAGACCTTGTCTGGTCCATTTAAATCGATTCCTAAAGATTTTTCTGATGTCGATCCAGTCAAAGTTAATCCAAGACCTCCTCTGGTTCAGTTAAATCACCGATAATATCTCTCTGATTCGTATTCCAGTTGAAGTTATTCCAAGACCTTGTCTGGTCCAGTTAAATCGATTCCTAAAGATTTTTCTGATGTCGATCCAGTCAAAGTTAATCCAAGACCTCCTCTAGTTCAGTTAGATCTCCGATAAGATCTCTCTGATTTGTATTCCAGTTGAAGCTATTCCAAGACCTTGTCTGGTCCAGTTAAATCGATTCCTAAAGATTTTTCTGATACTGATCCAGTCAAAGTTAATCCAAGACCTCCTCTGGTTCAGTTAGATCGCCGATAAGATCTCCCTGATTCGTATACCAGTTGAAGTTATTTCAAGACTTTTTGTCTGGTCCAGTTAAATGGATTCCTAAAGATTTTTCTGATGCCGATCCAGTCAAAGTTATTCTAAGACCTTGTCTGGTCCAGTTAAATCGATTCCTAAAGATTTTTCTGATGCCGATCCAGCCAAAGTTATTCCAAGACCTTCCCTGGTTCAGTCAGATCGATGATAAGATCTCCCTGATTCGTATTCCAGCTAAAGACTGGACCACCTATCAACAGTATCCAAATGGAATCTGTAAGCCCATTCCCGACATCCCAATGCCGATACCACTTCATGTGATTGCAAATTTCTGGGAACTCTAGTGTTCAATCATCTTCCACCTTCGGATCACGAAAGGCCCGAAAGCCAATCTGCATCCTCAGGTTTAAGAAGATTGAATAGGGGCAGCTGTTGTACCCCAAAATTTTCCCTCCCATATTTCTCAAAACATTGCAAGAAAAATCTCCAAGTGGTTCAAAATTGCTCAAGAGTTGGACAGTCAAGCTATCTCCTAAGGCAGTCAACCTCAAATTAGGGTTTTGTGTTGCATCAAGGTCCTTGCATCCAAATTACCTCAAGTTCTCCCCAATGTCCTAATATGTTCTCAAGTTCATCCATGTCAAATTTCAAGCCTTGTAGAGGAAGTTTGCTCAGTTAATTGCTCAAAGGGTCCAAAAATCGACTGTGTTAGGGCAAAAGTCAACTGTGACCTAAATACAGTCAAACTTCAAGATTTTTTGTAAACATTATCATTTTTAAGGATATTTCATCATTTGATCAAGGGTTGATCATGATTCATCAAGGATTGCTCAAAATTCATCAAGATTCAAAAGTTGCTAAATTAGGGTTTTGCAGGAAAAGTTAACTCAACTTTGACCAAGCATACCTTTCTCATACTTTATGAGAAATGACACATCCAAAGCTCATTTTGAATAGCATGTAATTTCCTACAATCCATCTTCATACCCCAAGATCAAGAAATGCACTCACAAAAAGTTACAAATTTGGACATTATAGGTCATTTTTGAAAGTCAACAAAAACACCTTTTTTGCCAAAGCTTATAACTTGAGCATGGAATATCAAAATGAGATGAGACCAAAAGGGTTGTTTATAGGACATCTCAAGATTTCTAAAAAGTCCAAGAACACTTCCAAAATTTCAAAATTGAAGAAGTTATGCATTGTTGAAGTTGGGCATTTTTGCAAAATTGCCAAAAGTCAACTATCCCCAAAACATCAAATTTTGTCAAATGGGCCCATTCTTTTCCACTTGATTTGATCTTGTCATACTCCACACGTGTCCTAGATTCAGCCTTGGGACCATTTGTCAATTTTATTATTTAACTTGATTTTTTAATGAATTATTTCATTTTTAATCAATTTAAATCAAATAAAATCCAAGCATTGATGATTTGATCTCTTTTTGGCTATTTCAGGACCTAATAATCATCATCAAGTGAATCCAATTCGTATCATACATTCCATGTGCAAAAAGATTGGATTTTGGACAAAATTGGAAGGTTTTCAATGGAGGATCAAATCAAATCTCCAAGCCATAATGCACAAGGATTCAGTCCAAAATTGTTGACCTAATGCATTGCTTATTACATATACAAGTGAAAGGCACACGAATTAGAAGTTAGAGGTTGTGAAATCACCAAGAACCAAACTTGAGAAAACTTGAAAAAAGTGTGAATCTGAAATCGTGCTTAGAGGCAGTTTCAACACCAAAGCTCAACACTAATCCATTGCTGGACATCCACTGAAGTGAAGCCAACTCAAAACCAATCCCCATACGCGCCCCTAAGCTGTGTAAGTGTCTCGAAAACATGCCTTTCCATTGAATTCGTATGTCCTTGTTCTTGCATTTTTCTTACAAAATCTTTGCATATTCATGATTATTGTTCGATTTAGAAGCTTTCTGCATTAGCCAATTGCGTTTATATGGCCTATAACCCCCTAGTCGAATCTAGGGTTCTTCATTTGTATTTTTGGGCATTTCTTGTACAAGTGAAATCAAGGTCCAAGAATGGCATAGATTTGTTCAGGAAGCCTAGACGAGCATGACCATGGTCCTGGATTTGATTTTTATTGCCTAGAATAGAATTTAGAACGCACATGCGAATTTAGTTGCGGATGTAAATCCGCAGGTAAATAACCAGGGTGAACGAAGAAGACGCTGAGGCGTCTCCCTCCCATTGGTTGATTCAAATATAGCGCGCTTTTATTTTTTTCTGATCCATTAATTTGTTTTATTATTATTAGTTTCTAATACACTAACAATAAAAGCGCATTGGTTCTGTGGCGAAGGCATACGTTCAAGTACCAACCGGACCTGAGTTCGAATCCCAGGTCCCCCCATGCGTTTGTGTTAGTTTTCTTCAGGTGATTCAATGTAAGACCAGGCGCGCAGCATATCATACTCCCTCACTCAGATGCTTGCCAGATGGCCCCAGGCCAGATCTGGTGGTCCAGATGTGATGTCCACTCTACTGCCTAGTCAACATGCCATATGGGATCAGAAAAGTCAGCAAGAGGCCTGCGCCAATTGGGCCACAAAATTGCTATCAAGACCCTCTAATCAGGCCCATATATTTCTAACTCTTTCTCTTTTCTTTTTATTTTGCTTAATTGTTTATTATTATTATTTTTACTAATTCACTAACCAAATAAACTTTTTCTTAATAAAATAAAAAAAATCAAAAAAATATTTCCTTAATCAAATTAATTTTTAGCATTGTTATTTTTGTTAATAAATATTAATGTAATTAATTTAGTTTAATTAGGAAATAACTTTAATATCTTTTGCAATAATTAAAATTAATTTAGACAATTAGTTTTTATTAACTTTGATTAATTTATTTTTATTTCTTTAAATATCAAAAAAACCAAATATATTATTTTCATTAATTAATTAATTAGCTTATTTATTTAACAATTAAATTAGTCTATTTTCTTTTAATTCAAAATAAACCAAAAAATCTTTTCTTTAATAATCAAAGGGTCAAAACCCTAGAATGCGTCCAATTTAATTTTCCCGCACGCGAACCATATTTATTCAATATTGTATCTGTTTCCCGGAATGTAATAGTTTAATTAGGACTTTAAATATTTTTATTGCTTTATTTATTTTCCGCATTTTAATTTCAAGGGTTGTTTTTGGCGATGTAAATACCTGACGCCTTGTAATAGTTAGTTTTAATTTCCGCAACTTATAAACTGTTAGATGTTTGGTAATAGGGAATGCATGACAAGATCAAATGTTTAAACCTAAAATCAACATAGATAACCATTGACATGTACAAAGATAAAGTTAACTGAAAACAATACACTCTCACATGCGCACTCTTAGGATACACCTCACTTGGTTGCCTTCGAACGTGGCCATTAAGTATAGGAAATTTTAGAGGTCTCCCTATCGTCCAAAGATCATAGTTGCCTCGAAACGGTTGCCTCGGAAAAATGATCTAAGACATTAGGGTTACCGCTAAGGCGTCCTAACGTTGCTTTAGTGACTGCACGTCCCTTAATCGAATTGACCCTTAAAACTCCAACGACGGTGCTACCTACTCATCAATAGTGGGATAGCATTGTCTAAAGGAAGATAGCATAGAACGATTCCTTTTTCGAGTAGGTAGATGGTTCTTAAGTACTTGCTCTTTCAAAACAAAACAAAACTTTTTGCACTTACACCTTTCAAACAAAAACTTCTTTCAAACCCACAAACACAAAGAAAAGCAAATTTTGAAAACACTTTGAGCAAGTACCTAAGAGCCTGTGGATAACCACAGATAGAAAGGGTGCTAACACCTTCCCTTTCTATAATCTACCCCCCGGACCCGAGAAACATCTCGAAAAAGGAATTTTTTTGTGCTTTTTTCCTTTCCTTGTTGGATAAAATAAAAGACGGTGGCGACTCTTGCTTACCGTGACACTTTGAAAAAACAAACGCAAAACGCGAACCAGCATTCCAAAAACAGTCAGTTCTCTCCCACCGTATCACAGTAGGGAACCATCACCGTCTTTTGATTCCAGAGAAATATTTTAATGTCATTTGTTGTATTTACGAGATGAGAGTTTGCGATTTGAGTGCGCATTTGAATTAACTGAGAGACTATCCTGCCCCAGGTTTTGATTAAAGGTTTCAATTTTGTGAAAAAAGGAAAAACTTCTACTTCTTTGGCTCGAAGGGGTTGACTAGGGACTATCTTCCTTATAACTCCAGTATTTAGGATTTGAAAGAATGCTTGTACATCGTCAGCAAGGTCTGTCCAAAAGCATATTGTATGATATTATGGCATTGTTTTCGCCATCCTCCCTCTAAAGGCTTGTAACTTTTAGCAAGAGTTTAATGTCATAAAGTGAGTAAAAAGCATAGTTTAAATGTAATGAAAATGAGTGGATCAAATCAAGACAAACATATATAATGCATTAATGAAAGAGTTTGACATTAATAGATAATTGTTTGAATAACAAAAGAAATTACAACTTGAAAATTCAAATGAACAAAAGCTTTCAATGATTCATCATAGGAGCAGTGATTATGTTTGGAGTCTCCGGAGGATCAAACTCGATCTCCTTGGCATCAATCATGTCTTGGACCTTGTTCTTCAGAGTCCAACAGTTGTTTGTGTCATGTCCCGGACTATCATAATGGTATACACACATTTCATTGGGATGATAGGTAGGAGCGGGAGTATTTGGGTTCCGGAGAGGAGCCTTTAACGTAATCAGCTATGCCTTTAACATGTGTTGTAGCGCTTGAGCCAGTGACATGTTAATCTTAGTGAATTGTCTTTTAGGCGCAACCTCCTTACGCTGATGTCCCTGTCTTTGTTGAGCAGGCGTAGGATTAGAGATCAAGATTTCTCCTACGTGTTGGTCATGACGACTCTTTTGACCATACACAACATTGGAATCTTTCTTCCCATTGTATGGATTTTTCTGAGCATCATAAGGTGTAGCTCCTTGGATCTTTCCACTTTTGATGCCAGCTTCGACCCTTTCGTCGGTCAGTATTAGCTCGGTGAATCCGGCTGAGGAGCTTTCGATCAAGTGTTTGAAGAAAGGACCTGTCAAAGTTCCCATAAATATGTCAATCAGCTCCCTGTCAGTTAAAGGGGGCTGCACCCTACTAGCCATATCTCTCCACTTTTGGGCATACCCTTTGAAACTCTCGTTGGAACCCATGGTCATGTTCTGCAATTGCACACGAGTTGGTGCAAGATCAGCATTGTACTGGTACTGTTTGTAGAAAGCAGCAACTAAATCCTCCCAGGTGCGGATGCGAGAACTCTCCAATTGATAGAACCATTTGAGTTGAGTCCCTACTAGGCTTTCTTGGAATAAATGGATCCAAAACTTCGGATCAGTTGTGTATGATTGAATCTTACGGACATAAGACTTTAAGTGCATCTTAGGAAAAGAGACTCCATCGTACAGGGCAAAGGTAGGGATTTTGAACTTTGGCGGAATGACCACTCCGGAAACCAAACCCATGTCTCCTAAATCTAAGCCAGGTATCTGTTGAATCTCCATAGCACTGAGGCGATCCTCCAATTATTTGTACTTGTCATCAGTGGGAGGATATTGTTCCTCAGAGTAGTCAGCTTCAACTTTATTAATCTCCAAATTGTGGTCTTCTTTGAGACTATCCCCCATGTTGGATGGAGTTGAAAGATCTAGAGCTCTCTTGACTGGTCCTCTAGGTCTTCTTCTCAAGTTCAGGACACCTACTGACTTCTTGGACTTCTTTTCTTTGAGAAGGAGAGTTTTCAGATCCTCTTGCCCCTTAGCCATAGCCAGGAACATTTGTTGGAATTGAGTGTTTTGAGCTTGGAGATCTTTCACTGTTTGTTCCATATCCATCTTACTGAAATAAACAGCAGGAGGATAAGGAGACCTGAATGGGAGAAACCTATCATGATATGATGTATAATATGTGGATGCATGTTTTTAAGGATCTCGTGGGGTTAGTAGTCACTTACAGTTTTGATTGGAGAACTTTGTATCGGTGGATGTCCTTCTACGAGAATTAAGCTCACCATGTCAAGTGGGTCATAGTCCTTGACTCTGGTTGTTGTACTTGATTTTTGATGGTGTTTGGTTAGAGGGAAATAAATCCTCTTGTCTCTTGATAGACGTCTGGTTCAACGTGACCCTGCATCAAAGACCCTTGAGATCCTTGAAATGGTTATTGAAAATGCTATGGTATGATGTTATGATGTTATGTACAAATATGCGAGGTAAGCAAGTTTTATATACAAATAATCATATTCACACAAAGTAGACAAGTCCTTAGGTTTAGGCTTGCATGGAGTTTTTAGGTAAGTACCCTCTTGAAGTTTAGTTGGCTCAACCTATCCTAGTTAATAGTAATCAGGTTCTAAGGGATCTCAATATCACTTATCTTTCTCCTAACTTCGTTCAATAGGCGATTGACTCACAACCAAACAAAGCTCAAGAGTCCAACCTCAATGAGTGTAGCATCGAGTATCTACCAACTTCGGACTGCACTAAAGCCGGTCATCTCACTACGTCCTAATGGCCAAGTTGGTCAAGTAAGGTTCTAAGGTCAGTTGATACTTCAGGACACCACGCGGCGGCCCCGTACTCTCCTTGATTGACTCAAGGGTTACCAGTACCAATCAAAGTTCCACATCAACGTAGCTGCTGCTTCAACCGTGTCGGTATACCCCACAAAGTTCCCTCACAGTTTATTGCTACTTACCTAAAAGGTGTCCCCAAATCCGGGTGTAGGATTTTTAACAGTAACCTAAACAAGGACCCATAATGTAAAGCAAACAAATCAAACAATGTAAGCAAGTAAATATGATTTAACCCTAAGGTAACCCCACTTTAAGTTAGTCCCCAGCAGAGTCGCCAATTCTGTGGTACGGTGGAAGAACTGACTTGAGGTGTTTTGCGTTTGTGTTTACAAATGTTGCGGTTTAGCAAGAGTCACCACCGACTTTTCTTTTATCCAAAAGGAAAGGTGAAAAAGCACATGAAAGACCTTTAAAGATGTTTTCTTGAGTTCGGGGGGTAGATTATGAAAAGGGAAGGTATTAGCACCCTTTTCATCCTTGGTTTTCCATGGGCTCTTAGTTACTCATTAGATCACTTGCTTTTGTTTGAATGTGCTTGTGGTGTGGGTTTTGAAAGTATTTTCAAAATGTAACTTTGTAATGATTCACGTTTCTATAAGAACGCATACAAAGTGTTTGTTTCGAAAATGTTTTCAAGAAAGTGTTTGTGAGATGTGTTTTTTGAAAGTGATTTTTGAAAAGGGTTTCCTTTGTAATGACTCTCGTTTCTATAAGAACGCGTACAAAGTGTTGTCTTTCGAAAATGTTTTCAAAATGAAAGTGTTGGTGTATAAAATGTTTTTGTTGTGAGCAAACGAGTAACTGAGAGCGAACCTACCTACTCAAAAGGTCTTAAATGTTATTTTCCTCCTCCTTTAGATGTGGCTATCTTACCATTGATTTGGTAAGAAGCCCCATCGTTAGATGTGAAGGGACGGGTGTGGGTCATCGTTATAACCATGATAGCAATGTTGTGAGATGACTTAGCATTTTTCTTTAGGGACTAAGATCATTTTGAAAAGTAACTTTGATAGCGTCATTGAGGGACTATGATCTTATATTTTTGTTTGTGCTAAGACATCCCACATGCATAACATGGCCATTCTTAGGCAACAAGTGGAGTTAACCTTAAGGGTGCTAGTGTGCAAGTGTGTTTGATTACATGCATTTTAGTCTTGATTAGGGTGATCTATTTATCAATTTCATGTCTTGCCATACACACCCTAATTACTAGCATTTATATTCGAAAGCGATAAATTTGCATAAATGTAAAGTCCTACGCTATTACAATATTTAAGGGATGGGGGTACATATGTACGAATGGGGATTGCAAGTAAAATTAAATCCTAAGTTACTATTACAACCATATTGAAATGTACAATATAAGAAAGAAAAAAGACTTGTCTAGAAAATGGTTTTTTTGTCTTAAAAAAAAGAAAAGGAATAAATTAAAAGGAAAATATTTTTATGTTTTTTATGTTAATAAAAAAATAGTTAATATTAAAAATGATGAAAAAGAAAATAAATGAAAGATAGAAACAGTGTTGTTGCAAGCAAAACAACAAGGATCAGAAGTTCTGAAGCCAGGCACGTGGTGATTAAGAAGGAAGTGTCAGAAGTTTTGGGTTGATGCACTCTGAGGTCCTGCAAGAAACGTTAACACAGAAATTCTAGGTGGTATTCAGACAGTGGGCCACAAGTCAGAAGTTCTGTATTACACTAAAACAGTGAGTAAACGTCAGCAGTTCAGTGCATTATCAGCATGTAAAAATCAGAAACTCTGAGTGTTTGAAAACAGCGAGTGGAAACATCAGAAGTTCAGTGTATTTGACATGTAAGGAGAACTCATAAGTTCTGTGTTGTGTTAAAACAGTGAGTGAATCATCAGAAGTTCTATGCCGTGCTAAGCCAGTGAGTGAACATCAGCAGTTCAGTGCGTTATCAGCATGTAAGAATCAGAAGTTCAGTGTGTGTTAACAGTGAGAAAAATCATAGAAGTTATGTGTGTTAAAACAGTGAAGAGAACTCAGAAGTTCTGTGTGTGTTTAACAATGAAAAAAATTATAGAAGTTATGTATGTTAAAACTATGAATGAACATCAGAAGTTTTAATGCCATATTTCAACACTCAATCAGCACATCAGTAATCTATTAAGTTTTCAACAATCAGCAAGTCAGAAGGATAAAAGCATAACAGTTTTCAGAAGTTCTAATCCTAAATCTGAGTCTAGCCCTAATCAAGAAGTTCTGATCCATAGTTTTCCTATTCATGCAATGATATGTACAACATTAATACTATGATATTTACATGTTAATGATGTTCAGAATGAAAAATAAGCAAAGTCAGAAAGACGTACCTTGAACCTGAAACGTGGGCTTGGAGGTTTGAACTGCAGCCTTCAGATGTTCTGGTGTCGGCGAGAGTGACGGAATAGTGGTTGTGTTCTTTGATTCAAAGGGGAGGAACAAAAGGTTTTGTTTTGGATTTATGAAGGTTTTCCCTGTTTCCTCTTCTCTCTTTTGGCCAATCTCTCTCCAAAAGCCAGCCTCTCCTTCAAAGTCCAGCCTCTTGAACGTGTGATGGAGCAAAGTATTTATAGGTGAATTTGTTGTGATTTTAGGGGGAAAACAAATGAGCTTTAAACACTTTTGGCATACTGTTCTTTTGCTTTTTAATCCCAGTTTCCGTATGCTAGTTTGGTGCAATTATGGGATGCATGCGTAGGCTGAACTAGCTGTTAGTTATAGGTCTACAACAGGTTGTATAAATAAGGTTTTGGGATTTGGTCAAGTTCTGACCAAAGCGTTGAATATAACCTTCATTTGCTAAAGCGCTGCCTTGTTCTTGAAGCAAGCATGGTGGTTGTCAGCAGGAATTAAGGAAAAGCAAAAAGCAAATCATGGGCCTAGTACCAAAGTTTGCTATCCCAAGACAGTAGAGGAACACGTGGTGAAAATCCTTTGGATAAAGACTCAGAAAGTTGTTGTGAACATTAATGACGATGAGACTTATCACAACCAAAAATCCTGCAACGTGAGATTCTACACCATGGCTTAGTTCTATATCCGAAGTTCTGATTCAGCGTAGCATCCAACCTCTGATCTTTGTATCTTCTAGCTCCAGCATGTTCTGAAGGAGAACATTGCTTCCACATGTTCTAATTAAAGCGTCATGTTCTGAACCGGAGAACATCGCTTCCATATATTCTGATTGAAGCATCATGTTCTGAACCATGTTTGCAACCTCTGACTGAAACTTTTTGTGAAAACTTGCCCAGAAGTTCTGACCAAACTCTGCCTTGAGAGTGTCCAGAATTTGTTGAGCGTTATGGTAATAACCTGGTCAGAAGTTCTGAAATTGTCATAATTCTTAAACACTTAGAAAAATTCCAAGTGTTTAGAAATTTGAGTTTTCCAAAGTAAATTTGACTTTTGAATTTTTAGATGAAACAAACTTCATAATTCAACATGTCTTGATGAAATATGATTCTTGAAACTTGGTTTTGATCCAAAAGTCAAAGTTTGACCTTTCAGCGTGCAAATGATGATTTTGTCCTTGCGGATGACTTTCTTGAAAAATTGCAGTTCAAGGCTTGGAATTGGATGGAAGCAAACTTGAGGATCCAGGGTGATTCCTTGAGAAATGAGAGGGCAAATTTTGGGGTACAACACATATATTCACCAATAATCACTGATATTCATACTAAATTAATTAAATAATTAATCTAGATTTTTGGGATGTTACAACTCCTCCAGACTTAAGTTCCAAATCTCGAAACATATGTCTTTCGCCCGTCATGTGTCGCGAGCATCCACTGTCCAGATACTATGACTGGTGTCTCAGTGGTGCCATCAAGGATATTTGTAACATAGATTATATAATTCTTAGGTACCCATTTTCTGGGTCCTTTCTTGTTAGTAGTTCCAGAGCTTTTGACACCTTTGGAATCATGTGCAACAAGATAATCAAGCTGGATTTGTGCATGATTTTTAGGTTTAGAAGTTTCCTTATGTGTTTGTGGTTTTGTTTCAATGGAATCAGTAACTTCTTGTTTTGGACATTTCAATTATGTGCCAGCAAGCACGAAACATTCAGAAAGAAGTTTTAGTTTGACACTCAGAGTCTCATCAATTATTTTTTATGGTCCTGAATATTCCAAGCCTTTACTTCTGTTTCTGTTAACTTCATAGATCATTGAAGCCATCTTGCTTCTATCTATGCTTTTAGCTAGGAAGTGCTTAAAAGCTCTATCATATCTGATTACTTCATCAGTAACAGATGTTCTAGAGATAATCTCTTCTTCTAATCTTGAAACTTTACTTTTCAGAATAATATTTGATTTTTCTAAAACAAATAATTTTTCATTTAAATCATAAAGGCTTTGCTCATTATTAGTAGAGTTCTTAGAAGTAACTACAAAATTCTTTTTCAGAGTTTTGTGTTTACTTAGAAGAAGTTGATATTTTCTCATCATTTTAGATAAACAAGTTTCAAGTTCAAAATAAGAAAGAGAAGGCATTACCTCAACATCATCTTCAGAGTCTAACTCTTCATCAACTATCAATTCGTCCTCTGAGATAACTTTATCAATGCTTGTATTGGCCGTGAGTGCCACATTAGCATGTTCTTCATCAGATTCTTCCTCTTCTGATTTTGAATCCTCCCATGTTTCCATGAGACCTTTCTTAGCCTTGAAGACCTTCTTGGGCTTCTTGTATTTCTTGAGATTTGGCATTCATTCTTGTAATGTATAGGCTCCTTGCACTCATAGCATGTAACTTCTTTCCCATAAGCTTTCTTCTGACCAAATGTAGATTCAAATATACCGTTGGTTTTTCTTGATCCTCTGAACTTACTCTATATGTGTTTCCAAGGCTGGCTTATCCTTCTAGATATCAAAAAAATTCATCTGAACCTTCTTCAGATCCTTCAGATTCTTCTTCTGCTTGAAAAGCCTTGATCTTTCCAGACTTAGACTTTAGATACACAGATTTGACTCTTTTTTGAGGTTCATCTTGTTCAATTTCTATCTCATGACATCTTAAAAAACTAATTAGTTCCTCAAGACTGGTATTATTCAGATCCTATGACAACTTCAAAGCAGTTACCATTGGTCTCCATTTCCTAGGCAGACTTCTGATAATCTTCTTAACATGATTTATCGTAGAATATCCTCTATTCAGAACCTTGAGTCCTGCAACAAGAGTTTGAAATCTTGAAAACATAGTTTCCACATGTTCATCATCTTCCATTTTGAAGGCTTCATATTTTTGGATTAGGGTCAGAGCTTTTGTCTCCTTAACTTGAGTGTTGCCTTCATGAGTCATCTGAAGAGAATCAAAATTAGACTTTGAAGTCTCTTTACATGTGATCTTCTCATACTTATTATAAGAAATAGTACTTATAAGAACTGTTTTCGCTTTGTTATGATTTATGTGAACCTTCTTTTGAGCGTCTATCATTGCACTTCTGGCAATCTATAGACCTTTATCATATACTGGGTGAGTATAGCCATCAACTACCAAATCCCATAGATCCAAGTCATTTTCCAGAAGGTAACTTGCAATTTTGTCCTTTCAATAGTCAAACTTGTCTCCATCAGACATAGGAGGTTTAGAACTATAATGATCTCTATCATTATCCTTGTTATCATCAGTTATAGTAGCATTGTTATTATTGTTTTCCATTGTTTTTCACACTATCTGGATCGATACTGAACACTATTAGGTGCTTGATAAAAACTCTAACTTTTTATCAACTCCTCAGAATCGAAGCTTTAATGCCAACTGAAGGTGTGAAAACCCTTTGTCTATCATAACTTTAAGTCTTCAGAATCTTCAGAACTTCAAGTCTTCAAAATCTTCAGCACTTGGTTTTGAGAACCCTTTGTCTTCAGAAACATAAGCCTTCAGCATCTGGACTTCAGTTAGAACTTATGTCTTCAGATCTTCAGAACTTGGTTTCTTGGACTTATATCAGAGTCTTCTGAAGCTTTTGCTACTATTCATCAGAACTTGTGTAGCTAGAAACGGAACTTATTCTCTTCTAATGTCTTGATAGTGTCTTTCATCAGAAGCATAGCCTGTTTGTTAAATCTTAAAAATAACAAACATTAGAGTATCAAAATTGTTCATACAAACATACTCATTTGTTATCATCAAAACTCAGAGATGAAATTCAGAACCAAATCTTGTTCTAACACATCTTTCTCCTTTGTCATCTAACTTCTTTCTCAATTGATCTGGTACATGAGCATATGCAATACATCCAAAAAATCTAAGGTTCCGGATTGAAGGTATTCTTCCACTCCAAGCTCTTTTTGGAGTCTTTTCTCAAACACTTTTTATTGAACACCTGTTTAAAATATAAACTGCAGTGACAACAACTTCTACCCAAAATTTCTTAGGCATTTGTTTGGCCTTCAACATGCATCTCACCATATCCATGATTGTTCTATTCTTTCTTTCAGCAACTCCATTATGTTGAGGTGTGTATCTTTTTGTTAATTGGTGCTCAATTCCATGTTTCTCATAAACTTGTACCAGTGATGTATTCTTGGCCTCTGTATGTTCTTAATGTTTTGATTCTACAACCAATTTGTTTTTCTACAAATGTCTTGAATGTCTTAAAGGCATCACAAGCTTCTGATTTTTGTTTTAAGAAATACACCCAAGTATTTCTACTGAAATCATCAATAAAGTTTTGTGATCCATCTTTCAACCTGATAGAAATTCGGCCTTTCTCTAAAATTGGAATATTTGAATTGTTTTCAAACTTTACGAAAGACTTTACCATTTCGTTTAGAGAAGAAAAAAATTCCTTTTTCCCACAGATATGATTACTACACCCAGTATCCAGATATTAAATATTTTCCTCTTCTAAAAATGTATTACTTGCCAAAAAATAAATTTTGTGGATTTTCAAAGTACTCGCCGGTATTTTGATACAAACTTTCTACCATATTTGTTTGATATTTGTATCTGCAATCAGCTACTTTATGTCCAAACTTTCCACATTGATAACAACTATAATTCGTCATTTCTTGATTGTAGTTATCTCTTCTTCTTCTATGATATGTAGATCTAAAACTATGACCACCTCTTCCTTGATGAGTTGGATTGAAACCATTGAAGTTGTTCTCTCCATTGGTTAAAGTTACCACGTCTTCTTCCACCATAATTTCCTCAGCCTCTGCCTTTATAATTTCCTCTTCCTCTGTTGTTGAAATTATTTTGACTTCTTTCTTCTAGAGTACGGCTTGACTCGGAGTTGTTGAAATTTACCTGACTCTTGAGAGCTTCTTCTTTTACCACTTTCTCGATATTTTCTAATATTTTGTTGACATGACTTTCAATGCTTCCCTGTTCCTCTGTTACAGACAAAGTGTTTGTATTGTGTGACTCAATTATTGTAGCCACCACATGATCAAACTTCATTGACATCGTACGTAGAATCTTTTCTATCACTTTACTATCTGGAATATCTTCTTCATATACTCTCATCTTGTAGACGAGATTTATAACGCGAGAAAATATTATTCTACTATTTTTGAATTAGATATTTTGTACCTTTCATATTTTCTACGCAACGATTAATTTGAACTTCTGAACCTTCTCTACTCCTTTACGGGATAACTTCAATGTGTCCCATACTTCTTTAGCAGTCTTCGAATTTGTAATTTTTCCAAATACTAAATAATCAATTTCTTGATGAATTTGTGAAAGTGACAATTGGTCCTTTCTTCGATCAACTTTATCAGCTCCTTGTTGTAAATTGAGATCCACAAAACTCTAAACATTGTGAACTTTTAGATGTGTTGTCATCAAAATTTCTCAATAACTAAAATCTAACTCTGCAATGACCAAATAAAGTTGTAATTGTTTACCATATTTATTTCATAAAATACTCAAAATAATTTTTAATAGAATAAAAGCATTTTTATTCCTTACACACTCAAAAATATTTTTGACACTCACACTAACAAAATCTAACCGGTTGTGATACCAATTTGATATCAAACGAGACTAAAGTATAAACTAAATTCTACAAAGAGGAAGTAATTTTCTTAACTCTTTCATTCATATATTTTTGATAATTGATAAAAACTGGTAAACAATTAATATTTCTGTCATTTAAGAAGAAGAAAAAACTATAGGCGGTTAACTTTGGTCCAATGGCATGTTACACCCTATCCTATCACTTAATGATTAAGTAACTTAATAATTAAAAAAACATTATTTTAGGCGGTGGTGTTTACTTAATTCACTTGGTTAAGTTTTGTTTAGGTTAAGTGTTGCTTAACTTGGATAAGTGATCTAGTTTCAAGACTCTTTTAGAAGTAACTATTGGACTGCTCAACTCTTGTCAATTCTTCTACACCTTTCTTTTAATTTTAACAATTCTCATAATTGTTACTTTGTTTCCATTTTAACAAATTATTTTTAGAACGCTACTATTTCACATAGTTAACTCACATTTTATTCTCGAGGAGTGTCTAACCGTGCATGCGAATAACATTTCCAATAAATTTAGGGTTAGCTATTATCCAATAAATTTTAACAAACTATAATGTGTTTATATTATTCTCTCAAGGTTATCAAGTTATTATTGGTAGCCTATATTTTCAAAAGGAAATACTTGCTTTAATTATCTTGCTAAGATGAATTTGAAAAGGAAACACCTTTAGCTTTTCTGAATCTGAATTCTGAAAAGGTTACTTGCTTTTGCCTGTTACTCTTTTTCCTTGCTTCTTTTCTCTGCATTTTATTGCTTGTAACAACAACAAAATTTCAAGCCACTCTGATGCAACACAAAAAATAGGTAAACTACCTGAGAGTATTATTAATAATAAATCAACGATTTAGCTAACAAACTTAAGCACAGTACTAAGATGATCAGCTCCCAACCGTGCCGGGATTTTTAAACATCCTGATTCCAAAATATGCTCAGATTTTTAGAGCATAAACATATTGTATTATGGTTAACGGAAACCAAAAAACTGATGTTACATCACAAAACCCAAAATTTTGTGACTCAAAAGACAGTGTGCTTTCAAGAAAAGTTAAATCGCAAAATTGTTCTACAAATAGAAGCAAAGTAAAACTGATTCTGAGAGTAGTTCTGCTACCAAGTGAATAGTCATCAATCCCATAAACAAGTGACCTGCATCCATCCAAAAAATGTAACATGTTATTTATCGGTACATAATACAATATATTAGCAAAACAAATTCAAATTATTGCTTGTGTACATCAAACAACATTTAAATGCATGCATTGATTTCTGATCTATTTGATCTATTTAGGACCTATTATAGAAGTAATACTTGTAAACACAGTTTCTGAAAAATTAAATAAATCAAAATTCAAGAAGTAATCATAACTAGAAGTAAAGCCTCAATCTTAAGCAAAGCATACTTAATCTCCTTCTGAGACCAAAATATACCAAAAAACTTCATGGAAACAAACAAGCTAGGCCTCTAAACCTTAAAGTAACTAGACATCAAAACTCAAATAAAAGTTTAAGCATCATGAAAATCTAATTCTTAATATCCTCTTATTTTTGGCCCTAAAAATTCCTCACGTACTAATAGCAGAAGAAATTGAGGCCGCGTATCCATTTTACATTAGGAGGGTAAAAAATGAACACATCCTCTTGTAGAAAATAATCAACAAACACAGTAAGAAAGAAAAAGAAAGAAAAAAATTGAAACCCAACTGAACAGAGGCAGAAAAAAGGAAAGTGTGATGGGAACAAACCAGAGATATGGAATGGCAGAGCTGTGAAGCAAAGGGTGAGAAGCTGAGGGTGCAAGGCAGAGATATAGAACGGCGCAAGAGTGAAGAAACAGAGCAAAACAGTGCTTTGCATTTTACATGGGAAATTAGGGTTTGTTTGGGGACGAAACCCAAAATTACCCCTGCAACATTTCTGAATTTAAGGGCAAATGAGTTTTTTTTTCCTTCACATGGTGCCACTCCATCCATCTGAGACAACACAAGGCGTCTGGGGGCAGCAAGCCCCCGCCTCACCGATATAGCGTTGCTCCGGCCGATATTGACAACAGAGTCCTAAGATTCAGCAACTTAATTCGGGTGCTAATACTTGCTAATGTCATTCATGATTTGTTATTAAAATATTTTGCATATCCCATAAACTATAAAGAATAAACAGAATCAATAACTCTAATTGGTGAACTCATTAATCGATACCAATGGCCATGATCCAAAAACAGTCAAGAAAAACTACTATAAAAGCCTTGAAGTGTGTTTGTTTCAAGTATTGCAATATTATTCAAAAGAAAGTGAAGAAAAAGCAACATTCTCATGTTTGTTACTTTACTTCCGTTTAAACAAATTATTTTTAGAATATTATTTCTCATGGTTTGCTCACATTTTATTCTCAAGTTAAAGGGGGAGTATCTATCAATCACATGGGAATAAAACTCAACCAGCTCTAAATTCAATCGCCCATCTCATTTTACAACATTCTGGTAGTATTATTCCCAGGAAACAAACACACCCTTCTTATACAGAGCTTTAATCAAAGGAGAGTAATAATGGAAGAGAAAAATAGATGATGTTAAAATATTGCACCCTATGATATATCAAGTGGCATTAGAAAGGTACAGCCCAATTCGATCAGACCTTTTGTAGAACAAGTCTTTTATTAAACCCACAAGTTTTCAGGTAGCAGTGTGGGGCGGCCGATCCCAAAAATGGGATAGCATGATTATCGCTATTTGATATTTTTTGGAAATAAAAACAAAAGTATTAATACAGATTGCATGAAAAACAGATTGCAGTAAAAATAAAATAAAGAACAAAGTAAAAACAGAAAAAATAAAAATAAAAGTGTGAATAATACATATGAAATAAAAGCAGAGTGAAATAAAATAAGAACAGACTGCAGTAAAATTAAAATAAAGAAAATAAAAACAGATGAAATACAAAGTGCAGTAAAACAGAGTGGAGGGAGGAAGAAGAAACAGGAAAATCCAACTGAAGAAGACAGCGATGATGGCAGCCGAGGTAGGAAGAAAGAGAAGAAGAGAGAGTTGAATGAGGAAGAAGAAACAGAAAAGCCAACTGAAGAGGGAGGACGGCGATGATAGCAGCTGAAAGGGAGGACGGCGGCGTTGATGATGGATATGGAGGAACACGGTGACTGAGGAAGGAAGGAGAAGAATGCTATTTTTTCATTGTCTTTTGATCACGATGACTGCGCAGAAAGTGAGAGGGAGGAAGGTGAAGCAAATTTATGGCTCATATTTGAGCGTAAAACACAAAATTACCCTTAAAACAGTTTCAATTTAAAGGATAACTTTAGCTTTTCAGAGGGGAGAGCGAGTCAAGAACAACTCCAGGCCAATAGTGCTCGCAACACTGAACTGCGTCACTAGGGCTTTTCTGGTCGCTGCCAGCCTATGTGCCGCACCACTCGCCCAGGATAGCACCGCTATCCACCCCTATCGACTACTCTGGTCGAGGCTCTTCACTTATCCACCTAGATTTAACATATTAAATTTTTCTCTAGAGCAAAGCCCAATGGCTGAAACTCAAAAGTTTATATCCAAATAATGATGGCCATAGAAATCTTGATCAAAATAAATGGCAAGCAAAATGAGAGTAGCAATCATGAGATACACATCAGCCAAAATAGAGCCAAGGCAATGGAATTAAGAAATATTGCATGCCTATCATACCAACATATGTATTTGCAAGCATATGTATCTTAATGAGCATAGTGTAGTTATTCAAGTTTTCAAGGAAAATAAAATTAGTTAACCAGTCCATAATTTCTTGATATTCAAGCAAACGTGTGCAGCAGTGCTGATGCACATGTATCATTATTTCCCAGAGGAGCACTTCCTGCAGAACATCATTTCAGAAAAACCTGGACTATTCAGATCTTAATATTAAGAGACAAGTGTAGCCTAAGTTAGTTAAGTAAGTCATTTCCAACTTTTTGTTCCACCCAATCTTCAATGTAGCTCTCCATTTTTAACTACTTAAGAAATTCTCAGGATTATATCTTAAATACAAGTAGACAACCACCCAATCCTCAATGTACCTCTGCATTCTTAAATACTTGAGAAGTGTTCAGGATTATATCTTGAATACAAGTAGACAATGAGTAGGAACACCAACCAACAGAAAATCAACCAACGAATATTTGGATATAAATAATGTATGCACTTGGCACACAAGTTTTGGTTGAAAAGGGGAAGTGAGCAAATAATTTAATAAAATCATAAATCATTGAAGTTTTTGGAATATGGATTAGAAATTTAAACAAACAGTTTCAGAAATCAGAACTGAAACAGGCATGTGCAAATAAAATCCTAATGAACACCAAGGCTTTAAATTGCATTCCACAAGTTAACAGTTTTAGGAGTCTCCAGCCCACAACCATAATTGAGACCAATTAAGCCACATTTGTTTTCAATAGCAAATATCAAGGATCATAACAACCACAATATAAAATCTTGACAAAACCCAATAAATTACATAATCATAAAGGAAGATAGCAATTATAAGACTATGCCTCACCTCGAAAAATAAGAATGACAAAATACACCATGACATAATAAAAAGGGGAAAAAATCATATGAGTATGAATGAAACACGGATTGAGCACCCCATGATCATTTTCATAACTCATCTCAAATAAAAGTCGTGCAAACACGTATTACACTAATAAAACAAAATAGAGCATGAAATCAAGTTAGACTTTAAGCAATTACCTTTTAAGCTTGACCCTCAACCTTCTTATCTTCTCCATCATTGGTACTAGCCGCAGAAGCCTCTACACCATCAGCATCGTCAGCACCATCTGCATTTGGTTGGACTTGCTCCTCTTCAGGTATTGGCTCCTCCACATAGTCGTTCTCAAATGCATCAGGCGGAACCTCATAAATCCTAACCTGGGGCTTAGATGGATCCTTCACAAGAACATATTTCCCCTCATTCAATTTCATGCACAAGTCCACGATAGACTTCACAATCCCCCACATATTGGTCGGATTCAAATTAATCTGTGAAGCAAAATCTTTTGGTTTATATCCAACAACAGCCAAGATCACATGGTTAAAATGATCACGGGGATGAATCCGAGAAACATATCCCAACTTCATCATATCAGCACTCGCCAAAAGAGCCTGTGCAGTCCACTTAGCCAACTTGTTAGCATTGTTCTTAAGCTCAGTAGCCAAAACAGCACCTCTCTGTGTCTCCAACTTCTGCCTCCAATCAACACCAGAATACTTTGGATCAAACTCATTCAATGCATTCAAAGTAAGGAAAGACCTCTGGTTATTCACATCAACAACACTATGCACCTCACACCTAGCAACAAGATACATATCATTATCAAGCTTCCACCTTCTATACCTATACCCAACAGAAGCAACCTCTTCACCTTCATTAGCAAAAGGGTTAGGCTCATCAAAAGTAACCTTTTTCCCATCCCTAATCAAAACCTGCTGAGAGAAATTCTGATTGATATAAGAAGCCTCAACACTGAGCGAATGCGCAGAGTTAATATCATCTTTCGCCTCAGGCAATGGCTCCTGAGAGGTCTCATGAACAGAAAGCAAATCCAACTGCGACCCATCGCGCTTATCAAAGAAAAGCTTATTCCCAACTCGCTGAACAACAATATCCCAAGAGTAAACAGACCTAGGAGCGCACATGAGAGTTGATAAAATAGCATCAGTTGCGAAAACCGTGGCTTTATCCTCATTCGCAAGCCTACGAATAACAGGGTCATCAGTGGTGGTAACTTTGAAGAAGTTACGATTCTTGAACCTCTCGAGTCTACGTTCATTTTTCGGAGCGATTCGATCATGTGACCTATCGTAACTCTCGACAGCACCGCAGAGGAGAAGATCTTCCGGCTCAGAGACAGTGAATGATAGTTTGGTGAAAGTGGAGAACGGGATCTGGTCGTGCATATTCCATTCCGGTTGAATATCAACCGACGATTTGAAAAGCTCACGGCGATGGTTGCTAGGGTTTGACCGATTCTGGTAATGCCGATCGCGACGAGCTCGTTCTTTCTCCGCTTCACGTTTCTTAGCTTCGACCTCCTCGTCGCGGCGCTGAGGAAGCTGAAGCTGGCGTTGGAATCGCCATTTGGGACCGAATTTGGGACGCGGCGGAGGCTTACCGTCGACTAATCGGAAAGATGAGTCGTCATCGGCGAATGAAGGGAAGGAAGCGTCGGAGGTGAAATCGAAGGCGGAGTCGGCGGGGTTTTTGGATCGGGTCGGGTTGTTGAAGTTGCGAGTCCAATCAGCGATTCTGCCGAGCTTGTCGGAACGGGAGAATGGGGCGAAGGGGACGTTGGAGTCGTCGGCGGTGGATTCGAGTGGGCCCCATCCGTCGGGGTTGAAGGGAACGGCTCCTAGGTCGAAGGTTGCGCTAGGCATTTTGGTGAAGAATTTTGCGAAAGAGAAATTCTGTGTTCTGAAACTGAGAGAGATAAGTGAGGAAGTTTGTTTCTTGGGCCTATGTACACATATGGACCAAGCTAAAGTTTTTATTATATACACCTCCTTTTCTCCAACTTTTTCACCTTTCATAATATTTTTGTTAGTAATAAAAATATACTTTTAGATTGATATTGGAATGAAAAATTAAGTACTTTTTGAGTAAGCAAAGAGCACAAAAGTAGTCAATATCGGCTCATTATCGGTTATGGTTTAGGATTACTATGAAACAAAGAGTCAATATGCCATTACATCTAAGGTGGAAAAGAAATTGGTTATAATTAGTTGGAAATCTCCACAAAGTTACTACGTCAAGCTCAATACCGATGGCGCGTGCAAGAATAGAGGGATGTTTGTTTACCGCGAAAATTGATAAACAAACGCTAATCTTTTTAAAACAACTAAAAGTCTTTAGTTATTTATAAGATCGACTAGATTGATCATAGGACATGTGTTCTAATTCAAACTTTATTCTTGAAAACGAAAAATACTTCGACGACATTCATAATTCTTTGAAAAATATTAATTTCGATTTAAATAACTTTCTAAAGTAAAACTTACTAAACTTGTAAAGAAAGTAAAATAAAAACAATCAAAAGTAAATTACTAATGGCTGGGATTTTCGACAAGGACTAAAATTCAACCAAGAGAAAAGAATCCAAAAAGGTTCTTTGAAAAGGTGAAATTATCTAAGTCGACTACAACTGCAGTCGACCAGAAGAGACCCTTTAAGTAGTTAATTGGGTCTGAAAACGTCAAAAAATCCAAAGAGTTCAGACCAAGCGAGCGAAGCACTTTGGAGGGGAAAAAGAGTTTGAGTGGAGAATGTGGGTTCGTGGAGAGAAGTTGCAAAATATATGTGGCGTACAAAGAAATGATGCTCGCCAGAAAGCAGTTATTATATGTGTATTATAAATAAAGTACTTAGTGTATAGTGTTATGAGTTCAAACTTTCACATTCCTATACGCTAGTCACTCATAGTATCCAAACAAGTTTGAGTGGTGAACATGCTTTTCATTTGGGTACTTTGAGTGACTAGCGTATAGGAATGTGAAAGTTTGAACCTCTAACACTATACACTAAGTGTTTTATTTATAATACATATAATAACTGCTTTCTAGCGAGTTTCGTTTCTGTGTACGCCACATATATTTTGCAACTTCTCTTTATGAACCCATGTTCTCCACTCAAACTCATGTTTCCCTCCAAAGCGCTTCGCTCGCTTGGTCTGGACTCTTTGGAATTTTTGACGTTTCCAGGCCCAATTAACTACTTAAAGGGTCTCTTCTGGTCGACTGCAACTGTAGTCGACTTAGATAATTTTACCTTTTCAAAGAACTTTCTTGGGTTCTTTTCTCTTGGTTGGATTTTAGTTTTTGTCGAAAATCCCAACCAACAAATTGTCCCCCAAAATGTTCTTTTCGATTAAAATTATAGAAATGGACATTTTAGTCATTCTTTCTTAGTGCAAACTGATGTCATCGTAATCATGACTTTTCCCTCAAACATCACATTTGTGAATAAACAGCCACTTCCCTACTTTTTATCTTCAACTTCCTAGGATAAACGTTCCCCCCAACTCAATAACTTCCTCAATCAATCGCCATCTGCTTGACGCGTGCTTTCCATGTAACCATAATTTTCCCACTCCCTTTCCAAATGTTCGATCTCTATTTTTATTTTGGACAACACTTTTGGCACAAGCTTCCTTGGCATTTGTTTGACTGGTCTTTTTGCCTGGATTTATAGGTAGTCTAATTTCCAGCATCTCTGTGCTCAAACCAAGCATTTCATTACAATCACACGCAAAGAAATCTTTAAATTCTTTAAGCAGTTTGACCACTTGATTCTTCATCTTGTCGTCAACCTTAGTGTTGATGTATGTAATTGGCTTAGTCATGCCATCACCCAGGTCAACTTCCTCCAATGGATCTTGTGCTTGCATCTTTAGTATATTATCTCTTGGGTATTTCTCAAACTCCAAAGGCTCTTCCTCATATATACAGTCAAGCCTCTGGCTTTCTAAAGCTGTTGTTTGGCTTGGTTTTCCAAGCTTATCCACCATAATGGCTTCAGGCGCCATATTTAAAGTGCCTTCAGCCTCTAAGGCTAAATTTCTTCTATTTTTGGCCACATAGGCCAAAATTCTTGCCAGATCATTCTACTCAGGCATCATCATGGGTTTCTTATTCCTAGCCTGTGGGTTCAAACTCCCCTTTTGTAGCCGAATTTGTGTCCAACTTTTCTTGGTCCCAAATGAAAGCATGAGTGAGGTGTAAGGTTAGAAACTTGATCATATCATGATGCGATTCCAACATTGCATCTTCAGGATCGCACTGAGGTATAGTAGCTGTAAGTGTTTAGTTATTGACATGTATTTTTGGTAAAACCAGGTGTGTGAATGTCATGACTGATGTCATAACATTCTGGATTATTAGGTACTCTATGCAGAAAAAGTATGGCATACAGTAGCTACTGTTTATGAGTGTGTATCTGAGCATTTTGCAATTATCACATTTATTGCCTTCTACCAAAATCAGTAAACAGGAATTCTGATGTCATAACAAATGTTAAGACATCCTGTACTGATCTAACAGTTATGCAGTTTGGTTAATTCTAAGATTTTTCAGGAAGTTGGTTCATTCTTTCCAGAACAGAATCTCACGTGGACTTTAGGTTAACCTAGCTCAACCTTAATCTGGTTGATAAAGTCTTGTGACCAAGTCTTAAGGTTAACCCAAATTAACCCTAGCTTTTCGTGGAAGCCCTAACTGAAGAAACAGATGCATATATATTCAACATGAATGCTGATTGGAAAGTAACTCTTTGACTGAAGATCAATTAGGAGTTGTATAGTTTTAACTGTTGTAATCCAAGCAAGTATCATTGTGATAAGTGACTTGGAATAGGTTTTGATTGTAAGGGTTTTTGTATCACTCAAAGCTTTAAAGCAAGAGTGTTTGTGTCTCTTGACTAAAGCTTTGGAGCAAAGTCAAGTTAGGTTTATGTATCACTCAAAGCTGTGAAACACGAGTGTTTGTGTTACTTGATTAAAAAGCTGTGAAGCATAATCAAGTGTATGTTCTGAAGAGTGTCTTCATTATTTTATTAGTTAATTGTTTAAGTATCACTGCTGTGATTGAGGGGGAGTGAGTAGGAACTCAGGTTTAAGTTGAACTTAGATTGAAGTTGCATTGGGTAGGTCTTAAGTGAAGGAGATAAACTGGTTGGTTTATTCCTGAATTAATATCTCTTATAGTGGATTTCCTCCCTGGCTTGGTAGCCCCTAGAGTAGGTGTTGTTTCACACTGAACTGGGTAAATAATTGACTGTGTTCTTTACTGTTTTTATTTACTGTCTTATAGAAAGTCACATACGGTGTCATAACATTCACTGTGACATTGAGTATCTGCTGCCAGAATTTCAATTGGCATCAGAGCAGACACCCTACATGTATTACTGGGTGAGATCTAGGGATATCACTTTCTGGCACTATGGACAAAGAAGGATTTTTTGGAAATAGACCACCCATTCTGGATGGAACAAATTATGACTACTGGAAACCTCGTATGATTGCCTTCTTAAAATCACTGGACAAAAAGGCTTGGAGAGCTGCTGACAAAGGATGGAACCATCCCACCATAACTGAGAAAGATGGGACAATCAGTCTGAAGCCTGAGGAAGAATGGAGCAAAGAAGAAGATGAGTTAGCCCTGGGTAATTCTAAAGCTTTAAATGCCTTGTTCAATGGAATTGATAGAAACATATTCAGACTAGTACATCAATGTGAACTGGCCAAGGAAGTGTGGGACACTCTCAAAACTACCCATGAGGGCACATCCAAAGTAAAAATGTCAAGGCTTCAGATACTGACTACCAAGTTTGAGAACCTAAGGATGAAGGAAGATGAAACCATTCATGAGTTTAACATTAACATCTTGGAGATTGCCAACACCTCAGGAGCATTGGGAGAAAAGATGTCTGAAGAAAAACTGGTGAGAAAGATTCTCAGATCCCTACCTAAAAGATTTGCAATGAAGGTAACTGCTATAGAGGAAGCCCAGGATATCAGCAAGTTAAAGGTGGATGAACTCATTGGGTCTCTTCAGACTTTTGAGATGGGGATCAGTGACAATGTTGACAAGAAAAACAAGAGCATAGCACTTGTATCCAACACTGAAGATGAAAACAAGGAGGATGAAGAAGAAAATATTTCAGAAGCTATAGCCATGCTTGGAAGACAATTCAACAAACTCATCAAGAGAATGGATCCAAAGTTAAGGTCAAATGTTGAGAACATCCCCTCTGACATTAACAGATCTTATGACTCCAGCAGAAGACCAAAGTCTGAAGAGAAGGGAAATCAAGGCAGAGGAATTCAATGCCATGGTTGTGAAGGATATGGGCATATTCGAGCTGAATGTCCTACCTTTCTTAAGAAACAAAAGAAAGGAATGTATGTGACCTGGTCTGACTGTGATTCAGAAAGTAATTCTGAAGAAGAATCTGCCAAACTAGTTACTGCACTAACTGGTGTTTGTACCTCTGAAAGTGACACTAGTGATGAGGAAGTGACATTTGAAGAACTGGCTGATACTTACAAGAAATTATGTATCAGAAGTGCTGAAGTCTGTATGCAAAATGAGAAACAAATAAAACTCATCATAAAGTTGGAGGCTGAAAAAAGGGCAGACATTGAAACTATAAGTCATCTAGAAGGGGAAGTTCAAATGCTGAACTCAAAACTGAACCAGATGACCAAATCGGTCAAGATGCTGACAAATGGAACTGACAAATTGGAAGAAATCCTTTAGGTTGGACAAAATGTGGGAAACAAGTCTGGTCTAGGATTTGTGGCAGCAAAGAAATCTGGTGCAGACAAGAAGATCAGGCCTGATAAACGAATGTCAAAGCAGATGTCACAATATAACACTCAACATCGGGAACAGAGAAATATGAAGAAAAAGTACCAAAGATGGAGATGTCATCATTGTGGGAGGTTTGGTCACATAAAGCCATTCTGCTTCAGATTGTATGGATACCCTAATCAGAACCCAGGTGTCAAACCTAAGTCTAACAAGGTACCACATACTCCACAGTGGAAGAAAAAGGCTACTGCCCTGATAGCCCACACTTCCCTTAGAGTCTCTGCAAAGGAAGACTGGTACTTTGACAGTGGGTGTTCTAAGCACGTGACTGGAATCAAGAACCTTCTCAATAATGTTAAACCTCACACCACTAGTTATGTGACCTTTGGAGATGGTGCTAGAGGTGAAATCAAAGGAGTTGGTAATTTGGACTGCCCTGGAGTTCCAAATCTAAATGAAGTACTATTGGTAAAAGGCCTGACTGCTAATCTCATTAGTATCAGTCAATTATGTGATCTAGGATTCAAGGTCAACTTCTCAAAATCTGAATGTCTTGTAACTAATGAAAAACAAGAAGTTGTAATGAAAGGAGTCAGATCTAAAGACAACTGTTACTTGTGGGAGCCTGAGAACACTAATTACTCCACTGTGTGTTCTATTGCCAAAGAAGAAAAAGAGGTGAAACTGTGGCACCAAAAACTTGGCCATCTTCATCTAAGAGGAATGAAAAGGATTATATCCATGGAGGTAGTCAGAGGGATTCCAAGACTGCAAATTGATGAAGGGAGAGTTTGTGGTGAATGTCAGGTTGGTAAGCAGACTAGGATGTCACATCCAAAGTCAAGACATCTAACCACCTCTAAGGTTCTAGAACTTCTTCATATGGATCTGATGGGACCAATGCAGGTGGAAAGTCTTGGTGGAAAGAGATATTCCTATGTTGTTGTGGATGACTATTCCAGATGCACCTAGATTAACTTCATTAGGGAAAAATCTGATGTGTTTGAAGTTTTTAAAGAACTGTGCAAAAGAATTCAAAGAGAAAAAGAAGGGTGTATTATCAGAATCAGAAGTGATCATGGCAAGTGTTGTACCCCAAAATTTGCCCTCCCATATTCTTCAAGATTTATCAAGGTCAATCTCAATTTGCTCAAGTCTACTTAAGGGTTGCACAGTTCAAACACCCTCCTAAGCTAGTCAAATTAGGGTTTTGGTTCTTACAAGGAAGTTGAGGTTTTCAAGGGCTCAATCAAGTCCCATATGCTCATATACATTGTCAAGCACCTACATGTCAAGTTTCAAGGCTCACAAGGTCAAGTTGCACAGTCAAAAACCCTAATTGCTTCACAATCAACTGTAGGGGCAAAATGGTCATTTGGCAGTCAAAAGTCAAAAAATTTGGTCAACATCTTATTTTAAAGCCACAATCATCATTTGGTCAAATCTTGACCATGATTTCACAAGAATGGCTCAAAAACCATCAAGATGCAAAAGTTTCTATTTTTGGACAGCTGAAAAGTCAACTGTAACTTGACCAAGGCATAACTTTTTCATGGTTCATCAGAAAAATCCCATCCAATGCTCATCTTGAAGGGGAATATATTTCCTACAACTCATCTTCACATTCCAAGTCCAAGAAATGCTCTCACAAAAAGTTATCAATTTCAACATTATAGGTCATTTTCAAAAGTCAACAAAAAGGCACTTTAAGTCAAAGACCATAACTTGAGATTGGTAAATCAAAATGACATGGGACCAAAGACATTGGTTAGAGGACTTCAAGACCTTTCCAAAATGTCCAAGAACATGTTCATAGCTTCAAAATTGAGCAAGATATGCATTGGAGAAGTTGGGAAATATTTGTGAAATGGCAAAGTCAACTATCCTTGAAACTTCAATTGTTGACAAAAGGGCCCACTTTTTTCCACTTGATTCATCCTTGTCATGCCACCCACGTGTCCCATGATCAATTTCAAGACCAAATAATTATTTTTCCATTTTTATTTAATTTTTATGGATTTAATTCATTTTAATTCATAATAATTCAAATAAAAAACAAAAAATTAATTAAGGGATATCTTGTGGTTTGAATAATATTGATGAAACATATTTCACATACCAAATTCGTGCCAAGCTGAATTAGGCATGAAAATTCAAATTTTGAACAAGCTTTGAAAATGGTTTAATGGTGGTAAAGAGGAGATCTCAAAACATAATGGCATTGGTTTAAGGCTCATGATATTGATGGATTCTCATTCATAACCATATAGGCAAGCCTCTCATACCTGAATCACGACCTAGAAACCTCTGAGACAGCAAAACCAAATTAAAAAATTCCAAAGAAAAGTCACAAACTGAAATCCATATTCCAGCATAATTCAAACCTTTCTTTTGATCCAAACACATTCCCAGCATTGCCAGGAACCTATTGCAAGCATAAACAAGTCCTAACACTCAAGAACTCGTGCTACACAGTCATACGATTCACCTTCTTTTTTCAAAATCACAATCATCAATTCATGCGTTTTTAACATTTTTCATTGATTGTATTATGTTCACAGGACCCATACGAAGCTTTCTATATAATTTAATTTGATTATTATGCTCTAAAATGAAAGTTGCCATTGTTAGGTTCTAGGGTTTCAAAGCTTTTGAATTGGGGTTTTTCACATAGTGTAAAATTAGACCTCAAGACATATATGGTCAAACTCGTCAGGACAGGACGAATCCATTGATACCATCGCGCCTTTTTTATGTTATCCATAACTCTATTCGCTATTTTCTATCGTTGTAGTTAGTGGGGGTTAAAAACCCCCGCTATCTTGTTTCTTTTTTGCAGATAAAACGAAGACGATGATGAGGTGTCCATGCCTGGCTGGTTGATTCAAATAGGCGCGCGCTTTTTCTTTGGTCCAACATATGACATGTTTACTTGATATAATATTTGTTTCTCATTTTATTTACAAATGCGCATGAGTGGTGTAGTGGTTGGAAACGTGTTTGGTAATCTTTGGGACCTGGGTTCGATCCCCAGGTCCCCCTAACGCGTTATATTATTTTTCTTCTCATACTTGCTTGCAGCGTTCCAAAAGAAGGCATATCATACGCCTCATCCAGGAGGGCGCCAAGTGGCCTCAGAAGCAGATCCAAGGGCCAGAAAATGATGAGCACCATGCTCAGGAGTCAACACAGGCGCAGGCAATCTCCAAAGTCAAACAAAGCTGGCTTCTTGATGGGCCTCAATTCCATTAACACTCCCAATTCTGGCCCATACCCCCCTTGGGTTTGCAATTTTATTTTGTCATTTTATATTTTATTTGTCTTATTTTTATTTTTTCCTTTTATTAACTATTAACATAATTAATATTTTTATAAAAAAAATCAAAAAAGAACTAATATTATTATTATTATTAATTTCATTTTATTTTTGTAAATAAATACTAATAAATTGAGTTAAGTTTAATTAGGCAACTTTAACTTTTTTTTTCTTAATAAATAAAATAAATTTAGAATTAGGTTTTTTTTTTAACTTTTAATTTTATTTCCTTTTATTTTATTTCATTAAAAAACATAAAAATACAAAAAACATTTTTTATTTTAATAAATTAATTAATTAGTTTAATCATTAGTTTTAATTTCATTTAATAAAAAAAAAGACAAAAAAAACTCATTTCTTTTCTTAAAAGGGTCAAAACCCTCAAGGCATTCCCGATTAATTTTTATTCGCGCGCATTTATTTTATTTTGATTATTATGTAACTGCTTCAAGAATGTAATAGTAATTAGGTTTATTGCTTTCTTTACTTTCCGCACTTTATCAAAACGGGTCTTTGTTTTTTGGCGATGTATAGACCCGCGCCTTGTAATAGCGTAGTTTTACATTCCCGCACTTTAATTTTCCGCACCCCTAACTGTTAACAATGCATGAAAGAATGTATGTAAATAAAATCAATCCGTAGCTCACAAATAACATGTACAAAAGACAATTAACTGAAAAACAACACACAAAGCACATGCCACTCCTAGGGTACGCTTCACTCGTTGCCTCGAAACGTGGTCATCAAGTACAGGACGTCTTAGAGGTCACCCTTTGTCTAAAGATCCAGTTTCCTCGAAACGGTTGCCTCGGATAAAAGGATCTAGGACATTAGGGTTACTTCTAAGGTATCCTACCATTGCTTCGGTGACCACACTGTCCCGATAATCGAATTGACCCGAACACCTCCAACGATGGTGCTACCTACCTCTCAATGGTGGGATAACATTATCTAAAGGACTCTTACACAACTTAATTCCTTAGGGTAGGTAGATTCTCATGGGTACTTGCTCTTTTCAAAACAAACAAAATACTTTTCACACCTTACACTTTCAAAAAGTTTTCAAACAATACTTCATACACTCTTGAGGACTGATACAAGAGTTACCTAAAAGTTTTCAAACGAACTTTTTTTTCAAAACCCACACACACTTAAAAAGCAAACAAATTTTGAAAACATAAGAGCAAGTACCTAAGAGCCCGTGGATAACCACGGATAGAAAGGGTGCTAACACCTTCCCTTTCTATAAATCTACCTCCCGAACCGAGAAACATTCTCATAAGGAATTTTGCTGTGATTTTGTCCTTTCCATATTGGAGAACATAAAAGACAGTGGAGACTCTTGCTTACCGCGACATTTCGCGAAACCAGCTTAAAAAACAGTCAGTTCTATTTCCACCGATCACAGCAAGGAATTTGAAAACAGTAAGTTTAATGAGTTTTGTTCCTCAGAAGGAATTAGTCATGAATTCTCTTCTCCTATAACTCCTCAACAAAATGGAATTGTAGAAAGGAAAAATAGGACCATACAGGAATCTGCCAGAGCTATGATACATGCCAAAAGACTTCCTTTTCATTTTTGTGCTGAAGCTGAATACATTGCAGCTGGTAGTAGCTGTTCTCAAATTATCTAGATAAAACAGATGCTCACTGAGTATAATGTCACACAAGATGTTATGACATTGTACTGTGACAATCTGAGTACAATCAACATTTCTAAGAACCCTATTCAGCATAGCAGGACCAAGCACATTGACATTAGACATCACTTAATCAGAGACCTTGTAGAGGAAAAGACAATTAAACAGGAACATGTTGCCACTGAGCTACAGCTGGCTGACATTTTTACCAAGGCACTTGAGGCAAATCAATTTGAAAACTTGAGGGGCAAGTTGGGTATTTGCCAACATGAGAAATTGTAGCAATTAATTTTGCTTAAAACAAGGGTTGAAGGAGTTATATTTGTTAAGTCTATTTTGAGTGGGTTAATCATATGCTTTCCCATTTCTTTCAAAATTATTAAGAAGCTGAATAGACACTCATTTGCCTCCTTCCTCTCTCGACTCTGCAACAAATCCCATTCTCTCAATCAAAGTTTTCTCTCTAGTTGCTACTGGTTTTCTAAGACTATCAAAATGTCTCAAACATCATCCTCATCCAAGACGACCGTTTCATCTTCATCATCTGATCAAGATTCTCGGGCAATCACCTCATGCATGGATTCTGAAGTCCTGGAGATTACTCCTCTTAGAGAAATGGCAACTAATCCCTCCAAGGTCAAAAAGCTGAGAACAAGGCATGCAGGAAGGTCTCAAGCTACTTCATCCGGTAATCCCTCTCAACCTTCATCTTCTGTACCAAATAGGGAAGGCTCAGCTTACGTTCATCAAGCAATAGCCAGGCTTGTTACAAGAGTTTTGAGTGAGAACCACTCTGTACCTGGGATTTCTGTTCCATTAAATCAAGAATCAGCAAGCCCAAATGTTGAAGTAAATCCAGATGTCTCTGAGAATGTTGAGACTCCAAATGACAACATTCAGAAATTATCTGAAAACCTTGATGATATTCAGAACCCTTCAGAGAAGAATGTTGAACCACCTATTATTGATGTGGATGAGGAATACTCAGACAATGACCTAATTGCAAATATCAACCCTAGCATAGCTAGGAGAATGATGAACAGAAAGGGTAATCAGGATGCTGCAAAATGTCTGACCAAAGAGAAACCTGCTGATAAGAAAACCAGGTCTGAAGGCAAGACTGGTGTGGAAACTGTAAAGACTGGACTGTCCAAGGGGAAGGTGAAAACCCGAGTATATGCTGGGAGTCTCTCAAAGCCTGTGAGATAACCAATAGCAAAGAAGAGGAAAGATCCTGAACCTTCTGATTCTGATGAGGAATCAGAATTTGAAATTGATGCTGAAGACATTCCTCTCAGAAGGAAACTCCCTTCCAGCAAAATGGCTAGAGTTCCTGAAGTCCCCACTGACAACATTTCATTTCACCACCCTGAAAATGCCAACAGATGGAAGTATGTTTGCTTGAAGAGAATAGCCTTGGAAAGAGAACTAAATAATGGTGCCATGGATTGTAAGGAAATCATGGACCTAATCAAAGCTGCTGGACTAATGAAGACTGTGGAAAAGTTTACCAAATGCTATGAAAATCTTGTCAAGGAATTCATAGTGAATTTGTCTGATGAATGTGCTGATGGAAGGTCAGCTGACTTTGAATGTGTCTATGTGAGAGGAAGAAGGGTTAATTTCTCTCCATCTGAAATTAACAAATTCCTGGAAGATCAAATGAGGCTTGCTCTGAACTAGAAGTTACTGACAATGAAGTATGCCAAACCATCACAGCAAGACAAGTCAAGTGTTGGCCCTCAAAAGGCAAGCTGAATGCTAGCAAGCTAAGCATAAAATTTGCCATCCTGCACAAGATTGGTGCAGCCAACTGGGTCCCTACAAACCATAAATCAACCATCTCTACAGGATTGGGGAGATTCATTTATGTTGTTAGAACCATGACTGAATTTGACTATGGCAGGTATATTTTTTATCAAACTTTAAAACATGCTGGAAGCTATGCTGTTAAAGGCCCTATTGCCTTTCCCTCCCTCCTATGTGGAATTATCCTTGCTCAGTACCCTGACATCCTGGTGGAAAGAGATACTGCTTGCAAAAGAGCTCCTGCTCTTGGGTTACACTACAAGCTATTTCAGGGATCTCATGTTCCTGACATTGTCATAACATTAGCTGAGACATCAACTGTAAAAACTCAGTCCAAGACATCTGATGTTATAGCTATATTGAAAGAGACCTGCAAAGAGCTGAAGACAAGGAAAAAGACTCTAGAAAACCTAATTGCCAGATTAGAACAGGAGGAGACTGAAGGAAACAGAAGGGAAGAGGGTGCTGCTGAAGATCAACTCAATGCTGAAGAAAGTAGCTCCTCTGAAGATGACAGTGCTTAAAGTTTGGTGGAGTTGACAAGCCTGATGCTGGTTCATGTTGATGCAAGTGTTTTCAGATTTTATTTGTTGTTTTTATTACTCATTTTGGATGACTGTATAACATATAAGTACATGTATCTTTGGCCTATTTGTGGCTAAAGAGGGGGAGATATTTTGTGTTAATTACATGGTAGACATCATTTTTTTCTGCAGTCATATTCATTCTGCTGCTCTCTACTCTCTGATTGCTTAGGGGTTTTAGCCAAAAATCTGCCAAAGGGGGAGTTTGTAAGTGTTTAGTTATTGGCATGTATTTTTGGTAAAACCAGGTGTGTGAATGTCATGACTGATGTCATAACATTCTGGATTATTAGGTACTCTATGCAGAAAAAGTATGGCATACAGTAGCTACTGTTTATGAGTGTGTATCTGAGCATTTTGCAATGATCACATTTATTGTCTTCTACCAAAATCAGTAAACAGGAATTCTGATGTCATAACAAATGTTAAGACATCCTGTACTGATCTAACAGTTATGCAGTTTGGTTAATTCTGAGATTTTTCAGGAAGTTGGTTCATTCTTTCCAGAACAGAATCTCACGTGGACTTTAGGTTAACCTAGATCAACCCTAATCTGGTTGATAAAGTCTTGTGACCAAGTCTTAAGGTTAACCCTAATTAACCCTAGCTTTTCGTGGAAGCCCTAATTGAAGAAACAGCTGCATATATATTCAACAGGAATACTGATTGGAAAGTAACTCTTTGACTGAAGATCAATTAGGAGCTGTATAGTTTTAACTGTTGTAATCCAAGCAAGTATCATTGTGATAAGTGACTTGGAATAGGTTTTGATTGTAAGGGTTTTTGTATCACTCAAAACTTTGAAGCAAGAGTGTTTGTGTCTCTTGACTAAAGCTTTGAAGCAAAGTCAAGTTAGGTTTATGTATCACTCAAAGCTGTGAAGCACGAGTGTTTGTGTTACTTGATTAAAAAGCTGTGAAGCATAATCAAGTGTATGTTCTGAAGATTGTCTTCATTATTTCATTAGTCAATTATTTAAGTATCACTGCTGTGATTGAGGGGGAGTGAGTAGGAACTCAGGTTTAAGTTGAACTTAGATTGAAGTTGCATTGGGTAGGTCTTAAGTGAAGGAGATAAACTGGCTGGTTTATTCCTGAATTAATATCTCTTATAGTGGATTTCCTCCCTGGCTTGGTAGCCCCCAGAGTAGGTGTTGTTTCACACTGAACTGGGTAAACAATTGACTGTGTTCTTTACTATTTTTATTTACTGTCTTATAGAAAGTCAGATACGGTGTCATAACATTCACTGTGACATTGAGTATCTGCTGCCAGAATTTCAGTAGCTAACATTTTATCAAAATTATTCCTATTGACCATATTCACATAGACAGTAAAATAATTATGGTATGCCTCAATGTTCTCCATAACCCCATCTTGACGTCAAATGGATAAACGTTGATGCAGAGTCAAAGGCACTACTCCAATGCCATGTATCCATTCATGCCCTAATAATAGATCATAATTTGCCTTAGACGTAATCACCATGAACAATGTTGGCCTTATAGTCGGACCAACAGATAAATTCACTTGAATCTCACCCAGTATGTGACTTGTTTTACCTTCATAACTCAACAAGACCATATTATGTGGTTTGAGGTCAGTGTCGAACTTGCCAATCTTTTTCAACAATGATTGTGGCATTAGGTTCACAGCGGCACCACCATCCACAAATACTTTTTTTATAGGGAAACCATCAACTTTTGCCCTTATAAATAAAGGCTTAAGGTGGTACATCATCTCAGATGTTGGCTTTTCGAACATGGCATATTGTTCTTCCACTACTCCATTATTCATGACATAGTAACATAAAGGTTTATGACCCACAGATTCTTCGCACATGGCTTCATCTTCATCTTCATATGCTTTTGACATGAGGCTATACTCATTAGGAAGGATCGACATGATATTACAATGGATAATCAAGCCATATTTTGAACTATCTTCAAAGTTATCAGATAATTTGCCATCCATGTTGTCATCAGGATCCTCACCTTTCACTGGCGGCAAACATATAACTGACATCGACAATCTTTCTTTTGCTGGTCAACTGTGCATTTCTTTCTAATTGCTCTCACCTTTTAATGGAGCAACTTTTAATGCCACTTCTCTCGCAGCTTTTTTGTTTCTTTGAAACCTCCTCAACTGAGTCTTTGTTATAGGATTCTTTCCTTTGTATGTGGAAGGGACATGATATTTCTTTGATGTAATTCCAGCTTCAGCAAACTGAGAAGAACTCGACCCCTTCTCCATCATTTCCCACTTCTAACTCGAACATGAACCTCTCTTTTCCACTTTCCAATTTTAGTTTTCCCCTCTTAGGTAGAAAGGACGAACCCAGTCGTTGCTAGGAGTATCGGTTAGTGGCACAAAAGTCCTTTGATATGGGAACTTACGTTTTCCTTGAGGCACTTAGACTTTGTATGCCCCCTTCGCATGATAGAACACCACCTTTAGGTTTTTCTCTTGAGGGCATTTCTTCTTCAAAGCCTCAATTTTCTTCGCAACATTCTCATCATAGACCATATTACACTTTGGGCATAACATGGACTTAGAATTACTTAACTTGAATTTGTTTAGAAAATCTACAAATTCCTCCTCAGGTTTGGGAAACACGACCTTTATCAATTCAACAACTGTTTCTTCATGCACTTCCTTATCTTTGATTTCACAATCCATTTTTTCCTTATCATCCTGATTACTCTCAGGTTTTTCAGCAATATCAACTACCATCACCTCATGTGGCTTGGACAGATTGCCATTGCCACTTTTGAGACCTTCAGTAGTCTCGACTATTGTAACTACCTTTGAATCAGCAATAACAACTTATTCGTTCTTTAGACCATCAGTAGTCGCGATCGTCAACACTGTCATTAGGTCAACAATGTTAGCTTGTTCGCCTTCGAGATCGTCAGTAACTTCAATCATCAACACTTCCAATGGTTCGACAAAGTATGCATCAGCAACATGTAAAGGATCTGAGTCAACCTTCATGGAGCCTTTTGGTTTTTCACCAAATTTTAATCTACCATCCTTCAGCGCTTTCTGTATTAAATCCCTGAAAAGAAAACATTGATAAGTATTATGACCCATAAAATTATGATACTTTGCATAAACCTCTTTTTTGTTTCTGCCCTAATGGTGGATTTTTACTGTCTGGAGGCACTATAATCTGACCATCTGAAACTAAAACATGAACTATTTCATTATATTTTGACACATCAAAATTATATGTTTTAGTATTAGATTTATCATTTTTGGTTCTTCAACCGTTTTTTCTTTTGACGGTTTTATAGGTGTACATGCATATGGAGCCCAAACTTTTAATTCAGCCACGTTAACTTCTCCTTCTTCCATGCATTCATCTTTAGACTCTATAGAATAATCCTTCGTATCCACATAGGCCACTTTACCTTTTCTATGATCCTTTGAAACTCTAGCTTTCTCTGTTTTCAAATGTTCGACATATCGAACCTTATTAGCTAGTTGAGACATATCTCTAATAGATTGAGGATCAAACTTCTTCCTAATAGAATAATCTAACCCCCCAACGGCCATTTCGACCAGCTCATGTTCAGGAACTCTAGTAAAACATCTATACTTTAGGACCATAAACCTATTAAAATAAGCCTCAATTGACTCAGACGACCTCCTCTTGATTGAGGACAATTCTTTCAAACTTATCTTGGGCTGACCAGCATAAAATTGCTCATGAAATATGCCCTCAAGTTGTTCCCAAGTGCGTATAGAATTTGGAGTCAATGTTGTAAACCAAGTAAAAGCATTCTTGGTTAAAAAATTAGGAAAATATCTTAATTTTAAACCCTCATCATTGGCGATATCTCCAGCTTCTGTTTTGTACCTAGCAATGTGTTCGATGGTCGACTCATTAGCATCACTAGCAAACCTGGTAAATTTAGGTACCTTACATCCCCTAGATAATTCTGCCTGTCGAATATAATCAAGCAATGGAGACGAATAATTAGGCCTCTGAAGGCCAACATTTACCTCATACCGTGTTAACACTTTTCTACTTCATTCACTATGTTGTTACGCCCAACACTAGCATTTCTTAACACTCGATCAATATCTTGGTTCCTCTTAATAACGATTGGCCTAGGTTTGTATTGTTCAACAAATTCTTCCTCTTCATAAGTGGGTATTTCCAACCTTAGAGGTCTAAAAGGACGCTCATTGTTACCTCCCTCCAGTTATTCAAAAACTCTTAATGGCATTTGGCGCGTCTGAGTTGGTTGGACCCCTAATGACTCGATCAATCTGCCTATTTGGTCAACTACACTATTAAAGGCAACTCCAATTTGCTGAGTAAAAACATTCACTAACTCTAAATTACTCCCATCCATCTGTTGCCTCAAAGCCATAACATAAGTAGTATTCAAAAATGGTGTCAACTGAGGGATATAACCAACACCACTTAGTCGACCACCTTGGTTTCCGGTGGCCACTGTGTTTTTTGTATATATGGATGGGTTCGACTGTAACCCAAACATCATGGAATAAGTTATACCATATTAATAAGGCACAAATTATGACCCTGGAACCCTTATAAAGAGTGATTAAACCAATTTTTGAGATCTCCTCGATGCTAAGTGTCTATTCCTAGATAAAATTGTACGTTTTGAAAAGTAATTTTATTTGATGCACATGCAAGTTTTGAAATCGAAGTTTGTTATGGAATAGAAATGGATGATTAAAGATGGAGATTCGAAGAAGCAGAGTGGTTAGTAATAATTTTAACAAACATAGGAGTCAGTTTAACACAAATTATGTCGAGTATGCTTTCATAGTTAACCTTGCTTCAATTAGAACTTTTGAAGGTTATAACGTGGACATGGTTCATGGTTTAAGAAAAAGAGTATATAAGGTTCAAAATTTATTTAGCCCACCCCATTCTCCTTAATATTCTCCAATCCTAAATCCAATTAACGCAATAAATGCGTTCAATCTCCAAGAGAAATTTCACAGTCGCGTAGATGATGAGAAGCGTAGATAAAGATCCAAGCACCAATGAAAAGCGTTTGCTAAGATCCAAGCATTGATAGGGAGACTTTTTTTTGAGGTGGCAGTCACAAGATTGTTCTCCAATATTCTTTTTTTGTTTTCAACCCCTTATTTTTGCATGGACCAATCCTTTTGAATTTGCGGTCCAACGGGATGCCCTAACTTTTTGCCTAAGTAAAGTTTTTTCGATTTTATTTGACTTAGCGGGCTTTATTATTATTTTTTGAATTTTTTTTGAAAATTTGTGACTGCCATACTGATTGTTGTAAGCTCTGTCTTTGTTGTTTCCTCGATCTTGAATGATGTACTGAGGAAGAATGTCGTGGACTTTATCTTCATTGATTCCTCAATCTTGGATGATGAATGTGAGGAAAAAGATGTTGTTGTACCCCAAAATTTTCCCTCCCATGTTTTCTAAGGTTTTCTCTTATATGGGTGATTACAAACACTTGCTTAAATAAAATAAGAATTTTGAAGATAAACAAGGTGTCTTTGGTTGGCATTGAAATAAGGTATCTTAGATTGACATTGTGACAAGGTGTTTTCGATTGGAATTGGGAAAAGGTGTCTTAGATTGGAATCTGAGCAGGTTGTCCTTCGATTGGCATCTGGACAAGGAGCTTCAATTGGATGTCCAAAGTCCTTCGACACAAGCTTGGTTCACAAGACTTCAACTGAGCATGGGTCGTTTCATGCCTGATTCGATTGACAAGGAAATGAATTTCCCTGTGCGCGCCTTGAGCATACAAGGCCAAGACATCTTCAAATTTGCCTTCAATCCACTAGGCAAAGAGCTTCCTTCGACCCACAAGGCAAATACGTCCTTCGTTCCTGATTCGATTCACTAGGGAATGGCCTCTTTTATGCTTGCTTTGGCCTCCCTCACGCTAGCATCCACAAGGCATTGGCTTCCTTTGTGCCAGCTTCGAATGGGCAATGGTCCCCTTTGAAACATTTTCGATTCCACATCTAAACGCAAATTTGTTCATCTTTTGACACCTAGTAAGGCCTATTCGAAGGACACACAAGTGATTCCTTCGAAGGACATGCACTTGGTCCAGTCGAAAGACATACAATGGTTGGAGACAATTTTTGCTTGATGGCCAAATTCTTGCATACTGCCAGGCCCAAGCCTCATGCACAATCACATTCATGCCGAAGGAAGCTTCGAATGGCCAGAATGAGGTCTTTCGATTGGGCTAGTTGAGGAGCAATTCAGAGCCAATCGAAAGACAAGGCAACTCAGAGCCATGAGGAGCAATTCAGAGCCAATTGAAGAGAAAAGATCTGAGGGGATTTCGAAGAAGCCCTGATAAGGGAAACTCTAAACAAATTCGAATTGGAATTCAGAGTCATCAAAAAGAATAATGCTCTAACAAAGAGAATTTTGAGCTATTCGAATTGATGCAAATGGTGACTTAATTGAAGAAACTTTGAACAATTGGAATTCAGGGTCATCAAAGATCTCAGCAATTTAAATTGATGTAGATGGGCTCGACCGAAGGAGCTATAAGAATGAAACCAGAGCCATTTGAAGGAGGCAAATCAAGGCCAATCGAAGGGCATGGTTTGAAGGTATTCGAAAGAATGAAGTATGTTCAGGTTCATCCCAAAGCTCAAAGAGGCATGAATATTTCAAAAATGGAAGTCTTTTAATGTGTCTGATTTTTTCCTTCAAAGCCTGGTTAATGGCAGCCCCTTTCCATTTCCATACACCCTCCATCTCCTATAAATCCTATAAATACACATACATATGCACAAGGAAACAAACACAGAGACTGCCTCATACACGTATACACACTACCTAAGGAAGCCACGAAAAATTGCAAAAAATTCAACAACTTTGTCAAGATAAAAACACCTTTTGTAGGCATCCTCAGTCAAAAGCAAGTATCATAATGAGTCCCCGAGTCCTCCAGGACTCATCCCTGCCCATCACAAGATCTGAAACATCCTAGATCACTATATCCCATTACACCGGTGGTAAGATTTTTCCTCTTTTCGAATCTTTAATTGCATGAATATTTAGTCTATTTTGATGGTACAGGCACACTAGTAATGGAGTTTAGGGCATGTTTAGATGATCACATGTCGTTTTGGACGTCAGAAATACATAGTGCCATGTTTGGCCGTCGTTAGGGTTTCGTGTTCGAATCCAGTGATACACGAGGCTTTAGCAATCTTAGAGGCCATATTCATGATCAGTGGACTTTTTTAAGTCAGTCTATATTGTTTGTTTTTGTGTTTGATCATGTTTGCAGGGGATCCCACCGGAGAAGACGGTGGAAACCACTAGCTCCGGTGGTTGGACTGGCCAGAGCTAGGTCAAAAGCTGGTGTGGCCTTATGCTTTCATCCCATTGGTTAGATCCATATAGTGGATCTCTCTTCACTCTTGATTGGCCCATTCAAATGCAGAGGGACCCACTGGTGGGTGCGCGTGTGACATTTTAGCAATTGGACTTATTTTGTATTATATACATTTCTTTGTGTACATATTAACGGATGTAAAGTCGTCCCAACGGTTGGGTGTGTGAGTGTTAAGGCGTTATGTGTGTGCAAGGGCAGGGGTTTGATCCCTGCCTCTTGCATATTATTTTTCCATTTCTTCTTTGCAGATCCAGTGCAGCCAGGCTATACACGCAAACCATAGGCCATCAGATTTACACCATTAGAGGTCAACACAACCAGATCCAAGCGCCTCAAATGTGCACCCCATCGTGAACCTTCAAAGGATCCCCTCACCAGATCCAATACAGCCTCTAGGCTCCCTCATACATGGGCCTCACGTTTTCCAGACTGTGCCCCTTATTTACTTTAAGCGCCAGGCCCATCATGTTTAGTTTGTTTTCTTATCTTTTAGTCTTTTTTTATTTGTTTTATATTTATTTATTTGCAAAAATCTTTTTAATTATAAAAAACATAAAAATCATAAAAATCAAAAATCACAAAAAATAGACTTAGGATTTTCTAATTAATTATGTAAATTAATTAAATTAATTATTTTGACTTTATTTTATCAATTTAAAATCAATTAGAATTAGATTTATTTCATTCAATATTTTCTTAATAAAAATACAAAAATATTAGAATTAGGTTTAAATTCATTTAATAATTATCTTTCTAATTAAATTTAGATTCAAAGTAGTTTAATTATTTTCTTAATCAAAAATAAATAAATAAAAGATTTCTTTATTCATCTAGATTTTTTAGGGTTTTAGACGTCTCTTTCCATTTTGCACGCGTTGTTTATTTTCGCACTTTTTTTTATATACTAATGTATCTGCTGATGGAATGTAATAGAGTTAACTAGGACGTTACTTTACCGCTTTCTTTCTTTTCCCCCATTTTTGGACATGTAAATACCCCTTCCCCGAAGCATTGTAATAGCGTATATTTAACTTTCTGCACTTTAAATTTCTGCAATATTTAAACTGTTTAGATGCATGATAATAGGATTGTATGACAAGATCCATAATTAAACGTTAGCAAACTTAACTCAAGACTAAAATAACTGAACATAACACACCTTGCACATATACACCTCTAGGGTACGCCCACTTTGGTTACCTTTCGGAAAATAAAACAGTCATGTCCCTCGAAAATGGGGATGCTTTAGCAAAGACCCTTAAATTAAAAGATCATAGTCCCTCGATGACCCTACAGTGTTGCCTTCCGGTAAATGATCTAGTCCCTTAAACAAAATTGCTAAAGCGTCTCTAGATATTGCCTTTATGACTGTACGTCCCTTCGGATGTCCCTCAAACATCCAACGATAGGGCTACCTACTCACTAATAGTAGGATAACACTGTCTAAAGGATATGAGGAAAAGAACGAACCTTTTCGATTATAACTAGATAGTTCATTAGATGCTTGCTCAAAACAAACTTTCACATTTACACAAAACATTTCAAAAACACTTTCAAAAAACGCTTTATTAACACTCTTGAGGACCGATACAAGAGTTATCATAAAGCGAATTGCTGCACTAAGGCAATTTCAAAATACATTTCAAAAACACACAAAAAGTACAAGGTATTTTTCAAATGAGCTAAGCTTCTAAGAGCCCGTAGAAAAATACGGATGGAAAGGGTGCTAACACCTTCCCTTTCCATAATCTACCCCCTTACTCAAAAATTCTCGAAAAGGTCTTTTTCTGTTCTTTTCACCCTTCCTTTGTTAGATAAAAGAAAATTTGGTGGCGACTCTTGCTTACCACGACATTTGCGAACAAAAATGCAAAACCAGTATAACAGTCGGTTCTGCCACCATATCACAGATGTGCTTGAACCTTTTCTTAGATTATTTCCCCAATGATGTATTGAGGAAGGATATATGCTTGAACTTTTGCTTAGATTGTCCCCTCAATGATGTATCGAGGAAAGAGATATGCTTGAACCTTTGCTTAGATGGCTGATTCTGCTGGTATTGGAATGCATTATTGAATTAATTGAAATCTACCTTGCCCCTGGTTGAAATTAAGGTTTTTTTATTTTAGAAAATTGATAAAAAAACTCCAACTCATGGATCGAGGGGGTTAACTACGGATTATCTCCTTATATCTCCACTATTTGGGAAGTGAAACAATGTCTTACATCGTTAGCTCAGTCTTACCATTGAAAGCATAGTTTAGCGAAATTCAGTTATTTAGTTGTCATCATTATCCCTCAAAGTTTGTTAAAGTTGAAAAATGAAAATGGAAAAGAAGAGTGAAAATGGAAATTCGTTGATTATTTATGAAAAGTGATAGAATAGTGAATACAAATGGATTGATTTCAAAAACATGCATGATTATTTATTTGAATCACTAGTCAAAAGATACAAATTTACACAAAATACAACTTAACAAAATAGAAATTACAATTTGAATTTGATAAAGTCTAATGATCCTATAGAAGAGCTTCTTTGTTGATTCTATTGACTTTAGGAGAGCTTTTGGATATTCTTGGACTTGTCAGAGCATGGGGGTGACCCTTGATGTTTCTTGGGCATACCTATTCTGCCGATATGGAAGTTGCTCCTAATATGGAGGAGTCATCAATGATAGTTGCATTTGAAGCATTGTAGGCCTTTGACTTGTATGACAAATGGTTGCCTTCTCTCCTTAACAAGATTTGTAGGACCAAGCTCACTGGTTGACTTTCTCCTTCAATAACTTATGAATTTCTTGAGTTCTGTCAAGCTTTCCCGAAGCATGCTTGGAATTTTTTCTTTGAGTATCGGGTAATCTGTTAAGTGGATGATAGTTGGACAAGGGAGGAGATGGAAATGCATATGTATGAATGTATGGTATGCCTGTTGGCTCTTAAATTCGACACCCTTGTTTCATTAATGTCAGCCATTAAAGCTGAAGGTTGTTTTCGATCAGCTGGGTCTGTCGAAATGCCCATCGAAAGATGACACTGCGCTTAGAAGATTTCTTCCAAGGGAGAAGTTGGTTGCCTTCGACGTCGAAGGTGTTTCTCGTCGAAGATGCTTCTCGACGAAGGTGTTCGATGGTTCAGAGTGGAATGGTTTGAAATTCAAGCATTTGGAGGGAAAACGGTTTCCAGCGGTTATCAAGTGCAACGTGCAAAGATCTGGAGCGTCGAACATTGAGAACGTGCCAAGTGGAATCATCTCGAAGCAGTGTAACTGCCCGACGGTTACTTGGGATGTTTTAGTATAAATAGTAGTAGTTCACGCAGTTTCTCGCGTGTGTTCACAATTATATACAAAGTCACTCATATAGATTCGAGTACCCAACGTGTGAGAAAGAATTGTTGAGAAATGTATGTGTGAAACACCAACTTTATTAATCAAAGTCATTTACTTTTCCAGAAACTTTACTTGCTTTCTTCTTTACATTCCTGTCGAAGCCTTTTATTTAAAGCCTTCATTTATTTTATCAAAGTCCTTTTTTCATGCAATTTACTTAAAGCCTCTCTATTTTATTGTCATTTAATCATTATCCAATTCAATCAAAACCTCAAAATCAACCTATGTCCTAGGATCAATCTGATCGATCCTGCGAGTAACCAAATAAGTAACCATTTGGAGGATCAGCGGTTGTTTACCAATAACCACGGTAAACAAATTGGCACACCTGGTGGGACTGTGTGTTGATTGTTGAAAATAATCTCATCTTTTCGAGGAGTGTTGCATGTTATTGAGAAGTGGTAGAATATACACTAACGATACCAATATTGCCAGAAGAAGGGAAGAGATGGCGAATCCGCCAAACAATAACGAAATCCCACAAACGAATGTGGGAGCAACGGTTATCCCGACCGTAAGTGAAGCGATAACTGCTGGTTCGACACCAGCAGTAACGGTCACAGCAACGGGGCCATTACCTCCGTTCACAGGCCCCAGAGTGCCTTTGGGAACTCCCCCACCAAGGGGAAATTTAGGCACAAGGCCTTTTGTTCCCCCAGGATTTATGACAGGCGGTCATAATCGAGAACCACTCTATGGCATGCCAACTTCTGACTTGGCTAGCCTGACGAATGCTGCGTCCACTTTCTCAGACCCTTTAGTGAGTTCCTCTTCGCCACTCCAAGGTTCTGGAGTAGGTATGGCGAATAGAAATAGGACCCAACTCTTAGGAGGAACGTCCCAAGTAGCCCATGGCCTTACAAATGCCTCGACAGCCGTCTTGAGGCAACAAATGGACGAAAGCAACCATGATATGGTGCAAATGTTGGCACAAACTTTAAGTACAGTGCTGAACCCTCTAATACAAAACACTACTCAATCGAATCAGCAGATGACAGCGTAAATGACGCGTTTGGCTGATTTCTTCGGAGTACCTCAACCTATTCGACAGCCCCAAAGGGCGCAAATAAGGGGAAACCAGGGTATATTCTTAGAGGAAGAAACCACCATCAACCAAGTCCAACAACCTGTCGAAGAAAACCTTAGGGCACGATTGGAGCAACCTGTCGAGGAACCTAGGGTAATAACCCCAGAGGTAAGGTTAGTTAACAGAAACCAAAATGCTGACGAAGTAGTTCAGCATATCCAATACCAAAACATGGGTTTGGAAAATAATCTGGCAACCATGATCGAAAGGATCATGACTCAAAATGGGATGAACATGGGCTTTCGAAGGCCCAACTTTACATCCCCATTGTCAGAATACGTGTTACAAACAGACTTACCTCCTAGATGTAAAGTCCCCAAATTCACTAAGTTCTCTGGGGACACGACAGAATCTACTGTCGAACATGTGGCGAGATACTTGATCAAAGCAGGTGACATTTCGAATAACGAAAACCTGAGGATTAAGTACTTCCCAAGTTCTTTAACAAAGAACGCTTTCACTTGGTTTACAACTCTCCCCCCCAATTCAATCCATCATTGGACCCAGTTGGAAAGATTGTTCCATGAACAGTTCTACATGGGGCAAACCAAGATAAGCCTGAAAGAATTGGCCAGTGTAAAGAGACGTTTCACTGAACCTATAGACGAATATCTAAATAGGTTTAGGTTGCTCAAGGCGAGATGTTTTACACAAGTGCCGGAACATGAGTTAGTCGAAATAGCCGCAGGCGGTTTAGATTATTCCATTAGGAAGAAGTTAGACACTCAATACCTGAGAGACATGGCCCAACTGGCCGATAGAGTTCGACAGGTAGAACGCCTCAAAGCTGAAAAAGCAAAGGCAACGAAAACTCATAAGAGAGAGAGGATAGCGTATGTTGAGATGGATGACGAAGATCCAGAATCCTTCGACGATACTATAATTGTCGAAGAAGGAGAAGTCGATTTAGCGGAACTAAAACAAGGGCCACCATACTCTTGCAAACTGTTAGTCCCCTCAAGTGGGAAAAATTCCATTGGTCCAGAAAGGACCAACGATAGGTTCCCTAAAAAGACTTATAGTTTTGACATCACAAAATGTGATGAGATCTTTGACTTGCTTGTAAAAGATGGCCAAATGATAGTACCCCCAGGGGTAAAAGTGCCTCCTCTTGATCAAAGAAAGAAGAGAGGCTTTTGCAAATATCATAATTTTTTGGGCCATAAAACTTCTCAATGTTTTCTTTTCAGGAATCTTGTGCAAGACGCTATCGAAGAAGGGAGGTTGAAGTTTGCTGACAAAACCCCCATGGCTGTCGACTCAAATCCATTGCAGGCTAAAGCCCACTATGCTGAGCCTTCTGAGGTGAACATGATCGAGGCAACCAGGAGCCAGTCGAAGAGGCCAGGAATCACAATGGTCGAAGTCTCAAAGGACCATATCAACATGCCAATCTTTGGCAGTTTTTCTGGGAATTTATCCAGAAAGACAATTGAAGCAGTTCAGAAGGCGGTCGAAAGCCCAAAGCTAGAGACCGTTGAAGCACAAAAAACTGGACCAAAACCCAGTTCTCACTTGGCCACAGTTCAAGGCCAGACGGAGAATTTGGAGATTCAAATGAAGCAGTTGACCCTTGCCAACAAAGATACAATGAATATCAACATGGTCGAACTCTCTGACCCAAAAGCATCAGAAGAGGCCATGAGGCAAGAACAAGCTAATAAGACTGCTTTCCCTCGGGAAAATGAAAATCTGGCAGATTTCCTGCAAAGATGCCAGAAAAAGAAGTCAGAGGTGATGCTGTGTCCAAGATGCAGTTCGATCTTTGACAAAAAAGCTGCTGAGCATATTCAAGGCGTAAGAGCAGCAAATAAGAGAAGGGAAAATGTTGATCTTCGACATGACCCCAGAAGAGCCTCCCAAAGAGGTTCAAACCAAGAAAAGAGGCCATTGACCTTCAGGCCTCCAACAAATGTGCCAGTAGATACCTGGTACAAAACCTCTGGTCGAAAGAGGCCAAATGAGGAGAGATGGCACTCTTTCGACGTGCCAAGGGGTTCATCTTTAACACAAAAGAATGAGCCTCAAGTTGCTGCACCCAAAGTTGCATAAGTGTCAAGCAACTACAAAGGAAAAAATCCCATGTCTCGATCTCAATGGAGGAGATACCAAAGGAGACGAAAAGCTGAGAGGGAGGCTGCCAATGAACCAAAGGCAGAAACCAGTTCGAATGTTCCTCTAAGGAAGCAAAGGAAACCTCTAGAAAGAGAGCCAGTAACCAACAGGCTAGTTTGGCCTAACCAAGGTGAAATTGAAGACGAAGATGGTTCTGAGTCTGATGATACTTTGAACATAATGGTGAATATAGTCTCAGTACTGCCCAGAGAATTCAACCGACAGGTAGAGGTCGAAGCAAGTGACTGGGAAGTGGAGCAAGAAATGGCCAAACATAGGCCAGTGTGCTATTTCGTCATGGACAATGGCACTACTGAGGAACAAAATGGATTCTTCGAACCACCTACAGAGGCGATGAAAAATCACCTCAAGCCTTTATTTATAAGGGCTAAACTCGAAGAAACTACAGTGAATAAAATATTGGTGGATTGTGGGGCAACCATCAACATTATTCCTCACTCTATGCTAAGGAAAATTGGCAAAAGGGATGAGGACATTAAGCCTCACAACATGGTCCTGTCGAACTATGAGGGCGGCATAGGGACCACTATGGGAGTGATCCAACTAGATATCAAAGTAGGGTCTATCCTTCGACCAACAATGTTTATGGTCATATCGGCCAAACCTAACTACAATCTTTTGTTGGGCCGTGAATGGATTCATGGTGTTGGTGCTGTGCCATCATCGATGCACCAGAGACTGCTCCTATGGCGTCCAGATGGGATGGTCGAAAACATAGAGGCAGATCAAAGCTATTACCTAGGCGAAGTGAATCACCTGGGGCTGGCAGATTTCGACAAGAACTTGGCTCACATAGGGCCATGTCCAACACCTGACTTCGACATGGCGCCAGCGCCAAATACTTTTTGTTCCCTATACCTGCATCCTGAGCATGGTTTCCAATGGGACAGAGAAGACTTGTCCCACATAGACTTCAGTGGGTTAACTGATATCCAACCAACTGGTTGGGGAAGTGAATTCAGTGATAATGACTGAGTCACAATCATTGAAGCGAATTTCGGCTTATGTAGCCGAAACAAAGATGATAACGGCTCTCGAAGCCGAAGTAAAGTACATGGCCACACAGGCCAATGATCAACAGTTATCTGCTGCAGGTCCAGGAAAGGATTTCGATCCAGAACCCCCTGATATCATGCCTGAAGGAATGCAGGAACAGAGGCTCGACGCCATCTATGACGATGAGCCTTTGGGCTTCGAAAAGGACCCCTTGGCGAACAACATTAAAATGTTAGCGCAAGATCCTTTAGAAGAAATCAACTTAGGCGAAGGGTCAGAGAAAAGGCCAACTTACATCAGCGCCAAAATCGACCCAGAACTTAGGTTGGAAGTAATCCAATTGTTGAAAGAGTTCAAGGACTGTTTTGCATGGGATTACGACGAAATGCCTGGTCTCGACAGAGGATTGGTAGAACTTCAGTTGCCAATCAAACCTGGGAAGAAGCCAATCAAGCAAAGTCCAAGACGCTTCGCTCCAGAAATACTGTCGAAGATCAAAACGGAAGTCGAAAGACTTCTGAAGTGCAAATTCATACGCGTTACAAGGTATGTCGAATGAATTGCAAACATTGTGCCAGTGATTAAGAAAAATGGTACATTAAGGGTGTGCATAGATTTCAGAGATTTGAATGCTGCTACGCCCAAAGATGAATATCCTATGCCTGTGGCGGAAATGCTAGTCGATTCTGCCGCTGGCTATGAATACCTGAGTATGCTCGATGGTTATTCAGGATATAATCAAATATTCATTGCTGAAGAGGATGTGTCGAAAACAGCTTTTCGATGCCCTGGGGCCTTAGGCACTTACGAATGGGTAGTGATGCCTTTTGGCCTAAAGAACGCTGGGGCAACATACCAGCGAGCAATGAATACTATCTTCTATGATTTTATTAACACTTTTATGCAAGTATATATTGATGACATTGTTATAAAATCTGTTTCCAGGAAGAATCATATTGACCACCTTCGACAATCATTCGAAAGAATGAGAGAACATGGTCTGAAAATGAACCCTTTGAAGTGTGCATTCTGTGTGAAAGCTGGAGATTTCTTGGGCTTCGTTGTCCACAAGAAAGGAATCGAAATCAACCAGAACAAGACGAAGGCTATTCTGGAAGCGAAAGCGCCATCGAATAAGAAGGAACTGCAATCTCTGTTAGGCAAGATAAATTTCTTAAGGAGATTTATATCTAACCTAAGTGGGAAAGCTCAGGCCTTTTCTCCCTTACTTCGACTGAATAAAGAGGGGTTCGAATGGGGGCAAGAGCAACAAGAAGCCTTCGACAAAATCAAAGGGTACCTCACTAAGCCACCTATTTTGGTGCCTCCTTGTAGCAATAGGAGTATGAGATTGTACATAGCTGCATCCGACAAAACTTTGGGAAGCATGTTAGCCCAAGAAGATGAGAATGGAGTCGAAAGACCCATTTACTATCTTAGTAGAGTTTTGAACGATGCAGAAACTAGATATAGTGAAGTTGAAAAATTGTGTCTATGTCTGTATTTCTCTTGTACAAAACTCAAGCAATATATAAAACCAGTTGATGTGTATGTTTCGTCTCATTTTGATGTTTTCAAGTACATGTTGTCGAAACCTATCTTGCACAGTCGAATTGGCAAGTGGGCATTAGCATTAACTGAATACTCCTTAACCTTTATGCCTCTTAAGGCAGTGAAAGGACAAGTGGTTGCAGACTTTATAGTCGACCACTCAATTCAAGTTAAGGATATTAATTATGTGGAGATAGAACCTTGGAAGTTCTACTTCGATGGTTCCAGCCATAAAGATGGAACAGGAGTAGGAGTCTTGATCATTTCTCCAGAAAAAATTCCAACAACATTCAAGTACAAGATATCAGGTTCTTGTTCGAACAATGAGGCTGAGTATGAAGCTCTAATTACTGGCCTTGAAATATTGTTGGAATTGGGGGCAACTCGAGTCGAAATAATGGGAGACTCAGAGTTAGTCATTAAGCAAGTCACAAAAGAATATAAATGCATAAGAGAAAATCTCATTATGTACTTTGTGATAACAAATCGTTTATTGAAAAAATTTGAAATGGTCAATATTCGACACATACCCAGAGTGGAAAATCAAATAGCCAACGACTTGGCACAAATTGCATCTGGGTATAAGATTTAAAAAATGAGATTACAAAGAGCAATCGAAGTTCGAGAAAAGATAAAAGCAACTTGTCTATCACCAACAGACTTGGAATCGACAAGACTAGGATATGCTGATCGAAGTAACTTCGAAATTTCGTTCATAGATAATTTGTCAGAACAAGATTGGAGGAAACCCATTGTGGATTATCTTCAAAATCCAGGAGCTTCGACAGAACGAAAAACAAAGTACAGGGCGTTGAGTTATGTACTCATGGGTAATGAGTTATTCAAGAAGACGCCTGAAGGGGTATTACTAAAATGCTTAAGTGAAACTGAGGCATACATAGCCCTTTCGACTACGCACACTGGAGCATGTGGGGCTCACCAAGCAGGCCATAAGATGAAATGGTTGTTGTTTCGACAAGGACTATACTGGCCCACTATGCTGAAAGATTGTGTTGAGTTCGCCAAAGGTTGCCAAGAATGTCAAGTACATACAAGCATCCAACATGTACCAGCAAGCGAACTTCACTCGATAGTGAAACCTTGGCCCTTTAGAGGATGGGCGTTGGACCTCATTGGAGAGATTCGACCAGCATCATCAAAGAGTCAGAAGTATATACTGGTAGGCATTGATTATTTGACTAAGTGGATCGAAGCTATCCCTTTAGTCAATGTAGACCAAGAAAATGTCATTGAATTTATTCAAAAGAACATGATCTTTAGGTATGGAATCCCTGAGACTATAACTACTGATCAAGGGTCAGTTTTCACTAGTCGGAAGATGCAGGAATTCGCTCAGGAAACAGGTTTCAAACTCCTAACATCAACGCCTTATTATGCACAGGCAAATGGTCAAGTCGAAGCAGCGAACAAAGTAGTGATTGGCTTGATAAAAAAGCATGTTGGGAAGAAACCAAAAAATTGGCATAAGACGTTAGACCAGATTTTGTGGGCTTGTCGAACTTCCCCAAAAGAAGCCATAGGTACAACACCATATAGGCTAACTTTTGGCCATGATGCAGTGTTGCCAGCAGAAATTTGTCTTCAATCTGCAAGGGTTCAGAGACATTATGATATTCCCTCTGAAATTTATTGGGATATGGTGTTAGACGAACTAGTGGATTTAGACGAAGAAAGATTGCGCGCTCTTGACCTACTCAGGCTTCAGAAGAAAAGAGTAAAAGACTCTTATAATAAAAAGGTGAAACCTAAAGTATTTTCGCCTGAAGAACTAGTTTGGAAGGTGATTCTTCCCATGGATCGAAGGGATCGAAGCATGGGAAAATGGTCACCCAAATGGGAAGGACCATTCAAAGTTATCCAGACTTTTTCTGGTGGAGCCTATGAAGTCGAAGAGCTAGGTGAAGATAAAAGGCTCTTGAGAGTAAATGGTAAATATTTGAAAAAGTACAAACCTACACTCCAAGAGATAAAAATAAAATAACAAGTAATGACTAAATTAACCATAAAAAAGCCAAAATGGAAAATTTTTATAATTTAGCCAAGATGGCAATGTTGTCGAATACATATTACAAAATATGGTTAAGAGGCTGAATCAATCAGAAGGGAATGGAGTCCTTGAGTCGAAGGTATTTGATTTGTTGTAGCTCCAATCTTTTGTTGCACCAGGCATTCGCCTGCACAAGCTTGGCAATCTGATCGTCGAAGCCTTGAGCTTTCTCAGCAAATTCTAGGCCCTGTGTGATTTCAGTTTGACTTTCGGTGTCTGGAACAGTCGAGAGAAGTTCCTCCTTGCGCTTAGTATTGGCATTTATCTTAGCCTCTATTTCTTCGATTTGCGCCTGGAGGGAGGCATTCTCTCGATCGATGACATCCACTTCTTCTTGTTTAGATGCTTTTTGCTTCGACAACTCCGCAATTCGAGAAGTTGTCTCTGCTACAGCAGTCCATGCAGAAGAGCTTTTGCCATATAACACTTCAAGCTGGCTATTAAAGCCCCTTTGTCGCCGATAATCTGCTGAGACTTGATCAATAATGGAGTGTAACTCCATGATAAAGCCTGAGACTTCTGGAGGCACAACTAACAAGTCTACGGCATTCAAAACAGCCCCAAATATGATGGAGCAGTAGGGTCCCCCTCCAAAGCTTTCATCAAGTCCTTCTTGAAAAACTGAGCCTTAACCTTCGTCAAAGCCTCATCGAGAGGAGAAGTTTCAGTGGACTTCCCCGACAGGGTAGGAACCTCCTGGCTAGCGTCAGACGAACTTTTGCTCTCGATGATGGCGTTCAGATAGCTAACAGGGTCAGTTTGCTTCAAGAGTTCTAGGTCCTCTTTCGACCTGTGCTTTGTTGAGGTAACAACCTTTGCAACAACATTGTCTTGGGTTTGAGGCTGTTGAGTAGCATTTGCCTCGACTTGACTTTCTTCGACTCGGACTGCGGCAGTACCAGCGTCATCATGGTGCCCTTCGCCAGCGTCACCTTGGTTCTCTTCGCCAGCAGCACCTTGATCCTCTTCGCCAGCGTTGCCGTGGTCCCCTTCGTCACGATTCTCTTCCGACAGATCCACCACCTGAATCTCTTTTGGCTGTTGCTCTTCTGTTTGTGGATCTTCTGCTAGTTTTTCTGCTGTCTCAGCATTGGCCTCATTTATTTCAGTATGGGCCTCATCGTTCGCCAAGTCTTTTTCTTGTGGCCTGCTGAGTTCAGCAGACTCCAATGTTTCAGAAGTCCTTGGCGCTGAGCTTTCAGTGGTGTCCTGAAAAAAGAAGAAGAAGAATCTTCTGAATTCGAAAGAGACATAGTCGAATGTAAGTATCAACACCTGAGTTACAAAGGGATCAAAGAAATTACCTGTAAAGTAGTTTCAGCCCCAGGGCTGGAATTGTCGCTTTCGACAGGCTTATTGAGAAGAACGTTTAATTCCTCCTCCGTTGGCTCCTCAATGATTACTGGAGGTGGCCTGGGCTTTCTCCCAGCGACCTTTATTCTAATTGTTCGACCAGCAGCCTCAGGAAGAGGAACGTCCTTCTTCAGCTTTCGCCTTTTTAGAGGAGCAGGGGGAGAATCATCTTCTTCGTCGCTCCCGGATTCGACCGTCAGTGCTGGCCGTTTCTTGGGCGAAGGTACCTAAAAAACCAATGGGAATTCGATTTAGCAGTTGCATCGAAAGTAAAAAATTAAAGCCAGAAGAAGATAATGAAAGTCTGGTTACCGGTGCAGAAGCCTTTTTCGAAGGGCCTTCCCCCTGTTGGTTTGTTGTGGTCTTCGCCAGTGCTATAGTCTTCGTCGGCGGTGGAGGTTTTGTTAAGGGGCCTCCTCCCTGTTGGCCTTCTGCAGCCTTCTTGGCTGCAGGCTTTCGAACAACTGAAAGTAGACAAAATGATTAAACAGGCTAGCAGTCGAAAGAGAAAGACAAAGTAATTTGAAAGGATGAACTTACATTTCTTTATTTTGTCCAAGACAAGGACAAAAGATTTCTGAAGCTCATCCACGAAGTCCTTCTCGTCGAAAAACTCCTCAGCATAGTAACTTTTCCACCACTCCTCGAAGGATGGTGAGCAAAGAAAGTTAAGCTGGTAGTCAAACAACGAAAGAACTGTTCGACCAGCATATCTGCTGATATGCTTAGTGGCAGCTTCTTCGGTGTAGTCGTTGCAGAAGTATAACATAGACTTCTCCCTTGGAAAAATTGGAGAAGGTAGTGTTTGAATAATACCAAACTGGCGAGACACCAGGTTTGGTTGATATGCAATCAGACTCAAGTGAGTCTTAGAGCTCCTGGATCGAAGGGGCATTATTCTTGGTGTGAGGAATGCCTCCCACATTGTTGTATGTTCGTCAACCTGAGGACCACTCGACGTCCTAGGATGTGGCCTTGTGAACCACTCTGGGCCAACCTTCCGTCGAGCAAACGGAGCCATGGTCGAAGCAAACTCTTTCCTTCTAGCGAACATCAGAACGAAGTTTGTGAAAGTTTGCTGAAGCTCCAGCCCATCTTCCGTTGGAGTCAACAAGGCCAATCTGGTGCCTTCGACGCATCTGTTCGCTATTTCTGGAGCCTGCTCATTTATTTGAATCTTCTTAGGCAAGAAAGACTCGAAGGTGGCATTGAGCCACAGTTGAAGCAGCCAAAAAGGTCCAGCAAGCAGCAGGCTGGCTCTGTTCTCGATAATCTTCAGAAGAGTCGCTCCGTTGCTAATCGACTCATACAGGCTAGCCAAAATCAATTCTGCCAAACAGATATTTTGGCCATGATGGAGTTGAGTGGCGAGAGTGACCATCTTCTTGGTCACCTGTAAGGACTTGGAGCAAAACACAAAGCGTGTCAGCCATAAGGCTAGAAACGCAATGTGTTCGACACCCGACACAACATCTGTCGACTTATCGTGGTAGTGATTGATGAAGGTGGTGTAGGTTGGTTTTATGGCAGAGAATCCAATCTGATCCTCCGACATTTCTTCTGGGTCGAAGTAGTCCCCGGTGGGTCGAAGGCCAGTGATGGCGGCCACGTCGAAGAGCGTGGGAGTCAACATTCCACAGGGAAGATGGAAGGTGAAATGGGTGTAGTCCTAGAAGAGTAGAGAAGCTATCAACATCTCTGGGGAATAGTTAAGACCTGTCTTCGACAGCATAACCAGGTCGAAAATCCCCATGTCTTTCCAGATCGAAGCCTGGCGTTTCTCCATTTTTTCCAGCCAAGCACTATAATCAGGAGTAAGGCTAGGGCCAGACCTGAAAGCCCTAACACCTTTGTTGAAGAAACGGAGGTCGATTTTCTCTTTAGCAGGATCTTCATTATCCTCTGCATCTTTCTTGGAGCATCCAACTGGTTTGAGTCTCTCAAGTACCGGAAAGTAACTTTTGATCTTCATGGCCTCAGCAATGCTTGGGTACAGTGGGCCAGACATAGCAAAGATCTGGTTGGAATATCCAACCGGAATCATAAGGTGGCGTGAGTAAGCATCACGTACAGCAATGTCCAAAGATTCAGGGACCCTTCGTTGGCCCGTGGGAGTCACTACTGGAGCGGTCGAGAAAACCCTAGGCTTGACATTTCCAGAGGGAGCGTTGGCGCTAGGAGCGTTGGAAGAACCAGATGCCATTTTGGTAACGAGGTTGAAGATGAAGTGAAAAGCAAAAGGTTTGCAAAGTTGACAAGAGTTTGTATGCAAAGGAGGTATTCTGAAAGCAAGGTTGCGTAAAAAGTCCCACAATGGGTACTTACTGCTATTTATAGTAGTGGGGGAAGTCCTCAAATTCGAGGACATTAAATGCCATTTAATGTTGCAGAAGGTAGTGGGACACGTGGCGTCTCCCTGTTGTTTTAGCCGTTTTGCAGAAATGGAAGGGTGCAGCGTGCGCCCTCGTTTTTGGGAATTGTCATGATGACAATTGGTGAAATGACGTTTGGCACACTGCACGCCGTACTGAGGTGAGGTCTTAGGTACGGATAAATGATGGTTTTTCTTAGGATTGTCAGTGGTTGGTAGAAGACAGCAAAAAGTGCACAATTTAATTTGTGACTAAGAATGAAAAGACAGGTGTCGAATGGTATTTCAAAGAATGCCTTTTTCTTTCAGAGTCGAAATAAGGCATTCTTGGGGGGCAATTTGTTGGCTCTTAAATTCGACACCCTTGTTTCATTAATGTCAGCCATTAAAGCTGAAGGTTGTTTTCGATCAGCTGGGTCTGTCGAAATGCCCATTGAAAGATGACACTGCGCTTAGAAGATTTCTTCCAAGGGAGAAGTTGGTTGCCTTCGATGTCGAAGGTGTTTCTCGTCGAAGATGCTTCTCGACGAAGGTGTTCGATGGTTCAGAGTGGAACGGTTTGAAATTCAAGCATTTGGAGGGAAAACGGTTTCCAGCGGTTATCAAGTGCAACGTGCAAAGATATGGAGCGTCGAACATTGAGAACGTGCCAAGTGGAATCATCTCGAAGCAGTGTAACTGCCCGACGGTTACTTGGGATGTTTTAGTATAAATAGTAGTAGTTCACGCAGTTTCTCGCGTGTGTTCACAATTATATACAAAGTCACTCATATAGATTCGAGTACCCAACGTGTGAGAAAGAATTGTTGAGAAATGTATGTGTGAAACACCAACTTTATTAATCAAAGTCATTTACTTTTCCAGAAACTTTACTTGCTTTCTTCTTTACATTCCTGTCGAAGCCTTTTATTTAAAGCCTTCATTTATTTTATCAAAGTCCTTTTTTCATGCAATTTACTTAAAGCCTCTCTATTTTATTGTCATTTAATCATTATCCAATTCAATCAAAACCTCAAAATCAACCTATGTCCTAGGATCAATCTGATCGATCCTGCGAGTAACCAAATAAGTAACCATTTGGAGGATCAACGGTTGTTTACCAATAACCACGGTAAACAATGCCAAAAAAGGTTTCATAGATATGTGATGCGACGCAAACATAGTATGAAGGTAAACATAAGGGTACCCTATACGGGTTTAATGATAGACATGGAAATAAGGATACCCTACACAGACTCAGAGATTGGGACAGACAGAAACTCCTTAAGGATTATGGACAATGTAAGACGAAGAGGAATCCCTACAAGCTAGGGATTGTAACAGATGGACGGTAATTGCTACATGCTAGGAATTGTGATAGAACAATGGAAAGTTGAGACAAATATTGGACTTGAGGGAAGAGCATGGAAGAGAGCACATGGTGACCGGTCAACAGTCACCAAATCCCATGGACTGATATAGGTCATGTGGCGTGCAACAACGAGGACATCCTTTGTGGGAAGGTTCTATATGGGGAACAAGATCCTGTAAAGGTTCTAAGGATAATGACAGGCAAAAGGGGATCCCTACAGATAGGGATTATGACTGAATAGAAAACCCTACGAGCTAAAACAAAGAATATCCCTACGAGTTTAGGGTATAATAATGATAAAAGGTAACTCCATGTAGGTTTAAAATTACAATAGAATGTCCCTCGTGGGAAGGTTTCCTATGAAGGATGGGATGACAATAGTTTCCTTAGTACGTAGGTTCCTAGTTTCGGCCTACGGAGATTATACCCTCTCCATAAGGTGGCTTCCTTAAGGGTATCATGGATAAAACTAGAGGGAAAGGCACAAGGGTCTCCCTTAAACGGAGCCTCATTGTAGACCGAAACTTTCATCTTCTAAGGTCGTACAAGGTCTCACCATGAGATTTTGGTTTAGGGTTATACAAAGAGTCATATGTTTCATTCCAAAGTCCTATCCTCCAAGAGGATATCTCTTGAGACATATTCCTTTTTAGGAATTCCACCGACTCTAGATGAAGTCTGTTAGAACAAAGTTTGGTTCTAATCATATCTTAGAGTTTTGACGATAACAATGAAATAAATTTTGTATAATATATTTTATACTCCGATGTGCATGTTTTCTAATTCAGATGACGTTCTGACTCAAGCATTCTCAAAAGTGAAACATCATTATACGCTGAGCAGAAAAAGGATAAAGAAGTTCCTAAGAAATTTAATGTAAACGCAAGTCTGAAGCAAACTCTGAAGGAAGCACTCCAAGGCAAACTCTGATAAAAAGTAATCTTAAGCAACCTCTGATAAAGCTAGCTGAAGCAAAGATTTGAAAGAAGCACGCTGAAAGAAATATCTGATAATGCAATCTGAAGCAGACTCTGATGAACATAAAATGAAGAAAAATCTGATAGAAGGAGTGATATAGCAAACTCTGATAGAAGAAAAGTTAAAGCAAACTCTGATAGAAGAAAAGTTAAAGCAAACTCTGATGTTGCAACGCTGCAAGCAAACTCTTAAACTTCCAGAGACAAGCTCTGACAGTACCGTTGATAATTTAATGCTAAGACGACTAATGCACTCAAGTGGTACTACGCACGAGAGCATTGGAAACATAAAGGTCAAGCTAACACGCATCATTAATGCATACTCTCTCTTCAGGACAGTAACAGTCAAAATTTGAATTTATATATAGAAGACCATTTCTTTCAAAGCAAGGTTACTGATCCACACAAAATATACTGAAGCTCAATATTTTCATTCTTGTAAACTCTTTGTATATAGTGGGTAATTATTAAGTACTGGGCTAAAATATTAGTGATAAATCACAGTTTGTGATATAGCTTATTAGAAGCATTCTGATTCACTACTGTTAAGAGATAATCTTTGTAATTGTTCCTTGAGAGACCAGTTGGGTCAGATTTCTCAAAAGGGCTAGGACTAGTTAAGTCTTATAGGTGTTAATCACTTGCAGCTGGCTTGTGCATTGTATTGTTAGTCACAACAGTTTGGTTGTGCATTTGTAATCAGTTTTAATTATAGTGGATTAAGTCCTCGTTGAGAGAGGCAAAATCACCTTGGCGGGTGGACTGAAGTAGTTTGAGTTTCAAACGAACCAGGATAAAGTTACCTGTGTCCTTACATTATTATTGCGCGAGAAAAAGGAAAAACTTATTCAACCCCCCTCCCTTCTAAGTGTTTTCTCACCCTTCAATTGGCATTAGAGCTCTAGTTCTGGGTGCAAACACCTAACAGTGTCAGAAAAAGATCCAGAAGGAAAACACTATGGCAACTGAACAAAACAACAATAACTGCACCAAATCTCCTGTGTTTGATGGAGAAGACTTTGAATACTGGAAGGATAGACTAGAAAGTTTCTTTATAGGTTATGATGTTGATTTATGGGATATGGTCCTGGATGGCTACACACATCCAGAAGATAAAGACAGAAACAAGATTGACAGAAAGAACACAAATAAACAACAAAAATTAGATTTCAAAAATCACCACAGAGCCAGAAATATCTTTCATAACACTATCTCTAAAACAGAATATGAGAAAATCACCAACAGAGATACAACACATGACATGTTTGAGTCTCTCAAATGACTCATGAAGGCAATGCTCAAGTAAAAGAGACAAAAGCTCTGGCTCTCATCCAGAAGTATGAAGCCTTCAAAATGGAAGAAAATGAGTCCATTGAAGCTATGTTCTCAAGATTCCAAACTCTGCCGCTGGCCTGAGAGTTATGAACAAAGGATACACCAAGGTAGACCATGTTAAGAAAATTATAAGAAGTTTACCCAGAAGATGGGCACCTATAATTACTGCATTCAAAATGTCAAAAGATTTGAATAATGTATCTCTTGAAGAACTTATCAGTGCATTAAGAAGTCACGAGATAGAACTTGATGAACATGAGCCTCTGAAGAAAGGTAAGTCTATCGCCCTTAAATCTATTAAAAATGTGAAACTAACACTTTTCAGGCAGAAGAAGGAAACTATGAAGACTCTACATCAGAAGAAGATGAGTTATCTCTACTCTCTAGAAGGATCAACCAGATGTGGAAGCACAGGCAAAAGAAGTTTAGAAACTACAAGAGGTCAGAAGATAAACCAGAATCTTCTGGACATAAGAAGTCAAGCAGAAGAGATATAGTCTGCTATGAATGTAAAGAACAAGGACACTACAAAAGTGATTGTCCTAAGCTACAAAGAGAAAGACCAAATAAAATGTTTGGAAGAAAGAAAGGCATGATGGCCACCTGGGATGATTCAGAATCTTCTGAAGCTGAATCTGACTCAAAAGATGAGCATGCTAACCTAGCGTTTATGGCTACCACAACAGATGATGATGACTCAGACTCTGATTCAGAACCGAAAGAGGTTATCTCTGAATTCTCTAGAGTCGAACTTGTAGAAAGCTTATTAGAACTTCTTGAAAACTACAGTCAACTCAAAATCAAATACAAGAAACTCAAAAAGAATCTTGCATCTGATTTTGAGAAACTTGAAACAGAAAACTCTGAACTTAAAGAAAACAATTTTAAACTCAAAGAGGAAGTTCAAAAATTTCAAAATATTTATATTTCAGATTCTGCTTCAAGTTCAAGAGATATTCTTAAAGAATATGACTCTAGTTTTCAAACATTTCTTGCTAAAACCATAGATAGAAGTAAAATGGCTTCAATGATCTATGGTGTTAGTGGAAATAACAGAAGAGGAATTGAATATGAAACTCCCAAATGGAAAGGAACATATAAACCTAAACCTGTTGAGGAAATGGTTATCACATATAAACCACTGCACAAACAATCTGTTTTGGGAACACACATGATATCAAATACACATCTCACTCTGAATTTTTTTATGCTAAATCAAAGTTCAAATAGAACTTTATAAACTCTAACCAAAAAGGACCCAAAAGGATATGGGTACCTAAGGAGAAAATAATATATGTTACAGATGTACTTAACAACACAGTTGAAACATCAGTCATGGTACCTGGACTCTGGATGCTCACGACATATGACGGGAAAAAAGTCTATGTTCCAAAGTCTGGAACTTAAATCTGGAGGAGATGTCAAATTTGGAGGAAATCAGAAAGGAAAGATTATTGGTTCTGGAACCATTGGAAATAGTAACCTTCCTTCTATAACTAACATTTTGTTAGTAGAAGGATTAGCGCATAACTTGTTGTCCATAAGTTAATTAAGTGACAACGGTTATGACATAATCTTTAATCAAAAATCCTGTAGAGTTGTTAGTAAAAAAGATGGAACAATCCTTTTTACTGGCAAGAGAAAGAACAACATCTATAAAATTGATCTTTCTGACCTTATAACTCATAATGTAAAATGCCTTATGTCTGTTAGCAATGAGAAATGGGTCTGGCACAGAAGATTGAGACATGTTAGCATGAGAAGAATATCTCAAATTAACAAACTCAATCTGGTCAGGAGACTTCCCAATCTAAAGTTCAACTCAGAAGCTCTGTGTGAAGCATGTCAGAAAAGAAAATTTTCAAAACCCTCTTTTAAGTCAAAAAATGTTGTTTCTTCCTCTAGGCCGTTGGAACTTCTTCACATTGATCTGTTTGGACTAGTTAAAACTGCATCCATCAGAGGCAAGAAGTATGGATTGGTCATTATTGATGATTATAGCAGATGGACATGGGTTAAGTTTTTAAAACACAGGGATGAGTCACATTCCGTGTTCTTCGACTTCTGCAACCAAGTGCAAAATGAAAAAGAGTTTAGAATCATAAAAGTTAGAAGTGATCATGGAGGAGAATTTAAAAACCATTATTTTGAAATTTTTTTAAAATAAAATGGCATTTCTCATGATTTCTCTTATCCTAGAACTCCCCAACAAAATGGAGTTGTAGAACGAAAGAATAGAACTTTGCAAGAAATGGCCAGAACCATGATTAATGAAACCAATGTGGCTAAACACTTCTGGGAAGAAGCAGTGAACACAACATGTTATATTCAAAATAGAGTCACTATAAGACCTATTCTTGAAAAGACTCCTTACGAATTATGGAAAAACAGAAAACCCAATATTTCATATTTTCATCCTTTTGGATGTACTTGCTATATTCTGAATACTAAAGATAATCTGAACAAGTTTGATTCTAAGGCACAAAAGTGTTTTCTGCTTGGATATTCTGAATGCTCAAAAGGCTATAGGGTATACAACACAAGAACTATAATTGTTGAAAAATCAATCAAAGTCAAATTTAATGATAAGCTTAGCCAGCAAAAGCCAAAGCAGAATGAAAATCCTGTAGGTACGAAGATCATCTTACAAACTCTGAAGAGTCAGAAGGAAAGGACAACTCAGAAGATCCTTCTATTGCAAATGATCTGGACAATCTAAGAATTTCTGAACAAACCTCACAAAAAAGATTCCCCATAATCACATCAGCATATCCAGAAAATGTGATTATTGGAAAGAAAGAAGATCCTGTCAGAACAAGACCCTCCCTCAGAAACAATGAAGAATCACGGTTTGGATTGGTTTCTCTGATTAAGCCAACCTCAATAGAGGAAGCTCTGCAAGACAATGATTGGATCCTAGCTATGCAAGAAGAACTAAATCAATTTTTCAGAAATGATGTGTGGGATCTAGTTCCAAAACCTAAAGGATTCAATATCATAGGGACAAAATGGGTATTCAGAAATAAGTTAAATGAGCAAGGAGAGGTTGTCAGAAATAAGGCACGATTGGTTGTACAAGGTTATAGTCAACAGGAAGGAATTGATTATAATAAAACTTTTGCCCCAGTCGCCAGGCTGAATTTGAGATGAGCATGATGGGAGAACTAAATTTTTTTCCGACAATTCAATTAAATCAGAATCCAGAAGGTACTTACATACATCAAACAAAGTATGTTAAAGAACTTTTGAATAAATTCCAGCTATCAGAAAGTAAAGAAGAAAAGACACCAATGCATCCTACATGCATTTTGGGAAAAGATGAGGCAAGTAAGAAAGTAGATCAGAAACTCTATAGAGGTATGATTGGATCTCTTGTCTATCTGACTGCATCTAGACCAGATATATTATTCAATGTATGTTTATGTCCAAGATTTCAATCAAATCCTAGAGAATCTCACTTAACTATTGCTAAGCAAATTCTGAGGTATCTGAAAGGTACTACTAACCTTGGACTGTGTTACAGAAGATCCAAAGAGTTTAAACTAGTAGGTTATTGTGATGCTGACTTTGCTGGAGATAGAATAGAATGAAAAAGCACCTCTGGAAGCTGTCAGTTTTTGGGTGATAACCTTATCTCATGGTACAACAATAAGCAAGCCACTATTGCACTATCAATAACTGAAGCAAAAAATATATATCTGCTACTGGATGTAGCACTCAGATGATCTAGATGAAGAGCCACATGGAAGATTATCATCTCTATGAAAGTAAGATTCCTATCTTTTGTGATAATACCTCTGCTATTTGTCTTTCAAAAAATACTATCTTACATTCTAAGGTAAAACATATAGAAATTAAACATCATTTCATAAGAGACTATATTCAGAAAGGAATTTTAAGTTTAAACTTCGTAGACACATACCATCAATGGGCTGATATTTTTACTAAACATCTTTTTGAAGATAAATTTAAATTCATCTTGAAAAACATCAGTATGGAAATTTGTCATGAATGAAATTTTTTTCTATATATGTTTTCAAAATGTTCTGATTAACAACTCTTCAGAAGTTAGAAGAGGAGTTACTTCAGAAACCATCTATAATGTTCTGAAATGTGTCTAACGTTTCATTACAAAAATGGTTCAGAAGTTCATTACATTAAAACATCTGTCACACGCTATCCTCATAAGTTGAACACGTGTTTCAACTCTGAAGGGTCACACATGCGTGCACTGCTATTGAGACGTTGTTCCTAGGTAACTGTTCAGATTTGATCAAATCTCACGCATCCCCTCAATGTCAAATCTCATTAATTGCATGTAATGATTAATTTTTTTAAATTCAATTGTTCTAAATTCTTTAACTGTTTTATTACTTTAAAATTATTTTTCATAAGTTATAAATACTTTGCAAAATTCCTTTTTCACTTTTTACTCTCTCTCTAAAATTTCAATCTCTTCTGCGTATTTGCAAACTCTCTCTCTTTTTAAAAAAAAATCCTAAACCTAAGCGTTCTAAGTGGCTTCATCTTCATCCCCTTCCAAAAGCATTCCTGTTTCTTCAAGCAGCTCTCAACATGCAGAGAAATATGTCACTCCTGAGAGAACAATACTCATCCCTGTTGATAGCTTGGAAGTGGTTAGTGAACTAATGGTTGATTTTGAAAATCTGAAAGAAAATAGGTTTGATCTTTTTCCGGCTGTAGAGTTCCAAGGGTGGCAAAATTTCTTTGATCGTCTAGTTGGACTGGTGTTCCCTCATCTTGTCAAGGAGTTCTGGATTCATGCCATCGCTTCACCAAAGGTCATTATATCATTCGTAATGGGCAAAGAGATTTCCATCACTGAGAATCTCATAAGGAGGCTACTAGGTTTTGAAGGTAATGGTGTTACTAGAATGTCAAGTGGAAGAATGGATATGTCTAAAGTTTATGCTGAGATTTTCACTACTGGACAAGCATCCAACAAGGTCAGATATTTGAAGAACAAATACAAAATCTGGGCAAGAATAATTCATGGCTGCATTCATCATAGGAAGGAAACCAGTTCCCCTGACTACATCAATGCTGACCAACAATATCTTCTGTTTTGTCTTGGCACAAATGTGAAGATTGATCTGCCCTATCCTCTGTTCAACCATCTCTGGACGCATGTAAAGGAAACCAGGGAAGCTGAAAGAGTCAAAAACCCTAAGTCTAAAAAAAATTGGATCCATCTGGGAAGATTAATCTCAGATATTCTGACAGAGAATGGTCTGATAGCTCATCTAGAAGAAGCAAATTTGTTAGGAGAATTGGAGCCCACTTGTGGAAAAGCTCTGAATGGGAAGAAGCTGCTCAAAAGGAAGCTGATTGACAAACTTCTGGTGGAACCTACTCCATATGTGTCAGCAACTGTCACCAGAAGGAGAATCCCTGTTGCAAATTTTCCTCTCTTCAACTCTGGTGATCATCCTGAGATCATTCTGCACTTTATTGAAGCTTGCAAGGAAAGTGGCATTCCTTTGACCCAGCATGGCTTCAAGGAAGGAATGTACCTACTCCAGAAGTTTTCCTCTAGAAGCAGAAGAAAAGGCAAGCAGTAGAAGGCCCCTCTGCACGTCCTCAGAAGAAGAAGAAATCTTCAGGTATATCCTCTGAAACCATCTCTGTTTGTGATTTTGTGCGTATAACAACATCTGCTGAAACCCAAACTCTAGGAGATATTGAAGTTGACATAGACCTCACTACTCCCTTGAAACCCCTACATAATAACCCTCAAATTGATTAGGTACTATCTGACATAGATAATTTTGATACTGTAGTTCCTCCACAAACTCAAACACAACCACCACTATCTCCACATATCTCTCAACCTGAAATCTCTACTTCTTCTCCCCACCAACAAAATCCAAATATTCTTGCTGAAAACCCTCTTCAAACATCCCCCATCAGACCTCTATCCCCAAAATCCTCTGAGTGGTATGATGGTTCTTGGAGATTACCAGGAATCAATATGCCTCTTGCTACACAACCTCCGTCCTTCATCATTCCCTCTGAAAACATTTTTGCTATGAATAAATCCCCAGCACCTATTCCTTCTTCCTCAGCTCAAACCACCATCATCATCTCTCCTGACATCACACCACCTACGTCACCAGAAATTCCCACACCTACCTCACCAGAACCTTCATCACCTCACTCTCCAGAACCTACCTTAAGTCCATCTTCTTCAGAACCTCTTGAACCATCTGAACCATCTGACTTTCTTAAGACTGTACTTGATCTTGAATCTCTACTATATCTGCAAATTAAATCCACCAAGAAGGCTATTCCCAAACCAACCCCAAAACCTGTTCAGTCAGATGTTAATATACGTTTCCAGAATTTTGCAATAAAAATGCAGACTTGGATAGACCTGTTGAAGGTAAACAGTGCCAACAACCTGAATCCAATCGCATCTGATTTTCTGTGGGAAGCATTCAGAAGGAAATTCAATGATGAATCCTTTAAAATGCAAGATCTGTGCTATTCTCAGGTTCTTGAGAATTTCACCCAGAATCTGAATGCCTTCAAGACAAAAGTGGTAGATATCTGGGATAAGAAGTCTCTTATGCAAATTACCAATGCTCCTTTACCACTTGCTGATCACATGGAAATTTCAGAAGATGAATCTAAAGATGGCTCTGAGTCAGATCCAAATTCCTTGGCAATGACTATGTATCACCAACCTTCTGCTCAAGCTATCTTTGAGAATGTGCCAACTCTTCGGATTGATCTTGGAAATCTTCTCTCCAATATTGTAGGCTATGACTCTACTGGTTTTGCTCCAAAGGTTGTATCTTCTGAAGCTGCTTCAACATCTGCTCCAACTTTGCTGGTGATTGACACTCTAAATGAGCTGAAGAAGGAAAATGAAGCCATACATGAACATATGGACAAATAGGATAAAACCAACAAAGATATCAGAACTTGGATGATGAAACAAGAGGAATCCTCAACATAAATCAATAATCTTCTTATTTCTCCTGTCTCTCGTCAATCTCAGTTTTATTTTCCCCCATTTTTTGTACTTCTGTCCTTTGACATCTTCTATATAAAAATCTTTTGAATCTCTTTAATTTTTCTCTCTTTTTGATTATGACAAAAAGTGGGAGAAAATATGATTTTGATCTGATCCATGATAGTAGTTATGGGACTAAATCTCAAACATTCCTAACAAAATACAAAGTTTTTTCTTCTTCTGTTTAAGAGATATGCAGGTACCTCAAGACTCTGAAAAACTAAGCTCTAAACATCATCTGGTAAAGATTTGCTAAAGAAACTATGAAGAAAAGATCAGGAGCTCTTAAAGAAACTCTGAAAGAAAAATGTCCCAAAGCTCTGAAGAACAATCTCAGGAAGTCTCTCTTATGCATTTAAGTTATTTTATTATTTATCTCAGAAGAAGAAATATTTATCTCAGGAGGAGATTATCAATCTCAGGGGGAGATTCTCACTTTTGTATAAATTTTTTTAATCAAAATCTGAATTGTTTTGTCATCATCAAAAAGGGGGAGATTGTTAGAACAAAGTTTAGTTCTAATCATATCTTAGAGTTTTAATGATAACAATGAAATAAATTTTGTATAATATATTTTATACTCTGATGTGCATGTTTTCTAATTCAGATGATGTTCTAACCCAAACATTCTCAAAAGTGAAACATCATTCTACGCTAAGAAGAAAAAGGATAAAGAAGTTCCTAAGAAATTTTATGTAAACGCAAGTCTGGAGCAAACTCTGAAGGAAGCACTCCAAGGCAAACTCTGATAAAAAAGTAATCTTAAGCAACCTCTGATAAAGCTAGCTGAAGCAAAGATTTGAAAGAAGCATGCTGAAAGCAATATCTGATAATGCAAGCTAAAGAAAACTCTGATGAACATAAAATGAAGAAAACTCTGACAGAAAGAGTGATATAACAAACTCTGATAGAAGAAAAGTTAAAGCAAACTATTATAGAAGAAAAGTTAAAGTAAACTCTGATGTTACAACGCTGCAAGCAAACTCTTAAACTTCCAGAGACAAGCTCTGACAGTACCGTTGATTATTTAATGCTAAGACGGCTAACACACTCAAGTGGTACTACGCACGAGAGCATTAGAAACATAAAGGTCAAGCTAACATGCATCATTAATGCATACTCTCTCTTCAAGACAATAACGGTCAAAATTTGAAGCTATATATAGAAGACCATTTATTTTAAAGCAAGGTTACTGATCCACGTAAAATATACTGAAGCTCATTATTTTCATTCTTGTAAACTCTTTGTATACAGTGGGTAATTCTTAAGTACTGGGCTAAAATATTAGTGATAAATCACAGTTTGTGATATAGCTTATTAGAAGCATTCTGATTCACTACTGTTAAGAGATAATCTTTGTAATTGTTCCTTGAGAGACCATTTGGGTCAGATTTCTCAAGAGAGCTAGGAGTAGTTGAGTCTTAGAGGTGTTAGTCACTTTCAATTGGCTTGTGCATTATATTGTTAGTCACAACAGTTTGGTTGTGCATTTGTAATCAGTTTTGATTATAGTGGATTAAGTCCTCGTTGAGAGATGCGAAATCACCTTGGCGGGTGGACTAGTGTAGTTTGAGTTTCAAACGAACCAGGATAAAATTACCCGTGTCCTTCCATTATTATTGCGCGAGAAAAAGGAAAAACTTATTCAACCCCCCCCCCCCCCCCCCTAAGTGTTTTCTCACCTTTCAAAGTCGTCACAAAAACTCATAGGGATAATATATCCCCTTGGACAATAGACGAACCTTATTTCTAAGGGTTTGAATTATTTGAAATTACAATCCCACCACAAATAAAATATGATAATATAAAAATAAATAAATAGACCAAATAAATAAATAATATAAGAAAATATAGAAAAACATAAAAAATAGAAAACCCTAACAAAAACCTTAAACCCAAAAAGGAAGGATTCTAAACTCTAGGGTTGAGTCCCCAGCAGAATCCCCAGTTGTCGTAACTGGCAAAAAATATAGAGTCACCACCATTAATTTTATCCTAAGACATAAATATAACAGAATAACCCTAATTGTATAGATATTCTAAGTTCGTGCTTCGTTTTAGACGAAGGGAAGGTGTTAGACACCCTTCATCCACCTTGTTCTTAAGGAAGTCTTAAGATTTAGGTTAAAATGGTAGGATAGGGTTTTAATTTTTTTAATTAGGGAACTCACCAGGGTCTTTAAGTCGTATGCCTACGTATCCTCTTATGAGGAATCAAAGTCCTAATTCGTAGTTCGTAGTATAGCGAAATTGTAGATGCAGTTCACAATTAATATAAAATAGATTCACAATCCTTTTTGAAAATATCTTAAATTTGAATTAAGTTAGTAAAAAAGGGTTAGCATTTGATGGGTTATCTATTTTAGAGTATGTTATGCAACATGTAAAAAATAAATTTGAATGAGAAAAAGATTTAATGCAATTATAAAAATAGGGTTAGTGTTTTAAAAATATTTAATTAATAAATAAGTATTTCTTTCCTAATTATTAAAATATATTAAATATTTTTGATAAAATATCTAATAATTATTTATTAATATGCAAAATTATAGTTTAATGTAAATTTCTATAAATATGATATATGTTAATTAAATGAAGAAAATAGAATAAGTTAATTAAAAAATTAAATAAATAAATAAATAAATTAAAGGAGGGGTATAAAAGTTAAATTTGAAGTGTATTTTGTTATTCAAAAGAAACTAATATCTTTTTTTAGATTGTTATAATTTTCTATTTTTTTTTGTATTTTTAATAATGAATAAAAGTTAAGATAAAAAGGTTCTTTTTTTTATAATACTGATAATAAGAAAAAAAGTTAAAGTTAGAAAGAAGAATTTTTAGGTTTAAAAAAAAAGATTTTTCTATAATAACAATAAAAAAAGTTTAAGGTTAAAAAAATATTTTTTTAAGGTTACAAAAAAGGTTTTTTTATAAAAAAAAAGGTGAAAATAGTAACAATAAAAAATACGAATATCATAAACCATAAACAAAACAAATAGCAATCAAACAAAAAGTCAAATAAGAATAAATTTTAATCTAAATCAAATACAATATTCATACACATGTTTAAAGATATATAAAAAATAACAACCTGGAATGCCGTGACCAAATTAAGGTGCTCCCTCTATCTTTCTTTTCCTTTTCTTTGTGCTTTTCTCCTTTCTCCTTCGATGCAAGATTCCCTTTTTTCCTTCGACTTTCTTTGTGTTTTTCTCCTTTCTTCTTCGGTGCAAGACTCCCCTTTTTCCTTCTGTACGAGATCCCTCTTTTTTCAGATTGATGATGGAATAGAGACCTTAGGATTTAGTTGTTGTTGTTCTTCGATGTGAAGAGCAACAACTTTAAGGAGAACCCTAATGAGTTGTTGATCTGCAAATAATTATTGATTCTCCAAATGGTTGCTTATGAAAAATTTAGAGTGAAGAGGGCCCTATTTATAGATTTAAAATTAAATTAAAGACACCCTAAAAAGGAAATAATTCACACCAAGAAAAGTCTAAAGTTTATGATTTTATCTTGGTCAACAAGTCTACAAACTCTGACCAATGAGAAATCAGTTTTGTCAACACGTGACCAATCAGAAAGTAACAAATCATGTGATTTTGTTTTTATATTTTATATGATTTTTTGATTATTTTTTAATTAAAAATAGAAAAAAGTGAAGAAAAAAAAACTATTTTTGAAAATTTATTAATTAAAAAATACGAAAAAAATAATTTAATAATAAAAAAGTGATTTTTTGGGAAGATTTATACCAATTGAGGCTTGTTTGAAATTTGGAGGACAAGATTATGAACCTAGACATTTTTGTGATTTTTTTTCAACATTGTGATTGATTTGGTGATTAATAAAAATTAATTTTGAAAGATTTCAATTATTTTTAACATCTTGACTATTAAGTGTATAAAACCAAAGATTTAAAAAAATAACTTTAAAATACCCTTAAAATAGAAAATAATAATAATAATAAAATAATTGAAAAATGACTTTTTATCCTTTTTATTAAAAAACACACAAAAGAATATAAATACCAAAAAGTAGTGTAATGAGACTTAAACTCAAGACCTCCCACTTGCAAGTCTTACTCTCTTACCAATTGTGCTAGATCATTCTATTCGAGATAAAAAAGCACATAGAAGCATATGAAGGTGGAAAAATATTTTGCTATTTTAAAATGAAAATAATTTAAAATAAATTATTATATATTTTAAATAAGCAAAAATAAATTATTGTTAAACCAAATGTGAGTAATACCCAAAAAAATTATGAAACCAAGTTTAAAAATAATTTGAATATTTTAAAAATGGGACAGATAAATTTGAGGTATTGCAGTTGTACCTATTTAATTATTCATCGATTGAAGCGTGCGAGTATACGAAGTTTTGCATATTCAGATCGGAGGGTTATTAAATAATGGAAGACCCCAAAATTTGGATCAAAGATTATAAATATACACTGTACAATATTCTCAAGAGTACGAAAAAATAGGCAAAGATGACGATGTATCGTCCTACCAGAGTTAGAGTGAAAAGTGAGATTGACCTAGATATGACGATGCTGACAACTCGCCAATACCTAGAAAAGAGATTGTAGGTTTTGCATATTTACCGTAACCTAGGAGGTAAATAACACAAGTTTGAAAGTTGACTTACTAACGCTTCGATACTAACATAGTAAGCTTATAACGCATATTTTATCTATTCACCATAACCTAAGGGATGAATAAAACAGAGTTGATAATCTATTTTTGCATGGAGACTTAACACAGTGAATTGTATTGCAGAGAGACAGATAACTTATTGCTGCTTCGAGACTAACGCAATGAGTTATATCGCAAATTTTGTATATTTACTACAACCTAGGGAGTAAATAGTACAAATATAGATTTGTGTATTTATCATGACCTAGAGGATAAATAACACAAACCTGATAATTCATTATTGCTTAGAGACTGACACAATGAACTATAGATTTTCGCATACCTACCACAACTTAGGGGGTAGATAACACGAGTATAGGCTTGTGTATTTATCACGACCTAGAGGATAAATAATATAAACCTGATAATTCATTATCGCTTAGAGACTGACACAATGAACTATATATTTTTGCATAACTACCACAACTTAGAGGATAGATAATACGAGGATGGGCTTGTGTATTTATCACAATCTAGAGGATAAATAACACAAACCTGATAATTCATTATTGCTTAGAGACTGACACAATGAACTATAGATTTTCGCATACCTATCACAACCTAGAAGATAGATAATACGAGGATAGGCTTCTGTATTTATCATGACCTAAAGGATAAATAACACAAATCTGATAATTCATTATCGCTTAGAGACTGATACAATGAACTATATATTTTCACATACCTATCACAACCTAGAGGATAGATAACACGAGTATAGGCTTGTGTATTTATCATGACCTAGAGGATAAATAACACAAACCTGATAATTTATTATCACTTAGAGATTGACATAATGAACTATAGATTTTTGCATACCTACCATAACCTAGAGGATAGATATTTAAAAAGTGCTTTGATAATCAAATCTTAGATAACTAAACCAAATATAAGGTCGGAGTTTATCGGTTGTGTCTGTTCTCAACCAGGGTGTTTGTTTGTTTTGCATAGATAATCAACAATAGGCCCCAAGAAAATTCATAGTGTTCTTAATCAAAGTAGATTTGTAAATTCCATGTACGATGCATAATGCCCTAAATCGATATGAAACCCAAATGTATATGTATATGCACCAAATGTTTCGTATTTTCATGCACCAAATGTATTTTAAATGTTTTTTTGATATCTTTTCTCCTTTTGAACCATTGGTTTTTTTCTTAGTCACCGACTCCCCAAATGTATATCTATATCATGGTGAACAGTGTCAATACGTTGATGATAATTTGCATCTTAGGCGTAGGCGTGGACCTCTTTCAATGTTTTTCTAACCAAAATAAACTATGAGGTTTTATCAAATGCTCTTTGGTGTTTCTGTATGTTAGATGCACCAAATGTTATGAATGACCTTAATACTTTGATATGGTTATGTGTACGTCATGCTTGATGTGAGGCTCTTAACGGGAAATATACTGTCGAGATTAACTAGGAGAATCTACTGTCGAGATTCTGTTGAGAACTACCTTCTTTTGAGGTCTTCTGGATAATCAACCACCGTGATCAACCAGAGGAGTCTACTGCCGAGATTCAAAATAAGGAACTACCTTCTACTGAGGTCTTTTGGAAAATCACCTGCCAAGATTAACTAGGAGAATCTACTACCGAGATTCTGTTAAGAAACTACCTTATGCTGAGGTATTTTGGAAAATCATCTGCCGAGATCGACCAGGAGAATCTAATGCTGAGATTCTCTTAAGAGCTACCTTCTGCCGAGGTCTTCTGGAAAATCATCTACTGAGAACTAACCAGGAGAATCTACTGCCGAGATTTTGCGTAGAATGCTCAAAGTTGTGATAAAAAGGTAGAAGGTTCTCCATGAGATCTAAAATATTATAGAATACAACTTATCCTAGAAATGCATGGATTTCAAGTTATGATTTTGTGAATACATGTTCATGAAACTTGGAAACTTAGTGAAATTTTGCCGTAGTTTAGGCAGGATTTTGACCTAACTTCATGGCAATTTTTCACATAGTTCCAAGAGTAATTTTCAAAACTTACCAACATAGAGGTTGTGTAGGATGTTACAAGCTTTCTAAAATGTTCAAGAACTCATTGAGATCATGCTTGGGCTAAGAGAATCGAAGAGATGAAGTTAGGGTTTCATTCTTGATTTACAAGGCAGAATTTGTGATGAACACTTGACCAATTCATAGCTAGGCTGCATAATCTTTGCTTTGTAGACCTCAAACTTGTTTGTAACTCCATAATTAAATGTTTACACAGCTGTTAGATCTTTGATCCAAGCATTTGAGCCATTATCCAAGTTGCATTTCCATTTATGGCACAAAGTTACCATTCCATTCTTGTAAAGAGGCTTTAATCACAAAGTCAATGCATAGAGCTTTGAACTTGTTCCTTATAATCACAAGAAATTTCAAAGGCAAAAGCAACATGTCTACAACCTCCCATAAACTCACGTCATGCTTGTACTATACCTTGAAACCATGTTTTCACTTTTCTTCAAAAACAAGTAACATAGCCATAACTCTATATCTTGTGCTTCTGACCACCTAAAGTGCTCGAACATTTTCCATATAACTATACAAGGTATTTTCAAGCTAACACACTATTTTACAAGCTCTCAAACTCCCCCAAACTCCCAAAAACCAGAAATTGCCATACAAGTACAAAAACTTGTCATTTCTGATTTTTGAATCCAACCTTCAAATACCCTCGTGCGTTTCTTGGCCAAACCATCAACAAAGTTTCTAATACACATATAGAAGCTATCCTAGCCCCTGTTTGCAGATTGTAATCACATTTCCATCATCCACCATTTTTGAAACTCAAGCTTGCAGACTGACTTGAGTAGGGAGTTTCAGCCATCCTCAAGGAAAAGTAAGACTTGCAACACATTCAGGGAGATCCAGGAAAGCTAACCTGATCATCTTCACTCTTCAAAACTTGCTCAAAGTCCATATTTAAATCCAGCTACAAGAGATAAGTTTTCAAACTTCAATATCTTGATACAAGCATCCTCTGTGCATACATTTTGAAGTAAAAATTTAGATATTATGGCCCTCAAGCTGACCATGCCCCTAGTTTGCATTTTACTTGCTTGTGCTTGGATAATTTCGCTTCTGACCAGTTAGGGCACGCATTTGGTATCAAACAAAATCATGTTTAACCTTTGATTTTTAGCTTAATTAAATTATATGGTTAAATTGATGATGAAATTTCCAGCAAGTTTCATGTTTGTACTTTTCAAAATGGTCAAGAAATGAGAAAGTTACAGGGTTAACAAAGGTGGACATGGTGCTTGCGCGCGCATGAAGGAGGAAGAAGATGATTTCAAACAGTCAGGGCAGGATTTATATCATATATTTTTTATTGTGTACAAGTTAACGGATGTATCACCACCCCAGTGGTTAAAGCGCGCGCATGTCACCCTTAGGACCTGGGTTCGAGCCCCAATGTCCATTTTGCTTTTTTTCACATTTTTTGTTTTCTTTTTTTGTTTGAACATGCGTTGGGCCTCCCCCTCTATGGGCCTTATTTTGTTTGCTGACTCCCCCTGACTATGTTTGCACCCTTGGCCTTTTTTATATTTTTTTTCTTTATTTTATTTTCTTTTCCATATTACTTTTATCATTTTTATTATTATTATTATCATTATCATTTTTATTAATAAAAATACAAAAATATATTTTATTTATTTATTTTCATATTTATAAATGTTCAATAATATTTTATAAAACAAAAGACTAAAATATTTTCTTTTTGACAAATTAATTCTTTAGACTTATGTTAGTTATTACATTATTTTCTTGTAAATTAAAATTAATCTAGAACTTAGGTTTCTTTTTTAATTAATCAATTCTCATGTTATTTTCATTATTTAAAACCCTTCATAAAAATCCAAACAAAAATCATGTTTTACCCATTTGCATTTGTACATTATTATTTATTCAATTCTTGTACCTTTATTCAATATGGTTGTAATAGTTAATTAGGTTTAATTTTCTTGCAAAAATCCCCATTTGTAAATTTGTATACCCCCTCCCCTAATGATGTAATAGCTTAGTATTTTTATTTTCCGCAATTTAACGCTTTATATAAATGTTAGTAAATTAGGGTTTGTATGGAAAGATAAAATCAACAAGTTAGCAAACCCTAATTCAAGATAAAACAGTGCATGTAAATCAACACACTTACACCCTTAGGGTAACTCCACTTTGTTGCCTTACAAAAAATGGCCATGTTATGCATGTGGGGTATCTTAGCAAAAAGAAATAAAAAAATATAAGACATAGTCCCTCGATGACGCTATCAAAGTTGCCTTTCAAAATGATCTTAGTCCCTCAAAGAAAGGTAGGGCTTCTTACCAAATCAATGGTAAGATAGGAATATCAAAGGAAAGGAAGAAATGAACTAAAGACTTTTGAGTAGGTAGATTGTTCCTAGTTGCTTGCTCAATTTCAAATCAAACACTCTTGCTTATTTTCAAAACAAACACAACCACCTTCAAAATCACTTTTAAAACATCTTCCAAACTTGAAACATTTTCAAAAGCTCAACACTTTGTATACGTTATTATGAACGAGAACTATTACAAAGTTTGCCTAAACGATGACACCTTTTCAAAATACTTTCAAAAACCACACAAAGCACATTTTCAAACAAAAGCAAGTGATCTAGCAAGCAACTAAGAGCCCATAGATAACTATGGATGAAAAGGGTGCTAACACCTTCCCTTTTCATAATCTACCCCCCGAACTCAAGAAACAATCTCAAAGGTCTTTCCTGTTCTTTTCAGCCTTTCCTTTTGGATAAAAGAAAAGTCGGGTGACGACTCTTGCTAACTGCAACATTTGCGATAAAACACAAAACATCCCAAGTCAGCTCTCCCACCGTATCACAATGGTATAAATACTTTTTTCATCTCTTCAGTTTCCTTTTTACGCTCTTTTTGTATTCTCAAACTCTCCGTTCCAAACTCAAAGAAAAACTCTTACTTATGTTTTTTACCCAGAAACTCTTCAAATCACCTTCATGGCCACTTCAAGCCAACTTACTAAACATATTCAAACCCCTAGGGAGATTTAACTGGTTTCCGACATGGATCATTTTATGTTCATCTCCAAAATAATTTCGCTTTGGAACCAACACCAACATCCAACATTCAATCTTTTTGTTCTCAGGTACCGCTTCCTTTCATATGCAAGCAAACTGCTTATGCTCTCCTGGGACCCATTCCTGATGAAATCAGAGCACCCAAACAGCTGAAAGCTTGTTTCCCCATTCACTATGCTGCAAAACCCCATGTTCACAAAGATTATGTCATAGATTTTTTGCATCTTTACTGGACTTCCAAGGTTTTTCGTTCTGCCCCTGTTACCAACCAAGACTACCTTGCATGGTTGAACAAAGTTGAGAAAGTTAAAGGCTATGTTTGGAAAGCTCAAGGAATTTTTGACTTGATTCAACTTTCTAGGGTTGGCCCTAGTTATTGAAATTATATTCTAGTTTCTATGCTTTATTTTTGGAAAGGCTCTACAAACACTTTCCATTTCACCATTGGTATGCTTACCCCCATCCTATTCGACATTACGGCCATTACTGGTCTCCTCCCCACAGGTGAAGCTTTTCTTCCCACTGAAGATGATGAATAGTCATACCATTTGAAAGAGATATTACTGGCTTTACCAAATACATGAAGCACTTTCATGCCAAGGATGTCGACATTATTTCTGACGAATAACACATTGCTTTCTTGGCTCTATGGCTTTCCAAGTATGTGTTTTGTTTTTGATCTTTAAATGTGGATAAATGGTTAATTGCATTAGCTCACCACCTTTATTTGGGTCAAAACATATGCTTGAGCGAACTCATATTGGGGTCGCTATATGAGTCACTTAGTATGGGATTCAACCATATGACCTCATTACCTCCTACTGCCAACTATCTACTCGTTGGTCCTTTTTGGATGCTTCAATTGTGGTTAAACACCACTTTTGCAAGCCAACTCAAATTATAACTCTTTGATGCTCAAGACGCTACATTCGCCCATCGCACCAACGAAAGCCTTCGTCTTGTTGTGCTGACACCACCCAACAACGACTTGTCTCGAGAAGAATCCCTCAAAAAGTACTTGAGATTTTTCTTCAAGTGTACTTCTTTCCAGCCAAGCATGGAACCCTTTGCTTACAGATGACATGGTCCTAAGTGGGTCACTAGACCATTTCCTCTTCTTGATTCCATGCAACTTCCTGAACCCAAAGTCATCTGGCAAGTTTCCTAACTCCCAAGCTCATTCCATCTAGGGTCGGAGCTAATGATAGAGTAAAAATTTTGTTGGCTAGGATTTTTCGACAAGAACTAAAACCCATCCAAGAGAAAAAAAATCCTAGAAGGTTCTTTGAAAAGGTGAAATTATCAAAGTCGACTACAACTGCAGTCAACCAGAAGAGACCCATTAAGTAGTTAATTGGGCCTGGAAATGTCAAAAATCCCAAAGAGTCTAGACCAAGCGAGCATAGTGCTTTGGAGGGAAAAATGAGTTTGAGTGGAGAATGTGGGTTCTTAGAGAGATGTAGCAAAATACACGTGGAGTACAAAGAAAGAAAGCTCTCCAGAAATCAGTTATTATATGTATATTATAAATAAAGCAATTAGTGCATAGTGTTAGGGGTTCAAACTTTCACATTCATATACGCTAGTCACCCAGAGTATCCAAACGAACGAGTGAAATAAGTCAAGCTAGGGAAATGTATGCTTGAATCAACTTATTTTCAACTATTTTGATGTTATTTCATTTATGTTTACAGTTTAAAACACTTTTCGTTTTATTTTACAAGTCTTGCTTTATTGCTTATAAACTCGTTTGACACCAATTGAACGAATCCTTTTTGAAAACACTTTGTGAAAACACTAGAAAACTGAAGCACTGTACTGAGATTCTCTGGTCGATCTCGCAAGTAAACTTTTGTTAAGAGACCAACGTTGTTTATCGAAACTATAGGTAAACAAATTGGCACACATGGTGGGACAGTGCTAATAATTTCGTATTTGTGTTTAGTTTTACAAAATTTCTTGTAGTTTAGTTTGCGTGTGTATGAATTTAAGAAGTGGTAAACATTTTTCGAAGTCTAAAATGCCACACTCTGACACAAACACTACACATACACAGATTTCTACGCAAAATGTAGATGTCATACCAGTGAGTGCCACAACTCAAAGCGTGACAATTTTATATCCTGTGAGATCGACCATTGTTCATGGTTCAGTGACAACATTCACAATGATAAAACCTAGGCATGGGGTAGTGCATATCAATTTCATCTTTTCGAAATGTAGGGTTCAAGTTCCCCTTCAAGCGACTTTGGATATAAACTCCGTAAGATTCAAATACTTGGGGTAATTCATATCAAACCTATATCATGGAGATCCAAGAGTACCTCCTCCAAATTCTGGAGATTAGGGGGCATACCTTTCAAGGAACTCAAATATAGGGGAAAACCTTTGTGAGGCTCGACCAAGAGAAGTTAATCGGAGATGTTGATCTTTAAGAGTTTGTTAATCAGGGGCATAGTTTAAGATAGTAGGGTCATTCATGATCAAACTACTTCCTAAATCATGTCAAGAAGAATCTCTACAATACCCTACCAACAAATTGGGGCAAGACAGACCACGAAGGGGCAAATTCTCCTTCTACATCAGCAATCTTCAAGTTTGAAACGAGTATAAGGAAATCATGTAAGCACAACACTCTACCACCATGTGACAAGCTGCCTTGTTACATAGGCAACCTCTCTACGTCTTAACCATTTGTTATCCCTCACAAGGGCATCCGTCAAAAGCATATGAGTCTACATAAATAATTTATTAGGGCTCTTCGATCCAGAATCAAGCTATAGTTATAATCTCATTCATCTGACAAATTCCGAGAACATGGATCAAGCATATCTCAAAAATCCTAATTACTCATTGGCATTTCAAAATCCAACATCCATTGATACATATCCAAGTCACTCATTACATGCATCAATCAATCATTACATTTCATATATTAATCAAAATGTACACACATAGCATAAAACCATGTTTCATTTGAAGACAATCATCTTTGTCAATCAAGTTATCTATTCTACGCAGAATCTCGGCTGTAAATTCTCCTGGTTAGTTCTCAGTAGATGATTTTCCAAAAGACCTCGGTAGAAGGTAGCTCTTAAGAGAATCTCGATAGTAGATTCTCCTGGTCGATCTCGGCAGATGATTTTCCAAAAGACCTCAGCATAAGGTGGTTTCTTAATAGAATCTCGGTAGTAGATTCTCCTAGTTAATCTCGGCAGATGATTTTCCAGAAGACCTCAGTAGAAGGTAGTTCCTTATTTTGAATCTCGACAGTAGACTCCTCTGGTTGATCTCGATAGTTGATTATCCAGAAGACCTCAAAAGAAGGTAGTTCTCAACAGAATCTCAATAGTAGATTCTCCTAGTTAATCTCGACAATAGATTTCCCATTAAGAGCCTCACATCAAGCATGACATACACATAACCATATCAAAGTATTAAGGTAATTCATAACATTTGGTGCATCTAACATACTGTGATACGGTGGGATAACTGACTTGAGGTTTTGCGTTTTGTCGTAAATGTCGCGGTTAGCAAGAGTCGCCACCGACTTTTCTTTTATCCAAAAGGAAAGGTAAAAAAGCACAGGAAAGACCTTTGAGATGTTTTCTTGAGTTCGGGGGGTAGATTATGAAAAGGGAAGGTGCTAGCACCCTTTTCATCCATGGTTTTCCATGGGCTCTTAGTTACTTGCTTAGATCACTTGCCTTTCTTTGTTTGAAATGGTGTTTGGTGTGATTTTGAAATTATTTTGAAAAGAGGCCATTCGTTTAGGCAATCTTTGTAATGATTCTCGTTCGTAAGAATGTATACAAAGATGTTTGTCTTTTGAAAATGTTTTTCAATGTTTTGAAATGTTTTGAAATGTGTGTGTGTGTGTTTATTTTTGAAAATAGAAAGGATTGTTTTGAAATGGAGCAAGTAACTTAGAAGCTATCTACCTACTCAAATGTATTTCTTGTGCATTTTTATTCCTTTGACATTGTTGACTTACCATTGTTTTGGTAAGCAACCCTATCTTTGGATGTAAACGGGATGGGAGTGGGTCATCGTATGACCATGATAGCAATGTTGCCAAGTATCTTAACATTTTTGAGGGACCAAGAACATTTTGTTTTAGGCAACTTTTGTATAGCGTCATCGAGGGGCTATGATCTTATACTTGTTTTGTTTTGCCAAGATACTTCGCATGCGTAACATGGCCATTTTTATTTTAGGCAACCAAGTGGGTGAAACCCTAAGGGTGCTTGTGTACAAAGTGTGTCATTTTCATGCTTTTGTCTTGCATTAGGTTTTTTTTATTTGTTTTGTTTTTGTTCTTGTCATGTAAAACCCTAATTACTAAGCATAGTATATAAAGCAATAAATTGCGTAAAATAAACTAAGCTATTACAACAATTATTATGGGAGGGAGGATACAAGTTTTGAATGGAGATTTTGCACAAATAAAAACCTACATATATTATTACAACCCAATCGAATATTGTGCGAATTAAATAAATATACAAATGTTTAAAATGCAATGCAATGTATTTATGCAAAAAAATGTTTTGGTATTTGTTTTTTGTATGAGAAATATATTTAATTTTAAAACCCTAAAAATTATAAGGAAAATATATTAATTCTTTTTGAAAGGGGTAAACCCTAATTTTTATTTAAATAAAATAATGTTCTATATTTATTATTTTGCATATTTTGTATAAGAAAATAATAAATAATATTATACCTAAATATTAAAAATTAAATGTATGTAGAAAATATGTATTTATGAGTATAAATAATATTATAAAAAAATATTAGGTATTTTTTATATTTACAAGTTATTTAAGAAAATAAGTTCTATTTATCAAAATAAACTATTTTTCATGGGAGAAAATAATTAAAAAAATAAAATAAAAGTGTGAAAATAAATAAATTATTTTTTGGTATTTTTATCATTTAGAAAAAATAAATAAAAGCAATAAGAATGAAAATATGAAAGAAAATGCAAAAATATTAAAAAAAAACTAGTCAAGGGGGTGTAGTAGCAATTCAGGAGGTGCAAAAAGCAAAACCAAAAAGGCCAGGCGCCAAAAAGTCCAAAACACTGCTTCGTCCCTGTCCTTGGTCATCTCCTTCGCGCGCTATAGTTCAAACCTGTAACTTTCAGATGCTTGCACAAAAACAAAAACTCATAACATGAAACATGTGGCATTTGAGCTCACGATTCCAACAATATAAATTTTGTAACCTAACTCTCAAAGATCAGAGAGAATTTTGGAACCCCTAATTCGTGACCTAAATTTTTTAGCATATTCAACCTTCAAATTCTCTCAGTATAGTTAATATAAATGAAAAGTATGCATAGGTACAACTTCACCATGTTATGGACTATATTTTTTCTTCACAAATCGTGGCTTGAGGATGCCTATTCAGAGAGATAGAGTTCAAGAAAATACCTCTTTCAGTTGGATTCGAGTAGAGCAATGTGGGGACTTTAATTGAGGCCCGAGGATTGTGTGAGCTTCCTTGAACTTCCTTCAAGCTATTCCAATGCCTAGTTTGCTTTGTGGATGGCTAGAACTTCCTGCACAAGTCAAGCTGCAAGCTTCAAGGTTGAAAATGGCAATGGCTAAAACAGGGCTTACATAAACAGGGTAAGGGCTTGGCTTTCTTTGGTATGATATGTATAAGGTGTTTGAAGTGTTAAAATACAAAACGCACGAGTCAAAAATTAGTTGGCTTGGGTTTTGCAGAAATGTTGTGTTTGGACAGAAAAATGGTGTTTTTGAGTTTTGGGGAGTTTTAGCTTCAATGCAATCGTGCTAAGCCCTGCCACAACTTTGTATATTTGTATAGAAATGATACAAAGTCCACTCCTTACTAGTTGTACAAGTTCTGACCTTTTGGCAACCTTTCTTGCATTTTAAGCAAAGTGAAGTGACCAATGCTACATGCTTGTACTGGCTAGCTTGAGGGCTGCAAATAGCTTGTACAAATTGCTTAAGACCTATGTGAATTGCTTGCACCAAAGGGACAGGTCCAAGGCTCAAGATTGACAAAGTTGCAAAAGTTGCACTTTATGAAAACGACATTGTGAACTTTTGGCCAAAAATGGAATTATCTCTTGTACAAAGCTCCAAAAGCAAAAATAATGTCTTTAGCTTCTGAGTTTGCATTTAATTATGGAGTGTAAAGTGAGTTTAGGACCTGTAAAGAAAGGTACAAACATCATGGATTAGATTTGCAACTTGATGCTATGTGAAAAATGGCTTGAACAAAAGTGATAAAATGCCAACTTCCCTTCTTCGATTCTCCCTACCCAAAAATGATCTTGGAGAATTCTTGGATATTTTGGAAAGCTTGCAACATGCTCTATAATCCATATTTGAAATTTAAATTGAGATACCTTTTGGAACTAGGTGAAAAATGTCCATGAAGTTGGGTCCAAAATCTACCTAAATTAGGGCAAAATTTCACTAAGTTAAGAAGTTCATGGACCTATATTCACAAATTCATAACTTGAGATCCAAGCATATTTTGGGAAAAGTTCGTGAAGAAAAGTTGTAGATTTCATGGAGGAATACAACTTTCATGTTGGAAGTTTTCTTTGAATCAAAATGCATCATGGTTAAAAAGTGGTGAAAAGTTGGGAAAAAATAAGAAAATTTTTACTTAGAAAAATTCTAAGTTATGAAAAATTTCAAATTCAAAACCCTAATTTTAAAAATTGGTTTTCTTGGTGAAAAATTTACATATTTTAACATATCTTGATGAATTATGACCCTTGGCACTTGATTTTTACCAAAAAGTCAAAGTTTGACTTTTCAGTGTACAATTGACTTTTGATCAGTTGACTGCAAAATTCATCTGTCAATCCAATGAACTTGAGATATTTTGAACCATGTAATTAGGTAAAGATGATGCCATTGAATCCTTGAAATCATGTTTAAACTCAATTGGTCATTGTCTAGGTTAAAAATCAGAAATTGCTCTTTCTCAGTCAAAACCCTAATTTTGACTATTTTGCCCTTTTGATGATTTGATCAAATTTCTTGAGGAGTTGTGATCCAAACGTGATCAAATGGTACATATGAGTCTAGAATGTTGTTTTGGATAAAAAATTATGAAGTTTGACTGTAAATTGGCCATAGTTGACTTTTTCCCCAATACAGTTGATTTTTAGGTCAACTGCCCAATTGACTGATCAAAAATGTGGTTCAAGGCTTGAAACTTAACATGAGTAATCTTAGGGATCCAAGATGATGTATGAAAGTCACATGAAGCATTGATGGTCCAAAAATCCCTGTGCAAACTCAAACCCTAATTTTGGGTCATCAGTGCAAGATGAGGTGTCTTGAGCTGATCAAACCCTAATCTTGTCTTGAGTCCAAGAAGTCTTGTGAGAAAAATCTTGATAAATGAGAGGGAAAATTTTGGGGTACAACACATACGGAAACACCAAAGAGCATTTGATAAAATATCAAAGTTTATTTTGGTTAGAAAAACATCGAAAGAGGTCCACGCCTACGCATAAGATGCAAATTATCAGCAACATGTTGACACTGTTCACCATGATATAGATATACATTTGGGGAGTCAGTGACTAAGAAAAAAACCAATGGTTCAAAAGGAGAAAAGATATAAAAAAAAACATTTACAATACATTTGGTGCATGAAAATACGAAACATTTGGTGCATATACATATACATTTGGGTTCATATCGATTTAGGGCATTATGCATCGTACATGGAATTTACAAATCTACTTTGATTAAGAACACTGTGAATTTTCTTGGGGCCTATTGTTGATTATCTATGCAAAACAAACAAACACTTTGGTTGAGAACAGACACAACCGGTAAACTCCGACCTTATCTTTGGTTTAGTTATCTAAGATTTGATTATCAAAGCACTTTTCAAATATCTATCCTCTAGGTTATGGTAGGTATGCGAAAATGTATAGTTCATTATGTCAATCTCTAAGTGATAATGAATTATCAGGTTTGTGTTATTTATCCTCTAGGTCATGATAAATACACAAGCCTATACTCGTGTTATCTATCCTCTAGGTTGTGATAGGTATGTGAAAATATATAGTTCATTGTATCAGTCTCTAAGCGATAATGAATTATCAGATTTGTGTTATTTATCCTCTAGGTCGTGATAAATACAGAAGCCTATCCTCGTATTATCTATCTTCTAGGTTGTGGTAGGTATGCGAAAATATATAGTTCATTATGTCAGTCTCTAAGCGATAATGAATTATCAAGTTTGTGTTATTTATCCTCTAGATCGTGATAAATACACAAGCCCATCCTCGTATTATCTATCCTCTAAGTTGTGGTAGTTATGCGAAAATATATAGTTTATTGTGTCAATCTCTAAGCGATAATGAATTATCAGGTTTATATTATTTATCCTCTAGGTCGTGATAAATACACAAGCATATACTCGTGTTATCTACCCCCTAAGTTGTGGTAGGTATGTGAAAATCTATAGTTCATCATGTCAGTCTCTAAGCGATAATGAATTATCAGGTTTGTGTTATTTATCCTCTAGGTCATGATAAATACACAAACCTATATTTGTACTATTTACTTCCTAGGTTGTAGTAAATATACAAAATTTGCGATATAACTCATTGCGTTAGTCTCAAAGCAACAATAAGTTATTTGTCTCTCTGCAATACAATTCACTGTGTTAAGTCTCCATGCAAAAATAGATTATCAACTCTGTTTTATTCATCCCCTAGGTTGTGGTGAATAGATAAAATATGCATTATAAGCTTACTATGTTAGTCTCGAAGCGTTAGTAAGTCAACTTTCAAACTTGTGTTATTTACCTCCTAGGTTACAGTAAATATGAAAAACCTACAATCTCTTTTCTAGGTATTGGCGAGTTGTCAGCATCGTCATATCTAGGTCAATCTCACTTTTCACTCTAACTCTGGTAGGATGATACATCGTCATCTTTGCCTATTTTTCCGTACTCTTGAGAATATTGTACAATGTATCTTTATAATCTTTGGTCCAAATTTTGGGGTCTTCCATTATTTAATAACCCTCCGATCTGAATATGCAAAACTTCGTATACTCGCACGCTTCAATCGAAGAATAATTAAATAAGGACAACTGTAATACCTCAAATTTGTCCGTCCCATTTTTAAAATATTCAAATTATTCTTAAACTTGGTTTCATAATTTTTTTGGATATTACTCACATTTGGTTTAACAATAATTTATTTTTGCTTATTTAAAATATATGATAATTTATTTTAAATTATTTGCATTTTTAAAATAGAAAAATATTTTTCCACCTTCATATGCTTCTATGTGTTTTTTTTATCTCGAATAGAATGATATAACACAATTGGTAAGAGAGTAAGACTTGCAAGTGGAAGGTCTTGAGTTCAAGTTTCATTACACTACTTTTTGGTATTTATATTCTTTTGTGTGTTTTTTTAATAAAAAGGATAAAAAGTCATTTTTCAATTATTTTATTATTATTTTCGTTTTCTATTTTAAGGATATTTTAAAGTTATTTTTTTTAAATCTTTGGTTTTATATACTTAATAGTCAAGATGTTAAAGATAATTGAAATCTTTCAAAATTAATTTTTATTAATCACCAAATCAATCACAATGTTAAAAAAAATCACAAAAATGTCTAGGTTCATAATCTTGTCCTCCAAATTTCAATCAAGTCTCAATTGGTATAAATCTTTCCAAAAAATCACTTTTTTATTATTATATTATTATTTTCGTATTTTTTAATTAATAAATTTTCAAAAATAGTTTTTTTTTCTTCACTTTTTTCTATTTTTAATTAAAAAATAATCAAAAAATCATATAAAATATAAAAACAAAATCACATGATTTGTCACTTTCTGATTGGTCACGTGTTGACAAAACTGATTTCTCATTGGCCAGAGTTTGTAGACTTGTTGACCAAGATAAAATCATAAACTTTGGAATTTTCTTGGTGTGAAATATATCCTTTTGGGGTGTTTTTAATTTAATTTTAAATCTATAAATAAGGCTCTCTTCACCCTAAATTTTTCATAAGCAACCATTTGGAGAATCAATAATCATTTGCAGATCAACAACTCACTAGGGCTCTCCTTAAAGTTGTTGCTTTTCACATCGAAGAACAACAACAACTAAATCCTAAGGTCTCCATTCCATCATCAATCTGAAAAAAGAGGGATCTCGTACCGAAGGAAAAAGGGTGAGTCTTGCACCGAAGAAGAAAGGAGAAAAACACAAAGAAAACCGAAGGAAAAAAGGGAATCTTGCATCGAAGGAGAAAGGAGAAAAGCACAAAGAAAAGGAAAAGAAAGATGGAGGGAGCATCTTAATTTGGTCCCGGCATTCCAGATTGTTATTTTTTATATATCTTTAAACATGTGTATGAATATTGTATTTGATTTAGATTAAAATTTATTCTTGTTTGAGTTTTAGTTTGATTGTTTGATTGTTATTTGTTTTGTTTATGGTTTATGATATTCGTATTTTTCATTGTTATTATTTTCATCTTTTTTTTTTTATAAAAAACCTTTTCTGTAACCTTAAAAAGATATTTTTTTAACCTTAAACTTTTTTTATTGTTATTATAGAAAAATCCTTTTTTTTAAACCTAAAAATTCTTTTTTCTAACATTAACTTTTCTTCTTCTTATTAGTATTATAAAAAAAGAACCTTTTTATCTTAACTTTTATTCATTATTAAAAATATAAAAAAAAATAATAGAAATTTTTTATCACAACTTCCAACATATGAAAGGAAGCGGTACCTGAGAATAAAAAGATTGAATGTTGCATGTTGGCGTTGGTTCCAAAGCGAAATTATTTTGGAGATGAACATAAAATCATCCATGTTGGAAACCAGTTAAATCTCCCTAGGGGTTTGAATATGTTCAGTAAGTTGGCTTGAAGTGGCCATGAAGGTGATTTGAAGAGTTTCTGGGAAAAAAACATAAGTGTGATACGGTGGGAGAACTGACTTGAGGTTTTGCGTTTGTGTTCGCAAATGTTTCGGTTTAGCAAGAGTCGCCACCGACTTTTTATTTTATCCAAAGGAAAGTTCAAAAAGCACAGGAAAGACCTTTGAGATGTTTTCATGGGTTCGGAGAGTAGATTATGAAAAGGGAAGGTGCAAGCACCCTTTTCATCCATGGTTATCCATGGGCTCTTATTTACTTGTTTAGATCACTTGCTTTTGCTTTTCAATTGTTTGAAATGGTTCTTTGTGTGTGGTTTTGAAAATGCTTTGAACAAGAGGCCATCATTGTGGCAACCTTTGTAATGATTCTTGTTTGAATATATACAAAGGTGTATTGTCTTTTGAAAATATGTTTCAATATTTGAAAGTTTGAAAGTTTGTTTTGGGAAATGCTTTGAAATTGTGTTGTGACGTGTTTTTGAAAATAGCAAGGATGTTTGCAAGTTTTGTTCAAGTAACTAAGAGTTGTCTACCCTATCTACTCAAGAGTCTTTCCTACACATTTTTAACCCTTTTGACAGTGTTGTTTTACCATTGCATTTGGTAAACAACCTTATGTTAGGATGTTAAACGGGACAGGCGCGGGTCATCGTATAGACCATGCTAGCAATTGTGTTAAGTATCTTTGGCAAAATTTTGAGGGACTTGATCATTTTGCTTAGGCAACTAAGCTATTACAACATGATTATGAGGATGGGGGTAAAATCTTTGAATGGGGGTGTATTTGACAAGAAATATAAACCCAGGTTTACTATTACATCCAAATTGAATCAAATGCACAAATAATAAATGGACAATATTTAAATAAACAAAATAAATAAATATATCATATAATATGAATTATGCAAAAAAAGTTTTTGTTTATTTATGTATGTAAAAATATTTAATGTAAAAAAATAAAGAAATAAATAAAAAGATTAATTTCATTTGGTTAAGGGTAAAACCCTAATTTTCTTTAAGAAAGTAAATATATTAATTATTTTATTTATATACAATAAAAATAAAATAGTATATGTAAAAAAAAATGAAATATATTTAGAAAAAGTATTTTTAAGTATATTTAATAATAAAAATAAAAGTGTAATATTTTATATTTTTATTCTAAAATTTCTAATAAAATAAGAGTATATATATATATATATATATATATATATATATATATATATATATATATATATATATATATATATATATATATATATATATATATATATATATATATATATATATATATATATATATATATATATATATATATATATATATATATATATATATATATATATATATATATATATATATATATATATATATATATATATATATATATATATATATATATATATATACATATATATGTATATCTATATATATATATATATATATATATATATATATATATATATATATATATATATATATATGTATATATATGTATATCTATATATATATATATATATATATATATATATATATATATATATATATATATATATATATATGTATGTATTAATTATATTAAATATGATGAAATAAAACAAAATATATACAAAAATAAAAATATAGTTAGAATAATATTTTTAGTGTGAATAAAAATAAAAGTATAATTTATATATATTTTTCAAGTTTTGAATAAATAAGATAAAAGTAATTAAATTGCTTTTTATGTTAGAAAAATAAAAATAAAATGCAAAATAAATGTGAAAAAATTCTAAAAATATTTTTGAGTATTTTTTATATTTGGAAATAATAAAATAAAATAAAAAATGAAAATAAAACACAAAAATATCAAAGCATAAAGAAATTGGGCCAAGGGGTGCATTCAGCAAATGGGGGGTGTCAAAAATAAGTCCAGGCCAAGCCCAACCCACCACTTCATCTTCAACCTCTGACTTTCAAACAAAACCCGCGCGCCTGTTATCTAACATGGACATCCTGCATACGAGCTCTATTGCAAAAACACATAACATCAAAGTTGTAGAGCATTTCAAGACGAATCCATCCATATAAACAACTTGTCTTAACTCTCAAAGACCAGAGAGAATTTCTCTGGCCCTAAAATCTAACCTAATTTTTTCAGTATGTTCATGGATCAAATTCTCTTAGCACGCTTAATAAAAATGAATACTGAGCATATGTACAGCTTCATGGCAATGAATACTACATTTCTTATTCATAAACCTAAGGCTAAATGTTCCTAAATAGAGAGATAGGAAGTTGAAAAAAACTGTTTCAACTGACTTCGTGTATGGCAATGTGGAGCTTTTCAACAAGGCCTGAGATGTCTGAGAGCTTGCTTGAACTTCACTTGACCTTCTCCAATGTCTAGCTTGCCTTGAATGTACTTGAATCAGCCTATAGAACTCAACCTGCATAAGCTTAAAATGAAAATGGCAAACTCTGTAAATGGAGTTACAATTGGTGTTTGAGGTTTGGGATAGCTTGGATGGATTGAATGGAAGGTGTTTGAACCAACTTGGGGCAAAACGCACGAGCAAAATGTGCTATGGAAGTCAAGTTGCAGGTTCTGCCCTGTTTTGCCAATGGAAAGTGATTTCTGGCTATGGGATGTTTGAGGGCTTAAGAGGTCGTGTTTCTGGCTCAGGGGGATGTGAGAAAGATGTTTCAAAAGCTTGCACCACCTTTCTTTTGTTGATGTTCATGTTTATATGTTTTGGACATGTTTCTTGTTTTTGAAGCAAAATGTGGGAAGTGATTGAAACAGGCCTGTACATGCTATCATTATGCTTGCATACTTTGCCCTTGGCTCCTCCAACTTGTGGATTTTATTTGCTGTATGAGATATGGACCAATGCTTAAGGGATTCAGTTTTGACATAAAGCACATTAAAGCAAAAATGGAAATGTACCTTTTTCTACTTAGGGATTAATTTTGTGTACAATGTCCTAATGACCAAAACAATGCCTTAGACCAATGGATTTGCATTAAATTATTGAGTGTGAAATGGTTTAGAGGCCTGTAAACTAGTGCCAATCATGCTGACTTAAAATTGCAACTTGGATGAACATGATTATGCCATGGATGAAAAGTGAGTTTTTTCCAACTTCAAGCCTTCGATTCTCCCTAACCACAAATGTGTTTGGAGAGTTCCTGGACATTTTGGAAAGCTTGCAACGTGATATATAATCCATCTTTGAAATGCAACTTGAGATTCCAAGTGAAACTATGTGAAAAATGGCCATGAAGATAGGTCAAAATCCTGCCTAAATTAGGGCAAAATTTCACTAAGTTAAAAGTTTTAGGGACCCTTGTTCCAAAAATCATAACTTGAGATCCAAGCTTCTTTTAAGAAAACTTTGTGAATCAAAGTTGTAGACTTTATGGAGGACTACAACTTTCATGTTGGAAGTTTTGTTTGAATCCAATTGCATCATGGTGAAAATGTTGGGCAAATTTAGGAAAAATTAAGAAAATTTCATAACTTAGAAAAATTCTAAGTTATGAAAATTTTCAACTTTAAACCCTAATTTGCAAAAATGGGTTTCTTGATGAACAAGTTTCATGTTTTGACACTTCTTGATGAAAAATGACCCTTGGCACTTGATTTTGACCAAAAAGTCAAAGTTTGACTTTTCAGTGTACAGTCAAATTTTGATCAGTTGACTGAAAAAATTAATCTGTCAATCCAATGCAATTGGGATCTTTTGAACTTGTTGAATAGGTCAAGATTATTCCATTGATTCCTTGAGTCCATGATTGAACCCAATTTGCCATTGGCTAGGTTAAAAATCATAAATTGCCCTTGTACAGTCAAAACCCTAAAAATGACCATTTTGCCCTTTTGGTGATATGATCAAATCTCTTGTGGAGTTGTGGTCCAAACTTGATCAAATGGTTCATATGAGTTCATAATGTTGATGTGGATCAAAATTCATGAGGTTTGACTGTAAATTGGCCACAATTGACTTTTTCCCCAATACACCTGATTTCTAGGTCAACTATCCAATTGACTAGGCAAAAATTTGATTCAAGGCTTGAAACTTGGTATGGACAAACTTATGAGTCCAACATGAAATATGAAAGTCATTTTGGGAATTGTAAGTCAGAAAATCCCTGTGCAAACTCAAACCCTAATTTAGGTCAACAGTGCAAGGAGATGTCTTGAGCAGAGCAAACCCTAGCTTGGTCTTGAGTTCAAAGAGCCTTGTGATGAGAAATGTTGATAAAATGAGAGAGAAAATTTTGGGGTGCAACAGTTTCCCCTGTTCAATCTTCTTGAACTTGAAGAGTTATATTGGCGAGTTTGGCCTTTCGTGACTCGAAGGTAAAAGATGATTGGACACTAGAGTGCCCGTAAATTTGCACTCGTCGAAATGTAGCTGAGGAAATTGGCTTAAAGATGCCATTTGGAGATGGTAGAATCTTTCTGGAGATGGGCTTAAAGATGCCATCTGAAATTGTTTGTTGAAATCAGGAGAATGAACGTCAGAGTGGTATCAGTGTCTGGAACGTATCTGAGTTGTATCTGGAGATTTGATTTGTATGAGCAAAGGAATGACGTCCGTATCTGGAGCGTATCCAAGCTGTAACTGTATTTGGTTCTTGAATGAATATCAGAATGACAACCGTGTCTGGAGTGTATCTGTATTGTATCCGAGATCTGAAATCTAAATAAGCGACAGAAAGACATCCGTGTTTGGAATATCTCTGGGTTGGGGAATAAGTTTGAATGAGTGACAGAATGGCAACCGCGTTTGGAGCATATCTGGACTGCATCTGAAATTGAGATCTATATGAGTGGCATAATGACTTTCGTGTCTAGAATACATCCGTACTGTAACTGGGATCTGGGCAAGTGACAGAATAATTTCCGTATCTGAAGTGTATCTGAACCTGAAGTTGATAGTTGAATCGGAATGAGAAGTAGAATGGCTTTCGTGTCTAGAGCGTATCTAGTCTGTATCTGATTGCTGAAATCTGAATGAGTAATAGAATGACCGCCATGTCTGGGGTGTATCTGTACTGTATCTGAAATCCTTGAACATTTGTTAAAGGTAGCTTTTAATCTTATCCTGAAAAGGGTAAAATGTTAGCTAAAACAAACGAAGTTATGTTGTATGAAATGTATGATGCAATAAGGTGTGTCTTATCAATGTTTATGATATATGAATGTAATGGATGCGCATGTAAGCTGAGTAGCCGTCTTGCTGAGGAGAATAAATCCTTGATGGCTGGAGATAATGAAATCTTTGACTGCTGCCGGGGAAAATAAACCCTTGACTGCTGTTGAGGATTGAAAATCCTTGGTGACTTGTGGGGATTAACAAAAGTTTTGACAACCTCTGTGGGGAATTGAGAATCCTTCATGACTTTCCTGGGGAATAAGGAAAATTCTGACAATTTCTACTGGGGAATTAAACCTGGGAGGCTTCAACTTGCAGAAGTGAGAACAAGAATCTTCATTTTACTGAGAAATATCTCTGTAGGAAGGATGCTTATCCTGTTGGGGAAATCAGGAGTTTGGGGTTGTATGCCAATCTACTGGGGATTCCTGTTTTGAGGAGAACTCCGTTGGGGATATGTAATTCAAGGTTTTAGCTTTGTTGAGGATCTGGGTGATATACTGTAGGGGATTTCCTCCGGAATAACGTAAAGACGTCTTCTTATACCTTCAACCTATCAGTAATTATCCTTTCTCATTCCGTTTTATTTGTAAGCAGTGATTATTTTCAAATGCGTATGCTCATTTTAATAAATCATTGGACGTTTTCAAATAAAACACAAGTGTAAAAAGAAAGAAAAGGCAAACAAATTTCTGCACTTTGAAGTATCTTTGTATTAACTTTGTGTAAGTATTTTGTACAAAGGAGACAGACATCCTAGTAAGAGAATGTTGTCATAAAAAAATGAGAAAAAATTATACAAAGAAAGATGGCTATGTGTAACAATTCCATGGGATTCCCATTCTACTATAGCCTTCATAACTCTGAGTATCTTGTCCATTCGTTGCTTCATTCGTAGATGATTGGATTGATCAGAAGCCTGGAGGTTGTCAGTGAAGAGATTGTCCTTAAAATGATCCAACGAGACATCGTCATACGCTTTAATTCCCTAACTTTTTCCTGGACCGCCCTTTCGGGTTTTCGATCCACCGGGAAACCCTTTTTTGCCCAAGTCGCCCTTTCGGGTTTTCAACTTGCCTGGTGTACAAATTTTTTTATTTATTTATCCCTAATTTTTGCCTGAACTGCCCTTTCGGGTTTTCGATTCACCGGGATGCCCTTTTTTTGCCCAAGTCGCCTTTTCAGGTTTTCGACTTGTCGGGTTGTTTATGCGTAGTATATTTTAACTATGTCTACGTTTGCAGGGTGCGGCAGGTCGTCACCGCCCATGGTGGTTAGAATCATTGCCCCACCATAAAAGATGTTTTTGATCACAAATGGTCCTTCGTAAGTAGGATTCCACTTGCCCCTGGGATCACTTTGCGGCAAGATGATCCGCTTGATTACAAGATCTCCGACTTGATATACCTGACGTCTGACTTTCTTGTTGAAAGCCTTGATCATCCGTTTTTGATATGTCTGACCATGACAAACAACAGTAAGTCTCTTCTCGTCGATCAAGTTAAGTTGATCAAGCTGGGTCTGAATCCAATCGTCTTCACTTAAACCAACATCCTTCATAATCCTCAAGGAAGGAATCTGAACTTCCATAGGTAAAACAGCCTCCATGCCATATACCAAAGAAAATGGGGTTGCCCTAGTTGAAGTACGCGCTGTGGTACGATATCCGTGTAGAGCAAACGGTAACATCTCATGCCAGTCCTTGTAGGTGATTGTCATCTTTTGAATGATCTTCTTGATATTTTTGTTCGCAACTTCAGCAACACCGTTCATCTTTGGCCGATAGGAAGATGAATTGTGTTGTTGAATCTTGAACTGCTTGCACAGAGCGGTGATCACAGTGTTATTCAGGTTTGTACCGTTGTCCGTGATGATCCTGTCAGGGATACCATACCGGCATATGAGGTTCTGCTTGATGAAGTAGGCAACCACATTCTTTGTAACGGAGGCGAAGGAAGCTGCTTCGACCCACTTGGTAAAGTAATCAATAGCCACCAGGATGAAGCAATGTCCATTGGATGCCGTAGGCTTGATCTCTCCAATCATGTCGATTCCCCACATCGCGAATGGCCAAGGAGCTGTTAGAACGTTGAGAGGAACTGGAGGAATATGTACCTTGTCAGCATAGACTTGGCATTTGTGACAAGTACGGGAATATTGATGACAATCAGCTTCCATGGTAGACCAGTAGTAGCCTGCCCTTAGAATCTTCTTAGCCATCGTATGTCCGCTCAAGTGGGTGCCAAATGTGCCACTATGTATTTCAGTCATGATCAACTCAGCTTCAACTTTGTCCATACAACGAAGTAGAATACAATCATGGCTGCGCTTATATAGGATACCATTACTCAGGAAGAACTTGGCAGCAAATCTCCTTAAAAACGTTTTGTCGTTGACTGAAGCTCCTTCAGGGTATTCTCGAGTCTTGAGATACCTTTTGATTTCATGAAACCAGGGTTGTTCCACTACTTCTTCGGTATTAATCTCATGACAGTGCGCAGGTTCGTCCATTTGCTCGATGGTGATTTGGGGAGCCTCATTATCCCAATTGAGTTTAAACATGGAAGACATTGTAGCTAGAGCATCCGCTAGCTGATTTTCTTCTCGCGGAAAGTGCTCAAAGGTAATCCGCTCGAAATGAGGTAACAATGTCAGGACATGTTCTTTGTATAGGATAAGATTAGGATGTTTAGTGTCCCACTCTCCTTTGATTTGACTGATAACCAAAGATTTGATTCCTAGGTCAATTGCAGCCTTGAGACCAAAGATACAAGCTTCATATTTGGCCATGTTGTTGGTGCAGCTGAAGCAGAGTCTAGCAGTGAAAGGTGTATGGTAACCTTCTGGAGAAATAAGTACCGCACCGATACCATTGCCAAGTGCATTTGAAGCACCATCAAAGTACAGGGTCCATCGGGATCCTTGTTCAGGTCCGTCATACGGTCCATTACCTTCAATGTTGTCCAATGTCATAATGTCCTCGTCAGGGAAGTCGAACTTCATAGATTGGTAATCTTCTACGGCTTGATGGGCTAGATGGTCAGCTAGTACACTCCCCTTTATAGCTTTTTGGGTTGTGTACTGGATATCATACTCAGTCAGGATCATATGCCACCTAGCGATTCTTTCGGATAAAGCAGGCTTCTCGAAGATATACTTGATCGGATCCATTTTGGAAATCAGCAAAGTGGTATGTGTTAACATATACTGCCTCAGCCGGCGAGCAGCCCATACCAAAGTGCAGCAAGTTTTCTCGAGCAGTGAGTAGCGAGTCTCACAGTCGGTAAATTTTTTGCTAAGGTAATAAATGGCATGCTCTTTTCGGCCAGACTCGTCATGTTGGCCCAATACGCACCCCATCGAATTATCCAAAACAGTCAGATACATGATTAACGGCCTTCCTTCGACGGGTGGCATCAAGATAGGAGGTTCCAATAAATACTCCTTGATCTTATCAAAAGCAACTTGACAATCATTGTTCCATTCAACCACCTGATATTTCTTCAACAACTTGAAGATTGGCTCACAGGTAGATGTTAGGTGAGAGATGAATCTTACAATATAGTTTAAGCGTCCCAAGAAACCTCTAACCTCCTTCTCAGTGCGGGGGGCAAGAATTTCTTGTATAGCTTTGACCTTGGCAGGATCAACTTTGATGCCTTTGTTACTGACGATAAATCCCAAAAGTTTACCGGACCTGACTCCGAAAGTGCACTTGCTAGGGTTCAGTCTGAGCTTGTACTCCTTCAATCTGATGAACAGCTTTTGCAGATGGTCGAGGTGTTCTTCTTCTGTTTGTGAACGTGCTATCATGTCGTCTACGTAGACTTCAATCTCATGATGTATCATGTCATGAAACAAAGCTACCATGGCTCACTAATAGGTTGCCCCGACATTCTTCCGTCCGAATGGCATCACTTTATAACAGAAGGTACCCCACTGCATAACAAAAGTAGTCTTTTCCATGTCTTTGGGGGCCATTTTGATCTGGTTGTATCCCAAGAATCCGTCCATGAAGGAGAATACCTTGTGTTGAGCTGTGTTGTCAACTAAGATGTCAATGTGTGGTAGTGGAAAATCATCTTTAGGGATAGCCTTATTTAAGTCTCTGTAGTCCACACACATTCTGACTTTGTCGTCCTTCTTAGGCACGGGCACAATGTTAGCAACCCATTGTGGATAGGAAGTAACAGCAAGAAAGCCAGCATTGAACTGCTTCATCACTTTAGCTTTGATCTTTTCAGACATGTCGGGCCTTATTCGGTGGACTTTATGTTTGATTGGTGGACAATCTTCTCTTGTAGGGAGACGGTGAACCACAATATCTGTATCCAGTCCCGACATATCTTCATAGGACCAGGCGAAGATCTCAACAAACTCATTCAATAGCTGAACTAAGTGCTCCTTGACATTTGGCTTCAGGTTGGCACCCACTTTAACCTCTTTTCTGTCTTCCTCTGTTCCCAAATTGATAGTTTCTAACAACTCTTCATGGGGCAAAATAGCCCTTTCTTCTTGTTGCAAAAGACTAGCTAACTCTCCAGGCACTTCACAGTCTTCATCACCTTCGTACTCGACATGATTGACCAAATCTTCAGAGTCACTGAAGGCTAAAGCAGAATAGTCACCCATGGAATTCGGAGTGGATGGGTACCTGCATTTTATGAGTGTGTGTGTGTGTGTAAGGGATAGCCATCCTTAAACAAAATAAAATGTAAAAGGAAAGAAAATGAACACAAAAGTTTATAGATGAAAACGTCCATGATTCATTAAAAATGACATATGAAAATGAAAAATCAAAACCCTTACAAATGGACCTATGTGCCCCGGGAAAGGCACAAGGCCAAAAGAGTGTACGCATTGTTTAAAAGTTATTACAGACCAACATAAATGTTTCAAAAGATAAATTACTGATTGATGAAAGTAATGGGAACAAAGTCTTTCGCCTCCCAGTTGTTCAGTCCCCCTTCAATGGTTGGAAAGATCCAATCTTCAAAGTTGCCTTCTTCATCCTCGTCTTCTAAAGCATGAACTCCATGGTGAGTAACCTTTAAGGGTGGTCCTCCAGCCTGGGAGCGACGCACATCTTTCTGGCTAGCAGCAGTGAAACCCAATCCGAACTTGTCTGTCTTGTGAGGAAAATCTGGCAGTTGACCCCACACCGTACTTCCTCCTTCCTTGATCACAACCTTCGCATCTTTAAGGGATGACATCCGAGACACAGGCTTGGTAATGACGGGCACATCCGTCATTGTCTTGGCTACCGCAACTTCAGGAGAAACCTCTTCAAAGTGTTGGAAAGGTGTTTATATGAATTCACCATCTAACTCCACGTAGCAGAAAGAGTTAAGGTGACTTATCATATACTCCTCCTCACCATGAACTATTATGATTTTACCTTGGACTGGGTATTTGAGCATCTGGTGTAGAGAAGAAGTGACTGCCCCAGCGTTGTGGATCCATGGCCTTCCCAACAAACATGAATATGAAGGACGGATGTCCATCACATAAAAAGTAGAATTGAAAACTTCCGTTCCCACCTTAATTGGGATGTCCAGCTCTCCGTGAACCATCCGCTTAGAACCGTCAAAGGCTCTAACAATGATGTTACTAGACTTTAGTGTCAAACCCTCACAGTCTAGCCTGTCCAATGCTTTCTTTGGTAGAACATTTAAAGATGAACCGGTATCAACCAGAACATGAGCAAGTGTGGTCCCCCTGCATTCTAACGAGACATGCAGCGCATTATTATGCTTTCTTCCCTTGGACGTTAGATCGACATCAGAGAAGCCCAGACCATTGTCGGCTGTAAGGCTGGCTACGCACTTTTGAAACTGATCCGCAGAAGTTTCTTGAGGCACGTGTGCCGTCTTCAGAAATTTGATCAAGGCTTTGGCATGAGCCTCAGAGCAAAGTAATAGAGCCAACATAGAAATTTTTGAAGGGGTTTGCCCCAGCTGCTCTACGACATCATAGTCGCTCTTCTTAATTATTTTTAAGATTTCCTCCATTTCCTTTTGGGTGGTCTCGGGGATAACCAAAGCTTGAGCCCTCGTCCTGACGGGCGCTTCTTCGATTCCCTTACCTTTATCAGCAATAACAACAGAGGGTTCAACTTCGGGAGTAACAATTTCTTTGATCACTGGACTTCGCCCAGATATCTTGACTAGCACAGGAGCACTTGAGGGTACGAAGACTACCCGTGGAGGAGCAATCTCCGGAGAGAAGATTCTTCCGCTACGAGTTATCTTACTCGTCCCTGCAATATTTCCTACATCAGGAGTTTCTTCATCGGAATTCTCTTGGACTGATTCGATCTGCTTGACACCATGGTAGAAGATCTCTCCTCCATAATTCCATGGTATCTTCTTGTTAGACTTATATGGGATAGGCCTCGGCATGGTAATCTTCAGCGGTATAAACTTTGGATCAGGTGTAATCTTAACAGGCCTTTTGTAGGTCTTATCGGAAATGGTAATTATAGCAATGTCATTGACTGGAGTAACAGGAGTAACATGAGTAACAGTATCAACATGAGTTTTCTGAAAGAGTATTTCTTGAGTATCCATCAGGCGTTGGATGCCTGATTTCAACAACGGACAGTTGGATTGCAAGGTTGAACAAAAGTAACAATCTTTTTCACAGCCTGGGAAAATCCCGGCTTTCAACAGATTCATCTTGATCATTGGCAATGGAGTCATTAAGTCATCTAGTAACATGAAGATCTTCTATAAGGGCATGGACATTATGACCATGTTTTGGCATATGAGCGGATATCACATTAGGTTTTTCGGGAGCATCAAACTCTACCTCCTTGGCATCTATCAAATCTTGGATCTTGTTTTTAAGGGCCCAACAGTTGTTGGTGTCATGCCCTACACTGTCCGAATGATATACACATTTTGCATTTGAATGATAATAGGGAGAAGAGGTATTTGGGTTTTTCGGAGCTTCCTTCAAGTTGGTAAGGTTTAGCTTTAACAGATGAGGGATGACTGATGACGAGAAATCGTATCATATAATTACTACATTTTTTTTATCAATTTTCATAATACATTAACTCGTTTAACTCCCGATTGTTCTGAATTTTTGTGTCTTTTCACAGGTACAACATGTTTCAAATCAAATCAGTGAAAAAGAATCACATGAAGAAAGCTAACCAAAAATCAGAAGAAAAAGAACTAAATCTGCAAAGTTTGCAGATTTGGTTGCTGTGACGACCGTCACACCCCCATTACGAGCGTAACCCGCTCATAACTTGAAGGACGCTCGTCACACAGCATTGACGAACGTAACGCGCTATTTAAGCGCGTTACAACCGTCACCTCCTCATGACGACCGTCACACGCTTAATTCAACGTTATGCATAACAGGAGACGTGGGCAACGTAATGGACGGTTCTCTTCTCCTACAATTCCTCAACTTCCAGCAACGTACAGTCCGAGTCTTCCTCCACTCAAGCAGTTCCTAAATTCTCTTAACTGCAAAAATCCTCTTCTATAAATAGGAGGAATTTAAATGGAACAGGGTCGAAGAATTTTCTACAGAGCCAAACTTTTGCCTTTCTACATTATTTTACTTTTAGTTTGCTTTTGAACCATTTATACCTACTGTAACGTTTAGTTTCCAAAATTAGTTCCAAAAGTGTTAGTTCTTCATCTAAGGATTAACACGGTCGTATATTTCAATTAATCGCAAAGATATTGTACGCACTCAAGATTACCACAGCAACATTATTTACAGGTTTTTATGCAAATTTTTTTTATTATTCTTATGCTATGTTAGTTATTTTTGTGAATTGTATTTTAAGTTGCATGGTTACTAAATATATTATGTCTGGCTAATTTCTTTTGTGCCGGTATGTGACTCCTAAGCACCGAAGGAATTTGGTGATAACTTGGCTAAAAACTTTTATAAATAATTTCTGGTTTCCAATTTCCATATTTAATTTAACTACCCTTGTCACGAGAGTGAAAGGATATTTAACACGATTTTGCCACGAGAGTGGGAAATTAATTAAGGCAAGAACCTTCATGCGAGAGCTGGGGTTTAACCCAGATAGTGGTAACGAAACATTAATTTTTAAATACACGAGAGTGTTTTAAGAAATTAATTAAACTCAAGTTGTTTTCAAAAAGTGTTATTAAATTTAAAGTGCATCCACTAGGTTTAGTAGCATGAATTATTTCATAAACATGAGAGTGTATGTCTCAGAATTTTAAACAATTCATTTTTACCGAAATACTTTATATGCCAAGCGATTCACCGAGTTCCTGAAGTCTGACTATCACATACCAGTATACTATTACTATTGTTTTTAATTAAACTCTTTTCCCCCCAAAACCGAAAATTTATCGCTTAGTTAAACAATTGTAACATTAGATCGTACGCGATTGATCCTCAGTCTCTGTGGGTTCGATAATCATTTAAAACTAGAACGACTAAACTGTATACTTGTAGTTAGTATCCCAATAGACTCATAAAGTACCGATCAAGTTTTTGGCGCCGTTACCAGGGACTTATTAGTCAATTTAGTACGATTCTTCTGTTGCACGTTTAGACTAAGCAACAGAAACCATTTTTCGATTTGTATGCCAAGGACTCGTTCACAAGGCGAACCACTTGACAAATCGACGGACGAACCTGAACGCATCCTTTCCATAAGACGAACAATCAGGGATTATTGTTTAAATCACACTATTCCTTTACCCAAACCCGAAATCAAGATTGATTCTGAAACAGATTCTAATTCTTCCTCGGAAACCGAAATTAATCCAGAAGTAGACATGGCCGAAGAACGAAGGACCCGTCCACTGAAGGAGTACGCAACTCTATCACAACAAGAACCCCACAATAACATTGCTGCTCCAGCAATTAATCGAAACGATTTTGAGTTGAAACCGTCATTGATATCAGCTATCCAACAATGCAAATTCTCTGGAAATCCTACCGAGGATCCAAATGAACATCTTACGAAATTCGTTCAATTTGCCGACACAGTTATAGCAAATGATGTTAGTAAAGATGCAATAAGATTACGTATTTTTCCTTTTTCGCTAAGAGATAGAGCTTGGGCTTGGTTGCAATCTTTGCCGTCAAATTTCGTCACTACGTGGGAAGGACTTAAGACTGTATTTTTAGCACGATACTTTCCCCCAAGCAAGACTGCTGCATTAAGAGCTCAAATCAACAGATTTAGGCAGAAGGATATTGAATTGCTATTCGATGCACGGGAACGCTACAAAGATATGATGCGAATGTGACCACATCACGGATTAGAAAACTGGCTGATTATTCACACATTTTATAATGGACTCTTGTACAACACAAGACTCTCTATAGATGCCGCCACAAGTGGTACACTGATGGACAAGCCTTACAACGAAGCTAACCAACTCATTGAAAATATGGATCAAAACCACTATCAGTGGGGAGGAGAAAGAACATCTGTAGAGAAAACTCAAATCAAAAGTGGGATGTACGAGATTAGTAGCCTAGATAAAGTTAATGCTAAGGTAGATGCTGTTACCCAAAAGATAGAAAGCTTGACCTTACCTCATGCAACCACCGTGGCTGCAGTAACCCCAAACTGCGAAGTTTGTGGAGTTCCTGGTCATGTTGGGACCGAATGTCAAATCCTAGCAGGAATATCAGTTGATCAGGTGAATTACGCTCAAGGTAATCCTTATGCTAATACCTATAACCCTGGTTGGAAGAACCATCCTAACTTCTCGTACAAGAACAACAACGCTTTATATGCACCTGGCCAAGCACCCGCTGTACCTCCAGGCTATCAAAAACCCATTACTAATGTTCCTAACATTCCTAAGAAGTCTAACCTTGAAATCGTAATGGAAAATTTTATCGCTAATAAAGCTAAAAAAAACAAAGAATTCCTCACTCAAAACGTTCACACCAGTGAACAATTGAAGCTATTAGAAAATAAGGTAGATGCCCTAGCGACTCACAATAAAATGTTCGAAATCCAAATCTTCCAAGTAGCACAACACCAAGCTAGTTTTGCCGCACCTACTGGTACGTTTCCTGGACAACCACAACCCAATCCTAAAGGACATGCTAATGCTATCACATTACGATGTGGGACAACACTTGATGGACCGGTAGACCCTAGACTCCAAAACCCGACCATGTATCAAAAACCTGAAAAGGAAGCAGAGAAATCGAAAGAACAATCTGAGAATGTAGAGGAAGATGCGAATGAGAACAAAGAGGTTTCAGAAAAACCTTACGTACCTCCACCGCCATATAAACCACCAATTCCATAACCTTAAAGACTTGAAAAATCCAAAAACAAGGGGCAATTCAAGAAATTTGTAGAACTTCTGAAACAATTAAACGTTACTATTCCATTTACAGAAGCTATAACTCAAATGCCTTCATATGCTAAATTCCTAAAAGAAATATTGTCTAATAAGAAAAAAATTGTTGAAAACGAAACCGTTATGCTAACTGCCGAATGTAGCGCCATAATTCAAAATAACATGCCTCCAAAGCTAAAGGATCCTGGTAGTTTCTCCATACCATGTGTAATTGGAAAATCTGTCATAGACAAAGCTCTATGCGATTTAGGAGCAAGTGTTAGTCTAATGCCCTTATCTATTTGCAAGAAGCTCAAACTAGGTGACATGAGACCTACCAAGATGTCCCTACAACTAGCCGACAGATCAGTCAAATTCTCTGTTGGTATGCTAGAAAACATTCTTGTCTGAATAGGACAGTTTTACATACCTACTGACTTTATAATAATGGACATAAAGGAAGATTCAAACATTCCCATCATATTAGGAAGGCCATTTTTAGCCACTACAGGAGCCATTATTGACGTTAAGAAAGGAAACCTTACCTTCGAGGTAGGAGAAGAAAAAGTAGAATTTATTCTTTCCCAATTCTTCAAAGCCCCTGCTATTGATGACTCATGCTGTTTCCTAGATATTATTGATGAATGTGTCAAAGAACTAGAGAACCAAGAAGACACCTATTCAGGGATGTTGAAAATTCTGACACCAACTATTTTCAAGGATGATGATTGGAAATGAGAATATCACGATGCCAACCTAAGCGAATGTTTCGCCTTAACACCCGATCCTACCCCAACTGATAAGAAAACTGGTATAGAACTTAAAATGTTACCTAAAGATCTTAGGTATGAATTTTTAGATAAAGAACTCGAACAGCCAGTTATAGTCAATGCCAATTTAGGGAAGATCGAAACCGAAAAACTTCTTAATATGTTAAGGAAGTATCCAACCGCGTTAGGATATAATATATCAGATCTAAAAGGAATAAGCCCTTCTCTCTGTATGCACCACATTATGCTAGAGGAGGACTGCAAGACTTCTAGAGAACATCAAAGACGAATAAATCCTATCCTAAGCGAAGTCGTAAAGAGAGAAGTGAAGAAACTACTAGAGGCAGGCATCATATACCCAATATCAGATAGCAACTGGGTCAGTCCAGTTCACGTAGTACCTAAGAAAGGAGGTGTTACAGTTATAACAAACACAAAAGGTGAATCGGTGGCACAACGTACCCAAACAGGATGGAGAATGTGTATCGATTACAGAAAAATAAACAAAGCTACGCGCAAGGAACATTTCCTATTACCATTCATTGATCAAATGCTCGAGCGCTTAGCCAAACATTCCCATTTTTTCTATCTTGACGGATACTCAGGATTCTTCCAAATTCCCATTCATCCTGATGATCAAGAGAAAACTACGTTCACATGCCCCTATGGTACCTTTGCATACCGAAGAATGCCATTTGGACTATGTAACGCACCTGCAAATTTCCAACGATGCATGATGGCGATTTTCGTAGACTTTTTGGACAGAATTATGGAAGTATTCATGGACGATTTTTCTGTCTGCGGAGAAAGTTTTGACGGATGTTTATCAAATCTTGAGCTAGTACTGAAATGTTGTGTTAATGTCAACCTAGTGCTCAACTGGGAAAAATGTCACTTCCTGGTGAGACAAGGAATTGTGTTGGGTCACATTGTATCAAACAAAGGGATTAAAGTCGATAAAGCTAAAATCGAAATTATCAAAAACCTTCAACCACCCAAAATAGTTTAAGAAATAAGAAGCTTTCTAGGACACGCTGGTTTTTACCGACGTTTTATAAAAGATTTCTCTAAAATAACTAAGCCACTAACTGAATTATTAATGAAAGAAGCCGAGTTTATTTTCGACGATAAATGCTTAAACGCATTTGAGACGCTTAAAGAAGCCTTAATTTCAACACCTATAATGCAACCTCCTGATTGGAACCTACCATTTGAAATAATGTGCGATGCGAGCGATTATGCTGTAGGCGCAGTCCTAGGACAACGCAAGGATAAAAAGCTTCACGCTATTTACTATGCAAGTAGAACACTCGATCCCGCACAAATTAATTACGCCACTACGAAGAAGGAAATCCTAGCTGTTGTATTCGCATTGGACAAATTTCGTTCCTACTTAGTAGGCGCCAAAATCGTTATTTACACGGATCATGATGCGATCCGATACTTGCTATGTAAGAAAGACGCAAAACCACGACTACTCAGATGGATCTTACTCCTACAAGAGTTTGACTTGGAAATAAAAGACAAAAGGGGGACTGAAAACGTGGTAGCAAACCATTTATCAAGATTGGATGGAATCCAAACCAAGAGTGTTCCCATAAACGAAGATTTCCCATATGAATGCCTTATTGCTAAACTAGAGATAGCTCCTACCGACAATTTAGATCAATGCGATGAACATTTAACAACTGCGGTAGTAAAAGCCATTTGTACCAACACCACATTACCATGGTACGCTGATTTCGTTAACTACTTAGCCGCTGGTGTTCTACCACCCAAATTAACGTACCAACAGCGGAAGAAATTCTTCCATGATCTTAGACACTACTTTTGGGATGAACCACTACTCTTTAAAAGAGGTGCCGATGGTATCTACCATTGCTGTGTTCCTAACGATGAAGTGGACGACGTCATTGCTCATTGCCATGCCGCCCCTTATGGTGGACACGCTAGTACTTCTAAAACTTGTGCAAAAATACTTCAAGCTGGCTTCTTTTGGCCTACTTTATGGAAAGACGTCCACGTAGCAATTATGAACTGCGACAGATGTCAGCGCACAGGAAATATATCTAGACGTGATGAAATTCTGCAAAAAGGGATTCTCGAAGTAGAAATTTTCGATGTATGGGGAATTGATTTCATGGGACCGTTCCCCGCATCCTTTGGAAATAAGTATATATTGGTAGCTGTTGACTACGTATCAAAATGGATTGAAGCCGTCGCTGCACCCACAACACGAGTGGTACTTAAATTATTCAAGCATGTTATCTTCCCACGATTCGGTATACCAAGACTAGTAATCAGTGATGGAGGTTCCCATTTTATCTCTAGAATTTTCGAAAAACTACTTTCAAAATATGGCATTAAACATCGCATAGCCACACCATACCATCCTCAAACAAGTGGACAAATGGAAGTGTCAAATAGGGAAATTAAACAAATCCTTGAGAAAACCGTAGCCACATCCAGAAAGGATTGGTCCTCTAAGCTAAATGATGCTCTTTGGGCATATAGGACAGCTTTTAAAACCCCTATCGGAACAACGCCATTTAAATTAGTTTATGGAAAATCTTGTCATTTGCCAGTAAAATTAGAACATAAAGCTTATTGGGCCATTAAAACCCTTAACTTAAATTACAAGTCTGCTGGCGAGAAACGAATATTAGATATCCATGCATTAGAAGAATTGCGTTTAAACGCTTATGAAAATGCTAGAAAATCTAAACTATTTGGCTTATCTGCAGTTAAGTGAGCCACCTACCCCGATACCTAACTGAATAGGTACTGTCTGTCGAGCCATCGACATAAAACAAAAGCGCTTCATGGGAGGTAACCCATGTTTACTTTTAATTATTTTTGTTGTTTTGATATGTTTTTGTTTTTTTACTTTGTCTTAATCTTTCAAATTTTCATGTTGCATCCCTTACTCCTTTTTATTTTTATTTTTTTTCATTTTAAACTTCTTTTTCTTTTGATTTAACTTCGGCATTTTAACCTGAAAATACTAACTTAGTTTTTCATACATTTATTAAACATTTTCAGGGTAATTCATTAGATTTAATATTTAGCTCCATGGCACGTATGAACTACATGAACATAACCTTGAGAAGTAGGCATCAAAAAAGGTGCTTTGAGGATCTAGTTGAGCGAGACATGTGTCCAACCATTTATGCTGACGACCATGCTATGATTGCTTTAGGCATTCGTGAGAGTGTTATGTATCTGCTACACCAAATAGGTTGGGACGTTGCTCCAATTCGGAGACGCTATTGTACCTACCGTAAGTTGACCCTTGAGTTCTTGAGCATACTGAGCTATCTACCAAACCATGGGTTAGGTTTCAACCACGGGCTGATCACCTTCAGACTGTTTAATATGGACTACCGCTACAATCATAGGGAGTTTGCCAACCTGTTAGGATTCCCTAATGGCCCTGATGTGATCACCATGACCCAAGAAGACCTATTGCTTGATACTGACCTTGATTTCTTCTGGGGTAGCATTGCTGGAAACAATCATCCTGAGCCAAATGAACTTTACTCAGAGTCCATCCATAACCCCGCTATTAGGTACTTCCATAAGATCATTGCCCACACGCTTTTCGGTAAAGAGCAGAATGTTACATCTGTGTCACGTGATGAGCTTTTCATCATGTACTGTGCTTCGCAAAACCGTCCAGTAAATGGTGCCACCTATGTGCTTTCTAATATGGAGCGTATTATCCAAACACTAAATGCCCCAATCCTCTTAGGTGGGTTAGTTACTATGATCTCCAATGCCATTGGACTCTGAAGGCCTATGTTAGGATCAAATACGCATTATGGGATTAAGCCAATGAACATTGAATTTTTCTTCAACACTAGTGTTATAGGAAACCTTGGGCCGAATGAATTTAAGCTGCTGATTAATCATGAAACTGTTCACCAATTTGTACTCCCAAATCCTATCACTAGTGTCCACAATAGAGCAAATTGGCTTTTTAATCTCCACAACCCTCCTACACCGCCTTCATATCCTTCCACTATTGATATCTATGATGTCCCAAATACCTCTCCAGATGCTGAAGAATCCGATCCTGCCACACCACCTGGATACCACCAGTTTCCTGACCCATGGGATCATCCTGTAGTTTCCACTGAGTCCACCTTCCCAGCTCCCGAGATACCACCTCCTCCTACTGTCACCCTCGACTCTTTGAATGTAGAAATAACCATAATGCGGGGTGAGCTTACATCTTTACATGTGTATTTCATTGCTTTTATGGATTTGGTAACAGACCAACTGGATTTCATTCACCAACATCTGTTCCCTACTCATCGTGGCTAGGAGTTGCCGTCGTTATGCTAATTTGTTCCGCTCTTGCATTTATGTACACAGTGAGGTCACTGTTTAGTTTAAGTGTGGGGGAGGAACCTAGTTTTAGTATTTTATTATTATTCTGTGCATTTAGTTATTATTTGTTTCAAATTCCAAACAATTTTACTAGTTAATGAAATTTCAATTATTCATCAAGTTTCAATTCTATTGTCGTTACTGCTATTATTTCATCTTAAACAAAGTTTATTCTTTAAAATTTTTTAGAAACATACATTTTCTTTCAATTTAAGTTTATTTTTCATTTTCATTAATTTTACTGTGTGTTACATCAGATATTAAATTTACTGTTCATATTTTTTGCAAAATTTTGTCATACGATGTGTGTTAGAATTGTGCATGTTTAATGTGTTAGAAATATAATGTTTGGAAATTAAAGTGTTTCGTTCATTTCATGAATATAATTATTTGAATCTGTAACGCTCGTAACGTCCCCATGACGAGCGTAACACGCGTTTCACTGTGTTACGCCCGTCAGCCCAATGTGACGACTGTCACGCGCGCCTAATAGTAAATTCTGCTATTACAGAAGCCGTTCCACCTTCCTCTCATTCTTCCCTCTTCCTCAAAACCTTAACAGTACCCATTCGAAATTTTTCTTAAATTCCCACTCCAACACTTAAACTCCATCAACCCACTACTCAATCCACAGTCCAAACCATTTTCACGATTCAATCTTTTGCATGCACTATGGCCAACAACTAGCAAATCCCCAATCTCACTTTCAGAGCCGGCGAGCAAGGTGAAACCCAACGACTCAAATTCCAGAAGTTCCAATGCCGCGGTCTCCAACCTACCCGGTATGTTGACCTTGATTGTTTGAGGAATTTGGGACTGCTAGACAGTGTCCGACAACTATTGCAGAATGTGAACTTATGGAACCTGTGCCGCGAACCGCAACCCATTTACGAAACTCTCACCTTTGAGTTTCTGAGTTCCTTTGCATACATTACTCCCCCTGGTGCCACGAACCAACTCTCAATCGGGCCAAATTTCATATGTTTGGCACTGAGCATCAGCTGCCCCAAACCGACATTGCACGGCTGTTAGGTTTCTGTTCTGATGAAGGTGTCCACCTCTGGGTGCCGAATAATTTTGGCGATAAAGCTTTTAACTTATGGCACAATATGACGAACATTCGTGCCGGATCTTACGATCACCTCAACGCCACACATATTCATAATCCGGCTATCCGATACTTTCACCGCATCCTCTGCAACACCATCTTCGCCCGAGACAGCAATCACAAGCTCAACTCCAAGGAGCTCTTTTTCATGCATTGCACATTCACCGGCCAGAAGATCAACGCCGCCCTACTTTTACTGGCCCATATTCACTCTATTTGTGCTAGAGGCGGAAAACCCTTCTATTTCGGAGGGATTGTCACTTATCTTGCCATAGCCCTGAATTATGGTGCCGCTCTCGCAGATATGCCTTCTATGGCACCGGCTTTGCTGACTCTGGACCACTACAAGGCCACACACCTTATTTATGAGCGGGAGGATGGAAAATTCCATCCTGTGATCAGAAACATCGTTTATCATAACATTACTTTGCTTTGCAGGGACCGAATCGATCCACAAAACAAAGCTAACTGGTTATTCAATCCTGCAGCCCCCAAGGGGCATGTTCCTACTCATGCAGACCAGCCTAATGCCCCTGCAGACGAAATGCAAGAAGAGCTAGACAGTGCTGCCCCCGTCCACAACACTCCAGGACCTTCATCCGCACCACCTCCTTCTACTCTTGAAGACGTTCTCCGCGCCATCCATCAGCAAAATCAAATGAGTGTCACACTTGAAAGAAGACAACAGGAACAATATGAATATTTATATGCACAAAACACTCAGATTCTGACTGGCCAGCGGAGCATGAACGAGAGGTTGGACGAGGCCCTGTCTGAACTTAACACCTTAAGGTTGGACGTCAGCACCCTTGGCTACCAGGACACTAACACAGAAGCCACTCCTACCAGGCGATCACGCACCAGGAGTAGAGGACGTGGCCATAAGTAGTTTTCTTTATTTTCTAAGTAGTTTACTTTTTCTGTTTCATTTCCCTTTTGTTTGTTTTTGTATTTGTATTTCCCCGCCTATATACCGCAAAATTGAGGACAATGTCAGATTTAGTGTGGGAGAGGTACCTTTCCATCTTCCATAAATGAGTAATTTTTTCCATCTTCCATAAACGAGTAATTTTTTATGATATTTCTCAATTCAAATTCTTCGCTTTATTTAGCCATACCGAAAATTTTTACTTTATCTTCGCATTAGCCCGACATACCTATTTTAACGAAATCCCAGTTGAGGAATCTGAAAACGATTCAACAAGATCGATACGATTATGACACCGTAGACTTCCTACTTACGCGATCTGTTTCAATAACCATTATACCTATATCTTGAGTTTTAGTTCTAAAGTAACCCCTAGTAGTTTATACTAGCAGTCAACACTGTCTTGACACAAACCACGTGGAGAATCGATGAATATAAGTGTTTGATGCCTGATCAATGAAATATCCTTCTTATCTCGCTGCTAAAAGAAAAGAAAATTTTGTGCACCAAAATACAAGGTCACATATAAGAGTTAAGCAAATAATGAAGGAATCCACTGTTGGTTGGTTCAGAGGTATCTGGTTCTGAACTTGGTAGGGCGTGCTATGGCTCGATCCCCTACAACCTCCAATTTGGATAACATATGTAGGGTTGCCACATTCGTGTACCAGACCCCGTGCTAAATGGATCAAAGTCACTAACCGGTTACTCCACTACGTGCGTGCTAAGACAAAGGGCTTAATGTGACTGCGCTAGAACAAAACCAGGTGAAATAGATACGAGAAACTCTGGGCAGAATTATAATGGAACTATTGGACAGGTTATTTGAAATGGAAGTCCAGGACTTAGCTTGCTGCTTATGTCATTAGCGTATCGTTAGTGTTTCACTTAAGTATTGGTCGAACTGACAAGGATTTCTTGAAATTGCTTTAAAAACCAAAGGTATGTCATGCATGTGCGCTTGATAAAACTTGTCTGATCCTTCTAAATGATTATTTGCTTGAGGACAAGCAAAGGTTTAAGTATGGGGGAATTTGATGACGAGAAATCGTATCATATAATTACTACATTTTTTTTATCGATTTTCATAATACATTAACTCGTTTAACTCCCGATTGTTCCGAGTTTTTGTGTCTTTTCACAGGTACAACATGTTTCAAATCAAATCAGTGAAAAAGGATCACATGAAGAAAGCTAACCAAAAATCAGAAGAAAAAGAACTAAATCTGCAAAATCTGTAGATTTTTTTGCTGTGACGGCCGTCACACCCCCATTACGAGCGTAACGCGCTCATAACTTGAAGAAAGCTCGTCACACAACATTGACGAATGTAACGCGCTATTTAAGCGTGTTACGATTGTCACCTCCTCATGACGACCGTCACATGCTTAATTCAACGTTATGCATAACAGGAGACGTGGGCAACGTAATGGACAGTTCTCTTATCCTACAATTCCTCAACTTCCAGCAACGTACAGTCCGAGTCTTCCTCCACTCAAGCAGTTCCTAAATTCTCTTAACTGCAAAAATCCTCTTCTATAAATAAGAGGCATTTTAATGGAACAAGGTCGGAGAATTTTCTACAGAGCCAAACTTTTGCCTTTCTGCATTATTTTACTATTAGTTTGCTTTTGAACCATTTATACCTACTGTAATGTTTAGTTTCCAAAATTAGTTCCAAAAGTGTTAGTTCTTCATCTAAGGATTAACACGGTCGTATATTTCAATTAATCACAAGGATATTGTACGCACTCAAGATTACCACAATAACATTATTTACAAGTTTTTATGCAATTGTTTTTTTAAAATTAATCTTATGCTATGTTAGTTATTTTTGTGAATTGTATTTTAAGTTGCATGGTTACTAAATATATTATGTCTGGCTAATTTCGTTTGTGCCGGTATGTGACTCCTAAGCACTAATCGGGACTTTATGAGTCTATTGAGATACTAACTGCAAGTATACAATTTAGTCGTTCTAGTTTTAAATGATTATCGAACCCACAGAGACTGAGGATCAATCGCATACGATCCAATGCTACAATTTGTTTAACTAAGCGATGAATGTTTGGTTTTAGGGGGAAAATAGTTTAATTAAAAATAATAGTAATAGTTATATCGGTATGTGATAGTCGGACTTCGGGAATTCGGTGAATCGCTTGGCCTATAAATTATTTCGGTAAAAACGAATTGTTTAAAAACCTGAGACATACACTCTCGTGTTCATGAAATAAGTCATGCTACTAAACCTAGTGGATGCACTTTAAATTTAATAACACTTTTTGAAAACAATTTGAGTTTAATTAATTTATTAAAACACTCTCGTGTATTTAAAAATTAATGTTTCGTTACCACTATCTGGATTGAACCCCAGCTCTTGCATGCAGGTTCTTGCCTTAATTAATTTCCCACTCTCGTGGCAAAATTGTGTTAATTATCCTCTCACTCTCGTGACAAGGGTAGTTAAATTAAACATGGAAATTGGAAACCAAAAATTGTTTTATAAATGGTTTTTGGCCAAGGTATCACTGAATTCTTTCGGTACTTAGGGGTCACATACCGGTACGATTAATTTAGCCGGACATAATATATTTAATAACTATGCAATTTAAAATAATATTCATAAAAATAAATGACATAATACAAGAATGAATAAATATTAATTGCATAAAAAACCTGGAAATAACGTTGCTATGGTAGTCTTGGATGTTACAATATTCCTTGCAGCTCAATTGAATTCAATAAATTGTGTTAATTCTTAAATGAAGAATTAACACTCTAAAACTAATACTGAAAATAGAAATTACAGTAATGTAGAAAAAGCTCAAAAGCAAGGAAATAGAAATAATTGCAGAAAGTGGAAATTTGGTTCTGGGAAAATTTCTTCGACACCCATCCCTTTGCACTACCACATATATATAGAGGAAAAATATTGCAGTTGAGAAAATCTTGGAAAAGGCTTAAGTGGAGTAAAACCAGGATGCATGGTTACTGAGTGGAGGAAAAATAGGGAAAGAATTCTGCCCTCACGTTGCCCACGTCTCCACTAATTCATAACTTTCCTCTTTACGCGTGTGACAGTCGTCATAGGTGGGTGATGGTGTAATGCACTTAAATAGCGCATTACGCTCGTCAATGATGTGTGACGAACATTCTTTCTAGGTGAGGAGGTGTTACGGTCGTCACAGGGTGTGACGGTCGTCACCGTTACGAATTCTGTATTTTGTAGATTTTCTTCTTTTCTCTTCTGTTTCTTGTCTAGCTTTCTTCATTTGGTCCCTTTTTATTGGCTTGAGTTGACAAATGTTATACCTGTGAAAAGACACAAAAACTCGGGATAATCGGGAGTTAGACGACTCAATGTATTATAAAATCGGTAAGAAGCGTAGTAATTATATGATACGATTTATCGTTATCAAATTCCCCCATACTTAAACCTTTGGTTGTCCTCAAGCAAATAGTCATTCGAAAGGTCGGACAAGTTTTGTCAAGCGCATATGCATGACATACCTTGGAATTTTAAAGCAATTTCGAGAAATCCTCGTCGGTTTGGCCAATACTTGACTGAAACACTAAAGATACGCTAATGACACAAGCAATAAGCTTAGTCGTAGGCTTCCATTTCAAACGAGCTATCCAACAGTTCCTTTATAACTCTACCCAGAGTTCTTCGTATCTATTTCACCCGGTTTCGTTCTGGCGCAATCACATTAAGCCCTTTGTCTTAGCACGCACATAGTGGAGTAATTGGTTAGTGACTTTGATCCTTTAGCACGGGGTCTGGTATACGAATGTGGCAACTCTACAAATTTTATCCAAGTTAGAGGTTGTGGGGGATCGGGCCATAGCACGCCCTACCGAGTTCAAAACCAGATACCTCTGAACCAACCAACACTGGATTCCTTTGTTATTTTCTCAACTCTTATATGTGACCGTATATTTTGGTGCACAAAATTTCTTTTCTTTTAGCAGCGAGATAGGAAGGATATTTTAATGATCAGGCATCAAACACTTATATTCATCGATTCTCCATGTGGTTTGTGTCAAGACGGTGCTGACTGCTAGTATAAACTACTAGGGGTTACTGTAGACCTAAAAACTCCAGATATCGGTATAATGGTTATTGAAACGGATCGCGTAAGTAGGAAGTCTACGGTGTCATAACCGTATCGATCTTGTTATGTCATTTTCGGCTTCCCTAACTGGGATTTCGTTAAAATAGGTATGTCAGGCTAATGCGAAGATAAATTTTTTTTTGGTATGGCTAAATAAAGTGAAGAATTTAAATCGAGACATATCATAAAAATGACTAGTTTATAAAAGATGGAAAGGTACCTCTCCCACACTAAATCCGACATTGTCCTCAATGTTGTGGTATATAGGCGGGGAAGTACAAATACAAAAACAAACGGAAAGGAAATGAAACAGAAAAAATAATAAACTACATAGAAAATAAAGAAAAACTACTGGTGACCACGTCCTCTACTCCTGGTGCGAGAGTGTCTGGTAGGAGTGGCTTCTGTGTCAGTATCCTAGAAACCAAGGGTGCTGACGTCCAGCCTTAAGGCGTTGAGCTCTGACAGGGCCTCATCCAACCTCTCATTCATGTTCCGATGTCCAGTCAAGATCTGAGCGTTTTAAGCGTATAGATACTCATATTGCTCATGTTGTCTTCTTTCAAGCACTGTGCTCATTTGATTTTGCATATGAATGGCGCGGAGGACCTCTTCTAGAGTAATAGGAGGTGGTGCAGATGAAGGTCCTGGAATGTCATGGACGGGAGGAGCACTGTCTAGATCTTCTTGCATTTCGTCTGTGGGGGCATTAGGCTGGTCTTCATGAGTGGGAGCACGCCCCGCGGGAGCTGCATGATCGAAAAACCAGTTAGCTCGGTTTTGTGGATCGATTCGGTCCCTGCAAGGCAAAATGATGTTCTGATAAACAGTGTTTCTGATAACAGGGTGGAATTTGCCATCATCCCGCTCATAAATGAGATGTGCGGCCTTGTAATGATCCAAAGTCAGCAAAGCCGGTGCCATAGAAGGCATATTCGCGAGAGCAGGACCATAGTTCAGAGCTATGGCAAGTGAAGTGACCAGCCCTCCGAAATAGAAGGGTTTTCCGCCTCTAGCACAAATAGAGTGGATGTGAGCCAGTAAGAACGGGGCGGCATTGATCTTTTGCCCGGTGAACACGCAGTGCATGAAGAAGAGCTCCTTGGAGTTGAGCTTGTGGTTGTTGTCACGGGCGAAGATTGTGTTGCTGAGGATGCGGTGGAAATAGAGGATGGCCGAATTATGAATGTGGGTGGCATTTAGGTGGTCGTAGGATCCGGCACGGATATTCGTCATACTGTGCCATAAGTTGAAGGCTTCCTCACCAAAATTATCCGGCACCCGGAGATGGACACCTTTGTCCGAACAGAAGCCTAAAATCCACGCGATGTCGGTTTGGGGCAGCTCGTGCTCTATGCCAAACATGCGAAATTTGGCCAGGCCTGACAGTTGGTTCGTGGCACCTGGCGGAGTGATGTATACAAATGAACTCAAAAACTCAAGGGTTAGAGTTTCATAAATCAGTCTCGGTTCGCGGCACAGGTTCCACAGATCTACACTCTGCAACAATTGGCAGACACTGTCAAGTAGTCCCAAACTCCTCAAACAGTCAAGATCAACATACCGTGTAGGTTGGAGACCGCGGCGTTGAAACTTCTGAAATTTGACCCGTTGAGTTTCTCCTTGTTCGCCGGATCTGAAAGTTAGAGCGGGAGCCTGTTGATTGTTGGCCATGGTGTTTGTAAAACGGATTGAAAAAGGTTTGGAATGAGAATGGGGTAGTTGGTGGATGGTATTTTTAGTGTTAGAAATTTGGAAGTTTGAAAAAAAAATGGAGTGGAGTGGGTATGTTTCGTGATTTTGCAGCAATGGAGGAATTGTGGTGTTTGAAGGCAATGGTTGGAACAGTTCTGTAATAGCCGTTCTGATATATTGTGCGCGTGACGGTCGTCACGAGGGTGTGACGAGCGTAACACGTTCAATGTCATTAATGAGAAGGCCGTTACAAGACCGTTGCATATGTTTATATAATTTTTTTATTATTTTCTTAATATTCTAAGTTTGAAATATTCTAATAATTATAATTTTGAAATATTATTTACCAAACTAATGAAATAATATTTGCGGAAAATATAAACAGTAAATTAAAAGAAATAAAAAAATATACTGAAAATGAAAATGAATGAAAATAAAATAATAGAAACTTGGTGCTTGATAAATAATTGAATTAATCCATAAGAATTGTTTCGAAATAGAAATAACTTAAATAAATAAAAAAATGATAAAATGCTAGAACAACTAGATACCTCCCCCACACTAAGACTAAACAGTGACCTCACTGTATGTACAAATACGAGAGAAGAACAAATGAAGATAACAACGGGAACTCTAGCCACGGGGAGTAGGGAACATATGCTGGTGCATGAAATTCAGCTGGCCGGTCACCAAATCCATGAAAGCGATGAAGTCCACTCGGAGAGATGTAAGCTCGCCCCGCATTTCAGTAATTTCTTCATGTAAAGAGTGCAGGGTAACAGTAGGTGGAGGCAGTGGTGGGATCTCTGGAGCCTGGGTGGTGGTCTCAGTAGAAACTACTTGCTGCTCCCATGGATCGGGAAACTGGTGGTATCCCGGTGGTGTGGCAGGGTCTTCAGCATCGTGAGAGGTGTTGGGTACTTCGTATATATCAACTGTGGAGGTCGAAAAGCCAGTTTGCTCTATTGTGGACACTAGTGATAGGGTTCGGGAGCATAAACTGGTGTACAGTCTCATGATTAATTAACAGCTCAAATTCATCTGGCCCAAGATTCCCTATAAAGCTAGTGTTGAAGCAAAATTCAATGTTCATCGGCTTTATTCCATAATGTGGGGCTGATCTTAGCATAGGCCTTCGGAGTCCAATGGCATTAGAGATCATAGTGACTAAACCACCCAACAGGATTGGTGCATTCGGAGTCTGGATAATACACTCCATGTTAGCTAGCATATAAGCGGCACCGTTTACCGGACGGCTCTGAGAAGCACAGTACATAATGAAGAGCTCATCACGTGATACGGATGTAACATTTTGCTCTTTACCAAAAAGGGTATGGGCGATGATCTTATGAAAATACCTGATGGCCGGGTTGTGGATGGACTCAGAATAAAGGTCAGAAGGCTCTGGATGGTTATTGCCAGCAATGCTTCCCCAAAAAAAATCAAGATCAGAATTAAGCAAGAGGTCCTCCTGGGTCATAGTAATAACATCAGGGCCAAAAGGGAATCCTAGCAGGTTGGCAAACTCCCTAGGTTTATAGCGGTAGTCCATGTCAAACAGCCTGAAGGTGATCAACCCACAATTGAACCCTAACCCATGATTCAGAAGGTAGCTCAGTGTGCTCATGAACTCAAGGGTCAGCTTCCTGTAGGTACAATACCGTCTTCGAATAGGAGCAGTGTCCCAGCCTATCTGGTGTAGCAGATACATGAAACTCTCACGAATGCCAAGAGCAGTCATAGCATGGTCATCAGCATAAATTGTAGGACACATTTCACGCTCAGCCAGATCCTCAAAGCGTCCTCTCTGGTGCCTGCTTCTCAAGGTGATATTCATGTAGTTTACTCGTGCCATGGAGCTAGATATGAAAGTAAAAGAATTACCCCCTGAAAATATTTAATAAATGTTTGAAAAACTAAATTAGTATTTTCAGGTTAAAAATGCCGAAGTTAAATCAAAAAAGAAAAAGAAAGTTTAAAGGAAAAATAAAAATAGAGGAAAAAGAAAAAGAAAATAAAAAGGAGTAAGAGATGCAACATGAAAGTTTTGAAGATTAAGAAAAAGAAAAGAAAATTAAAAACATATTAAAACAATAAAAATAATTAAAAGAAAACATGGGTTGCCTCCCATGAAGTGCCTTTGTTTTATGTCGATGGCTCGACAAATAATACCTATTCAGTTAGGTATCGGGGTAGGTGGCTCACTTAACTAAAGATAAGCCGAATAGTTTAGATTTCCGACGTTAAATTAGTGCTTTAAGCGCTGGCCATTGACTATGAATGGTTCGATATTATTCCCTTTAATTTCTATTGCACCACTTGGGAAAACTTTATTAATTTCGAATGGTCCTGACCATCTGGAACGTAATTTTCCCGGGAAAAGTTTCAGTCTAGAGTTGAATAGGAGTACGATGTCTCCTCCCTTAAATTCTTTCCGCGAGATACGCTTATCGTGCCATTTTTTTGTTCTTTCCTTATAAATTCTAGCATTTTCATAAGCGTCTAAACGCAATCCTTCTAATTCATGGATATCTAATATTCGTTTCTCGCCAGCAATCTTGTAATTTAAGTTAAGGGTTTTAATTGCCCAGTAAGCTTTATGTTCTAATTCTACTGGCAAATGACAAGATTTTCCATAAACTAATTTAAACGGCGTTGTTCCGATATGGGTTTTAAAAGCTGTCCTATATGCCCAAAGAGCATCATTTAGCTTGGGGGACCAATCTTTTCTGGATGTGGCTACGGTTTTCTCAAGGATTTATTTTATCTCCCTATGTGACACTTCCACTTGTCCACTCGTTTGAGGATGGTATGGTGTGGCTATGCGATGTTTAACGCCATATTTTGAAAGTAGTTTTTCAAAAATTCTAGAGATAAAATGGGAACCGCCATCACTGATTACTAGTCTTGGTACACCGAATCGTGGGAAGATAACATGCTTGAATAGTTTAAGTACCACTCGTGTATCATTTGTGGGTGCAGCGATGGCTTCAATCCATTTTGATACATAGTCAACAGCTACCAATATGTACTTATTTCCAAAAGATGTGGGGAATGGACCCATGAAATCAATACCCCACACATCAAAAATTTCTACTTCGAGAATCGCTTTTTGCGGCATTTCGTCACGTCTAGATATATTCCCTGTGCGTTAACATCTATCGCAGTTCATAATTGCTACGTGGACGTCTTTCCATAAAGTAGGCCAAAAGAAGCTAGCTTGAAGTATTTTTGCACAAGTTTTCGATGTACTAGCGTGTCCACCATAAGGGGCGGAATGGCAATGGGAAATGACGTCGTCTATTTCATCGTTAGGAACACAACGACGGTAGATACCATCGGCGCCTCTTTTAAAAAGTAATGGTTCATCCCAAAAGTAGTGTTTAAGATCATGGAAGAATTTCTTCCGCTGTTGGTACGTTAAATTGGGTGGTAAAACACCGGCAGCTAAATAGTTGACGAAATCAGCGTACCACGGTAATGTGGTGTTGGTACAAATGGCTTTTACTATCGTAGTTGTTAAAGGTTCATTGTGTTAATCTAAACTGTCGGTAGGAGCTATCTCTAGTTTAGCAATAAGGCGTTCATAAGGAAATCTTCGTTTATGGGAACACTCTCGGTTTGGATTCCATCTAATCTTGATAAATGGTCTGCTACCATGTTTTCAGTCCCTCTTTTGTCTTTTATTTCCAAGTCAAACTCTTGTAGGAGTAAGATCCATCTGAGTAGTCACGGTTTGGCGTCTTTCTTACTTAGCAAGTATCGGATCGCAGCATGATCCGTGTAAATAATGATTTTGGCGCCCACTAAATAGGAACGAAATTTATCCAATGCGAACATAACAGCTAAGAGTTCCTTCTCCGTAGTGGCGTAATTCATTTGTGCGGGATCGAGTGTTCTGCTTGCATAGTAGATAGCGTGAAGCTTTTTATCTTTGCGCTGTCCTAGGACTGCGCCTACAGCAAAATTGCTCGCATCGCACATTATTTCAAATGGTAGGTTCTAATCAGGAGGTTGCATAATAGGTGTTGAAATTAAGGCTTCTTTAAGCGTCTCAAATGCGTTTAAGCATTTATCATCGAAAATAAACTCAGCTTCTTTCATTAGTAATTCAGTTAGCGGCTTAGTGATTTTAGAGAAATCTTTTATAAAACGTCGGTAAAAACCAGCGTGTCCTAGAAAACTTCTTATTTCTCTAACTATTTTGGGTGGTTGAAGGTTTTTGATAATTTCGATTTTTGCTTTGTCGACTTCAATCCCTCTGTTTGATACAATGTGACCTAACACAATTCCTTGTCTCACCATGAAGTGACATATTTCCCAATTGAGCACTAGGTTGACATTGACACAATGTTTCAGTACTAATTCAAGGTTTGATAAACATCCGTCAAAACTTTCTCCACAGACAGAAAAATCGTCCATGAATACTTCTATAATTCCGTCTAAAAAGTCTATGAAAATCGCCATCATGCATCGTTGGAAAGTTGCAGGTGCGTTACATAGTCCAAATGGCATTCTTCGGTATGCAAAGGTACCATAGGGACATGTGAACGTGGTTTTCTCTTGATCATCAGGATGAATGGGGATTTGGAATAATCCTGAGTATCCGTCAAGATAGCAGAAATTGGAATGTTTGGCTAAGCGCTCGAGCATTTGATTAATGAATGGTAATGGGAAATGGTCCTTGCGCATAGCTTTGTTTAGTTTTCTATAATCGATACACATTCTCCATCCTGTTTGGGTATGTTGTGCCACCGATTCTCCTTTTGTGTTTGTTATAACCGTAACACCTCCTTTCTTAGGTACTACGTGAACTGGATGACCCAGTTACTATCTGATATTGGGTATATGATGCCTGCCTCTAGTAGTTTCTGCACTTCTTTCTTGACGACTTCACTTAGGATAGGATTTATTCGTCTTTGATGTTCTCTAGAAGTCTTGCAGTCCTCCTCCAAGATAATGCAGTGCATACAGAGAGAAGGGCTTATTCCCTTTAGATCTGATATATTATAGCCTAACGCGGTTGGATACTTCCTTAACACACTAAGAAGTTTTTCAGTTTCGATCTTCCCTAAATTAGCATTGACTATAACTGGCTGTTCGAGATCTTTATCTAAAAATTCACACCTAAGATCTTCAGGTAGCGTCTTAAGTTCTATACCAGTTTTCTTATCAGTTGGGGTAGGATCGGGTGTTAAGGCGAAACATTTGCTTAGGTTGGCATCTAGATATTCTTGCTTCCAGTCATCATCCTTGAGGATAGTTGGTGTCGGAATTTTCAGCATCCCATAATAGGTGTCTTCTTGGCTTTCTAGTTCTTTGACACATTCATCAATAATATCTAGGAGACAACATGAGTCATCTATAGCAGGGGCTTTGAAGAACTGGGAAAGAATGAATTCTACTTTTTCTTCTCCTACCTCGAAGGTAAGCTTTCCTTTCTTAACGTCAATGATGGCTCCTGCAGTAGCTAAAAATGGTCTTCCTAGTATGATGAGAATGTTTGAATCTTCCTTGATGTTCATTATTATAAAGTCAGTTGGTATGTAAAATTGTCCTATTCGGACAGGGATGTTTTCTAGCATACCAACAGGGAATTTGACTGATCTATCAGCTAGTTGTAGGGACATCTTGGTAGGTCTCATGTCACCTAATTTGAGCTTCTCGCAAATAGATAAGGGCATTAGACTAACACTTGCTCCTAAATCACATAGAGCTTTGTCTATGACAGATTTACCAATTACACATGGTATGGAGAAACTACCAGGATCTTTTAGCTTTGGAGGCATGTTATTTTGAATTATGGCGCTACATTCGGAAGTTAGCATAACAGTTTCGTTTTCAATGATTTTTTTCTTATTAGACAATATTTCTTTTAGGAATTTAGCATATGACGACATTTGGGTTATAGCTTCTGCAAACGGAATAGTAACGTTTAATTGTTTCAGAAGTTCTACAAATTTCTTGAATTTCCCCTTGTTCTTGGATTTTGCAAGTCTTTGAGGGTATGGAATTGGTGGTTTATATGGCGGTGGAGGCACGTAAGGTTTTTCTGAAGCCTCTCTGTTCTCATTCGCGTCTTCCTCTACATTCTCAGATTGATCTTTCAACTTCTCTACTTCCTTTTCAGGTTTCTGATACATGGTCGGGTTTTGGAGTCTAGGATCTACCGGTCCATCAAGGGCTGTCCCACTTCGTAATGGGATAGCATTTGCATGTCCTTTAGGATTGGGTTGTGTCTGTCCAGGAAATGTACAAGCAGGTGCGGCAGAACTAGCTTGGTGTTGTGCTACTTGGGAGATTTGGGTTTCTAACATTTTATTGTGAGTTGCTAGGGCATCTACCTTATTTGCTAAAAGCTTCAATTGTTCACCGATGTGAACGTTTTGATTGAGGAATTATTTTTTTTGTTGAGCTTGATTAGCGATAAAATTTTCCATTAAGATTTCAAGGTTAGATTTCTTAGGAATGTTAGGAACATTAACATCGGGTTTTTGATACCCTGGAGGTACAGCAGGTGCTTGGCCAGGTGCATATAAAGCGTTATTGCTCTTGTACGAGAAGTTAGGATGGTTCTTCCAACCAGGATTATAGGTATTGGCATAAGGATTACCTTGAGCGTAATTTACCTGATCAACTGATATTCCTGCTAAGATTTGACATTCGGTTCCAACATGACCAGGGACTCCACAAACTTCGCAGTTTGGGGTAAGTGTATCCACGGTGGCTGCAGGAGGTAAGGTCAAGCTTTCTATCTTTTGGGTAAGAGCATCTACCTTAGCATTAACTTTATCTAGGCTACTAATCTCGTACATCCCACTTTTGGTTTGAGTTTTCTCCACAAATGTTCTTTCTCCTCCCCACTGATAGTGGTTTTGAGCCATATTTTCAATGAGTTGATTAGCTTCGTCATAAGGCTTGTCCATCAGTGTACCACCTGCGGCGGCATCTTTAGAGAGTCTTGTGTTGTACAAGAGTCCATTATAAAACGTGTGGATGATCAGCCATTTTTCTAGTCCGTGATGTGGGCACATTCACATCATATCTTTGTAGCGTTCCCATGCATCGAATAGCGGTTCAGTATCCTTCTGCCTAAATCTGTTGATTTGGGCTCTTAGTGCAGCAGTCTTGCTTGGGGGAAAGTATTGTGCTAAAAATATAATCTTAAGTCCTTCCCACGTAGTGACGAAATTCGATGGCAAGGATTGCAACCAAGCCCAAGCTCTATCTCTTAGCGAGAAAGGGAAAAGACGTAATCTTATTGCATCTTTACTAACACCATTTGCTATAACTGTGTCGGTAAATTGAACGAATTTTGTAAGATGTTCATTTGGATCCTCGATAGGATCTCCAGAGAATTGGCGTTGTTGGATAACTGATATCAATGACGGTTTTAACTCAAAATCATTTCGATTTATTGCTGGAGCAGCAATGCTGTTGTGGGGTTCTTGTTGTGATGGAGCTGCGTACTCCTTCAGTGGGTGGGTCCTTTGTTCTTCGGCCATGTCTAATTCTGGATTAGTTTCGGTTTCAGAGGAAGAATTAGAATCTGTTTCAGAATCAATCTTGATTTCGGGTTTGGGTAAAGGAATAACGTGATTTAAACAGTAATCCCTGACTGCACGTCTTACGGAAAGGATGCGTTCAGGTTCGTCTGTCGATTTGTCATGTGGTTCGCCTTGTGAGCGAGTCCTTGGCATACAAATCGAAAAAGGGTTTCTGTTGCCTAGTCTAAACGCGCAACAGAAGAATCGTAATTAATTGACTAATCAGTCCCCGACAACGGTGCCAAAAACTTGATCGGGACTTTATGAGTCTATTGGGATACTAACTGCAAGTATACAGTTTAGTCGTTCTAGTTTTAAATGATTATCGAACCCACAAAGACTGGGGATCAATCACATACGATCTAATGCTACAATTTGTTTAACTAAGCGATGAATGTTTGGTTTTAGGGGGGAAATAGTTTAATTAAAAATAATAGTAATAGTTATACCGGTATGTGATAGTCGGACTTCGGGAATTCGGTGAATCGCTTGGCCTATAAAGTATTTTGGTAAAAACGAATTATTTAAAAACCTGAGACATACACTCTCGTGTTCATGAAATAAGTCATGCTACTAAACCTAGTGGATGCACTTTAAATTTAATAACACTTTTTGAAAACAATTTGAGTTTAATTAATTTATTAAAACACTCTCGTGTATTTAAAAATTAATGTTTCGTTACCATTATCTGGGTTGAACCCCAGCTCTCGCATGCAGGTTCTTGCCTTAATTAATTTCCCACTCTCGTGGCAAAATCGTGTTAATTATCCTCTCACTCTCGTGACAAGGGTAGTTAAATTAAACATGGAAATTGGAAACCAGAAATTGTTTTATAAATGGTTTTTGGCCAAGGTATCACTGAATTCTTTCGGTACTTAGGGGTCACATACCGGTACGATTAATTTAGCCGGACATAATATATTAAATAACTATGCAATTTAAAATAATATTCATAAAAATAAATGACATAATACAAGAATGAATAAATATTAATTGCATAAAAAACCTGGAAATAACGTTGCTGTGATAATCTTGGATGTTACAATATTCCTTGCAGCTCAATTGAAATCAATAAATTGTGTTAATTCTTAAATGAAGAATTAACACTCTAAAACTAATGCTGGAAATAGAAATTACAGTAATGTAGAAAAAGCTAAAAAGAAAGGAAATAGAAATAATTGCAGAAAGTGGAAATTTGGTTATGGGAAAATTTCTTCGACCCCCATCCCTTTGCACTACCACATATATATATATATATATATATAGAGGAAAAATATTGCAGTTGAGAAAATCTTGGAAAAGGCTTGAGTGGAATAAAACCAGGATGCATGGTTACTGAGTGGAGGAAAAATAGGGGAAGAATTCTGCCCTCACGTTGCCCACGTCTCCATTAATTCATAACGTTCCTCTTTACGCGTGTGACGGTCGTCACAGGTGGGTGACGGTCGTAATGCACTTAAATAGCGCATTACGCTCGTCAATGATGTGTGACGAGCGTTCTTTCTAGGTGAGGAGGTGTTACGGTCGTCACAGGGTGTGACGGTCGTCACCGTTACAAATTCTGTATTTTGCAGATTTGCTTCTTTTCTCTTCTGTTTCTTGTCTAGCTTTCTTCATGTGGTCCTTTTTTATTGGCCTGAGTTGACAAATGTTATACATGTGAAAAGACACAAAAACTCGGGATAATCGGGAGTTAGACGACTCAATGTATTATAAAATCGGTAAGAAGCATAGTAATTATATGATACGATTTCTTGTTATCAAGCACCGAAGGAATTTGGTGATAACTTGGCTAAAAAAATTTATAAATAATTTCTGGTTTCCAATTTCCATATTTAATTTAACTACCCTTGTCACGAGAGTGAAAGGATATTTAACACGATTTTTCCACGAGAGTGGGAAATTAATTAAGGCAAGAACCTGCATGCGAGAGCTGGGGTTTAACCCAGATAGTGGTAACGAAACATTAATTTTTAAATACACGAGAGTGTTTTAACAAATTAATTAAACTCAAGTTGTTTTCAAAAAGTGTTACTAAATTTAAAGTGCATCCACTAGGTTTAGTAGCATGACTTTCATAAACACGAGAGTGTATGTCTCAGGTTTTTAAACAATTCGTTTTTACCGAAATACTTTATATGCCAAGCGATTCACCGAGTTCCTGAAGTCTGACTATCACATACCGGTATACTATTACTATTGTTTTTAATTAAACTCTTTTCCCCCCAAAACCGAATATTTATCGCTTAGTTAAACAATTGTAACATTAGATCGTACATGATTGATCCTCAGTCTCTGTGGGTTCGATAATCATTTAAAACTAGAACGACTAAACTGTATACTTGCAGTTAGTATCCCAATAGACTCATAAGGTCCCGGTCAAGGATCTGAGCCGGTGTCATATTGATCCGAGTGAATTGTCGTTGTGGCCTTTCCACCCTATTCTGGTTAGCCCTAGGTTGACTGCTTCGAGGTTGATCGGTTGAAGAGTTCTGAATCATCACAACCCCCACCGTTGGTTGGCGCTCCGTCCTTCCTTGATTTCTCTAGGAGTAAACAGCAGAAGCTTCTTTCTTGGCTGGGAAGGTCTTCTTGACAGCAGTGGAAGCCGCTGCATCCTTCTGAATTTTACCACTCTTAATGCCAGCTTCGACCCTTTCACCTATCAGTATTAATTCGGTGAACCCTGCAGATGAGCTCCCGATTAAGTGATTAAATAACGGACCTGACAGGGTCCCCAAAAACATATTAACCAGCTCTCTATCCGACAACGGTGGCTGCACCCTTCCAGCCAAATCCCGCCACTTCTGGGCATACTCCTTAAATCCCTCATTAGAAACCATACCCATACTCTTAGTTGAGTATGAGTAGGAGCTAAATCTGCATTGTATTGGTATTGTCGGTAGAAAGCAGCAGCTAAATCTTCCCAGTTATGAACATCAGATCTCTCAAGTTGATAGAACCAGTCCAATTGCGTACCCGACAAACAAACTTGAAAAAAGTGGACCCATAGATCCTTATCGGAAGAGTGAGGTTGGATCTTTCTGACGTAGGATCTCAGATGCATCTTTGGACAGGACAAACCGTCATATTTAGAAAATGTAGGTACTTTGAACTTGGGAGGAATGACGATCCCAGCAACCAGCCCTAGTTCTTCGAAATCCAGTCCGGGAACCCTTTGTACTTCCATGGCCGCCAATCATTCTTCAAGATTCTTATATTTATCATTCGCATGAGGATATTGCTGCTCAGAGTAATCTTCCTCTTCTTCTTCTTCTTCCTCTTCAGCTTCAGATTCGGAGGGCATTGCAACTCCCTTACCTTTACCAATCCCTTCGTCAGACGTCGAGGGGAACTCCAAAACTCTCCTAGCCGGATGCTCAAATCTTCTTCCCATAGTGGCCACACCAGTTCTTTTCTTCTTTTTCTCTTTGTCTTTTTCCATCTCTAACAGTGCTTTAAGATCCTCTTGACCCTTTGCCAAGGTTATGAGGGTCATCAACCGTTGTGACCACCTTAAACCCTGCTCATTCTTCAAAACTGACTGGGGAAGGTGAGAAATAAACCACCTTGCTAGAAGAGGAGTACAACACATGAGAACACCTCTTTTCCTCATTGTTCGTGTGTGAAATGAGTGTAGGATGTCCCCAAGCAATGTAGGCACATGATTCCGAGATATGAAAATCTTGACAGCATTCACATCTATAAGCTGATCAGGGTTTGGGAACAAGACCAAACCATAGATGAGGAGTGCTACAATCTCTTTAAAAGCTTGTAGATCTAGAGAATTCCAGCAGTCTTGTGCCTTCTCAAATAGAAACTTTGCCAAGAAACCTTTGACACCACTTCTGGTTTCCCAATGACCTTTGATATCAGATGGTTGCAAGTGTAAGGCTTGAGCAACATCTTCAAGCTTTGGTTCTCTTTCCGTACCGTTGTAGGGTAGTTGATGGAGAATAGGAATCCTCAGGAGTTGAGAAAATTCCTCCAAAGCAGGTACTAGTTGGTAATCAGGAAATGTAAAGCAATGGTGTAGGGGGTCAAAGAACTGGAAGAGAACTTTCACCATGTCTTCTTCAATGCTGAAGTTGACCAAGTTGAGAAGTCTACCATGTCTTTCACTGAAAGGATAATTCTCTGGAATTTTGGAAGTAAGCTCCTTGAGTTGAGGATGGATTCTCACAAGGTTGACTTGAATTGTTTTCATGCGAAGAGATTCCATGACCTACAAAACAAGAACAAAGATGAAGATCCAAACCCTTGAAATGGTTAGTGGATGAAAATGATGCTTCATGATGTTCATGATGAATGCAAAAGTATATGTACAAGCAAATCACACAAGATCCTAGTTTCAGGCTTGCATGAGGTTCCATAGGTAAGTACCCTCTTGAAGTTAAATGGCTAAACCTGTCCTATAAATAGTAACTGGGTTCTAAGGAGCTCAATATCACTGGATTATTTTCTGTGTTCATTGTTTCAGTTTAGCCACTTAACTGGCGACCGAAATATTCCAAGAAAACAACCCTTAATGAGTGTAGTATCGAGTATCTACCAACTTCAGACTGCACCAAAGCCGGTCATCTCACTACCCTAAAAAAAGGCCAAGATGGTCAAGTAAGGTTCTAAGAGTTCATTAGTGCTTCATGACATCACTCAGCGGCCCCGTATTCTATTTGATTGACTCAAAGGCTACCGGTACCCACAAATATGTCACACTAATATATATATATTGCTTCAACCATGTTGGTATACCCCGCACAGTTTCCACAATGTATTGCTATTTACCTATGAATGTTTCCCAAATCCGGGTAGAGGATTTTAAACCCAAACAATAGGACCAAATGTAAAGCAATCAAAGCAAACAAGATAAGCATGCAAAGGTGATCTAAACCCTAAGGTTACTCCACTTTTAAAAGAATTTCCAGTCCCCAGCAGAGTCGCCAGTTCTATGATACGGTGGGAGAGCTGACTTGAGGTTTTGCGTTTGTGTTCGCAAATATTTCAGTTTAGCAAGAGTCGCCACCGACTTTTTATTTTATCCAAAGGAAAGGTCAAAAAGCACAGGAAAGACCTTTGATATTTTTTCTTGGGTTCAGGGAGTAGATTATGAAAAGGGAAGGTGCAAGCACCCTTTTCATCCATGGTTATCCATGGGATCTTAGTTACTTGTTTAGATCACTTGCTTTTGCTTTTCAATTGTTTGAAATGGTGCTTTGTGTGTGGCTTTGAAAATGCTTTGAAAAAGAGGTCATCGTTGTGGCAACCTTTGTAATGATTCTTGTTTGAATATATACAAAGGTGTATTGTCTTTTGAAAATATGTTTCAATGTTTGAAAGTTTGAAAGTTTGTTTTGGGAAATGCTTTGAAATTGTGTTGTGATGTGTTTTTGAAAATAGCAAGGATGTTTGCAAGTTTTGTTCAAGTAACTAAGAGTTGTCTACCCTATCTACTCAAGAGTCTTTCCTACACATTTTTAACCCTTTTGACAGTGTTGTTTTACCATTGCATTTGGTAAACAACCTTATGTTAGGATGTTAAACGGGACAGGCGCGAGTCATCGTATAGACCATGATAGCAATTGTGTTAAGTATCTTTGGCAAATTTTTGAGGGACTTGATCATTTTGCTTAGGCAACCAAGATAGCGTCATCGAGGGACTATGATCTTTTGTTTTGTTTTTGTTTTGCCAAAGTACCCAACATGCATAACATGGCCCATTTTTGAGGCAACAAGTGGATTGTAACCCTAGGGGTGCAAGTGTGCATTGTGTTTGATTTTCATGCATTTTGTCTTTGATTAGGCCAAGCTACTTGTTGATTTTGGATTTTTTGCATACAAACCCTAATCTCTAATCATGGCATAATTGAAAGCATAAAGTGCGAGAATTAAAAGTCTAAGCTATTACAACATGATTATGGGGATGGGGGTACAATCTTTGAATGGGGGTGTATTTGACAAGAAATATAAACCCTAGTTTACTATTACATCCAAATTGAATCAAATGCACAAATAATAAATGGACAATATTTAAATAAACAAAATAAATAAATATATCAAATAATATGAATTATGCAAAAAAAGTTGTTGTTTATTTATGTATATAAAAATATTTAATGTAAAAAAATAAAGAAATAAATAAAAAGATTAATTTCATTTGGTTAAGGGTAAAACCCTAATTTTCTTTAAGAAAGTAAATATATTAATTATTTTATTTATATACAATAAAAATAAAATAGTATATGTAAAAAAAAAAGAAATATATTTAGAAAAAGTATTTTTAAGTATATTTAATAATAAAAATTAAAGTGTAATATTTTATATTTTTATTCTAAAATATCTAATAAAATAAGAGTATATATATATATATATATATATATATATATATATATATATATATATATATATATATATATATATATATATATATATATATATATATATATATATATATATATATATATATATATATATATATATATATATATATATATATATATATATATATATATATATATATATATATATATATATATATATATATATATATATATATATATATATATATATATATATATATATATTAATTATATTAAATATGATGAAATAAAACAAAATATATACAAAAATAAAAATATAGTTAGAATAATATTTTTAGTGTGAATAAAAATAAAAGTATAATTTATATATATTTTTCAAGTTTTGAATAAATAAGATGAAAGTAATTAAATTGCTTTTTATATGTTAGAAAAATAAAAATAAAATGCAAAATAAATGTGAAAAAATTATAAAAATATTTTTGAGGATTTTTTATATTTGGAAATAATAAAATAAAATCAAAAATGAAAATAAAACACAAAAATATCAAAGCATAAAGAAATTGGGCCAAGGGGTGCATTCAGCAAATGGGGGGGGGGGGGGGGGGGGGGGGGTTTCAAAAACAAGTCCAGGCCAAGCCCATCCCACCACTTCATCTTCAACCTCTGACTTTCAAACAGAACGCGCGCGCCTGTTATCCTACATGGACATCCTGCATACGAGCTCTATTGCAAAAACACATAACATCAAAGTTGTAGAGCATTTCAAGACGAATCCAGCCATATAAACAACTCGTCTTAACTCTCAAAGACCAGAGAGAATTTCTCTGGCCCTAAAATCTAACCTAATTTTTTTAGTATGTTCATGGATCAAATTCTCTTAGTACGCTTAATAAAAATGAATACTGAGCATATGTACAGCTTCATGGAAATGAACACTACATTTCTTATTCACAAACCTAAGGCTAAATGTTCTTAAATAGAGAGATAGGAAGTTGAAAAAAACCTGTTTCAGCTGACTTCGTGTATGGCAATGTGGAGCTTTTCAACAAGGCCTGAGATGTCTGGGAGCTTGCTTGAACTTCACTTGACTTTCTCCAATGTTTAGCTTGCCTTGAATGTACTTGAATCAGCCTGTATAACTCAACCTGCACAAGCTCAAAATGAAAATGGAAAACTCTGTAAATGGAGTTACAATTGGTGTTTGAGGTTTGGGATAGCTTGGATGGATTGAATTGAAGGTGTTTGAACCAACTTGGGGCAAAACGCATGAGCAAAATGTGCTATGGAAGTCAAGTTGCAGGTTCTGCCCTGTTTTGCCAATGGAAGGTGATTTCTGGCTATGGGATGTTTGATGGCTTAAGAGTTCGTGCTTCTGGCTCAGGGGAATGTGAGAAAGATGTTTCAAAAGCTTGCACCACCTTTCTTTTGTTGATGTTCAAGTTTTTATGTTTTGGACATGTTTCTTGTTTTTGAAGCAAAATGTGGGAAGTGATTTAAACAGGCTTGTACAGGCTATCCTTATGCTTGCATACTTTTCCCTTGGCCCCTCCAACTTGTGGATTTGATTTTCTGTATGAGATATGGACCAATGCTCAAGGGATTCAGTTTTGACATAAAGCACATTTAAGCAAAAATGGAAATGTACCTTTTTCTACTTAGGGATTAATTTTGCGTACAATGTCCTAATAACCAAAACAATGCCTTAGACCAATGGATTTGCATTAAATTATTGAGTGTGAAATGGTTTAGAGGCCTGTAAACTAGTGCCAAGCATGCTGACTTAAAATTGCAACTTGGATGAACATGAATATGCCATGGATGAAAAGTGAGTTTTTGCCAACTTCAAGCCTTCGATTCTCCCTAACCACAAATGTGTTTGGAGAGTTCTTGGACATTTTGGAAAGTTTGCAACATGATATATAATCCATATTTGAAATGCAACTTGAGATTCCAAGTGAAACTATGTGAAAAATGGCCATGAAGATAGGTCAAAATCCTGCCTAAATTAGGGCAAAATTTCACGAAGTTAAAAGTTTTAGGGACCCTTGTTCCAAAAATTATAACTTGAGATCCAAGCTTCTTTTGAGAAAACTTTGTGAATAAAAGTTGTAGACTTTGTGGAGGACTACAACTTTCATGTTGGAAGTTTTGTTTGAATCCAATTGCATCATGGTTAAAATGTTGGGCAAAGTTAGGAAAAATTAAGAAAATTTCATAACTTAGAAAAATTCTAAGTTATGAAAATTTTCAACTTTAAACCCTAATTTGCAAAAATGGGTTTCTTGATGAACAAGTTTCATGTTTTGACACTTCTTGATGAAAAATGACCCTTGGCACTTGATTTTGACCAAAAAGTCAAAGTTTGACTTTTCAGTGTACAGTCAAATTTTGATCAGTTGACTGAAAAAATTCATCTGTCAATCCAATGCAATTGGGATCTTTTGAACTTGTTGAATAGGTCAAGATGATGCCATTGAGTCCTTGAGTCCATTCTTGAACCCAATTTTCCATTGGCTAGGTTAAAAATAAGAAATTACCCTTGTACATTCAAAACCCTAAAAATGACCATTTTGCCCTTTTAGTGATCTGATCAAATCTCTTGTGGAGTTGTGGTCCAAACTTGATAAAATGGTTCATATGAGTTCATAATGTTCATATGGATCAAAATGCATGAGGTTTGACTGTAAATTGGCCACAATTGACTTTTTCCCCAATACAGCTGATTTCTAGGTCAACTATCCAATTGACTGGGCAAAAATTTGATTCAAGGCTTGAAACTTGGTATGGACAAACTTATGAGTCCAACATGAAGTATGAAAGTCATTTTGGGCATTGTAAGTCATAAAATCCCTGTGCAAACTCAAACCCTAATTTAGGTCAACAATGCAAGGAGATGTCTTGAGTAGAGCAAACCCTAGCTTGGTCTTGAGTTCAAAGAGCCTTGTGATGAGAAATGTTGATAAAATGAGAGGGAAAATTTTGGGGTACAACAATAAGTAAGAGTTTTTCTTTGAGTTTGGAATGGAGAGTTTGAGAATACAAAAAGAGCGTAAAAAGGAAACTGAAGAGATGAAAAAAGTATTTATACCATTGTGATACGGTGGGAGAGCTGACTTGGGATGTTTTGTGTTTTATCGCAAATGTTGCAGTTAGCAAGAGTCGTCACCGACTTTTCTTTTATCCAAAAGGAAAGGCTGAAAAGAACAGGAAAGACCTTTGAGATTGTTTCTTGAGTTCGGGGGGTAGATTATGAAAAGGGAAGGTGTTAGCACCCTTTTCATCCATAGTTATCTATGGGCTCTTAGTTTCTTGCTAGATCACTTGCTTTTGTTTGAAAATGTGCTTTGTGTGGTTTTTGAAAGTATTTTGAAAAGGTGCCATCGTTTAGGCAAAGTTTGTAATAGTTCTCGTTCATAATAACATATACAAAGTGTTGAGCTTTTGAAAATGATTCAAGTTTGGAAGATGTTTTGAAAGTGTTTTTGAAGGTGGTTGTGTTTGTTTTGAAAATAAGCAAGAGTGTTTGATTTGAAATTGAGCAAGCAACTAGGAATAATCTACCTACTCAAAAGTCTTTAGTTCATTTCTTCCTTTCCTTTGATATTGCTATCTTACCATAGATTTGGTAAGAAGCCCTACCTTTCTATGTAAAGGGAAGGGCGTGGGTCATCGTATAGCCATGATAGCAATATTGTGAAATATCTTAGCAATTTTCTTTGAGGGAATAAGATCATTTTGAAAGGCAATTTTGATAGCGTCATCGAGGGACTATGATCTTATATTTTTGATTGATTTTTGCTAAGATACCCCACATGCATAACATGGCCATTTTTTTGTAAGGAAACAAAGTGGAGTTACCCTAAGGGTGTAAGTGTGCAAGTATGTTGATTTACATGCATTGTTTTGCCTTGAATTAGGGTTTGCTAACTTGTTGACTTTATCTTTCCATACAAACTCTAATTTACTAACATTTATATAAAGCGTTAAATTGAGGAAAATAAAAACACTAAGCTATTACTTCATTAGGGGAGGGGGTATATATATTTACAAATGGGGATTTTTGCAAGAAAATTAAACCTAATTAACTATTACAACCATGTTGAATAAAGGTATAAGAATTGAATAAATAATAATGTACAAATGAAAATGGAGAAAATGATTTTGTTTGGTTTTTTATGAAGGGTTTTAAATAATGAAAATAACATGAGAATTTATTAATTAAAAAAGAAACCTAAGTTCTAGATTAATTTTAGTTTACAAGAAAATAATGTAATAACTAACCTAAGTCTAAAGAATTAATTTGTCAAAAAGAAAATATTTTAGTCTTTTGTTTTATAAAATATTAATGAACATTTATAAATATGCAAATAAATAAATAAAATATATTTTTGTATTTTTATTAATAAAAATGATAATGATAATAATAATAATAATAATAATAATAATAATAATAATAAAAGTGATAAAAGTAATATGGAAAATAAAAGAAAATAAAGAAAAAAATGAAAACATAAAAAAAGGCCAAGGGTGCAAACATAGTCAGGGGGGGAGTCAGCAAACAAAATAAGACCCATAGAGGGGGAGGCCCAACGCATGTTCAAACAAAAAAAATAAAAAATAAAATGTGAAAAAAAAACAAAACGGACACTGGGGCTCGAACCCAGGTCCTAAGGGTGACATGCACGCGCTTTAACCACTGGGGTGGTGATACATCCGTTAACTTGTACACAACAAAAAATATATGATATAAATCCTGCCATGACTGTTTGAAATCATCTTCTTCCTCCTTCATGCGCGCGCAAGCACCATGTCCACCATTGTTAACCTGTAACTTTCTCATTTCTTGACCATTTTGAAAAGTACAAACATGAAACTTGCTGGAAATTTCATCATCAATTTAACCATATAATTTAATTAAGCTAAAAATCAAAGGTTGAACATGATTTTTTTTGATACCAAATGCGTGCCCTAACTGGTCAGAAGCGAAAATATCCAAGCACAAGCAAGTAAAATCCAACTAGAGACATGGTTAGCTTGAGGGCCATAATATCTACATTTTTACTTCAAAATGTATGCACAAAGGATGATTGTATCAAGATATTGAAGTTTGAAAACTTACCTCTTGCAGCTGGATTTGAATATGGACTTTGAGCAAGTTTTGAAGAGTGAAGATGATCAGGTTAGCTTGCCTGGACCTCCCTGAATGTGTTGCAACTCTTACTTTGCCTTGAGGATGGCTGAAACTCCCTACTCAAGTCAGTCTGCAAGCTTGAGTTTCAAAAATGGTGGATGATGGAAATGTGATTACAGTATGCAAACAGGGGCTGGGATAGCTTCTATATGTGTATTAGAAACTTTGTTGATGGTTTGGCCAAGAAACGCACAAGGGGATTTGAAGGTTGGATTCAAAAATCAGAAATGACAAGTTTTTGTGCTTGTATGGCAATTTCTGGTTTTTGGGAGTTTGAGGGAGTTTGAGAGCTTGTAAAATCGTGTGTTAGCTTGCAAATAACTTGTATAATTATATGGAAAATGTTCGAGCACTTTAGGTGGTCAGAAGCACAAGATATAGAGTTATGGCTATGTTACTTGTTTTTGAAGAAAATTGAAAACATGGTTTCAAGGCATAGTACAAGCATAGCCTGAGTTTATGGGAGGCTGTAGACATGTTGCTTTTGCCTTTTACATTTCTTGTGATCATAAAGAACAAGTGAAAATCTCTATGCATTGTCTTTGTGATTAAAGCCTCTTTACAAGAATGGAATGGTAACTTTGTGCCATAAATGGAAATGCAACTTGGATAATGACTCAAATGCTTGGATCAAAGCTCTAACAGCTGTATAAACATTTAATTATGGAGTGACAAACAAGTTTGAGGTCTGCAAAGCAAATATTATGCAACCTAGCTATGAATTGGTCAAGTGTTCATCACAAATTCTGCCTTGTAAATCAAGAATGAAACCCTAACTTCATCTCTTCGATTCTCTTAGCCCAAGCATGATCTCAATGAGTTCTTGGACATTTTGGAAAGATTGTAACATCCTACACAACCTCTATGTTTGTTATTTTTGAAAATTCCTCTCGTAACTATGTGAAAAATTTCCATGAAGTTAGGTTAAAATCCTGCCTAAACTACGGCAAAATTTCACTAAGTTTCCAAGTTTCATGAACATGTATTCACAAAATCATAACTTGAAATCCATGCATTTATAGGAGAAGTTGTATTCTATAATATTTTATATCTCATTGAGATATACAACTTTCATGTTGGAAGTTTCCTTTGAATCATCTTGCATCATGGTGAAAAATTGGCTCAAAGTTGTGAAAAAAATATGAAGTTTCCAACACTTAGAAAAATTTCTAAGTTTAGAAATTTTGACTTTTCAAAATGAAATCTTGAATTTTTGATTCCTTGATGAACAAGTTTCATATTTTGACATGTTTTTATGAATTGTGATCTTTGACACTTGATTTTGACCAAAAATTCAAAATTTGACTTTTCAGTGTACATTTGACTTTTGATCAATTGACTGAAAATCAACTATCAATCAATTGATCTTGAGGGAAGTTTTGAGTCATGCCATTAGGTCAAAATGATGCAATTAAATCCTTAAGATCATGTATCTAACCAATCAACCATTTGCTAGGTCAAAAGTCAGAAATTGCATTTCCTCAGTCAAAACCCTAATTTTGACCATTTTGCCCTTTTAATGATCTGATCAATTTTCTTGAGGAATTATGGTCCAAACTTAATCAAATGACATATATTAGTTCATAATGTTGATATGGATAAAAAGTTATGAAGTTTGACTGTAAATTGACCATAGTTTACTTTTTGCCCAATACAATTGATTTTTAGGTTAACTGATCAATTGACTGAGCAAAAATGTGATCCAAGACTTGAAACATGACATGAGCAATATTGAGAGTACAAAATGATCCATGAAAGTCATACGGGGCATTAAAAGTCCATTTATGTTTGTGCAATCTCAAACCCTAATTTTCAGTGATCAGTGCTTGAGGAGGTGTCTTGAGCTGATCAACCCTAGTGCAGTCTTGAACCAAAGGAGATCTTGTGAGAGATTAATTGATAAATAAGAGGGAAAATTTTGGGGTACAACATCTTCCCCTATTCAATCTTCTTAAACCTGAAGAGTTAGATTGGCGGATCCGCCATTCGTGACTTGAAGGTGGAAGATGATTGAACACTAGAGTGCCCAGAAATTTGCACTCGAAGATAAATTGTGAATGGGCTTATAGATGCCATTTGGAGGAATGATGGTAAACACTGGAGGAAGTATTAGCACAAATATTTGGTCGATTCATACTAAAACTTGATGTTTTACCCGTGGGGGAAAAGGGTTAGTAAAAGTTCAGATGCATGCATGCTGTTCACAAGATGAATGAGATCATGTTAAATGCATTTTATATGTATATGTCATGATGTAATAATGTGAGATGCATGTTTTTGTCCGAGAAAATAAATCCCTGACTTCCGCTGAGGAAATTCCGGGAGGTTGAATCCATAATTGGCGTTGGGGATGAAGAATATACACACCTTCAAACTTTGTTGAAAGGATGCTTCCGTTGAGGAATATATCTTGAATGTCAGCTGTTATCTGGTCGGATCCAGGCTTCACAAATGACTGAGGATGAGGAAGTCAACTGCTCTCTGGTCGGATCCAGGCTTCACGGTAACTTACTAGGAAAAGATAAATTAACTGCTATCTGGTCGGATTCCAGGCTTTGCAGAATTTTTTTTGAATAGTTATCTGGTCGGATCCAGGCTTCACAACAACTTGTTGGGGATAAGGAAGTTAACTGTTATCTAGTCAGATCCAGGCTTTGCTGTAACTTGAAGTGGTCACTACCATCTGGTCAGGCCCATGTTTCATGGTTTTTGGAAAGTTTTACTATTATTTGGTCGGGTCCAGGCTTCAATGTCTCTCTGGGGATCATAGTTAATTGTTATCTGGTCGGGCTCCAGGTTTCACAATAACTTGCTTGAAAACTGACATCTGGTCGGGTCCAGGCTTTGAAGATTTTTGAGGTTGATGAGGTTAATTGTTATTTGGTTGGGTCCAGGTTTCACAATAAATTGTTTGGGGATTTAGTTGTTATCTGGTCGGGTTCCAAGTTTCACAATGAATTTCTGAGGGTAATTGCTATCTGGTCGGATCTAGGCTTCACAACAACTTGTTGGGGTAGAGGAAAAATCAGATGGGGAAAAGAAGTTAAACCCTGGTCTTATGGAGTCTAGGTTCTTCTATATTTTAAAGAGTTAAACTATTATCTGGTCGGGTCCAGGCTTTAGTAACTTAAAATTGAGATTAACTATTATCTGGTTGGGTCCAGGTTTCAGAAACTCAAACTATTATCTGGTCAGATCCAGGTTTCAACAATTGATAAAGTCAAACTATTATTTGGTCGGGTCCAAGATTTAGAGTAGTTTGAAATTTTATACTATTATCTGGTCGGATCTAGGCTCTACAGTGATTTGAGAAGTTGATTATTATCTGGTCTGGTCCAGGCTTCATAGTAGTTTGAAAGTTGTACTAATATCTGGTCGGGTCCAGTCTTCATAGTATCTTTTGGAGATAGTAAAGGTTTTGTTGACGGCTTTACTAGGGGTCAGGGACTGTGGCCCTATGATTTGTAATAATCAGCAACGCAAAACTTAGGCTGGAGAGTGTAGACTCAGTCGGGGAGGACAGGCTCAGCTTGGGGAGGATATACTCAGCCGGGGGTAACAGGATCAACCGGAGAAGATAAACTAAAGCTGGGGAATTTTGTACTTAGCTGGGGAGTTATGCTACTCGTTGTTTGTTGGGGAAGTAAAACCTGTTGGTAAACTGCTGAAGTGGTGAGTTCTTTTTAGAAAGATATCCACAAGGCTTCTACTTGTAAGATTCAAACTTAGCTGGGGAAAGAACTGCCAATAGATTGAGACTCTGGTTGGAGATTATCCTATGCAAAGAGACTTTGTGAGTAACTTTGTTAAGGAGGATGTTAATGAAATAACTCTGTGGGGGGATATTCCATGTACATTAAGAGATGCTTGCTGCTGCCTAGTAGGTCACATGTGCCAAATAGCTTTAATTATGTTCATATGCATATGTTCGTTCAATTTTAGTCATTGGACAACTTTGCATTCAAAATAAAAAACAGAAAGTTTGCACATCAAAGTATATTTGTATTGATATTTTTCCTGTGAATAGGCGTTTTTGTACAAAGAGACGGAGATCCTAGTAAGAGGAAATCGTCGAAAGGAAAACAAGAGATTTCAAACAAAAACAAATAGCCATGTAGAAATGATCCCACTGCCTTCCAACTCTACTATTTCCCCAATGTCTTTGAATGCCCCTTTGCCGTTGACAAGAATTTGATTGGATTGATCTTGGACCGTTTGAACTCGGACCTTAGTGATAAAGTTGACAGTGGTGATTCCACGGGACATAGTCATACGCTTTCGATCCTTAATTTTTGCCTGGACCGCCCTTTCGGGTTTTCAGTCCACCAGAATACCCTTTTTTTCCCAAGTCGCCCTTTCGGGTTTTCAACTTACCGGGTGTACAATATTTTGTATATATCCCTAATTTTTGCCCAAACCTTTTGGTTTGCCGGGATGCCCTTATTTTTCTTAGGTGTGTCAACCTAGCGAGTCTCTTATGCGTAGTATTTTTTAACTATGTCCATGTTTATAGGATGTGGGGAGTCTTCACCATCCATGGTAGTCAGCATCATGGCACTGCCATAGAAAACTCTCTTGACAACAAATGGCCCTTCATAGGTGGGAGTCCATTTTCCTCTAGGGTCGCCTTGTGGTAGAATGATGCATTTTATCACCAAGTCACCAGCTTGATATACCCGAGGCTTGATCTTTTTGTTGAAAGCCTTGATCATACTTTTTTGGTACGTCTAACCATGACAAACAACAACCAATCATTTTTCGTCGATCAATTTTAGCTGATCCAATCTCATTTGAATCCACTCGTATTCACCTAGGCCTGCCTCATTCATAATCTTCAGCGAGGGAATCTGAACTTCCACTGGAAGAACAACTTCCATGCCATAGACTAGAGAAAAGGGGGTTGCCCCAATTGATGTTCTAGCTGAAGTGCAGTAGCCGTGGAGAGCAAATGGTAATATCTCATGCCAATCCTTATAGGTTACTACCATTTTCTGCACAATCTTCTTGATATTTTTGTTTTCCGCTTCGGCTGCGCCATTCATTTTCGATCTATATGGAGAAGAATTGTGATGCTTGATCTTAAAATAAGTGCAAAGCTCAGTAATCATAGAATTTTGAGGTTAGTCCCATTGTCGGTGATAATCCTTTAGGGGATACCATAGCGAAAAATGAGGTTGTGTTTGATGAATCTGGCTACTACATTCTTGGTGACTGAGGCAAATGAGGTGGCTTCGACCCATTTGGTGAAATAGCCGATAGCGACAAGAATGAAACGATGTCCATTGGAAGTTGTGGGCTTGATTTCTCCAATCATGTTAATGTCCCACATTGCAAATGGCCACGGAGCGGTCATGACATTCAGAGGGATAAGAGGCACATGGACCTTGTCAGCATAGATTTGGCATTTGTGACAAGTCCTAGAGTGTTGATGGAAATCAGTCTCCATCGTTGACCAATAGTAACCAGCTCTCAAGATCTTCTTAGCCATCGTATGTCCTCTTGAGTGAGTACCAAAGAGACCATCATGCATGTCTTCCATGATTTCCTCTGCCTGCTTCTTGTCCATACATCAGAGTAGAGTAGAGTCATGGTTGCGCTTGTACAATATTCCGTTGGTTAGGAAGAATTTGGCTACAAATATTCGTAAGAATTTTCTATCATTGATGAACGATCCCTCTTGTGCTTCAAGATATCTCCTCACCTCATGGTACCATGGCTTTTCCGCATTAGTGTCAAGTTCAAAGCAATGTGTATGTTCGTCGAATCTCTCAATTGTAATCATAGGGGCCTCGTTATCCCATCTGACCTTGAACATTGAAGACATGGTTGCCAAAGCGTTAGCTAACTGATTTTCTTCCCTAGGGAAACGCTTAAAAGTGATCTCTTTGAAGTAGGGAATCAGGGATAGCACCAATTCCTTGTAAGGGATGAGATTAGGGTGTTTAGTGTCCCAATCTCCTCTTACTTGTCTAATCACCAAAGTGGAATCCCCAAACACATTCAAATGCTTGATCCTCAAGTCAATAGCAGCTTTCAGACCTAAAATGCATGTTTTGTACTCAGACATATTGTTCGTGCAATCAAAGCATAGTCTGGAAGTGAATGGAGTATGGCATCCTTCAGGCGTTGGAAGCCCCATCGAAGACCATTGTCCATCGAGATCCTTGTTCAGGTCCGTCATACGATCTAGGTTTCGTGCAATTGGTTAACAACATGATGTTCTCATCAGGGAAGTCGAAGTTCATAGACTGATAATCATCCATATCTTGATGGGCCAAATGATCAGCTAGCACACTTCCTTTGATGGCCTTTTGAGTAGTGTATTGAATGTTGTACTCAGTCAAGATCATTTTCCATCTAGCTATCAGTCCGGACAGGGCAGGTTTCTCGAAAATGTACTTGATTGGGTCCATTTTAGAAATCAACAGAGTGGTATGAGTCAACATATACCATCTTAGCCGGCGAGCAGCCCATGCCAGAGCACAACAAGTTTTCTCGAGCAGTGAATATCTGGTTTCACAGTCGGTAAAATTTTTGCTCAGGTAATAAATAGCATGCTCTTTTCATCCAGACTCGTCATGTTGGCCCAAAACACACCCCATAGAGTTCTCTAGTACTGTCAAGTACATGATCAAGGGTCTTTCTTCAACTGGAGGCATGAGAATAAGAGGCTCTTGTAGATATTCTTTGATTTTGTCAAAGGCAGCTTGGCATTCATCATTCCACCTAACTACCCGATCTTTCTTCAAGAGTTTGTAGATTGGCTCACAAGTAGCAGTCAAGTGAGATATAAAGCGGGCGATGTAGTTGAGGTGACCCAAGAATCCTCTAACTTCCTTTTCAGAATAAGGGACTGGCATTTCTTGGATATCCTTCACCTTGACAGGATCAACTTCAATGCCTTTATTGCTGACAACAAAACCTAGAAGCTTTCCAGATCATACTCCAAACGTGCATTTGTTAGGGTTTAACCTCAGTTTGTACTTTTTCAGCCTTTCAAATAGTTTGTACAAGTGATCAATATATTCTTCTTCAGTTTGTGATCTGGCAATCATATCATCCACATATACCTCTATTTCAGGATGTATCATGTCATGAAACAAAGCTACCATAACACTTTGATACGTTTCCCCTGCATTCTTCAATCTGACCGACATGACCTTGTAATAGAAGGTGCCCCATTGCATAATGAAAGTAGTCTTCTCCATGTCTTCGGGAGCCATCCTTATTTGATTATAGCTGGAGAAACCGTCCATAAAAGAGAAGACTTTGTGCTGAGCAGTATTATCAACTAAGACGTCAATGTGTGGTAGAGGGAAGTCATCCTTGGGGCTTGCCCTATTCAGATCCCTATAGTCTACGCACATGCAAACTTTTTCGCCCTTCTTTGGCACTGGAACCACATTAGCAACCCATTGGGGATAGGATGTCACAGTTAGGAACCCTGCATCAAACTGTTTCATTACTTCAGCCTTGATCTTCTCAGACATATCAGGCCTCATACGAAGAACCTATTGTTTGACAGGAGGACAGTCTTCTTTTGTCGGCAGATGATGAACTATGATATCGGTATTCAACCCAGGCATATCTTTATAAGACCAAGCAAATAATTCCATATAATCATGCAACATCTGAACCAACTTGCTCTTGACACTGCTTTCCAAGTTAGAGTCGATCTTGATTTCCTTCTTATCTGACTCAGTACCAAGATTGACGACTTCAAATGACTCTTCGTGCGGTGGAATAGCTTTTTCCTCTTGTAATAAAAGTCTGCTAATTCTCCCGGTATTTCACAATCTTCCTCGCCTTCATCTCGGCTTGGTTGATTGGACATTCGAAGTCATAGTCGACAATAGTAGAGTCATTAGCAATAGGATCCAGAGTGGATGAGGACTTGCAAGAATGTGTGTGCGTGCATGTAAGATACATGGCTATTTTTTTGAAAAATGTATTTGAAAGAAAAGAAATACAATGAATACAAAGATTTGAATGCAAAAGAGTCCAATGTACTAAATGATCATATGATTAGATGAACATAAATAAAACCCTTGACAGATGGACCAAAGTGCCCCGGGCCAAGCACATGGCATAAAAGTCATTGTTTAAATATTACAGACAAAATGTTCTTGAATTGAAAGGAAAGCAATAACAAGTAAATTACTCCTCAATGAAGGAGATGGGCACAAATTCCTTTGCACGTCAATTCTTCAGCTCCGTTTTAGTTGGATACATCCAATCTTCAAATGCAGCTTCTTCATCGGAATCACCTACGGCGTTGACTTCATGGCTTCCAATATGGAGAGGTGGCTTTCCAGCACGAGCACGCCTCACTTCATTCTGAGCTTTGACGGTGAATCTCAAACAAAACTTGTCCGCTTTAAATGGGATATCGATGAGTTTCCCCCAAGTATACATTTTCCTTCTTCAATTTCCGCACGAGCATCTTTGAATGAAACCATTTTTGGTATGACTTTAATAGCTTGAGACTCATCAGAGGAACATTTGGTAGCAGCAATCATCGGTGGTACAACCTCAAAGGCTTGACACGGGGTCTCAATGAATTCTCCATCCATCTCTACGTATTTGAACGAGTTAAGTTGGCTTACCATAAACTCTTCCTCACCATAGATGGTGACAATTCTTCCCTTGACAGGATATTTAAGCTTTTGATGGAGAGTTGAGGTTACTGACCCAGCTTTATGGATCCACGGGCGACCCAACAGACAAGAATAGGCAGGATGAATATCCATAATGTAGAAGGTGGAGTTGAAGATTTGTGATCCTACCTTGATGGGAAGGTCTACTTCCCCATGAACAGTCCTCTTTGATCCATCAAATGCCCTTACAATGATATCACTTGGCTTTAAGACTAAACCTTCACAGTCTAGACGGTCTAACGCCCCTTTGGGTAATACATTCAGAAAAGAACCAATGTCGACTAGCACATGTGCTAAGGTAGTCCCTTTGCACTCGACAGAAACATGTGAAGCTTTATTGTGATTCTTCCCAAGCGGTGTTAGGTCAGCATCTAAAAATCCCAAGACATTATTAGCTGTCAGGCTAGCCAAACAATTATTAAATTGGTCCATTGTTGTCTCATGGGGGACATGAGCTTTTTTTCAGGAATTTGATTAATGTCCGAGCATGGGCATCGGAACAAAGCAGCAATGACAACATTTAAATCTTAGAAGGGGTTTGCCTCAACTGTTCCAAAATCTTGAAGTCGCTTCTTTTTATGATCTTTAAGATCTTGTCCATCTCACGAGTGGAGGGCTCTCCATCAGCAACATCCTTTGCGGGTATTTCTGTTACGGCCGGCTAAACCACTTTTTCCTTCCCTCTTGTATCAGTATTTGGCTTGGCAGCAGTAATGTGGATGGGCGCCTTTGTAACAACTGGTGGTGAGATATTTGGTGAAAATATTCTCCCAGTTCTAGTTACTTTGCTTGAGCCAGCTACGTTACCAACATTGTCATCTTCTTCTTCGATCCAAGCGTCTTGTTTAATCCCATGATATAACACCTCAACACCATAATTCCATGGTACTGCCTTGTTTGAAGAGTAGGGAATCGGTCCGGGATTGGTAATTATTAAGGGAGCAATAATGGGTTCATTTGAAATCCAAATAGGAACTTTAGAGGTGATCCTAAGAGGCTTGTTTGAGATGGTGATAATGGAGAGATCTTCACATTTGTTAGTCAAACTTTTGGCAAGTGGGGTCTTCTCAAATAGAATTTTGCGGCTATCCATCAAGCGTTGTATGCCTTTCTTCAGCCTTTCACATCCATTAAGTTGTTGGGTACAACAAACACAGTCTTTTACACATCCAGAGAAAATCCCAGCTTTCAACAGGTTCCTTTTGATGATATTCAGCGGAGTGGTCAATTCTTCAACAGAGGCAACAAAAATTGTATCTTCAACAACATTAACACCCTTGTCATGCTTCAGCAGAGGTGCGATGATTACATTCGGAGTCAGAGTCGGATCAAAATCGAGTCTTGTTATCAATCAAATCCTAGACTTTGTTCTTCAAGGCCCAACACTGGTTAGTCTCATGCCCGTGGCTAATTGAGTGGTAAGCACATTTAGTTTTCAGATTATACTTTGGTGACGAGGTATCAGGGTTGGCAGGTGGATCGCGCAATATCACCAAATTAGCCTTGAACAAATATTTTAAGGATTGAGACAATGACATGCCTAACCTCGTAAATTGTCTTCTCGGAGTTTCAAAACATTGATGATTTGCAGATGGTCTTGGAGTAGGAGTTGGATTGGAGATTCAGATAACATTTACAGACGAATGATCATTCTTCTTGGTACGGGCCCTTGCCCCGTACACAACATTGACTTCCTTCTTTGCAACAAAAGGTTTCTTGATCGAATTGGAAGTGGAGGTAGATGCCACAGAGATCTTCCCACTTTTAATGCCGCTTTGAACTCTTTCACTGGTTAAGATTAATTCGGTGAAACCAGAAGAAGAGCAGCCAACCAACAGATTAAAGAAGGGACCAAATAAAGTGCCCATGAACATGTCAATGTGCTCCATATAAGTCAAGGGTGGTTGAACCCTACCAGCGAGGTCTCTCCACTTTTGCGCATATTCCTTAAATCCTTCATTCTTTCCCATGGTCATATCTTGCAACTGAACCCTTGTTGGCGCCAAGTCGGTGTTATACTGATACTGATGGTAGAATGAGGTAGCTAAATCTTCCCAAGTATTTATACGAGAACCATCCAACTGATAAAACCATTCAAGTTGTGTTCCAGCCAAGCTCTCTTGGAAAAAGTGAACCCAGAGCTTCTTATCAGTAGTGTGCGACTGCATCTTGTGCACATAAGATTTCAAGTGGAGTTTTGGACAAAAAACTCCATCGTACTTTGCAAAGACTGGTATTTTGAATTTGTGGGGAATGACTACCCCAGAGATCAAACCCAAGTCATCAAAATCTAAACCGGGGACGGCTTGGATTTCAACAACTTTCAATCTGTCTTCTAACTACTTATACTTGATATCAGCGGGTGGATACTGCTTGTCGAAATAATCATCATAAGATACTTGATCATTAACATAGTCAGCCTGAGTACTCTTGACCTCACCAATCTGGTTCTCGTCTTCTTCAGACGAATCTCCTCTTACTGGGATCTGACGGACTGTCTCCTTGAACCTTCTACCCATGTTGAGCAGAGCTTTCTTCTTGGGCTTCTTCTTAACTGCCAATAATGCCATCATATCTTGCTGCCCCTTGGCTAGGGCCAGTAGAGTCTCTTGGAATTGAGAGTTTTGTGCCTGGAGATCCTTCACAGTTCTATCTAGATCCATCTTTCTGAAATAAACAACAGAAAGATAAGGAAACCTGTTATGCGAAAACCTGGCATGTTATGATGCATGGAATATGTATATGCAAATGATTTCAAGGATTAATGAGATTTAAATTTGTATAGACAAAAGAATGAACAAACGTCAATTTTCATTAAACAATTCAAGAAAGATCACATCATTCCTCTTGGGCTTACAAAATAACTTTCTAAGATAAAAAGACTGAACACATCCTCTTCGGTGCGAGATAGGCGTTCACACTTTGCTCTTCTTGTAGCTGCTTTGTAAGCTCCAAGACCCTCTTCTCACTAGCATATAATTGAGCTTCGAAAGTATCTCATTCTTCTTTCATCTGAATCCAACCCTTTTGCAAGTCTTCGAGAGAGGTAGGCACGCCGGGATGGAGGACGGTGTACGGGACATCTCATTCAACCACAGGTTCCATGATGACTGGTAAGATGGAAGGATAAGGCATCATAAGTTTCTGAGCACGAGCTCGTACCCACTTAAGGTAAGGCTCAAGGGGAATGGAATTCTTGTGTCCCAGCTTCTTTCTATCCACCTTGTTCACCATCCTCCAAGCTCGGATAAACCTCTGACGATAACCTTGATTGTCATTCTCGTAGTCGAATACCACTCCTTGGATAAGCATCTCATGTGGACCATCCCTTCGGGCGTAACCAAACTTCCGTAAGGCTAAGCATGGGTTATAAGTGATACATCCTATAATTCCAAGCAAGGGGACATTAGGGAATTCTCTACAATGGTCGGTGATAGTAACATTCTCCAAGGATCGGGAACACCAATGAATATCTGAATGTCTGAGCATCATCAACCTATGGGACCATCTTGAATCTTGCTCATTTTTTAACACAGATTGGGGAAGATGTGAAATAAACCATCTTGCCAAGAGAGGAGTGTAACACATGAGGATACCTCTCTTCCTCATAGTGCGAGAGTGAAAAGAATGTAAGATGTCTCCTAACAAAGTAGGCACCGGGTTACGAGACATGAAGATTTTGACGGTGTTTACATCTATGAGTTGGTCAGGATTTGGAAACAAAACCATCCCATAGATGAGAAGGGCCACAATTTCCTCAAAAGCTTGCAAGTCCAAGGAGTTCCAACAATCTTGAGCTTTCTCAAACAAGAACTTGGCCAAGAAACCTTTGACACCACTCCTTGTTTCCCAATTAGTTATGACATCAGATTGTTGCAAGTGTAGAGCTTGAGCAATATCTTCAGGTTTTAGATCTCTTTTTGTACAGTTGAAGGGTAGTTGATTGAGAATGGGAATCCTCAAGAGTTAGGAGAATTCTTCTAAATGTAAAATCAAGCTTCTCAAATAAGCTTTTGTTTTGATGAAGATAAACCATGGCTAACAAAGAAGACAAAGATTTTGGTCAAGCATCTAAGCATCTAAGAATAATATCTTCACTCAAAGCTCTCAACAACTTTAAAGGTATAATAATATTATCTACTTTGATCTTAAGATATAGATGCTCAAAAATTAAAAAGAAATGTTTAAGAATCATTACTCAAGCTTTTCAAAGATAAAATTTCACTTTTCTTATGCATGCAATCGATTTACATCTTAGTGCAATCGATTGCACTCTTCAAAATTCCAAATCTTTTGCTTCTGTTTCTTTATGCAATCAATTACATTGTTAGTGCAATCGATTTCACACTTAAACTTTTTCAAAATGTTTGCTACTGACTTTGCATGCAATCGATTACATTGTTAGTGCAATCGATTGCACTCAGTTAAATTTTGCTACTGACTTTGCATGCAATCGATTACATTGTTAATGCAATCGATTACACTCTTAAAATTTTGAAAAATAGCTGTTGAAAACCTTGTGCAATCGATTACACCAAGGGTGAAATTGATTACACACTGCACGAATTTGAAAAATAACAGATTTGTTCATGCCTTTTGATCATGCCTTATCATTACATCTTTTCACTCAAACTTGGAATTTGTTCATGATACATTTCCAGATCTTCATGATGTTTCAAAAGGGTGTTATGAAAATATAAATATTCAATTTCAAATCCAGATCTAACACCTTCTTTCAAAATATTTTTCTGAACTTTAAAAATACAAACTCAAGCATTCTTCATTTTCATGCATAAGTTTTCTGCACATTTTCATACTTCAAACAGAAAACTTTGAGAAAATATATCTTGAGTCTTTGTGCAGTATTATTATTGAAAGAAGAAGATTATACATTGTCAAATCACTCTTAGTGATCAATATTACTCTACTCACTCAAACTCACAAATTGATATTTACTTACTTATTTTCCAGGATTGTTGGAATTAAGTTTAAGTGTTTTTGTTGAAATCTTGTCTTTCCAAGTTGCTGGATACAAGTGTAGTTACATTGAGAGGATTTTTCTCATAGGTAACTTAGTGAAAAATCCAAGAGGATTGTTCTTGGTGGTTTTATTGGTTAGAGTCTTGTATAGAAGGACTAGGGTGTCCTGTCTTGAGATCTAACAATAAGGAAATCTCTTTCATGTTGAAAGGGGACTGGAGTACTCTCGGACTGTGAGGGGAACCAGGATATATCGCCCGTGTCTCTTTATTTTTCTGCATTTTTAAGCTTTCCTAAACTCCTTATAACCAGAAAAATAAGAACCATCATCACTAAAAACCAAAATTTTTAAAAGTACCTAATTCACCCCCCTCTTAGGCGCACTTCGTACTTACAATTGGTATCAGAGCAGGTTATAGGTAACCTGCTCCTAAAAGATCCATAATGGCTTCCACAAATCATAATCCCGTTTTTAGAGATGGTGGTAGTAACAACAAGCCTCCTCTATTCTGTGGTGAATATTTTGACTTTTGGAAAATTCGCATGAAGGCGCATCTAGAAGCACAAGGAGAATAAATATGGGATGCCGTCGAAAATGGTCCATTTATCCCGATAACGGTAATCAATGGTGTTGGCTCATCAAAGCCTAAAACTGCATGGGACGATGATGATAAGAAGAAAGTTCTCTATGACAAAAAGGCAATAAACCTTCTTCAAGGTGCACTTAGCATGGACGAATTCTTCCGTGTCTCGGCATGCAAAACAACAAAGGAAATATGGGATACCTTGGTACAAACTCATGAAGGAACGATTGAAGTAAAAAGATCAAGACTAAATACCCTAAGTCAAGAATACGAACTATTTCGAATGCAGCCCGGAGAAACCATTCTTGACTTACAAAAGAGATTTGTGCACTTGACAAATCATCTAAGTGCTCTTGGTAAAACTTTGACGAATGATGAATTGAATCTGAAAGTACTTAGGTCCTTAACTAGGGAATGGCAACCAAAGGTAACAGAAATTTCAGAAAATAAAAGTCTCTCCAACATGACATCCGCAACTCTATTCGGAAAACTTCAAGAATACGAAACGGAACTCGGAAGACTCGAAAAGCATGGAACTTAAGAGAAGAAATCCAAGAATATTGCTTTGAAGATAGACTCCAAGGAAGTTGAAAAGGAAAGCAATCAAGAAGAAGATGAAAACTTCATGCTTCTTGTTAAAAGGCTTGGTAAGTTCTTCGGTAGAAATGACAAACCTTTTTCTCATTCAAAAGGAAAGAAACATTTTCAGAAAAAGGAAGGCTCCAGATCAACACAAGAAATCACATGTTATGAATGTGGTAAGCAAGGTCATATCAAGCCGGATTATCCAAAATTCTCCAAGAAAAGTGGCTTCAAAAGCAAGAAGGGATTCAAGAACAAAAAGGCTTATGTCGCATGGGAGGACAATGAAATAAGTTCCTCATCTGATTCTGATAGTGATGAAAGTGCAAATCTAGCATTGATGGCCTCACACCATTCCGATGATGAAGATAATGAGGTTAGTAATGAATTTTCTCTTTTTGATAGTGATGCACAAGGTGCTATAGATGAACTATTGAATGAATGCAAAATTCTGTATAAAACCATTTCATCATAAAAGAAATAAATTTCATCCTTAGAAGAAAAATATGTTTCAATGGAAAAATATTTCAAAGAAGAAAAACAAAAATCAAGTGATGAACAAAAATAGAATTTTGTATGCAAAAATTGTGATTCACTCTCTTTCCAAATTGTCCAATTAAAAAGAGTCATTGAAAGATATGAAAAAGGGCAAATTGGATTGGAAGGTGTTCTTAGTCAACAAAGATACTCCAATGATAAAAGTGGACTTGGATATTCAAAGTTATCAAAACCAAGTTCTAACAAAACTATCTTTGTTAAGGCAAGTGATCAATCTTCCAAAGAGAAAGTGAACAAACCTAAAATAGTTCATCACTATCCGAAAAAGAAAACATTTTCTAAGAAGAAATCTTATCCTTCTAGATATAGAAGTAACTTTGAACCTACTTTTTTTTTATTGTGGTATTAAAGGCCATACACCTAATGCTTGCTATGTTAGAAACTTCAGTGTGGCAAGTGGGCATTATGTATGGGTAAAGAAAGACACTAATTATGAAGGACCCAAAGCAACTTGGGTACCTAACAAAACCTAATTTGTTTTGCAAGTATGCTTGAAGACCATATGCAATCTTTGGTATCTTGATAGTGGTTGTTCAAAGCATATGACAGGAGACATAAACCAATTTTCACATCTAGCGCTAAAGGCCAAGGGTTTTGTCACTTATGGAGACAATAATAACGGAAGAATCCTAGGCAAAGGCAAAGTTGGTGCTCCACATTTCACATCCATTGAAGATGTTCTTTATGTTGAAGGACTAAAGCACAATCTTCTAAGTATTAGCCAACTTTGTGACAAAGGCTTCAAAATCAAGTTCACCAAGGATGAATGTTTGATAGAAGACGAAGTCACTCATGAGGTTATACTTAAAGGTAAAAGAATCAATAATATATTTATGATTTCCCTTGATGATCCATATTTGAAGGTTAAATGTCTCATGGCGAATAACGATGATTCATGGCTTTGGCACAAAATAATTGCTCATATTCATATGGAACACTTGAATAAATTAATCAAGCATGATCTTATCATTGGATTGCCTAAGAGAAATTTCGTCAAAGATAGACTATGCGATGCTTGTCAAAAAGTGAAACAAACTAGATCAACTTTCAAATCTAAGAATGTGGTGTCCACTACAAGGCCACTACAATTGTTACATATGGATCTATTTGGTCCATCGAGAACAAGGAGTTTCGGAGGTAATGTATATGCTTTGGTTATTTTTGACGATTTCTCTAGATATACTTGGACATTCTTTTTAGTGCAGAAAAGTGATGCATTCAAGGCGTTCAAGAAGTATGCTAAACAAATTCAGAATGAGAAGTCTCTAACGATTGCCTCAATAAGAAGTGACCATGGCGGAGAATTCCAAAATGCTCTATTTGAAGAATTCTGTGGAGAACATGGAATATCAAACAACTTCTCGGCACCAAGGACTCCACAACAAAATGGAGTGGTTGAAAGAAAGAATAGGTCTCTTGTGGAACTTGCTAGAACAATGCTTAGCGACTCAAACCTTCCAAAATACTTTTGGGCGGATGCGGTGAGCACGACATGTTTTGTTAGCAATAGAGTTAACATTAGACCAATCTTAAAGAAAACTCCATATGAACTTTTTAAAGGGATAAAACCAAACATTGCTTTCTTTCATATCTTTGGGTGCAAATACTTTGTCTTAAACAATGACAAAGATAATTTGGATAAGTTTTATGAGAAATACGATGAAGGTATATTTCTTGGTTACTCACTCTCTAGTAAAGCATATAGAATATACAACAAAAGAACTTTGACTATTGAAGAATCTATGCATGTTTCTTTTGATGAATCTAACCCCTCCAAGGAGGATAATATTGTTTGTGATAATGATGATGAAATTTTAGAAGGTCCTCAAGAAAATTCTTCCAAGGATCAACCTATTCAACTAGAAGAATCACCTCAACAAGAATCGAATCTCAATGATCTACCAAAAGAATGGATAACTCATAGAGATCATCCTATTGATAAAGTAATTGGTGATATAAGTCAAGGCATGTCTACAAGATTAAATCTCAAGGATGCTTGCCTAAACATGGCGTTTGTCTCTCAAATTGAACCTTCCAAAGTTGATGAAGCTTTAGGCGATAACCAATGGATCATAGCTATGCAAGAAGAATTGAATCAATTTGAAAGGAATCAAGTTTGGGAACTCGTTCCTAGGCCAAGCAACAAACACATTATTGGAACAAGATGGGTGTTTAAAAACAAACTTGACGAGAATGGAATAATTGTTCGCAAAAAAGAAAGATTGGTAGCACAAGGCTATAATCTAGAAGAAGGAATAAACTTTGAAGAAACTTTCGCTCCAGTTGCAAGGTTAGAAGCTATTCGTTTCTTACTTGCCTATGCTTGTTCATTAAATTTTCAGCTTTTCCAAATGGACGTCAAAAGCGCATTCTTGAATGGATATATCACTGAAGAAGTATACGTTAAGCAACCCCCTGGTTTCGAAGACTTCAGGAATACATCTCATGTATATAAATTAAGAAAAGCTCTCTATGGACTGAAACAAGCACCAAGGGAATGGTATGATCGTTTAAGTAACTTCTTATGTGAAAAAGGTTTCGAAAAAGGCAAAGTTGACAAGACTCTATTTATCAAGAAAATCAAAGGCGACACTTTGCTAGCACAAGTCTATGTTGATGACATCATCTTCTGTTCTTCAAATCAAGAAATGTGTGAAGAATTCTCATCAATGATGCAAGGAGAATTTAAAATGTCCATGATGGGTAAAATGAACTATTTTCTTGGACTTCAAATCAAACAACTTAAAGATGGCATCTTCATCAACCAATCCAAATATTGCAAGGAACTCTTGAAAAGGTTTGACATGGATAGCTGCAAGGAAATGTATACACCTATGGGTTCTGGTTCTTATGTTGATCAAGATGTATCAGGTGTTTCCATCGACATCACTAAATATCGAGGTATGATTGGCTCTTTATTATATTTGATGGTAAGTCGTCCTGACATAATGTTTAGTGTTTGTCTCTATGCCCTCTTTCAAGCTAACCCAAAGGAATCTCATCTCACGGAGGTAAAGAGGATCATGAAGTATCTCAAAGGGACAACAAATGTCGGATTATGGTATCCTAAAGGTAGTGTCTGCAACTTAATTGGTTATTCTGACGCGGATTATGCAGGATGTAAAACAGATAGAAAGAGCACAAGTGGTACTTGTCACATTCTTGGTAATGCATTAGTATCATGGGCCTGCAAGAAACAAGCATGTGTTGCTCTAAGCACGGCCGAAGCTGAATATATTGCAGCAGGTAGTAGTTGCACTCAAATTTTGTGGCTAAAACAACAACTTCGTGACTACAGACTCGATCTAGGGTGCATTCCTCTAAGATGCGACAACACTAGTGCAATCAACATCACAAAGAATCCCGTCATGCATTCAAGGACTAAACATATAGACATTCGACATCATTTTCTCCGTGATCATGTTCTTCAATGAGATGTTGAGGTAACCTTTGTAGATACTCATAATCAGCTTGCCGATATCTTCACCAAACCTTTGGCGAAAGAACCTTTCTACAAAATCCGTCGAGAGCTCGACATACTTGACGAGTGCGACTTATAAGGTGCATTCTAACCTTGATATAACTTTTATATATGTTTTTATTCTTGCCATATACGAATTTTTGCTTTAGGCATCTTTCCCTTCTTTTTGATAATGTCAAAGGGGGAGAAAGATGTATGGTACTTTATGCTTGTATTTCCCCTGTCTTAATTTTCAAGGTACTCTCCAATCAAGATGAAGAATTGCAAAGGATTCCAACCCTCTACTACATAGGGGGAGTTTTGAATCTTAGAGGGAGAAGCTCTTTCGGAAAGTACATCGCATAAAGAAAGATTGTTTGTCATCATCAAAAAGGGGGAGAATGTAAAATCAAGCTTCTCAAATAAGCTTTTGTTTTGATGAAGACAAACCATGGCTAACAAAGAAGACAAAGATTTTGGTCAAGCATCTAAGCATCTAAGAATAATATCTTCACTCAAAGCTCTCAACAACTTTAAAGGTATAATAATATTATCTACTTTGATCTTAAGATATAGATGCTCAAAAATGAAAAAGAAATGTTTAAGAATCATTACTCAAGCTTTTCAAAGATAAAATTTCACTTTTCTTATGCATGTAATTGATTTACATCTTAGTGCAATCGATTGCACTCTTCAAAATTCCAAATCTTTTGCTTCTGTTTCTTTATGCAATCGATTACATTGTTAGTGCAATCGATTGCACACTTAAATTTTTTCAAAACGTTTGTTACTGAATTTGCATGCAATCGATTACATTGTTAGTGCAATCGATTGCACTCAGTTAAATTTTACTACTGACTTTGCATGCAATCGATTACATTGTTAATGCAATCGATTGCACTCTTAAAATTTTGAAAAAATAGCTGTTGAAAACCTTGTGCAATCAATTACACCAAGGGTGAAATCAATTACACACTGCACAAATTTGAAAAATAACAGCTTTGTTCATGCCTTTTGATCATGCCTTTTCATTACATCTTTTCACTCAAACTTGGCATTTGTTCATGATACATTTCCAGATCTTCATGATGTTTCAAAAGGGTGTTATGAAAATATAAATATTCAATTTCAAATCCAGATCTAACACCTTCTTTCAAAATATTTTTCTAAACTTTAAAAATACAAACTCAAGCATTCTTCATTTTCATGCATAAGTTTTCTGCACATTTTCATACTTCAAACAGAAAACTTTGAGCAAATATATCTTGAGTCTTTGTACGATATTATTATTGAAAGAAGAAGATTATACATTGTCAAATCACTCTTAGTGATAAATATTACTCTACTCACTCAAACTCAAAAATTGATATTTACTTACTTATTTTCCAGGATTGTTGGAATTAAGTTTAAGTGTTTTTGTTGAAATCTTGTCTTTCCAAGTTGCTGGATACAAGTGTAGTTACATTGAGAGGATTGTTCTCATAGGTAACTTAGTGAAAAATCCAAGAGGATTATTCTTGGTCCAAGAGGATTGTTCTTGGTGGTTTTATTGGTTAGAGTCTTGTATAGAAGGACTAGGGTGTCTTGTCTTGAGATCTAACAATAAGGAAATCTCTTTCATGTTGAAAGGGAACTGGAGTACTCTCGGACTGTGAGGGGAACCAGGATATATCGCCCGTGTCTCTTTATTTTTCTGCATTTTTAAGATTTCCTAAACTCCTTATAACTAGAAAAATAAGAACCATCATCACTAAAAACCAAAATTTTTAAAAGTACCTAATTCACCCCCCTCTTAGGCGCACTTCGTACTTACACTAAAGTTGGCACAAGTTGATAATCGGGAAAACTGAAGCAATGGTGTAGAGGATCAAAGAATTGGAAAAGAACCTTCATCATATCTTCATCATGGTTAGAGGTAACCAAGTTTAGGAGGCGACCATGTCTTTCGATAAATAGAGAATTCTCAGGAACCCTTGATGCTAACTCTTTGAGTTGAGGAGGAATCCTTACGAGATTGATTTGAATGGTTTTCCTGCGAATATAAGCCATGTCCTACAAAACACAACAAAGATAAATCCTAATAATCCTTGAAATGGTTAGTGAGAATGAGTATGATGTTATGATGTTTATGATGTTATGTACAAGTAAATATATACAAACAAGACAAACAAGTCCTTAGGTTTAGGATTGCATGGAGTCTCATAGGTAAGTACCCTCTTGAAGTTTAGTTGGCTCAAACTTGTCCTATAAATAGTAACCGGGTTCTAAGGGATCTCAATATCACTGGTTTGTCTTCTCGAGAATTGTTTCAGCGCAAGCCTCTTTCACGACGACCAAAATATACCAAAAAGCCAAACCTCAATGAGTGTAGTATCGAGTATCTACCAACTTCGGACTGCACCAAAGTCGATCCTCTCACTATGTCCTAATGGCCAAGTTGGTCAAGTAAAGGTTCTAAAGTCATTTAGTGCTTCATGACATCACTCAGTGGCCCCGTATTCTCCTTGACTACTCAAGGGCTACCGGTACCCACAAATATGTCGCACTAACCTAGCTATTTCTTAGACCATATCGGTATACCCCGCATAGTTTCCACAATGTATTTCTACTTACCTATAAGGTATCCCAAATCCGGGTAGAGGATTAAACCCAACAAAGAACCAAAATATAAAGCAAACAAATCAAACAATGAAAGCAAGTAAAGGTGATCTAGCCCTAAGGTAACCCCACTTTTAAGATACTCCCCAGTAGAGTCACCATTTCTATGATATGGTGGGAGAACTGACTTGGGATGTTTTGCGTTTTATTGCAAATTTTGCAGTTAGCAAGAGTCGCCACTGACTTTTCTTTTATCCAAAAGAAAAGGCTGAAAAGAACAGGAAAGACCTTTGAGATTGTTTCTTGAGTTCGGGGGGTAGATTATGAAAAGGGAAGATGTTAGCACCCTTTTCATCCATAGTTATCTATGGGTTCTTAGTTGCTTGCTAGATCACTTTCTTTTGTTTGAAAAAATGTGCTTTTTGTGGTTTTTGAAAGTATTTTGAAAAGGCGTCATCGTTTAGGCAAACTTTGTAATAGTTCTCGTTCGTAAGAACGTATACAAAGAGTTTAGATTTTGAAAATGTTTCAAGTTTGGAAGATGTTTTGAAAGTGTTTTTGAAGGTGGTTGTGTTTGTTTTGAACATAAGCAAGAGTGTTTAATTTGAAATTGATCAAGCAACTAGGAATAATCTACCTACTCAAAAGTCTTTAGTTCATTTCTTCCTTTACTTTGATATTGTTATATTACCATTGATTTGGTAAGAAGCCCTATCTTTGGATGTAAAGGGACGGGCATGGGTCGTCGTATAGCCATGATATCAATGTTGTGAAATATCTTAGCAATTTTATTTGAGGGACTAAGATCATTTTGAAAGGTAACTTTGATAGCGTCATCGAGGGACTATGATCTTCTATTTTTGATTGCTTTTTGCTAAGATACCCCACATGCATAACATGGCCATTTTTTGTAAGGCAACAAAGTAGAGTTACCCTAAGGTTGCAAGTGTGTTTATTTACATGCATTGTTTTGTCATGGATTAGGGTTTGCTAACTTGTTGATTTTATCTTTCCATACAAACCCTAATTTACTAGCATTTATATAAAGCGTTAAATTGCGGAAAATAAAAATACTAAGCTATTACATCATTAGGGGATGGGGTATATAAATTTACAAATGGGGATTTTTGCAAGAAAATTAAACCTAATTAACTATTACAACCATATTGAATAAATGTACAAGAATTGAATAATTAATAATGTACAAATGCAAATGGGTAAAAAATGATTTTTTTTTTGGATTTTTATGAAGGGTTTTAAATAATGAAAATAACATGAGAATTGATTAATTAAAAAAGAAACCTAAGTTCTAGATTAATTTTAATTTACAAGAAAATAATGTAATAACTAACCTAAGTCTAAAGAATTAATTTGTCAAAAAGAAAATATTTTAGTCTTTTGTTTTATAAAATATTAATGAACATTTTTAAATATGAAAATAAAAAAAAAATATATATTTTTGTAATTTTATTAATAAAAGTGATAATGATAATAATAATAATAATAAAAATGATAAAAGATATATGGAAAAGAAAAGAAAATAAAGAAAAGAAAAAATGAAAATATAAAAAAGGCCAGGGGTGCAAACATAGTCAGGAGGGGAGTCAGCAAACAAAATAAGGTCCATAGAGGGGGAGGCCCAGCGTTTGTTCAAAAAAAAAATAGAAAATTTGAAAAAAAGCAAAACGGACACTAGGGCTCGAACACAGGTCCTAAGGGTGACAGGCGCGCCCCTTAACCACTGGGGTGGTGATACATCCATTAATTTGTACACAACAAAAAATATATGATATAAATCCTGCCCTGACTGTTTGAAATCATCTTCTTCCTCCTTCATGCGCGCACAAGCACCATGTCCACCATTGTTAACCCTGTAACTTTCTCATTTCTTGACCATTTTGAAAAGTACAAACATGAAACTTGCTGGAAATTTCATCATCAATTTAACCATATAATTTAATTAAGCTAAAAATCAAAGGTAAAACATGATTTTGTTTGATACCAAATGCGTGCCCTAACTAGTCAGAAGCGAAATTATCCAAGCACAAGCAAGTAAAATGCAAACTAGGGACATGGTCAGCTTGAGGGCCATGTTAGAACAAAGTTTGAATCTACTACCCTATATTTAAGTTTTGATGATAACAATGTGAAAAGATATAGTATTTATAAGTTTCATGTATGAACTATCTGTTGCCTAAAATTATTATGTTCTGACTTGCAGATACTCTGATTGATATAAGCAAGATCACATCTATCCAGCATCAGAACTTGATTTCAGACACCAGCATCAGAAGTTGCCATATCAGAATGTCAAAATCAGATGATCAACTCACGTACATGCTGAAGCCTGATGAACAAGACTGCGCTCAACACTCTGATAAAGAAACACAACAGTTCATCAGCAGTGAAGCAGAGTCAGAATGAGCCAAGCCAGAACTTGCATTAAGTAAGCAACGGTACTGTGCATTGAAAGCAAATTAATTCCAACGGCCTCATTCCAGACAAGATCTGCTCAATAAGGAAAGTTTGTTATTAGCATTGAATCAAGAATATTGCATCCAACGTTCATCATCTCAGTGCTATATAAACAAGACTTTGAAGATTGAAATGGCTAATGCTCTCCAAATCTCTACACGCACAAAAGCTAATCATAATCTTCTTTCTCTCAGTTTTGCTAAACCACACATTCTGATATTCTATCATTGTTTAGCAATCTAGTTTCTAAGCTTCAATTTGTGTATACATCACAGTTGTGATACAGTTTTGTAGAAAACATCCACACACTTAGTTTTATCTCTTTGTAAGAAAGTGTTACCTTGACAAACCGGGTTGTGGTTTGGATCAAGAAGGCTTTATCAGTTGTTAAAGCAGTCTGTAATATTCAGTTGAATATAGTGGATTAAGACCTCGTTGGAGAGAGGCGAAATCACCTTGACGGGTGGACTGGATTAGTTTGAGATCAAACGAACCAGGATAAAAATATCTTGTTCATTGCATTAGATTTCAGTTTTACAATTCAACCCCCCCTTCTTGTGTTTTTCACCACTTCAATTGGCATCAGAGCGCCTGGTTCTGAGCTAAAACACTTAACCGTGTCAGTACAAGATCCAGCGTCAGAAAAACACAATGGCAGGAAACAATTCTCACATCAGCAATGACAACAATGAGGACAGAGACAGATTCAGTGGCAAACCTCCAGTCTTTGATGGAGAAAACTTTGATTACTGGAAAGACAGAATTGAAAGCTTCTTTCTGGCACATGATGCTGATCTGTGGGATATGGTGACAGATGGATACACACACCCTGTGAATGCAATTGGTCAGAAGATTGATAGAAAAACAATGTCTGATCAACAAAAGCGTGACTTCAAGAATCACCACAAGGCCAGAACCATCCTCCTCAGCGCCATCTCCTATACTGAGTATGAAAAGATCTCCAACAGAGACACAACAAAGAATATTTTTGACTCACTCAGAATGACGCATGAGGGCAACGTTCAGGTCAAAGAAACAAAAGCTCTGGCGCTCATTCAGAAGTATGAGGCATTCAAAATGGAAGAATCTGAATCCATTGAAACCATGTTCTCTAGATTCCAGATTCTGGTAGTTGGTCTCAAAGTTCTGGACAAAGGATACTCTACTGCTGACCATGTCAAGAAAATCATCAGAAGTTTACCCAAGCAGTGGAGACCTATGGTTACAGCTCTGAAGCTAGCTAAAGATCTCAACAAAATCACTCTGGAGGAACTTATCAGCTCCCTCAGAAGTCATGAGATAGAGCTAGAAGCTGATGAGCCTCAGAAGCAAGGTAAGCCTTTAGCATTAAAATCTAACAGAAAATTTGAGTCTAAAGTTTTGCAGGCAGTTGAAGAAACATCTGATGGATCCTCATCAGAAGAAGACGAACTCTCCCTTCTCTCCAGAAGAGTAAATCAACTGTGGAAGCAAAGACAAAGGAAGTTCAGGAATCCCAGAAGATCTGATCAGAACGAGTCTTCTTCCAGATACAGAAGGACATATTCTTCCTCTGGATACAGAAGATCTGAAGGCTCCTCCAGTAGCAAAAAGCCAAACACCAAAGACATCATCTGCTATGAGTGCAATGAGCAATGACACTATAAGAGTGACTGCCCAAAGCTTCAGAGGGAAAAGCCCAAAAAGAAGTTTGGAAGAGAGAAGAAGAAAAGTCTCATGGCTACATGGGATGACTCTGACTCGTCTGAAGCTGACTCAGAATCAGATGATGAAAGGGCAAACATAGCTCTCATGGCTAACATTTCAGAAGATAGTGAAGCTTCTGAATCAGACTCAGAATCAGACACTGAAGAGGTATTTCCTAACTTTGCTGTTAACTTTACAAAGGCTGAACTTGCTGAAAGCCTTAATGAGATTCTGGAACGTTATCAGCAAATTAGAGCTAAATTCAGAGACCTGAAAAAGAATCTTGAATCTGACTCTAATAAGACTGAGAGTCTCAAATTGGAAAATTCTGAGCTGAGAAATAAGATTTCAAAATTAGAAAACACTTTACAAAACTCTCAGAAGGAACCAATTTCTGAAACTCCCAGCAACGCTGATGAGATCATCAAGGAGTATGATCACAGTTTCCAGAAGTTCCTAGCTAAAAGCATAGATAGAAGCAGAATGGCTTCAATGATCTATGGAGTTAGCAGAAACGGCAGGAAAGGAATAGGATACCAAGGTAAGGTTCCTACACCAAAGAATGTCATGGACTTAACCATTAAACACACTCCTCTGAATTCACATTTTGTATATGGTCACACACATGATATCAAATACACTAGCAGTAAGCACTCTGTGAAACCAAAATTCAACCAGAGTTTTGGTAAAACTAACAAATCAGGACCCAAGAAAATCTGGGTACCTAAGGATAAAATAATACATGTTGCAGATATCTTTAGCAGCAAGTCAGAAACACCAGTCATGGTACCTGGACTCTGGCTGCTCACGACACATGACGGGAAGAAGGCATATGTTCCAAAGCCTGGAACTTAAGCCTGGAGGCCACGTTGGCTTTGGAGGCAATCAGAGGGGAAAGATAATTGGCTCTGGAACTGTAGGTAATGTAAATCTTCCCTCTATTAATAATGTTCTACTAGTAGATGGATTGATGCATAATCTGTTATCCATAAGTCAATTAAGTGATAACGGTTATGATATAATCTTTAATCAAAAATCATGTAAAGCTGTTAGTCAGAAAGATGGGACTATCCTGTTTAATGGTAAGAGGAAAAACAACATTTACAAAATCAAACTTTCTGAACTAAAGAGTCAGAATGTAAAATGTCTTCTGTCTGTTAACAACGAGCAGTGGATCTGGCACAGAAGATTGGGGCATGTTAGTATGAGAAGAATATCTCAGATTAACAAACTCAATCTGGTCAGAGGACTTCCTAATTTGAAGTTCAATTCAGATGCTCTGTGTGAAGCATGTCAGAAAGGCAAATTTGCAAAACCTTCTTTTAAATCCAAAAATGTTGTTTCTACCTCTAAGCCATTAGAACTTCTGCACATTGACTTATTTGGACCAGTTAAAACTGCTTCAGTCAGTGGTAAGAAGTATGGGTTAGTAATCGTAGATGACTATAGCAGATGGACATGGGTAAAGTTCTTAAGACACAAGGACGAGTCACACTCTGTGTTTGTTACCTTCTGTAACCAAGTTCAGAATGAAAAGGATCTTAGAATCGTTAAAGTCAGAAGTGATCATGGTGGAGAATTTGAAAACAAAGATTTTGAGTCATTCTTTAATGACAGAGGCATTCTGCATGATTTCTCTTGTCCTAGAACTCCCCAACAAAATGGAGTTGTAGAACGAAAGAACAGAACATTGCAAGAAATGGCCAGAACCATGATCAATGAGACAAACGTTGCTAAGACCTTCTGGGCAGAGGCAATAAACACAGCGTGCTACATTCAGAATAGAATCTCAATAAGACCTATTCTGGAAAAGACTCCATATGAATTGTGGAAGAACAGAAAGCCCAACATTTCATATTTTCATCCATTTGGATGTACTTGCTTTATATTAAATACAAAGAATTATTTGAACAAGTTTGACTCTAAAGCACAGAAGTGTATTATGTTAGGATACTCTGAACGCTCAAGAGGGTACATAGTATACAATACAGAATCACAGATTGTGGAAGAATCAATCAGTGTTCGTTTTGATGATAAGCTTGACTCTGAAAAGTCAAAGCAGAATGAAGTTTTTGCAGGTATAGAAATTGAATTTGCAGGTTCCAAAGATAAGTCATCAGAAGCTCTCAACACAGACATTCCTTCAACGTCTGAAAGGAGCACTGCTAGTAATCCTACAACAGCTGCTGATCAACCTCAGAAGAGATTACCCAGAAGCAGCTTGGATCACCCAGAAGAGACTATCCTAGGAAGAAAGGAAGATCCAATCAGAACAAGAGCAAGCTTCAGAAACTCTGAAGAAACACTTATGGGACTTGTGTCTCTGATTGAACCTTCTTCTATTGATGAAGCACTTCTGGATAATGACTGGATTCTGGCAATGCAAGAAGAGCTAAATCAATTCACCAGAAACGACGTATGGGATCTCGTTCCCAGACCAAAAGGATTCAACGTCATTGGAACAAGATGGGTGTTCAGAAACAAGCTAAATGAACAAGGTGAAGTCATCAGAAACAAGGCACGACTGGTTGCACAAGGTTATAGTCAGCAAGAGGGGATAGACTATACAGAAACCTTTGCCCCAGTCGCCAGGTTAGAATCTATCAGACTTTTAATCTCATTTGCTGTTAATAGAGGCATCACTCTGTATCAGATGGATGTCAAAAGTGCATTCTTAAATGGTTATATAGAAGAAGAAGTTTATGTACACTAACCCCCAGGTTTTGAAAATACAAAACATCCAGAACATGTTTTCAAACTAAAGAAGTCACTGTATGGTCTGAAACAAGCTCCCAGAGCTTGGTATGAAAGGCTAAGTAACTTTCTGCTAGAAAATGAATTCACCAGAGGGAAAGTGGACACTACTCTATTCTGTAAATCAGTTAAGAGTGACATCTTAGTCTGTCAAATTTATGTTGATGATATTATTTTTAGTTCTACTAATCCTTCTCTTGGAAGAAAATTTGCTAAGTGTATGCAGGCAGAATTTGAGATGAGCCTCATGGGGGAACTGAAATTCTTTCTAGGAATTCAGATCAATCAAACTCTAGAAGGAACTTACATTCATCAGAGCAAATACATCAGAGATCTTCTAAAGAAATTTGACCTCTCAGAATGTAAGCCATCAAAGATTCCAATGCATCCCACGTACATTCTGGAAAGAGAAGAGGTAAGCAAAAATGTAGAACAGAAAGTCTACAGAGGTATGATTGGTTCTCTCCTCTATCTGACTGCTTCAAGACCTGACATATTATTCAGTGTTTGTATCTGTGCTAGATTCCAATCAGATCCTAGAGAATCTCACATAACAACTGTTAAGCGAATTTTCAAGTATCTGAAAGGTACTACTAATCTGGGTTTGTTTTATAGAAAATCTAGTGATTACATCTTAGTAGGCTACTGTGATGCTGATTTTGCTGGAGACAGAGTGGAACGTAAAAGTACTTCTGGAAGCTGCCAGTTTCTGGGAGAAAATCTGATCTCTTGGTCCAGCAAAAGGCAATCAACAATTGCTCTATCAACAGCAGAAGCTGAGTACATAGCAGCAGCAGGATGTAGCACACAAATGCTCTGGATGAAAAGTCAGCTTGAAGACTTCCAGATTTTTGAGAGTAACATTCCTATACTTTGTGATAATACTTCTGCTATTTGCTTAAGTAAGAATCCCATTTTACATTCTAGAGCTAAGCATATAGAAATAAAACATCACTTTATTAGGGACTATATTCAGAAAGGTATTTTGAACTTAAAATTTATAGATACAGACCATCAATGGGCTGATATCTTTACTAAACCCCTTTCAGAAGATAGGTTTAATTTCATTCTGAAACATCTCAGCATGAAAGTGTGTCCAGAGTGAAAATGTTTTAATTCCATATATTTACCTTCAGATGTAATTGTTTTACTGTGAACTTCTGATCAATCTCCTTTCAGAAAGATAGAACATGCATATTGTATCAGATGCAAGTCTAAAGATCTGAGAGTCTAAGCTCAAAGATAGACGTGCTGATCACTACATCAAACAAGTGTCATCCAATCATCAGCATATCTCTGAAGCAGAACGCGTGCACGCTTCTGAGAAGGCAAAGCGCTGATTGGGTGCATTGAGACACATGTCTGGTAACCGTTTTTAAGTATCTTTCTCAAATCCCCCAAAATCAGCAAGCATTTAATGAAAAGTAATCATGCTTTTAAAATGCAATCATGATTTTTCTCTCTCTTAAAAAACGTTTATCTTTTCAAAATAGTTTTGAAAACTCTATTTAAGCACATTAATCTCTCATTCTCATTCTTTACGTTTTCTCACTGATACTCAAGCATCTTCTGCATATTTCTGTGTTCATTTCTTGCAAAACCTATTTTCCTCAGTTTATTCTCAAAACCCTTTTAGTGTGAACATGGAAACCTCCAGCAGTGCTTCTGCAGGTCCTCAGAAGAAAGCATCATCTGAGCAATATCAAGTGCCATTCAGAACTCTCCTCACTCCTGTGAAGAATCTTGAAGTGCTTTCTGAATTAATCATTGATTTTGGAAGCTTGAAGGAGAATGGTTTTGACCTAACTGAAGAAGTTAGGGCTCAGAAGTGGGAAAGGTATTTTGACAGGTTGGTTGGACCAACATTCCCAATGCTAGTCAAGGAATTCTGGATTCACGCCAAGGCTTCAACACATCTAGTCACCTCCTTTGTTATGGGGAAGAAGATTGTGATCACTGAGGATCACATTGCAAGGCTAATCGGTTACAGTGGCGGTGGCGTCCGTTGTGTGGACATGGCTGAAAGATGTGCTGATGTAGGTGTGATAGCTGCAAGGATTTTCACTCATGGGGTGCCCAGCAGCAAGATTAAAGATCTGAAGGATCATTACAGAGTGTGGGCTAAGATAATTCTGGGGTGCTTCAACCACAGGAAACCAACCAGTTCTCCTGATTACATAAATGTGGATCAGCAGTTTCTGATCTACTTTATTGATCAGAAGGTAAAGATCAATCTGGCTCACTTCCTGTTCAACCACCTCAGAACAAGTGTGAAGGAAACCAGGGAAGAAGAAAGAACCAAGAGGGATTGGATACCTTTTGGAAGGTTGATATCAGATATTCTGACAGAGAATAAGCTGATTGAGCATCTGATAGAAGCTCAAGAGCTAAGCACTATTGAACCAACAGTTGGGAAACCTCTGAATGCAAAGAACTTGAAGAAGATGAAGCTGATAGAGAATATTCAGAAGGAACCTAGAGCTACTCCTATTTCTGATATCACCAGCAGAAGAGTGCCTCTGAGTGACTTTCCGTTATTTTCTGAAATTGAATCCAACCCAAAGGTGGTTCTCAGGTACTTGGATGCGTGCAAGGCAGATGGTTCAGATCCAAATCTGATTATCAAAGCTTTGCATCAACCTCAGCAAGAAGTGACTCTGAAGAAGACGAAGAAGAGGAAGGCACCATCAGAAGGATCATCCCAGCAGACACCCAGGAAAAGAGGTAATTCATCTGCTGCTTCTGTTTTAAATTCTTCTACTATTCCAGCATCTATTCCTCCTCAAACCTCTCATAGAATCTCAATCCCCATCCCTACCATAGATGAAATTGTATCAGAAGAGGACCCTTCTGAGGCATTAAAACTCAGAAGACCCAGAACCAAACATCCCAAACAACCAACAATCTCAACAACATCAGCAATTGACCAAGTGCTGACTGACATTGATCAACACACCTCTGATCAACCAATCTCTGAACCACAAACTGTTCCTCCTCCACAACCAGAACAACAACAATCTGCTGAAGAATCAGAAATTCCAACAACTTCTCCTCAACCAGCAATTCCGTCTCCCTCTCCCCAACCAAAAATTAATCCACCATCACCTCAAACAGAGTTTCATCACTCTGAAACTCCTTCTCCTCAACCATCTGAACCTCATTCACCTCAACCATCACCTTTAGCAATCCAGCTGCCAGGTGGAACAACTATCACCTTAGCACAATTGCCATCCTCATCAGAATCTACACCACCAAATACTCCCAAAACACCACCCAGTCCAATCATAATCTCTGATTCTGATACTCCATCTCCAAAACAAACAGCTGCTCAGAAAACCTCCGAAAACCCCAGCAGGACTTTCATAGACTTAACCAGTCTTGACCGTCTTGCTGATCTGAAACACAAAATTGCCATCCCAAAACCAAAACAACCAGATGTTGGCTCTGGTATTATGAATTTTGAAACAGGTGTGCTGCAATGGATTGCTTCTTTGAAGCAAGTCTGTCCTGGAATGATTGACCCAACTGCTTCTGATCAGCTCTGGTCACAATTCAGACTTTGGGTACGTGCTGAAGCCCTCAAGTTGCAGGATATCAACTATGAGCAGGCACAACAAAATTTCAGCAAGCTTCTGAATGAAGTTGGAAGTCAGCTTCTGAAAGAAGACGTGCTCCCTCTGGATAGTGAACCTTGGTCTGAGAAACAACAAGCTGCAAAGGTGTAATCAGAAGAAGACAAGACCATTCAAGCTGAAGAAAGTCAAGCAGAAGATGTTGCTGAAAGCTCTCAGAAGCCTCCTGCTTCTGATGCTTCTCAAGCTGCCTTGGACAGGCAGACTCTGGAAGAACTAAGGCTGAATGACATGCGTCTGCAGCAGCGGATGGATGAAAGCGATCAGAAGATGAAAGAGAGAATGGATGTGCAGGATAGCAAGATTGACACTGTTGTCAGCATGGTGCACAAGCAGAATGAGACTGCTGAAAAGATCCAAGCCATGCTGGAGAACCTGTTCACACGCTTGCCTCCTCAACCTTAGTCTCTTTTTTCATTCATGTCCTTTTTCATGTTTTCCTTGATTTTCTGATGTACTATTTGAATATGTTTTGTACTATTTTCTTGTTTGGATTTTGAACTCTCTTAATATGATTAGTTTTTCTGATCTTAATTGTTTTAGCACATCACCTACACTTTTTGATTGCTGACAAAAAGGGGGAGAACAAGAATGATATTTTAATCAATAACGGCTAACTAGACAGAAATTCTCAAACATTCTAACTCTATTACTTGAAAATGTTTTTTCTGTTTTGCTTAAAGTCTACAGGTACAAGGAAGCTCCTGGACACTCTGAAGACTAGAAGCTCTGAAGCTCTGATCACTATGAAGTTCTGATCCGCTCTGATATTCTGATCCAAAGCAAAGCTCTGACAAGAAAAGCTCTGAAGCTCTGCTCTGACATAAAGCTTCTGATAAGTCAAAGACTCTGATACTCTGATGTTCAAAGAAAGGCAAAAAGATCTGATCCTGAAGAACACGTGTAATCAAAGGGAAGTAATAAACTCAGGGGGAGTATCTCTCAACTCTGATATCTTTTTACTCCTTATCCTTTTACTTCTTACTCTGATACATATCTCAGATACCTTTTCACGTTATTTTCATTTAAAAATATCTAGTTTTTGTCATCATCAAAAAGGGGTAGATTGTTAGAACAAAGTTTGAATCTACTACCCTATATTTAAGTTTTGATGATAACAATGTGAAAAGATATAGTATTTATAAGTTTCATGTATGAACTATCTGCTGCCTAAAATTATTATGTTCTGACTTGCAGATACTCTGATTGATATAAGCAAGATCACATCTATTCAGCATCAGAACTTGATTTCAGACACCAGCATCAGAAGTTGCCATATCAGAATGTCAAAATCAGATGATCAACTCACGTACATGCTGAAGCCTGATGAACAAGACTGTGCTCAACACTCTGATAAAGAAACACAACAGTTCATCAGCAGCGAAGCAGAGTCAGAATGAGCCAAGCCAGAACTTGCATTAAGTAAGCAACGGTACTGTGCATTGAAAGCAAATTAATTCCAACAGCCTCATTCCAGACAAGATCTGCTCAATAAGGAAAGTTTGTTATTAGCATTGAATCAAGAATATTGCATCCAACGTTCATCATCTCAGTGCTATATAAACAAGACTTTGAAGATTGAAATGGCTAATGCTCTCCAAATCTCTACACGCACAAAAGCTAATCATAATCTTCTTTCTCTCAGTTTTGCTAAACCACACATTCTGATATTCTATCATTGTTTAGCAATCTAGTTTCTAAGCTTCAATTTGTGTATACATCACAGTTGTGATACAGTTTTGTAGAAAACATCCACACACTTAGTTTTATCTCTTTGTAAGAAAGTGTTACCTTGACAAACCGGGTTGTGGTTTGGATCAAGAAGGCTTTAGCAGTTGTTAAAGCAGTCTGTAATATTCAGTTGAATATAGTGGATTAAGACCTCGTTGGAGAGAGGCGAAATCACCTTGACGGGTGGACTAGAGTAGTTTGAGATCAAACGAACCAGGATAAAAATATCTTGTTCATTGCATTAGATTTCAGTTTTACAATTCAACCCCCCCTTCTTGTGTTTTTCACCACTTCAGGCCATAATATCTACATTTTTACTTCAAAATGTATGCACAAAGGATGCTTGTATCAAGATATTGAAGTTTGAAAACTTACCTCTTGCAGCTGGATTTGAATATGGACTTTAAGAAAGTTTTGAAGAGTGAAGATGATCAGGTTAGCTTGCCTGGACCTCCCTGAATGTGTTGCAAGTCTTACTATGCCTTGAGGATGGCTGAAACTCCCTACTCAAGTCAGTCTGCAAGCTTGAGTTTCAAAAATGGTGGATGATGGAAATGTGATTACAGTCCGCAAACAGGGGCTGGGATAGCTTCTATATGTGTATTAGAAACTTTGTGGATGGTTTGGCCAAGAAACGCACGAGGGGATTTGGAGGTTGGATTCAAAAATCAGAAATGACAAGTTTTTATGCTTGTATGGAAATTTATGGTTTTTGGGAGTTTGAGGGAGTTTGAGAGCTTGTAAAATCGCGTGTTAGCTCGCAAACAACTTGTATAATTATATGGAAAAGGTTCGAGCACTTTAGGTGGTCAGAAGCACACGATATAGAGTTATGGCTATGTTACTTATTTTTGAAGAAAAGTGAAAACATGGTTTCAAGGCATAGTACAAGCATGGAGTGAGTTTATGGGAGGCTCTAGACATTGTTGCTTTTGCCTTTGACATTGGTTGTGATCAGAAGCAACAAGTGCAAAGCTCTATACATTGACTTTGTGATTAAAACCTCTTTACAAGAATGGAATGGTAACTTTGTGCCATAAATGGAAATGCAACTTGGATAATGGCTCAAATGCTTGGATCAAAGCTCTAAAAGCTGTGTAAACATTTAATTATGGATTGAAAAACAAGTTTGAGGCTTGCAAAGCAAAGATTATGCAGCCTAGCTATGAATTGGTTAAGTGTTCATCACAAATTCTGCCTTGTAAATCAAGAATGAAACCCTAACTTCATCTCTTCAATTTTCTTAGCCCAAGCATGATCTCAATGAGTTATTGGACATTTTGGAAAGCTTGTAACATCCTTTACAACATCTATGTTTGTTATTTTTGAAAATTCTTCTTGGAACTATGTGAAAAATTTCCTTGAAGTTAAGTCAAAATCCTGCCTAAACTAGGGCAAAATTTCACTAAGTTTCCAAGTTTCATGAACATGTATTCACAAAATCATAACTTGAAATCCATGCATTTATAGGAGAAGTTATGTTCTACAATGTTTTAGATGTCATTTATATATACAACTTTCATGTTGGAAGTTTCCTTTGAATCATCTTGCATCATGGTTAAAAATTGGCTCAAAGTTGTGAAACAAATATGAAGTTTCCAACACTTAGAAAAATTTCTAAGTTTAGAAAATTTGAATTTTCAAAACGAAACCTTGACTTTTTGATTCCTTGATGAATAAGTTTCATATTTTGACATGTTTTGATGTGATCTTTGACACTTGATTTTGACCAAAAAGTCAAAGTTTGACTTTTCAGTGTACAGTTGACTTCTGATCAATTGACTGGAAATCAACTATCAATCAATTGATCTTGAGGGAAGTTTTGAGTCATGCCATTAGGTCAAAATGATGGAATTTAATACTTAAGATCATGTCTCCAACCAATCAACCATTTTCTAGGTCAAAAATTAGAAATTGCACTTCCTCAGTCAAAACCCTAATTTTAACAATTTTTCCCTTTTGATGATCTGATCGAATTTCTTAAGGAATTGTGGTCCAAACTTGACAAAATGACATATATGAGTTCATAATGTTGATATGGATAAAAAATTATGAAGTTTTACTGTAAATTGACCATAGTTAACTTTTTTCCAAATACAACTGCTTTTTAGGTTAACTGATCAATTGACTGAGCAAAAATGTGATCCAAGACTTGAAACTTGACATGAGAAATCTTGAGAGTAATAAATGATCCATGAAAGTCATATGGGGCATTAAAAGTCCATTTATCCTTGTGTAATTTCAAAGCCTAATTTTCAGTCATCAGTGCTTAAGGAGGTGTCTTGAGTTAATTAACTGTAGTGCAGTCTTGAACCAAAGGAGATCTTGTGAGAGATTAATTGATAAATGAGAGAGAAAATTTTGGGGTACAACAACCATCAAGAAAATGAAATGTTTGGAAAGTGTAACACGGTGGGATAGCTGACTTGGGATGTTTTGCGTTTGATCGCAATTGTTGCGGATAGCAAGAGTCGCCACCGACTTTTCTTTTATCCAATAAAGGAAAGGGTGAAAACAACAAGAAAGACCTTTGTGATTATTTTCTTGAGTTAGGGGGGGGGGGTAGATTGTGAAAATAGAAGGTGTTAGCACCCTTTTCATCCATAGTTATCTATGGGCTCTTAGTTGCTTGCTAGATCATTACTTTTGTTTGAAAGTGTGCTTTATGGTGGATTTTGAAAGTATTTTTGAAAAGCGCCTTTATTTAGGAAAACTTTGTAATGATTCTCGTCTCTATAAGAATGTATACAAAGTGTTGGACTTTTGAAAATATTTCATGGAAAGTGTTGGTGCATTTGAAAAGATATTTGTTTTGAAGATGAATAAGCAAACTAAGAACATTTCTACCTACTCAAAAGTCTTTGTTCTTTTTATCTTCCTTTATATGTTGCTATCTTACCATTGATTGGTAAGAAGCCTAATCTTTGGATGTAAAGGGACGGGCGTGGGTCATTGTATAGTCATGATAGTAATGTTGTGAGATATCTTAGCATTTCTCTTGAGGGACTAAGATCATTTGAAAGGCAACATTCGAAGCGTCATCGAGGGAATATGATCTTGTATTTTAGATCGTTTTTGCTAAGACGTCTCACATGCATAACATGACCATTTTTCATAAGGCAACAAGTGGAGTTGACCCTAGAGGTGCAAGTGTGCATAGTGTGTTTGATTCCCATGCATTTAGTATTTGATTAGGGGTTGCCTACTTGTTATTTTTATCTTCCCATACAAATCCTAACTACTAGCATTTATACGAAAGCAATAAATTGCGGAAAATAAATATTCTACGCTATTACAATCACTTGGGGATGGGGTGTACAAATTTACAAATGGGGATTGCAAGAAATTAAAGTCTTAATTATCTATTACAACCATATTGAAATAATATACAAGAATTGAAATGTAATATAGATTTGCTTGGATTTTTTGTTAAGAAAAGAAATAAATTTGCTTAAGGAAATGTTTTTATTCTTTTTGTTTTAAAATAAATAAAGCAAAGCATGTGGATATAAAGTATTTTTTAGTGTTTTTAATTAATGAAAATAAAATGATGATAAAAATAATGATGGAATAAGAGTTAGAGTCAGCGCTTTGCTGAAAGAGGAGAGAGTAGAAGTTCTGACTCACGCGCGTTGCGAATTAGAAAGCAAATGTTAGCAAAAATAGAAAGCCAGAAGTTCTGGATCCAGACGCATTAATGTTCAGAGGTTGTTGGGAACAAAAGAAAGCCTAGAAGTTCTGATTATTGAGAGAGCCTAGAAGTTCTGGTTGTTGAGAGAGTCTAGAAGTTCTGATGCAACTGGAAACCAAGAAGTTCTAGTATTATTGGAAGGTTGGAAGTTCTGGTTGTGGGTTCGTGAGGTGTCAATGCTGTTGGATGGGGATATCTAGAAGTTCTGGTCTAGGATCACTGTATTGACAAACAACTGAAGGTGTTTTATCTAGAAGTTCTGGTCCAGGATCAATGTTTGACAAATAATGGGGGAAAATGTCAAGAAATAAACATAAAAGGTGTTTCTGGGGCTAAAACTTAGTACCCTTAACACTAATGCCTTATGCGCTCTCTCTACCACTGGGGTTGCTATACGTCCGGTATTAGAATAAAGCACATAAACATATATTACAAAGTAAATTCTGATGACGAACTTCATCTTCTTCGTGTCAACCAGAGTATTTTCAACTTAGTCATTTCTCAACAAAATGGAAAATGCAACCATAGTAGTTATGGAAAATTTCATCATGGTTTCAGAAATACAAAGCATCAAAACTGTAAACCAGAAGAAAGCATGGATTTTTCTAATCCTAATTCTGAACCCTAATTTCCTCAAGAAGTTCTGATCTGAAGTTCTCTCTAGTTAGGCCATATGCATAAAATCTATAAATACGTACAAAATCAGAGTCATGATATCTACATTGTATCTTTGAAAATGCAAGCCTAACAATGCCTAAGTAATGAGATAAAAATCAGAAGAAACTTACCTTGCAGCTGGGAATTATTTTGTGAATTAGCGCCTGGTTCATATTGTTGTGATGTTCTGGTCATGTTCCTCATGTTCTGAGAAAGCTAAAGGAAACCCCTTAAATTGAGCTATGAATGGTTGGAAAGTTCTGGTGTAGTCAAGGTGCAAAGTTCTGACTTTTGAAATGGAGAATGGGGAAGACTGTTTTACGGATTGAAAACAGAAGTTGGGAAAGCTTCTATGTGTATTCTAGAAACTATATAGATGATTTGATCAAGAAACACACAAGAGAAATTAGAGTTTGGATGCAAAAATCAGAAACTAACATGTTTCGTATTTATGTTTGCAGTTTCAGGTTCTTGGGAATTTTCAGCATGGTTTCAAGGCCTTTTTCCAATATTTTGAATCCTTTTAACAATTGCAAATGAAGTTTTTTATAGACAAATGATTTAGAAGCTTGGATGAGTCAGGAGTACAACCATCATTTGTTATGGCTTGTTGACTTGTTTTTGAAGCAAGTTTAGACAAGCATGTTTCAAGGCAAGGTAGGGAGGTTAACAGCTTTAATCATGCCTAATCTGAGTTTGTAGGCATGATTTGTGGAGAAGTACACCCAGAAACAAAAGTAAAGTGTGGGCTCAAAATAAACTTTGTACAAAAGTTTGCTTTTCAAGGACAGCATTGGTACTTTTATGCCACACGTGGGAGGGTCCCTGGGATAAGGACTCGAAAGTTAGTGTAAGCATTAAATGATGATGAGATTTAAAAAACAGGAAAGCCTGCAACATGAGATTATGCATCCTAGCTTGGAACTGGATCATAAGTTCAGCATAAACGTAACTTAGATTAAGAACAAATGTCCAACTTCTGATCTTTGAATCTCCCTGCTCCAGCATGATCTGAAGGAGTTCTCAGACTTTTCAGAAATCTTGTAACATGCTTTGTAACCCCTCTTTGAATCACTTTTGCAAACTCTGATTGTTCCTACGTGAAAACTGGCCCAAAGGTTCTAACCAAATTCTGACTTGGAAATGCTCAGAATTTACTAAGTGTTTTAGTTTCATGGACGTGTATTCAAGGATTTACAACTTGAAATCTCAACATTTCTAGGAGAACTTCTGTTCAACAATGTTTTAGATCTCATTGAGATCTATAATTTTCATGTCAGAAGTTTCGATTGAATCATCTTGCATCATGATGAAAATATGGCCAGAAGTTATGAACTTATCATATTTTCTTAACACTTAGAAAAAGTTTCTAAGTGTTTAGAACTTTGACTTTTCCAAAGTAATTTTGACTTTTGATTTTCTTGGTGAACCTACTTAATATTCTAACATATCTTGATGAAATGTGATTCTTGAAAGTTGATTTTGATCTAAAAATCAAAGTTTGACTTTTCAATGTGCATTTTGACAATTTTGCCCTTGTGCCAATTCAAACCCAAATTGATGTATCAGTGCTACAAACTTGAGTCATGGGAGATCTTGAGAGGAAATTCTTGAGAAATGAGAGGGAAAATTTTGGGGTACAACAGCTGCCCCTGTTCAATCTTCTTAAACCTGAAGAGTTAGATTGGCGAGCCTGCCATTCGTGACTTGAAGGTGGAAGATGATTGAACACTAAAGTGCATAGAAATTTGCATTTGATGATGTGTTAGTTGACTGTGTAGGGAATGGGCTTAAAGATGCTATTCAGAGTGACTGGGGAAAGTATCAGGATAAATCTTTTGGTTGATTTATACTGAAATAATGGACGTCTTTTGCCTGCTGATTTTCCTGCAAGGAAAAGGATTAGTTGCAATGAGATGTATGCATGGCATAATGATGCTATCAAAATAAATGAGATTATGCTGTATGCATTTTTCATGTATGTGTTATGATTTATGAATGTGATGCGTTTATTGCAGTGTATATTTGTCTATGAAAATAAATCCTTGACAACATGCTGGGGAACCTTGGGAGGCTGAATCTTGAACTATTGTTGGAGAATATATGTATCTTTAACTTTGTTTAGAATGTTTCTGCTGGGAATTCTTGTTTTCTTGTTTGAGGAGAAATCCGCTGGGGAATATTGACTTTGGTTCTTTGCATGAGGAAACTCTACAGGGAGTGTTTATTTCTGCTTGGAGGAATAAGGTTAAGTTACTTTGGTTGTCCATTTCTCTACTGGGAAATTATTTCTGACTGGAGAGCATCGTAATTTAGCTATTATCTGGTCAAAATCCAGGTTTGGCAGCAAATTATTGGGGATAATGAAGTTGACTGTTATCTAGTCATATTCCAGGCTTCCCAACGACTTACCGGGGAAGATTAAATTAACTGTTATTTGGTCGGATTCCAGGCTTCACAGAAAATTACTTGGGAGAGTGAAGTTAAACTATTATCTGGTCAAATTCCAGGCTTCACAATAACTTACTTGAAATGATGAAGTTGAACTGATATCTAGTCGGGTCCAGGCTTCACAATAACTTTCTTGAATGAATGAAGTTGAACTGATATCTGGTAGAGTCCAGGCTTCACAGTAACTTGCTTGAAAGGATGAAGTTAAACTAATATCTGGTCGAGTCCAGGCTTCATAGTAAGTTGTTTGAAAGGATGAAGTTGAACTAATATTTGGTCGGGTCCAAGTTTCATAATAACTTGCTTGAATGAATGAAGTTGAATTGATATCTGGTCGGGTCAAGGCTTCACAGTAATTTGCTTGAAAGGATGAAGTTGAACTGATATCTGGTCGAGTCCAAGCTTCACAGTAACTTGTTTGAAAGGATGAAGTTGAACTGATATCTGGTCGGGTCTAGGCTTCATAGTAACTTGCTTGGGGGTAAAGGCAAACTCTACTGGGGAAAATAAGTCAAACTAATGTCTAGTTGAATTCCCGGTTTTTCAATATCTCGAGAAGTTAAACTATTATCTGGTCGGATCCAGGATTCATAGTATATTGAGAAGTTAAACTATTATCTGGTCGGATCCAGGCTTCATAATATCTTAAACTATTATTTGGTCGGGTCCAGGCTTCATAGTATCTTAAACTATTATCTGGTCGGGTCCAGGCTTCATAGTATCTTAAACTATTATCTGGTCGGGTCCAGGCTTCATAGTATCTTAAACTATTATCTAGTCGGGTCCAGGCTTCATAGTATCTTGAGATGTTAAACTATTATCTGGTCAGTTTCAGGCTTTATAGTAACTGCAAGTTTTTTAAATAGGAAATGATTTCGTTGAGGAGTGTGTTATTTTGTTGGGGAATAAACCCTGTTGAAGAGAAATATTTGATGACCTGCTGGCAAGGTGAATTCTTTAGGAATAAATTTACAAGGCTTCTTCTTTTAAGTCCAACTCAACTGGGGAGAGGAATGTCGAGAGATTGAAACTCTGACCGAGGTTTACACAAATCCAACTTCGTGGGCAACTCTGTTGGGGCAAAGGTTTATTGTAGTAGGCTCTGATGGGGCCAATGCTAATGAGATAACTCTGTGGGGATATCTCAACTGTATTAAAGAGATGCTCATTGCTGCTTGGTAGGACATACTTACTAAACAACTTAAACATGTTCATATGCATATATGTTCATTCAATTATAGTCATTATACGTCTTTGCAGTCAAAACAAAAACAAAAAGTTTGCACTTTAAAGTATATTTGTATTCATGTTTTGCCCATGAATAGGCGTTTTTGTACAAAAAGACGGAGATCCTAGTAAGAGGAAATCGTCGAAAGGATAACAAAATTGAAAACAAAAACAACAACCATGTGGAAATAATCTCATTGTGTTCCAACTCTACTATTTCCCCTAATGTCTTTGAACGTCCCTTGCCGTTGACAAAAGTTGGTTGGATTGATCTTGGACCGTTTGAACCCAAACCTTGGTAATAAAGTTGATTGTGGTGATTCCACGGGACATAGTCATAGGGTTTGAATCCTTAACTTTTGCCTAGACCACCCTTTCGGGTTTTCAGCTCACCAGGATACCCATTTTTGCCCAAGTCACCGTTTCGGGTTTTCGACTTGTCGGGTGTATAATCTTTTGTATATATCCCTAATTTTTCCTGAACCTTTGGTTTGCTGGGATGCCCTTATCTTCCCTAGGTGTGTCAACCTAGCGGGTCTCTTATGCGTAGTATTTTTTAACTATGTACGCGTTCACATGGTGTGGGAAATCATCACCGTCCATAGTAGTCAGCATCATGGCACCACCAGAGAAAACTTTCTTGACAACAAACTGCCCTTCATAAGTGGGAGTCCATTTTCCCCTGGAGTCGTCTTGTGGAAGAATGATGCGCTTTATTACCAAGTCACCAGCTTGATATACATGAGGCCTAATCTTTTTGTTGAAAGCCTTGATCATATGCTTCTGGTACATCTGACCGTGGCAAACAGCATCCAGTCGCTTTTCATCGATTAAGTTCAATTGATCCAATCTTGTCCGAATCCATTCATCTTCGCTTAGGCCTGCTTCGTTCATAAAGAGAAAACGGTAACATCTCATGCCAGTCTTTATAGGTCACTACCATCTTTTGCACAATCTTCTTAATGTTTTTGTTGGCTGCTTCCACTGCGCCATTCATTTTAGGTCTATAAGAAGAAGAATTGTGATGTTTGATTTTGAACTGAGTGCAAAGTCTTGTAATCATAGCATTGTTAAGATTGGTCCCATTGTCAGTGATGATCCTTTCAGGGATACCATAGCAGCAGATGAGGTTATGTTTGATGAATATGGCTACAACGTTCTTTGTGACTGAGGCAAATGAGGCAACTTCGACCCATTTGGTGAAATAATCGATAGCGACAAGAATGAAGCGATGTCCGTTGGAAGTAGTAGGTTTAATTTCTACGATCATGTTAATGCCCCACATTGCAAACCGCCATGGAGAGGTCATGACATTTAGAGGAATAAGAGGCACATGGACCTTGTCAGCATAGATTTGGCATTTGTGGAAAGTCTTCGAGTGATGATGGCAATCAGTTTCCATTGTTGACCAATAGTAACTGGCTCTCAGGATTTTCTTGGCCATAATATGTCCGCTAGAGTGAGTCCCAAAGAGACCATCATGAATGTCTTCCATAATTTTCTCTGCCTCCTTCTTGTCCACACATCAGAGTAGAGTAGAATCATGGTTACGTTTGTATAGGGTTCCATTGCTTAGGAAGGATTTGGCTGAGAATCTTCGTAAGAATCTTTTATCATTGGTGGAAGCTCCTTCGGGACACTCTTGCACTTCAAGGTACCTCTTCACTTCGTGGTACCATGGATTTTCGGCATCAGTGTCAAGCTCATAGCAGTGCGGAGGTTCGTAAAATCTCTCAATTGTAATCATAGGAGCTTCGTTATCCCATTTGACTTTGAACATATAAGACATTGTGGCTAAAGCATCGGCTAATTGATTTTCTTCTCTAGGGAAGTGTTCAAAGGTGATTTCTTCGAAGTATGGAATTAGAGATAACACAAGCTCCTTGTAAGGAATAAGATTAGTGTGCTTAGTATCCCATTCTCCATTTACTTGGCAAATCACTAGAGCGGAGTCTCCGAATATATTCAAGTGCTTGATCCTTAAATCAATGGCAGCCTTCAGACCCAAGATGCATGCCTCATATTCAACCATGTTATTTGTACAATCGAAGCATAGTATAAAAGTGAAAGGGGTGTGACAACCCTCAGGAGAAACTATCACAACACCAATTCCGTTACCCAAAGCGTTGGAAGCCCCATCGAAAACCATAGTCTATCAGGATCCTTGTTTAGGTTCGTCATACAGTCTAGGTTTTGCACAATCGGTCACTAACATAATATTCTCATCCAGGAAGTCAAAGTTCATAGACTGATAATCATCAATAGCTTGATGGGCCAAATGATCTGCCAATACACTTCCTTTGTTGGCCTTTTATGTTGTGTATTGAGTATCGTACTCAGTCAAAATCATCTGCCATCTAGCTATCCATCCGGAAAGAGCGGGTTTCTCGAAGATGTACTTGATAGGGTCCATCTTAGAGATCAATAGAGTGGTATGAGTCAACATATACTGTCTTAGCTGGCGAGCAGCCCATGCCAGAGCACAACAAGTTTTCTCAAGAAGTGAATATCTGGTTTCACAGTCGGTAAACTTTTTGCTCAGGTAGTATATTGCATGCTCTTTTCGGCCAAACTCGTCATGTTGCCCCAACACATACCCCATAGAGTTATCTAGCACAGTCAAGTACATGATTAAGGGTATTCCTTCAACTGGAGGCATGAGGATATGAGATTCTTGTAGATATTCCTTGATTTTGTCGAAGGCAGCTTGACATTCATCATTCCATTTGACTACTTCATCTTTCTTCAAGAGTTTGATGATTGGCTCACAAGTAGCAGTTAAGTGGGATATGAAGCGAGTGATGTAGTTAAGACGACCCAAGAATCCTCTAACCTCCTTTCCAGAATAAGGAATTGGCATTTCTTGAATGGATTTTACCTTTGCAGGATCAACTTTGAAGCCTTTACCACAGACAACAAAACCTAGAAGTTTTCCAGATCTTACTCCGAATATGCACTTATTAGGGTTCAACCTCAACTTGTACTTTTCAGCCTCTCGAATAGCTTGTATAAGTGGTTGAGATATTCTTCTTTAGTTTGTGACCTTGCAATAATATCGTCCACATATACCTCTATTTCATGATGGATCATATCATGAAACAAAGCTGCCATAACCCTTTGATATGTTGCCCCTACATTCTTCAATCCGAATGGCATGACCTTATAGCAAAAGGTGCCCCATTGCGTAACAAAGGTGGTATTCTCCATGTCTTTGGGAGCCATCTTAATTTGATTATAGACGGAGAAATCCTCCATGAAAGAGAAGACTTTATGTTGAGCGGTGTTATCGACCAAGATGTCAATATGAGTAGGGGTGTTCAAAACCAAACCGGCCCAATAGAAAACCGTAAAACTGAACTGAACTAAACTGAAACCGCAAAAAACCGCATTTGGTTCGGATGTGTTTGGATCATTTTCTCACGGAACCGCGCGGTTCGGTTCGGTTTGCATTTTGTATTTTACAAATCGAACCAAACCAAACAAAACCGCATTATGTTATAAAATCTTACTAACTAACATATATTTCTTTAATTCTTTAGAGAAATCAACATGTATTATGTGTATATTTTATCATACTTTGTATTATATTTATTTTAATTTATAAATCATAAAAAAATAAAATATTATTCATTTATAAATACTATTTTTACAAAATATATTTTATCATATTCTTTGTATAATATTTATTTAAGAATGAAATCTTGTCTATATCATTATTTAGAGTTAGATAAAATAATAATATGCAATTTTATGTATCAAATTATAAAAGTTATTTTGACAATTATAAATTTTTTTATGGTAATGTATGAACAATTAAACAAAAAATTATATTTTCCTCTATATTTGTATGTATGACTTAATAATATTTTTTTGTAAAAAACCGAACCAACTGAACCAATCCAAACCGCATTAGCTTGGTTTGGTTTGGTTCATATTTATTTTTAAAAGCCAACCGAACCAAACCGTATGTTTTTTTCTCTTGCGATTTGGGTGATTTTTTGCTTCAAAACCACCCAAACCGCACCGCGAACACCCCTAAATATGAGGTAGAGGGAAGTCATCCTTGGGGCTTGCCCTATTTAGATCCCTATAATCTACGCACATACGAACTTTTACGTGTTTCTTTGGCACCGGAACCACGTTCGCAACCCATTGGGGATAAGATATCACAACTAGGAATCCTGCATCAAATTGTTTCATCACTTCAGCTTTTATCTTTTCAGACATGTCAGGCCGCATGCAACGAACTTTTTGCTTGACAGGAGGATAATCTTCCTTTGTTGGCAGACGATGAACTACAATGTCGATATCAAACCCTGACATATCTTCATATGACTAAGCAAACACTTCCACATAATCATGTAACATCTGAATCAATATGCTTTTGACACTGCTTCCTAGGTTGGCGCTAATCTTGACTTCTTTCTTGTCTGTCTTGGTACCTAGATTGATGACTTCAACTGACTCTTCATGCGGCTGAATAGCTTTTTCCTCTTGCATTAGAAGTCTGGCTAGTTCTCCCAGTATTTCACAATCTTCCTCGCCTTCGTCTTCGGCTTGGTTAATTGGATGTTCTAAGTCATAGTTGGCAATAGTAGAGTCATTGGCAATGAGATCCGGAGTGGAGGAGGATCTGCAAGAGTGTGTGTGTGTGCATGTAAGATACATGGCTATTTGAAAAGTGTATTAAAGAGAAATAAAGACAATGAGCTCAAAAATTTGAATGCAAAAGTCCAATTGTTTATATTGAATGATCATATGATAAAATGAACATAAATAAAACCCTTAAAAAATGGACCATAGTGCCCTGGGCTAGGTGTTGTACCCCAAAATTTTCCCTCCCATTTCCTCACATTTTCTCATCACAAGACCTTTGAAGATCAAGATCCAGTTAGGGTTTCCTCTGCTCAAGACTTCTCCTTGCACTGTTAACCCAAATTAGGGTTTGTGGTTGAACAAAGATGTTTTGACCTAAAATGCCTAAGATGACTTTCATGCTTCATGTTGGACTCCCAAGTTTATCCATACCAAGTTTCAAGTCTTGATTCCAAGTTTTACCCAGTCAATTGGACAGTTGACCTAGAAACCAGCTGTATTGGGGAAAAAGTCAACTGTGGCTAATTGACAGTCAAATCTCATGAAAATTGACCCACATCAACATTATGAACTCATATGGACCATTTGATCAAGTTTGGATCATGATTCCACAAGAAATTTGATCAGATCATCAAAAGGGCAAAATGGTCATTTTTAGGGTTTTGACTGCACAAGGGTAATTTTTGACTGTTTGACCTAGCCAATGGAAAACCAAGCTCACATATGGACTCAAGGACTCAATGAAATGGTCTTGACACATTCATCAAGCTCAAAAAATCCCAAGTACACAAGATTGACAATTGAATTTCCCAGTCAATTGATCAATTTTGACTGTATACTGAAAAGTCAAACTTTGACTTTTTGGTCAAAATCAAGAGTCAAGATTCATTTTTCATCAAAAGAATTCCAAATCAAGAAACTAGTTCACCAAGAAACCAAGAAATGCAAATTAGGGTTTGAAATGGAATTTTTCATAACTTAGAATTTTTCTAAGTTATGGAAAACCCTAATTTTTTCCCCAACTTTGCCCCACTTTTTCACCAAGATTTATTTGGATTCAAACAAAAGTCAAAACATGAAAGTTGTAGCTTGTTGCATAATCTACAACTTTGATTCACAAAGTTTTCCCAAATGAGGCTTGTATCTCAAGTTATAAATTTTTGAATAAGGGCACTAAACCATTCATAACTTAGTGAAAATTTGACCTTTTTGACAAGGTTTTCTACATAACTTCAAGACCATTTTCCATACACTTCCACTTGGAATTTCAATTTTCATTTCAAAGATGGATTGTAGTACACATTCCAAGATTTCCAAAATGTCCAAGAACTTCTCAAACAACCTCATAACTTAAGAGAATCGAATTTCACAATATGGCAAAAATCCACTTTTGAATGGTTCATGAACATGTTCATAACTTAGGCCATTTTCAAATCAGCATAGTTTGTGCTACATTACAGGTCCTAAAACCCTTTGAAACTCATAAATTTAATGCTAACCCATTGTTCCAAGATGTTATTCTTTGAGTTTGGTCATTGTACAAAGATTTAAGCCTTAATTGGAAAAAGTGGTTTATCCATTTTTGTAAAGTAGAACTTTATGTCAAGTTTGCAAATCAGATGGTACAATGCATATCTTTGGACACAAGATTCATGGACATAACACACTGATCAAGACTAAAAGATGCAGCATAGTGTGAGGGCCTGTAGAGGCTAGAATGATCAAGTGGCCATTGCTTGCTTCAAATTCAAGTAAGGTAGCATAACTTGTACCAACTTACATATCAGCCTACAAACACTTAGACAAACTGATCAAACACATTCCACACATCTCAACCAAGCTATTGCACGAGCCTTTTACCTCCAATCTCTCCCAAAACTCAGAATCACCTTGAAACTGCTCAAACAAAGCAACCTCTGCAGATTGAGCTCCAACTCTCAATCCTTTCAAGCATTCTTGCCCAAACCAGTTCACATACATTCCCTAACATCTATGCAAGCTAACCAAAAGCAAAAACACGACCTGTAATCCCTCTAACTGGTTCCACCATTTTCACATTTCTGACTTGCAGGTGAAGTGCTCTAGCTCGATTCAAAAGCTTTCAAGACAAAGTAAACATTGGAATAGCATCCCTGGACCTCAAGGAAGCTTTTCCAATCATCACCTTGCACTGAGAGCTTCTCCATTGCCAGATAGAACTTCAACTGAACAGGTGAGTTTTTGAATTTGTATCTCTCTTATTAGGCATTGTTAGCTTTAGGTTTGTGAAGAGAATATGTCATAATCATTGCCCTGAACATGCCCATATAATTAGATTTTATTTATATTATGTGTGCTGCAAGAATTTGATGTCTGAACTTTGAACAAAAATTAGGTTAAGAATTGGGAGAGAAGAAATTCTCTCTCATTTCTGAGAATTAAAACATATTTTTTATATGTGTGAATTCGTGGGAAGATGCTTAACAGTTTTGATGTTGGAAGTTTTTGCTAAAACTCAAGGAATCAGGACTTTGCAATGGAGGAAAGTGGCGCGCGTTTTGTTCAAACAGAAGGCTGGAGGTTGAAGAAAGGTCTTCATGGGCTGGGCCTGTGTTGACTTTTCTTTTTGCACCACATAATTGCTTTTGAACCCCCTGAGCCCATTTTGCTTATTTCTTTGACTTTTTGACTTTTTCTTTTTTTGATTGACTTATTTATTTTTTCTCATGACATTAAAAATATAAAAATATTTTTTCTCACCATTTTTGATTTTATTAGGCATTTATTTAGTTTTCTTTTAGTTTATACATAAATAGATAAATACATATATTTTGTTTAAAATAATAAAAAATAGTGCAAATGCATTTCTATACATTTTTATTTTTGTTTTACTTTCTGAAAATATTTTATAGAAAAATACCTTTTTTTATTAAATATTAAATATATTTTTTTTTTATATAATACATATTTAGAACTTAATATATATATATATATATATATATATATATATATATATATATATATATATATATATATATATATATATATATATATATATATATATATATATATATATATATATATATATATATATATATATATATATATATATATATATATATATATATATATATATATATATATATATATATATATATATATATATTTGTTAGTATATTTAGGTTAGAATACAAAAATACCCATATTTTTCATTTTTATTAATATTTGACATAAAAAATACTTTTTATAAATATACTTCATTTTATTTTTATTTTTGTGCATAATAAATAAATACTTGTATTAAATTAAATAATAATACATTTTATTTAATAGAATTAGGGTTTTGCCCTAAATATTAAAATACTCCAAAAAATAATACCTTTTTATTTCACATAAATAATTCTTTTTTTTCATACATATAAAAATTCCTTTTTTGCATTCTTGCATATTTATCTTATTTTATTTAATCTATGTAAATTAATCATCTTGTAAAATATTTTAATATTGATGTAATAGTTTTAGGTTTAAATTCCTTGTCAAAATCCCCATTTGAACATTTGTACCCCCCTTCCCATATTTGGTTTTGTAATAGCTTAGTAAATTTATTTTCTCACTTTATTGCTTTCTAATTATACCATGTTAGAATTAGGGTTTGTATGCGAAAAAACGACAAAATAGTTATGACCTAATCTCAAGACAAACAAGCATGAAAATGGACACACAAATCACACTTGGACCCCCTAGGGTATTCCACTTGTTGCCTTTCAAAATTGGGCCATGTTGTATGTTAGGTCTCTTTGGGCAAAACAAACAAATTGAATGATCATAGTCCCTCGATAACACTTTTCAAAATATTGCCAAACAAATGATCGAGTCCCTTAAAGAAAATGCCCAAAGATACTTGGCACCATTGCAATTATGGCCTAAACGATGACCCGCGCCTGTCCCTTTCACATCCTAACATGAGATTGTCCACCAAATACAATGGTGGAACAAACTTGTCAAAAGGGGTTAAAACATAGCAATAATCTTTGAGAAATTTAGGAGTAGACAACCTCTTAGTTACTTGAATCAAACTTGCAAAACAAAAAAACACTTGCCTATTTTCTAAATCACACATCACTACACTTTCAAAACAACTTTCAAAAACAAATGAAAACCTTTTCAAAAGACGTACATCTTTGTATACATCCCCACATGGATCATTACAAAGATTGCCACCACATTGGCCTCTTTTCAAAATAATTTTCAAAACCCACACACACACAAGCACCCTTTAAAACAATTGAAAACAAAAGGAAAGGGATCTAAGTAACTAAGAGCCCATGGATAACCATGGATAGAAAGGGTGCTAATACCTTCCCTTTCTATAACCTACTCCCCGAACCCAAGAAAACATCTCAAAAGGTTTTTTGCTGTGCTTTTTAACCTTTCCTTAGGATAAAATAAAAAGTCGGTGGCGACTCTTGCTCAACCGAAACATTTGCGAAAACAAACGCAAAACCTCAAGTCAGTTCTCCCACCGTATCACAGAACTGACGACTCTGCTGGGGAGATACTTAAAAGTGGAGTAACCTTAGGGTTTAAATCACCTTTGTTTTCAATTGTTTGCTTTGTTTGCTTTTATATTTGTGGGCTTTGCATCGGAGTTTCATAGATCCTAACCCGGATCTGGGAAATACCCTTTTTAGGTAGCATAATCTGTGAGGGACCTGGTGGCTATGTTGGTGTGGCATCTTAGTCTGTACCTATATCCCTTGTGTTGCAACGGGGAGAATATAGGTCTTCTAAGGAGTCATTAAACACCAACCAACCTTAGAACCCTAAATTGACCAACTTGGCTATTAGGACAGTAGCAGTATGCTACACTCATTGAGGCTAAACTCTCGAGATGGTTCTGGCCGCGAGAAAAGATTACGATGCTGGAGTTATGACCGATTGAGGGTAGCCAATGATTTGAGATCCTCTAGAACCCGGTTACTTTTGATAGGACAGGTTTTAACCAACAAAACCAAAAGAGGGTAATACCTGAAACTCATGCTGGCCTGAAACCTAAGGGTGTCTTGTGTGACTTGTGTGCCTTATCATGTTTGCCTGTGTGAATACTTGTGGTGTGCTTCATCATAGCATCATGCCATCATACCATTGCATGCATCCTGTATAAAGGACTAACCCATTTCAAAGACAAAAAAGTTTCATCTTTGCTCTGTTTTGTAGGACATCGTGATGCCCGTACATAGGAATACCATCCGGCTCAACTTTGTTCAACCACCAGTTTTACTCAAGGATTTGGTTGGAAGGATTCCAAACACTTCTTCCTTCATCAACAGACATGGTTCTCTCCTTGGCTTGATCACTGCAAAATGGGACCAACAACTGATAAGTGTTCTGACCCAGTTTTATGACCCTCTGTATCATTGTTTCACCTTTCAAGACTTCCAGCTGGTTCCTACCCTGGAAGAATTCTCTTATTTGCTTGGGATCCCTGTCTTGGAACAAACTCCATTCACTGGTTTGGAAAAGACTCCTAGGCCTGAAGAGATTGCTGCAATTCTCCCCTTGACCAAAGAAGAGGTATTGTCCAACTGGGAAACTAGAAATGGGGTCAAGGGCTTTTTGGTCAAATTTCTGGTTGGCAAGGCTAATGATTTATGGAATGACTTGGACTTCAAGGCGTACGAGGATATTCTGGCTCTTTTGATCTATGGTCTGGTATTGTTTCCCAACCCTGACACCTTTATCAGTATCCATGTCATAAGGATCTTCATGTCTCGGAATCCGGTACCCACTCTTTTGGGTGATATTCTACAACAACTCTATGCTCGTACTGCTCGAAAACGGGGAACTCCGTGGTGTTGTGCTCCTTTTCTAGTAAGGTGGTTTATTTCGCACCTTCCTAAGTTCGTGCTGAAGAATGAAGAAGGAAAAGGTTGGGCTCGGAGGTTAATGTCTCTCACTGATAATGACATCACCTGGACTCTCAGAGGTTTGGATGAGGTAGCTGTTGTTGACCGTTGCGGAGAATACCCTAATGTTCCGTTGATTGGTATCCAAGGAGGAATCTCTTACAATCCATGCTTAGCTCTCCGTCAGTTTGGAAGAGCCAGAGGAGATGGGCCTCATGAAATGCTGGTTCCTCACTTTCATTTTGAGTTTCAGGCAGACAGTGACAAACTACGACATGGATTCATTAGAGCTTGGGACAAAATTCACAAAGCTGACCCACATGAGTTGGGACCAAAGACTTCTCTACCATTGGAGCCCTATTGCAAATGGGTCCGCGTCCGTGCTCAGAGGTTAGGTATGTCGTACGAAGCTGTCAGGCCTATCATTCTTGAGTCTCCTGATAAAGATGGGGTTCCTCCAACTGTCCTCCCTCCTCATATACCTACTGATTTTGACACAATGAAGAGATCTTGGGCGCAGCTAAAGGAAGAACGAGATTTCTATCGGGAGAAGTTCAACGAGCAGGAACGGAAGATCCAGAGGCTAACTAAGCAATTGGAGGAAGAGAGGGTCCTGAACAACTACATCAACACTGAGAAAAGGAGGCCATGGGAGCATTGATGGGCTTTGGATATTTCCTTTTATAGCTTTTATTTCCTTTCCAGTATTTTTTTTTTCATTCCTGTAATGCCTAAGGGAAAATTGTTGAACAATTGAAAATTTTAATCTAATGAAGTATATTTCCCTTTTTGTCTACAAAGTTGAATCTTGTTTGTCTTTGAAAACATAAAACATACGCATTCCATTGCACCATATGCATAGCAGGTACCCTATTTCACAGGTTGCTTAATCTCCTTCGCTGTTTATTTTGAACAGTCATCATGAATCCAGACTCATCCAGTGAGCAAGCAATCAAGGCCCTTCAGGCCCAAAGTGCACAGTTTCAAGAGATGGTCCTAAGCCTAGCCCAAGGTCAGCAAGAGTTGAAGACTCTACTCCTGAAGAAGAAGAAGAAAAAGAGGACTGCATTGTTCAACACCGGACGCAGATTTGGGAACACACTCCATAATGAAGCTGAACCGACTACTTCTTCTGCTGAGAAAAACAGTCCCCAAGGGGGAGGAGCTCCTAGTCCCGCAGTCTCCGACAACGAGACGGACTATAATGACGAACAATACCCACCTGCTGCTGACAGATACATCAATTGGAGGACCGCTTGAACGCCATGGAAATTCAGAATGTGCCGGGACTGGATTTCGGAGATCTGGGGTTATCTTCTGGGGTAGTAATTCCACACAAGTTTAAGGCGCCTGCCTTCGCCAAGTATGATGGGGTCTCCTGCCCAAAGCTGCATCTGAGGTCGTACGTAAGGAAGATCCAACCTTACACGGCAGATAAGAACCTCTGGATTCACTTCTTCCAAGATAGCCTCTCGGGGTCACAGCTTGAATGGTTCTACCAATTAGATGGAACTAGCATCCGACACTGGGAAGATTTGGCAACCGCATTCTACAGACAATATCAATACAATTCTGATCTCGCTCCTACGCGTACCCAACTTCAGGGTATGTCTCTAGGAACGGGTGAAGGGTTCAAAGAATATGCACAAAAATGGAGAGATTTGGCTGGAAGGGTGCAGCCTCCATTGACTGATCGTGAGCTGGTTGATATGTTCCTAGGGACTTTGTCTGGTCCATTTTTCAATCATTTGGTTGGTAACTCCTCCGCTAGGTTTACGGATTTGATTCTAACGGGAGAAAGAATTGAAGCTGGCATCAGGTCAGGCAAGATACAAAAGGCTGCCTCTACAAGTACTGAGAAGAGGCCGTTTAAGAAAGAAGCAAGCGCCGTCTATGGTCCTAGACGACAAGTCAAGCCCGAAAGTCGCCAAGCCGTCAATGCTTTGGTCATTTCAAAACCTGTTGCTGCTCCTCAGCAGTACAATCAACAAAGAAGTGAAAGGCCCAAGAGGCAGTATACTCGGCTGAGTATGACCCTATCTCAAATTTTACCCCAACTGTTATCAACCAACTTGGTGACCCTCAAAGAAGCTCCTAAGGTCGTCAACACTGCGTCTCCTAAGTATAACCCAAATGCCCGGTGTGCTTATCATTCTGATAGTCCTGGGCACACTACTGATGATTGTTGGGCCTTGAGAAACAAAGTGCAAGATCTTATCGACGCGAAGGAAATTCAGTTTGAAGCGCCTGAAAGACCGAATGTTGTAACTGCTCCTATGCCCCAGCATAGAGTAAATGCCATTGAGGGAGAGTTGTACGCTTTTTCGGTAAATGAAGTTGTTACCCCTCTTTTGACTGTTAAGAGGAACTTACTACTAGCCGGTTTATTTCCGGGTTGTAGTAAGGGTTGCCTCCTGTGTGCTGTTATCCCTACCGGTTGTCCACTGCTGAAATCAGGCATCCAAGGCCTGATGGATAGCAAGGAGATTCTGTTCATGAAAACTGCTGTTCCGTCTGTTTCCATTGAAGATATATCTGTTGTCACGATTTACAATCCTGCCAAAACTCCTGTAAAGAAACCAGTCCAAATTATGTCTGTTGCACCCATCACTATTACTGTCCCAGGGCCTCTCCCGTATGAGTCTGATAAAGCTGTTCCATGGCATTATGGAGCCGACGTGTATGTGCTTGGGGTGAAGCAGGAGTTCAACACCAGTACCAGTATCAGTAACATCACTGGTCCCGCCAAGATTACCCGCAGTGGCAGGCTCTTCTCGCCTAACATTGCACCGCCAGTTATCCGAAAACCTCTCACCATCACACCCGCAAGTGTGCATGTTCCAGTTCAAGTTCCTGTGTCTACTACTGCCGCCGAGTCCTCTGATGCTCAGGGCAAAGAAGTTGCTACCGATTCGCCTGCCAGGACGGAGGCACCAAAGAAGACTGCTGTGGAAGCCTCCCAACAAGAAATGGAGGAAATTCTTAAAATTATCAAAAAGAGTGACTTTAACGTTGTTGAACCGTTGGGGCATACTCCCTCCAAAATCTCTATGTTATCATTGCTGCTATGCTCAGAGGCCCATGCAAAAGCCTTGATTTCATTTCTGAAAACGGCCCATGTGCCGCAGGAGACCTCCGCGGATCAATTCACCGATTGTGTGGCTAATTTGACGGCTGACAACGGCTTGGGGTTCTCAGATGCTGACTTTACCGCCAAGGGGAAAAATCACAATGATGCCCTGCATGTTTCCATAGAATGCAGGGGCACTACTCTCGCACACGTGTTAGTGGATACCGGCTCTTCCCTGAATGTTTTGCCCAAGAAAGCATTGGATCGCTTAGATTGTGAGGGCCTGGAGTTGAAACCCAGTAACATCATCGTTAGAGCCTTCGACGGTTCTAAGAGGATGGTGCACGGTGAAGTAGACATCCCTATTCGTGTGGGTTCCCAAGTTTTCAGCTCAACGTTCTATGTAATGGATATTCGTCCATCTTATTCCTGCTTGTTGGGTCGACCCTGGATTCACAAAGCCGGGGCAGTAACATCCACTCTACACCAAAAGCTCAAATACCCTGTCAAAGGGAAGATTGTTACTGTGCAGGGTGAGGAGGAATACATGGTTAGTCACTTGAATTCATTCCGGTATATCGAGATGGACGGGGAGTTTATTGAAACCCCCTTTCAGCATTTTGAGGAAGTACCTCCAGTGTTGGCATCAGCTGAGGCAGTGATTGAAGAAGATTTTCCGTTGAAGATGGCGTCTTTGAAGGATGCCCGGGCTGTAATCGAGAAAGGCAATTGTGCAAACTGGGGTCAGCTTCCTGACTTCACTCAAAAGAACGACAAGTTTGGGCTGAGCTTTACTGCAGAGGCTCAGAGGGCTGTGCGCAAGGAAAAGATCAGAAAGGCTCCGGTGTTTATCTCCAACCCAAGGGTGAATGCTATCGAGGAGGATGTAGAGGAAGCAGAGTTTGACAGTTGGATCTACCCGACTACCAGCAACAGACCGAGCAACTGGACGGCAAAGGATTTTACACCTATCACATTTGTCACGCAGTAATTAATTTCTTTTGATTTCCAATTTGTAACAAACAATATGTTAAAACTTTGTTGGCTCGGTGTCCTACCCGGGGCATCGTAGCTCCATTTGTGAGGGCTTTTTATATGACATTTCCATATATCATCAATCAAAACATTGGACCTTTGTTGCATTTCAAATCTTATGCTCTTTTTCTTTCTGTGTTATATATATTGCAAAACAGCTATATTTACACACACTCACTTATACAGGTTTCAATCCACTCTGGATCTCACTGGTAACAGCTCTGCTACCGCCAGTTATGACTTCGAGAATCCGATCAACTTGGCCGAAGACGAAGGTGAAGATGATTGCGAAGTGCCTGGTGAACTCGCAAGACTGCTACTCCAGGAAGAGAGGGCTATTCAACCACATGAAGAGCCGGTAGAAACGATTAACCTGGGTACTGAGACAGATAGGAAAGAGGTCAAGATTGGGGCTAATCTAGAGCTCAGCGTGAAGCAACGATTGATCCAGATGTTACGTGATTACATGGAGATATTGGCTTGGTCCTATGAAGACATGCCTGGTTTGGATGCCGACATTGTAGTTCACCACCTGCCAACCAAGGAAGATTGCCCTCCGGTAAAGCAAAAGGTCCGCCGTATGCGCCCAGAGATGTCTGAAAAGATCAAGGCTGAGGTTATGAAGCAATTCGATGCCGGGTTTCTAGCAGTAACTTCTTATCCTCAATGGGTCGCCAATGTGGTGCCAGTACCAAAGAAGGACGGTAAAGTCAGAATGTGTGTCGACTACAGAGATTTGAACAGGGCAAGCCCCAAGGATGACTTCCCCTTACCTCACATCGACGTTCTTGTTGACAATACCGCTCAACACAAGGTTTTCTCCTTCATGGATGGTTTTTCAGGGTATAATCAGATCAAGATGGCTCCGGAGGATATGGAAAAGACTACCTTTGTGACTCAGTGGGGCACCTTCTGTTATAAGGTCATGCCATTCGGATTGAAAAATGCTGGGGCAACCTATCAACGTGCCATGGTTGCTTTATTTCATGATATGATCCATCATGAGATTGAGGTATACGTTGATGACATGATTGCAAGGTCTCAAACTGAGGAAGAGCACCTTGACCATCTGAGGAAGTTGTTTGACCGACTCAAGTTATACAAGCTGAGGTTGAATCCCAACAAATGCACCTTTGGGGTAAGATCCGGAAAATTGCTAGGTTTCATTGTAAGTGACAAAGGTATTCAGGTGGACCCTGCCAAGGTAAAAGCCATACAAGAGATGCTGACTCCAAAGACAAAGAAAGAAGTCAGAGGCTTCCTGGGACGACTGAATTACATTGCCCGATTCATCTCACATCTGACTGCTACTTGTGAGCCAATCTTTAAATTACCGAAGAAAGATCAAGTAGTACGCTGGAACGATGAATGTCAGGCTGCCTTTGAAAAGATAAAGGAATATATCCAAGAGCCACCCATTCTTATGCCACCAGTGGAAGGAAGACCTCTAATATTATACTTGATAGTACTTGACAGTTCAATGGGGTGTGTGCTGGGGCAGCATAACGAGTCTAGCCGAAAAGAGCACGCTATTTATTACTTGAGCAAAAAGTTTACCGACTGTGAGTCTCGTTACTCACTGCTTGAGAAAACTTGCTGCGCTCTAGTATGGGCTGCTCGCTGGCTGAGACAGTATATGCTGACTCACACTACTTTATTGATTTCAAAGATGGATCCCATCAAGTACATATTTGAAAAACCCGCTCTGTCTGGAAGAATAGCGAGGTGGCAAATGATCTTGACAGAATATGACATCCAGTATACAACTCAGAAAGCAATTAAAGGAAGTGTACTGGCGGATCATTTGGCACACCAACCTGTGGACGATTACCAATCATTGAACTTTGATTTTCCGGACGAAGACATCATGGTGGTAACTGACTGTGAAGTACCTGGACCGGATGAAGGACCTGAGGAAGGATCCCGATGGTCTATGCATTTTGATGGAGCCTCCAATGCTTTGGGAAACGGCGTCGGCGCTGTAATCATATCCCCTAAAGGTACTCATACTCCACTCACCGCCCGATTGTGTTTCAACTGCACCAACAACATGGCAGAATATGAGGCGTGTATCATGGGTCTTCAAGCTGCAATCGACTTAAGGATCAAGTTTCTGAGTGTTTTCGGAGATTCCGCTCTCGTGATCAATCAGATCAAAGGCGAGTGGGATACGAAACACCCAAATCTTATTCCTTACAAGGAGTATGTGTCGACCTTGCTTCCCCACTTTGAAGAAATAACTTTTGAGCACTTCCCAAGAGAGGAGAATTAGCTAGCGGACGCCCTAGCTACGATGTCTTCAATGTTCAAAGTTAAATGGGACAATGAGGCTCCCCGGATCATTATCTGGAAGTTGGATGAACCGGCATACTGCTGCGAGCTCGAGGCTGAAAAGGTGACTGAAAAACCCTGGTATCATGAGGTGAAGAGGTACTTGGAAGCTCAGGAATACCCTGAAGGCGCATCTGTCAATGACAAGAAGTTCATGAGGAGGTTTGCTGCAAAATTCTTCCTCAGTAACGACATTCTCTATAAACGGAATCATGATTCGACTCTACTACATTGTGTGGATAAGGCTGAAGCAGAGAAGATCATGATAGAACTGCATGAAGGCACATTTGGAACACATTCCAGTGGACACACCATGGCTAAGAAAATCCTTTGGGCAGGATATTTCTGGTCCACAATGGAAGCTGGTTGTTACCAACACTCCCGAACTTGTCACAAATGCCAGATCTATACTGACAAGGTGCATATTCCGCCGATTCCTCTGAACGTCCTGACGACACCTTGGCCTTTTGCAATGTGGGGCATTGATATGATCGGTGAGATCCGACCGACGGCATCCAATGGGCATCGCTTCATCTTGGTGGCGATCGATTATTTCACAAAGTGGGTTGAGGCAGCTTCCTACGCCACAGTAACCAAGAGCGTCGTGGCACGTTTCATCCGGCATAATCTGATTTGTCGGTACGGCGTCCCGGAAAGAATCATTACGGACAATGGTACCAATCTCAATAACACGATGATCACTGAACTCTGTGAACAATTCAAGATACAACACCACAATTCTTCTCCCTACCGGCCGAAGATGAATGGGGCTGTAGAGGCAGCTAATAAGAATATCAAGAAAATTGTGCAGAAGATGACAGTGACCTATAAAGATTGGCACGAGATGTTGCCGTTCGCTCTTCATGGGTACCGTACCTCAGCAAGGACGTCAACCGGGGAAACTCCTTTCTCCTTGGTCTATGGCATGGAGGCAGTCTTGCCAATTGAAGTCCAGATACCCTCTCTCCGGATAATGAAGGATGCAGACTTGAGTGAAGATGACTGGATCCAGACTCGACTTGATCAATTAAATCTGATTGACGAAAAGAGGCTCGAAAAGAGGCTCACTGCTATCTGTCACGGTCAAACGTATGAAAAACGGATGATCAGGGCATTTAACAAGAAAGTCAGACCACAAGAGTATCAAGTTGGGGACCTGGTAATCAAACGCATCATCCTTCCTCAAAGTGATCCCCGGGGCAAATGGACCCCTACGTACGAAGGGCCATTTATGGTTAAACATGTGTTCTCAGGAGGAGCCATGATCCTAACCACCATGGATGGTGACGACCTTCCTCACCCCGCTAATGCAGACATAGTGAAAAGATACTACGCATAAATAAAAGACCCGCTAGGTTGACATACCTAGGCAAAAATAAGGGCTTCCCGGCGAACCAAAAGGGTTCGGGCAAAAATAAGGGATGAAATGAATAAAAATCTGTACACCCGGCAAGTCGAAAACCTGAAAAGGCGGCTTGGGCAAAAATGGGTATCGCGGTGGACTGAAAACCCGAAAGGGCGGTCCAGGCAAAAGTTAGGGATAAAGCGTAACACTATGTCTCATTGGATCACTTCGCATTCGGAATTCGGCATCAACTATCTGGCTCAGACTTCGGCATCGACCAATCAGCTTCATCTTCAACTAGGCAGCAAAGCGATGAGACGCTCGGAGACATAAAGGCGATATCAGAGTTGGAACCCAGTGGGATTGTTCACATAGCTGTTTTGTTTCCTTTTCAAAATTGTAAATTCTATGTTATTTGGCGGCGTCCTCTTACTAGGATGTCAGCCTCTTGTACAAAAACGCCTATTCACAGGCAAAGTTCAAATCAATACAAATTCACTTGTCCATACAAATTGCCATTGTTTTTCTTTTTTCTGTTTTGTTTTGCGAAAAACGTCCAATGTTCATTTTTGATATATGTATTTGACATTAAATTGCTGATTCATAAATATTTTGCATATAAAACAAAAGATTAATTACAGGTGACATCAGAGACAGGGGCAATGTGAAGTTGTCTGATGCAGTCTGGTTGCTTTGTCCGCCAAGGTACCCAGGTAGATTCGACTGAAGAATGTGACCAAATCATCTCAATGCCCCGCAGAGTAAGACAAGATTCAGCAAAACATTCCCCAAGCGGAGTTGATTCCCTGTCAATCCTGAAAAGGCGCAACATTCCCCGGCAGGTCTTAAAGCTCATCCCCGGTAGATTTTGGAAGCTTGTTCCCTACAGGATACGGACGTCTCTCCCGAGCTTTATTCAAAGTTATCCCTCACAAGGGCTTATAACTGGGTTATCCTCAGCTATTTGCCACGGAAGATCGCCCTCGGCAAAGTTCTTTCATTCCCCGGCAAGAGTCTATCTTTGGTATTCCCCAGCGGAGTTTATCTTTGTCGTTCCCCAGCGGAGTTTATCGTCATTATCCCCAGCGGAACCCATCATTAAAGTCCTCAGCAGGCCTCTTATCAAAACTTCAGCAAAGTATCTCTGCCACAAAGCAACTCCCCGGCCGGTCGTCAAGGATTTATGTTCCTAAGACAAAACTACATTCATAAACATTTCACATTTTCATACATCTTGCTTACATACATGATAAAGTGCATACAACACTATCTCATGTTGAACATCATGACATCATGCATATCATACATCATGACATTGCATACAACTTATGTTTTTGCCTTTCCAGGGAAAAAGACAATCCCAAAGACAACATCCTTCAACTGTCACAATTCCAGATTCGATACCTGTATCTAGCCAGGGCACATCTGAGAGTGATCAGTTTCCAGACTCGATTCCTGTATCTAGCCAGGGCACGTCTGAAGAGTTCGAAGATTCGATTCCTGTATCCAGCCAGGGCATATCTATCAACTATCACAATTCCAGATTCGACTCCTGTATCCAGCCAGGGCATATCTGTTGACCACATTTCCAGACTCGATTCCTGTATCTAGCCAGGGCACGTCTGAAGAGTTCGAAGATTCGATTCCTGTATCCAGCCAGGGCACATCTGTGAACAACCGATTGTAGATTCGATACCTGTATCTAGCCAGGGCATATCTACATAAGGAGACTGAAGATCAAACACCTGTAACAAGCCAGGAAAACATCTGTCTTTCTCAAATACACAAGTTTTCGCTAAGGAATCTCTTATGCGATCAATACTTCCAAATGGCATCTATAAGCCCATTCCCGACAAAGTTCCGTCACATTTCCAGATGGCATCTATAAGCCTATCTCCCTATCCACCACCTCTCCAAATGGCGTCTATAAGCCCATTCCCAACATCACATTACTGATACTTCAACATGCGAGTGCAAATTTCCGGGCACTCTAGTGTCCAATCTCCTTTTACCCTCGAGTCACGAAAGGCAAACTTGCCAATCTAACTCTTCAGGTTCAAGAAGATTGAACAGGGGCAACTGTTGTACCCCAAAATTTTCCCTCCCATTTCCTCAACATTTTCTCATCACAAGACCTTTGAAGATCAAGATCCAGTTAGGGTTTCCTCTGCTCAAGACTTCTCCTTGCACTGTTAACCCAAATTAGGGTTTGTGGTTGAACAAAGATGTTTTGACCTAAAATTCCTAAGATGACTTTCATGCTTCATGTTGGACTCCCAAGTTTATCCATACCAAGTTTCAAGTCTTGATTCCAAGTTTTACCCAGTCAATTGGACAGTTGACCTAGAAACCAGCTGTATTGGGGAAAAAGTCAACTGTGGCTAATTGACAGTCAAATCTCATGAAAATTGACCCACATCAACATTATGAACTCATATGGACCATTTGATCAAGTTTGGATCATGATTCCACAAGAAATTTGATCAGATCATCAAAAGGGCAAAATGGTCATTTTTAGGGTTTTGACTGCACAAGGGTAATTTTTGACTGTTTGACCTAGCCAATGGCAAACCAAGCTCACATATGGACTCAAGGACTCAATGAAATTGTCTTGACACATTCATCAAGCTCAAAAAATCCCAAGTACACAAGATTGATAGTTGAATTTCCCAGTCAATTGATCAATTTTGACTGTATACTGAAAAGTCAAACTTTGACTTTTTGGTCAAAATCAAGAGTCAAGATTCATTTTTCATCAAAAACATGCCAAATCATGAAACTTGTTCACCAAGAAACCAAGAAATGCAAATTAGGGTTTGAAATGGAATTTTTCATAACTTAGAATTTTTCTAAGTTATGGAAAACCCTAATTTTTTCCCAACTTTGCCCCACTTTTTCACCAAGATTTATTTGGATTCAAACAAAAGTCAAAACATGAAAGTTGTAGCTTGTTGCATAATCTACAACTTTGATTCACAAAGTTTTCCCAAATGAGGCTTGTATCTCAAGTTATAAACTTTTGAATAAGGGCACTAAACCATTCATAACTTAGTGAAAATTTGACCTTTTTGACAAGGTTTTCTACCTAACTTCAAGACCATTTTCCATACACTTCCACTTGGAATTTCAATTTGCATTTCAAAGATGGTTTGTAGTACACATTCCAAGCTTTCCAAAATGTCCAAGAACTTCTCAAACAACCTCATAACTTGAGAGTATCGAATTTCACAATATGGCAAAAATCCACTTTTGAATGGTTCATGAACATGTTCATAACTTAGGCCATTTTCAAATCAGCATAGTTTGTGCTACATTACAGGTCCTAAAACCCTTTTACACTCATAAATTTAATGCTAATCCATTGTGCCAAGATGTTATTCTTTGAGTTTGGTCATTGTACAAAGATTTAAGCCTTAATTGGAAAAAATGGTTTATCCATTTTTGTAAAGTAGAACTTTATGTCAAGTTTGCAAATCAGATGGTACAATGCATATCTTTGGACACAAGATTCATGGACATAACACACTGATCAAGACTAAAAGATGCAGCATAGTGTGAGGGCCTGTAGAGGCTAGAATGATCAAGTGGCCATTGCTTGCTTCAAATTCAAGTAAGGTAGCATAACTTGTACCAACTTACATATCAGCCTACAAACACTTAGACAAACTGATCAAACACATTCCACACATCTCAACCAAGCTATTGCACGAGCCTTTTACCTCCAATCTCTCCCAAAACTCAGAATCACCTTGAAACTGCTCAAACAGAGCAACCTCTGCAGATTGAGCTCCAACTCTCAATCCTTTCAAGCATTCTTGCCCAAACCAGTTCACATACATTCCCTAACATCTATGCAAGCTAACCAAAAGCAAAAACACGACCTGTAATCCCTCTAACTGGTTCCACCATTTTCACATTTATGACTTGCAGGTGAAGTGCTCTAGCTCGATTCAAAAGCTTTCAAGACAAAGTAAACATTGGAATAGCATCCCTGGACCTCAAGGAAGCTTTTCCAATCATCACCTTGCACTGAGAGCTTCTCCATTGCCAGATAGAACTTCAACTGAACATGTGAGTTTTTGAATTCATATCTCTCTTATTAGGCATTGTTAGCTTTAGGTTTGTGAAGAGAATATGTCATAATCATTGCCCTGAACATGCCCATATAATTAGATTTTATTTATATTATGTGTGCTGCAAGAATTTGATGTCTGAACTTTGAACAAAAATTAGGTTAAGAATTGGGAGAGAAGAAATTCTCTCTCATTTCTGAGAATTAAAACATGTTTTTTATATGTGTGAATTCGTGGGAAGATGCTTAACAGTTTTGATTTTGGAAGTTTTTGCTAAAACTCAAGGAATCAGGACTTTGCAATGGAGGAAAGTGGCGCGCGTTTTGTTCAAACAGAAGGCTGGAGGTTGAAGAAAGGTCTTCATGGGCTGGGCCTGTGTTGACTTTTCTTTTTGCACCACATAATTGCTTTTGAACCCCCTGAGACCATTTTGCTTATTTCTTTGACTTTTTGACTTTTTCTTTTTTTGATTGACTTATTTATTTTTTCCCATGACATTAAAAATATAAAAATATTTTTTCTCACCATTTTTGATTTTATTAGGCATTTATTTAGTTTTCTTTTAGTTTATACATAAATAGATAAATACATATATTTTGTTTAAAATACTAAAAAATAGTGCAAATGCATTTCTATACATTTTTATTTTTGTTTTACTTTCTGAAAATATTTTATAGAAAAATACCTTTTTTTATTAAATATTAAATAAATATTTTTTTTTATATAATACATATTTAGAACTTAATACATATATATATATATATATATATATATATATATATATATATATATATATATATATATATATATATATATATATATATATATATATATATATATATATATATATATATATATATATATATATATATATATATATATATATATATATATATATATATATATATATATATATATATATATATATATATATATATATATATATATATATATATATATATATATATATATATATATATATATATATATATATATATATATATATATATATATATATATATATATATATATATATTATATATATATATATATATATATATATATATATATATATATATATATATATATATATATATATATATATATATATATATATATATATATATATATATTTATTAGTATATTTAGGTTAGAATACAAAAATACCCATATTTTTTATTTTTATTAATATTTGACATAAAAAATACTTTTTATAAATATACTTCATTTTTTTTTTATTTTTGTGCATAATAAATAAATACTTGTATTAAATTAAATAATAATACATTTTATTTAATAGAATTAGGGTTTTGCCCTAAATATTAAAATACTCCAAAAAATAATACCTTTTTATTTCACATAAATAATTCTTTTTTTTCATACATATAAAAATTCCTTTTTTGCATTCTTGCATATTTATCTTATTTTATTTAATCTATGTAAATTAATCATCTTGTAAAATATTTTAATATTGATGTAATAGTTTTAGGTTTAAATTCCTTGTCAAAATCCCCATTTGAACATTTGTACCCTCCTTCCCATATTTGGTTTTGTAATAGCTTAGTAAATTTATTTTCGCACTTTATTGCTTTCTAATTATACCATGTTAGAATTAGGGTTTGTATGCGAAAAAACGACAAAATAGTTATGACCTAATCTCAAGACAAACAAGCATGAAAATGGACACACAAATCACACTTGCACCCCCTAGGGTATTCCACTTGTTGCCTTTCAAAATTGGGCCATGTTGTATGTTAGGTCTCTTTGGGAAAAACAAACAAATTGAATGATCATAGTCCCTCGATAACACTTTTCAAAATATTGCCAAACAAATGATCGAGTCCCTTAAAGAAAATGCCCAAAGATACTTGGCACCATTGCAATTATGGCCTAAACGATGACCCGCGCCTGTCCCTTTCACATCCTAACATGAGATTGTCCACCAAATACAATGGTGGAACAAACTTGTCAAAAGGGGTTAAAACATAGCAATAGTCTTTGAGAAATTTAGGAGTAGACAACCTCTTAGTTACTTGAATCAAACTTGCAAAACAAAAAAACACTTGCCTATTTTCTAAATCACACATCACTACACTTTCAAAACAACTTTCAAAAACAAATGAAAACCTTTTCAAAAGACGTACATCTTTGTATACATCCCCACATGGATCATTACAAAGATTGCCACCACATTGGCCTCTTTTCAAAATAATTTTCAAAACCCACACACACACAAGCACCCTTTAAAACAATTGAAAACAAAAGGCAAGTGATCTAAGTAACTAAGAGCCCATGGATAACCATGGATAGAAAGGGTGCTAATACCTTCCCTTTCTATAACCTACTCCCCGAACCCAAGAAAACATCTCAAAAGGTTTTTTGCTGTGCTTTTTAACCTTTCCTTAGGATAAAATAAAAAGTCGGTGGCGACTCTTGCTCAACCGAAACATTTGCGAAAACAAACGCAAAACCTCAAGTCAGTTCTCCCACCGTATCACACTAGGCACATGGTTTAAAAGTCATTGTTTAATATTACAGATAAAAGGTTCTTGAATTGATAGAAAGCAATAAACAAGTAATTAACCCTGAATGAAGGAGATGGGAACGAAGTCCTTTGTGTGCCAATTGTCAAGTTCTGTTATAGTAGGGTATACCCATTCTTCAAATGTGCATTCATCATCAAAATCCTCCACAGCGTTTACTTCGTGATTTCCAATACAGAGAGAGGGCTTTCTCGCACGAGCGCGCCTAACTTCTTTATGATCCTTGATAGTGAAACCCAAACCACATTTGTCTGCTTTGAACGGGATCTCAGGGAGTTGTCCCCAGGTAGAACAGTTTCCATCTTCGGTTGCGGCGCGAGCATCCTTAAATGAAGCCATCCTTGGCACAACCTTATCAGCTTTGGGCATGTCATAAGAGATTTTGGCGGTAGCAACTATAGGCGGAACAACTTCAAAAGCCTAGCACGGGGTTTCTATAAATTCGCCATCAATTTCCACATGTTTACAAGAATTGAGATGGCTTACCATGAATTCTCCCTCACGGCAAACAGTGATAATCCTTCCCTTGACTGGGTACTTTAGCTTTTGGTGAAGGATAAATGTTAGTGCCCCTTCTCCATGAATCCAAGGGCGATCCAACAAATAGGAGTAAGCAGGACAAATGTCCATGATGTAGAAAGTAGAGTTGAAAATCTGTTAGCCCACTTTGATCGAGAGATCCACCTCTCCATGAACCGTCCTTTTGGACCCACCGAAAGCTCTCACAATAATATCACCCGGCTTCAACACCAGTCCTTCACAGTCTAATCGGTCCAAAGCCCTATTGGGTAACACGTTTAAAGAAGATCCAGTGTCAACCAGAACATGTGCTAGGGTAGTCCCTTTACATTTAAGAGAAACATGTAGAGCTTTGTTATGGTTCCTTCCAAGTGGTGTCAGATCAGCATCCGAGAACCCCAACCATTGTCGGCCGTCAGGCTTGCCACACAATTTTCAAATTGATCAATTATGGTCTCATGAGGGACATGAACCTTCTTTAAGAATTTGATCAATGCCTGGGCATGAGCATTGGAACAAAGTAGCAAAGATAATATGGAGATCTTGGAAGGGGTTTGCCCCTGCTGCTCCACTATCTTGAAATCAATCCTCTTTATAATTTTCAAGATCTCATCCATTTCTTGAGTGGAAGGTTCCTCAACAACAATGTCTTTTGTGGGTGTTTCTGTCTCAGCAGGCTCAACTACTTTCTCTTTTCCCCTTGTGTCAGCACTACGCTTTGCAGCGGTGATGCAGACAAGTGTTGTTGTAGTAGTTGGGGGTGAAATGTTGGGCGAAAAGATTCTCCCAGTTCTGGTCACTTTACTAGAGCCGGTAATATTACCAATGTCATTAGCCTTGCTTTCTTCAATCCAAGCATCTTGCTTTTTTCCATGGTAAAACACCTCAGCACCATAGTTCCATGGCACTGCTTTGTTGGAAGAGTACGGAATTGGCCCAGGGGAAGTAATTATCAGAGGAGCAATAGTCGGTTCATTCGAAATCCTGATAGGACCCTTTGAGGAGATCCTAAGAGGCTTGTTTGAAATTGTTATGATGGAGAGGTCTTCAATCTTATTGGTCAAACTTTTAACGGACAAAGTTTTCTCAAATAGGATCTCATGACTATTCATCAGGCGTTGAACACCCTCTTTCATCCATTTGCATCCATTAACATGTTTGGCGCAGCAATCACAGTCCTTCAAACAGCCAGGGAAAACCCCGTCTTTCAGCAAATTCTTTTTGACAATGGTTAACAAAGTAGTTAGATCTTTGACGAAGGAAACAAAAATGGTGTCTTCAATTGCATTGACACCTTTGCCATGGTTTGGTATTGGTGCTGTTATCACATTGGGAATTGTAGGCAGATCAAATTCGATTGTCTTGTTGTCTATTAGGTATTTAATTTTGTTCTTCAGTGCCCAACATTGATCGGTCTCATGCCCAGGACTATTCGAGTGATATGCACACTTGGTATTCAGATTGTATTTAGATGAGGAGGTATCCGGATTGAATGGAGGATCACATAGTGTCACTAAGTTTGCCTTTAGCAGGTGTTGTAAGGCTTAGGATAGTGACATGCCTATCCTTGTGAACTGTCTTCGTGGAGCCTTAAATCGTTGATGATTGGAAGATTGTCTCTGAACAGGAGTCAAGTTGGAAATTCGAATAACATTAACAGACAGACGGTTATCCTTCTTGTTATGGGCCTTTTCCCCATACACAACATTCATTTCTTTCTTCCCAATTAAGGGTTTCTTTATGGGGTTGGAGGTGGAAGCAGATGCCATGGGGATTTTCTCGCTTTTGATACCACTTTCGACCCTTTCACCGTTTAGGATCAGCTCGGTGAAACCGGATGAAGAACAACCAACCAATAAGTTGAAAAATGGAACAGTTAAGGTACCCATAAACATATCAATGTGTTCCCTGTCAGTTAACAATGGTTGGACCCTACTGGCAAGATCCTTCCACTTTTGGGCGTACTCTTTGAACCCTTCATTTTTACCCATCGTCATGTCTTGCAGTTGAACTCTAGTTAGCACCAGGTCGACATTGTATTCATATTGGTGATAGAAAGAAGTGGCCAAGTCTTCCCATGTATGGATACGAGAACCCTCCAATTGGTAAAACCACTCTAGATGAGTCCCAATCAAGCTTTCTTGAAAGAAATGGACCCAAAGTTTCTTGTCGGCGGTGTGCGATTGTATTTTGCGCACGTAAGACTTCAGGTGAAGCTTTAGGCAGGAAACTCCGTCATATTTAACGAAGACTGGTATCTTGAATTTATGGGGAATGACAACCCGAGATATTAAACCCAAATCATCAAAATCCAAACCAGGGATGGCTTGAATCTCAACGGCCTTCAATCTATCCTCTAGTTGCTTGTATTTATCGTCGACAGGAGGATACTGCTCGTCAAAATAGTCTTCATCATCAGACACTCGGTCATTGACACATCCAGCCTGGGTACTCCTTGCTTCTCCAATTTGATTTTCGTCTTCCTTTGACGAATCTTCAACTACTGGTATCTGGCGGATCTTCTCTATGAACCTTTTACCCATGTTGACTAGGGCTTTACTTCTTGGTTTCTTTTTAGATGCCAGCAATGTCATCAACTCTTGTTGCCCCTTGGCCAGGGTCAGCAGAGTCTCTTGAAACTGGGAGTTTTGTGCTTGCAGGTTTTTCACTATTTTCTCGATATCCATCTTGCTAAAATAAACAGCAGAAAGATAAGGAAACATGTCGTGGAAAACCTATTATGTTATGATGCATGAAAAATCTGTATGCAAATGATTTCAAGGATTTATGAAATTTAAATTTGTCTAGACAAAGAATGAACAAACGTCAAATTGCATTAATCAGTTCAAAATGGTTACAACGTGCCTCTTGGGCTTACAAAATAAATTTCTAAGACAAAAAGGTCGAACGCATCCTCTTTGATGCTAGGTAGGCATTTAAGCTCTGTTCTTCATGAAGTTGCCTTGTAAGCTCCAAAACCCTTTTCTCGCTTGCATAGAATTAAGATTTGAAGGTGTCTCGCTCTTCCTTTAGTTGAATCCAACCCTTTTGCAAGTCTTCAAGAGAATTAGGCATGTTGGGATAGAGGACAGTATACGGGATATCTCCTTCAGCAATAGGCTCCACGATAACAGGTAGGATGGAGGGGTAAGGCATTACAAGCTTCTGAGCACGAGCTCGTACCCACCTAAGGTAAGGCTCAAGGGGAATAGAATTCTTGTGTCCAAGCGTCTCACTATCCATTTTGTTTACCATCATCCAGGCTCGTACAAACCTCTGATAGTAGCCTTGATCATCGCTCTCGTAGTCGAACACCACTCCTTGGATGAGCATATCATGAGGACCATCTCTTCGGGCATATCCAAATTATCGCAAAGCTAAGCAAGGGTTGTAAGTGATACCTCCCCTAATGCCAAATAGAGGGATATTGGGGAATTCCCTACAACGGCCAATGATAGAAGTATCTTCCAAGGATTGAAAACACCAATGAATGTCAGAGTGGGTGAGGGACATCATCCTTTGAGACCTTGTCAATCCTTGCTCGTTCTTTAATATTGATCGAGGTAGGTGAAAAGTGAACCACTTGGAGAGTAGGGGAATGCAACACAAGAGAGTACCTCTTTTCTTTCATGGTGCGAGTATGGAAACAATCTAAGATGTCTCCCAGCAAGGTAGGTATAGGATTTTAAGAGAGGAAGACTTTGATGGCATTCACATCTATGAATTGGTATGAATTGGGAAATAGAACCAAACCATAGATGAGAAGGGCCAGGATATCTTCAAAGGCTTGAAAATCCATATCTTCCTAGAATGAACGAGCCTTCTCCAACAAGAACTTGGCTAGGAAACCTCTAACTCCGCTTCTTGTCTCCCAATTTGCTATAATGTCGACTCTCTTCAGATGCAGGGCTTCGGCAATGGCTTCAGGTTTTGGAATCCCTTCTAAACTGGTGAAAGGTGCTTGATCAAGCACGGGCACTCCTAATAGTAGATAGAATTCTTCTAGGGTTGGCACCAACTGATAGTCAGGGAAGGTGAAGCAAGGATGCATGGGATCAAAGAATTGGAAGAGCGCGCACATCGTTTCTTCTTGGAAATTAAAGGTAGCCAAACTGAGGAGTCGACCATATTTCTTGGTGAAAGGAGAGTCTTCAGGCACCCTTGATGCCAATTCTTGGAGCTGTGGGTGTGCTTTCACGAAGCTGATTCGGAGGTATTCCTTCGGACGAGATTCATGGCCTACAAAAAAACAAAGATAAATTCCTAAATCCCTGAAATGATTAGTGAAAATGCTTATGATGTTATGATGTTTAAGATGTTATGTACAAGTAAGAAAGTTGTTATGTACATACAAAGAAGACAAGTCCTTAGGTTTAGGCTTGCATGGAGTTTGATAGGTAAGTACCCTCTTGAAATTTAGTTCGCTCAACCTGTCCTAGAAAGTAACTGGGTTCTAGGGGTCTCAATATCACTGACCTTTCTTTTAGGCATTGTCTCAGCACAATCAATCTTTTCTTACGGCCGAGATATCCCAAAAGTCCAATCTCAATGAGTGTAGTATCAAGTATCAACCAATTTTTAGCTTTCCACCGAAATCGACTATCTCACTACTTCCTAATGGCCAAGTTGTTCAATTAAGGTTCTAAGGTCAGTTAGTGCTTTATGACACTGCTCAGCAGCCCGTATTCTCCTCGATTCAACACAAGGGATACCGGTACCAACAAATGCGTCACACTAACGTAGCCATTGCTTCAACTATATCGGTCTATGTCGTAAAATTTACAAAATCTATTGCTACTTGCCTAAAAAGGTGTCCCAGATCCGGGTAGAGGATCAAAACAAGCCCAAATAAGGAACCAAAATGTAAAGCAAACAAGTCAAACAAAGAAAAGCAAGTAAAGGTAATCTATCCCTAAGGTAACCCCACGTTTAATAACTCCCCAGTAGAGTCGCCAGTTCTGTAACACGGTGGGAGAACTGACTTGGGATGTTTTGCATTTGATCGCAATTGGTGCGGATAGTAAGAGTCGCCACCGACTTTTCTTTTATCCAATAAAGGAAAGGGTGAAAAGAACATGAAAGACCTTTGAGATTATTTTCTTGAGTTCAGGGGGGGGGGTAGATTATGAAACGGAAAGGTGTTAGCACCCTTTTCATCCATAGTTATCTATGGGCTCTTAGTTGCTTGCTAGATCATTGCTTTTGTTTGAAAGTATGCTTTGTGGTGGGTTTTGAAAGTATTTTTGAAAAGTGCCTTTATTTAGGCAAACTTTGTAATGATTCTCGTCTCTATAAGAATATACACAAAGTGTTGGACTTTTGAAAATATTTCATGGAAAGTGTTGGTGCATTTGAAAAGATGTTTATTTTAAAGATGAGCAAGCAAACTAAGAACATTTATACCTACTCAAAAGTCTTTGTTCTTTTCCTCCTCCTTTAGATGTTTCTATCTTACCATTGATTGGTAAGAATCCTTATCTTTGGATGTAAAGGGACGGGTGTGGGTCATCGTATAGTCATGATAGAAATGTTGTGAGATATCTTAGCATTTCTCTTGAGGGACTAAGATCATTTGAAAGGAAACATTCGAAGCGTCATCGAGGGACTATGATCTTGTATTTTTGATCGTTTTTGATAAGATGTCTCACATGCATAACATGACCATTTTTCATAAGGCAACAAGTGGAGTTAACTCAAGAGGTGCAAGTGTGCATAGTGTGTTTGATTCGCATGCATTTAGTCTTTGATTAGGGGTTGTCTACTTGTTGTTTTTATCTTCCCATACAAATCCTAATTACTAGCATTTATATGAAAGCAATAAATTGCGGAAATTAAATATTCTATGCTATTACAATCACTTGGGGATGGGGTGTACAAATTTACAAATAGGGATTGCAAGAAATTAAAGTCTTAATTATCTATTACAACCACATTGAAATAATATACAAGAATTGAAATGTAAAGTAGATTTGCTTGGTTTTTTTGTTAAGAAAATAAATAAATTTGCTTAAGGAAATGTTTTTAGTCTTTTTTTTAAAAAGAAATAAAGCAAAGCATGTGAATATAAAGTATTTTTTGGTGTTTTTGATTAATGAAAATAAAGTGATGATAAAAATAATGAGGGAATAAGAGTTAGAGTTAGCGCGTTGCTGAAAGAGGAGAGAGCAGAAGTTCTGACTCAGGCGCATTGCAAATCAGAAAGCAAATGTTAGCAAAAAGGGAAAGCCATAACTTCTGGATCTAGATGCACTAACGTTCTGAGGTTGATGGGAATAAAAGAAAGCCTAGAATTTCTGATTGCTGAGAGAGCCTAGAAGTTCTGGTTGTTGAGAGAGTCTAGAAGTTATGATGCAACTGTAAACCTAGAAGTTCTAGTGTTATTGGAAGGTTGGAAGTTCTGGTTGTGGGTCAGTGAGGTGTCAATGCTGTTAGATGGGGATATCTAGAAGTTCTTGTCTAGGATCACTGTGTTGACAAACAACTGAAGGGGGTTTATCTAGAAGTTCTGGTCCAGGATCAATGTTTGACAAATAATGGGGGAAAAATGTCAAGAAATAAACATAAAAAGGTGTTTCTGGGGCTAGAACTCAGGACCCTTAACACTAATGCCTTATGCGCTCATTCTCTACCACTAGGGTGGCTATACATCCGATATTAGAAGCAAAAACATAAACATATATTACAAATAAATTTTGATGACAAACTTCATCTTCTTCTTCGTGTCAACCAGAGTATCTGCAACTTAGTCATTTCTCAACAAAATGGAAAATACAAACATAGAAGTTATGGCAAATTTCATCATGGTTTCAGAAATACAAAGCATCAAAACTGTAAACCAGAATCAAGCATAGATTTTGCTAATCCTAACTCTGAACCCTAATTTCTTCAAGAAGTTCTGATATGAAATTCTCTCTACTTAGGCCATATGCATAAAATCTATAAATACGTACAGAATCAGAGTCATGATATCTACATTGTATCTTTGAAAATGCAAGCCTAACAATGCCTAAGTAATGAGATAAAAATCAGAAGAAACTTACCTTGAACCTGGAAATTGTTCTGTGAATTAAAGCCTGGTTCAGATTGCTGTGATGTTTTGGTCAGCTTCCTCAAGTTCTAAGAAAGCTAAAGCAAACTCCTTAACTTGAGCTATGAATGGTTGGAAAGTTCTAGTGCAGTCAAGGTGCAAACTTCTGACTTTTGAAATGGAGAATTGGGAAGACTGTTTTACAGCTTGAAAACAGAAGTTGGGAAAGCTTCTATGTGTATTCTAGAAACTGTATAGATGATTTGGTCAAGAAACACACAAGAAAAATTAGAGTTTGGATGCAAAAATCAGAAACTAACATGTTTCGTGTTTATGTTTGCAGTTTCAGGTTCTTGGGAATTTTCAGCAAGGTTTCAAGGCTTTTTTCCAATCTTTTTGAATCCTTTTAACAATTGCAAATGAAGTTTTTTTATAGATAAAGGATTTAGAAGTTTGGAGAAGTCAGGAGTACAACCATCATGTGTTATGGCTCGTTAACTTGTTTTTGAAGCAAGTTTAGACAAGCATGTTTCAAGGCAAGGTAGGGTGGTTAACAACTTTAATTACACCTAATCTGAGTTTGTAGGCATGATTTGTGGAAAAGTATACTCAGAAACAAAAGTAAAGTATGAGCTCAAAATAAACTTTGTATAAAAGTTTGCTTTTCAAGGACAATAATGGTACTTTTATGCCACACGTGGGAGGGTCCATAGGATAAGGACTCGAAAGTTGGTGTAAGCATTAAATGATGATGAGATTTAAAAAACAGGTAAGCCTACAACATGAGATTATGCAGCCTAGCTTGGAACTGGATCAGAAGTTCAGCATAAACGTAACTTAGATTAAGAACAAATGTCTAACTTCTGATCTTTGAATCTCCCTGCTCCAGCATGATCTGAAGGAGTTCTTAGACTTTTTAGAGAGCTTGTAACATGACTTGTAACCCCTCTTTGAATCACTTTTGTAAACTCTGATTGTTCCTACGTGAAAACTGGCCCAGAAGTTCTAACCAAATTTTGACTTGGAAATGCTCAGAATTTACTAAGTGTTTTAGTTTCATGGACGTGTCTTCAAGGATTTACAACTTGAAATCTCAGCATTTCTAGGATAAGTTCTGTTCAGCAGTGTTTTGTATCTCATTGAGATCTATAACTTTCATGTCAGAAGTTCCGATTGAATCATCTTGCATCATGATGAAAATCTGGCCAGAAGTTCTGAACTTATCATATTTTCTTAACACTTAGAAAAAGTTTCTAAGTGTTTTGAACTTTGACTTTTCCAAAGTAATTTTGACTTTTGATTTTCTTGGTGAACCAACTTCATATTCTAATATATCTTGATGAAATGTGATTCTTGAAACTTGATTTTGATCCAAAAATCAAAGTTTTAATTTTTAGTGTGCATTTTGACCATTTTGCCCTTGTGCCAATTCAAACCCAAATTGATGTATCAGTGCTACAAACTTGAGTCATGGGAGATCTTGAGAGGAAATTCTTGAGAAATGAGAGGGAAAATTTTGGGGTACAATAGAAAGGAAGTGGGAAAATTGTGGTTACATCGCAAGCACATGTCAAGCGGATGGCGATTGATTGAGGAAGTTGTTAAACTGGGGGCCATGTTTATCCTAGGAATTTGAAGCTAAAAAGTAGAGAAGTGGTTGTTTGTTCGTAGACGTGATGTTTGAGGAAAAGGTCATGATTATGATGACGTCAGTTCTCACTAAGAAAGAAGGACTAAAATGTCCATTTGAACAGTTTTAATCGAAAAGGACATTTTGGGGGGCAATTTGTTGGCTGAGATTTTCGACAAGGACTAAAATCCAACCAAGAGAAAAGAATCCGAGAAGGTTCTTTGAAAAGGTGAAATTATCTAAGTAGACTACAACTGCAGTCGACTAGAAGAGACCCCTTAAATAGTTAATTGGGCATGGAAACATGAAAAAGCCCAAAGAGTCATGACCAAGCGAGTGAAGCGCTTTGGATGGAAAAATGAGTTTGAGTGGAGAACGTGGGTTAGTGGAGAGGAGTTGAAAAATACACTTGTGTGATACGGTGGCAGAACCAGACTGTTTTGGAAAATGCTGGTTTGCATTTTGCGTTTGTGTTTGCAAAATGTCGCGGTAAGCAAGAGTCGCCACCGACTTTTATTTCATCTAACCGGAAAGGAAAAAAGTACAGAAAAATCCTTTTTTCGAGATATTCTGAGTACGGGGGGTAGATTGGGAAGGTGTTAACACCCTTTCTATACATGGTTTTCCATGGGCTCTTAGGTACTTGCTCATCTTTTTAAATTTCTTGTGTGTGTGCTTTGTTTTAAAAAGTTTGTTTTACTTTGTTTTAACCCTTGCTTCTGTCTTCAAGAGTGTTACAGAGTGTTTTTTTAAACTTTGTTTGAAAAGTGTTTGGTGTGAAAAAGTTTGATTTGAGCAAGTACCTACTAGCATCTACCTACTCGAAAAAAGATCGTTTGTATTCTTGTTTCCTTTAGACAACACTATCCTACTATTGAGAAATAGGTAGCACCATCGTTGGAATTTGTAAGGGTCAATTCGAAAGGGACGTAATGGTCATTGAAGGCAACATGTAAGGATACCTTAGCATTTCGAAGGGAATGTCATCATATATTCGTAGGCAACATCGAGGGACAAGATCATATACCGTAGGCAACTCGAGGGACAGTAAGGGACCATAATCTTTTATGATGACTTTAACCGAGGGTCTTTGCTAAGGGTATCCCTATGTTCGAGGGACATGACCATTATTTTCCGAGGCAACCAAGTGAGGTATACCCTAAGGGTGCATATGTGCAAGTTGTGTTATGTTCAGTTATTTTAGTCTTGTGTTAAGTTTGCTAATGTTTGATTATTCTTGCAATACAATCCTATTAGTCATACATCTAGCAGTTAATAATTGCAGTAATTTAAAAATGTAGAAATATAAAACCTAGCTATTACAAGGCTTCGGGGAGGGGGATTATGTATATATCTAAAACTGGGGGAAAAATAAATAAAAGCGGTAAAAGTCCTACTAATCATCTATTACATCCCAATATACAGTTACAATAATAAAATGAAGTGTGAAAGAATAATAACGCGCAAATTTGAAAAGACGTCTAAAAATCCTAAGATATAAAAAAAATCTTTTTGTTGTTTTTTGTTTTAATTTATAAAAATGGTTTAAGTTAAAAAATAATTGATCTAGATCTATATTTTAAAAAAAAGATAATTATTAAAGAAACATGAAATTAAAATAAAAGAAATAAATTCTATGTTTTTTGGTATTTTTGTTACGAAAAGGAAAATGAATTAAAATGAAATTAAACCTAAGTTCTATTAATTTTAATTTTAAAAAAAAAGTTAAAGTGTTTAGTTAATTAATTTACCAAAATTAAAACTTAATTAAGAAAAAAAATCCTAAATCTATTTTTATGTGATTTTTATATTTGTTTATTGATAAAAAAAGGATTAAAATAAATAAATGAAATGAATAAAACAAGAAAATAAAGATGGGCCTAGTAGCAAAAGTAAACAGGGGGTGCAATCATCAGAAATCCCTAGGCCCGAATCTTCGAAAGCTTCATGCTCTAACTATGGTATTTTTTGATTCTTGTGTGGAACCTATGATTCAACCATCCATAACTGTTCTATATAAACTCAAACAAACATTAGCATACCATAAAATGTGATTAAAATTAGAGATTCGAAGTTTAAAATTTTACCAAACCGGTGTTGTCAAATGGGGGCGTGCTAGGCGTGTGATGGATTGCCCTTGGGCCTTGTAAGACTCCTGAGAACTTCAAGAGGATGGTTTGAGGCTTGATGTCAATTGAGAGAGACCGGAACCTCGAGATATGACTTGCACCAATTCTTTGATTTTTGGAGAGCTTTTTGAAGAGCTTTTAGAGAGTTTTTTGAAGAGTTTTTTGAGAGCTTTTAGAGAGGAATTTTCTTGTCTTTCAAGCTTGTATGGCTCTATATTTATAGAGGAGAATTAGGAGACAAGAAAGCATGGAAAGAATCTCCCTCATGATGTTGTGTTTTAAGACAATGATCAAAATTTGAAAAAAATGCCATATTTGATGATTTTATGCCATTTTCACATGTGGATGAACCTGGACATATTTGAAGGGTTATTGCACGAAATCAATTGACATAAACCAGCATAAAACTTGCCCAAAATAGATTCACATCAAAATTTACATTATTTCTATTATTTATTTATTTAATTCTGAATTTTAATGAATAAAATATCAAAATAAATAGCATAAATAGTAGAACAATGTATGGGTGATCTTAGAGGTCGTGGACCATGTTAGGAATAAGTTTCAAATTTGAAAAAATAGGCCCATTTGGAAAAAAATCCATGTTTGGTCAATATTTGCTTCATGCATTTTTTCAAGAATTGGCCAACTTTGACAATGCATATCTCTCTCAATTTTAACCCTATGAGGGTGTTCTTGGACTTTTTAGAAAGCTCAAGATGTCCTCTAAGAAACCCTTTTGGTCTCATCTCAATTGATTATTCCATGTTCATGTATGAAGCTTTGACATAAAATGTGTTTTTGTTGACTTTCCAAAATGACCTATAATGTCCAAATTTATATCATCTTATGAGTGCATATTTTGAACTTGGGAGCTGAAGATGGATTGTAGGGAATTGCATCCTATTCAAAATGAGATTTGGATGTGTCATTTATGATAAAGTATGAGAAAGTTATGCTTGGTCAAAGTTGAGTTGACTTTTCCTACAAAACCCTAATTTAGCAACTTTTGGGTTTTGATGAATTATGAGAAATCCTTGAGGAATAATGATCAACCCTTGATAAAATGATGAATAATACTTCAAAATGAGGATGTTAACCAAAAATATTGAAGTTTGACTGTATGTGGGCCACAGTTGACTTTTGCCCTAGCACAATCGATTTTCAGGCCTTTGAGCAATTGACTGAGCAAACTTCCTCTGCAAGGCTTGAAACTTGACATGGATGATCTTGAGAAAATTTTATGATAATGGTGAGAATTTGGGACCCTTTGGACTTAAGTATCTTAATGCAACATGAAACCCTAATTTGAGGTAGACTGCCTTAGGAGAGAGTTTGTCTGGTCAACTCTTGGACTTACTTGACAATTTGAGGATCTCACTTGAAATGTATTGAGAAATATGGGAGGGAAAATTTTAGGGTACAACAACGTGGCATACAAAGAACTGAAACTCTCCAGAAATCAATTATTATATGTGTATTATAAATAAAGCACTTAGTGCATAGTGTTAGAGGTTCAAACTTTCACATTCCTATATGTTAGCCACCCAAATACCCAAACAAACGAGCAAAAATGAGTCAAGATATGGCAATGTATGTTTGAATCAACTTATTTTCAACTATTTTGATGTTATGTCATTTATGTTTACAGTTTAAAACACTTTTCGTTTTATTTTACAAGTCTTGCTTTATTGCTTATAAACTCGTTTGACACCAGTCGAACGAATCCTTTTTGAAAACACTTTGTGAAAACACTTGAAAACTGAAGCATGTACTGATATTCCCTGGTCGATCTTGCAATTAAACTTTTGTTAAGAGACTAGAATTGTTTATCGAAACCAGAGGTAAAAAATTACTAAAATTAGATTTCTAGAACGATAAACTTTATTAAAATAAAATGGTGTTTACACGTACATTTCTCAGATGACTCTTTTCTCAACACGCAGCTACTTTGAGTTTATATGATATTTTGTACAAATGAATGAATACATGAATCCTATTTCTAAGACCCCTATATATATATATATATATATATATATATATATATATATATATATATATATATATATATATATATATATATATATATATATATACTAGTTCGACCTTAATGGTCATTCTATATCTAGTTGCTCCGTTCACGACATGCAGATTCTTCGAACTATTAGACCTGCATGTGTCTTCCGGATAAGATCAAAAGACTTGAACTTCAAATTCTTCTATTCACGGAGAACGGAAAAAATTCAACAATATTATTCGAATTCAAACTTTAAATACTTCAAACTCTTCAACACATAGGATTCTTTATGTACTTGATCTTCGACCGTCTACTTAAAAATAATCATTCAAACCACTTAGCAAATAGTCAATCGAAATCTCCACCAAACATCTTTTCTAAAAACTAACTTAGTCTTCGACTTTTGATCTTTTACATTCTATTATCAAAATTTCCAGCTAACAAATTGCCCCCCAAAATTGTGTATTTTGAAATATCTGAAGAAATGGACAATTTTTTAATAGCTTTCAATTTCAGTACAATAGTTATCTCATGATGATCGTTTACTATTCTAACATCATAGTCATAATGACGATTTTCCTCAAACGTCCCATCGAGACGTGCGTTGATGCAGTTTCATCATTACCATACTATAGGCATAAATCGTGGCTTCCCAAAAAGTAATCATTTTCTTGGCTTATAGGAAGCTAACACGCGTCCCACTACTCTTCATCCAAACAAATGAAAGCTGAAACGTTTTTCCTTATAAATACTTTCTTCAACTTAAAAAAAACACTTTTCAACTTCCATTAGTTTTCTCTTATTTTGCAATCTTGTGAACGTTTCTTCCTTCCTCTTAAAATCATTAATAATCTTCAAACTTTTCCATCAATGGTACCCACAAAGAGAAGTACTAAAGCTAACAAGGATGTGAAGAGCCACACAAATTCTGCTTCCAAGCCCATTGGACACGCATCAAAACCCATTATGGTTGGAAATCAAGAATTAGCGCCAACACCAGTACTTTCTACTGAACAAAAATCAATCTATGTGTCGCAGGTAATTATCCCCTTTACTCTTGCTGATAAGACCTTAGAATATATGGGTCCTCTATTTCATGCTGATGACTTAGCAAATTTTAAGGAATTTTTCCCTTCATATCATGGAACCAGTACCATAGCTAGTATACTTAGGCCTAAAAAGAATGTAGGTAAAAATGCTGATAAAGATTCCAAAGCGGAAATCCCTCAAGAAGGAACTTCTTTAGGTTTTGCTGATATAGAAAAACCCTTTCACTTGAATTATATGACTGGTCTTTTTAATCCATTTAGATCTTTTCCAGCAAAGGATAATAAATAGTACCTTGATTGGTTAGCTAAGATCGAAAAACAAAAACCCAATCCTGGAAAGATATTGGCATCTTCGACTTGATCCAATTGTTGAAGGTTGGTATTAGCTATTGCCAACACATATTGGTGGCATCTCTGTATTTCCGGGACATTACTTTTAACACCTTTCACCTTCCTTGCAGAATGGTTACCCCCAATCTATTCGATGTGGCCACAATTGTTGGGCTTTGACCCACCATGGATGCTTTTAACCCCTTTGTGCAATCTGAAAACACCATCAAATTTAAAGTCGATCATGATGGATTCACCAAGTATATTGACTATTATCATACTGAAGGAAGTGAAGTATCTAATGTCGAACACATATCCTTTCTCGCACTATGGTTATCTAGGTGTATTTTCTGTAGGAAATCCCTCTAAGTTGCTAAGAGATTCTTAACCTTAGCCAATCAAATCCACCCAGGTATAAATGTCTGCCTCAACAAATTAATCCTTGCTGAATTATATGAGTGTTTGGGAGAAGCAACCACGTCTTTGAAGGAATATGAAGTGGGCACTAATCTTTTGCTAGCTTGCCTATATTGGCTTCTTCAACGGTGGATAAATTCCACATTCAAACCCTCTCTCTACTTCTGGAACAATAGACGAAATAGATGTTGAAATTCGAAATTGAACTATTGAAAGTACTAGGTTTGTTCGATTAACACCCAATGATGACGACAAAAACTTAGAGGAGTGTTTCACCAAATATGCTATGTTGTTCGTGAAACGCCATAATTTTACTCCCTCTATGGATCCTTTTGCTAAAAGAACCCACGGTCCAACATGGTTTACAAAACTTATTTCTGACATTATATCTGCTCAAGACACAAACTCTAGACATCTGGAAAGTGTTCTTGTTTCCAAGGTTAATTGTCACAAGACTCATGCCAATTAAAAATCACATCACCCTGCTTGCTTACCAACCCAACTTCATTTCTCGACAATTTGGGCTTTTTCAATTGATTCCTGAGCCTCTTTTTGAAAAGAAGAAATCTCTCTGCATCTAAGGAATGAACTTTTAACTCCTTGACCGAGACACAGGCGTGGCTCATTATGCCACTTATGCTGAGTTCACTCTAATCCATTTTCAACCATCTTTCTACTACACACAATAATTTTATTCTTGGTGGAAGGAATATTATTCTGGAAATATTCTCGATGCTATTCTCCTCCACCAACATCTGACAACAATTTTTGCCTCTATGCAGCATCATGTCAAGAAAGGTATGAAGACTCACATAAAAGAGATCCAGACGTTCCAAAAGTACTTTGAAATTGTCTATGACCCAACTAATCTTAGTTGAACCATTCACGACGCGACAAAAACTCTAAAAGAGAAATTTACAAAAATGCTTCCTCATTTAAGTATTCTTGCATGTGTCAAGCCTGAAGATATGTATGATTTATCTTTTAAACTCGAAACACCAAAATTTCCAAAATTACCAAGTGCTGATTTTAGCCTAGCATTTTATCCTCCTTACCTAGATTGGTTCGTTTGTGGGAATTACTATAATTTTTTACAACAACATTCTAAAAAGCCTGTTGAACGAGTGGTTCCAACTAAGCATACCTTGGATAATTTCAAAGGCTTCCTTCACTATGATTTAAAACATGTCACAATGCTCTCTCCAGAAGGTGAAGGTGTGGAACCAAAGGATCCTTCAAATACTTTAATTTATATTTGCTTCTTTTTCATTCTTATTGCTAAAATCTGTTGTTTCACAATGTCCTTCTAGCTATTGAAAAGAAACAAGTGAAGAAGAAAAAACTTACTTCGACGACAGGATTGGCAGATGCACCCAAACCAACAACTTCATCGAAGAGTGTTGTTGCAACTACCAAAAACTAATAACAGAGGACAAGGTATGGTTTTGGCATGTATTTTTCCTTCTTTTATCATGTTACTTTTATTAACTCTTTTGTCTTTTCAGGCTAATTGAAAACCTCCTCATACTCCAAAGAAACGACCATCGACTGTGGAGATCCCAGTAACAATCAAAGATGATGAAGATATATCTCATATTCCTCTATGGTTCATGAATATAAGAAAGAAGAAAGCTCCAACTTCTAACGCAACTTCTTCTCAACAACCAAAACCTGTTGAAGTCGAAACAATGCCTCCCGCGCCTAAAAAGACAGACAGTTCGCAGCCATCTGACAATGTCATATTGGAAAAGATTGAAAGTGATAATTCGAGTCCTGGAGCCGAAGGACCTAATGTAAGATTCCCAAATTATCCTCTTATAGAATCCCTTTTTCAATATGATTTATACTCTGCTTATTTGCAGGATGTTCAACCAACTTCGGCTGAATCACCATTTGTATACGAAGCTCCACACAGTAGTGGCACTGCTTCCTTTCATCCCCTATCCACTAACAAGGATTCCAACAAAGGTTCCTCCACTGATGTGAACCAACTTGACTCTACTTCACAACTTGAAAAAGAACCTTCACCATGATCTGATACTAATCAAGAGGAACAACATATTGGCACTAAAAGGAAATCTATTGATAAAGGGAAAGATAATGACAACCCCAGTGATTCTTCTCTGAATAGAAAGAAGCCTAATGATGACTTGCTTGACAAAGAGGAACATTTTTATGATGATATCGAACATTATTTATGATAAGAAGATGAAGAAGAGGTGATTGTGCATAGTGAATCTAAGGATATTACCAAATTCGTCACTCAAACAGAAAACAACAAACAACAAACCTCAACCACAACTTTCACCAAAAGAGTTAGACGCTTTGAAAAAGAAAATTCCACTCGAATATGTTAGGGAAATGATGAAAAGACGAAGTCCCACTTCAGACAAAACGCATTCAAGCCCTTCGACAACTTCTAGTGGAGGCTCTGACAATGCCACTTTCAATCAACTTCTTCAGAAGGTCAAATAAAAAAATCTTTGATGTAGATTTGTTTGATATTTTGAAGAAAGATGCCACTGCATGTTATGGTTTGAAGAGGCTAAACAACCAAATTAACATAGTTACTTGCCCCTCTGAAGTGGCTGAAGTGTTGATTGACACAGACAATCTTATCGACCAAGTCAGTGCAGATTTCAATCGAGAGCGTGATACCCTATCTAAGCTTCACAAAGTACAAGATGCTCAAACCGCTGAATGGGTGCAAGTTGTTGTTACTTCCAACAATGTTAAAGAAAGGGAGAAAGCTTACAAGATAGCCTGAGAAGAGTTCAACGTTTATACTCAATCGATATCTCTTCGGAGAAAAAAAATCAAGGAACATGAAGAAAAGATTTCTCAAGCATAAGCTTGTCAAAAAGAGATCAAGAACCAAAATCGTACTGAGATTGATGAGATTATTTCCTTAAGTGTTCAACATGTTGAAAAGGCTGAGAAACTGGAAAAAGAAGTTACTACACTCAAGGCTGCACAATCCTCCATTAATTATGGTTGGCGCAGATCAAATATGATCTGATGAAGACAAAGTTACCCTTTTAATCTAGTGCTGTTTTTAAGTTTCTTTTTCATGCAACTCTTGTTATGTAATTTCCTTTTTGAACACATCTATTTTGGCATTACTTGGTTTATAAATACCATATTGGATTTGAATGTTATGTGCGAACTACTCTTGTATTATTTTGATTTCTTGAAGTGCAGGCTTATATTTCTTCAAATATTTTCCATTCACTTTCAAGATTCTTTTATCTTTGTTTAATTCCTCAATTTTGTATGCACCATTAGAAAAAACTTGGATAACTTGGAAAGGGCCTTCCCACTTAGGGGAGCATTTTCCCAATGTTCTGTCCTTTCGATCCATGGGCATAATTACTTTCCAAACCAAATTATCAATCATAAATGATTTAACTTTCACCTCTTGTTATAAGAATTTTCCACCATCTTTTTCCGCCTTCTCAGTAATTCTAAGGCAATTAGTCTTTCTTCGTCTAGTTCAACTAATTCATCCAACATCATATTCCAATACATATCAGATGGAATCTCATGTTGTCTCTGGATCCTAGTTTATTGTAGATAAATTTCAACTAGAAATATTGTATCATGGCGATATGTAAGTCGAAAAGGTGTAGCATTTATCGCCTCTTTAGGGGAAGTTCGACAAGCCCATAAAATTTGGTCCAACGCCTTATGCCAATTCCTTGAATTTCCCCCCACATATTTATTAATCAACCCAATTACTACCTTATTTTCTGCTTCAACCTGACCATTTGTCTGGGCGTAATAAGGCGTTGATTTCAATAACTTGGATCCCATTTTGTTAGCAAACTCCTGAACTTTGCGACCATTAAAAACTGATCCTTGGTCCATTGTAATAGTCTTTGGGATTCCAAACCTATATATGATATGCTTTTGGATGAATTGATCACAACTTCTTGATCAACGTTAGCCAATGGTATCGCTTCGACCTATTTGGCAAAATAATCAATACCCACAAAAATGTACCTTTGATTTTTTGATGACGCTGGTCGAATCTCTCCAACCATGTCTAAAGCCCATCCTCTGAAAGGACAAGGTTTCACAATGGAATGTAATTCGCTTGCAGGAACATGTTGTATGCCTGCATGTATCTAGCATTCTTGGCATCCTTTAACGAACTCTACATAATCTTTAAGCATGGTGGGCCAGTATATTCCTTGTTGAAACAAAAGCCATTTCATCTTATGACCCACTTAATGTTCCCTACACGTACCACTATGGACACTAGATAGGGCTAGATATGCCTCATATTCACTAAGACATTTAAGTAAGACTCCCTCAGGGGTGTCTTTTTAAATAACTCATTATCCATAAGAATATAACTTAAAGCTCGATACTTGATTTTCCTTTCGTCATAAGTTGTTGGATTTTTCAAATATTCTACTATTGGCTTCCTCCAATCTTTGTCTGTTAAACTGTCTATGGCTAGAATTTCAAAATTCTCTTCATTAGCATACCCTAACTTTGTAGTCTTCAAATCTGACGGGGATAGTCTAGTTGAAACAACTCTTCCTCTAACTTCAATTGCGTATTATAGTTTTTCTTTTGAAATTATGTACCCATAAGTAATTTGGGCCAAATCGCTGGCCTCTTGATTTTCAAGACAAGGTATATGTCAAAAACTTACCATTTCTAACCTTCATAGGAGTCGAATAAATATTACAAAATACATTATGAGATTTTCTTTAAAACATTTATATTATTTTGTAATTTTATTTATAACTAACTATGAGTCATCCATTATTTTGACTCAAGTTTCCCCCAATTCCAATAATATTTCAAGTCCTACTATCAAAGCTTCGTACTCAGCCTCATTATTCGAACAAAGGCCTTCAACCCTGTACTTGAATTTTGTTGGGATTTTATTAGGAGAAATAATTAACACTCCTACACCTGTTCCATTTTTATGACTAGAGCCGTCGAAATATAACTTCCGGGGCTCAAGTTCAAGATAATCTAAAGGACTTTCAACTACAGAGTGGTTGACTATAAAGTCTACCACTATATGTCCTTTAAAAGCCTTTAAAGGTGTATATATCAATGAATATTCAGTTAATACAAGAGCCCATTTTCCAATTCAACTGTGTAATATATGTTTAGATAATATATGCTTGATAACATCGAAATGAGACGAGACGTAAACATCAACTGGTTTTATATAACTTCAACTTTGTACATGAAAAATATAGAAAGAGACATAGTTTTTTAACTATACTATTTCTATTTTCTGCGTCATTCATAACTCTACTAAGATGATAAATGACCCTTTCGACACCATTTTCATCCTCTTGAGCCAACATGCTCCCTAAAGTTACATCAGATGCAAATATGTACAATTTCATGCTCTTATTTCTACAAGGAGGAGATAGGATTGGAGGTTGAACACGATAACTCTTGATCATGTCGAATTCTTCTTGTTGAGCTTTCCCTTATTCAAAACCTTACTTCTTGAGTCAAAGCAGTGGTGAGAAGGATTGAGTTTTGCCACTTAAGTTCGAAATAAACCTCCTTAAGAAGTTAATTTTGCCCAGTAGCGAATGAAGTTCATTCTTATTCGATGGTGCTTTCGCCTCCATAATGGCCTTGATCTTATTTTGATTTATTTAAATTCCTTTCTTTTGGAACACAATAAATAACAAATACCCATCCTGCACACAAAAAGCGCATTTAAGAGGATTCATCTTTAGACCATGTCTCCTCATTCTTTCGAACGACTGTCGAAGACGGTCTATATGACTTTTTCCTGAAACAGACTTGACAATAATATCATCAATGTAAATTTGCTCTTACCATTTTATAAGGCTCATATGTCTTATGCATACTCCTCAATAGGTCATATAGCATTGCATGCATCATTGATGGTGGTGGGATCAAGGTATCTCTTTCTAAAAGCCATACAAAAATATTGTTCTATTGGACAACATAATAATGTAAAACTTTGATTTTTCAAGGATTAAATGTGTTTCGTACGTTTCACAAGCAATCAAACCAGTGATCAATCAAGCCATCATCGTGTCAAGCTCTCATTTATTTCAACGCACTCTGAATTGCAGAGAATTTTGGTGTTTTAGTGAATTTGAGACAATGCGCACCAGAAATAATGCTTTTGCTGGTTTGAGCTTACAAATTCACAATTTACAATCTGGATACTACTTTGAGTTGATTCCCCGGGCACCGGAACCTGTAATACAATGGGAGAACTGACTTGGTATATTTTGCGTTTGATTGCAAATGTTGCGATTAGTAAGAGTCGCCATCGACTTTTCTTTTATCCAAAAGGAAAGGTGGAATTGAACAGGAAAGACCTTTGAGATTATTTCTTGAGTTCAGGGGGTAGATTATGAAAAGGGAAGGTGTTAGCACCATTTTCATTCATAGTTATCTATGGGCTCTTAGTTGCTCACTAGATCACTTTATTTGTTTGAAAATGTGCTTTGTGGTGGTTTTAGAAAGTATTTTTAAAAAGGCGCCTTCGTTTAGGCGAACTTTGTAATGATTCTCATTTCGGCGAAAATGTATACAGAGTGTTGGACTTTTGAAAACATTTCATGTTTTGAAAGTGTTTGGTGTGTGTTTATTTTGAAAGTGAGCAAGGATATTTGTTTTGAAAGTGAGCAAGCAACTAAGAAAGTTTCTACCTACTCAAAATTCTTTTGTTCATTTCTCCTTTCCTTTGATATTGCTATCTTACCATTGATTAGTGAGAAGCCTTATCTTTGGATGTAAAGGGACAAACATGGGTCATCGTATAGTCATGATAGCAATGTTGTGAGATATCTTAGAATTTCTCTTTGAGGTTTTAAGATCATTTGAAAGGCAACATTTGTAGTGTCATCGAGGGACTATGATCTTGTATTTCAATTGTTTTTGCTAAGACATCCCACATGCATAACATGACCATTTTTAGGCAACAAGTGGAGTTAGCCTTAATGGTGCATGTGTGAATATTGTGTTTGATTTGCATGCATTTAATCTTTGATTAGGGTTATCTACTTGTTAAATTTTCTCTTTCCATACAAATTCTAATTACTAGAATTTATATGAAAGCGATAAATTGCGGAAAGTAAATATTCTACGCTATTACAATCATTAGGGGGATGGGGTGTACAAATTTACAAATGGGGATTGCAAGAAATCTAAAGTCCTAGTTATCTATTACAACCATATTGAAATAATGTACAAGAAATAAAAATGGATTTGTTTTGTTTTTGTTAAGAGAAGAAAATAAGTTTTCTTAAGAAAATATTTTTAGTCTTTTTGGTTTTAAAAGAAATAAAATAAAGTGTATGAACATAAAAATATTTTTGGTGTTTTGGATTAATGAAAATGATGATAAAAATAAAATAAAATAAAAGTCAGAATCAGCGTGTTGTTGAAATAAAGAGCTCTGACTCTGGTGCGCTGCAAGTCAGAAGGAAAATGTTAGCAGAAAAGGGGACGGTTAGATGTTCTGGTCCGGGTACACTAAAGTTCTGGGGTCACTGAGGTCAAGGGAAATCCTAGGAGTTCTGATGCAATTGGCATCCTATAAGTTCTAATGTTACTGGAAGGTCAGAAGTTCTGGCTATTGAGAGAGTGTGGAAGTTCTGATGTAACTGAACACCGAGAAATTCTTATGATGGGTAAGTGAAGTGTCAATGCTGTTGGGTGGAAAAGTCTAGAAGTTCTGGTCCAGGATCAATGTTTTGATAAGAAATTAAAGGGATTGATCTAGAAGTTCTGGTCTAATTAATGGGGTAAAAAGTGAGGAAATAAACATAAAAGAGTTGTTTCTGGGGTTAGAACTCAGGACCCTTAGCACTAATCTCTAATGTACACGCTCTCTACCACTGGGGTGGATATACATCCGGTATTAGAAGCAAAAACATAAATATATAACACAAAGTAAGTTCTGATGATGGACTTCACCTCCTTTTCCATGCCAGTCAGAGCATCTGCAGCTTAGTCATTTCTCAACAAAAATAGAAAATGCACACATAGCAGTTATGGAAGGTTTTATCATGGTTTCAAAAACATAAAAATATCAGGACTGTAAATCAGAAACAAGCATGTATTTTGCTGATCTAAATCCTAATTTCCTCAATAAGTTCTGAGCTGAGATTCTTTCTATTTAGGAAAAGATACATGAAATTTATGAATATGTACAGAATCAGAGTCAGGATGTCTACATTGTATTTTTAAACATATAAGCCTATCAATGCCTAAGTAATATGATGATAGTCAGCAAAAGCTTACCTTACAGCTGGAGAATGTTCTGTGAACTAGAGCTTGGTTCTGGCTGCTGTGATATTCTGGCTAGTTTTCTCACGTGCTCAGAGGGCTGGAACAATCTTTAACTTGCGCTATGTATGACTGGAAAATTCTGGAACAACCAAGAAGAAAAGTTCTGATTTTGAAATGGAAGTTGGTGAAGATGGAATTGCAGTCTATAAACAGAAATTGGGATTGTTTCTAAATGTATGTTAGAAACTGAGTGGGTGATTTGGCCAAGTGATGTGCAAGAAAATTAGAGTTTAGGCGTGAAAAGAAACAGAAGCTGGCAGGTTTTTGTGTTTATGTTTTCAGTTTCTAATTCTTTGAAATTTCAGCAAGGTTTCAAGGCTTTTTTTTCAAAATTCTCGACCCTTTTACAGTTGCAAATGAAGTTCAATTTATAGGCAAGGATTTAGTAGTTTGGAGAAGCCAAAAGTATAGCCATCATACACTAGGCGCTGACTTGTTCTTGAAGTAAGTTAAAACAAGTATGGTTCAAGGCACAAAGTAAGGTGGTTAGTAGCTTTTAGCCGCGCCTAAGCTGGATTTGTAAGCATGTATTAAGGAAAAGTACCCTCAGAAGAAAAAGAAAAGAATAGGCCCAGTATAAACATGTACAAAGTTTGCTTTTCAAGGACATCAATGTAATTCTATGCCACACGCGGGGAAATCCTTTGGGTAAAGACTCAAAAGTGGTCATGAGCATTAAATGATGATGAGATTTATCAAACCAGAAATCCTGCAATATGAGATTATGCATCATAGTTTACTCTAGATCAGAACTTCAGTATCAACGTAACTTAGAACAAATATCCAACTTCTGATCTTTGAATATCTTTGCTTCAACATGTTCTGACTTTCCAGAAAGCTTGTAACATGCTTTGTAGACCCTCTTTGAATTACTCTTGCAAATTCTGATTGAACCTTCGTGAAAAATGGTCCAGAAGTTCTAACCAAATCCTGTTTTGGAAAGGTCCAGAATTTACTGAATGTTTCAGTTTCAATGACGTGTCTTTGAAGATGTATAACTTGAAATCCCAGCATTTCTGGAGGAAGCTCTGTTCTGCAATGTTTTAGATCTCATTGAAATCTACAACTCTTATGTCAGAAGTTCTTCCAGAATCCAATTTCATCATGGTGAAAATCTGGCCAGAAGTTCTGAACTTATCATATTTCTTAAACACTTAGAAAAATTTCTAAGTATTTAGAATTTTGACTTTTTCAACATAATCTTGACTTTTGATTTTCTTACTGAAACAAACTTCATGTTTCAACATATCTTGATGAAATATGATTCTTGAGATTTGATTTTTGATCTAAAAGTCAAAGTTTGACTTTTCAATATGTAATTGACCATTTTACCCTTGTGCCAATTCTAAACCTAAATTGATGTATTAGTGTTGTAAACTTGATGTCATCGAAGATCTTGTGAGAGAATCCTTGTGAAATGAGAGGGTAAATTTTAGGGTACAACAGAACCGTCTCGATGTTTTCTTCATTTCATCTGTTTAGACCAGAAACCAATTATGTGCAGAAAGTCTCCAAAGATTTTGATTTCCCTGAAATGACATTTAAATTAAATGACTGGTTATCTATTTCTCGGGTGTTTGGAAATTCGTAACTTTCATCCGATTAAGTATTTTTAGTTGATTCTTCGAGAATTGAGATCATCTTGATTTTCTTATCATTTCTCGTGTTCGGATTGAAGGCTAATTCTGTAAAGAAGATCTTCTGAAATATTAATCTTTTGAAGACAATATACTGAATTTTGTGGCTGAACCGTAACTTTTCAGGCATTCAAAAATTCATAACTTTTGATTGGAATATTGTTTTAGAGCGGTTCTTGAGGCGTTAAAATTGTCTTAATGTCTTCTTCATTTTGTATATTCGGCTCGGAAGCTGATTTGGTAAGAAAGATCTCCGAACGTGCGGATACTTTGAAAGGATATAGTGGAAAAATAGTGAAAATATTATGTTGAACCATTATTTTTCTGATGTTCGAAAATTCATAACTTTTGCCCGATGCATTTTTTGAGTCGTTCATTGGGTGAAAAATCCGTCTTGATTCCATCTTCATTTCTTATGTTCGGATCGAGAATCGATTTATTAAGGAAAGTCCCTGAAAATGTGAATTACCAGAGGTTTTATTATACTGAACCGAAATTTTAATTCACCATTTTTCGATATTGTAAAAATCGTAACTTCTTCGATTTTTATCATATCAAAATGGTTTTTCGGCATAATTTCATAAATGATGTCATCTACAAGTTTGTTTCAGACCCCAAGTTTGGATTTTGATCGGAGGATTTTTGTTCACGACATTTTTCTAAACTGAATGGTGAAATTAACTAAGAAAAATCTGCATTAGCTAAATTGGCTTTGCGTCTGTGCACCTTCTAAAATTCATAACTTTCTCTTTGTTTATCCGATTGAGTCTGTTCTTTCGGACAAACGTCATAAATTTTGCAATCTTTGATTTTGATGTTGAGCTTGAGTCCGAATTTCTCAAGGATACTGATGTACTTGTGATAGAGTGCATTTCTGACATTGAGCAAAGCAAATCAGGCCCAAATTCAACCCAAAGAATATCAGACCCAATTGTCACACTATATATCAATTTTGCATTTCCATTTTCACAACATTGAAATTATTTTCAAAGTTTCACCCAAAAACTCAAATAATTTTCTCTCTACTCTCTTTCTCAAGAAAAGTTCAAATCTCCAAGAACACCACCACCTCTAAGAGTCAAATAGGAACTCCCTCTTCTCCGGCGAACGACTACTGCCCCTTCACCTGACTCCAACATCCGTCCGCCACCAGCCCTATTCTTTAGCCTCCATCACACACGACCATCCTCCTCTCTTCTGGAGAAAGGCTACATCTCCCTCCGCCATATCGCGTGGATTCTGGGAGAATTCTTCCCCGTTTCTCAAGCTTTTTATGGCCAGCACGTTGTTCCTCCTCCAATTTTGTCATTTCAGTTAGTTTCCAACTCTTGAAATCTTGATTCAATTGGTTGATTGCAGTTTAATTGTGGAACCTTGAATTATGAAGTTGCATTAAATTAATTCTTGAATTCAATTGTTAAGTGTGAATTGATGATGATAATGCTGAGTAAATCTGAAATTGAATAATTGTTAAATTAAGCATTTATTTGATTAATTGATTTTCATGAGAAGTGCTTATTTGCGAATTTTGGATTACATTGAATTATGTGTTATTATCGAATAAATCTGGAAATTGTTTATTTCATGGAGGACTTTAATGTCGAATCCGGTTTATGTCGATTGAAAAATTGTGTTGAGAATTAAATCCAGTTTCATGAGTTAATGCAAGTTTATGCTGTTCGGTTGATAATTCAATTTTCGGTGTAAAAAGATGTTTTGATTTGATAAACTTGTGTTAAATTTTGAATGTCGATTTATGTGTGGAATTGAGGCATTTGATGTGACTTGCTTGTTTGTAACTCATTTACAATTTTTAGACGGTAATACTTGTATCGAAAAGTGCAATTTCGTGTCTTTTTATAACGGTTAAAATCAATTTCGAGTAATTTTGATTCAAGTAAAAGTTGTTGTCCGGAATTGTAAATAAGGTGCAAATCGAGTTTTAGATACCGTTTATGGTTCACTTGAGTTACTTGCGCGTTGTATGGAAAAATTGTGTTGAGTTTTAGCAATTTAAATTCAATTTTATGGATAACTTTGAGGAGTAAAAAGTTGTTGTCCGGTATTGGAAAATCATGCGAAACATGTGCTTTAATTGTTGTTAAAAAACTCATGGAAGCTTGCCTTGATAATTGATGAGTACCAGTACATTTTTGGTTGATTCCAGAACTATCTTCTTGTGCATTTTGTGAATAAAAATTACTGTCCGGAATTTAGTTTCATGTGCATATGCCACTTTAATTTTTCACTTAACATTTGTTTGTACATAATTGAACATTCCATGAGTAGTAGTAATGAGTTTTCTTATTTTTGGTGACCATTTCTGACTAATTCATGCTTTAGCAATAACGTTGTCCCGTGTTTATTTTCACATGTAAATGCCATTTTAATTGACATTTGATGTTCATTTGTACATAATTAATCATTCCATGACCGTTAACGATGGATTTTCTCGCTTCCGACACGTTTTCTGATTAATTTCAAACTTACATGAGTTGCTACCCGGGTTTTAATTTCCGCCTTCCATTGCTTATTTGTGCTTTGCTCATTTGCATTTCATCATCATTTTTGAATCGTAATTCGATACTTGAGTTCAATTTATATTATGTTGTTATTTGCTAACTCATTTGGTGGTTTTGTGCAAGTTCGGAGGACACTTTACCATGTGATGCAATTTGTCTGGATATTGCTTTGCTTGTATACTATTATCTTGTGCAGGAACTCTGATGCATTGCGACACATTCGTGGGTCGTGATTTATTTTCTCATTTGTTGCAACTGGTTTTTAAATTAGAGTCGCCACCCTTAATTTTTATCCTAATGGAAGTGAATATAATGGAATAACCCTAAATTTCAGAAAATCTAGATTTGAACTTGGTTCTAGACGAGGGGAAAGTGTTAGGCACCCCTTATCTACCTTGTTCGCAAGGATACTAAGTTCAAAAGCGTAATGTTTAGGAAATAGGGTTTTTATTATTAATAGGGAAAAGGGTTTGAATTTTAGATAGGGGAAAAGGGGTTTGTTTTTTAATTAGTGGGGAATCGCCATGACTTTAATCGTATGTCTACGTATCCCCTTAGGAGGATTCATGGTCCCATTTCGTAGTTCATGGGGTTGTTTGTATTTTTTATGGATCGCAAAATATATTTGAATTTCCCGCATACATGGTCTAAAAGTGTGAATAAAGGAGTTTGTTAGACCAAGTACGCAGTTAGTTTAAATATATTCGTGTTCCTTTTCGAAAATTAATTGTTTGAAATAATTTAATTTGCGAAAAAAGATTTGGTGTTTGGTTGAATATTTTTTATACGTAGAACGAGGGAGTCTGATGTAGCCTCCTCATCGCATGGTCAGATATTGGCCATGTGTCGCTCGCAAATGAAGTATTTGATTAGTCGTGTAGATTTTGATATGGGATTTTAAATAATAAACCGATAGACGGTATGTCGATCGATTTAATTACTCGAAGATAAAAATTCTAATATTTATAAATGTTGAATTAATTTGATTAAAATAAAGGTTTGAGAATTATGTACAAGATGATAATTTTTATCTTTTTTTGTATTTTAGTGTGTGATACGGTGGGAGAACTGACTACGGTTTTGCGTTTGTTTTCGCAAATGTTTCGGTTGAGCAAGAGTCGCCACCGACTTTTTATTTTATCCTAAGGAAAGGTTCAAAAAGTACAGCAAAAACCTTTGAGATTTTTCTTGGGTTCGAGGAGTAGATTATAGAAAGGGAAGGTATTAGCACCATTTCTATCCATGGTTATCCATGGTTATCCATGGGCTCTTAGGTATTTGCTTAGATCAACTTGCCTTGGTTTTCAATTGTTTGAAATGGTGCTTTATGTGTGGCTTTTGAAAAGGTTTTGAAAAAGATGCCTTGTATAGGCTACCCTTGTAACAATTCTTTACTCGAATGTTTTACAAAAGGTGTTTGTCTTTTTGAAAAGATGTTTCAAGGTCTTTTGAAAGTTTGTTTTGAAAGTGTTTGTGAAGTGTGGTTTGAAAAAATAGGCAAGTGTTTTTGTTTTGCAAGTTGACAAGTACTTAAGAGCGATCTACCCAAAAGTTCTCAAAGATTTTTGTTATGTTTTAACTCTTTTAACAATTTTGTTCCACCATTGAATTTGGTGGACAATCTTGTATTAGGATGTGAAAGGGACGGGCGCGGGTCATCGTTTAGACCATAATTGCAATAGTGCTAAGTATCCTTGGGCAATTTTTTTCTTTGAAAGGGACTTTGATCATTTTAGGCAACTTTCGAAAGCGTCATCGAGGGACTATGATCATTTGATTGTTTGCTTTGCCCAAAGAGACCTAACATGCAATATGGCCTAATTTTGAAAGGCAACAAGTGGATGTAACCCTAGGGGTGTTAGTGTGCGAGTGTGTTTTATTGCATACAAGAGTTTTTCCTTTGAATTAGGTTTTTCTATTTCATTGATTTTATCTTGCCATACATGTCCTAATTACTAGTAATAAGAAGCGGAAATATAAAATCCTACGCTATTACAACAATTAGGGGAGGGGGATACACATTTGTACATGGGGGTTCAACGAGAAAAATAGACAAAAAAGAAAATAGCAAAAAACAAGATATAGAGAGAGAGAGGGAGCCTGCGCGCTGCTGGGAGGTCATCAGAAGTTCTGACTCAGATCCGCTGCCAGATTATCAACCTCTTGGTTAAACTGTATGAGTCAGAACTTCTGACTCTGGCACCTGCAAAACAGAACCTTGTTAGTGGGGAAATCAGAAGTTCTGATTCCCCTACGCTGCAAGACAGAAGTTTGTTAATGGAGAAACCAGAAGTTCTGATTCTGCTGAAAAGGCAATAACTCTCAGAGGTTCTGATATCATTGACAGCAAAACAGGCTTCAGATGTGCTAACGTCAAAGTCAACACTTGGCTTTTCCCTGTACTAATCAGAACATCTGCAATTCTGTTGTTACTCCACAAAACAGGAAACATATTTGGAACAGATCCAGCAAATACAAAAATGTTTCAGAGGTCAGAAACACCAAGGTCACATGCAAGTCCTATACTGGCTCAGAACGTTCTGAGGTATGAAAATCCTCAGAACATAAACAACAACAACATGATATTTACATTATGTTTATTTGAGTATGCACAGCTGATGATGCTTAACAGCGTGATGAGGGCCAGCAGGTGCTTACCTGACTGTTGGAAAAGTTGGTGGGTGAAAGTTAGCTTTTGGCTCTGGTGGTGTTCTGGACAGATTTTCTTTGAAAGGGCTGGTAAAGGCGTATACGTATGTAGGGTCAGAAGTTTGGAAAGGGTGTTTTTGGTTCACAGAGAAAACTGGATATTTGATGAAGTTTGAAGGTGAGAAACTCAAAGTTATGAAACAAAACTGGAGATTTTGGCAGAGTTTCAGAACGCTATGTTGCTAAGAGTTCTGTTTCTCACTTAGCAATTTCTTTTTCTTTTCTTGAACGCCTTTTGCAGTGGTGAAGACTCTCTATTTATAGGCAAAGTGATTGTGGATGCCTTGAACATTAAAGCGCCAACAGAGTTTGAATTTGTTCTTTGACAGAAATTCCTGGGAAGTTGTGATAACAGATAGCTTTCAGCCTAGGCTGCAGCAGCAGGCGTAGATTGGGGAGAAGTGACCTCTGAAGTGGGCGGTGGCGCGTAGACCCATGCCAGAATCTGCACAAAAGATTTTTCCAAGCCACACGTGAATGTTCAGGAGTGGTTGGAAGCATTAATGGGCATTAAATGGTGATAAGACCTATCAACATCAATATTCTGGTAATGGAAACCAACGTTGAATCAGCAGCGTAAACCATGCTCTGGCCTTGGCTTCCTGTTGTCTTAGTAAGCTCTGGAGATTCTCCTGGTTTTCTGGTACGTTCCTTGGATTTACTTCTGGACCTCCTGGGCTTAGAGACTCTGTATCAGTGTAACACCTACTCTTCTGATCTTTCATCTTCTGATTTCAACATGTTCTGAAGGAGCCTTTAGACTTCCCTGCTTCTCTTGCATTCCTTTAGCAAATTCTGACTGAGCTTGTGTAACTGTTGAAGGGGCATGTTCTGTTTGAGGCTTACATACTGAACCACGTTTACAACTTCTGATTGAACTGATGTAGCTGCTGAAAAGCCAACTTCTGACCACGCTGAGCCAAGCTTGCAACTTCTGACCATTTTTATCTAGAATGGGTCCAGAAGTTCTGAAGCGCTGATTTTTTCCTTAAACACTCATTTTAGAGAAATGTTCTAAGTACTTAGAATTTGATTTTTCTCAAGATAAAAGCGTTGTTTTTGGAGTTCGTGAGATCATCTTGCTCTTGTAAGTGGCTTGCTTGGGCAAAAGGATAACTCAGGACTTGGATTTGTTTCAGAGGGACCTTGAAAATCCAAGATGGTTTCCTGAAGAAAGGGAGGGCAAATTTTGGGGTACAACAGTTGCCCCTGTTCAATCTTCTTGGACCTGAAGAGTTAGATTGGCAATCTTGCCTTTCGTGACTCGAAGGTAAAAGGAGATTGGACACTAGAGTGCCCTTAAATTTGCACTCGTCAAAGCAATGGATGCGGAAATGGGCTTAAAGATGCCATTTGGAGATGGGCTTAAAGATGCCATCTGGAAGGGTGACAGAATCTCGTCGGGGATGGGCATGCCATCTGGAATGAAGATCAGAAAGGTGTCCATGTTTTGAACCATCTATGGACTGGGGCTTGAATAAGCAATAGATTGACATCCGTTATTGGGAAGAATCCGTAAACTGTTCTCAAAAGTTGCATCTGAACAAGCGATAGATTAACATCCGTTGTTGGGAAGAATCCATAAACTGTTTTCAGAAGTCTTGAGGTTGAATAAGCAATAGAGCAGCATCCGTTGTTGGGAAGCGTCCGTAAACTGTTTTCAAAGGTTGCATCTGAACAAGTTGGTAGATTAGCATCCGTTGTTGGGAAGAATCCATAAACTGTTTTCAGAAGTCTTGAGGTTGAATAAGCAATAGAGCAGCATCCGTTGTTGGGAAGCGTCCGTAAACTGTTTTCAAAGGTTGCATCTGAACAAGTTGGTAGATTAGCATCCGTTGTTGGGAAGAATCCATAAACTGTTTTCAGAAGTCTTGAGGTTGAATAAGCAATAGAGCAGCATCCGTTGTTGGGAAGCGTCCGTAAACTGTTTTCAAAGGTTGCATCTGAACAAGTTGGTAGATTAGCATTCGTTGTTGGGAAGAATCCATAAACTATTTTCAGAAGTCTTGAGGTTGAATAAGCAATAGAGCAGCATCCGTTGTTGGGAAGCGTCCGTAAACTGTTTTCAAAGGTTGCATCTGAACAAGTTGGTAGATTAGCATCCGTTGTTGGGAAGAATCCATAAACTGTTTTCAGAAGTCTTGAATTTGGAAGAAGAACCTGTGTAGGGTTCCCTGATGATGAGCTCGCGTAGAACTGCATCTGGATAAATCTGGGATAAGCATTAGAATGTTGCCATGTCTGGGTCAGATCTGAAATATTCCTGGAAAGAATTTCGGGAGATAATGATTTTTGTCTGTCGACTGATCTTACCTGAAAAGGTAAAGGGTTAGTTATATGCAATGTCATGATGCATGATGCAATGTATGTTATATGATATGAATGTAAATGGACGTGCATGTAAGCTGGAGGACTGTCTTGCAAAGGATAGATGAATCCGAGATGGCTGAAGATAAAAGTATCTTGAATGCTGACGGGAAGAATAATTCCTTGGCTGTTGCTGGGGAAGAGAGTTCCTGATGACTTCTACCGGGGAGCTTCGATCCAATAGACTCATGTTGGGGATGCAAGACTGAGAATCTTCAGTTTGGCGGGAAGCATTTCTGGCGACTTCACTGGGGAACTCAAAATTTGCCCTCCCAAAACTCCGTGGGGAGAAGGTTCATTAGTCTGGCTCCGCTGGGGATTGATAATTTTGAAGCCTTAGCTCAGCTGGGGATACTGAAACTTAAACTCTGAGGGGAATTGAATTCCGGAGGATTCTCTGGCTGGGGATTGTATTGTTAAGTTATGCTGGGGAATTTTGATGAACTCCGCTGGGGATAGGAATAAATTTGGCGAGTGCGATCTTCCGTGGCACTAAGCTGAGGATAACCCAGTTATAAGCCCTTGTGTGGAACAATTTTGAATAAAACTCGGGTGAGACGTCCGTACTCTGCAGGGGATAAGCCTCCAGAATCTACTGGGGATAAGCTTCAAGCCTTGCTGGGGATATGGATTCCAAATCTCCTGGGGGCTTCCTTTGAAAGGGTATCAGGATATCCAACTGTATCTTCAACCTATCAGTAATCCTCTTTCTTGATCCATAAGGAAATGATCATGTTCAAATGAATATGCCCATTTAACAAAACATTGGACGTTTCTCAAAATAAAACAGATAGTGCAAGAGAAAAAGTGAAAGGAAAAGACACAAATTTCTGGGAAAAGTATTTGTATTGACTTTCTATGAGTATATTTGTACAAAGGAGACAATCATCCTAGTAAGAGGATTTTGTCGTAAATATTGAAAGATTTTATACAAAATAAAGGATGGCTATGTGAAATAATTCCATGGGATTCCATTCCGCTATAGCTTTCACAACTCTGAATATCTGTCCATTCAATGCTTCGTTTGCCGATGACTGGATTGATCAGAAGCCTGGAACTGGTTGATGAAGAGATTGTCTTTGAAGTGATCCGACGAGACATAGTCATACGCTTTAATTCCCTAACTTTTGCCTGAATCGCCCTTTCGGGTTTTCGATCCACCGGGGAACCCCTTTTTGCCCAAGCCGCCCTTTCGGGTTTTCGACTTGCCGGGTGTACAGATTTTTTTGTTTTTATCCCTAATTTTTGCCTGAACCGCCCTTTCGGGTTTTCGGTTCACCGGGATGCCCATTTTTTCCCAAGCCTCCCTTTCGGGTTTTCGACTTGTCGGGTTATTTTATGCATAGTATCTTTTGACTATGTCTGCGTTCGCAGGGTGCGGCAAATCGTCGCCGTCCATGGTGGTCAGAATCATTGCACCACCAGAAAATATGCTCTTGATCACAAATGGTCCTTCATATGTAGGAGTCCATTTGCCCCTGGGATCACTTTGTGGTAAGATAATCCGCTTGATTACGAGATCTCCAACTTGATACACTTGACGTCTGACTTTCTTATTGAAGGCCTTGATCATCCGTTTTTGATACGCTTGACCATGGCATATAGCAGCGAGTCGCTTTTCGTCGATCAGATTGAGTTGATCAAGTCGGGTCTGCATCCAATCATCTTCATTCAAACCTGCATCCTTCATAATCCTTAGAGAAGGAATCTGGACTTCCATAGGCAAAACAGCTTCCATGCCATAAACCAAAGAAAATGGGGTTGCCCCAGTTGAAGTACGTGTCGTCGTACGGTATCCATGTAGAGAAAACGGTAACATCTCATGCCAGTCTTTGTAAGTGACCGTCATTTTCTGAATGATCTTCTTAATGTTTTTGTTTTCAGCTTCAACAGCACCGTTCATCTTCGGCCGATAGGGAGATGAATTGTGATGATAAATCTTGAACTGTTCGCACAATGCGGTGATCATCATGTTATTTAGATTTGTACCGTTGTCTGTGATGATCCTGTCCGGAACACCATACCGACATATGATATTTTGCTTGATAAAGCGGGCAACCACATTTTTAGTAACAGAGGCGAAGGAAGCTGCTTCGACCCATTTGGTGAAATAGTCAATGGCAACCAGGATAAAGCGATGTCCGTTGGAAGTCGTGGGCTTGATCTCTCTAATCATATCAATGCCCCACATTTCAAAGGGCCACAGAGAAGTCATAACGTTGAGGGGAACCGGAGGGATATGAACTTTATCAGCATAAACTTGGCATTTGTGGCAAGTACGGGAATGTTGATGGCAGTCAGCTTCCATGGTAGACCAGTAATAGCCTGCCCTTAGGATCTTCTTAGCCATTGTATGCCCGCTCAAGTGAATGCCAAATGTGCCGCTGTGTATATCAGTCATGATCAACTCCACTTCAGCTTTGTCTACGCATCGAAGTAATACACAATCATGGCTTCGTTTGTAAAGGATGCCGTTGCTCAGGAAGAATTTAGCAGCGAATTTCCTTAAGAACTTCTTGTCGTTTACGGAAGCTCCTTCGGGATAATCTCTAGTCTCGAGATACCTTTTGATTTCATGGAACCACGGTTGTTCCACTACTTCTTCGGTATTAATCTCATGACAATGCGCAGGTTCATCCATTCGCTTGATGGTGATTTGGGGAGCCTCGTTATCCCAGTTGAGTTTAAACATGGAGGACATTGTGGCTAGAACATCTGCTAGCTGATTCTCTTCTCGCGGGAAGTGCTCGAAGGTAATTTGCTCGAAATGAGGCAACAACGTCAAGACATGTTCTTTGTATGGGATAAGATTAGGATGCTTGGTATCCCACTCTCCTTTGATTTGACTGATAACCAAAGTTGAGTCCCCAAATATGATCAAAGATTTGATCCCCAAGTCTATAGCAGCCTTGAGACCAAAGATGCAAGCTTCGTATTCAGCCATGTTGTTTGTGCAGCTAAAGCAAAGTCGGGCCGTAAAAGGTGTGTGACAACCTTCCGGAGAAACGAGTACCGCGCCGATACCGTTTCCAAGTGCATTTGAAGCACCATCGAAGTACAGGGTCCATCGGGATCCCTTTTCGGGTCCGTCATACGGTCCGTCACCTTCAATGTTGTCCAAATTCATGATGTCCTCGTCTGGGAAGTCAAATCTCATGGGTTGATAGTCTTCGATAGCTTGATGAGCCAGATGGTCAGCTAGTACACTCCCTTTTATAGCTTTTTGGGTGGTGTACTGAATGTCATACTCAGTTAGGATCATTTGCCATCTGGCTATCCTTCCAGATAAAGCGGGCTTTTCGAAGATATACTTGATAGGATCCATTTTGGAAATCAACAAGGTAGTATGAGTCAACATATACTGTCTTAGTCGGCGAGCAGCCCATACCAAAGCGCAACAAGTTTTCTCGAGCAGTGAGTAGCGAGTCTCACAGTCGGTAAACTTTTTGCTAAGGTAATAAATGGCATGCTCTTTTCGACCAGACTCGTCACGCTGGCCCAAAACACACCCCATTGAGTTATTCAAAACGGTCAAATACATGATTAGTGGTCTTCCTTCGACGGGTGGTATCAAAATAGGAGGTTATAGCAAATACTCCTTGATTTTATCAAAAGCAGCTTGGCAATCGTCGTTCCATTTGACTACTTGATCTTTCTTCAAGAGTTTGAAAATGGGCTCGCAGGTAGAAGTCAGATGAGAGATGAATCTGGCAATATAATTCAAGCGCCCCAAGAATCCTCTAACCTCCTTTTCGGTACGGGGAACAGGCATCTCTTGTATTGCTTTTACTTTTGCTGGATAGACTTCAATGCCTTTGTTGCTCACAATGAATCCCAGAAGTTTACCAGACCTAATTCCAAAAGTGCACTTGCTTGGTTTCAGCCTGAGTTTGTATTCTTTCAACCTGGCAAATAGCTTTTCTAGATGTTCAAGGTGCTCTTCCTCTGTTTGTGACCGAGCTATCATATCGTCTACGTAAACTTCAATCTCATGATGTATCATATCATGAAATAAAGCTACCATGGTGCGTTGATAAGTTGCCCCCGCGTTCTTCAGCCCGAACGGCATCACCTTGTAACAGAAAGTGCCCCATTGTGTGACAAAAGTTGTTTTCTCCATGTCCTCGGGGGCCATTTTGATTTGATTGTAGCCCGAGAATCCATCCATGAAGGAAAACACTTTATGCTGAGCTGTATTTTCAATCAAAATGTCGATGTGTGGCAGCGGAAAATCATCTTTGGGGCTGGCCCTATTCAAATCCCGGTAGTCCACACACATCCTGACTTTGCCATCTTTCTTAGGTACTGGCACGATGTTAGCGACCCATTGAGGATAGGACGTAACAGCCAGAAAGCCAGCGTCGAATTGCTTCATTACTTCTGCCTTGATCTTTTCAGACATGTCAGGCCTCATTCGGCGGACTTTTTGCTTGATCGGTGGACAATCCCCTCTTGTGGGGAGACGGTGAACCACGATGTCTGTGTCTAAACCCGGCATGTCTTCATAAGACCAAGCGAAGATTTCAACATACTCATTCAACAACTGTACCAGGCGCTCCTTGACTCTTGATTCCAGATTGGCACCCACTTGCACCTCCTTCCGATCTTCCTCGGTTCCCAAATTGACAGTTTCCAATGACTCTTCGTGAGGTAAGATGGCTCTTTCCTTTTGTTGTAGAAGTCTGGCTAGTTCCCCTGGTACTTCACAACCTTCGTCATCTTCATACTCGGCTTGATTGACCAGATCTTCAGAGTTATTGAAAGATACAGCAAAATAGTCACCCATGGAATCCGGAGTGGATGGGTACCTGCATTGGTGAGTGTGGGTGTGTGTAAGGGATAGCCATCCTTAAACAAAAATGAAAAAGGAAAGAAAATGAACACAAGCAGTTTATCAAATGAAAAATGTCCAATGAATCATTAAACATGGCATATGGATATGAAAAATAATCAAAACCCTTACAAATGGACCTACATGCCCCGGGCAAGGCATGAGGTGAAAAGATAGTGTACGGATTGTTTGAAAGTAAATATTACAGACCAAATAGGAAATGTTTAACAGATAAATTACTGATGAATAAAAGTGATGGGGACAAAGTCTTTTGCCTCCCAGTTGCTCAATCCTCCTTTGACAGTTGGGTAAATCCACTCTTCGACGTTGCTCTCTTTGTCTTCATCTTCCAAGGCGTTGATTCCGTAGGGAGAAATTTTGACTGGCGCTCTTTCAATCTTCGAACGACGCATAACTTTCTGGCCAGCGGCTGTGAACCCTAATCCAAATTTGTCTGTCTTATGTGGAATATCAGGCAACTGCCCCCATGCTGAATTCTTCCCTTCCTTTATTGCGGCCCTTGCGTCTTCCAGAGATGCCATCCTGGCCATCTGCCTCGGTGTCTCAGCTGCCAACTTTGCTACTGCTATTTCAGGAAGGACTCCTTCGAAATGCTGAAAAGGTGTTTCAATGAACTCCCCTTCTACCTCCACGTACCGGAAAGAATTCAAGTGGCTAATCATGTACTCCTCTTCACCATGGACAATAATGATCTTTCCCTTGACAGGATACTTCAACATCTGATGTAAGGAGGAAGTGACTGCCCCAGCATGGTGTATCCAAGGTCTACCCAGCAAGCAAGAGTATGATGGACGGATGTCCATCACATAGAAAGTAGATTTAAACACCTCAGTGCCTATTTTGATGGGAATTTCAACCTCTCCATGGACCATTCTCTTCGAACCATCGAAAGCTCTGACAACAATATCACTTGGCTTCAATTCCAACCCTTCACAATCTAGTCGGTCCAAGGCCTTCTTAGGCAATACATTCAGCGACGAACCAGTATCGACCAAGACATGTGCGAGAGTGGTTCCTCGACACTCGACTGAAATGTGCAAAGCATCATTGTGGTTTCTACCTTTAGGAGTTAAGTCGGCATCAGAGAAACCTAATCCATTGTCCGCAGTCAGGCTAGCCACGCAATTTTGAAATTGATCTGCAGAGGTCTCCTAGGGCACATGGGCTGCCTTCAGGAATTTTATCAGGGCTTTAGCATGCGCTTCTGAGAAAAGTAGCAGTGCCAGCATGGAGATCTTTGAGGGGGTTTGCCCCAGCTGTTCTACCACATCGTAATCACTCCTTTTGATTATCCTCAAAATATCATCCATTTCCTTCTTGGAGGTCTCCGGGATGACCAAGGGTTGAGCCCTCGTCCTGACGAGCTCATCTTGGATTCCCTTACCTTTATCAGCAGTGGTAGGAGGGACAGTACTAGGAACAACAACGTCTTCAACCAAAGGAGTTCTAGCAGAAAGTTTTATTGGTGCAGGGATGACTTGGTCAGCTGATGAGGGTCCAAAGATTGCTCTTGGAGGGGCAATCTCTGGAGAAAATATTCTCCCGCTCCTGGTGATTTTGCTAGTGCCCGCAATGTTACTAATGCTGGCTTCTTCATCATCCGAACCTTCTTCAGTTATTTCGATTTGTTTGATACCATGGTAGTAAACGTCACCGCCATAGTTCCATGGTATGGACTTCTCAGAAACATAGGGGACAGGCCCTGGCATTGTTATCTTCAAAGGAACAAATTTCGTAGCTGGTGTAATCTTAACAGGCTTTTTGACGGCCTTGGAAAGATTGGCGTGAATGGTTATGATTGAGACATCTTCAATATGAGTTGGGACAGCAGAAACTTTTTCAAACAAAATTTGTCGACTATCCATAACGCCTTGGATGCCTTTCTTCAGTAACGGACAATCAAACGACAGAGAGTTACAACAATAGAAGTCTTCTTTACATCCCGAGAAGATCCCGGCCCTTAACAGATTCAACTTAATGGTAGCAATGGAGTAGTCAGATCATTGACATCAGCAACATACAAATCTTCTTCAATGGCGTTGACATTTCGGCCGTGCTTCAGCATGGGTGCAGATATCACATTAGGCTTCTCCGGAGCGTCAAACTCCACTTCCTTCGCCTCTATCAGGTCTTGGATTTTATGCTTGAGTGCCCAACAATCATTGGTGTCGTGTCCAACACTGTCTGAATGGTAGGCGCATTTAGCATTAGCATGATAATGCGGAGAGGACGTATTCACATTCTTTGGTGCCTCCTTGATGGTGGCGAGATTCAACTTCAATAGATGGGGAAGCACTTGCGCTGGAGTCATATTAATGCGGGTGAACTTCCGTTGTGGCTGTTCCACCCGTTGTTGATTTGGTCTGGACTGGTTGTAGAGAGGTTGCTCACTTGGAGTATTTTGAATCATTACGGCCCCCACAGTTGGCCGGTGTTCCGTCTTCCCTTCTCTTCTCTGAGAATATACCACAGCTGTCTCCTTCTTAAAAGGCTTCTTCTCAACACTTGCAGCAACACCCTTTTGAATCTTCCCTGACTTGATGCCAGCTTCTATTCTTTCGCCTGTTAAGATCAAATACGTAAACCCCGCGGGAGAGTTACCAATTAGATGATTGAAAAATGGCCCAGATAGGGTCCCTAGAAACATATCAACGAGCTCACGATCGGTTAAAGGAGGCTGCACCCTACCAGCCAAATCCCTCCATTTTTGTGCATATTCTTTGAATCCTTCGCCTGTTCCCAATGACATACCCTGAAGTTGGGTACGAGTAGGGGCAAGGTCAGAATTGTACTGATATTGTTTGTAAAAAGCGGTGGCCAAGTCTTCCCAATTGCGGACGCTGGTTCCCTCTAGCTGATAAAACCACTCCAATTGAGCTCCAGAAAGGCTGTCTTGAAAGAAATGAATCCAAAGATTTTTATCTGCCGTATAGGGTTGAATCTTTCTTACGTAGGATCTGAGATGCATTTTTGGACAAGACAGCCCATCATACCTCACAAACACTGGCACTTTGAATTTTGGGGGAATCACAATCCCGGCAACCAAACCCAAGTCTTCAAAATCCAAACCCGGTACTCTTTGTAATTCCATGGCGGCCAATCTGTCTTCTAGCCCTTTGTATTTGTCATCAGCTGGAGGATATTGCTGATCAGAGTAATCTTCATCCTCTTCGACCTCCTCTTCTTCCGCATCAGACTCGGAAGGTACCGCAGCTCCACCTCCTTTGCTGGTTCCTTCATCAGAGATAGGAGGAAATTCCAGCACTCTCCGAGCTTCTCCGTCAAATCTTCTCCCCAAAGTAGCCACCCCGAGTCTCTTTTTCTTCTTTTTCACTGGGTCTTTGTTCCCCAATTGAGTCTTGATATCCTCCTGACCCTTAGCCAAGGTCATCAGGAGTTGCTGAAACTGTGCATTTTGAGCTTGTAGGTCTTTGACTGTTTGCTCGAGATCCATCCTACTGAAATAAACAGCAGACAGATAAGGAAACCTGGAGTGAGACCTGCTTATGCACATGATGAATGGTATGCTTATGTATGCAATGCATTCAAGGATTTAGGACATTCAAAATTGTTTCAGACAAAGAAGAACGCACGTCATATTAATAAGAAGAAATTTGTTAGTACATAAATGCCCCATGGGCCAAATATTACAAAAACTTCTTAAGGTAAAAAGACATTGCGCATCCTCTTTGGCACAATGTAGGTGTTGAGGGCCTCTTGCTCATGGAGTTGGCGGGTAAGCTCTAGAACCTTCTTCTCACTGGCGTAGAAGCTAGCTTCAAAAGTATTCCGTTCTTCCTTGAGCTGAATCCAACTTTTCTACATTTCCTCCCACGATGTAGGCATGTCAGGATGTAGGATGGTGTAGGGAACCTCTCCTTCACTGACGGGCTCTTTAATCACATGGAGTACATGAGGATAAGGAATCATTAGACTTTGGGCTCGGGCTCGTACCCACTTGAGATAAGGCTCAAGGGGGATGGAGTTCTTGTGTCCCAGAGTCTTGCTATCAACCTTGTTGGGTCTTCCCCAAGCTCTGATGAATCTTTGGCGAAGTCCTTGCGCATCGTTGTTGAAGTCAAAAACTAGGTCAGGAATCAACATGTCATTAGGGCCATCCCTCCGTGCATATCCAAATTGCCTCAAAGCTAGGCAAGGGTTGTAGGTGATACCTCCTCTGATTCCAAGTAAAGGAACATTGGGAAACTCTCCACAACGATCGACGATGATGACATTTTCTCTGGACCGAGAACACCAATGTACATCAGAGTGAGTAAGAGTCATCAACCGTTGGGACCACTTTGAGCCTTGGTCATTCTTCAAGACAGATTGTGGAAGGTGTGAAATAAACCACCTTGCAAGGAGAGGAGTACAGCACATGAGAACACCCCTCTTTCTCATTGTTCGTGTGTAAAATGAGTGAAGAATGTCCCCAAGCAATGTTGGTATTGGATTTCTGGACAAGAAGATTTTGATGGCGTTGACATCTATCAATTGGTCAGAATTTGGGAACAAGACCAATCCATAGATAAGGAGTGCCACAATTTCTTCAAAGGCTTGAAGGTCCAATGAATTCCAACATTCTTGTGCTTTCTCAAACAAGAATTTTGCTAAGAATCCTTTGACGTCGCTTCTGGTTTCCCAATGCCCCTTGATGTCGGATGCTTGTAGATGTAATGCTCGAGCAACATCTTTCGGCTTTGGTTCCTTTTCCGTACCGTTGAAGGGTAGTTGATCAAGGATAGGAATTCTCAGGAGTTGAGAAAACTCCTCCAAAGTGGGCACCAACTGATAATCAGGGAAAGTAAAACAGTGGTGAAGGGGGTCAAAGAACTGGAATAGCACTTTCATCATGTCTTCTTCAATGTTGGTGTTGACTAAGCTGAGCAGTCTACCATGTATTTCACTGAAGGATGAGTTTTCCGGAATTCTTGAGGTGAGCTCCTTGAGTTGAGGAGAGATTCTCACAAGGTTGACTTGGATGGTTTTTCTGCGAGGAATTTCCATGACCTACAAAACAAGAACAAAGATGAAGATCCAAACCCTTGAAATGATTAGTGAATGCATATGATGCTTTATGATGTTTATGATGTATGCATAAAACATATGTACAAGCAATTCACACCAAACCCTAGTTTCAGGCTTGCATGGGGTTTCATAGGCTTAAAAACCTGTCCTATAAATAGTAACCGGGTTCTAAGGAGCTCAATATCATTGGATTGTTTTCATTGTTCATTGTTTTGGTTTAGCCACTTAACTAGCGACCAAAATATTCCAAGAAAACAACCCTCAATGAGTGTAGTATCGAGTATCTACCAACTTCAGACTGCACCAAAGACGGTCATCTCACTACCCCTAATAAAAGGCCAAGATGGTCAAGTAAGGTTCTAGGTCATTAGTGCTTAGTGACATCACTCAGCGGCCCCGTACTCTCCTTGATTGAACTCAAGGGTTACCGGTACTCACAAATATGTCGCACTAATATAGCTATTGCTTTGACCGTGTCGGTATACCCCGCACAGTTTCCACAACGTATTGCTATCTATGAATGTTTCCCAAAATCCGGGTGTAGGATTGCAAACCCAAACAAGAGAGCCAAAAATATAAAGCAATCAAATCAAACAATTAGTCATGCAAGAGGGTGATCTAAACCCTAAGGTTACTCCACTTTTGAAATTATCCCCAGCAGAGTCGCCAGTTCTGTGATACGGTGGGAGAACTGACTATGGTTTTGCGTTTGTTTTCGCAAATGTTTCGGTTGAGCAAGAGTCGCCACCGACTTTTTATTTTATCCTAAGGAAAGGTTCAAAAAGCACAGCAAAAACCTTTGAGATTTTTCTTGGGTTCGGGGAGTAGATTATAGAAAGGGAAGGTATTAGCACCCTTTCTATCCATGGTTATCCATGGGCTCTTAGGTACTTGCTTAGATCAACTTGCCTTGGTTTTCAATTGTTTGAAATGGTTCTTTATGTGTGGCTTTTGAAAAGGTTTTGAAAAAGATGCCTTGTATAGGCTACCCTTGTAACAATTCTTTACTCGAATGTTTTACAAAAGGTGTTTATCTTTTTGAAAAGATGTTTCAAGGTCTTTTGAAAGTTTGTTTTGAAAGTGTTTGTGAAGTGTGGTTTGAAAAAATAGGCAAGTGTTTTTGTTTTGCAAGTTGACAAGTACTTAAGAGAGATCTACCCTAAAGTTCTCAAAGATTTTTGTTATGTTTTAACTCTTTTAACAATTTTGTTCCACCATTGAATTTGGTGGACAATCTTGTATTAGGATGTGAAAGGGACGGGCACGGGTCATTGTTTAGACCATAATTGCAATAGTGCTAAGTATCCTTGGGCAATTTTTTTCTTTGAAAGGGACTTTGATCATTTTAGGCAACTTTCGAAAGCGTCATCGAGGGACTATGATCATTTGATTGTTTGCTTTTCCCAAAGAGACCTAACATGCAATATGGCCTAATTTTGAAAGGCAACAAGTGGATGTAACCCTAGGGGTGTTAGTGTGCGAGTGTGTTTTATTGCATACAAGAGTCTTTTCTTTGAATTAGGTTTTTCTATTTCATTGATTTTATCTTGCCATACATGTCCTAATTACTAGTAATAAGAAGCGGAAATATAAAATCCTACGCTATTACAACAATTAGGGGAGGGGGATACACATTTGTACATGGGGGTTCAACGAGAAAAATAGACAAAAAAGAAAATAGCAAAAAACAAGATATATAGAGAGAGAGAGAGAGGGAGCCCGCGCGCTGCTGGGAGGTCATCAGAAGTTTTGACTCAGATCCGCTGCCAGATGATCAACCTCTTGGTTAAACTGTATGAGTCAGAACTTCTGACTCTGGCACCTGCAAAACAGAACCTTGTTAGTGGGGAAATCAGAAGTTCTGATTCCCCTGCGCTGCAAGACAGAAGTTTGTTAGTGGAGAAACCAGAAGTTCTGATTCTGCTGAAAAGGCAATAAATCTCAGAGGTTCTGATATCATTAATAGCAAAACAGGCTTCAGATGTGCTAACGTCAAAGTCAGCACTTGGCTTTTCCCTGTACTAATCAGAACATCTGCAATTCTGTTGTTACTCCAGAAAACAGGAAACATATTTGGAACAAATCCAGCAAATACAAAAATGTTTCAGAGGTCAGAAACACCAAGGTCACAGGCAAGTCCTATACTGGCTCAGAACGTTCTGAGGTATGAAAATCCTCAGAACATAAACAGCAACAACATGATATTTACATTATGTTTATTTGAGTATGCACAACTGATGATGCTTAACAGCGTGTTGAGGGTCAGCAGGTGCTTACCTGACTGTTGGAAAAGTTGGTGGGTGAAAGTTAGCTTTTGGCTCTGGTGGTGTTCTGGACAGATTTTCTTTGAAAGGGCTGGTAAAGGCGTATACGTATGTAGGGTCAGAAGTTTAGAAAGGGTGTTTTTGGTTCACAGAGAAAACTGGATATTTGATGAAGTTTGAAGGTGAGAAACTCAAAGTTATGAAACAAAACTGGAGATTTTGGCAGAGTTTCAGAACGCTATGTTGCTAAGAGTTCTGTTTCTCACTTAGCAATTTCTTTTTCTTTTCTTGAACGCCTTTTGCAGTGGTGAAGACTCTCTATTTATAGGCAAAGTTCTTGTGGATGCCTTGAACATTAAAGCGCCAACAGAGTTTCAATTTTTTCTTTGACAGAAATTCCTGGGAAGTTGTGATAACAGATAGCTTTCAGCCTAGGCTGCAGCAGCAGGCGTAGATTGGGGAGAAGTGACCTCTGAAGTGGGCGATGGCGCGTAGACCCATGCCAGAATCTGCACAAAAGCATTTTCCAAGCCACACGTGAATGTTCAGGAGTGGTTGGAAGCATTAATGGGCATTAAATGGTGATAAGACCTATCAACATCAATATTCTGGTAATGGAAACCAACGTTGAATCAACAGCGTAAACCATGCTCTGGCATTGGCTTCCTGTTGTCTTAGTAAGCTCTGGAGATTCTCCTGGTTTTCTGGTACGTTCCTTGGATTTACTTCTGGACCTCCTGGGCTTAGAGACTCTGTATCAGTGTAACACCCACTCTTCTGATCTTTCATCTTCTGATTTCAACCTGTTCTGAAGGAGCCTTCAGACTTCCCTACTTCTCTTGCATTCCTTTAGCAAATTCTAACTGAGCTTGTGTAACTGCTGAAGGGGCATGTTCTGTTTGAGGCTTACATACTGAACCAAGTTTACAACTTCTGATTGAACTGATGTAGCTGCTGAAAAGCCAACTTCTGACCACGCTGAGCCAAGCTTGCAACTTCTGACCGTTTTTATCTGGAATGGGTCCAGAAGTTCTGAAGCGCTGATTTTTTCCTTAAACACTCATTTTAGAGAAACGTTCTAAGTACTTAGAATTTGATTTTTCTCAAGATAAAAGCGTTGTTTTTGGAGTTCGTGAGATCATCTTGCTCTTGTAAGTGGCTTGCTTGGGCAAAAGGATAACTCAGGACTTGGATTTGTTTCAGAGGGACCTTGAAAATCCAAGATGGTTTCCTGAAGAAAGGGAGGGCAAATTTTGGGGTACAACATAGTGTCTTTGATTTTTATTTTTTATATTAATAATTAGTAACTAATCTATTAATTAAGTTAATCAAATAAAAACAAAGGAGTAAAGATTATAAATGAGGTGTGTAACGAGTAATGGACTAATGGGCTTACTAATATTACTAATCCACAAAAATAGTTCAAGTTAATCTAAATAATGTTACTAATCCTAATAGATAATTAAAACAAAAATAATTATAAAAAAGAAAGAAGACAAGAGCAGTACGCTCTTCTTTTTTTATATAAGAGTTTTTCTAATTTTTTCTTAAACTATCAACAAGTAAAAAAACAGAAATATTTAAAAGAGAGAAAGAAACAAATAACAACCAAAAGCATAAGGCCATAACATATGTCATATTTAATTTAAGAAAAAAAATACAAGAAAAGAAATATATAAAATAAAACTATAAATAAAATAAAGGAAATAAATAAAGAAAGAAAGGATGCAATACTTCAATAACTCGTTCACGTCGAAAAAGCTCAGTTACCCGTATTCCTTCTTCCCTCTCTCAAAGCAATCCATTTTTCTATTAACTCAATATTTCTCTTTTCCCACAAAATGAAACCAATAGAGAACACAACAAACAATCACGAAAGAACCATACTTGGTCAACATCGTTAGCATAAAGATATGTTTGGAGGTTACTGTACATGTAAAAAAAAGAATAAATCGGAAGTCCTATGTTATTTTGTCCTCGATGTTTGTGTTAATAATAATAATAATTGGAACTAACTAAAAAAAGGTAGTAGTTTTTTCTAATAATAATTAAGAATTAAAAATAGAAAACTAAATATATGTATTATGCACGCAATTATGTACAAAGAGTGCAAATTAAAAGAAAACCATCATATATTCATCATTCGGTTATGACTTAGAAATAAAGAAAATTGTTCGAAATAAATTTGTTGTGAGAATCGTTAGTAAAAATATAAGATTTAAAAGACAAAGGCACAATCAATTGTTCATCATTTGGTTGGAAACAAATATATTAAAATTAAAAGGGAGTTGAAAATATCATGGAGACCTCATATGGAGATTTAATCATCGGTCAAAATAAGAAATCACAAATAGTTTTGAAAAGATAGATTTAAAAAGAAATTGCAAAAAAATAAGAGAACCCCAAATAGTTTTGATAAAAATAAATTTGAAAAGAAATTGCAAAAATGCTGTGTGAGGAAGAATGAATTTTTGAAAGAGTGAAATTGTAGATTGTGTGAAAAATGGATGAATTGTGTATATTGTGAATGTCCTATTTATAGATAAAAAAACATCCAAATTGGAAATAAAACAAAATTGACCAATAAAAAATAAGGTGTGACACAAATTGACATCAAATGGCCAATAAGAAACACCTATTTAAAAAAAGAAGAAAATTAGTGACGAAAAATAGAAAAAAAAAGAAAATGTTGAAAGTGCGGCACAGGAGATTTACCAGAAAGTAACTTTCAATCCTGTCCTTCCAATAGTCAAACTTTTCTCCATCAAACATAGGAGGTTTAGCACTATAATAATCTCTATAATTACCCTTATTATCAACTGTCGCAGTAGCATTGTTACCATTATTTTTCACACAATTTGGATCAGTACTGAGCACTGTTAGGTGCTTGATAAAAATTCAAACTTTTTATCACTCCTCAGAACCAGGCTCTGATACCAACTGAAGGTGTGAAAACACAAGAAAGAGGGGGGGGGGGGTTGAATTGGGTTTTAAATAAATAACTTTTCCTTTTAAAACCCCCTTTAATCAGAAATAATTTACTTCACTTATTGATAATAGTGATAAGATGCAAGAAGGAAAGAACAAGAATGTGTATACTAGTTCACTTGAAAACTATCAAGCTAGTCTAGTCCACTCGCCAAGGTGATTTCGCCTTTCTCAACAAGGTCTTAATCTAATAATCATACAGATTATTACAATGCACACGCTAAGTGCAAGTGACTAATGTTACAACCTCTAAGACACACTAATCTTAGACTTCTTAAGAATTTCGACCAACTAGTCTCTTAAGGCATTATCAAACAACTCTTTGAACAAAGTTTGTTTATAAAAGATGTGCTTATAAACAAGTGAATAGTAAAAAGATTTTCAAGAATATAGACTAGATAAATAAGAAAGCGTATGAAAAGTATTTAGATAATGTGAATTACCAGCCTTCTCTCTTAGTCTTCAAGCCCTTTTATAGTCAATAAAATATTATAACCATTGGAGGGTATTTCTGGAATTTTAAGAAAGCTGGCAACTTGAATAATCATGCGGGGGACAAGATCGTACACAACGTCTGTCCTTCATGGTAGTGGAATGGAATAATTTTTTTGTACCATGTACTTTTGTACCACGCAATCTTATCCTTTGTTCTTCTGACATTAGAGGCTTCTGATGAAGCATGTGTTGGAAGAATGATGTAATACGGTGGGAAAACTGACTTGGGTGTTTTTTCATTTTATCACAATTGTTGCGGATAGCAAGAGTCACCATTGACTTTTCTTTTATCCAATACAGGGTGAAAAGAACAGGAAAGACCTTTTGAGATTTTTCTTGAGTTCGGTGGGTAGGTTATGAAAAGGGAAGGTGTTAGCACCCTTTTCATCCGTAGTTATCTACGAGCTTTTAGTTGCTAGCTCACTTTGAAATGCTTTGTGAAATGTGTTTGTATTTTGTGTAAGTTTGAAAATATTTTGAAAACACCTTTGTTTTGGTAAACTTTATAATGATTCTCGTCTCTATAAGAATGTATACAAAGTGTTGGATTTGAAAATATTTCAAAGAGATGTTTGTTTTTAGAAATATGTTTTGAAAATGTGAGTAGGAAGATGGTTTTAGTTTGTGAGAAAGCAACTATGAGCGTTCTACCTACTCAAAAAGTATTGGTTCTTTTCCCCCTCCTTTAGATAATGTTATCTTACTATTAGTTAGTAGGAAACCATATCATTGGATGTGAAGGGACAAGCGTAGGTCATCGTACAATCATAGAAGGCAATATTGTAGGATACCTTATCAATTTGTTGTAAGTGACTAAGATCGTTTACCAAAGACAACATTGAAGGGTTATCGAGGGGCTACGATCTTGTAATCGAGGGTCTTTGCTAAGTATCCCACGTTCGAGGGGCATGACTGTTTATTCTAAGGCAACAAGTGTGAGTTAACCCTAGAGGTGCAAGTGTGCAAAGTGTGCTATTTTTCATGTAATTTTGTCTTGAATTAGGGTTGTCTATTTGTTGATTTTAAGTCTTGTCATACAAACCCTAATTACTAACATTAATATTAAAAGCGATAATTGCGGAAATTTAAAGTCCTACGCTATTACAATACTTTAGGGGATGTGGATACATATTTACAAATGAGGAATATAAAGAAATTAAAACCTAATTACTATTACAACTATATTGAATAATGTCAAATAAAAATGTACAAGAATATGAGAATAATGTAGAAGAAAAGATAATTGTTTTTGTTTGAATTTTTTGTATGAAAAGGTTTTAACCTAATTAGTTTAAAAAGAACTTAATTAATTAAAGTCTAAGTTTATAAAAAAAAGGAAAATAAAAGTAAAAACATAATTCTAGATTCTTTTTTTATTAAATTAAGAAAGAACATATTTTTAGTTTTTTTGTTTAATAAAAATAAAATGGAAGTAGAAAACTAGTCTAAGTATTTAATAGAAAAATATATTTTTATATTTTTAATAAGAATAAAAAAAATAAAAGATAAAATAAAGAGAGGAAAATAAAAATAAAATAATAAAATAAAAATAGTAAGTCAGGGGGTTTGAAAATGATTTAGGGGGTAAACAAGTAAAACAATTTGGTTTACTAGGCCCAAGTCTTTTTTGTTTGAAGTTAGAAAAAGAAATAAAAAAATAATGGACATGCGTGTTATATAGCGATCAAGGGGTGTTGCTGAGTAAAATAGCAAATGGCCCTATGGAGGGAGGCCCAAGCGCTGATGGCCAAAAAATGAAACAAAGAAAATGTTAAAAAACAAAACAAAAGATCCATGGGGTTCGAACACAGGACCTTATAGGGTAATACCTTACGCGCGCTCCTCCTGCCACTGGGGTGGATGTTTCATCCGTGAATAATACAACATGTAATAAACTTAAAAGAAACTAAGTTCTGAACATGTCATCTTCTTCTTCCTCACGCCAGCCTCCATGGACAAGATTTTCAAATTTCGCATCTTGCTCATTTCTCAACCATTCTCAAAAGTGTAAACATCAAACTTGTTAGAAATTTCACCATGATTTCAAATATGTAAAATAATTAATGTAACTCTCAAAGATGAACATGAATTTTATTGGTACCAAATTTTGATCTAAATATTCCAGAAAGTTCAAACTTGAAATTCACACTACTCAGGCAATATAAATGAAATCTAAGTGCATGGTTAGTTTCAGGTCTATGATGTCTACATTTTATCTTTGAAAATGGAAACTAGATGATGCCTATATGAAGAGTTCAAAATTCAAAAAACTCACCTTGAAAATAAGATTCGTGTTTTGAGTTTGAGCTTGCTTCAAGATGCTGCAATGATCTGGTTAGCTTCCTTGAACCTCTAGATAGCTAATGCAATGCTTAGCTTGGGTTGAGAGTGGCTGAAACTCCTTGTAGAAGTCAAGTTACAGGTGGCTGTTTTTGAGTTTGGAAAGTGAGGAAGATGGAGTTACAGTTGTGAAACAAGGACATGGATGAACTATATTTGATGTATGAAAGCTTTAAAAATGATTTTGAGGGAAAACGCACGATGGAAATGGAAGATACAAGTTCAAGGGCAGAATTGTATACAAATAGAGTTTTGTTTGCAATTTCTAGATAGAGGGAGTTTGGGAGAGTTTCATGGGTTGTTCCTTTGTGTCTTGCTTCTAAACAACATCCTCTATTTATAGGGAAAGGTTTTGGAAGCTTTAAGTAACCATAAATAAGATATCACATGTTATGGTTTTGTTGAAAATGAGAAATCAAGTTGAATGGATATTCATGATTCCAAAGGTCAAGTACAAGCATGGTATAATGTTTGTTGGATACATGATACTTGATTCATGCTTTTGATCTTACTTTCAATCATAGATATAAGTTACAAGGCTCAATTAATTTACAATTTGCATAAAGCTTGCTTTTCAAAAATAAAAGTGTGACCTTTCTTCCTTAAATGACAAGTCAACTTGGACAAAGCTTGAATCACTTGGACAATGGATCTATCAGTTGTGTAAACATTAAATTATTGAGTTATTTGTAGGTTAGAATTCCTGAAAATCAAGATTATACAGCATGCTTGAAGACTGGATCAAATGTTCATCAAGAAAATGACCTATAATTCAAGTTTGTGAGGCCATCTTCATCTCTTCGAAACTTCTAGCTCAAGCATGATCTCTTCAAGTTCTTGGACATTTTGGAAAGATTTAAACATAATATACAACTTTATTGTTTTCCATTTTGACAAAATCATCTTGGAGCTTGGTGAAAATTGGCCAAGAAGTTAGGTCAAAAATCTGCCTAAACTAGATGAAAATTTCTCTAAGTGTTTAAGAAAAAGTACATGACTTCATGGGCTTATAACTCAAAATCTAAGAATTTTTTGGATATGAGCCCTCTAAGAAAAAGTTATAGATATCATCAAGATCTACAACTTTCATGTTAAAATTTTCCTTTGAATCATCTAACATCTTGGTGAAAAATTTGCATGAAGTAGTGAAATTATCATGTACAAAAACACTTAGAAAAATTTCTAAGTCATGAAAAGTTTGACTTTTCAAATTGAATTTTGACTTTCTTGATTTATTGATGATCAAACTTCATATTTTTAATATCTTGATGAATTTTGATCTTTGAAACTCAATTTTTTACCAAAAGGTCAAAGTTTGACTTTTGGTGTATCAGTTGACTTTTCATCAGTTGACCAAAAATTCAACTATCAATCCATTTCTTTTTAAAGATGATTTGAGACATGAGATTAGGTCAACATGTTGGATTTGAATATTTGAGATTGTGCTTCAAGCCAATGGATCATGTATTAGGTCAAAAAGTCAAGGATCAGTCAATTACAGTGAAAACCCTAATTTTAACCATTTTGCCCTTTTCTTAAATTGAGGAATTGTGATCAATACTTGATAAAATGATAAATAGGACCTTAAAATGTTAATTTTGGCAAAAAATTATGAAGTTTGACTGTAGGTTAACCACAGTTGACGTTTTTACCCAATACATCAGTTTTTCAGTCATCCGAGTAATTGACTGAGCAAATTTGTGATACAAGACTTGAAACTTGGCATGATTACTCTTGGAGGTCTATAATGATCCATTAAAGTCACTTTAGGCATTATAAGTTCAATTTCCCTTGATAAAACCAAAACCCTAATTTGTGGACTCAGTGCTTAGGAGGTGAGCTTGCATAATCAACTCTTGAGAACCCTTGAGCATTTAAGATCTTTGTGAAGAAAAGTATTGAGAAAAGAGAGGGGAAATTTTAGGGTACAACAGTTGCCCCTGTTCAATCTTCTTAAACTTGAAGAGTTAGATTGGAGGGTCCGCCATTCGTGACTTAAAGGTGGAAGATGATTGAACACTAGAGTGCCCATAAATTTACGCTCGTTTATGCATGAATTAGTACGGTTGGTCGATGATCGAGAATGAGATTAAAGATGCCATTTGGTGATATAACAGAGAGTTATCGGAAATGGGCTTATATATGCCATCCACAGTAACTGTTGATAGAGATGGTGAGAAGTATCAGAATAAATCTTTGGTCGATTTATACTGAAACAATAGATGTCCTTCACTTGTTTTAAACTGGAAGAAATAAATCTAAACCAGAAGAGGTCTTTTGTTTGCCTGTCTTTAACTGGAAGAAATAAATCTAAACCAAAAGAGGTCTTTAATTCACCTGTCTTTAACTGGAAGAAATAAATATAAACCAGAAGAGGTCTTTGATTCGCCAGCCTTTAACTGGAAGAAATAAATATAAACTAGAAGAGGTCTTTCATTCGCCTGTCTTTAACTGGAAGAAATAAATCTAAACTAGAAGAGGTCTTTGATTCGCCTGTCTTTAACTGGAAGAAATAAATCTAAACTATAAGAGGTCTTTGATTCACCTGTCTTTAACTGGAAGAAATAAATCTAAACCAGAAGACATATTTGATTCGCCTGTCTGTAACTGGAAGAAATAAATCTAAACCAGAAGAGGTCTTTGATTCGTCTGTCTTTAATTGGAAGTAATAAATCTAAACCAAAAGAGATGTTTGATTCGCCTGTCTTCAACTGGAAGAAATAAATCTAAACCAGAAGAGGTCTTTCATTCGCCTGTCTTTAACTAGAAGAAATAAATCTAAACCAGAAAAGGTATTTGATTTGCCTGTCTTTAACAGGAAGAAATAAATCTAAACCAGAAAAGGTCTTTGATTTTCCTGTTGTTAACTGGAAGAAATAAATCTAAACCAAAAGAGGTCTTTGATTTTCCTGTCTTTAACTAGAAGAAATAAATCTAAACCAGAAGAGGTCTTTGATTCGCCTGTCTTTAACTGGAAGAAATAAATATAAACCAAAAGAGGTCCTTCATTAGCATGTCTTTAACTAAAAGAAATAAATCTAAACCAGAAGAGGTCTTTGATTCGCCTGTGTTTAACTGGAAGAAATAAATCTAAACCAAAAGAGGTATTTGATTCGCCTGTCTTTAACAGGAAGAAATAAATCTAAACCAGAAGAGGTCTTTTGTTCACCTGTCTTTAACTGGAAGAAATAAATCTAAACCAGAAGAGGTCTTTAATTCACCCGTCTTTAACTGGAAGAAATAAATCTAAACCAGAAGGGGTCTTTGATTCACCTGCCTTTAACTGGAAGAAATAAATATAAACCAGAAGGGGTCTTTGATTCACCTGTCTTTAACTGGAAGAAATAAATCTAAACTAGAAAAGGTCTTTGATTCACTTGTCTTTAACTGGAAGAAATAAATCTAAACCAGAAGAGGTCATTGATTCACCTATCTTTAACTGGAAGAAGAAAATCTAAACTATAAGAGGTCTTTGATTCGCCTGTCTTTAACTGGAAGAAATAAATCTAAACCAGAAGACGTCTTTGATTCACCTGTCTTTAACTGGAAGAAATAAATCTAAACCAAAAGAGGTATTTGATTTGCCTGTCTTTAATTGGAAGTAAAAAATCTAAACCAGAAGAGGTGTTTGATTCGACTGTCTTTAATTGGAAGAAATAAATCTAAACCAGAAGAAGTCTTTCATTCTCCTGTCTTTAACTAGAAGAAATAAATCTAAACTAGAAAAGGTCTTTGATTTGTCTGTCTTTAACTGGAAGAAATAAATCTAAACCAGAAGAGGTATTTGATTTGTCTATCTTTAAGTGGAAGAAATAAATCTAAACCAGAAGAGGTCTTTGATTTGCCTGTCTTTAACTGGAAGAAATAAATCTAAACCAGAAGAGGTCATTCATTCGCCTGTCTTTAACTAGAAGAAATAAATCTAAACCAGAAAAGGTCTTTGATTCACCTGTCTTTAATTGGAAGAAATAAATCTAAACCAGAAGAGGTATTTGATTCGCCTTTCTTTAACTGGAAGAAATAAATCTAAACCATAAGTGGTCTTTGTTTCGCTTGTCTTTAACTGGAAGAAATAAATCTAAACTAGAGGAGGTCTTTGATTCACCTGTCTTTAACTGAAAGAAATAAATCTAAATCAGAAGAGGTCTTTAATTCTCCTGTCTTTAATCGGATGAAATACATCTAAACCATAAAAGGTCTTTGATTCTCCTGTCTTTAAATGGAAGAGATAAATCTAAATCAGAAGAGGTATTTGATTCACCCGTCTTTAACTGGAAGAAATAAATCTAAACCAGAAGAGGTCTTTGATTCACCCGTCTTTAACTGGAAGAAATAAATCTAAACTAATAGAGGTCTTTGATTCACCTGTCTTTAACTGGAAGAAATAAATCTAAACTAGAATAGGTCTTTGATCCACCTGTCTTTAACTGGAAGAAATAAATCTAAACTAGAAAAGGTCTTTGATTCGCCTGTCTTTAACTGGAAGAAATAAATCTAAACCAAGGGAGGTCTTTGATTCGCCTGTCTTTAACTGGAAGAAATAAATCTAAACCAGAAGAGGTATTTGATTCGCCTTTCTTTAACTGGAAGAAATAAATCTAAACCAGAAGAGGTCTTTGATTCGCCTGTATTTAACTGGAAGAAATAAATATAAATTAGAAGAGGCCTTTGATTTGCCCATCTTTAACTGGAAGAAATAAATCTAAACTAGAAGAGGTCTTTGATTATCCTGTCTTTAACTGGAAGAAATAAATCTAAACCAGAAGAGGTCTTTGATTCGTCTATCTTTAACTGGAAGGAATAAATCTAACTAGAAGAGTTCTTTTGTTCGTTTTTGATGGAACTCATCTGTCGACTGATCTTTCCTGAAAAGGTAAAGAATTAGTTGTATGCAATGTCATGATGCATGCAATGCATAATGATGTTCTTAAAATGAATGAGTTTGTGCTATATGTGTTTTGTATGCATACGTTATGATGTATGAATGGGTAATGTTATTGAAATGTATCTTCGTCTAGGAAAATAAATCCTTGACTACTGTTGAAGAGTATGTGTATCTTCAACCTTGTTTAGAGTGCTTCCGCTGAGAAATCTTGTTTGCTGTTTTGAGGAAAATATGCAGGGAATGTTGATTTCTATTTAAGGAGTAGAGTTTATGAATCTTGGTTGTCCATTGTTCTATTGGGGAATTTTAATTCTCATATACCTTGATTGGGGATAAAATAGAGGATTGAACTTCTGATCGTCTGGGGAGGATGGAGTTAACTGATATCTAGTCGGGTTCCAGGATTTTCAGCAATTCTCTTGGGATAGTATCAACTTTACTGGAGAAGAGGAATTTTTCCAGTGAGTGGTCTGAGGAATAGACTCAAGCTGGGGAGGTTGTAGTCCGTTGTGGAAATAAACCCTATTGAGGAAGGCATTCTGATGACCTTACTAGGGATGAATTTCGCAAGGTTTTCTCGTTCAGTTTTTGGAAGTCCAAATTGGCCGTGGAAGAGAATTTTTAGGGAATATGTCGATTGGAACCCTGGACGGAGAATGTATGACTTCACTATGTGGGGATAATCTCAATGAAGTAATTTTGTGGGGATATCCCACATCCTTGAGTAAATGCTTATTACTGTTCTTGTGCGTATATTTATTAACAATTAATCATGTTCATATGCATATGTTCATTCAATTTTAGTCATTGGACGTTTTTGCACTCAAAACAGAAAAAATAAAAAGTTTGCACTTCAAAGTATATTTATATTGATAATCTGCCTATAAACATGCATTTTATACAGGGAGACAAAAATCCTAGTAAGAGGAAGTCGTCGAAAAAAATTAAAATAATACAAAGCAAAAGTTGTATAGCCATGTGGAAGTGATCTCATACCATTTGAACTTTTAACCTTGGTAATAAAGCTGGCTGTTAGTGATCTGACGGGACATATTCGTATGCTTTAATACTTAACTTTTGCTTGGACCGCCCTTTCATGTTTTCAGTCCACCAGGATACCAATTTTTGCCCAAGTCGCCCTTTCAGGTTTTTGACTTCCCGGGTGTACAATCTTTTATACATATCCCTAATTTTTGCCCGAACCCTTTTGATTCGCTGGGATGCCCTTATTTTTGCCTAGGCGTGTTAACCTAGCGAGCCATTCTTTATGCGTAGTATTTTTTTGACTATGTCCACGTTCACATGATGCGAGAAATCTTCGTCATCCATAGTGGTTAGCATCATAGCACCTCCAGAGAATACTTTCTTAACAACAAATGACCCTTCATAAGTGGGAGTCCATTTGCCCATGGGATCTCCTTGTGGTAATATGATGCGCTTTATTACCAAGTCACCATCCTGGTATACTCGAGGTTTGATCTTTTTGCTGAATGCCTTGATCATACGCTTTTGATACATTTGACCATGACAGACAACATACAGTCTCTTCTCATCGATCAAATTCAACTGATCCAATCTTGTTTGAATTCTTTCATCTTCTCCTAAGCCTGCTTCTCTTATAATACTTAGAGTAGGAATATGAACTTCAATAGACAAGACACCATTAATTCCATAGACTAAAGAGAAAGGGGTTGCCACAATTGATGTTCGAGCCGAAGCACGATAGCCACGAAGAGCAAATGGTAGTATCTCATGCCAGTATTTATAGGTCACCACCATCTTTTGTAAAATCTTCTTTATGTTCTTATTGGCAGCTTCCACTGCGCCATTCATCTTAGGTCTGTATGAAGAAGAGTTGTGACGCTTAATCTTGAAGTGCGTGAAGAGTTTAGTAATCATGGAATTATTGAGGTTGGTTCCGTTGTCAGTGATAATCCTTTCAGGGATGCCGTACTGACATATGAGGTTACACTTGATAAGCCGGGCTACAACATTCTTGGTAACTGAAGCAAATGAAGCTGCTTCGACTCACTTAGTGAAGTAATCAATGGCGATGAGGATGAAACGATGTCCATTAGACGCAATGGGCTTGATTTCTATGATCATGTCAATTCCCCACATTACGAATGGTCAAGGAGCAGTGATGACATTTAAAGGGATCAGAGGCACGTGAACCTTATCAGCATAAATTTTGCATTTGTGGCAAGTCCTCGAGTGATGGTGACAATCAGTTTCTATTGTCGACCAATGGTAACCATCCCTCAGAATCTTCTTTGCCATGGTGTGCCCACTAGAGTGAGTTCCGAAGATACCTTCATGCATATCCTCCATGATCTTTTTTGCTTCCTTCTTGTCCATGCAATGGAGCACAGTAGAGTCATGGTTGCGCTTGTACATGATTTCGTTGCTTATGAAGAATTTGGATGAGAACCTTCGTAGGAATTTATTGTCGTTGATTGAGGATCCCTCAGGATACTCTTGTGCTTCAAGGTACCTCCTCACTTCATGATACCAAGCCTTCTCCTAATCAGTTTCAATATCATATCAGTGCGTAGGTTCGTGAAATCTTTCGATAGTAATTCTGAGAGCTTCGCTGTCCCAATTGACCTTGAATATAGACGACATAGTTGCTAAGGCATCTGCCAACTATTTTTCCTCCCTTGGAAAGTGTTCAAAGGTGACCTCTTCGAATTAAGGGATCAAGGTTAGCACATTCTCTTTATAGGGGATCATATTTGGATGTTTGGTATCCCATTTTCCTTTAACTTGACTGATTACTAGGGTTGAATCTCTGTATACGCTTAAGAATTTGATTCTTAGGTCAATGGCAGCCTTTAGACCCAAGATGCACGCTTCATACTCAACCATGTTGTTTGTACAGTCAAAACACAGTCTAACAGTGAAAGGTGTATGGAAACCTCCAGGAGAAATGACCACATCATTGATTCGGTTACCCAAAGAGTTGAAAGCTCCATCAAAAAGCATAGTCCATTGGGATCCTTATTCAGGTCCTTCATACGGTCCAGGCTTTTCACAGTCGATTATCACCATGATATTTTCGTCCGGGAATTCAAAGTTCATGGATTGGTAGTCATCAACAACTTGATGGGCCAAATGATCTGCCAACACACTTCCCTTGATTTCTTTTTGTGCAGTGTACTAGATGTCATATTCAGTCAAGATCATTTTCCATCTAGCTATTCGTCTGGAGAGAGATGGCTTCTCGAAGATATACTTGATGGTATCCATTTTAGAAATCAACAGGGTAGTATGAGTCAACATATACTGTCTTAGTCGGTGAGTAGCCCTGTCAAAATGCAACAAGTTTTCTTGAGCACTGAATATCTGGTTTCACAGTCGGTAAACTTTTTGCTAAGGTAGTTATTGCATGCTCTTTTCGGCCAAACTCGTCATGTTGACCCAACACACACCCCATTGAGTTCTCTAATACAGTCAAGTACATAATCAGAGGTCTTCCTTCAACTGGGGGCATCAGGATTGAAGGTTCTTTTAAGTATTCTTTAATTTTGTCAAAAGCTGCTTGGCAGTCGTTATTCCATCTGACTACTTGATCTTTCTTCAACAGTTTGAAGATTGGCTCACAGGTAGCATTTAAATGAGATATGAATCGGGTGACATAGTTGAGTCGACCTAAGAATCCCCTGACCTCCTTCTTAGTACAGGGAGCTGGCATCTCTTATATGACTTTGACTTTTACTGGATCAACCTCAATACCTTTGCCACTGACGAAAAACCCTAGAAGTTTTCAAGACCTCACCCCGAAGGTGAATTTGTTAGGATTCAACCTCAACTTGTATTTCTTCAACCTTTCAAATAGCCTGAGTAAATGATCAAGGTGTTCTTCCTCAGTTTGTAGCCTTGCAATCATGTCATTAATTTACACTTCTATCTCATGATGGATCCTGTCATGAAATAGAGCAACCATAGCCCATTGATAGGTTGCGCCCGCATTCTTCAAACCGAAAGGCATGACCTTATAGTAGAAGGTGCCCCACTGTGTAACAAAAGTGGTTTTCTCCATGTCTTTGGGTGCCATTTTGATTTGATTGTATCCGGAGAAGCCATCCATAAAAGAGAAAACTTTGTGTTGAGCAGTGTTATCAACCAAGACATCAATATGCAGTAGTGGGAAATCATCCTTGGGGCTTGCCCTATTCAAATCCCTGCAATCTATGCACATACGGACTTTTACATATTTCTTTTGTACTGGGTCAACATTTGCAACCCATTGAGGATATGAAGTCACTGCCAAGAAACCTGCATTAAATTGTTTCATTACCTCAGCTTTGATCTTCTCAGACATATCTGACCGCATGTGACAAGCCTTTTGCTTGACCGAAGGACATCCTTCCTTCATTGGCAAACGATGAACTACAATATCAGTATCAAGCCCTGTCATATCTTTAGATGACCAAGCGAACACTTCAACATAGTCGTGTAACATCTGGACCAATCTTCTCTTGATACAGTCTTTCAACTTGGCGCTGATCTTGACTTCCTTTTTGTCTGCCTCAGTACCCATGTTTACCACTTCAACTGATTCCTAGTGTGGTTGAATTGCCTTTTCCTCTTGTATCAGAAGTCTGGCGATTTCCCCAAGTATTTCACAATCTTCTTCACCTTTGTCTTCGGCTTGATAGATTGGATTTTGAAAGTCATAGACGACAATAGCAGAGTCGTTGTCAATGAGATCCGGAGTGGATGTGGATATGCAAATGTGTGTGTGTGCATGTAAGGTCACATGGCTATTTTTTTTTTGAAAATGCAATAAAGTAAAGATAGACAATGAGCGTAAAATTTGAATGCAAAAGAGTCCATTGTTTTTTCATTAAAATGAGCATATGGCATATGAAAATGACAAACCCTTAACAAATGGACCAATGTGCCCCGGGCAAGGCACATGGCTTAAAGTGATTGTTTTAATGGAAATTACAGACAAAGTTCTCAAAGTAATAAAAATAGTAAATGGAAATTACAACTGGATGAAGGAGATTGGAATGAAATCCTTGGTCTTCCAGTTGTTGAGCCCTCCGTCAGCAGTCGGATAGATCCAATCATCAAAGTCACAATAAGTATCAGAGTCTTCAAGGGCATTAATCTCATGGTTACTAATGCGGAGAGGTGGTTTCCTTAAGCGAGCATGTTGAACCTCTTTTTGAGCTTTGGAAGTGAATCCCAATCCAAATTTGTCAGACTTGAAAGGGAAATCAGGAAGTTGTCCCCAAATGGTGCAACCTCCGTCGTTAACAACAACATGAGCATCTTTAAGAGAGGCCATCCTCAGTGCAGCTTTGGGAGTGTCAGGAGTGGTCTTGGCAACAACAACCATGGGAGAGACTACCTCAAAAGCTTGACAAGGAGTTTCAATGAACTCGCCACCCATTTCAACATATTTGCATGAATTTAGATGACTAATCATAAACTCTTCTTCACCAGACGGTAACAACTTTCCCCTTGACCGAATATTTCAAATTTTGATGTAGTGTGGAAGTCACCGCACCTGCCCCATGAATCCATGGGCATCCAAGAAGGCATGAATAAGCAGGACGAATATCCATCACATAGAATGTTGAGTTGAAGACTTGAGACCTAACCTTGATATGGAGATCAACTTCTCCATGAACCATTCTCTTTGATCCGTCAAAAGCTCTCACCATGATGTCACTAGGCTTTAGTACCAAACCTTCGCAGTCCAGCCTATCTAGATCTCCTTTTGGTAAGACATTGAGAGAAGATCCAGTATCCACTAATACATGTTCCAGGGTAGTGACCTTGCATTCTATGGAGATGTGGAGAGCTTTGTTGTGATTCTTCCCTATCGAGGTCAAATCTGCATCAAAGAATCCTAAATCGTTGCCGGCAGTCAAGCTTGCTACACAATTTTCAAATTGGTCGGCTATAGTTTCTTGCGGGATATGTGTATTTTTCAAGAATTTTATCAGTGCCTGAGCATGTGCCTCAAAACATAGAAACAAAGACAACATAGAAATATTCAAGGATGTTTTCCCCAACTGTTCCACTATCTTATAGTCACTTTTTCTGATAATTTTTAAAATCTCCTCCATATCTTGGGTATATGGGTCCTCAATGGTAATATCTTTTGTGGGAGCCTCCGTCCTGGAAGGCTCAATCATTTTTTCCTTTCCTCTAGTGTCAGCAATAGGTTTAACAACAGTAATATGAATGAGTGTAGTTGTGATTGTTAGAGGTGAAATATCTGGAGAGAAGATCCTCCCTGTCCTAGTAACTTTACTTGATGCAACAATATTTGTAATGTCAGCAGTTTCATCTTCATCAATCCATGAATCCTGTCTGATACCATGGCAATACAGTTCCGCCCCATAATTCCAGGGCACAGCCTTATCAAAAGAGTAGGGTACTGGCTCCGGTGTGGTGATAATTAATGGAACTATTCTTGGTTCAATAGGAATCCTAATAGGACCTCTGGAGGTGATCCTAATAGGTTTGTTTGAGATAGTAATGATGGACACGTCTTCAAATTCTTGAGATGCACTTTGGGTCAAACTTTTTGCAGACGACGCTTTTTCAAATAGAATCTCATAGCTATCAATCATGTGTTGGACACCTTTCCTCATCCATTCACAATCATTAACTTGTACAACACATTGCAACGGTCTATAAGGCAGCCAGGAATACCCCGAACTTCAACAAATTCTTTTTAATAGTCTGCAAAGGAGTGGTCAAATCATTGATGGAGGAAACAAAAGAGGTATCTCCAATAGCATTGACACCCTTACCATGATTTGGCATGGGTGCAGTGATCATGTTGGAAGTTGGTGGAGGTTCGAATTCAATCGTCTTGTTATTAATTAGGTCTTTGATTTTGCATTTTAATGCCCAACAATGATCAGTGTCATGTCCAGGACTATTGGAGTGGTAAACACATTTTGCATTCAGGTTATATTTTGGTGATGAAACATTGGGATTTGAAGGGGGATCCCGCAATGTTACCAAATTAGCTTTCAATAGGTGTTGCAGGCCTTTGTTGATTAGCTTGTTGTTATTGTCTTTGAGTAGAAGTTGGATTGGAGGTCAAAATTTCCCCTACTGAATGATGACGTTCATTCTTAACTTGATTTCTTGACCCATACACAACATTAGTCTCTTTTTTACCAGTAAATGACTTTTTCACAGTATTTAAGGTAGAGGCCATAAGTATCTTCCCGCTTTTAATCCCGCCTTCAACCCTCTCACTAGTTAAAATCAATTCAGTAAATCCGGATGATGAACTTCCAATTAGCAAGTTGAAAAATGGTCCAGTAAATATTCCCATAAACATATCTACCAATTCCCTATCATTCAATGATGGTTGCACTCTGCCAGCCAGGTCTCTCCACTTTTGAGTGATTCTTTGAAGCCCTCATTGGTACCCATGGTCATTCCTTGCAATTTCACCCTAGTTGGCGCAAGATCAGCGTTATATTGATATTGGTGGTAAAAGGCAGTGGAAAAATCCTCCCAAGTATGGATGTTAGTCCCTTCCAATTGGTAAAACTACTCTAACTGCGTCTCAGCTAGACTTTCTTGAAAAGTGCAACCATAGTTTCTTATCAGTGGTATGCGGCTGAATTTTGTGGACGTAAGATCTTAGGTGAAGCTTAAGACATGAGACACCATTGTACTTGGCGAAAAAGGGGGTCTTGAATTTATGGGGAATGACTACCCCAGGAACCAAACCTAAGTCACCAAAGTCCAAGCCAGGCACAACTTAGATTTCTACAACCTTTAATCTGTCTTTTAGTTGCTTGTACTTGTCGTCGGCTGGTGGATATTGCTCGTCAAAATAATCCTCTCTTCAGAGATTTGATTGTTTCCACCCCCAGCACGGGTGCTCCTAGCATCTTCATCTTGATTCTTATCCTCCTCGGAGGAATCCCCTACAACTTGGACTTGTCTGGAGGGCCCTTTAAACCTCTTCCCCATGTTGATTACAACTTTCTTCTTTGTCTTTTTCTTCATGACAAGAAGTGTCATCATTTCTTGCTGCCCCTTTGCTAAGTTGATCAGAGTCTCTTGGAATTGAAAGTGTTGAGTCTGCAAGTCCTTGACAGTTTTCTCAAGATCCATCTTATACTGAAATAAATAGTAAAAAGATGAGGAAACCTGTGTTAGAAAACCTGCTTATGATATGATGCATGTTACGCGAATGCAATATTTTCAAGGATTTTAAGAAATTTAAATCTTATAGACAAAGAGAAGACAACAAACATTAATTGCATTAATAAATTCAGGAATTACAAATGCCTCTCGAGCTTACAATGGAAGAAACAAAAATGATACAAAATAAGCTTCTAAAAGGGACTCAAGCTTCCCATTGGTGCATCCTCTTTGGTGAAATGTAGGCATTCAAACTTTGCTCTTCATGAAGTTGCCTCCTCATGAGCTCCAAAACCTTATTCTCACTTGCACAGAACTGTGCTTCAAAGGTTTCTCGTTCCCCTTTGAGTTGAATACACAATCTTTGCAATTACTCGAAGTCGGTAGGCATGTCAAGATGAAGAAAAGTGTAAGGGGTGTCTCCCTCAGCAACGGGCTCCACAATCACAGGTAGGATGGCTGGGTAAGGCATCATGAGGCTTTGAGAACGATTTCGTACCCAATTGAGGTAAGGTTCAAGATGGATGGAATTTTTATTCCCCAAAGTCTTACTATCTAACTTGTTTACCATTCTCCAAGTCGTATGAACCTTTGATGATAGCCTTAGACGTCGCCCTCGTAGTCGAATACCAAGCATTGGATGAGCGTATTATGGCGACCATCTCTTTGCACATACCCAAACTGTCGTAATGAGAGAGAAGGGTTATAGGTAATACCTCCCCTAATGCCCAACAGTGGAACATTAAGGAATTTCCCACAAAGGTCAATGATGGTAATATCCTCGAAAGATCGGGAACACCAATGAATATCTGAGTGTGAGAGGGACATCATCCTTTGAGACCATGTCAAGCCTTGTTCATTCTTCAATGTTGGTCGAGGTAGGTGTGAAATAAACCACCTAGATATAAATGGAATACAACACAAAAGAGTACCTCTCTTCTTCATGGTGTAAGTGTGAAAAAAATGTAGGATGTCTCCAAGTAGCGTAGGCACGAGATTACGAGAGAGAAAAACGTTGACGATATTCACATCTATGAGTTGGTCCAAATTGGGGAATAGAACTAAAACATAGATTATAAGGGCCAAGACATCTTCAAAATCTTGAAAATCTATATCTTCCCAAAACAATCGAGCCTTTTTCAACAGAAATCTGGCTAGAAAACCCTTAACTCTACTCCTTGTTTCCTAATTTGCCACAATGTCGGATCTCTTTAAATGCAAAGCTTTAGCAATAACTCCAGGCTTTGGAGTTTCCTCTAAACTGGTGAATGGTATTTGATCAATCATAGTCACTCCTAGCAGTTGAGAGAATTCTTCCAATGTAGGCACCAATTGGTAGTCGGGAAATAAGCAATGATGCATATGATCATATAATTGAAAAAGAACACACACCATTTCTTCTTGGAAGTTTGAAGTAGCCAAGTTGAGAAGTAGACCATATTTATCGGTGAAGGGAGAATCTCCAGGTACCCTTGATGCTAACTCTTGAAGTTGAGGAAGTACTTTCACGAAGTTGACTCGGATGGTATTTCTATGAACGAAAGCCATGTCCTACAAAACGAGCAAAGATAAATTCCTAAATCCTTGAAATGGTTAGTGATAATGCTTATGATTATATTATGTTTATGATTCCATGAATAATAATTACAAACAAAGCACACAAGGACCTTTGGTTTAGGCTTGCATGGGTTTCATAGGTAAGTACCCTCTTGAAGTTTAGTTGGTTCAACCTGTCCTAGAAAGTAACCGGGTTCTAGGGAATATCAATATCATTGATCTTTCTTTATCGGACATTGTTTCATCACAATCAATCTTTTCTTGCGGCCAAAATATCCCAAAAGTCCAATCTCAATGAGTGTATCATCGAGTATCAACCAATCTTAAGCTTTGCACCAAAGTCGGCTATCTCACTACTTCCTAATGTCCAAGTTGTTCAACTAAAGGTTCTATGGTCAGTTAGTGCTTTATGACACCACAAAGAGGCCCCGTATTCTCCTTGATTCAACTCAAGGGACACCAGTACCAAAAAATGTGTCACACTAACGTAGCCATTTCTTCAACCATGTCAGTATACGCCGCACAATCCCCCACGATCTATTGCTACTTACCTAATGTGCCCCCATATCCGGGTAGAGGATCTATATAAAACCCAAGCATAACCCATAATGTAGAGCAATCAAGTCAAAGAATGAAATCAATAAAGGTGATCTAGTCTCTAAGGTAACCCCACTTTTAAGTTTGTCCCCAACAGAGTCGCCAATTCTGTAATACGGTAGGGGAACTGCCTTGGGTGTTTTTATGTTTTATCGCAATTGTTGCTGATAGCAAGAGTCTCCACCGACTTTTCTTTTATCCAATAAAGGAAAGGGTGAAAAGAACAGGAAAGACCTTTTGAGAATTTTCTTGAGTTCGGGGGGTAGGTTGTGAAAAGGGAAGGTGTTAGAACCCTTTTCATCCGTAGTTATCTATGGGCTCTTAGTTGCTAGCTCACTTTGAAATGCTTTGTGAAATATGTTTGTGTTTTGTGTAAGTTTGAAAATATTTTGAAAATTCCTTTGTTTTGGAAAACTTTGTAATGATTCTCGTCTCTATAAGAATGTATACAAAGTGTTGGTTTTGAAAATAGTTCAAAGAGATGTTTATTTTTGGAAAGATATTTTGAAAATGTGAATGGGAAGATGGTTTTATTTTGTGAGCAAGAAACTACGAGTGTTTTACCTACTCAAAAAGTCTTGGTTATTTTCATCCTCCTTTAGATAATGTTATCTTATCATTAGTTAGTAAGCAACCATATTATTGGATGTGAAGGGACATGCGTGGGTCATCATACATTTATAGAAGGCAACATTGTAGGATACCTTAGCAATTGTTGTAAGGTACTAAGATCATTTACCGAAGGAAACATTGAAGGGTCATCGTGGGAATACGATCTTGTAATCGAGGGTCTTTGCTAAAGTATCCCACGTTCAAGGGACATGAATGTTTGTTCTAAGGAAACAAGTGTGGGTTAACCCTACAGGTGCAAGTGTGCAAATTGTGTTATTTTTCATGTAATTTTATTTTGAATTAGGGTTGTCTACTTGTTGATTTTAAGTCTTGCCATAAAAACCCTAATTACTAGCAATAATATTGAAAGTGATAATTACGGAAATTTAAAGTCATACGCTATTACAATACTTTAAGGGATGGGAATACATATTTACAAATGAGGAATATAAAGCAATTAAAACCTAATTACTATTACTACCATATTGAATAATGCCAAATAAAAATGTACAAGAATATGAGAATAATGTAGAAGAAAAGAGAATTGTTTTTGTTTGATTTTTTTGTATGAAAAGGTTTTAACCTAATTAGTTTAAAAATAAATAAATTAATTAAAGTCTAAGTTTATTAAAAAAAGGAAAATAAAAGTAAAAACCTAATTCTAGATTTATTTTAATTAAATTAAGAAAGAACATATGTTTGTTTTTTTTTGTTTAATAAAAATAAAATGGAAGTAGAAAATTAGTCTAAGTATTTAATAGAAAAAATATATTTTTATATTTTTAATAAGAATAAAACAATAAAAGATAAAGTAAAAATAGGAAAATAAAAATAAAATAATAAAATAAAAATAGTAAGTCAGGGGGTTTGAAAATGATTTAGGGGGTAAATAAGTAAAATAGTTTGGTTTACTAGGCCCAAGTCTTTTTTGTTTGAAGTTAGAAAAAGAAAAAAAACGGGCCTGCGTGTTATATAGTGATCAAGGGGTGTTGCTGAGTAAAAGAGAAAATGGCCCAATGGAGGGAGGCCCAAGCGCTGATGGCCAAAAAATGAAGCAAAGAAAATGTTAGAAAACAAAACAAAAGGTCCCTGGGGTTCAAACACAAGACCTTATAGGGTAATGCCTTACGCATGCTCCTCCTGCCACTGGGGTGGCTGTTTCATCCGTGAATAATACAATATGTAATAAACTTAAAATAAACTAAGTTTTGAACATGTCATCTTCTTCTTCCTCCTGCCAGCCTCCATGGACAATATTTTCAACTTTCGTATCTTGCTCATTTCTCAACCATTCTCAAAAGTGTAAACATCAAACTTGTTAGAAACTTCACCATGATTTCAAATATGTAAACTAATTAATCTAACTCTAGAAGATGAACATGAATTTTATTGGTACCAAATTTTGACCTAAATATTTTAGAAAGTTCAAACTTGAAATTCACACTACTCAGGCAATATAAATGAAATCTAAGTGCATGGTTAGTTTCAGGACTATGATGTCTATATTTTATCTTTGAAAATGGAAACCAGATGATGCCTATATGAAGAGTTCAAAAGTCAGAAATCTCACCTTGAAAATGGGATTCATGTTTTGAGTTTGTGCTTGCTTCAAGGTGCTGCAATTATCTAGCTAGCTTCCTTGGACCTCTAGGAAGCTAATGCAATGCTTAGCTTGAGTTGAGAGTGGCTGAAACTCCTTGTAGAAGTCAAGTTGCAGGTGGCTGTTTGAGTTTGGAAAGTGAGGAAGATGGAGTTACAGTTGTGAAACAAGGACATGGATAAACTATATTTGATGTATGGAATCATTAAAAATGATTTTGAGGGAAAATGCACGATGGAAATGAAATATATAAGTTCAAGGGAAGAATTGTATACAAATGGATTTTTGTGTGCAATTTTGTGCTAAAGGGAGTTTGAGAGAGTTTCAGGGGTTGTTCCTTCGTGTGTTTCTTGTAAATAACATCCTCTATTTATAGGGAAAGGTTTTGGAAGCTTGAAGTAACCAGAAATCAGATATCACATGTTATGGTTTCGTTGAAAATGAGAAATCAAGTTGAATGAATTTTGATGATTACAAAGTTCAAGTACAAGCATTGTCTAATGTTTGTTGGATTCAGGGTACTTGATTCATGCTTTTGATCTTGCTTTCAGTTAGAGATATAAGTTACAAGGCTCAATGCATTGACAATTTGCATAAAGCTTGCTTTTCCAAAAAGGAAGTGTGACCTTTCTTCCTTAAATGGCAAGTCAACTTGGACAAAGCTTGAATCACTAGGACAATGGATCTATCAATTGTGTAAAAATTAAATTATTGAATTATTTGTAAGTTAGAATTCCTACAAAGAAAGTTATGCAGCATACTTGAAGATTGGGTCAAATGTTCATCAAGAAAATGACCTATAATTCATGTTTTTGAGGCCATCTTCATCTCTTCGAAACTTCTAGCTCAAGCATGATATCTTCAAGTTATTGGAATTTCGAAAAACTTGAAACATCCTCTACAACTTTAATGTTTTCCATTTTTACAAAATCATCTTGGAGCTTGGTGAAAGTTGGCCAAGAAGTTAGGTCAAAAATCTTCCTAAACTAGGTGAAAATTTCTCTAAGTGTTTAAGAAAAAGTACATGACTTCATGGGCTTATAACTCAAAATCTAAGCATTTTTTTTGGATATGAGCCCTCTAATACAAAGTTGTAGATCTCATCAAGATCTACAACTTTCATGTTGAAAGTTTTCTTTGAATCATCTAACATCTTGGTGAAAATTTGGCATGAAGTAATGAAATTATCATGTACAAAAACACTTAGAAAAATTTCTAAGTCTTGAAAAGTCTGACTTTTCAAATTGAATTTTGAATTTCTTGATTTCTTGATGATCAAGCTTCATATTTTGAATGTATTGATAAATTGTGATATTTTAAACTCAAATTTTGACCAAAAAGTAAAAGTTTGACTTTTGGTGTATCAGTTGACTTTTCATCAGTTGACCAAAAATTCAACTATCAGTCCATTGCTTTAGAAAGATGATCTGAGCCATGAGATTAGGTCAAAATGTTGTATTTGAATCTTTGAGACTGTGCTTCAAGCCATTGGATCATGTATTAGGTAAAAAAGTCAATGGTCAGTCAATTACAGTCAAAACCCTAATTTTGACCATTTTGCCCTTTTGATAAATTGAGCGTTTTTCTTGAGGATTTGTGATCAATACTTGATCAAATGATAAATAGGACCTTAAAATATTGATGTTGGCCAAAAATCATGAAGTTTTACTGTGAGTTGACCATAATTGACTTTTTGTCCAATATAGTTGATTTTTAGTCATCTAAGCAATTGACTGAGAAAATTTGTGATACAAGACTTGAAACTTGGCATGAGTATTATTGGAGGTCTATAATGATACATGAAAGTCACTTGAGGCATTAGAAGTTCAATTTCCATTGATAAAACCAAAACCCTAATTTGTGGACTCAATACTTAAGAGGTGAGCTTGCCTGATCAACTCTTGAGAACCCTTGAGCATTTGAGATATTTGTGAATACAAGTATTAAGAAAGGAGAGGGAAAATTTTGGGGTACAAAAAATGAGAATAACATTTGGGTCTTCAGAACTTCAAGTCTTCAGAGTCTTTAGAACTGCATCTTCAGAATCTTCAGAACTTGGTCTTTAGAACCCTTTGTCGAACCTTGGGGCATAATAACTTCAAGTCTTTAGAATCTTCAGAACTTCGTCTTCAGAATCTTCAGCACTTGATCTTGAGAACCCTTTGTCTTCAGAAACACAAGTCTTTAGCATATGGACTTTAGTCAGAACTTTTGTCTTCAGATCTTTATAACTTGGTTTCTTGGATGAGTATTGGAGTCACTACTTCAGATCCTTCTGAAGCATTTTTCTATTGTTCATAAGAACTTATTTACCACTGAAGTGACTTTTAATGTTTTGGTAGCGTCGTTTATCAGAAGCAGGACCTGTTTGTTAAATCTTTAAAATAACAAACATTAGAGTACCAAAATTGTTCATACAAACATACTCATTTGTTATCATCAAAACTCAAAGATAAAATTGCAGAACCAAATCTTGTTCTAACAATCTATTCCTCTAGATTACGACATGAATGCCATATGTGAGTACCACTCTGCGACACTTGGACACTCAACTGAGGATTGTAATATTCATAAACATAAAGTCCAAGACCTCACTAATTCAAAGGTTATCACATTCACCCCAGATGGACAAAACTGAAGTCCATGCTCAACATTGGAAATCTCTAGTTCCTTTTTGCTTTTTCATTTGTAACCTTTCTTATTTATCATTGCACTGTTTGCATGTAAGAACTTGTTTGCATTTGAATGATTATCTTACTACAATTAGTTTATTTGTCTTGAAGAAATCCATTTGTTTCACTCATATTTGTTTTCAATTTTAAATTTCTTTTTTGCATTATGATACCGACTTGTTGGCAATTCTCTTAGGCATAAATTGGAGGGAGGATGATAAAGTGAAAAACACAAAAGTTTCTGGTTGTATGCTTTTGAATAAAATCTTGCTGATGATGTACATGCATTGTTTCAAAACCCCAAACACCGGACATATAAGGAAGATAATCTTTGTTAACCCTTTTGAGCCTTGAAGTATGGGTTTCTTTTCTAAACGAAAAAACCTCACTTTTAACCAGGGGCAGGGTACTTTTCAGTTATTTTTACCAAACATTCAGATTTCAAAAGAAAGCATCTCTGAAGAGAAATCACGATGGGTATCCTTTACATATCATGAGACCAGAAAATGTGAAATTACAATGGTTATCCCTTATCCATAAAGGAATGAGGCAGTCAAAATCCTCTCAATAGCTCAAGACAAGCTAATGTCACACGATTTGTTCAAATCAAGAACTAAAGAAAAAAGAAAAGCCCGCTAAGTCAAGTAACTTAGGAAAAAATTAGGGCATCCCACTGGACTATCAATTCAAAAGAATCAGTCCAGGAAAAAGTTAAGGAAATCAAAAACAAAAAATTACAAAGAAATGACTAAGAAAATTCCTCAACACGAAGACAAAAAAAGGGGGTGTAACTGCTACTCCAAAAGCTTCATTGGGTCTTTAAACCATCAGGAGATCCTTCCTGAGAGATGAGAACTCATGTCTGAATTAACTGAATGTAGGACTGGAGAACATCACAAAGAATGGGTTGGGTATAAATAAGTTTTGAGCCTATATCCTTTGTTTCATAAACCGTGAACCAGGCCACATTACAATCCTCAAAAGTCCTAATTGAAGTAGGGTTTGTTTCGAAAGCTTACTTCCACGAGATATCGTTTCCTGACTCCCATGAGTTTTTCTAAATATTTGTGTTGGTATCACATGCTTTTGTTATCTTTCATTCAAAAAAATAAATGTCACATCTTAGCTAGTGATTTTTTCACAAGGTTTTGCGACATATTTTCAATAAAGTCTTCAAGACTTACATGATTATTGCATTAGAATTTTCATTCTCAGAGGTAACATTTTCTGCTTGTAAACATTTAATTAATATCAAGTAAGCTTACACATAAGAACCAATGGTGAATTTAATCTTTTGAGGCCTGAAACTTAGTTGAGTAATTGGAAAATCATTTCGAAGAATGATCATATCCAGGGGAATATTGCTTGAATACCTTAAGCATAGGCATGTTGCTTTCCCAATTGATGCTTTCACAGTTTCTTTACCATCATGGGGAAAAGTTTGAAGACTCCATGGTGCCAAATACAATTGTGTGAGTACAACTTTAATACAAGGTGTTTTGCTTGATGTCAAAACCGGGAAAGATGGAACATCGATAAAATGGATGGTATCTCTTTGTATTGTGGCACTCCTCGACATCATAGGTCTTAGGAATCATCAAAAAGCACTTTGAAATTGACCTAACACATTGAAAAACACTTTCTGCATGTTTTTGAATTGCATGTGTCGACATATTCGATTTTCAGGTCGACATATGTAACTCAGTTTATAAGCCTGTAAGCTTCCATAAGTCACAGGTCGACACATACTGAAATATTTCTGAAATTGAAGAAATTCTTATTTTATGTGTCGACACATCCATACTTCAGATCAACACACTTACTCACTATAATACGGTGGGAGAACTGACTTGGTTGTTTTGCGCTTGATCACAATTGTTGCCTGTAGCAAGAGTCACCACTGACTTTTCTTTTATCTAATAAGGAAAGGTTGAAAAGGACAGGAAAGATTTTTTGAGATTATTTTCTTAAGTTCGGGGGGTAGGTTATGAAAAGGGAAGGTGTTAGCACCCTTTCCATTTGAAGTTATCTACGAGCTCTTAGTTGCTTGCTAGATCACTTGCTTTTGTTTGAAAATGTGCTTGTGATGTGGGTTTGAAAGTATTTTGAAAGCGTCTTTGTAATGGTTCTCGTTTATATAAGAACGCATACAAAGTGTTGTTTTTGAAAATAGTTTAAAGAGGTGCTTGCTGAATGTGTTTTTGAAAGTGATTTTGAAAATTGTCTTTGTAATGATCCTTGTTTCTATAAGAATGTGTATAAAGAGTTTTATCTTTAAAAAATGTTTCAATTTGAAAGTGTTGGTGTAAAAATGTTTTTGTTGTGAGCAAGCGAGCAACTATGATCATCCTAAATACTCAAAAGGTCTAATGTTTTTCCTCCTCTTTTAGATGTTGCTATCTTACCATTGTTTTGGTAAGAAGCCCCATCATTGGATGTGAAGGGACGGGCTTAGAACGTTTGTATAGTCATTGTGATACGGTGGGAGAACTGACTTGAGGTTTTGCATTTTATCACAAATGTTGCGGTTAGCAAGAGTCGCCACCGACTTTTCTTTTATCCAAAAGGAAAGGTGAAAAAGCACAGGAAAGACCTTTGAGATTGTTTCTTGAGTTCGGGGGTAGATTACGAAAAGGGAAGGTATTAGCACCCTTTTCATCCATGGTTTTCCATGGGCTCTTAGTTACTTGCTAGATCACTTGCTTTTGTTGTTTGAAAATGTGTTTGGTGTGGTTTTTGAAAGTATTTTTGTAAAAGAGGCCATTCGTTTAGGCAATCTTTGTAATGATTCTCGTTCGTAAGAATGTATAGAATAATGTTTGTCTTTTTGAAAATGTTTTCAATGTTTGTAAAATGTTTGGAAACGTGTGTGTTTGTTTTGGAAAATAGCAAGGATAGTTGTTAGAAGATAGAGCAAGTAACTAGAAGCAATCTACCTACTCAAATTTATTTCTTATGCATTTTCTATTCCTTTGACATTGTTGTCTTACCATTGATTTGGTAAGCAACCCTATCTTTGGATGTAAGCGGGACGGGCGTGGGTCATCGTATAACCATGATTAGTAATGTTGCAAAGTATCTTAGCATTTTGATGGACCAAGATCATCTTTGTAAGGCAACTTTGAATAGTGTCATCAAGGGACTATGATCTTATATTTGTTTGTTTTGCCAAGATACTTCGCATGCGTAATATGGCCATTTTTGTACAAGGCAACCAAGTAGAGAAACCCTAAGGATGCTTGTGTGCAAGTGTGTTATTTCCATGCTTTGTTTGTCTTGTATTAGGGTTTTCTATCCGCTTTGTTTTGATCTTACCATACAAACCCTAATTACTAGCATGGTATGTAAAAGCGGTAAATTGCGTAAGGTAAAGATTACTAAGCTATTACAACAATTTATGGGAGGGGGGAATACAAATTTGAATGGGGATTTGCAAGAATGTAAATCTAAAAAAGTTATTACAACCAAATCGAATTCGTACGAATATTGGAATAAACAAATACAATATTTAAATATGCAATATTATGTACATGCAAGAAAAAGATTTTGTTTTATTTATATAAAAAAGTTTTGAACTAAACCTAATAAATTCAAAGAAAAAAAATTAATTCTTGGAAAAAACAAGGTTAACCCTAATTTCTAGTTTAAAAGAAAAAATAAAGTTCTTATGTATTATTTTTATGTATTTTTTTTTATTAAAAATAATAAATAACATTTTATGAAAATATTTAATTTTTATATGCCAAAATAAATATTTACAAGTATGGAATGAAAAAGAAATAAAAAATTAACCTAAGTCTATTTTATTTATGTTTACAAGTTTATTTAAGAAAGATAGTTAGTATATTATTGAAGATAAAATATATTTTTTATGTGAAAAATAATATAAAATAAAATAAAAATGCAATATTAGCATATTTATATTTTTTTATGATTTTTATGTATTAAAGAAAATAATAAATAAACAAAAATGAAAATAAAATAAATAAATAAAATATATGAAAATAGTTGGGCCAGGGGGGTATCCTGAGAAATCAAGTGGTGGATGTTAGAAAAAAACATAAGGCCCAATGTTGAAGCCCAAACCTGCAAAACAGCCAAAAAATGAAAAGTGGAAAAGTATGAAAAACAAAAGGTAGCGCCAAAGTTCGAACCCATGACTTGGGCCTTACCATCGCACTACCTTGCCACTGGGGTGGCTATACATCCATTGATTTATGTGAAACAAGAAAAATATAACATGAAACGCTTCCATAGCCCTGTACTTCATCTTCTTCCTCTAGCCAGCCAGAAGCTCTGTAACTTTCTCATTTCTCCATAAAAATGAAAACTTTCAACATGAAAATGGTAGTACTCATTCCCACAATTTCAACCATGTAAATCATGTAAGCTAACGATCAAAGATCAAAACGAATTTTAAAAGTCCTAAATTTAAACCTAATTTTTACAGGAATTTGAACTTCAAAATTCTCTCAACTCAGGCCAAATAAATGCAAGTTATGGATATGTACAGCTTTGTAGCAGTGATGTCTACATTGTTTATTCACAAATCGCGGCCAATGTGAAATTCTGGCTGCAGATACTCAATGTCACGTTCAATGTTATGACACCGTATCTGACATTCTATAAGACAGTAAATACAAAAATAGTAAAGAACACAGTCAATTGTTTACCCAGTTCAGTGTGCAACAACACCTACTCTGGGGGCTACCAAGCCAGGGAGGAAATCCACTATAAGAGATATTAATTCAGGAATAAACCAACCAGTTTATCTCCTTCACTAAAGACCTACCCAATGCAACTTCAATCTAAGAACAACTTAAACCTGAGTTCCTACTCACTCCCCCTCAATCACAGCAGTGATACTTAAAACAATTGACTAATGAATTGATGAAGACACTCTTCAAAACATACACTTGATTATGCTTCACAGCTTTTTAATCAAGCAACACAAACACTCTTGCTTCACAGCTTTGAGTGATACATAAACCTAACTTGACTTTGCTACAAAGCTTTAGTCAAGAGACACAAAACACTCTTGCTTCAAAGCTTTGAGTGATACAAAACCCTTACAATTAAAACCTATTCCAAGTCACTTATCACAATGATACTTGCTTGGATTACAATAGTTAAAACTATACAGCTTCTAAATGATCTTCTGTCAAAAGGGATAAATTCCAAACAACAACCCTGTTGAATATATAGCAACTGCTTCTTCAGTTAGGGTTTCCACAAAAAGCTAGGGTTAATTCCGTTTTGACCTTAAGACTTGGTCACAGGACTTTATCAACCAGGTTAGGGTTGAGCTAGGTTAACCCCAAGACCACGAGAGATTCTGTTCTGGAAAGACTGAGTCATTTTCCTGAAAAAACTCAGAATTAACCAAACTGCATAACTGTTAGTTCAGAACAGGATGTCTTAACATTTGTTATGACATCTGAATTCTTGTTTACTGATTTTGGTAAATATGATCATTTTGCAAAATGCTCAAATACACACTCATAAATAGCAGCACCTGTATGACATTATTTTTCTGCAAAGGTACCTAATAAATCAGTACCTAATAAACTAGAATGTTATGACATCAGTCATGACATTCACACACCTGGTTTTACCAAAAATGCATGCCAATAACTAAACAACTACAAACTCCCCCTTTGGCAGATTTTTGGGTAAAGCCCCTAAGCAATCAGAGATAGATATCAGCAGAATAAATATGACTGCAGAAAAATAGAGTCTAATAATGTCTACCAAAATATATCTCCCCCTCTTTAGCCATAAATGGGCCAAAGATACATGTTCTTAAAAGTTATACAGTCATCCCAAAAGTAAAAAAAAACAACAACTAAAAACTGAACACACTTGCAAACTCCACCAGGAACCAGCATCAACTCCACCAACCTTTAAGCACTGTCCCCTTCAGAGGAGCTAGTTTCTTTAGTATTGAGTTGATCTTCAGCAGCACCCTCTTCCCTTCTGTTTCCTTCAGCTTCCTCCTTTTCTAACCTGGCAATTAGGTTTTCTAGGGTCTTTTTCCTAGTCTCCGGCTCTTTGCAGGTCTCTTTCAATACAGCTATAACATCAGATGTTTTGGACTGAGTCTTTACAGATGATGTCTCAGCTGATGTTATGACAATATCAGGAGCATGAGATCCCTGAAACAGCTTGTAGTGTAACCCTAGAGCAGGAGCTCTTTTGCAAGCAGTATCTCTTGCCACCAGGATATCAGGGTACTGTGCAAGGATAATTCCACACAGGAGGGAGGGAAAGGCAATAGGGCCTTTGACAGCAAAGCTACCAGCATGTTTTAGAGTTTGTTCAAAAATATACCTGCCATAGTCAAATTCAGTCTTGGTTCCCACAACATAAATAAATCTCCCCAATCCTGTGGAGATAGTAGATTTATGGTTTGTAGGGACCCAGTTGGCTGCACCAATCTTGTGCAGGATGGCAAATTTCATGCTTAGTTTGCTGGCATTCAGCTTGCCTTTCAAGGGCCAGCACTTGACTTGTCTTGCTGTGATGGTTTGACAAACTTCATTGTCAGTGACTTCCAGTTCAGGGCAATCCTCATTTGATCTTCCAAGAAATTTGTTGATTTCTGATGGAGAGAAATTAACCCTTCTTCCTCTAACATAAACACATTCAAAGTCAGCTGACCTTCCATCAGCACATTCATCAGACAAGTTCACTATAAATTCCTTGACCAGATTTTCATAGCACTTGGTAAATTTTACCACAGTCTTCATCAGTCCAGCAGCTTTGATCAGGTCCATGATTTCCTTGTAATCCATGGCATCATTGTTTAGTTCTCTTTCTAAAGCTATTCTCTTCAAGCAAACATACTTCCATCTGTTGGCATTGTCAGGATGGTGAAAAGAGATGTTGTCTGTTGGGACTTCAGGAACTCTAGCAATTTTGCTGGAAGGGAGTTTCCTTCTGATAGAAATATCTTCAGCCTCAATTTCAAATTTTGATTCCTCATCAGAATCAGAAGACTCAGGTTCTTTTCTCTTCTTTGTAATTGGTTGTCTACCAGTATGCACTTGGGCTTTCACCTTCCCTTTGGACTGACCAGTTTTCACAGATTCTACCCCGGTCTTGCCTTCAGCCTTGGATTTCTTATCAGCAGGTTTCTCTTTGGTCATACATTTTGCAGCATTCTGATTACCCTTTCTTTTCATCATTCTCCTAGCTATGTTAGGGTTTACATTGGCAATTAGATCATTGTCTGAGTATTCCTCATCCACATCAATGACAGGTGGATCAACAGTCTTCTCTGAAGGGTTCTGAATGTTGTCATTTGGTGTCACAACATTCTAAGAGACATCTACATTTGCTTCAACATTTGGGCTTGCTGATTCTTGATTTAATGGGACAGAAATCCCCGGTACAGAGTGGTTTTCGCTTAGTATTCTTGTAACAAGCCTAGCAATTGCTTGATGTACTTGAGCTGATCCTTCCCTATTTGGTACAGAGGAAGAAGGATGAGAAGGATTACCAGAAGCAGTAGCTTGAGCTCTTCCTGCATGCCTAGTTCTCATCTTTTTGACTTTGGAGGGGTCAGTTGCCATTTCTCTGAGAGGAGTGATCTCCAGGACTTCAGAATCTATGCATGTGGTGATTGCTCGAGAATCTTGGTCAGATGATGAAGATGAAGTGGTCGCCTTGGTTGAAGATGATGTTTGAGACATTTTGATTGACTTAGAGCACCAGTAGCAATTTGAGAGAAAACTTTGATTGAGAGAAAGGAATAGGTTGCAAAGTCGAGAGAGGTAGGAGGCAAATGAGAGTCTATTCAACTTCTTAATAATTTTGAAAGAACTGGAAAAACATATGATTAACCCACTAAAAATAGACTTAACAAAAATAACTCCTTCAACCCTTGCTTTAAGCAAAATTAATTGCTATAATTTCTCATGTTGGCAAATACCCATCTTTCCCCTCAAGTTTTCAAGTTGATTTCCATCAAGAGCCTTGGTAAAAAAATCAGCCAGCTGTAGCTTAATGACACCATGTTCCAGTTTAATTGTCTTCTTCTCTACAAGGTCAATGTGCTTGGTCCTGCTATGCTGAATAGGGTTCTTGGAAATATTGATTGTATTCAGATTGTCACAATACAATGTCACAACATCTTGTGAGACATTATACTCAGTGAGCATCTGTTTTGTCCAGATAATTTGAGAACAACTACTACCAGCTGCAACTATTTTAGCATAGAGTTGAAACGACAATCTTTTGACATGAATCATAGCTCTGGCAGATTCCTGTATGATCCTATTTTTCCTTCTGTCAACTCCATTTTGATGAGGAGTTATAGGAGAAGAGACTTCATGACTCATTCCTTCTGAGAAACAGAATTTATTAAACTTGTTGTTTCCAAATTCCTTGTCATGATCACTTCTGATTCTGACAATACATCCTTCTTTTTGAGTTTTTTTGCAGAGTTCTCTAAAAAATTCAAGGTTATTCACCACATCATAGACATATCTCTTTTTACCAAGCCTTTCAATTTGATGTTCACCATAAACCCTCCTTTTATCAATTTGTAGTCTTGGAATCCTTTTGACTGCTTCCATAGAGATAGTTCTTTTCATTCTTCTTAGATGAAGATGGCCAAGTTTATGGTGCCACAGTTTCATCTCTTTTTCTTCTTTGGTAATAGAATACATAGTGGAGTTATCAGTGTTCTCAGGCTGCCACAAGTAACAGTTATCTTTAGATCTGATTCCTTTCATTACAACTTCTAGTTTTTCATTAATTACTAGACATTCAGATTTTGAGAAGTTGACCTTGAATCCTAGATCACACAATTGACTGATACTAATGAGATTAGCAGTCAGGCCTTTTACCAATAGTACTTCATTCAGATTTGGAACTTCAGGGCAGTCCAAATTACCAACTCCTTTGATTTCACCTTTAGCACCATCTCCAAAGGTCACATAACTAGTGGTGTGAGGTTTAACATGATTGAGAATGTTCTTTATTCTAGTCATGTGCTTAGAGCACCCACTGTCAAAGTACCATCCTTCCTTTACATAGACTCTCAGGGAAGTGTGGGCTATCAGGGCAGTAGCCTTTTTCTTCCATTGAGGAGTATGTGGTACCCTTTTTGACTTAGGTTTAACACCTGAGTTTTGATTAGGGTATCCATGCAATTTGAAGCAGAAAAGCTTTATGTGGCCATACCTCCCACAATGATGACATCTCCATCTTTGGTACCTTTTCTTCATATGTCTCTGTTCCTGATGTTGAGAGTTGTGTTGAGACATCTGCTTTGACATTTGTTTATTAGACGTGATCTTCTTGTCTGCACCTGATTTCTTTGCTGCCACAAATCCTAGATCAGACTTGTTTCCCACAGTTTGTCCAACCTGAAGGATTTCTTCCAATTTGTCTGTTCCATTTGTCAGCATCTTGACAGATTTGGTCATCTGGTTTAGTTTTGAGTTCAGCATTTGAACTTCCCTTTCTAGATGACTTATAGTTTCAAGGTCTGCCCTTTTTCTAGCCTCCAGTTTTACGATGAGTTTTGATTGTTTCTCATTTTGCACACAGACTTCAGTACTTCTGATACACAATTTCTTGTAAGTATCAACCAGTTCTTCAAATGTTACTTCCTCATCACTAGTGTCACTTTCAGAGGTACAAACACCAGTTAGTGCAGTAACTAGTTTGGCAGATTCTTCTTCAGAATTACTTTCTGAATCATAGTCAGACCAGGTAACAGTCATTCCTTTCTTTTGTTTCTTAAGAAAGGTAGGACATTCAGCTCGAATATGCCCATATCCTTCACAACCATGACATTGAATTCCTCTCCCTTGATTTCCCTTCTCTTCTGACCTTGGTCTTCTGCTGGAACTGTCAATGTCAGAGGGGATGTTATGAACATTCGACCTTGACTTTGGATCTATTCTTTTGATAAGTTTGTTGAATTGTCTTCCAAGCATGGCTATAGCTTCTGAAATATTTTCTTCTTCATCCTCCTTGTTTTCAACATCAGTGTTGGATACAAGTGCTATGCTCTTGTTCTTCTTGTCACCATTTTCAGTGATCCCCATCTCAAAAGTCTGAAGAGACCCAATAAGTTCATCCACTTTCAACTTGCTGATGTCCTGGGCTTCCTCTATGGCAGTTACCTTCATTGCAAATCTTTTAGGCAAGGATCTGAGAATATTTCTCACCAATTTTTCTTCTGACATCTTTTCTCCCAATGCTCCTGAGGTGTTGGCAATCTCCAAGATGTTCATGTGAAACTCATGAATGGTTTCATCTTCCATCATTTTTAGATTCTCAAACTTGGTAGTCAACATCTGAAGCCTTGACATTTTTACTTTGGAAGTGCCCTCATGGGTAGTTTTGAGAGTGTCCCAAACTTCCTTGGCCAGTTCATATTGATGTACTAGTCTGAATATGTTTCTATCAATTCCATTGAACAAGGCATTTAAAGCTTTGGAATTACCCAGGGCTAACTCATCTTCTTCTTTACTCCAATCTTCCTCAGGCTTCAGACTGATTGTCCCATCTTTCTCAGTTATGGTGGGATGGTTCCATCCTTTGTCAGCAGCTCTCCAGGCCTTTTTGTCCAGTGATTTTAAGAAGGCAATCATAGGAGGTTTCCAGTAGTCATAATTTGTTCCATCCAGAATGGGTGGTCTATTTCCAAAAACTCCTTCTTTGTCCATAGTGCCAGAAAGTGATATCCCTAGATCTCACCCAGTAATATAGGCAGGGTGCTTGCTCTGATGCCAATTGAAATTCAGGCTGCAGATACTCAATTTCACGTTCAATGTTATGACACCGTATCTGACATTCTATAAGACAGTAAATACAAAAACAGTAAAGAACACAGTCAATTGTTTACCCAGTTCAGTGTTCAACAACACCTACTCTGGGGGCTACCAAGCCAGGGAGGAAATCCACTATAAGAGATATTAATTCAGGAATAAACCAACCAGTTTATCTCCTTCACTTAAGACCTACCCAATGCAACTTCAATCTAAGAACAACTTAAACCTGAGTTCCTACTCACTCCCCCTCAATCACAGCAGTGATACTTAAAACAATTGACTAATGAATTGATGAAGACACTCTTCAAAACATACACTTGATTATGCTTCACAGCTTTTTAATCAAGCAACACAAACACTCTTGCTTCACAGCTTTGAGTGATACATAAACCTAACTTGAATTTGCTTCAAAGCTTTAGTCAAGAGACACAAAACACTCTTGCTTCAAAGCTTTGAGTGATACAAAACCCTTACAATTAAAACCTATTCCAAGTCACTTATCACAATGATACTTGCTTGGATTACAATAGTTAAAACTATACAGCTTCTAAATGATCTTCTGTCAAAAGGGATAAATTCCAAACAGCAGCCCTGTTGAATATATAGCAGCTGCTTCTTCAGTTAGGGTTTTCACAAAAAGCTAGGGTTAATTCCGTTTTGACCTTAAGACTTGGTCACATGACTTTATCAACCAGGTTAGGGTTGAGCTAGGTTAACCCCAAGACCACGAGAGATTCTGTTCTGGAAAGACTGAGTCATTTTCCTGAAAAAACTCAGAATTAACCAAACTGCATAACTGTTAGTTCAGAACAAGATGTCTTAACATTTTTTATGACATCTGAATTCCTGTTTACTGATTTTGGTAAATGTGATCATTTTGCAAAATGCTCAGATACACACTCATAAACAGCAGCACCTGTATGACATTATTTTTCTGTAAAGGTACCTAATAAATCAGTACCTAATAAACTAGAATGTTATGACATCAGTCATGACATTCACACACCTGGTTTTACCAAAAATGCATGCCAATAACTAAACAACTACACAATGGATGCCTGTATGAAGAGATAAGAGTTGAGATTCTTACCTCTTTCAGCTGAGATCGTGAATGGAGTTTGAGTGAGATTTAGGAGGGCCTGAAGGTTGCTTTAGCTTGCTTGAACTTCTCTGAGTGTGTTCCAACCCTTATCTTGCTTTGAAAGTGTCTGAAACTCTCTATCCAAGTCAACCTGCAAGCTTGGAAAATAAAAATGGCAGATTAAGGAGAAGGAGTTATAGTGCAGGGATGATGGTCTGGATCACTTAGATATCAAATAGGTAAAGTGTTTGGATGATTGAAACTTGAAACGCACGAGCCAATTTGTGGATTGCTAAGCTTATGCACAAACTGCAAGTTTTTGACAGTTTTTTTGGTGATATGGAGTGTTTGAGTCTTTTAGGCCTTTTGCAATCGTGTTTCTAGTTGTAATGTGTTTGTATATTAGTATGGAAAAGGTTTCAAGTCAGCTCTTTAACAAAATTTTCAATCCTAGCCGTTTTACACACTTTTTTGCTTTTGAAGCAAAGTGAAGAGACAAGTCTTTACATGCTTGTACTGGCTTGCTTAGGGTTGGTATTTGCTCTATACAAGTTTCCTTAGGCCTGGAGAATTTGTGTGTGCAGAGAAGATAGGTCCAATGCTCAAGATTTGTAAAGTTGCAAAAGTAAAGCTTTTTCAAAATGGCAATGGCAACTTTATGCCATTTATGGACATAATGCTTGGACAAAGACCTTTGGGCTTGTATTAAGACTTTTTCAACTGAATAAGAATTAAATTATGGAGTAAGAAACAAGTTTGGGGCCTGTAAAGCATGGATTAGGCAACATAGGTTCTGATTTGAACTTTGTTCTTCATGAAATGGCTTGAAAACAAAGTGAGAAATTGCCAACTTCATCTCTTCGATTCTCCTCACTCAAAAATGATCTCAAGGAGTTCTTGGACATTTTGGAAAGCTTGCAATGTTCTATATAACTCATATTTGAACTGCATTTCAAGATTCCTCTTGGAACTAGGTGAAAAATTTCCATGAAGTTGGGTCCAAAACCTGCCTAAATTAGGGCAAAATTTCACCAAGTTACTTTAGTTCATGGGAATGTATTCACAAAATTATATATTGAGATACAAGCATATTTAGGGAAAATGTGTGAAGCAAAGTTGTAGATTTCATGGAGTTCTACAACTTTCATGTTGGGAACTTCCTTTGAAACATCTTGTAATATGGTGAAAAAGTGGCTTAAAGTTAAGAAAAAATAAGAAATTTTCTATACTTAGAAAAATTTCTAAGTTAAGAAAATTTCAAATTTTAAAACCAAATCTTCAATCTTTGATTCATTGATGAACAAGTTTCAAATTTTGACATGTTTTGACGAATTATGATCCTTGGCACTTGATTTTGACCAAAAAGTCAAAGTTAGACTTTTCAGTGTACAGTTGACTTTTGATCAGTTGACTGCAAATTTCATCTGTCAATCCAATGAAATTGAAATGTTTTGAACCATTTAATTAGGTCACGATGATGCAAATTAACCCTTGAAATCATGCTTCAAATCAATTGGTCATTTTCTAGGTCAAAAATCAGAAATTGCCCTTCCTCAGTCAAAACCCTAATTTTGACCATTTTGGCCTTTTGATGATTTGATTAAACTTCTTGAGGAATTGTAATCCAAACTTGATCAAATGATACATATGAGTCTAAAATCTTGATGTTGATAAAAAATTATGAAGTTTGAATGTAAATTGGCCATGGTTGACTTGTTCCCCAATACAGGAGATTTTTAGGTCAATTATCCAATTGACTGATCAAAAATGTGGTTCAAGGCTTGAAACTTGTCATGAGTAATCTTATAGGTCCATAATGATGTTTGAAAGTCATATGAAACATTGATAGTCCAAGAATCCTTGTGCAAACTCAAACCCTAATTTTGGGTCAATAATGTAAGATGAGATGTCTTGAGCTGACCAAACCCTAATCCAGTCTTGAGTCAAAGGAATCTTGTGAGAATAATCTTGATAAATGAGAGGGAAAATTTTGGGGTACAACAGCTTCCCCTGTTCAATCTTCTTAAACCTGAAGAGTTAGATTGGCGAGTTTCGCCGTTTGTGACTCGAAGGTGAGAGAATGATTGGACATTAGAGTGCCCAGAAATTTGCACTCGACGATGTGTAGTTGAGGGAATAGGCTTAAAGATGCCATTTGGAGAAGTGATAGAATCTTGTCGGAGATGGGCTTATAGATGCCATCCAAAAATGTTTGTTGAATTGTAAGTTGTAAGCTGAAATAATAAGTATCAGAATGGCATCCGTGTCTGGAGCGTATCTGAGCTGTATCTGGAGACTAAATCTGGATGAGTATCAGAATGGCATCCATGTCTGGAGCGTATCTGTACTATATCTAAAAGTTGAAATCTGAATGAGTAACAGAATGACATCTGTGTTTGGAGCGTATCTGAACTTGAAATCTGAATGAGTAATAGAATGGCATCAGAGTCTGGAGCGTATCTGTACTCTATCTAAAAGTTGAATCTGGATGAGTAACATAATGGCATCCATGTCTAGAGCGTATCTGATCTTAAAATATGAATGAGTAACATAATGGCATCCGAGTCTTGAGCGTATCTGTACTGTATCTGAAAGTTGATCTGGATGAGTAACAAAATGGCATCCGAGTCTGGAGCGTATCTGAATTGTATCCTGGTTGCATATTGTTAATGGTAGCTGTTTAATCTTATCCTGAAAAGGGTAAAATGTTTGCTGGAACAAAGTTATATTGCATGAAATGTATGATGCAATGTATTTGCTTTATCAATGTTTATGTTATATGGATGCAATGTATGCATATGTAAGCTGATTTATTGTATTGCTGTTTGATTGAGGAAAATAAATCCTTGAATGCTACTGAGGATATGTTGAATTTTCGTGTCTTGAAGTTGAAGTACTGACGAACTCTTGTTGAGAGAAGTAAATTCTAATGTGAGGGCAAAGCCATGTACTGCTTGTAAGATCTGCTTTGGGGAATCCTGAGAAATTTGACGATTTCTACCGGGGATTAATAATTTGAAATTTGTTCTGCTGGGGATTTCTTATGGAATAGCCTAGAGACGTTTTCCTGTCCTTTCAACCTATCAGTAATTGTCTTACTCATTTTGTTTATTTGTAAACAGTAATTATGTTCAAATGCATATGTTCATCAATGAATCATTGGACGTTTTTGCAAACAAAACACAATCGTAAAGAAAAGATAAATAGTTTTTTCACTTTCAAAGAGATATCTTTGTATTGACTTTGAATAAGTATTTTGTACAAAGGGACAAACATTCTAGTAAGAGAATGGTGTCATAAAACAAGAAAAATTTATACAATGAAAGATAGCTATGTGTAATAATCCCATGGGGTTCCCATTCTTCTATAGCCTTCATATCTCCGAATATCTTGTCTATTTGCCTTGTCCGAAGATGATTGAATTGATCAGAAACTCTGAGTTTGTCAGTGGAAGTCAAATGTTGTCCGTTAAGTGATCCGACGGGACATGGTCATACGCTCTGATTCCCTAACTTTTTCCTGGACCGCACATTCGGGTTTTCGGTCCACCGGGAAACCCTTTTTTTCCCAAGTCGCCCTTTCGGGTTTTCAACTTGCCGGGTGTACAGTTTTTTTATTTATTTTATCCCTAATTTTTGCCCGAACCTTTTGGTTCGCCGGGATTCCCTTGTTTTGCTCAGGTGTCTCAACCTAGCGGGTCTCTTATGCGTAGTATCTTTTGACTATGTCCGCGTTCGCAGGGTGTGACAAGTCGTCGCCATCCATGGTGGTCAAGATCATCGCCCCATCATAGAATATGTTCTTGATTACAAACGGTCCTTCATAGGTAGGAGTCCATTTACCCCTGGGATCACTTTGTGGCAAGATGATACGTTTGATCACCAGATCCCCAACTTGATATACTTGGCGTCTGACTTTCTTGTTGAAATCTTTGATCATCCGTTTTTGATACATTTGACCATGGCAAACAATAGTAAGTCTCTTTTCATCAATTAAGTTCAGTTGATCAAGTCGAGTCTGGATCTAATCGTCTTCACTCAAACCAGCATCCTTCATAATCCTTAGAGAGGGGATCTGAACCTCAATAGGCAAGACAACCTCCATGCCATATACCAAAGAATAGGGTGTTGCCCCAGTTGACATGCGGGCCGTGGTACGGTACCCGTGGAGAGCTAATGGTAGCATCTCATGCCAGTCTTTGTATGTGACTGTCATCTTTTGTACGATCTTTTTAATTTTTTTATTTGCTGCATCGACAACACCATTCATCTTTGGGCGATAGGGGGAAGAATTATGATGCTGAATCTTGAGTTTCTCGCACAAAGCGGTGATCATATTATTATTAAGATTTGTACCATTGTCACTGATGATCCTTTCTGGGATACCGTACCGGCAAATGAGATTTTGCTTGATGAAGCGGGCAACAACATTATTAGTAACAGAAGCGAAGGAAGCTTCTTCGACCCATTTGGTAAAATAGTCAATGGCCACTAGGATGAAGCGGTGTCCATTGGAGGCTGTCGGCTTGATCTCTCCAATCATATCAATTCCCCACATAGCGAAGGGCCAAGGAGCCGTCAAGACATTCAGAGGAACTGGAGGTACGTGCACCTTGTCAGCATAAATTTGACACTTATGACAGGTCTGAGAGTGTTGATAGCAATATGCTTCCATGGTAGACCAATAATAGCCTGCCCGTATGATTTTCTTTTCCATCGTATGCCCGCTGGAGTGAGTGCCAAAAGTACCTTCATGTAATTCAGCAATGATCTTTTCCGCCTCAATCTTATCCATACACCGAAGCAGAATGGAGTCATGATTGCGTTTGTACATGATGCCATTACTCAAGAAGAACTTAGCAGAGAATCTCCTTAAGAACTTTTTATCATTGATTGAAGCTCCTTCTGGATATTCTTGAGCCTCGAGATACCTCTTGGCTTCATGAAACCAAGGCTGGTCCACTACCTCTTCGGTATTAATCTTGTGACAGTGTGCTAGTTCATACATTCGTTCGATGGTGATATGAGGAGCCTCATTATCCCAATTAAGTTTAAACATAGATGACATTATGGCTAGAGCGTCTTCTAGCTGATTTTCTTCTCGCGGGAAATGCTTAAAGGTAATATTCTCAAAATGTGGTAGCAATGTCAAAACATGTTCTTTGTAAGGGATAATATTTGGGTGCTTAGTGTCCCATTCCCCTTTGATATGACTGATGACCAAAGCTGAATCTTCAAATACATCTATGGATTTGATTCCCAAGTCTATGGAAGCTCTGAGACCAAAGATGCATGCTTCGTACTCCGCCATGTTGTTTGTATAGTTGAAGCAAAGTCTGGCAGTAAAGGGAGTATGACACCCTTCTGGAGATATGAGTACATCGCCGATACCATTACCAAGTGAATTGGATGCCCCATCAAAGAACAAGGTCCATCGGGATCCTTGATCAGGTCCGTCATATGATCTGATTTCTTCACAGTTGTCTAATGTCATGATGTCTTCATCCGAGAATTCAAACTTCATGGACTGATAGTCTTCTACAGCTTGGTGATCAAGGTGATAAGCCAAGACACTGCCCTTTATAGATTTTTGGGTAGTATATTGTATGTCATATTCTTTTAGGATCATCTGCCATCTAGCTATCCTCCCAGAAAGAGCAGGCTTCTCGAAGATGTATTTTATCGAATCCATCTTAGATATCAATAAGGTAGTATGAGTCAACATATACTGTCTTAGCCGGCGAGCAGCCCATGCCAGAGCACAGCAAGTTTTCTCGAGCAGTGAATATCTGGTTTCACAGTCGGTAAACTTTTTGCTCAGGTAGTAAATAGCGTGCTCTTTTCAGCCAGACTCTTCATGCTGCCCCAATACACACCCCACTGAGTTCTCTAAAACGGTCATATACATGATCAGTGATCTTCCTTCGGCTGGTGGCATCAAAACAGGAGGCTCTTGTAAGTACTCTTTGATCTTGTCAAAAGCAACCTGACATTCATCATTCCATCTGACTACTTGGTGTTTCTTCAATAGTTTGAAGATTGGCTCACAAGTAGCTGTTAAGTGAGAAATGAATCTGGCAATATAGTTCAGGCGTCCCAAGAATCCTCTAACTTCCTTCTCAGTACAAGGAGCAGGCATTTCTTGTATCGCTTTAACCTTGACAGGATCGACCTCGATGCCTTTGTTATTGACAACAAAACCTAAAAGTTTACCGGATCGTACTCCGAATGTGCCCTTGTTTGGATTCAACCTTAACTTGTACTCCTTCAATCTCTCAAACAACTTTTGCAAGTGATCAAGGTGCTCCTCTCCCGTTTGTGATCTGGCTATCATATCGTCTATGTAGACCTCTATTTCATGATGTATCATGTCATGAAACAAAGCTACCATGGCGCGCTGATAGGTGGCCCCAACATTTTTCAGTCCAAATGGCATCACTTTGTAGTAGAATGTGCCCCACTGTGTCACAAATGTAGTTTTCTCCATGTCCTCAGGTGCCATTTTGATTTGGTTGTAACCCAAGAATACGTCCATGAAGGAAAACACTTTATGCTGGGCCATATTGTCAACCAGGATATCGATGTGGGGAAGTGGAAAATCATCTTTAGGGCTGGCCCTACTCAAATCTCTATAGTCCATGCACATTCGTACTTTGCCGTCCTTTTTAGGTACGGGAATAATGTTGGCAACCCATTGGGGATAGGAAGTGATAACCAAGAATCCAGCATTGAATTGTTTCATGACTTCCGTTTTGATCCTTCTCTGACATGTCAGGTCTCATGCAACATACTTTTTCTTTTACCGGTGGACAATCTTCTCTTGTTGGCAGACGATGTACCACGATGTCTGCATTAAGACCTGACATGTCTTCATATGACCAGGCAAAGATCTCAACATAATCATGCAACAGCTGAATCAGACGCTCCTTGACACTGGGCTCTAGATTGGCACCCACCTTGACATCTTTTTTATCCTCCTCGATACCCAAGTTGATTATATCCACCGATTCCTCATGAGGCTGAATAGCTCTTTTCTCTTATTGTAGTAGTCTGGCCAATTCCCCTGGTATTTCACAATCTTCCTCACCTTCGGCTTCATCTTGGTAGATTAGATCCTCAGAGTCACAATAGGCCATAGCAATATCGTTACCCATGGGATCAAGCATGGAGGGGTACCTGCATTTGTGAGTGTCAGTGTGTGTAAGGGTATAGCCGTCTTTAAAAATAAAATGTAAAAGAAAAACAATGAGCACAAAAAGTTTGTATGTGAAAAACGTCCATGATTCATTGAATGTCATATGAAGATGAAATAAAAAACCCTTACAAATGGACCATTGTTCCTCAGGCAAGACACAAGGTTTTAAATGTGCGAATTGTTTGTGAATATTACAAGTCCAACAGAAATGTAAAGATAAATTACTGAGGGATGAAAGTTATTGAGACAAAGTCTCTGGCTTCCCAATTGCGAAGTCCTCCATTGACAGTAGGAAATATCCAATCCTCCAAGCTGCAATCCTCTTCAACATCTTCCACTACATTGACCTCTCGGTTTCTAATCTTCAAGGGTGGCTCTCCAGCACGGGCACGACGCACAACCTTCTGAGCACTTGAAGTAAACCCTAAGCCAAACTTGTCAGATTTATACGGAATATCCGGAAGTTTCCCCCATATGGTGCATCCACCCTCCTCTACTACTGCCTTGGCGTCCTTCAGAGATGACATCCGGAGCGGAGGTCTTGTGATCTTGGGGATCTAGGATACCGTCTTGGTTACTACTACCTCTTGAGAGACTTCTTCGAAATGTTGAAAAGGAGTTTCAATGAACTCGCCGTCCAATTCCACATACCGGAAGGAATTGAGGTGGATAATCATATACTCTTCCTCTCCGTGAATAGTGATAATCTTTCCATGGACCGGATATTTCAGCATCTGGTGCAGTGTGGAGGTGACAGCACCGGCATTATGGAACCACGATCGTCTTAGAAGATAGGAGTAAGAGGGGGCGGATGTCCATTACATAGAAGGTTGAGTTGAAAGTTTGAGTCCCAACCTTTATGGGGATATCCATTTCCCCGTGCACCATCCTCTTTGAGCCATCAAATGCCCTTACAACTATGTTACTAGGTTTCAACGTTAATCCTTCACAATCTAGTCTGTCGAGAGCTTTCTTCGGTAAAACATTCAAAGATGAACCAGTGTCCACCAAGACATGGGCCAGAGTTTTTCCTATATATTCCACAGAGACATGCAATGCCTCTTTGTGCTTTCTTCCCCTTGGTGTCAGATCAGCATCAGAGAAACCTAGACCGTTATCAGCTGTCAAGCTGGCCACTCAATCCTGAAATTGGTCAGCAGACGTCTCTTGAGGCACATGGACTGTCTTTAGGAATTTCACCAGGGGTTTCGCATGTGCTTCGGTACACAACAGCAATGCCATCATGGAGATTTTGGAGGGAGTTCGCCACAACTGTTCAACTACGTCGTAGTCTCTCTTCTTTATTATTCTCAGGATCTCCTCCATTTCCTTCTTGGAGGTTTCGGGGATAGTCAGTGGTTGAGCCTTCGTTCGGACAGGCTCTACTTGAATACTTTTTCCTCGAGTTTCAGCAGTAGGAGTGTTGGTAGGGATAACAACAGGGGTTGTATCATCTTTGTAAATAGGAGCACTTGCAAATATGATTATTGGTACGGAGGTAACCTTTGGAGCAGCCACGGATCCAAAAACTGCCTCTGGAGGGGTAATTTCTGGAGAGAAGATTCTACCGCTTCGGGTAATCTTACTGGTTCTGGAAATATTGCTAATGTCGGAGTCTTCTTCTTCGGAGCTCATTTCTTCGGCGGCCAGACCATCTTGTTTGATGCCATGTTAGTAGATTTCCCCACCGTAATTCCACGGCACAATTTTTTCTGATTCATACGGGACTGGCCCAAGCATAGTGATTATAAGAGGAGTAGTTTTTGGAACCGATGTAATCCTAACGGGTCTTTTGGGGACCCTGGAAGAATTGGCGGAGATGGTGATGATTGAAATATCTTCAACAGGAACGGGTAAAACAACAATACTTTCAAACAGAATCTATTTGTTGTCTATCAAGCGTTGAATGCCTGTTTTCAATAAAGGGCAAACAGTTGGTGAGGATAAGTAGAGATGGAAGTCTTCATTACAACCCGAGAATACACCGGCTTTCAACAAGTTTATCATAATGATTGGGAGTGGAGTCAAGAGTTCATCAACTGTGGTAACAAACAAATCTTCTTCTATTGCATTGGTGTTGTGCCCATGCCTAGGCATAGGAGCAGAAATGACGTTTGGCTTCTCGGGTGCATTAAACTCAATCTCTTTTGCATATATAAGGTCTTGAATTTTGTTTTTCAGGGCCCAACAGTAGTTAGTGTCATGACCCAGACTTTCAGAATGATATGCGCATCTGGCATTTGGGTGATAATGAGGGGACGCTGTGTTGGGGTTCTTTGGAGCTTCTTTTAATGTTACCAAATTGGATTTCAGAAGATGCGGTAAAACCTGGGATAGAGTCATATTAATTCTGGTGAGTTGCCGGACTGATCTTTCCACCCTCGGTTGATTACTTCTTGGTTGGTCAGATGTAGGCTTTGGGATCATAACAACTCCTACCATTGGTCGGCGTTCAGTTCTCCCTTGGTTCCTTTATGGATAGACAACAGATACCTCCTTCTTCCCAGTGAAAGGCTTTCTCACAACTATAGAGGCAGATGAATCCTTCTGAATCTTTCCACTTTTTATGCCAGCTTCCACCCTCTCTCCGGTTAGTATTAACTCAGTAAATCCTGCGGATAAGCTTCCAATCAGATGGTTGAAGAAAGGGCCCGATAGAGTGCCTAAGAACATATCCACCAACTCCCTTTCAAACAGAGGGGGTTGTACTCTCCTAGCTAGATATCTCCATTTCTGCGCGTAATATTTGAAACTCTCATTTGAAGCCATATCCATACTCTGAAGTTGAGTACGGGTAGGCGCCAAATCTGCATTATATTGGTATTTCTTATAGAAAGCTGCGGCGTGATCTTCCTAGTTGTGGATGTCGGCCCTTTCCAATTGGTAAAACCAATCGAGTTGTGTTCCAGATAAGCTATCTTGGAAAAAATGCACCCAAAGGTCTTTATCGGCGGAGTGCGGATGAATCTTTCTCACATATGATCGGAGGTGCATCTTAGGACATGACACCCTATCATATTTTGCAAACAACGGCACTTTGAACTTCGGTGGGATCACAATTCCCGATATGAGTCCCAATTATTCAAAGTCTAGACCTGGCACCCTTTGTATTTCCATAGCGCTCAAACGCTCTTCAAGATGTCTGTACTTATCATCTGCTGGAGGATACTGTTCCTCAGAGTAGTCTTCCTCTTCTTCCTCCTCTTCAAATTCTGACGGAACCGCTGTTTCTTTTCCTTTCCCTTCTCCTTCCCCGGAAGTGGTTGCAAAATTCAAGGTTCTTCTAGTCTATCCCTGAAACCTTCTCCCCATGTTCAAAACTCCAGTGGATTTCTTGGCTTTCTTCTTTCTTTCTTCAGCTAATAGAGTCTTCAACTCATCTTTCCCCTTGGCTAGGGTCATGAGTAACTGTTGAAACTGCGTGTTTTGAACTTGAAGATCTTTAACTGCCTGTTCGAGATCCATCTTACTGAAATAAACAGTAGAGAGAGGAGGAAACTCGTTGCAAAAGACCTGTTTATGTCATGATGAATGATATGTGCATATGTAATGTTTTCAAGGACTTTTAAAGATTCAAGTTAGTTTTAGACAAAAATAAACACACGTTATATTAATAAGATAGAGTTTGAGTACATCAATGCCCCTTGGGCAAAATAATACAATACTCTAAGATAAAAAAGTAGCGCGCAACCTCTTTGGTGCTATGTAGGCATTTAAGGTCTACTCCTCATGAAGTAGCCTAGTGAGTTCCAAAACCTTCTTCTCGCTTGCGTAGAATTGGGCTTCGAAAGTATCTCGCTCTCCTTTGAGCTATATCCAATCCCTTTGTAGGTCTTCAAGAGATGTAGGCATTTCAGGATGTAGGATAGTGTATGGAACTTCTCCTTCCTTAACAGGCTCAATGATCACCGGGAGAATGGAAGGATAAGGCATCATAAGACTTTGGGTGTAGGTTCGTACCCACTTGAGGTAAGGCTCAAGAGGGATGGAATTCTTGTGTCCCAAAGTCTTTCTATCCACCTTGTTTAGCATCCTCCAAGCTCGGATGAATCTCTGGCGAAGACCTTGATTGTCATTGTCGTAGTCGAATACCATGCCTTGAATCAGCATCTCATGCGGGACATCCCTTCGGGCATAACCAAATTATCTTAAAGCTAAACATGGATTGTAGGTGATGCCTCCCATAATGCCAAGTAGATGGACATTAGGTAATTCCCCACAATGGTCAACAATGATAACATTCTCTTTGGATCGAGAGCACCAATGAATATTTGAATGTTTGAGCGTCATTAACCTTTGTGACCACCTTGATCCTTGCTCATTCTTTAAGACTGATTGGGGAAGATGATAAATAAACCATCTTGCTAAGAGAGGAGTGCAACACATAAGGACACCTCTTTTCCTCATTGTGCGAGTGTGAAAAGAGTGTAGGATATCCCCTAGCAATGTAGGCACCGGATTGCGTGACATGAAGATTTTGACGGCACTCACATCTATGAGTTGGTCAGGGTTGGGGAACATGACTATCCCATAGATAAGAAGAGCCAAAATTTCCTTAAATGCTTGCAAGTCTAAGGAATCCCAACAGCTTTGGGATTTCTCAAACAGGTACTTTGCTAAGAAGCCTTTGAAACCACTTCTAGTTTCCCAATGAGTTATGACATCAAATGAGTACAAGTGCAGAGCTTGAGCAATCTCTTCTGGCTTTGGGTCTCTTTTCGTACTGTTAAAAGGTAGTTGATTGAGAATGGGAATCCTCAAGAGTTGAGAGAACTCTTCCAAAGTGGGCACAAGCTGATAGTCGGGAAATATGAAGCAATGGTGCAAAGGATCAAAGAACTGGAAGACCACCTTCATCATATCCTCATCTGTGTTGGAGGTGACCAAGTTGAGTAGACGACCATGCCTCTCGGTGAATGGAGAGTTCTCAGGGATCCTTGAGGCTAGCTCCTTGAGTTGGGGAGGAATTCTTACAAGGTTGACTTGGATATTTTTCCTGCGAAGTGAATCCATATCCTACAAAACAAGAACAAAGATGAACCCCCAAAATCCTTGAAATGGTTAGTGAATGCATATGATGCTCATGATGTCCATGATGTTATGTACAAGTATGCATATACAAGCAAAACAAACAAGTTCTTAGTTTAGGCTTGCATGAGGTTTTATAGGTAAGTACCCTCTTGAAGTTTAGTTGGCTTAAACATGTCCTAGTAATAGTAACCGAATTCTAAGGAGCTCAATATCACTGGATTTTTTCCTTGGTCATTGTTTCAGCTCAAGCCTCTTTAATGGCGACCAAAATATCCCAAGAAACCAACCCTCAATGAGTGCAGTATCGAGTATCTACCAACTTTGGACTACACCGAAGCCGGTCATCTCACTACATCCTATAGGCCAAGTTGGTCAAGTAAAGGGTTCTAGAAGTTCATTAGTGCTTCATGACATCACTCAGCGGCCCTGTATTCTCTTTGATTGACTCAAAGGCTACCGGTACCCACAAATATGTCACACTAACATAGCTATTGCTTACACCATGTCGGTATACCCCGCACAGTTTCCACAATGTATTGCTATTTACCTATAATGTTTCCCAAATCTGGGTGGAGGATTAAAAAAAAAACAAAGAACCATAATATGAAGCAAACAAATCAAACAATGTGATCTAGCCCTAAGGTAACCCCACTTTTATAAATTTCCCCAGCAGAGTCGCCAGTTCTGTGATACGGTGGGAGAACTGACTTGAGGTTTTACGTTTTATCGCAAATGTTGCGGTTAGCATGAGTCGCCACCGACTTTTATTTTATCCAAAAGGAAAGGTAAAAAACCACAAGAAAGACCTTTGAGATTGTTTCTTGAGTTCGGGGGGTAGATTATGAAAAGGGAAGGTATTAGCACCCTTTTCATCCATGGTTTTCCATGGGCTCTTAGTTACTTGCTACATCACTTGCTTTTGTTGTATGAAAATGTGTTCGGTGTGTTTTTTGAAAGTATTTTCATTTAGGCAATCTTTGTAATGATTCTCGTTCGTAAGAATGTATACAAAGATCTTTGTCTTTTTGAAAATGTTTTCAATGTTTGTAAAATGTTTGGAAATGTGTTTGTTTGTTTTGGAAAATAGCAAGGATAGTTATTTGAAGATAGAGCAAGTAACTAGAAGCAATATACCTACTCAAATGTCTTTCTTATGCATTTTTTATTCCTTTGACATTGTTGTCTTACCATTGATTTGGTAAGCAACCCTATATTTGGATGCAAGCGAGACGGGCGTGGGTCATCGTATAACCATGATTAGCAATGTTGCAAAGTATCTTAGCTTTTTGAGGGACCAATATCATCTTTGTAAGGTGACTTTGAATAGCGTCATCGAGGGACTATAATCTTATATTTGTTTGTTTTGCCAAGATACTTCGCATGCGTAATATGGCCATTCTTGTACAAGGCAACCAAGTGGAGAAACCCAATGGATGCTTGTGTGCAAGTGTGTTATTTTCATGCTTTGTTTGTCTTGTATTAGGGTTTTCTATTTGCTTTGTTTTGATCTTACCATACAAACCCTAATTACTAGCATGGTATGTAAAACCGGTAAATTGCGTAAGGTAAAGATTACTAAGATATTACAACAATTTATAGGAGGGGTGAATACAAATTTGAATGGGTATTTGCAAGAATGTAAATCTAAATAAGCTATTACAACCAAATCGAATTCGTACGAATATTGGAATAAACAAATACAATATTTAAATATGCAATATTATGTACATGCAAGAAAAAGATTTTGTTTTATTTTTATATAAAAAAGTTTTGAACTAAACCTAATAAATTCAAAGAAAAGAAATTAATTCTTGGAAAAAACAAGGTTAACCCTAATTTCTAGTTTAAAAGAAAAAATAAAGTTCTTATGTATTATTTTTATGTATTTTTTGTATTAAAAATAATAAATAACATTTTATGAAAATATTTAGTTTTTATATGCTAAAATAAATATTTACAAGTATGGAATGAAAAAGAAATAAAAAATTAACCTAAGTCTATTTTATTTATGTTTACAAGTTTATTTAAGAAAGATATTTAGTATATTATTGAAGATAAAATATATTTTTTATGTGAAAAATAATATAAAATAAAATAAAAATGCAATATTATCATATTTATATTTTTTTATGATTTTTATGTATTAAAGAAAATATTAAATAAACAAAAATGGAAATAAAATAAATAAATAAAATATATGAAAATAGTTGGGCCAGGGGGGTATCCTGAGAGATCAAGTGGTGGATATTAGAAAAAAACATAAGGCCCAGTGTTGAAGTCCAAACCTGCAAAACAGCCCAAAAATGAAAAGTGGAAAAGTATGAAAAACAAAAGGTAGCGCCAAGGTTCGAACCCATGACCTGGGCCTTACCATCGCGCTACCTTGCCACTAGGGTGGCTATACATCTGTTGATTTATGTGAAACAAGAAAAACATAACATGAAACACTTCCATGGCCCTGTACTTCATCTTCTTCCTCTAGCCAGCCAAAAGCTCTGTAACTTTCTCATTTCTCCATAAAAATGAAAACTTCCAACATGAAAATGGTAGTACTCATTCCCACGATTTCAACCATGTAAATCATGTAAGATAACAGTCAAAGATCAAAACGAATTTTAAAAATCCTAAATTTAAACCTAATTTTTACAAGAATTTGAACTTCAAAATTCTCTCAACTCAGGCCAAATAAATGCAAGTTATGGATATGTACAACTTTGTAGCAATGATGTCTGAGATCGAAGTTGAGATTCTTACCTCTTTCAGCTGAGATCGTGAATGGAGTTTGATTGAGATTTAGGAGGGCCTGAAGGTTGCTTTAGCTTTCTTGAACTTCCCTGAGTGTGTTCCAACCCTGATCTTGCTTTGAAAGTGTCTGAAACTCTCTATCCAAGTCAACCTGCAAGCTTGGAAAACAAAAATGGCAGATGAAGGAGAAGGAGTTACAGTGCAGGGATGATGGTCTGGATCACTTAGATATCAAGTAGGTAAAGTGTTTGGATGATTGAAACTTGAAACGCACGAGCCAATTTGTGGATTGCAAAGATTATGCATAAACTGCAAGTTTTGACAGTTTTTTTGGTGATATGGAGTGTTTGAGTCTTTCAGGCCTTTTGCAATCGTGTTTCTAGTTGTAATGTGTTTGTATATTAGTATGGAAAAGGTTTCAAGTCAGCTCTTTAACAGATTTTTCAATCCTAGCCTTTTTGCACACTTTCTTGCTTTTGAAGCAAAGTGAAGAGACAAGTCTTTATATACTTGTACTGGCTTGCTTAGGGTTGGTATTTGCTCTATACAAGTTTCCCTAGGCCTGGAGGATTTGTGTGTGCAGAGAAGACAGGTCCAATGCTCAATATTTGTAAAGTTGCAAAAATAAACCTTTTCAAAATGGCAATGGCAACTTTGTGCCATTTATGGAAATAATGCTTGGACAAAGACCTTTGGGCTTGAATTAAGACTTTCTCAACTGAATAATCATTAAATTATGGAATAAGAAACAAGTTTGGGACCTGTAAAGCATGGATTAGGCATCATAGGTTATGATTTGAACTTTGTTCTTCATGAAATGGCTTGAAAACAAAGTGAGAAATTGCCAACTTCATCTCTTCGATTCTCATCACTCAAAAATGATCTCAAGAATTTCTTGGACATTTTGGAAAGCTTGCAATGTGACCTATAACTAATCTTTGAAATGAATTTCAAGATTCCTCTTGGAACTAGGTGAAAAATTGCCATGAAGTTGGGTCCAAAACCTGCCTAAATTAGGGTAAAATTTCACTAAGTTACTTTAGTTCATGGGCATATATTCACAAAATTATATCTTGAGATCCAAGTGTCTTTATGGAAAAATGTGTGAATCGAAGTTTTAGATTTCATGGAGGTCTACAACTTTCATGTTGGGAACTTCCTTTGAAACATCTTGTATCATGGTGAAAAAATGGCTTAAAGTTGAGAAAAAATAAGAAATTTTCTATACTTAGAAAATTTCTAAGTTAAGAAAATTTCAAATTTTAAAACCAAATCTTCAATCTTTGATTCCTTGATGAAAAAGTTTCACATTTTGACATGTTTTGATGAATTATGATCCTTGGCACTTGATTTTGACCAAAAAGTCAAAGTTAGACTTTTCAGTGTACAGTTGACTTTTGATCAGTTGACTGCAAATTTCATCTGTCAATCCAATGAAATTGAAATGTTTTGAACCATGTAATTAGGTCAAGATGATGCAAATTAAACCTTGAAATCATGCTTCAAATCAATTGGTCATTTTCTAGGTCAAAAATCAGAAATTGCCCTTCCTCAGTCAAAACCCTAATTTTGACCATTTTGCCCTTTTGATGATTTGATTAAACTTCTTGAGGAATTGTAATCCAAACTTGATCAAATGATACATATGAGTCTAAAATGTTGATGTTGATAAAAAATTATGAATTTTGAATGTAAATTGGCCATGGTTGACTTTTTCCCCAATACAGGTGATTTTTAGGTCAACTGTCCAATTGATTGATCAAAAATATGTTTCAAGGCTTGAAACTTGTCATGAGTAATCTTATAGGTACATAATGATGTTTTAAAGTTATATGAAGCATTGATAGTCCAAGAATCCTTGTGCAAACTCAAACCCTAATTTTGGGTCAACAGTGTAAGATGAGATGTCTTGAGCTAACCAAACCCTAATCTAGTCTTGAGTCAAAGAAATATTGTGAGAATAATCTTGATAAATGAGAGGGAAAATTTTGGGGTACAACAACTGCCCCTGTTCAATCTTCTTAAACCTGAAGAGTTAGATTGGCGTGTTTCGCCGTTCGTGACTCGAAGGTGAGAGAATGATTGGACATTAGAGTGCCCAGAAATTTGCACTCGACGATGTGTAGTTGAGGGAATGGGCTTAAAGATGCCATTTGGAGAAGTGATAGAATGTTGTCGGAGATGGGCTTGTAGATGCCATCCAAAAATGTTTGTTGAATTGTAAGTTGTAAGCTAAAAGAATAAGTATCAGAATGCCACCCGTGTCTGGAGCGTATCTGAGATGTACCTGGAGACTGAATCTGGATGAGTATCAGAATGACATCCATGTCTGGAGCGTATCTGTACTGTATCTAAAAGTTGAAATCTGAATGAGTAACAGAATGGCATCCGTGTCTGGAGTGTATCTGAACTTGAAATCTGAATGAGTAACAGAATGACATCCAAGTCTGGAGCGTATCCGTACTGTATCTGAAAGTTGAATCTGGATGAGTAACAGAATGGCATCCGTGTCTGGAGCATATCTGATCTTGAAATTTGAATGAGTAACAGAATGGCATCCGAATCTGGAGCGTATCTGTACTGTATTTGAAAGTTGAATCTGGATGAGTAACAGAATGGCATCCGAGTCTGCAGCATATCTGAACTGTATCCTGATTGCATATTGGTAATGGTAGCTGTTTAATCTTATCCTGAAAAGGGTAAAATGTTGGCTGGAACAAAGTTATATTGCATGAAATGTATGATGCAATGTATTTACTTTATCAGTGTTTATGGTATATGGATGCAATGTATGCATATGTAAGCTCATTTATTGTATTGCTGTTTGATTGAGGAAAATAAATCCTTGAATGCTACTGAGGATATGTTGGATTTTCGTGTCTTGAAGTTGAAGTACTGACGAACTCTTGTTGAGAGATGTAAATTCTAATGTGAGGGCAAAGCCATGTACTGCTTGTAAGATCTGCATTGGGGAATCCTGAGAAATTTGACGATTTCTACCGGGGATTAATAGTTTGAAATTTCTTCCGCTGGGGATTTCTTATGGAATAGCCTAGAGACATTTTCCTGTCCTTTCAACCTATCAGTAATTGTCTTACTCATTTTGTTTATTTGTAAACAGTAATTATGTTCAAATGCATATGTTCATCAATGAATCATTGGACGTTTTTGCAAACAAAACGCAATTGTAAAGAAAAGACAAATAGTTTTTGCACTTTCAAAGAGATATCTTTGTATTGACTTTGAATAAGTATTTTGTACAAAGGGACAAACATTCTAGTAAGAGAATGGTGTCATAAAACAAGAAAATTTTATACAAAGAAAGATAGCTATGTGTAATAATCCCATGGGGTTCCCATTCTTCTATAGCCTTTATATCTCAGAATATCTTGTCTATTTGCCTTATCCGAAGATGATTGAATTTATCAGAAACTCCGAGTTTGTCAGTGGAAGTCAAATATTATCCGTTAAGTGATCGGATGGGACATGGTCATATGCTTTGATTCCCTAAATTTTTCCTGGACCGCCCTTTCGAGTTTTCAGTCCACCGAGAAACCCTTTTTTTCCCAAGTCTCCCTTTCAGGTTTTCAACTTGCCGGGTGTGTAGATTTTTTTATATTTTATCCCTAAGTTTTGCCCGAAACTTTTAGTTCGCCGAAATGCCCTTGTTTTTCTCAGGTGTGTCAACCTAATGGGTCTCTTATGCGTAGTATCTTTTGACTATGTCCGTGTTCGCAGGGTGTGGCAAGTCGTCGCCATCCATGGTGGTCAAGATCACCGCCCCACCGGAGAATATGTTCTTGATTACAAACGGTCCTTCATAGGTAGGAATCCATTTCCCCCTGGGATCACTTTGTGGCAAGATGATACGTTTTATCACCAGACCCCTAACTTGATATACTTGGCGTCTGACTTTCTTGTTGAAAGCCTTGATCATCCCTTTTTGATACATTTGACCATGGAAAACAACAGTAAGTCTCTTTTCATCAATTAAGTTCAGTTGATCAAGTCGAGGCTGGATCCAATCGTCTTCACTCAAACCTGCGTCCTTTATAATCCTTAGAGAGGGGATCTGAACCTCAATAGGCAAGACAACCTCCATGCCATATACCAAAGAATAAGGTGTTTCCCCAGTTGACGTGCGAGCCGTGGTACGGTACCCGTGGAGAGAGAATGGTAGTATCTCATGCCAGTCTTTGTATGTGACTGTCATCTTTTATATGATCTTTTTAATGTTTTTATTTGCAGCTTCGACAACACCATTCATCTTTGGCCGATAGGGGGAAGAATTATGATGCTGAATCTTGAATTGCTTGCACAAAGCGGTGATCATAATTGTGATACGGTGGGAGAACTGACTTGAGTTTTTTGTGTTTGTTTTCGCACTTGTTCGGTTTAGCAAGAGTCGCCACCGACTTTTTATTTTATCCTAAAGGAAAGGTTAAAAAAAGCACAGGAAAAACCTTTTGAGATGTTTCGAGGGTTCGGGGGGTAGATTATAGAAAGGGAAGGTATTAGCACCCTTTCTATCCATGGTTATCCATGGGCTCTTAGTTACTTGGTTTTAGATCAACTTGCCTTTGATTTTAAATTGCTTTGAAATGGTGTGTGTGTGTGTGTTTTGAAAATGTTTTGAAGAAGATGCCTTCGTCTCGGCAACCATTGTAATGACTCGTGTTTGAGTATATACAAAGGTGTGTATCTTTTCGAAAAGATGTTTCAAATGTTTTTGGAATTTTGTTTTGAAAGTGTTTGTGGAGTGTGGTTTTGAAAAGTAGGCAAGTTTTTTTGCAAGTTTGCCAAGTAACTAAGAGTTTGTCTACCCCTAAATTTACTCAAAGGTTTTTCTCATGTTTTAACCCTTTTAACAATTTTGTTCCACCATTGTATTTGGTGGACAATCTTGCGTTTAGGATGTTTAACGGGACAGGCGCGGGTCATCGTATGGACCATGAATGCAATGGTGCCAAGTGTCTTTGGCAATTTTGCTTGAAGGGACTATGATCATTTTGATAGGCAACTTTTGAAAGCGTCATCGAGGGACTATGATCATTTGATTTGTTTTGTTTTGCCAAAGATACTCAACGTGCAAGCATGGCCCATTTTGGAAGGCAACAAGCGGGATTACCCTAGGGGAGCAAGTGTGATTGTGTATTGATTTCATGCATTTGTTTTGTATTAGGTTATCTAGCGTTTGATTTTATGTACATACAAACCCTAGGTCTAAACATGGTATATTTGAAAGCGATAAATTGCGGGAATTTAAAGTCTACGCTATTACAAATGAGTATCCGGGGATGGGGGTACAATTATTTACAAATGGGGGATGAGACTTATTAGGAGAATAGTATCCAAGTATTTACAACCAAATCGAATTGCGATCTCAAATGTAATATGTATCAAATGTATAAGATAAGCAAATGTATCAATGTATAAAAAGATAAAATGTGTATTGTAAATGTGTATGTGATTTATTTACAAGGTGAGAAATGTATTTATTAAGTATTCTTATCTTGTTTTGTATTTTTGTTAATTATGTACAAGTAAAATATTTTAAGAAAAGAAAAGGAAATGTTTTAAGTTCTAATTTATTTTTAGGTATTTTATTGTTTTTATGTTAGTATTCTTTATGCACAAAATTTTAACTAAAAAAAAAGAAAAGAAAACTGTTTCACTTTGAGAAATTTAATATTAAAGTTTATATGTTCACTTAAAAATGTAATAAAAATAAAAAGAAACAAATAAGAACATTTAAAAAAAGGTATTATTTTATAAACAAATAAACAATTTATGTTATAAAGAAAATAATATAGTGTTAGTATAAAAAGTAGGAAATAAATAAAAATCGAGAGGAGTTAAATGGGCTTGGTGTGAACTTGCTATGGCCCAAACAAATGAAACAAAATAAAAGAGATAAGGGGGGGTGCGTTGGCCTTTTTGAATGGACTTAGGCGAATGACAAGGGCCAGGCCCAACGCGCTTCACAAATTTGTTTAGGGTTTCAGATAGTTTTGTTCACTTTGAAGTTAGGGTTAGGCGAAGGATACAGAGGCGCCGTTAACTTTCGCTCTTTGTTCTCATCTTCTCAGGCCAAGCTAACTGAACGCCGATCCTCCGCCTAGGGCTAACCACGCTCCATCATCTCTCCTTCTCCCTCCGTGGAACGCTCAGGCGACAGTTATGCAAGGTAGCGATTTATGTCTCTATCGCGTTAGGGTTTCAAACTTTTATGTATTGCATGTTTTAGTTTTCGTTTATTGATTCTGTTACTTGTGTATTGTTGTTCACATGAGGTTTTGAAAGGAGGGAGAAGGAATACTACCTTTATTGGAGACGGAGGAGGAGAGGATCAGAGGCGCCTAGGGTGGCCGGACGGAGGGATACGCGTGATGCTCTGAACCTTTGCTTCCTGGTATCTTTATTTTTTTTCCTTTTAGGTTTGGTGATGATATTTCTGAAAACCTAGTTTGATCACTTCTTTCCTCTTCTTCTGTTTGCCCTGCTTCTGTTGCCTCTGAATATTTGATACGTTTGCCTTTCTGATATGCTTGCTTATCTGAGATGCCTGGTATACTGAGTATGGCTTTGATGATTTTGGCTTTAGACGAATTTTTGTGGTTGATTTGCTCAGTGATGAACCCTAGGTTCTGAGGGCCCTTGGGGGATTCTGTATGTGTTTGAATGTTTCAAGGCTTGCTGCAGATTTGAGCTTTAGTTTGTGTTTTGAAATTGGTCATAAGTAGGATAATGGCTTGACACAGTTTGTGGCTTTAGGTTTGTGCTTACTGAGTTCAAAACAGGTCTTGAATGGTTACAGGCTTTGGGCTTGATGTTTGTTTAGAGGCAGGTTAACGCTTGAGCGGTTTGATGGTTATCTTGATACTGTTTTTGTTTTATAGTGGTTCAGGCTAACAGGTTTAGAGCTTGTGTTTTTGGTTGAAGTTTTGAGTTTATGAGCTTTTGAACTTCGAGGCTGTTAGGCTTTTTTTTTGGCTTCTGATATCTATGTTATGCAGGTTGATGGCTCTTGTATATCTTTTCAGGGTCTTGGCCCTATGGTTCTTGAAAAGCAGGAACTGTTATATCTTTTGTATATTTGCTCTCTCTTGAATTTGGTCAATGCTTGGACAGGTTTGCAAGGCTTGAGGTTTTCATTCTTTGTGATCACTTCTGCTGTATGCCTTCTGTCTCCTTTTTCTACGTGTTCTGATACATCCTGTTTATATCTTTTGTTTAGCCTCTAGCCTGCTGTACTGTAAGCTGCTTTGCTATAAGGGTTCCCTTGTACATAGTTTGCTTGTTCAGCTGGAACTCTTGTTAGAAGTGGGCATTCTGGAGCAAGATGTGATTGAAGATCACATAGATCGCAAGTTTGGACAACTGCAGCCACGGTAGCTGCAGGAGCAGTGGGAAGGTTTTCTAGCTTTTGGGTAAGAGCTTCCACTTTAGCATTGACTTGGTCCAGGATATTCACTTCAGACATTCCACCTTTGGTTTGGGATTTCTCCACATTAGCTCTTTCGCTTCCCCATTGATAGTGTTTTTGGGCCATACTTTCGATAAGTTGATTTGCTTCGGCATATGGTTTATCCATCAGTGCGCCACCAGCAGCGGCGTCTATAGTCATTCTTGTGTTATACAATAGACCGTTATAAAACGTATGAATGATTATCCATTCTTCTAAACCATGATGAGGACAGAGTCTAATCATATCCTTGTAACGTTCCCATGCTTTGAAAAGTGATTCGTTATCTTTTTGTCTAAAACCGTTGATGTTAGCTCTAAGCATAGTAGTTTTGCTTGGTGGGAAATATCTAGCCAAGAAGACTTTTTTCAATTCATCCCATGTGGTGATTGAATTTGAAGGAAGGGATTGGAGCCAGGCTCGGGCTCTGTCTCTTAAAGAAAAGGGAAATAGGCGCAATCGTATCGCCTCGGGGTTTACACCATTCGCTTTTACAGTGTCTGCGTACTGCATAAACACTGACAGATGTAGGTTAGGGTCGTCAGTAGGAGATCCAGAAAATTGGTTCTGCTGAACGGCGGATAGAAGCGAAGGTTTCAGCTCGAAATCGTTTCGAGCGATAGCAGGGGCGACAATGCTGTTTTGAGGCTCCGCTTGTGAAGGAACTGCATAGTCCTTAAGAGCGCGAGGCGGATTTGGTACGTCAGCCATTGTCGATTCTTCGGTAGATTCCGATAACGGGATATCAGGAATTTTAGTCGGAGGAAGATTGTTGAGGGATCGGTATTCTTGAATTCGGCGTCTTAATCTTAAGTAACGCTCGATATCATTAATTTGTAAATGAAAAGGCTCGTTTTGAGAACGAGTGTTTGGCATACAACAGAGGGAAATATAAAAAGTTGCCTTAGTCTAGACAGTGTTGTTTTCAGATTACACTAGTGACTAAACTAAAGTCCCCGGCAACGGCGCCAAAAACTTGATGTGTCTGCGATCGACCTAATGTCTAACGGTATCTTAACTGCAAGTGCACAGTCTATCGCAGTAGTAATAAAAGGATGTCGAACCCACAGGGACTTCGTAATCACTCTAGTGTTGTAAAACAGGTTAGTTTAGCTAAGGCGGAAATTGTCACGTTGTTTTTTTTTTAGAAGTTTAAAACTAAAGGGAAACTAAATTCAATTAAGGGAATTAATATTAAAGCGGTCGGAGTGTAATGATTTGAACCTATGCGAATTAAGTTGTACCTAAGCATATAAAAATATTTAACTTAATTGTTCTGTAGTACTTATCAGTTTAAAAACCCTCGATTCACACTCTCGTGGTCTTACCTCGGATCATACTCCTAAAGCCAAATGTCTGCTCTCGCTAGTCCATAAGTGTTTAGAAAGCATCTTTTTGAAAACTAAATAAGTCTAATTCGTTTTAAAGCGCTCTCGCTGTATTTAAATCGAATGCCTAACTTTAGCTATCCGGTTAAAACCTCACACTCTCGTGGTCTTGATTTCTCCCTATTTCACTTTCTTTACTCTCGTAATAAAAAGCTTAATTTTTAATTATAAAAAGTCACGGCCATAAATTAAGTTGATTAAGGTTTTAGCTTAGAAAAAACATTAATTTATTCGGTTATTTCATCACACCCCGACTACGGGTATTTAGCTACTCATAGTACTAGGAATTAAAAATCAGGAAATAAATTCAGAAAACAATAGTGCATGCATCATAAATAAAGAATAAAAATATAACATAAATAAAATTTCAATTATATCAAATACAATAAAATCAAATACAATAAAAAACCTGAAAAGCAATAAAATACGAGATCCTTCTTCCACAAGCCGGCAAGATTGGAACGTCGGAATGAAAACTTAAATGGGCGAAATTCGGAAGTAAAGTCGAGAATAAAAATTGGCAGAGCTTCCGCAAGGTTTTTGTGAACTAAACTCCCCCCCTTTTCTTTCTAAGTCTAAGCTATATATAGAGAATAAAAGTACGGTTGGAAAAATATCTGAGTTCCTAAATTCTTGGTTTTACTGAGAAAAATGAGGAGAAAGTGGCCTTGGGAGTTGGAGAGAATTTAGGCACGTATGCATGCTTTGCTTGACCACTTCATTCAACTTTACCACGTTCTGTTGCTTGACCACGTTCAAAATTTAATACATATAAGCTTGTTACGGGCGTGGCTGGGGCGTTACGCTCATTTTGCATGAAATAGCACGTTACGGTCGTGGCAGGGGTGTGACGACCGTCACACTCTTCTGAAGCGTCTTACGGTCGTGGCAGTGGTGTGACGACCGTAACATCAATAGAAAATGGATTTCTTGACAGATTTATCTTTTCTCTTTGGTCTTTGGCCGCAATCTCGTGCATTTCACGTTTCTTCTTAGTTTGAGCTGAGATATGTTATACCTGCATAAAACCATACAGAACTCGGAATATTCGAGAGTTAATCGGGTAAATACGACATAAAACGGATACATTTTATGGTAAATATATGATATGATTTCGCGTTATCAAATCCTCCCATACTTAAACCTTTGCTTGTCCTCAAGCAAATAGTCGTAAAAAAATCGGACAAGTGTTCGCTAGGCGCACGTGCACGACATACCTTTTGTTTTCAAGATAAAACACAGGAAACCAATCGTCAGTCGGCCGATACTTGAGTAAAACGTCAGTGATATGCCAATGACACAATTGAGTCGCATATTTCCATCTTAACAAACCGCTTAATCGTTTCTTCATATTTAAACCTCGATCCTCGCGTGCTTTTTCGCCTGGTTTCGTTCTGGAGCAATCACATTAAGCCCTTTTGTCTTTTCACGTGCGTAGTGGAGTAGCCGGTTAGTGACTTTGATCCTATTTCTGTCGCGGGGTCTGGTACACGGATGTGGTTACCCTAGATTTTTCAAAATTGGAGGTTGCGCGGGATCGAGCCGTAGCACGCCCTACCAAGTTCAGAACCAGATACCTCTGAACCAACCTTCAATGGACTTCTTCTCTTATCACTTATGTCTCGTATGCGATCTTTGTCTTTTGGCACAAGATTTTCTTTGTTTAGCATCGAGATCAGAAGATTAGGCATCAAACACTTATATTCATCGGCTCCCCACGTGGTTTGTGTCCAGACGGTGCTGACTGCTAGTATAAACTACTAGGGGTTACTTCAGAACTTAAAAATCGAGGTGTACATATAACGTCTCGTTTAGACGGGTTGCATAAGTAGGATGTTCACGGTGTCATAGTCGTGTTGATTTTGTTTACTCGTTCTCGTCTACCTAACTAGGTTTCCGTTTTAAGGCAAGTATGTCGAGCTATGCGAGCGAAGAAATTATTTGTATGGCTTAAAATACGGGGAAAACTTGAAAAACTTGAAAATATCATAGAATAACCATAAATTTACTGCAACATGAAGGAAATATAACGTCTCTCCCACACTATATCAGACATTGTCTCAATGGCATGATATAAGTTAGGAAGGAATACAAATAGAAAACTGACGGAAAGGGAAATAAATGAAATACAAAAACAAAAGAAAACTACTGGTGGCCTCTGCCTCTGCTACGTGTGCGGGAGCGTCGGGTACGTGTGGCCTCGAGGTCGGTATCATGCGAGCCAAGAGCGGTGACGTCCATGCGTAAGGCGTTAAGCTCGGAGAAAACCTCGTTCAGCTTCTCTTTGACGTTGCGCTGGCCGCTCAGGATTTGGATGTTTTGCGCATGTAGAGTGTCATACTGCTCCTGATGCTTTCTTTCAAGAGCTACAACCATCTGATTTTGCTGATGGAGGGCTCTGAGGACGTCCTCCATAGTAAAAGGAGGTGGTGCAGAAGAGGACTCAGGAATGTCGGGAGCAGGTGTTTTGCGATCCAATTCCTCCTGGATCTCGTCAGTTGGAGCAGCTGGCTGGGCATCGTGCACGGGAGCATGGCCGTCCGGGGCATCAAATAGCCAATTGGCTCGGTTATGCGGATCGATACGGTCCCTGCAAGGCAAAACAATGTTAGAATAAACAACGTTACGGATCACTGGATGGAACCGACCGTCGTCCCGTTGGTAAATGAGATGAGCCGATTTGCAATGGTCTAAAGTAAGCAAGACCGGTGCTCTGGAGGGCAGATGGGCAAGGGTGTCGCCATGATTCAGGGCTAATGCAATAGAAGTGACAAGCCCTCCGAAATAGAAGGGTTTTCCGCCGCGAGTGTAAATAGAATGAATATGGGCCAAGAGGAATGGTGTGACATTGATTTTCTGATTAGTAAACGCACATTGCATGAAGAACAGCTCTTTGGAGTTAAGCTTGTGGTTACTATCCCTTCCAAAAATGGTGTTGGATAAGATGCGGTGGAAGTAGCGAATGGCGGGGTTGTGGATTTGGGTAGCATTGAGGTGATCGTAGGAGTTAGCCCGATTATTGGTCAAGCTATGCCAAAGGTTGAAGGATTCCTCATGGAAGGTGTCAGGCACACGTAGGTGAGCGCCTTCATCAGTACAGAAGTCTAGTAGGCGACCGAATGCATTCTGGGAGAAGTCGTATTCGGTGCCGAAAATGCGGAACCTTACCACACCGGTAAGTTGATTTCTTGGACCATTCGGAGTGATGTAGCAAAATGAACTGAGGAACTCAAGGGTGAGATTCTCGTACGTTGGTTGGGGCTGGCTACATAGGGTCCAAAGGTTGACATTCTGTAGGAGGTGTTGGACACTTTCAAGTAACCCGAGGTCTCGGAGGCAGTCAATGTCGACGAACCTCGTGGGATGGATGCCTCGGCGTTGGAACTTCAGGAACCGCGTGCGCTGGGTTTCGCCTGCTTCACCATCGCGTAGGTAGATGCCTGGGATTTGTTGGTTGATGTTTGCCATTTTGGAATGCTAAAGCGTTAGAGATAGTGGGTTTGGGTTGTGGGATGGAGTTTGTGAGGTATCGGTTGTGAGATGGAGATAATGATGAAGAAAAATATTGGGAAGGATGAAAAGTAATGTGAGTTTAGTGGTGTGAGTGGGGATTTATGGAGGGAGTGTGAAGGTTTTGAAATAGTGAAGAAGAGGGAAGGTTTGCAGAAGAAGCGCTACTGTCTGCTACAAGGGTCACTGATGTAACCCGTGTTACGGTCGTAACACAGGGATGACGATCGTAACACGCTACAAGGCGTGTGACGAACGTAAGAGGGTTGTGACGATCGTAATAACTGCAAAATGTGCAATTTCTTAACAGACTGTGTTGTATCAAGTCTGCAACATTCTATCTCTACACAAAGGCATTTTAATAGCAATATAAATTCAATGGTATACCAAGAAAATGCAAGCATATATGTTCCAAAACATCACACCATCAGCAATTAGAGTAAAAACCCACAATATATGTAAAGCAGTATAATTCGTGCAGAGGAATCTAGCAAACCAGTATTAAACAACTGAAATGATGATTTCGTAAAACTGCATGTTCAACAACATAAACTCAAAAATTACATAAAGATAAATTTGTTCTACATTTAATCGAAACTGAAAGTGTGCAGAAATTGGAAACTCCTAGAAACAAAACAAAATGAAATATAAAAACTGCAGCTGCCATTCGTGACTTCATCCAAGCTTTGCTTTAATTTCTTCGAGTGAATTATGAATATGATAAAATTGCTCCACTGTTACGTCGGTTAATCCCATTATTTCCAGACGCATGCTTTTTATTTCATCTTTTAATCCATTAATGTTAGTCTGGTAGGTGTTAAGTGTGGTGGCAATTTTGTTAAGGTTATCAGTATAATCCTTCGTTGTTGTTTCAGGGGCTGCATGGGCTTCCTCCATGTTGACATTTTCGTAATAACCAGGAGGAGTCTCCGGGTCACCCATATCGGACATAATATCATCAAAAATTTGGTAATCTTGCGGTGTCTCAGGTGTAGGAGGTTGGTCGGGCGGGTTTAGCTCGTAAAGCCAGTTGTCACGGTTATGGAAGCTCACTTTGTCATGGTTCGGAAGGGTAAATAAGTTTTCAACTTCATCTCTTATCAGATAATCATAAGGTGGGTAAGCATGGTTTGCTATCATTCGGCGGTTAAAGCAAAAATCAAGATTCATGGGACGGATCGTACCAAAATGCGGGCACCTATTCAGCTGGTGTCTTAGGCCGAGGGCATGTGCAATCATTGTGACCAGGCCAGCTATGATGATTGGTTCATCAGGGTTATCTATAATGCGGTAAAAGGTTTGCATCAGGAAGGGTACAACATTAACGGGGTGGCCTTGGTGCATACAATACAGTAAAAATATCTCGTCTTTAGACACGGAAGTCTGGTTCTCCTCTTTCCCAAATACAGTATGGGCTAGCATCTTATGGAAATAGCGGATAGCAGGGTTATGAATTTCATCATTATCCATGTTATCCGGATCGGGGTGATAATTACCAGTCAAGGTGCCCCAAAAGTAGTCTAGCTCAATGTCCATCAGCTCAACCTGGGTAGTGGAAAAGGCAAAAGGGCCGCTAGGAAATCCTAACAAGTCAGCTAAGTCCTTATGATTGTAAACAAAATTAATGCCGAAGAGACGGAAACTTATGAATCCTTTACGGGTTCCTTTCCCGTGTTCTGGTAAATGGACTAGGGAGCTTAGGAATTCAAAAGTGAGCTCATGGTAGGTGGCAAACCTAGTCTTAATAAGGGCTTTTTCCCACCCCAACTAGTTAAACAAGTACATAACACTATCTAATATACCTAGGGCATTCATAGTGGGTTCATCATGATAAAGTGTTATGCCAATGTTTCTTTTAGACAATTCCTCGAATTTTCTTTTCTGGTTTATACCCCTAAAGGTGGTGTCTAAGAAATTATGTTGCTTTGGTTCCATGGGTATTGTTAGGGAAACTAGTCAGAAGAGAAGGTGCAAAAGAAACAAAAACTTTTCAGAAATCCTGTGGCAAGTAAAATTATTTTTGAAATTAGCAGCAGTTTTCATGAAAATTATAACATAAGAAAGAAAATGAAAATGAAACTTTAAATAGAAATAAATGCAAAAATGAAAAGAATAATAAATAACAAATAGGTGGGTTGCCTCCCACTCAGCGCTGTTTTTAATGTCAAAAGCCTGACATAGTGCCTAGCAGATTTATTCGGGTGAAATATCGGGTAATTTTAAAAGTCTTAGACTATTCGTATAGTCTCTATTTTCAATGTTGTTGTATATTTTTAACCGCTGCCCGTTTACTATAAACGGGTCAGTGTTTCTACCCTTAATTTCTATCGCTCCGCTAGGAGACACTCTCGTAACTTCATATGGACCTGACCATCTCGATTTTAATTTACCATGGAAAAGCCTAAGTCTTGAGTTAAATAATAGCACGACATCTCCCACACTAAATTCTTTCCTAACTAAACGCTTATCATGCCATTTTTTAGTTCTTTCTTTGTATATTTTAGAATTCTCGTAAGCATCTTGTCTTAACTCTTCTAATTCATTTAAATCCAGGACTCGTTTTTCTCCCGCAACAGTGTAGTTCATGTTGAGCGTTTTAATTGCCCAATACGCTTTGTGTTCTAATTCTTCTGGGAGGTGACAGGATTTTCCGTATACGAGCTTGAAGGGTGTAGTCCCTATAGGGGTTTTGTAGGCCGTCCTATAGGCCCATAAAGCTTCGTTGAGCTTTGATGACCAATCCTTCCTGGTTGTGGCTACATTTTTTTCTAAGATCTGCTTAATTTCTCTGTTCGATACTTCAACTTGTCCACTGGTTTGTGGGTGGTATGGTGTCGCTATACTATGTTTTACTCCATACTTAAAAAGTAATTTGTCGAATATCCTTGAGATGAAATGGGAGCCACCGTCACTGATGACGAGTCTCGGTACGCCGAATCTTGGAAAAATTATGTTTCTCAAGAGTTTGATTACTACTCGGGTGTCATTTGTAGGAAAGGCTATGGCCTCGATCCATTTTGAGACATAATCAACCGCGACGAGTATATATTTGTTTCCAAAAGAAGATGGGAAGGGTCACATGAAATCGATTCCCCATACGTCGAAGATTTCTACCTCTAGTATTCCCCTTTGAGATCGCGTCTTGAAATATTGCCGGTGCGTTGACACCGATCGCAATTTCTAACAGCGATGTGGACATCTTTCCACAGATTAGGCCAGAATAGGCCAGCTTGTAAGATCTTTGCACAAGTTTTGGAGATGCTTGCGTGTCCCCCGTAAGGAGACGAATGACAATGGGAAATGACATCTTCTATCTCTTCCTCGGGTATGCATCGACGGAAGATTCCGTCTGGTCCTCTTTTAAACAGTAAGGGCTCGTCCCAATAGTAGTGTTTGAGATCATGGAAGAATTTCTTTTTCTGTTGGTAAGTAAGATCTGGTGGGAGCGCGTTTGCAGCTAGATAGTTAACTATGTCAGCATACCATGGCAGTCCCATGGTTGCATGGATTGCTTTTACGGCTTCCTTGGGTTGTGGTTCGGTTAGGTTGAAATGAGCTAGGTCGTTCCTTATTTGGGCTATTAATTGCTCGTATGGAAAATCGTCGTTAATCGACACTTGTTCGGGTTTTATATCTTCCAATCTTGACAAGTGATCCGCTACGACATTTTCGGTCCCCTTTTTATCCTTAATTTCTAAGTCAAATTCTTGCAAAAGAAGGATCCATTTGAGGAGCCTTGGTTTTGCATCTTTCTTATTTAATAGATATCTTATGGCAGCATGGTCCGTGTAGATGATGATTTTTGCTCCTACTAGGTAGGAACAGAATTTGTCAAGCGCGAAGACGACTGCTAATAGCTCTTTCTCAGTCGTGGCATAATTCATTTGGGCTTGGTCTAGTGTTCTGCTAGCGTAGTAAATAGCGTGTAGCTTCTTGTCTTTCCTCTGTCCAAGAACTGCGCCTACGGCGTAGTCACTCGCGTCGCACATGATTTCTAAGGGTAAATTCCAATCGGGCGGTTGCATGATTGGTGCGGTGATAAGGGCTGATTTTAGAGTTTCAAACGCTTTATGACAATCATTGTCGAATATGAACTCAGCGTCTTTCATTAACAGACCGGTAAGTGGTTTAGTGATTTTTGAGAAATCTTTAATGAATCGCCGGTAAAAACCGGCGTGTCCTAAAAAGCTTCGTATTTATCTAATGGTCTTAGGTGGTCGGAGTTCTTTTATGACTTCTATTTTGGCTTTGTCAACTTCAATCCCTTTATTAGATATGACATGTCCTAGCACGATTCCTTCTCTGACCATGAAATGGCATTTTTCCCAATTGAGCACGAGGTTTACTTTTACGCACCTTTCTAAGACTTTCTCTAGGTTTGACAAACATCCTTCGAAACTTCCCCCACACACTGAGAAATCATCCATGAATACCTCCATGATGTTGTTTATAAAATCTGCAAAGATTTCCATCATACATCGTTGGAAGGTAGCTGGGGCATTACACAATCCGAAGGGCATTCGTCTATATGCGAACGTTCCATACGGACACGTGAAAGTAGTCTTTTCTTGGTCGTCAGGGTGAATGGGGATTTGAAAGAATCCGGAGTAACCGTCTAGATAGCAGAAATAGGAATGTTTGGCTAACCGTTCTAGCATTTGATCTATGAAGGGTAGAGGAAAATGGTCTTTTCGAGTGGCTTTGTTTAGTTTTCTATAATCTATACACACTCTATGCCCATTGACTACTCTTTGAGTTATTGGTTCGCCTTTCGCGTTCTTAACAACGGTGATACCTCCTTTCTTGGGCACCACGTGTACTGGGCTCACCCACATACTATCAGAGATCGGGTATATAATTCCAGCTTCCATAAGCTTTGTAATTTCATCTCTGACTATAGTGCTAAGAATCGGGTTAATCCTTCCTTGAGGTTCTCTAGAGGTTTTACAATCCTCTTCTAGTAAAATACGGTGCATACAAATTGAAGGACATATTCCTTTCAAATCAGATATGTTATACCCTAGTGCGGTTGGATACCTTCTTAGGACGCCTAAAAGTTTTTCAGTTTCGAGCTTCCCTAAGTTGGAGTTTACTATTACTGGTCGCGTGTGTTCGGTATCAAGGAATTCGTATCTTAGATTCTTAGGTAAAACTTTCAATTCTACACTGGGGTTCTTCGTACATGGCATATGATCGGGCGTGAGTGCTAAGCTTTCGTTTAGACTGTCATCATTTTCGAATATTGGAGGGGTTTGGATTTCTATTATCTCAGAATATTTTGTCTATTCTGCTTCCATTTCCCTTACGCACTCGTCTATGACATCTATAAGATGGCATGTGTCATTCATGGCTGGTGCTTGTAAAAATTGAGTAAGGATGAATTCCACTTTTTCTTCCCCAACTTCAAACGTTAGTCTGCCCTTCTTTACATCAATTATAGCTCCGGCGGTGGCTAGGAAGGGTCTTCCTAGTATGATAGGGGTAACTGAGTCCTCGGTTATGTCCATGATGATGAAATCGGTCGGGATATAGAATTGACCTATTCTAACTGGAACATTTTCCAGTATACCTACAGGGTATTTAACCGATCGGTCGGCTAATTGGACGGACATTTTCGTGGGTCTGAGTTCTCCCATCTCTAGCTTTTTGCAGATAGATAAGGGTATGACACTAATGCTTGCTCCTAAGTCACATAGGGCTTTGTCTACGACAAATTTTCCAATATTACAAGGTATGGAGAAACTACCTGGGTCTTTTAGCTTAGGAGGCATATTGTTTTGAATGACCGTGCTACACTCGACAGTGAGTGTAACTGTTTTGTTATCCTCTATCTTCTTCTTGTTGGATAGGATTTCCTTAAGAAATTTAGCGTACGAGGGCATCTGAGTGATGGCTTCTGTAAAAGGTATTGTTATATTGAGTTGTTTCAAAAGTTCAACGAATTTCTTGAATTGGCCCATGGTTTTGGAATTTGTAAGTCTCTGAGGATACATGATTGGTGGTTTATAAGGTGGTGGAGGTACATAAGGCTTCTCTTGCTCCACTGCCTCTTGCGTTTCGCTTTCCTTTTCTTTTTCTCTAGGTTCATTGGCTTTTTCAGGCGGCTCGCTCTGTTTTTGGTACATGGCTGGATTTTCTAGTCTCGGGTCAACAGGTTCGTCGAGTTCTTTTCCACTTCTCAGTATCACAGCATTGGCATGTCCTTTTGGGTTGGGCTGTGGTTGACCAGGAAAAATTCCAGCCGGTGCTGCAGTAGGTGCTTGTTGTTGAGCTACCTGTGAAATTTGCGTTTCAAGCATCTTGTTATGGGTGGCTAAAGCATCAACCTTGCTAGCTAATTGTTTTATCTGCTCATTAGTATGTAAATTTTGATTCATAACGTCTTTATTAGTCTGAGCTTGGGAAGCAACGAAGTGCTCTATCATGATTTCTAGGTTAGATTTCCTAGGAGCATTAGGTTCATTACCAGGATGATTTGGGATAGCTTTTGGATAACCGGGTGGTGTGGAAGGAGCTTGTCCAGGCGCATATAACGCGTTGTTACTTTTGTATGAAAAGTTCAGATGAATTTTCCATCCAGGGTTATAGGTATTGCTATAAGGGTTCCCTTGTACATAGTTTGCTTGTTCAGCTGGAACTCCTGTTAGAAGTGGGCATTCTGGAGCAAGATGTGATTGAAGACCACATAGATCGCAAGTTTGGACAACTGCAGCCACGGTAGCTACAGGAGCAGTGGTAAGGTTTTCTAGCTTTTGGGTAAGAGCTTCCACTTTAGCATTGACTTGGTCCAGGATATTCACTTCAGACATTCCACCTTTGGTTTGGGATTTCTCCACATTAGCTCTTTCGCTTCCCCATTGGTAGTGGTTTTGGGCCATACTTTCGATAAGTTGATTTGCTTCGGCATATGGTTTATCCATCAGTGTGCCACCAGCAGCGGCGTCTATAGTCATTCTTGTGTTATACAACAGACCGTTATAAAACGTATGAATGATTAGCCATTCTTCTAAACCATGATGAGGACAGAGTCTAATCATATCCTTGTAACGTTCCCATGCTTCGAAAAGTGATTCGTTATCTTTTTGTCTAAAACCGTTGATGTTAGCTCTAAGCATAGCAGTTTTGCTTGGTGGGAAATATCTAGCCAAGAAGACTTTTTTCAATTCATCCCATGTGGTGATTGAATTTGAAGGAAGGGATTGGAGCCAGGCTCGGGCTCTGTCTCTTAAAGAAAAGGGAAATAGGCGCAATCGTATCGCCTCGGGGTTTACACCATTCGCTTTTACAGTGTCTGCGTACTGCATAAACACTGACAGATGTAGGTTAGGGTCGTCAGTAGGAGATCCAGAAAATTGGTTCTGCTGAACGGCGGATATAAGCGAAGGTTTCAGCTCGAAATCGTTTCGAGCGATAGCAGAGGCGACAATGCTGTTTTGAGGCTCCGCTTGTGAAGGAACTGCATAGTCCTTAAGAGCGCGAGGCGGATTTGGTACGTCAGCCATTGTCGATTCTTCGGTAGATTCGGATAACGGGATATCAGGAATTTTAGTCGGAGGAAGATTGTTGAGGGATCGGTATTCTTGAATTCGGCGTCTTAATCTTAAGTAACGCTCGATATCGTTAATTTGTAAATGAAAAGGCTCGTTTTGAGAACGAGTGTTTGGCATACAACAGAGGGAAATATAAAAAGTTGCCTTAGTCTAGACAGCGTTGTTTTCAGATTACACTAGTGACTAAACTAAAGTCCCCGGCAACGGCGCCAAAAACTTGATGTGTCTGCGATCGACCTAATGTCTAACGGTATCTTAACTGCAAGTGCGCAGTCTATCGCGGTAGTAATAAAAGGATGTCGAACCCACAGGGACTTCGTAATCACTCTAGTGTTGTAAAACAGGTTAGTTTAGCTAAGGCGGAAATTGTCACGTTGTTTTTTTTTTAGAAGTTTAAAACTAAAGGGAAACTAAATTCAATTAAGGGAATTAATATTAAAGCGGTCGGAGTGTAATGATTTGAACCTATGCGAATTAAGTTGTACCTAAGCATATAAAAATATTTAACTTAATTGTTCTGTAGTACTTATCAGTTTAAAAACCCTCGATTCACACTCTCGTGGTCTTACCTCGGATCATACTCCTAAAGCCAAATGTCTGCTCTCGCTAGTCCATAAGTGTTTAGAAAGCATCTTTTTGAAAACTAAATAAGTCTAATTCGTTTTAAAGCGCTCTCGCTGTATTTAAATCGAATGCCTAACTTTAGCTATCCGGTTAAAACCTCACACTCTCGTGGTCTTGATTTCTCCCTATTTCACTTTCTTTACTCTCGTAATAAAAAGCTTAATTTTTAATTATAAAAAGTCACGGCCATAAATTAAGTTGATTAAGGTTTTAGCTTAGAAAAAACATTAATTTATTCGGTTATTTCATCACACCCCGACTACGGGTATTTAGCTACTCATAGTACTAGGAATTAAAAAGCAGGAAATAAATTCAGAAAACAATAGTGCATGCATCATAAATAAAGAATAAAAATATAACATAAATAAAATTTCGATTATATCAAATACAATAAAATCAAATACAATAAAAAACCTGAAAAGCAATAAAATCCGAGATCCTTCTTCCACAAGCCGGCAAGATTGGAACATCGAAATGAAAACTTAAATGGGCGAAATTCGGAAATAAAGTCGAGAATAAAAATTGGCAGAGCTTCCGCAAGGTTTTTGTGAACTAAACTCCCCCCCTTTTCTTTCTAAGTCTAAGCTATATATAGAGAATAAAAGTACGGTTGGAAAAATATCTGAGTTCCTAAATTCTTGGTTTTATTGAGAAAAATGAGGAGAAGTGGCCTTGGGAGTTGGAGAGAATTTAGGCACGTATGCATGCTTTGTTTGACCACTTTATTCAGCTTTACCACGTTCAAAATTTAATACATATAAGCTTGTTATGGGCGTGGCTGGGGCGTTACGCTCATTTTGCATGAAATAGCGCGTTACGGTCGTGGCAGGGGTGTGACGACCGTCACACTCTTCTGAAGCGTCTTACGGTCGTGGCAGTGGTGTGACGAACGTAACATCAGCAGAAAATGGATTTCTTGACAGATTTATCTTTTCTCTTTGGTCTTTGGCCGCAATCTCGCGCATTTCACGTTTCTTCTTAGTTTGAGCTGAGATATGTTGTACCTGCATAAAACCATACACAACTCGGAATATTCGAGAGTTAATCGAGTAAATACGACATAAAACGGATAAATTTTATGGTAAATATATGATATGATTTCGCGTTATCAATGGCCAAGGAGCGGTCAGCACGTTGAGAGGAACCGGAGGAATGTGCACCTTATCGGCGTAGATTTGGCATTTATGGCAGGTACGACAGTGTTGATAGCAATCAGCTTCCATGGTAGACCAGTAATAGCCTGCCCTTAGAATCTTCTTAGACATCGTGTGTCCGCTCAAGTGGGTGCCGAACGTACCGCTGTGTATCTCAGTCATGATCAACTCTGCCTCAACTTTGTCCACACATCGGAGTAAAACACAATCATGGCTGCGTTTATAGAGGGTGCCGTTGCTCAGGAAGAACTTGGCAGCAAACTTCCTTAGGAACTTCTTGTCATTTACTGAAGCTCCTTCGGGATATTCTCTAGTCTGGAGATACCTTTTGATTTCATGAAACCAGGGTTGTTCCACTACTTCTTCGGTATTAATCTCGTGACAATGCGCAGGTTCATCCATTCGCTCGATGGTTATTCGGGGAGCCTCGTTATCCCAATTAAGTTTAAACATGGAAGACATTGTAGCCAAAGCATCTGCTAGCTGATTCTCTTCTCGCGGGAAATGCTCGAAGGTGATTTGCTCGAAATGAGGCAACAATGTCAAGACATGTTCTTTGTATGGGATAAGATTAGGATGTTTGGTATCCCACTCTCCTTTGATTTGACTGATAACCAAAGCCGAGTCCCAAAATACGATCAAATATTTGATCTCCAAGTCTATAGCAGCCTTGAGACCAAAAATGCAAGCCTCATATTCAACCATGTTGTTGGTACAGCTGAAGCAAAGTCGGGCCGTGAAAGGTGTGTGGCAACCTTCTGGGGAAATGAGTACCGCACCGATACCGTTTCCAAGTGCATTTGAAGCACCATCAAAGTACAGGGTCCATCGGGATCCCTTTTCAGGTCCGTCATACGGCCCGTTACTTTCAATGCTGTCCAAATTCATGATGTCCTCGTCTGGGAAGTCAAATCTCATGGATTGATAATCTTCGATAGCTTGATGAGCTAGATGGTCAGCTAGTACACTCCCTTTTATAGATTTTTGGGTGGTGTAATGGATGTCATACTCAGTTAGGATCATTTGCCATCTAGCGATTCTTCCAGATAAAGCAGGCTTTTCGAAGATATACTTGATAGAATCCATTTTGGAAATCAACAGAGTGGTATGAGTCAACATATACTGTCTTAGTTGGCGAGCAGCCCATACCAAAGCGCAACAAGTTTTCTCGAGCAGTGAGTAGCGAGTCTCACAGTCGGTAAACTTTTTACTAAGGTAATAAATAGCATGCTCTTTTCGACCAGACTCGTCATGCTGGCCCAAAACGCACCCCATTGAGTTATCCAAGACGGTCAGATACATGATCAATGGTCTTCCCTCGACGGGTGGCATCAGAATAGGAGGTTCTAGCAAATACTCCTTGATCTTATCAAAAGCAGCTTGGCAATCGTCGTTCCATTCGACTACATGATCTTTCTTTAATAGTTTGAAAATTGGCTCACAGGTAGAAGTCAGATGAGAGATGAATCTGGCAATATAGTTCAAGCTCCCCAAGAATCCTCTAACCTCCTTTTCAGTACGGGGAGCAGGCATCTCTTGTATTTCTTTCACTTTTTCTGGATCGACCTCAATGCCTTTGTTGCTGACAATGAACCCTAGAAGTTTACCTGACCTAACTCCAAAAGTGCATTTACTTGGATTCAGCCTGAGCTTGTATTCATTCAATCTGGCAAACAGCTTCCGCAAATGCTCAAGGTGTTCCTCGTCTATTTGTGATCGAGCTATCATGTCGTCTACGTAGACTTCGATCTCATGATGTATCATATCATGAAATAAAGCTACCATGGCGCGTTGATACGTTGCCCCTGTGTTCTTCAATCCGAACGGCATCACCTTGTAGCAGAAGGTACCCCATTGTGTAACAAAGGTTGTTTTCTCCATGTCCTCGGGGGCCATTTTAATTTGGTTGTAGCCCGAGAAGCCATCCATGAAGGAAAACACTTTGTGCTGAGCTGTGTTGTCAATCAAAATGTCGATATGGGGTAGCGGAAAATCATCTTTAGGGCTAGCCCTATTCAAATCCCGGTAGTCCACACACATTCTGACCTTGCCATTTTTTTTAGGAACTGGCACAATGTTAGCAACCCATTGCGGATAGGATGTAACAGCCAGAAAGCCCATGTTGAATTGCTTCATTACTTCTGCTTTAATCTTCTCAAACATGTCAGGCCTCATTCGGCGGACCTTTTGCTTGATCGGTGGACAATCCTCTCTTGTAGGGAGACGGTGAACCACTATATTTGTGTCTAAACCCGGCATGTCTTCATAAGACCAGGCGAAGATTTCAACGTATTCATTTAACAGCTGTATCAAGCGTTCCCTGACACATGGCTCCAGATTGGCACCCACTTGTACTACCTTCCGGTCTTCCTCTGTTCCTAAGTTGACAGTTTCCAACAACTCTTCGTGAGGCAAGGTGGCCCTTTCTTCTTGTTGTAGAAGCCTGACTAGCTCTCCCGGTACTTCACAATCTTCGTCATCTTCATACTCAGCCTAATTGACCAGAACTTCAGAGTTATTGAAGGACATAGCAGAATAGTCACCCATAGAATCCAGAGTGGATGGGTACCTGCATTTGTGAGTGTAGGTGTGTGTAAGGGATAGCCATCCTTAAACAAACAAAATGCAAAAAGGAAAGAAAATGAACACAGCAGTTTATCAATGAAAAACGTCCAATGAATCATTAAACATGGCATATGGATATGAAGATAATCAAAATCCTTACAAATGGACCTGCATGCCCCGGGCAAGGCATGAGATGAAAAAGTAGTGTACGGATTGTTCAAAAAGTAATTATTACAAACCAACAGGAAATGTTTGACGGATAATTACTGATTAATAAAAGTAATGGGGACAAAGTATTTTGCCTCCCAGTTGCGTAGCCCTCCTTCGATGGTTGGGTAGATCCAATCTTCAATGTTAGCCTCTTTGTCTTCACCCTCCAAAGCGTTGATCCCAAAAGGAGAAATCTTGATGGGTGCTCTTTCAACCTTTGAGCGGCGCATAGCTTTCTGCCCCGCAGCAGTGAATCCTAACCCAAACTTGTCTGTTTTGTGAGGAATATCAGGCAACTGACCCCATGTTGAGCTCTTCCCTTCTTTCAATGCAGCTTTCGCGTCTTTTAGAGATTCCATCCTGGGCATCTGCTTTGGTACGTTAGCTACCACTTTTGCTACTGCCACTTCAGGAGAGACTTCCTCGAAGTGCTGAAATGGTGTCTCAATGAATTCACCCTCAACCTCTACATACCGAAAGGAGTTCAGGTGGCTGATCATATATTCCTCTTCACCGTGCACGGTGATAATCTTTCCTTTGACAGGGTACTTCAACATTTGATGTAAGGAGGAGGTAACCGCCCCAACATTATGTATCCATGGTCGCCCCAGTAAGCAAGAGTATGACGGACGGATGTCCATCACATAGAAAGTTTAGGGGAACACTTCTGTGCCAACTTTAATGGGAATGTCTACCTCCCCGTGTATCATTCTCTTTGACCCGTAAAATGCCCTTACAATGATATTACTTGGCCTTAACTCCAAGCCTTCACAGTCTAAACAGTCGAGAGCCTTCTTGGGCAGCACGTTCAGAGAAGAACCAGTGTCGACCAGCACATGGGCCAAAGTAGCTCCTTGGCATTCTACTGACACATGTAATGTGTCGTTGTGTTTTCTTCCTTTTGAGGTCAGGTCAGCATCAGAGAAACCTAAACCGTTGTCTGCGGTAAGGCTGGCCACTCAATCTTGGAATTGGTCTGCAGAGGTTTCCTGGGGCACATGGGCTGTCTTCAGGAATTTTATCAATGCTTTAGCGTGCGCCTCATAGCAAAGCAGTAATGCTAACATGGAGATCTTCGAGGGGGTTTGCCCTAGTTGTTCTACCACGTCGTAATCACTTTTCTTAATTATCTTTAAGATCTCCTCCATCTCTTTCTTAGAGGTCTCCGGGATGACCAAAGGTTGAGCCCTCTTCCTGAAGAGCTCATCTTGGGTCCCTTTACCTTTATCGGCAGAAGTAGGAGGGACAACAACGGGAATAACAGTTTCTTCAATCAACGGAGTTTCAGCAGAAAGTTTTATTGGTACAGGATTAACTTTGGCAGCAGCTGAGGGTCCAAAGATTTCCTTTGGGGGGGCGATCTCTGGAGAAAATATTCTCCCACTTCGGGTGATCTTGCTTGTACCAGCAATGTTTCCAATGCTGGCCTCTTCTTCATCAGAGCTTCCTTCGGTTACTTCAACTTGTTTAACACCATGGTAGTAGATTTCTCCACCATAATTCCATGGTATTGACTTGTCAGAACTGTAGGGGACAGGCCCAAACATAGTTATTTTCAAGGGAACAATCTTGGTAGCTGATGTAATCTTGACAGGATTTCTGACGGCCTTGGAAAAATTGGCGTGAATGGTGATTATTGAAACATCTTCAGTGAGGGTTGGAATAGAAGGAACCTTTTCAAACAGAATTTGTTGACTGTCCATCAGGCCTTGGATGCCTTTCTTCAGTAATGGGCAGTCAAATGGCAGAGAGTAACAACAGTAGCAGTCTTCTTTGCATCCCGGGAAAATCCCGGCTCTTAGCAGATTTAACTTGATGGTTAACAGCGGAGTTATCAGGTCACTGACATCAGACACATACAGATCTTCCTCAATAGCATGGACATTTCGACCATGCTTCGGCATCGGAGCAGATATCACGTTTGGCTTCTCTGGAGCATCGAACTCCACCTCTTTTGCATCTAACAAGTCTTGAATTTTGTTTTTTAGCGCCCAACAATCGTTTGTGTCATGTCCGACGCTATCAGAATGGTAGGCGCATTTAGCATTGGGATGATAGTGCGGTGAAGCAGTATTCACAAGTTTCGGTGCTTCCCTAATCTTGGTGAGATTCAAATTCAACAAATGTGGAAGAACCTGCGCAAGTGTCATATTGATGCGGGTAAACTGCCGTGGTGGCCGTTCTCCCCATTGCTGTTTAGGTCTGGACTGGTTATTGCGAGGTTGATCATTTGATGGATTATGGATCATCACGGCCCCCAAAGTCGGCCGACGCTCATTTCTTCCTGCTCCTCTCTGAGAATATACAACATCCGTTTCCTTCTTCGCCGGAAATGATTTCTTAACAGTCGTAGATGCAGAGGCATCCTTCTGAATCTTCCCATTCTTGATACTGGCTTCTACCCGCTCGCCAGTCAGAATTAATTTGGTAAACCCTGCGGAAGAGCTACCGATCAGATGGTTAAAGAATGGACCAGACAGGGTCCCCAGGAACATATCAACAAGCTCTCTATCATAAAGAGGTGGCTGCACTCTTCCGGCCAGATCGCGCCACTTCTGGGCATATTCCTTGAATCCCTCACCTGAGGCCATCCCCATACTCTGTAGCTGAGTACGGGTTGGTGCCAGGTCAGAGTTATACTGATATTGGCGATAAAAAGCGGCTGCCAGATCCTCCCAACTATGTACCTCTGATCTCTCAAGATTGTAGAACCAATCCAGCTATGTGCCAGACAGGCTATCCTAAAAGAAATGTACCCAAAGGTTTCTGTCAGATGTGTGAGGTTGAATTCTTCGGACATACGACCTTAGGTGCATCTTCGGGCAAGACAACCCATCATATCTTGCAAAAACTGACACTTTAAACTTCGGGGGGATCACAATTCCAGCAATTAATCCCAAATCTTCGAAATCTAGGCTGGGAACTCTCTGCAGCTCCATAGCTGCTAACCTGTCCTCCAAACTCTTGTATTTGTCATCGGCCGACGGGTATTGTTGTTCTGAGTAGTCTTCATCTTCTTCAGCCTCTTCCTCTTCAGCTTCAGATTCAGACGGTACCGCAACCCCTTTTCCTTTACTGGTTCCCTCTTCAGATGTAGGGGGAAATTCAAGAACTCTTCTGCCTTCACCCTCAAACCTTCTTCCCAGGGTAGCTACCTCGACTCTTTTCTTCTTCTTTTTCACTTGCTCTTTGTTCCCAAGCAGGGCTTTTAGATCCTCCAGACCCTTTGCCAAGGTCATCAGGAGATGCTGAAACTATGAGTTCTGAGACTGTAGATCTTTGACCATCTGTTCGAGATCCATCTTACTGAAATAAACAGCAGAAAGATAAGGAAACCTGGTGTGGAGACCTGCTTATGCACATGATGAATGATATGTTTATTTGTGCAATGCATTCAAGGATTTAGAAATTCACAATTGTTGCAGACAAAAAGAACACACGTCATATTAATAAGAAGAAATTTTGTTAGTACATAAATGCCCCATGGGCCAAATATTACAAAAACTTCTCATGGTAAAAAGACGTTGCGCATCCTCTTTGGCGCGATGTAGGTGTTGAGGGTCTCTTCCTCATGGAGTCGGCGGGTAAGCTCGAAAACCTTCTTCTCACTGGCATAGAAGCTGGCTTCAAAAGTATTCCGTTCCTCCTTGAGTTGGATCCAACTCTTCTGCATCTCCTCCCACGATGTTGGCATGTCAGGATATAGGATGGTGTAGGGAACCTCTCCTTCCTTAACGGGCTCTTTAATCACAGGGAGAACATGAGGGTAAGGCATCATTAGATTCTGGGCTCGGGTTCGTACCCACTTGAGATAAGGCTCGAGAGGGATGGAGTTCTTGTGCCCCAGTGTCTTGCTGCCTACCTTGTTAGGCATCCTCCAAGCTCCGATGAATCTTTGGTGAAGTCCTTGCGCATCGTTGTCGAAGTCAAAAACTATGTCAGGAATCAGCATGTCATGAGGACCATCCCTCCGTGCATATCCAAATTGTCTCAAAGCTAGACAAGGGTTGTAGGTAATGCCTCCCCTAATGCCAAGTAATGGAACATTGGGGAACTCTCCACAATGATCGACGATGATGACATTTTCTCTGGACCAAGAACACCAATGTACATCAGAGTGTGTGAGGGTCATCAATCGTTGTGACCACCTTAGGCCTTGGTCATTCTTCAAAACAGATTGTGGAAGGTGCAAAATAAACCACCTTGCGAGGAGAGGAGTACAACACACGAGAACACCTCTCTTTCTCATTGTTCGTGTGTAAAATGAGTGGAGGATGTCCCCAAGAAACGTTGGTATTGGATTCTTGGATAAGAAGATCTTGACGGTGTTGACATCTATAAGCTGGTCAGGATTTGGGAACAAGACAAACCCATAAATGAGGAGTGCCACAATTTCTTCAAAGGCTTGTAGATCCAGGGAATTCCAACACTCTTGTGCCTTCTCAAACAAGAATTTTGCCAAGAAGCCTTTGACACCGCTTCTAGTTTCCCAATGCCCCTTGATGTCAGATGGTTGCAAGTGTAGTGCTTGAGCAACATCTTCAGGCTTTGGTTCCTTTTCCGTACCGTTGAAAGGTAGTTGATTAAGAATAGGAATTCTCAGGAGTTGAGAAAATTCCTCCAAAGTAGGCACCAATTGGTAGTCGGGGAATGTTAAACAGTGGTGAAGGGGGTCAAAGAACTGGAACAAAACCTTCATCATGTCTTCTTCAATGCTGGTGTTGACTAGGCTGAGCAGTCTACCGTGTCTTTCACTGAAGGGAGAGCTTTCGGGAATTCTGGATGTGAGCTCCTTGAGTTGAGGAGGGATTCTCACAAGGTTGACTTGGATAGTTTTCCTACGAGGAATTTCCATGACCTACAAAACAAGAACAAAGGTGAAGATCCAAACCCTTGAAATGGTTAGCGGATGCATATGATGCCTTATGATGTTTATGATGTATGCAAAAAACACATGTACAAGCAATTCACACAAAACCCTAGTTTCAGGCTTGCATGGGGTTTCATAGGTAAGTACCCTCTTGAGGGTAGTTGGCTTAAAAACCTGTCCTATAAATAGTAACCGGGTTCTAAGGAGCTCAATATCATTGGATTTTTCTCCATGTTCATTGTTTTGGTTTAGCCACTTAACTAGCGACCAAAATATTTCAAGAAAACAACCCTCAATGAGTGTAGTATCGAGTATCTACCAACTTCGGACTGCACCAAAGCCGGTCATCTCACTATCCCTAATAAAAGGCCAAGATGGTCAAGTAAGGTTCTAGGTCATTAGTGCTTAGTGACATCACTCAGCGGCCCCGTACTCTCCTTGATTGAACTCAAGGGTTATCGGTACTCACAAATATGTCGCACTAATATAGCTATTGCTTCAACCGTGTCGGTATACCCCGCACAGTTTCCAACACGTATTGCTATCTATGAATGTTTCCCAAATCCGGGTGTAGGATTTCAAGCCCAAACAAGAGAACCACAAAGGTAAAGCAATCAAAGCAAACAATTAATCATGCAAGAGGGTGATCTAAAACCCTAAGGTAACCCCACTTTTAAAATCATTCCCCAGCAGAGTCGCCAGTTCTGTGATACGGTGGGAGAACTGACTTGAGTTTTTTGCGTTTGTTTTTGCACTTGTTCGGTTTAGCAAGAGTCGCCACTGACTTTTTATTTTATCCTAAAGGAAAGGTTAAAAAAAGCACAGGAAAAACCTTTTGAGATGTTTCGTGGGTTCGGGGGGTAGATTATAGAAAGGGAAGGTATTAGCACCCTTTCTATCCATGGTTATCCATGGGCTCTTAGTTACTTGGTTTTAGATCAACTTGCCTTTGATTTTCAATTGCTTTGAAATAGTGTGTGTGTGTGTGTTTTGAAAACATTTTGAAGAAGATGCCTTCGTCTCGGCAACCATTGTAATGACTCGTGTTTGAGTATATACAAAGGTGTGTATCTTTTCGAAAAGATGTTTCAAATGTTTTTGGAAGTTTGTTTTGAAAGTGTTTGTGGAGTGTGGTTTTGAAAAGTAGGCAAGTGTTTTTTCAAGTTTGCCAAGTAACTAAGAGTTTGTCTACCCCTAAATTTAGTCAAAGGTTTTTCTCATGTTTTAACCCTTTTAACAATTTTGTTCCACCATTGTATTTGGTGGACAATCTTGCGTTTAGGATGTTTAACGGGACAGGCGCGGGTCATCGTATGGACCATGAATGCAATGGTGCCAAGTGTCTTTCGCAATTTTGCTTGAAGGGACTATGATCATTTTGATAGGCAACTTTCGAAAGCGTCATCGAGGGACTATGATCATTTTATTTGTTTTGTTTTGCCAAAGATACTCAACGTGCAAGCATGGCCCATTTTGGAAGGCAACAAGCGGGATTACCCTAGGGGTGCAAGTGTGATTGTGTATTGATTTCATGCATTTGTTTTGTATTAGGTTATCTAGCGTTTGATTTTATGTACATACAAACCCTAGGTCTAAACATGGTATATTTGAAAGCGATAAATTGCGGGAATTTAAAGTCTACGCTATTACAAATGAGTATCCGGGGAGGGGGGTACAATTATTTACAAATGGGGGATGAGACTTATTAGGAGAATAGTATCCAAGTATTTACAACCAAATCGAATTGCGATCTCAAATGTAATATGTATCAAATGTATAAGATAAGCAAATGTATCAATGTATAAAAAGATAAAATGTGTATTATAAATGTGTATGTGATTTATTTACAAGGTGAGAAATGTATTTATTAAGTATTCTTATCTTGTTTTGTATTTTTGTTAATTATGTACAAGTAAAATATTTTAAGAAAATAAAAGGAAATGTTTTAAGTTCTAATTTATTTTTAGGTATTTTATTGTTTTTATGTTAGTATTCTTTATGCACAAAATTTTAACTAAAAAAAAAGAAAAGAAAACTGTTTCACTTTGAGAAAATTAATATTAAAGTTTATATGTTCACTTAAAAATGTAATAAAAATAAAAAGAAACAAATAAGAACATTTAAAAAAAGGTATTATTTTATAAAAAAATAAACAATTTATGTTATAAAGAAAATAATATAGTGTTAGTATAAAAAGTAGGAAATAAATAAAAATGGAGAGGAGTTAAATGGGCTTGGTGTGAACTTGCTATGGCCCAAACAAATGAAACAGAATAAAAGAGATAAGGGGGGGTGTGCTGGCCTTTTTGAATGGGCTTAGGCGAATGACAAGGGCCAGGCCCAACGCGCTTCACAAATTTGTTTAGGGTTTCAGATAGTTTTGTTCACTTTGGATTTAGGGTTAGGCGAAGGATACAGAGGCGCCGTTCACTTTCGCTCTTTGTTCTCATCTTCTCAGGCCAAGCTAACTGAACGCCGATCCTCCGCCTAGGGCTAACCACGCGCCATCATCTCTCCTTCTCCCTCCGCGGAACGCTCAGGCGACAGTTACGCAAGGTAGCGATTTATGTCTCTATCGCATTATGGTTTCAAACTTTTATGTATTGCATGTTTTACTTTTCGTTTATTGATTCTGTTCCTTGTGTATTATTGTTCACATGAGGTTTTGAAAGGAGGGAGAAGGAATACTACCTATATTGGAGACGGAGGAGGAGAGGATCTGAGGCGCCAAGGGTGGCCGAACGGAGGGATACGCGTGATGCTCTGAACCTTTACTTCCTGGTATCTTTATTTTTTTGCCTTTTAGGTTTGGTGATGATATTTCTGAAAACCTAGTTTGATCACTTCTTTCCTCTTCTTCTGTTTGCCCTGCTTCTGTTGCCTCTGAATATTTGATACGTTTGCCTTTCTGATATGCTTGCTTATCTGAGATGCCTGGTATACTGAGTATGGCTTTGATGATTTTGGCTTTGGATGAATTTTTATGGTTGATTTGCTCAGTGATGAACCCTAGGTTCTGAGGGCCCTTGGGGGATTCTGTATGTGTTTGAATGTTTCAAGGCTTGCTGCAGATTTGAGCTTTAGTTTGTGTTTTGAAATTGGTCATAGGCAGGATAATGGCTTGACACATTTTGTGGCTTTAGGTTTGTGCTTACTGAGTTCAAAACAGGTCTTAGGCTTGATGCAGGTTTATGTTACAGTAGGTTTTGAAGTTACATGCATGGTTTTGAGGTTTATTGATGGTTAAGGCTTGTTTTTAGTCTGTTTGTATATTACAGTTTTGAATGGTTACAGGCTTTGGGCTTGATGTTTGTTTAGAGGCAGGTTAAGGCTTGAGCGGTTTGATGGTTATCTTGATACTGTTTTTGTTTTACAGTGGTTCAGGCTAACAGGTTTAGAGCTTGTGTTTTTGGTTGAAGTTTTGAGTTTATGAGCTTTTGAACTTGGAGGCTGTTAGATTTTTTTTTTGGCTTCTGATATCTATGTTATGCAGGTTGATGGCTCTTGTATATCTTTTCAGGGTCTTGGCCCTATGGTCCTTGAAAAGCAGGAACTGTTATATCTTTTGTATATTTGCTCTCTTTTGAATTTGGTCAATGCTTGGACAGGTTTGCAAGGCTTGCGGTTTTCATTCTTTGTGGTCACTTCTGCTGTATGCCTTCTGTCTCCTTTTTCTATGTGTTCTGATACATCCTGTTTATATCTTTTGTTTAGCCTCTAGCCTGCTATACTGTAAGCTGCTTTCCTCTCTCTTTCTCTCTCCAGATTAAAGAAAAGCACTTTTATTGCTTAAATTTGTCTTCTTTCTGAAAAAGTAAACTGGCCTTTGGAAAGTGATGTATCTGAACATTGTTTGCACTTGTTTTCCTCTGCATATTTTCCATGTTTCTTGCATACTTTATGTACTTTATTGACAACTTTTGGAGTTTGATATCTTCTTGCATACTTTATGTACTTTATTGACAGCTTTTGGAGTTTGCAATCTGCTCGAACTGTTTTAAAATCAATGACAACCCTAAATTTTGTCTGACTGACAAGAAAAATCTGTTTGACCGATTCTTGAGCCAGTCTAAAAAATCAGGAAAAGCCCGAAGCCGTGATTTCTTGTGGAAAAAGAGCAGGGCAAATTTTGGGGTACAACAATAATGTTATTAAGATTTGTACCATTGTCAGTGATGATCCTTTCTGGGATACCGTACCGGCAAATAAGATTTTGCTTGATGAAGCGGGAAACAACATTCTTAGTAACGGAACCAAAGGAAGTTGCTTTGACCCATTTGGTAAAATAGTCAATGGCCACTAGGATGAAGCGGTGTCCATTGGAGGTTGTCGGCTTGATCTCTCCAATCATATCAATTCCCCATATAGCGAAGGACCAAGGAACCGTCAAGACATTCAGAGGAACCGGAGGTACGTGCACCTTATCAGCATAAGATTGGCACTTATGACAGGTCCGAGAGTGTTGATAGCAATCTGCTTCCATGGTAGACCAATAATAGCCTGCTGTAGCGATAAAAAATGTAGCGGGGTAAATCGGAGATCAAATTATTGATTAATTCGTCTCACAAAAGCAAGAGTCGCCACCGCGCTTTATTGTTTCCAAAGGAAAAGGGAAAAGAGCGAAATAAAACCCTAAATATGCAATGTAAATAATAATAAAATACAAAGCGTTTTTGAAAAGAGATCTTATGGTTCGGGGGTTGGTTATACAATGGGAAGGTATTAGCACCCAATGCATCTATAGTACTCTATAGGAACCTTTTGAAATGTCTGTTTTATTTAAAATTGATTGCTTGATTGAAAATAAATCGTTTTGGCCGAAACGGGATACGGACGGGTTTTTGAGGATACGACGACCTAATGTCGAAGTTTTTGCTTAAAGGGGCATAAATTTTGAAAAGGTTGAATACTTGAGGAAAAATTATCCTAAGTTTTAATGAAATGTGAAAGTTCGCGCAGTTAGACTTGAGGACATGAAGTCAACAAATTTACTGTTTTTCCTTTGGATTTAAACATAAACAGAATAAACAAATAAATATGTAATAAATACACAGGCAAAATATGCGAATAATGATTAAATAACGATAATTTAAATGATAGATTAAATGATGCGAATAATGCATTTTTATGATTTTTGTTTAATATTAACGAAAAGAAAGTATTTTTTTACTTTTTACGCATTTTGATATGGATAAAAGCAAGAGAATTATTTAACGAAGACATAATGTTTTTTTTTTAGTTATTAAGTTTTATTTTATATATTTGATATTAATATTAATAAAGCAAGAAAATGAATTAATAAAATATTTTTTAAGTTTCTCTATTTTTATATGTTTTAGAGTTTTGTTTAATAACGATGTAAGAGGAGAATTAATAAAAAAAACTAAAGTGTCTACCTTCTTAAATTCCATATTTTTTATGTATATGAAAAATAAAATATTTATTTAAAAGATTAAGAGGTTCTAAATTAAATTAAAAGTTATTAATTCACCCTAATGAAATAAAATTAAAACTCTTAAATTAAAACCAAGATTAAACTAAGAGGTCAAACTAATTAATAAAAAAAACACCTAGTTAGACATATCTTTTTATTTTTTATTATACTTACCAATTGATTAACATAATAATAATTCTAAAAAAAAAAGATTAGAGAAAGTAAAATAAAAAGAAAAAAAAGTGTATCAAAAATAAAAAAGCAAGTAAAATATAAATGGGCTAGAAGGTTTGAGAGGCCCACACAGAAAGAGAAAAAAGAGGGGGTGCAGAAGCAGGTCGTGGGCTTAAGCAGGAAAAATGGGGTGAGGCCCATTAGTTGTACAATTCACTTAGGGTTAATTTGTTTTAGCATAATTGGGGATTAGGTTTTGTTGTGCAGAACGGCGCTCATCTCTCTTCTTCGTCATCTTCTTCGCGTCTTCTTCTCCATGCTTTTGCTTCTGAGTTTCGCTTTCTAACTCCTTCCCATGGCCACCCGCTCACGCTGTCTTCTTCCCTCTAGCCAAACGAAACAAGGGAGGGCTACGGATTTTCGGTAAAACGCTTCTGATTCGTTAAAGCTTAGTTTCATTTTGCATGTTGATTCCGATTACATGATTCTTATTCTGTTTTGATTTTTGATTCTTATTATTCATTAGAGGTACTTATGGAAGGAAGTAAAAAAAGAAAAGGAATCGTTACCTAGGCGGAGACGGAGGAGGGACAGTCGGGAGCGAAGGAGGCCAGGCGGCGAGGAGAGGAGGGTCGCGAGCTTGCTTCGGTGACTGGTATTTTATGTGATTTCCTTCTTCTTCTTGCTGGTACTGTATGCTTCGATCTTTCTCTTCTTCGTTTGCCTTGGTCCTGTATTTTTTATGTTGCCTTTGAACGCTTTCTTATCTTCTTCTTCACTGTGATGATGTTGAACTGCTCTTCCTTCTTCTTGCTACTGTCGCTTGTTCATTGGCCTATGATAATGTTTTTGAGGCTTTATGTTGTATGCTTTAAATGGCCAGTGATGGTAACTCTGAGGCCTTGCTCATGTTGCCTTCGAAGTTGGTTTTTGGGGGGATCGTTTCAGGTTTGGCCTAGCTTGGCTTCAGCAGATTTGTGATTGATGATGTTTTGGCTTGGGTAGTAAGTTTGACAGGTTTATGAGTATACTGGTTTTGTGTTGGTTGGACAGGTTGATGGAAACAGGGGAATAGGTTTTTTTTTGTTGCTAGGCCATATTGGTTGTATGGTTTGAATTGGTTTTTTGTGTGAGATTGTTTTTTGATATCTATTTGACAGTAATGGTGATGTTGGCTTAAGGGCTCAATCAGTTTGTGAGGTTTATGCCATATGGTGAAATGGTTTTTTGACAGTAATGGAATGGTTATGCAGGTTTTTAGAGCTCAATCTGTTTTGTGATGTTTAGGCCATATATGTTGTTATGGTTTTGACAGTAATGGAATGGTTATGCAAGTCTGCTGGTTTTTTGTGTGTTTTTGTTGATAACTATTTTTCTCAGTTGAAGGCTTGGAGATCTATTCTGATATGTGATTTTTTTTTGTTTATGTTATAACAGTCTTCTCTTTCCCTTTTTTACGTTACAGGCTGGAGGTTTTGAAATACTTTTACCCTTTTCCCTGGAATTCTGCACCAGACTGCTACCTCTAATTTGTCTCTATTCCTATTTTATGTTTTTACTTCTACTGGCTATATTACTGCAGTTTGTCTTGTATCTCTTTCCTGCCTAAGCTAAACCTGTAAAACCACACTTCCTCCTCTCTTTTTCTCTCTCAGTACAGTTTTGACAATAAAATGATATGCTGTACTATTCTGAAATTGCAAATGGCCAGAAAATGATGAAAAAAAAGGAATGTCACATTGCTTGCATATTGGTTAAACTGCATATGTTTTGACTTCTAATGCAATAGTAGCTTATGTTTTGTTTTCTACTATGTGGGCATAGGTTTACGTTGGCATTTGCTTGCTTGCATATGTTGTTGGGATCATGCAGGGACTTTGTATGCTGTATGTTTTTTTGAAATATGCATTTGGATTTTGAAAAATGCAATTAATTTAAAACATGCAATTTTTGACACAAAAATGAACTTGTGCATTCATTTAAAAATTCCTCTCTTTTTTGTGAACCGGGAGAAATCCCGTGATTTGCAAAAAAAGAGTAACTGATTCCGGCCATTGCTTTTAATGATGAACATTAAATAATTTTGCTTTTAATTATTTGTTCGAATTCTAATTTCTTTTAATTTTTGCAGGTAACATCAAGTGAGCAGACAAAAAATACATTGGATCAGAAGATTTAGAATTAGGAATATTAGATTAATTTTTTATTTCATTTTAGCTTTGTAAACTTATTATTGTAATTTTGTTGTAATAGATACAATATTTACATAATAACTGTACAATTAGAAAAAATGAATAAAAATCCAATATTCGCCAATTAATTTCTTCTTTCTCTCTAATTATTTATTTTATCGTTTACAATTCTTTAATCGTATAATAATTGAAAACGAATTCCAATTACCTACATTCAGAATAATAAACAGATAAATAAATAATGATCATTGATCAATTAATAGCCTCAATTATTTAATTCATCATCCATAACTTTCTAAATAATAATTAAAATAGAATTTCAATTATTTAACTTAGAATGACAAATGATTAAATAATCATTATTGACCAATAAACTTTTCCGAATATTTATTATATTATTCATAAACCTTTAAATTATGTAATAACTGAGAATGAATTCCAGTTATTTAAATTTAAGATAGTGAGTAATAAATAAATACTGTCTGCACAATTAATGCGCCTCTTCTATAATGTTTATTTTATTATCTATACATCTTTAAACTACATAATAATTGAAAACAAATTTCAATTATTTAAATTTAAGATAATAAATAATTAATAAACATTATTTTAGCACGAATCGATTAAATGATTTAGTGTTCAACATAAATAGCTCTCGGCCGGAAAAAAGTTATGAATTTTAAAATCGATGGATCAAAACACTTATAATGTAATGATGCAGGTAGGAGATGATATCTTAGGTCAAAATTTGGGGTACAACAGCTGCCCCTATTTAAGTTTCTTCTATCCGGAGATATGAAGATTAAAATCTTCGTGTCGACGAGATTGAAGGTACTTAAATACATAATTACGCAAATTCTGTCCTAAGATGCCGCCCTTATGTTTGATATGACTGCAGTGATTGAATTCACAGAGAAAGATATTGTATGAAACAAGACAATGTCGGAGGAATCGAACACCAAAAAAACACAGAGACATGGATTATACATTACTGGGGAAACGAGTTATCGACTTCAAACGATAGACTCCTGACAGCGAATAAAATCGAGGGAATACGACCTCTAACCCTAACAAAGAGAGCATCTTGCATAGGCCATAACAGATCATTGATCCAAAACAGTGAGTTCGCAACTCAAGGTCAATGATAGACAGAGAGTATCAAGTTGCTGATAACTGATTACCGACTTCTGGAGGTACAGATTCGTAACAGACTTCTCTGCTAGATTTTCAGAGATATACTCATTAATGCTGAAGTAATAAGCTTGTAGATACGCAGGTTGTTCAAATAAAGAAAACTGCCACTTGCTGTTGTCCAAAGAAAATACCAATAACATACAAGCTGCTCAAATAAAGAGGCTACCACTTGCTGTCGTCCAAAGAAAACCGATAACATACAAGCTGCTCAAATAAAGAGGCTGCCACTTGCTGTCGTCCAAAGAAAATCGATAACATACAAGCTGCTCAAATAAAGAGGCTGCCACTTACTGTCGTCCAAAGAAAATACCGATAACATACAAGCTGCTCAAATAAAGAGGCTGCCACTTGCTGTCGTCCAAAGAAAATACCGATAACATACAAGCTGCTCAAATAAAGAGGCTGCCACTTGCTGTATTCCAGAAAAGTAATAACGTACTGGTAACTCGTGAAGAGTTTGCTGCTTGTCGCTTTCAGAAAAATAAAATGACGCACTAGTAGCTCGTGAAGAACTGCTGCTCGGCGCTTTCAAAAAGTAATAACGCACTAGTAGCTCGTGAAGAACTGCTGCTCGGCGCTTTCAAAAAGTAATAACGCACTAGTAGCTCGTGAAGAACTGCTGCTCGGCGCTTTCAAAAAGTAACGTACAAGTTGCTCATGAAGAGCTGCCGCTTGTCGTTTTCCAACGGTGTCTGTAACATACAAGTTGCTCATGAAGAGCTGCCGCTTGTCGTTTTCCAAAACCAAACAGAAGGAAATTGCGATGATATTGGCAGAGAATAAAATCCTCGTCAAAGAGAACCATGAATCAATCCTTCCCGAGGAGATCACCTACTTAAAGGTGCAACATAAATGCACCAGCCGTCTAGGTCGCGACCTTACTGGGGAGAATCAAAGAAATAGCCTATGCAAGAGGCAGCAACTTCATCCAGGAATATCCTAGAGAGAAAACAGTCAAACAAGACTCCACCCAATGAGAAAGTAACTCGATTGGGGAATTCATCCTATCCAGAAATGGACAAGGTAAGCTGAATCAAAAATCATCCACGAGGGTTAGCTCAGTTGGGGAATTTAGAAAGGAAACACATTTTCTGCCTAAGTTAACCTTCTACTTGGAAGGACAAAAATGTATATTGTTCGAACAAACAAAGTACGACCCAAAATCAACGGCAAATATGGATATGCATGCTGATATAAGTGTAAATGAGTGAATGAATGTTATGCTGACAAATACAGACAAATGGACTATCTTGAAGATAATATGCTATCACAGCAAAATAGATACTCGGCCAATCTTAGAAAGACGGAAGATAAACGGAACTGGAAACACAAAGCAACGTCGGAGAGTATCACGCTACAAGGCCCAAGTCTTCTGAGGAGAAAAGCATCCAAATCCAATCTTCTAACACCAATAGACCACGGTATGAGACAAAGCGTACCAAACTTCAGGAATCGCCCAAATAGAGATAGCCAAAACAATGCTCAACTGGAACAGCTGGGGAGTCACCAAACTTAGTACCCCGAGAAACACAAGTTTACACAACCAACACCTCATGACGATTTTGAAACGAAACATGCTCATCATGCAAGGATGAACTACTGTACTGTTTTGCATTTCATGACTTGACCATCCTTGGAACAAACTGTTAATATTCCTTTCGTTATTCACGACACATTTTTTAAAATAAGAACATTTTAAGTAAATTTGTTTCAAGTATTTCCATAAAAATTAAAATTTTGCCCACAAAAGGTAAATGCTCAAATTTCATTAATAAGATGGTAGTTCGCTAACAATGCGACTCCAACGGTTTACAAAAGCTTGGGGAAATAGTATATGAAATAAAAGGTTATACAAAAAACAATGATCACTATTCTCCCTAACAACTTTGAATTCCAGAATGTGCTCAGATGCCAAGACTGATTTGACTAGAAGTTTGCCTAAGCGAAATACTTCTTGACTGCATCGGCGTCCATGGGACGCGGAAGATCTTCACCGTCCATATTGGTGAGAATCATGGCACCTCCAGAGAAGACTTTCTTAACAACATACGGTCCTTCATAATTCGGAGCCCACTTGCCCCTAGAATCAGGTTGGAAAGATAATATTTTCTTGAGTACAAGGTCACCTTCTCTGAACTCGCGCGGTCGAACCTTCTTATCAAAAGCCTTCTTCATCCTCTACTGATACAATTGACCGTGACACAAAGCTGTCAATCTCTTCTCTTCGATTAAATTCAACTGATCATATCTACTTTGACACCATTCAGCCTCAGAAAGTTTAGCTTCCATCAACACTCTCAGAGACGGAATCTCAACCTCCACGGGGAGTACTGCTTCCATACCATAAACTAGGGAAAATGGGGTTGCGCCCGTTGAAGTTCGAACTGAAGTACGGTATCCATGCAGGGCAAACGGAAGCATTTCATGCCAATCTTTGTAAGTTACCACCATCTTCTGGACAATCTTCTTGATATTCTTGTTCGCAGCTTCAACAGCCCCATTCATCTTCGGTCTGTAAGGAGAAGAATTATGATGTTCGATCTTGAACTCTTCACAAAGCTCTCTCATCATCTTGTTATTCAAATTTGAACCATTATCAGTGATGATCTTGCTCGGGATACCGTATCGACAAATGATCTGATTCTTGATAAATCTGACTACCACCTGTCTGGTTACATTAGCATAAGATGCCGCTTCCACCCACTTAGTAAAATAATCGATCACTACCAAGATGAAGCGATGACCATTTGAAGCTTTGGGTTCAATCATTCCAATCATATCAATTCCCCACATAGAGAAAGGCCAAGGTGAAGATATAACATTGAGGAGGGTCGGCGGCACGTGCATCCTATCCGCATAAATCTGGCATTTATGACATTTCTTCACATACTTGCAGCAATCAGATTCCATTGTCATCCAATAGTAACCAGCTCTCAACATCTTTCTAGCCATTGCATGTCCATTGGCATGAGTGCCAAAGGACCCTTCATGTACTTCTTGCATCAGCATGTCTGCTTCACGTCTGTCTACACATCTGAGCAAGACCATGTCGTAATTCCTCTTATACAAAACTTCTTCATTGAGAAAGAAACTGCTTGCTAATCTTCTCAACGTCTTCCTATCTTTATTAGATGCCCCAGGCGGGTACTCTTGAGTTTGAAGAACACGTTTAATGTCATAGAACCACGGTTTGTCGTCGGTAACCTCTTCTATTGAGAACACATGAGCAGGTCTGTCAAGGCGCATAACTCGGATTGTAGGCACGGCGTTCCAATCATTCACTTGAAACATTGAAGACAAAGTAGCTAAAGCATCAGCCATTTCATTCTCATCTCTAGGGATATGGTGTAATTCTACTTTGTTGAAGAAAGTTAACAACCTTCTAGCATAGTCTCTGTAAGGGATCAAACCAGGATGACGGGTCTCCCATTCTCCTTTGATTTGATTAATCACCAGTGCCGAATCTCCGTAAATATCAAGAATTTTAATCCTTAGGTCCACTGCTTCTTCGAGACCCATAATACATGCCTCATATTCCGCCATGTTGTTCGTACAGTCAAACTTTAGTCTTGCCGTGAACGGGATATGAGTACCTCGGGGAGTGACGATGATTGCCCCAATTCCATTTCCATAGGAATTCACAGCTCCGTCAAATATCAAACCCCAACGGGATTCAGGATCAGGTCCTTCTTCAGGTAACGGCTCTTCACAATCTTTAGCTTTCAAGTACATAACATCTTCATCTGGGAAATCGAACTTGATGGATTGATAGTCTTCAATTGGTTGGTGAGCCAAATGATCGGCTAAAATACTCCCTTTGATCGCTTTCTGAGTGTGGTACTCAATGTCATATTCAGATAACAACATCTGCCAACGGGCTATCCTTCCGGATAAGGCTGGCTTCTCAAAGATATACTTGATCGGGTCCATTTTGGAGATCAACCAAGTGGTGTGGTTAATCATATACTGGCGTAGACGGCGAGCAGCCCAGGCTAAAGCACAACAGGTTTTCTCAAGCAATGAGTATCGAGACTCATAGTCTGTGAATTTCTTACTCAAATAATATACGGCATGTTCTTTTCTTCCAGTCTCATCTTGTTGACCAAGCACACATCCCATGGAATCTTCCAATATAGTCAGGTACATAATCAACGGTCTTCCTTCCACCGGAGGAACCAAAATGGGAGGTTCAAGTAAATATTCTTTGATGCTATCAAAAGCTCTCTGACAATCTTCTGTCCACACACATCCTTGGTTCTTTCGGAGAAGCTTGAAAATCGGCCCACAGGTAGCAGTCATATGAGATATAAACCTAGAAATATAATTCAGTCTCCCAAGGAATCCTCTTACTTGTTTTTCCGTCTTGGGTGCGGGCATTTCCCGAATAGCTTTGACTTTATCAGGATCTACCTCAATACCTTTCTGACTGACAATGAAACCCAGAAGTCTTCCAGAACGAACGCCAAAAGTACACTTGTTGGGATTCAGACGGAGTTTATACTTCCTCAAACGCTGGAATAACTTCAACAAATGTTCCAAGTGATCCTCCTCAGTCTGTGATTTGGCAATCATATCATCCACATACACTTCAATCTCCTTATGCATCATGTCATGGAACAAAGCAGTCATGGCCCTTTGGTATGTGGCGCCAGCATTCCTCAAACCAAACGGCATAACCCGATAACAGAAAGTTCCCCAAGGTGTAATGAAAGCGGTCTTCTCCATATCTTCCGGCGCCATCTTGATTTGATTGTAACCAGAGAAACCATCCATGAAAGAAAAGACTTTGCACTTGGCGGTACTGTCGACCAATACGTCAATATGAGGTAATGGGAAGTCATCCTTCGGACTAGCTCTATTCAGATCTCTGTAGTCTACACACATCCGAACTTTACCATCCTTCTTAGCAACAGGCACGACGTTGGCTAACCACTAAGGATAGACCGACGTAACAAGGAAACCTGCGTTGATCTGCTTCTGAACTTCCTCTTTGATCTTGTCAGCCATGTCGGGACGAGTCCTTCTCAACTTCTGCTTGATCGGTGGGCACTCAGGTCTCAACGGTAAACGATGCTCCACAATGTTATTGTCCAAACCCGGCATATCTTGGTAGGACCAAGCAAACACATCAACATACTCTTTGAGAAGCTCCAACATCTTCTCCTTAACTTCCGGGATAAGCAATGCTCCGACTTTGACTTCCTTTCTATCTTCTTCATCACCCAAGTTGACCAACTCTACAGGTTCTTCAAATGGTTAAATAATCTTCTCATCATGCTCAAGCAAACGGGAAATCTCAACAGGAATCTCTTCATCATCCTCTTCTTCGGCTCTGAACACAGGGAATTCAAAGTTGGGAGAGGGCATAGGATCATTGTTTTCGATGGTTAAGTCATGGATTAATCTGCACATATGATTATGCTTTATTTTAGAAATCGATTTGTGCAAACAAAATGTTATTAATTAATTTTCATTGTTATTTCCCAGAAAAAGTGAAAAATAAAACAGCAGTGGACAAAATAACATTTTTATTCATTAAAGGGAAATACTTGAAACAAAAAGCCCAGACATTTCTCTTTTGCCTTGGGCAGAGCAAAAGGAATTATTTTTCATAGCCCGACACAAAATACGTTTCGCCTTGGGCAGAGCGAATTTTTCAAAGGAAAATAAACAAAACATTACTCGGAAATGTGCATAACCACAGGAATATCAACAACTATCCATTTTT